>OZ010678.1:3658943-5061443 GCA_963932185.1 Troglohyphantes excavatus
TGAGAGAGATTCTAATATACTCCGAGAATCCGTATAAAAAATGAAATTACCAACATTCTGATAAGAAATGAACTTGAGGGCTTTGTACAAAGCTAAAAATTCGGATGTAAAAATAGAAATAAAATATGGTAATGAATAGCTTAAAATCTCTGAACCGCATACAAAGGCACAACCGACATGATTGTTGGATTTTGATCCATCGGTGTATACGGCAGTGTGAGAATTAAAATTATGACGATGATAGTTAAAAATTTGATTATAAATAACTGGACTAGTCATTGCTTTATCATGTCCTCCAAACAAGTTTAAAATTGAAAGATTTGAAGTCCTCCAAGGTACCAGGTCGAAGAGGGGACGTTCGGCAACTTCAATTGAATGAAGGACAGTGCCACTCAGGGTTTCTCTCATTCGCATCCCAAAAGATGGAATACAGGATGGTCGATTCCTGAAAAGGACATCTCGAGATCTGTCCAGAAGGCAATTCTGCAAAGGATGGTCAGGATGTGACAAAATGCGATAATAAAGTCGAAGAGACAATAAACTGCGTGTGGAGGCCAATGGTAATTCATTGCACACAACATAAAGGCTTTCAACGGGTGATGTGCGAAAAGCTCCAGAGCAGATTCTTAGTGCTGAATGATGTATCGTATCGAGCTTACGCAGCACAGATGGACGAGCTGAACCATAAACAGCACAGCCATAGTCCAATCTGGAGCGAATTACAGCTCGATAGATATTCAGCATAGTGAATCGCTCTGCTCCCCAAAATGTATTAGATAGAACTTTTAACAAATTGAGCTTTTTCATGCATGACACCCGCAAATGCTTAATGTGAGGCAAAAATGTAAGCTTCTTGTCAAAAATGACTCCTAAAAACCTTGCTTCGTCTACTACTGCAATCCTATTACCACCCAGAAAAATGTCTGGGTCAGGATGCAGGTTTCGTAGACGGCAAAAGTGAACGCAGGATGTTTTTTGGACAGAGAAGTTGAAACCATTTTCTGCACTCCACTTGGTCAACCTTGAAACGGTTGATTGCAGTTGTCGTTCGACAAATCGCATGTCCTTTCCCTGGCAAAAAATGCTCAGGTCATCGACATATAAATTGCCTTGGACAGAAGGTGGTAGCTGTTTCAGGATATCGTTTATTTTAACAGCGAAAAGAGTCACGCTGAGTACGCTACCCTGAGGAACGCCCTCTTCTTGGATAAAACTATCCGAAAATGCAGAGCCAATGCGCACACTGAATTCTCGCAATGCCAAAAAGTTCTTAATAAATATCGGTAGATGTCCTCGAAACCCAAGGGAATACAGATCTCTGAGTATACCATATCGCCATGTCCGATCGTACGCCTTCTCCATATCGAAGAAAATAGCCACGAGATGGTTTCGGCGCAGATTGGCATGGTGTATTTGAATTTCGAGGTACAAGATATTGTCTACTGTAGAGCGACCGACCCTAAAACCACTTTGGAAGGGTGTTAGAGCGTTGGTCGTCTCTAACATATGAACAAGGCGAGAATTGACCATCTTTTCTAAAAGTTTACAAAGACAGCTGGTCAGTGCAATAGGCCTATAGTTATTCGGATCTTTTCCAGGTTTGGGAAAAGGAATAACTATGGCACGTCGCCAAGCCAAAGGAAAAGCATGTTCTTCCCATATGCGATTATAAAGTCGCAATAAATTACTCAGAGAGTGACTAGATAGATGTTTTAACAAAGTGTAAGTGATGCCATCAGGACCCGGTGCTGTCATCCTGGTCTTCTGAAGGCATCGCGTCAACTCCCTTTCAGTAAAATTACAATTATAGTCAAGTTCGGCATCTCTATCAGAAGAAAAATTAACTGCATGGGACTCTGCGCGGTGTTTGATGCGCTGAAAATTGCCAGGATATGTGGTAGAACTGGACACGGCAGAAACTGCTCTCGCAATAGAATTTGCGATTTCTACCGTGTCAGTAACCAACTGGCCATTTTCTTCCACCAACGAGATAGAATGAGTGGAATATAGTCCCATGGCTTTCCGAACTTTGATCCATAACTGTTTTGAGGAAATGGCAGATGTTATGCCAGAAACATACTTTTCCCAGGATTCTCTTTGGCTTTGACGACGAATTCGTCGCGCATTGGCATTTGCGAATTTGAACTTAGTCAAATTTTCGGAAGTGGGATACCTACGAAACGTATCCCAGGCCTTCTTTCTCTTTTTGTGGGCAATCTTGCACGCTTGATTCCACCACGGTTTCGGTTGTTTAGGTAGTTTTGATGAGACAGGAATAGATATACGAGCACCATCCATTATAACATTAGTGACAGATTCTACACATTGATCAATGTCATCCTGGTTCACCATCTCGTCTGACAAATATGCCATTGATGCAAACAAATCCCAATTCGCCACCTCATATTTAAATTGAGGCAGGCGAGATACAGGGGTTGTAGCATTCCCCGGAAATGTAATAAACAAGGGGAAATGATCGCTATGAAATGGATCATTTCCCACATGAAACGTCAGGGAAGAAAACAGAGAGGGTGAACACAAGACAAAATCAATGGATGGTTGGTTGGTTATATAGGGTTTAATGGCGCAAGGGCCAAATATGGCCAAGCTGCGCCAAACACAAGGTAATTCAAACCAACATTAATATTCTAAAAAAACACATAAAAATAATTATATTTCAAAGAAGAGGTAAAAATCCTGTGTAATTTAAAAAGATAAACAGTGATGAATGAGGTGGATGATTTAATAAATAGGACAATGTGGGAGATGATGTATTAAAAAAACGATTATATACAAGACTAAGACGAGGACAAGAAGTTAAAATATGATGGATGGTAAGAGGTTGTTGGCAATGATGACAAGGCGGGGTGGTTTCATTTTACAGCAAGTGCCTATGCGTCGCTCTTGAATGTCCTATGCGGAGACGAGTCAACAGTACATCAGGACGTCTAGATGGCAATGACGGTAGGGGCGAGATAGCTGGAAAAATTGAAGCAAGTTTATTACTTGTTTGCAGCCTCCAATGTTCACACCACTCGTTCCGCACAAGGTCTCGCAAGGCATTGCAAAGGTCGCCATAGGGGATTCTGATTTTTAACTGGGATCTGGCATTTTTGGCTGCTTGATCAGCCAGTTCATTTCCAATTATGCCGACATGCCCAGGTTGGTTGGTTGGTTTGTTAGGTTTTAGTGGCGCAAGGGCCAGGGTTTTGGCCATGCTGCGCCAAACACACGACTAATTAGTTCTTTGTTGCGATGCTTCTAATTTGATCATTTTAAAAAGTAAAAACGTTGTAAAGGGTAAAAATATATTTAGTACAACTGTAAAAGTTGACGATTTTGGTAAAAAGAAAAATTTGAACGAATACAGATAATATAATTTATTAGATAAGATAGTACAAGTTAAAACCCTAAATAATGAGGGATGCTTATGACAGTGAACGATGATGAAATTCGCGTTTTAATGATTTCAAGATTTAAATGATGAAAAATGAAAGTAAAATACATTTTAAAATATAGTCAATACATTTTAAAATATAAGAATTCGATACGAGTAAGTTTAAGAGTTGTTTTTTCTATGTTCTTTTTTATTTTTATGAAGGAAAACTGAACGGAGCTCGTCCTCCACGTCCATTTCCGATGTATCATATACGATACAATCAGAGGAGTCAATAGTCCGACCAGCAGATTTTCTATTGCCTCTCTGTTTTACAGGTATTTGTACTTCTGTACAATCATAGTTTTTAGTTTTGAGTTTTTTTGGTTTTCCTTTGTTTAGTGTAGAGATTTTAGTTGTAGATTGAGATATACTTTCAGAAACCGACATGCCCAGGAATCCAACACAATACGACACCATAACCCCTTTTGATAAGCTTTTCATAAACATATATAACATCATTTGCAAGTGGGTGTCTAAATGCATCTGATGATAAAGCTTCTAAAATACTTGTAGAATCAGTATAAATAATAAAATTGCCAACGGTTTGATGAGTGATGTATTTTAAAGCTTTATACAGGGCTAAAAATTCAGATGTAAAAACAGATATGAAATGTGGTAATGCGAAACTAAAAATTTCGGATCCGCATACAAATGCGCAACCAACGTGATTAGGTGATTTTGATCCGTCAGTAAATATTGCTGTATGAGTATTAAAATTATGGCGATGATGATTAAAAATGTGTTTATATACAAACGCACAAGTGCTAGATTTATCGTACCCAGAGAACATATGCAAAAAGGTGAATATGGAAGAAATCCAAGGTATATTAGAAAATATAGGACGTTCTGCAACTTCCATTGAAAGAAGAGGCGAGCCACTCAGGGTATTTCGAATTCGCAGTCCAAAGGATGGTATGCAGGACGGGCGATTCCTGAAAAGGACATCCTTAGATCTGTCCAGGATTAAATTTTGTAACGGATGATCTGGATGTGACAAAATGCGAAAGTAAAGTCGCAAAGACAAGAGACTACGAGTGGAGGCTAATGGCAATTCATTGCACACAACGTAAAGGCTTTCGACGGGTGAACACAAAATCAATGGAATGGAAGGTCCTCGATGGGGCGTGGAAGTATGTTGGTTGCCCATTATTGAGTACACATAGATTTTGATCGTGTATCATTCTCAATTTGACTTCCACGACGATTTGTATCTGGGCTTCCCCAAAGAGGATTGTGCCCATTAAAATCGCCACATAGGATATAAGGAATTGGAAGCTGGTCGCATAACCTGTCCAGATCTGCTTGATGGATGATATCATTAGGCGGTAGATAAATAGAGCACACTGTAATGATAGATTTTACAGTGACTCTAATTGCAATAGCTTGCAGATTTGTTGTGAGACTCAGTGGAGTGAAGGGAGCGCTATTAGATATAAATATAGCAACTCCACCACTGGCTCTATCTCCGCTAATGTAATCCTTTCTAAGGGGAGTATAACCCTTAACAAGAGCTGTGAGTTGGTTTTAACAGAGTTTCTTGTAGACAAAAGCAGATTGGATGGTATTCATCAATAATATTTTTAACGTCTACCGAGTTCTGGTGAAAACCGCGGCAATTCCACAAAAAGACACAGGCTATGATGGAAAGGTTATAGGGTTTGCAGGCTGCTTAATGGGTTTTATTTTTGGAGTGAGATTGCCTGGCGTCTCCATACCAGGCTCTACCTCCATATCAGCAGCATCAGAGGAGTCTGAAGGGATATTGTGTGATATGGGGGTTCTAACTTTTTTTTGGTTTTTTAGCATTGGCGTTTTCTGTTGGTTCTTTTTTATTTTTAAGGGATTTATTGAGAGCTGTAAGAGGAGATACAACTTCAACAGCATTATTTTTTTTATTTGTAGTGGTACCTTTGGAAAAAACAGGGGTGGGTGGAGTTTTAGTAGTAGTTTGACGACTATTGCTTGTGGATGGCTGATCTATAGCTATTTCGCATTGAATTGCGATAGAGGATGTTAATTTTTTGGTTGCGGCTGCATAGGTTGGTTGGTTGGTTGTATGAGGTTTAATGGCACAAGAGCCAAATATGGCCAAACTGCGCCAAACACTAGATAATTTAAACCAATATATTTTTAAAAAAAACCAACATCTTAAAAAATTAAACGACAAGTATAAAATACAAAGTGAAAGTTAAAAATGGATAACAATGCATGGTTAAAATATACACTGACAATGAAAGATGTTATTAATGTTTTCATGATTTTAAAACTGATAGGTATGAGATTAAAAATCTCATGTTCTTTCAAGTAAATTAGCATTAAAATACATTTGTTAAAATAGGTAACACGATATTATACAATTTTAAAAGTTTTTTTTTTTTTTTTAAAGTGAAAATACATAGACATTTTTAAGATTCGATACTTTCATTTGGAGAGGATGGTTTCTCAACATCCATCTCCAAAGTTGGTTGGTTGGTTGGTTGGTTAATTGGGGTTTATTGGCACAAGGGCCAAATATGGCCAAGCTGCGCCAAACACTAGATTTTTAAACCAACATTAAAATTCTAAAATATACATATAAACAAACTAAATTTCAAAGCAAAGGTAAAAATCTGGTGTAGTTTAAAAAGATAAATAGCGATGGATGATGTGGATGATTCAATAAATACGATAATGTGGGAGATGATGTATTAAAAAAACGATTATATAAAATTCTAAGACGAGGACAAGAAGTTAAAATATGAATTATGGAGAGAGGTTGTTGGCAATGGTTACAAAGCGGGGCGGTGTCATTGAGCAATAGGTGTCTATGTGTTGCTCTCGAATGACCTATGCGGAGACGGGTTAATAACACATCACACCGTCGAGATGACAAGGAAGGTAGGAACGGGATGCTGGGAAATACAGAGGCCAATTTATTAGCCGTCTGTAACCTCCAGCCATCGCTCCAGTCCTTCCGTACAAGGTCCCGCAAAACATTACGCAGGTCGTCATATGGGATTCTGATATTAAGCTGGGATGTGGCATTTTTGGCAGCATGGTCTGCCAACTCATTGCCAGTTATGCCAACATGCCCAGGAATCCAACACAATATGACGCCATAGCCCCGTCGAATAAGTTTGTTATAAATAGTAAACACCTCAAAAGCTAAAGGATGATTTAAGGAATCTGATGACAGAGATTCCAATATGCTTTTTGAATCGGTGTAAACTATGAAATTGCCAACCGTCTGGTGAGAAATATATTTTAATGCTTTATACAAAGCTAAAAATTCAGATGAAAAAACAGATATTAAAAGTGGTAATGAGTAGCTAATATTTTCAGAGCCGCATACAAATGCGCAGCCAACGTGATTAATGGATTTTGACCCATCTGTATATACGGCTTTGTGAGATTTAAAATTATTACGATGATCATAAAAAATCTGATTAAAAATAACTGGATTAGTACAAGATTTCTCATATCCAGGAAACAAGTTTAAGATTAAAAGATTTGAATTTCTCCAGGGTATACTATCAAAGAGAGGACGTTCCGCAACTTCAATTGAATCAAGGGAAGTGCCACTCAGGGTTTCTCTCATTCGCATCCCAAAAGATGGGATACAAGATGGTCGATTCCTGAAAAGGACATCTCGAGATCTGTCCAGAAGGCAATTCTGCAAAGGATGGTCAGGATGTGACAAAATGCGATAATAAAGTCGCAGAGACAACAAACTGCGTGTGGAGGCTAATGGTAATTCATTGCACACAACATAGAGGCTTTCGACGGGTGATGTGCGAAAAGCTCCAGAGCAGATTCTTAGTGCTGAATGATGTATCGTATCGAGCTTACGCAGAACAGATGGACGAGCTGAACCATAAACGGCGCAGCCATAGTCCAATCTGGAACGAATTACAGCTTGATAGACATTCAGCATAGTGAATCGCTCTGCTCCCCAAAATGTATTAGATAGAACTTTTAACAAATTGAGCTTTTTCATGCATGACACCCGCAAATGCTTAATGTGAGGCAAAAATGTAAGCTTCTTGTCAAAAATGACTCCTAGAAACCTTGCTTCGTCTACTACTGCAATCCTATTACCACCCAGAAAAATGTCTGGGTCAGGATGCAGGTTTCGTAGACGGCAAAAGTGAACGCAGGATGTTTTTTGGACAGAGAAGTTGAAACCATTTTCTGCACTCCACTTGGTCAACCTTGAAACGGTTGACTGCAGTTGTCGTTCGACAAATCGCATATCCTTTCCCTGGCAAAAAATGCTCAGGTCATCGACATATAAATTGCCCTGGACAGAAGGAGGCAACTGATTCAGGATATCGTTGATCTTGATAGCGAATAGAGTAACGCTGAGTACACTACCCTGAGGAACGCCCTCTTCTTGGATAAAAGTATCCGAAAATGCTGAGCCAATGCGGACGCTGAATTCTCGCAATGCCAAAAAGTTCTTAATAAATATCGGTAGATGTCCTCGAAACCCAAGGGAATACAGATCTCGGAGTATACCATATCGCCATGTCCGATCGTACGCCTTCTCCATATCGAAGAAAATAGCTACGAGATGGTTTCGGCGCAGAAAGGCATGGCGTATTTGAGTTTCGAGGTACAAGATATTGTCTACCGTAGAGCGGCCGACCCTAAATCCGCTTTGAAATGGTGTTAGAGCGTTGGTTGTCTCTAACATGTAGACAAGGCGAGAATTCACCATCTTTTCTAAAAGCTTGCACAGGCAGCTGGTAAGTGCAATTGGCCGATAGTTATTCGGATCTTTAGGATCTTTTCCGGGTTTCGGAAAAGGAATAACTATGGCACGTCGCCAAGACAAAGGAAAAGCATGTTCTTGCCATATACGATTATACAGTAGCAATAAATTCCTCAGAGAGTGACTAGAAAGATTTTTTAACATAATATACGTGATGCCATCAGAGCCCGGTGCTGTCATCCGGGTCTTCTGAAGGCATCGTGTCAACTCCCTTTCAGTAAAACTGCAATTATAGACAAGTGCGGCATCTCTCTCAGGAGTAAAATTAATACCATGGGATTCCGCGCGTTGTTTGATGCGCTGAAAATTGCCAGGATATGTGGTAGAACTGGACACGGCAGAAAATGCTCTCGCAATAGAATTTGCGATTTCTACCGTGTCAGTTACCAACTGGCCATTTTCTTCCACCAACGAGATAGAATGAGTGGAATATAATCCCATGGCTTTCCGAACTTTGTTCCATAATTGCTTTGAGGAAATGGCAGATGTTATACTAGAGACATACTTTTGCCATGATTCTCTTTGGCTCTGACGACGTATTCGTCGCGCATTGGCTTTTGCAAATTTAAACCGAGTCAAATTTTCGGTTGTGGGATACCTTCGAAATTTATCCCAGGCCTTTTTTCTCTTTTTGTGGGCTATCTTACAGGCTTGATTCCACCACGGTTTCGGTAGTTTCGGTAACTTTGATGAGACAGGTATAGATATACGAGCAGCATCCATTATAACATTAGTGACAGATTCTACACATTGATCAATGTCATCTTGATTCACCACCTCGTCTGACAAATCAGCAATTGACGCAAACAAATCCCAATTCGCCGCCTCAAATTTAAATCGAGGCGGACGAGATACATGGGCTGCAGCACTCCCCGGAAATGTAACAAACAAGGGGAAATGATCGCTATGAAATGGATCATTTCCCACATGAAACGTCAGGGGAGAAAACAGAGAGGGTGAACACAGGACAAGATCAATGGCATGGAAGGTCCTCGATGGGGCGTGGAAGTATGTTGGTTGCCCATTATTGAGTACACATAGATTTTGATCGTGTATTAATTTCTCAATTTGACTTCCACGACGATTTGTGTCTGGGCTTCCCCAAAGAGGATGGTGACCATTAAAATCGCCACATAAGATATAAGGAGCTGGCAGCTGGTCGCATAACCTGTCTAGATCTGCTTGATGGATGATATCATTAGGCGGTAGATAAATAGAGCACACTGTAATGATAGACTTTACAGTGACTCTAACTGCGATAGCTTGCAGGTTTGTGTTGAGACTCAGTGGGGTGAAGGGAGCGCTATTAGATATAAAAATAGCAACTCCACCACTGGCTCTATCTCCGCTAATGTAATCCTTTCTCAAGGGAGTATAACCCTTAACAAGAGAACTCTGAGTTGGTTTGAGCAGAGTTTCTTGGAGACAAAAGCAGATTGGATGGTATTCATCAATAATATTTTTAACGTCTACCGAATTCTGGTGAAAACCGCGGCAATTCCACAAAAAGACACAGGCCATTATGGGAAGGTTATGGGGTTTGAGGGCTGCTTTATTGGTTTCGGTTTTGGAGCGAGATTACCTGGCGTCTCCATACCAGGCTCCACTTCCATATCAGCAGCATCCGAGGAGTCTGAAGGGATATTGTGGGGGATGGGGGTTCTCGGTTTTTTTGTTTTTTTATTATTGGCGTTTTCAGCTTGTTTTTTATTTTTTAGAGATTTATTGAAAGCTGTTAAAGGAGATACAACTTCAACAGCTTTACTTTTGTTATTTGTAGTTATTGTGCCTTTGGAAAAAAGAGGAGTGGGTGGTGTTTTAGTAGTAATTTGACGACTATTGCTTGTTGACGGCTGATCTATTGAAATTTCGCATTGTATTGCGATAGAGGAGGTGGATTTTTTAGTGGCAGCTGCATATGATATATTAGGCTTGGGTAGAGAGATGGAAACTTGCTTTTTGGCATCCAAATAAGAGAGTTTTTGCGTTGTTCTCACAACCTGAATCTCTTTTTCTTCCTTCCACTTTGGGCAAATACGAGAGTTGGCAGAATGCTCACCCTCGCAGTTTGTGCATTTGAGTGGAAGGGTACAGTTCTGGATTGGTTGGTTGTATGGGGTTTATTGGCACAATAGCCAAAGATGGCCAAGCTGCGCCACACACTAGATAATTCAAACCAACATTAAAATGTATACACACAAACTAAATTAAATTCAAAGAAGTGGTAAAAATCCTGCGTAATTTAAAAATATAAATAGTGATGAATGAGGTGGATGATTCAATAAATAGGATAATGTGGGAGATGAAGTATTAAAAAAACGATTATATAAAATTCTAAGACGGGGACAAGAAGTTAAAATATGATGGATGGTGAGAGGTTGTTGGCAATGATTACACAGCGGGGCGGTTTCATTCAATAATAGATGTCGATGTGTTGCTCGCGTATGACCTATGCGGACACGAGTCAATAGCACGTCACATCGTCGAGATGGCAAGGACGGTAGGAACGGGATGCTGGGAAATACAGAGGCTAATTTATTAGCCGTCTGTAACCTCCAGCCATCGCTAAAGTCCTTCCGCACAAAGTCCCGCAAAACACTTCGAAGATCATCATATGGTATTCGGATTTCTAACTGGGATGTGGCATTTTTGGCAGCATGATCGGCCAGTTCATTACCAATTATACCAACATGCCCAGGAATCCAGCAAAAAATGATGCCATAACCCCGCCGGATGAGTCTATTATGGACAATTAAAACATCAGTTGCAAGTGGATGATTTAAGGCATCTGATGAGAGAGATTCTAAAATGCTTTTTGAATCTGTATAAATTATAAAATTGCCAACGCTTTGATGTGAAATATATTCGAGAGCTTTGTAAACGGCTAAAAATTCAGAAGTAAAAACAGAAACAAAAATTGATAAAGAGTAACTAAAAGTCTCTGAACCGCATACAAAGGCACAACCGACGTGATTACTGGATTTTGACCCATCGGTGTATACAGCTGTATGTGGATTAAAATTATGTAGATGATCGTTAAAAATTTGATTATAAATTACTGGACAAGTGATTGATTTTTCATGTCCACCAAACAAGTTTAAAATTGAAAGATTGGAGGTCTTCCAAGGTACATTGTCGAAAAGGGGACGATCGGCAATTTCTATTGAAGAAAGAGGTGTTCCACTCAGGGTGTTTAGCATGCGAATCCCAAAAGATGGTATGCAAGATGGGCGATTCCTGAACAAGACATCCTTAGACCTGTCCATAAGCGAATTTTGCAATGGATGGTCTGGATGCGACAAAATGCGATAATAAAATCGCAAGGACAACAAACTGCGAGTGGAGGCCAATGGCAATTCATTGCACACAACGTAAAGGCTTTCAACGGGTGAAGTGCGAAAAGCTCCAGAGCAGATTCTTAGTGCTGAATGATGTATCGTATCGAGCTTACGCAGCACAGATGGACGAGCTGAACCATAAACAGCACAGCCATAGTCCAATCTGGAGCGAATTACAGCTCGATAGACATTCAACATAGTGAATCGCTCTGCTCCCCAAAATGAATTCGAAAGAACTTTTAACAAATTGAGCTTTTTCATGCACGACACCCGCAAGTCCTTAATGTGCGGCAAAAATGTCAGCTTCTTGTCAAAAATCACTCCTAGAAATCTTGCTTCGTCTACTACTGCAATCCTATTCCTACCCAGAAAAATGTCTGGGTCAGGATGCAGGTTTCGTAGACGGCAAAAATGTACACAGGATGTTTTTTGGACAGAGAAGTTGAAGCCATTTTCTGCGCTCCACTTTGTCAACCGTGTAACAGTTGTTTGCAGTTGTCGCTCGACAAATCGCATGTCCTTTCCCTGGCAAAAAATGCTCAGGTCATCCACATATAAATTGCCCTGGACAGAAGGAGGTAGCTGGTTCAGGATACCATTTATCTTAACAGCGAAAAGTGTAACGCTAAGTACGCTACCCTGAGGAACACCCTCTTCTTGTATAAAAGTATCCGAAAATGCGGAGCCAATGCGAACGTTGAATTCTCGCAATGTCAAAAAGTTCTTAATAAACATCGGTAGATGTCCTCGAAATCCCAATGAGTACAGATCTTTGAGTATACCATATCGCCATGTCCGATCGTACGCCTTCTCCATATCGAAGAATATAGCTACGAGATGGTTTCGGCGCAGAAAGGCATGGCGTATTTGGGTTTCGAGGTACAAGATATTGTCTACCGTAGAGCGACCGACCCTAAAACCGCTTTGGAAGGGTGTCAGAGCGTTGGTCGTCTCTAACATGTGAACAAGGCGAGAATTCACCATTTTTTCTAAGAGTTTGCACATGCAGCTGGTAAGTGCAATTGGCCGATAGTTATTTGGATCTTTAGGATCTTTTCCAGGTTTTGGAAAGGGAATAACTATGGCCCGTCGCCAAGACAAAGGAAAAGCATGTTCTTGCCATATGCGATTATAAAGGCGCAATAAATTCCTCAGAGAGTGACTAGACAGATGTTTTAGCATACTGTAAGTGATGCCATCAGGACCCGGTGCTGTCATCCGAGTCTTCTGAAGGCATCGCGCCAACTCCCTTTCAGTAAAACTACAATTATAGTCAAGCTCGGTATCTCTATCGGGAGAAAAATTAATATCATGGGATTCCACGCGGTGTTTTATGCGTTGAAAATTGCCAGGATAAGAGGTAGAACTTGACACGGCAGAAAATGCTCTCGCAATAGAATTTGCGATATCTACCGTGTCAGTAACCAACTGGCCATTTTCTTCCACGAGGGAGATAGAATGTGTGGAATAAAATCCCATGGCTTTCCGAACTCTGTTCCATAATTGCTTTGAGGAAATGGCTGATGTTATACTAGAGACATACTTTTGCCATGATTCTCTTTGGCTTTGACGACGTATTCGTCGCGCATTGGCTTTAGCAAATTTGAACTTAATTAAGTTTTCGGATGTGGGATACCTCCTAAATGTATCCCAGGCCTTTTTTCTCTTTTTGTGGGCTATTTTGCAGGCTTGATTCCACCACGGTTTCGGTAGCTTTGGTAATTTTGACGATACAGGAATAGATATGCAAGCAGCGTCCATTATGGCGGTAGTAACGGATTCTACACAACCATCGATGTCATCTTGGTTCACCATCTCGTCTGACAAATAAGCAGTAGTAGCAAACAAATCCCAATTTGCCGCCTCGAATTTAAATCGAGGAAGTCGGGACACAGGGGCTGCAGCATTCCCCGCAAATGTAACAAACAAGGGGAAATGATCGCTATGATATGGATCATTTCCCACCTGAAATGTCAGAGGAGAAAATAGAGAAGGTGAACAAAGGACAAGATCAATGGCATGGAAGGTCCTCGATGGGGCGTGGAAGTATGTTGGTTGCCCATTATTGAGTACACATAGATTTTGATCGTGTATCAATTTCTCAATTTGACTTCCACGACGATTTGTATCTGGGCTTCCCCAAAGAGGATTGTGCCCATTAAAATCGCCACACAAGATATAGGGGGCTGGAAGCTGGTCGCATAACCTGTCTAAATCTGCTTGTAGAATTATATCATTAGGCGGTAGATAAACAGAGCACACTGTAATAAGATTTTTTACAGTGACTCTCACTGCGATAGCTTGCAGATTTGTGTTGAGATTCAGTGGGGTGAAGGGAGCGCTATTGGATATAAATATAGCAACTCCACCACTGGCTCTATCTCCGCTAATGTAATCCTTTCTAAGGGGATTATAACCCTTAACAAGAGAGCTCTGAGTTGGTTTGAGCAGAGTTTCTTGTAGACAAAAGCAGATAGGATGATATTCGTCAACAAGATGTTTTACGTCAACCGAGTTATGGTGAAATCCGCGGCAATTCCACGAAAAGACACAGGCCATTATGGGAATGTTATTGGTGTCGAGGGCTGCTTCTGGGGTTTTGTTTTAGGAAGCAGATTGTTTGGAGCCTCCAAACCAGGCTCGACATCCATTTCGGCAGCGTCGGAGGAGTCCGACGGGATATTATGTGATATTGAGGTTCTGGTTTTTTTTGGTTTTTTACTATTACTATTGGTAGTTTCTGAAAGTTCTTTTTTGGTTTTTAAAGATTTATTTAGTGCAGTCAGAGGAGATACTACTTCTTGTACTTTATTTAACTTTGAAGTTATTGTCCCTTTAGAAAAAAGTGGAGTGGGTGGTGTATTAGTTGGACGACTATTGCTTGTTGAAGGTTGATCTATTGTTATTTCGCATTGTATTGCGATAGAGGTAGTTGTTTTTTTAGTTGCAGCTGCATAGGATATATTAGGTTTAGGTAGAGTGATGGAGACTTGCTTTTTGGCGTCCAGGTATGAAAGTTTCTGGGTTGTTCTCACAACCTGGATTTCTTTCTCTTCCTTCCATTTGGGGCAAATGCGAGAATTTGCAGAATGTGCACCTTCGCAGTTTAGGCACTTCAATGGAAGGATGCAGTTCTCGAAAGAATGGCCAATGTTAGAGCACTTAGAGCAAGTCTCTACTCCTCTGCATGTTTTTATTGAATGACCGAACCTTTGACACTTAAAGCAGCGCAAAGGATTCGGAATGTAAGGTCGGACTGGGCAGTTGAGATACCCAGCTTTAATATTTGTAGGTAGATCAGGGGTATTAAAGGTAAGAATAAGATGTTTGGTTTGAATAATGGTGTCGTCTCTTTTGATAGTGATCCTATGGACGTTGGTTACTCCTTGAGATGAGAGCTCGGTTTCGATCTCCTTCTCAGGAACAACCAAGAGGTCAGATTCTGAAATTACACCTTTGCATGAATTTAAGCTATTGTGAGGTGAGACTGTTATGTTTATATATCCCATTTTCGTTGCAGAAAGAAGGGATTTGGATTGGTTGGCAGTAATGGTTTCAATTAAATAATCTCCGGATTTTAATTTTTTTACTGATTTAGGGTTTCCGCAGATTCCTTGTAGACCTTTTTGAATGTAAAATGGGGACATGGTACCTAGAACGTGTTCAGGGGAAGTAATAATCAAAAATTTTGCATTTAAATGTGTTGTTGTGTTGTCAGAATTCGTAGTACTGGATGGGGTCGCCGGATACAAAGCCTCCGGCAGGGCATGGGGTTTGGGATCCATATGAGGTTTGGGTGTTCATCCCGGTTCAGCCCCGCCCACCACCGAGCCCTACAAGGGGAGGCAGTGCCACACTGCCACGGGGGTAAAACCGGGGTATAGTGCTACAGTTTCGAAGCGTGGACCCACAAGGGCACTCCTAGCTGCAGTACTAGCCCTTAAATGCCAAATAACAGTGATGTTTAGCACGCCAGGGGTGAAATTCACTGACGTACTGAACCACAGTGATATTAGGCGAGCCGGTTGACCAAAAGCGGGCTCACTCCTGGCCTCTCGTTTACGTCGAAGCATGGACCAAAGGGAACGCAACGACGTCTCTAGGAACTAAACCCCGTCCTGAAACGAGACGTCGCAGGATCCCCAGGACTCCACTTTCCTACGATACGAGTTACCGCACACGGCAAACGTGCAGGTCAGATATCTGACAAAAATTAAATGCAATTTCAGAACCAATACAGTAAGTGAAACAACATAATTGAAACCACGAAACAATACTTAAATATAAATAAGGAAAACCCAACAATCATAAACAAAGGAAAAAATGAATGTTATAACAAAATACAACAACCAAAAATCGTGCACATGGTAGGACCTTAACTAAAAAGGAAAGAACGAAAAAAGCTAAGGCCCAGCTAGGGTACCTCGGGGTTGCCAAGCCCGTACTCACAAGATGTGAGCCCCCTGAGGGGGGTACAGTTCTGGAAGGAATGTCCAACATTGGAGCATCTCGAGCAAGTCTCTACTCCTCTGCATGTGTTTATAGAATGACCGAACCTTTGACACTTAAAACAGCGCAAAGGATTCGGTATATAGGGTCGGACTGGGCAATTAAGATACCCAGCTTTAATATTTGTTGGTAGATCAGGGGTATTGAAGGTTAGAATTAAATGCTTGGTTTGAATAATGGCGTCATCTCTTTTCATCGTGATCCTGTGAACGTTAGTCACGCCTTGCGATGAAAGCTCGGCTTCAATTTCCTTTTCAGGAACAGTCAGGAGATCAGATTCTGAGATGACACCTCTAGAGGAATTTAAACTATTGTGAGGTGATACGGAGATGGTTAAGTTTCCCATCTTAGTAGCTGAGAGTAAGTTTTTGGTTTGATTTGCTGATGTTGTTTCGATTAAATAGTCGCCAGATTTAAGTTTCTTAACAGATTTAGGATTTCCACAGATGCCTTGTAAACCTTTCTGAATAAAGAATGGAGACATGGTACCGAGAATATGGTCAGGGGAGGTTATCATTAAAAATTTAGCATTTACATTAGTAGATTGAGTATTGGTCGAGTTAGTTGTATTTGTTTCACTGGATGGGGTCGCCGGATACAAAGCCTCCGGCAGGGCATGGGTTTTAGGATCCATATGAGTTTAGGTGTTCATCCCGGTTCAGCCCCGCCCACCACCGAGCCCTACAAGGGGTAACAGTGCCACACTGCCACGGGGGTAAAACCGGGGTATAGTGCTACAGTTTTGAAGTGTGGATCCACAAGGGCACTCCTAGCTGCAGTACTAGCCCTTAAATGCCAAAAACCAGTGGTGTCCAGCACGTCAGGGGAGAAATTCACCTGGCGTACTGAACCACAGTGATATTAGGCGAGCCGGTTGACCAAAAGCGGGCTCACTCCTGGCCTCTCGTTTACGTCGAAGCATGGACCAAAGGGAACGCAACGACGTCTCTAGGAAACAAAACCCCGTCCTAAAACGAGACGTCGCAGGATCCCCAGGACTCCACTTTCCTACGATACGAGTTACCGCACACGGCAAACGTGCAGGTCAGATATCTGACAAAAATTAAATGCAATTTCAGAACCAATACAATAAGTGAAACAACATAATTGAAACCACAAAACAATACTTAAATATAAATAAGGAAAACCCAACAATCATAAACAAAGGAAAAAATGAATGTTATAACAAAATACAACAACCAAAAATCGTGCACATGGTAGGACCTTAACTAAAAAGGAAAGAACGAAAAAAGCTAAGGCCCAGCTAGGGTACCTCGGGGTTGCCAAGCCCGTACTCGCAAGATGCGAGCCCCCTGAGGGGTCCATCTCCAAAGAGTCGTTGGTATCGTAAAGTAAAACGTCATCGTCTTCTTTAGTTACGATTTGTTGACACTGATTTTTCATTTTTGCAATAAATTCGGCACCTATGTCTTGCCAAGACTTTCGATGGCGTATGGCAGAATCTGTTTCCATTTTTGGCAAGGGTCCGAATATTTCTGTGCAATTTACTGGAGCTTTTTCACATTGTACGATCACATCTACATTAGGTGGGTCTTCGGCATCTCTACGGATATTAATTCGGGTTTTTGATTTTGAGGTAGGATTCAACTTCGGTTTAGGAGAGTGGATTGTTTTGGGGACAATACAAGCATTAATTCTAACAGTTTTCGGTTGGAAATCGGGTTTTGGCGTCGACATTTTTTTTGTGAAACTTGCGAATTTTTTTACATTTGTCTTTAAAGTGGGTGGATTAGTTTTAGGTATTGGTTTAAATGATTTCAACACTTCTTTTTCATTTATTGTTTGGGAAAACGTGGATACTTGTTTAGGGTTAGTTTTAGAAGATTCATTAAATGTTGTTTGAGTTGCAATAGACCTTGTACCTGGTTTCAGTGCTGCTGCATATGACAAATTTGACTTTGGCAAGGAGTTGGAAGCAAGTTTTTTGGCTTCAAAGTAAGAAATATTTTGTGCAGTTTTAAGTTCCTGGATGTTTTTCTCAAGTGTCCATTGAGGACAAGATCTTGAGAAAGATGGATGTGAGCCTGTACAATTAGAGCATTTTGGTGTGGATTTGCAATTTAAGAAATCATGGCAAGGTTCGGTGGAAGAACAGAAAGAGCAAGTCTCTTTTCCTTGACAAGTTGCTGTAGTATGCCCAAACCTCTGGCACTTGAAGCATCTCAGAGGTCTGGGAATATAGAGTCGGACTGGACATCTAAGATATCCAGCTAAGATGTGTGTAGGAATACTAGGTTTATTGAAGGCGAGTACTATGTGTTTAGTATGAACTATTTCTTTGTTTTTCTTTATAGTTATTCTTTTGACCTGTGTTACACCTTGGTCCGAAAGCCCATCAAGAATTTCTGACTCTTCTACAAGTTGTAAATCAGATTCAGAAATAACTCCCCTACTAGTGTTCAAAGTTTTATGAGGGGTAACAGAAACTGTAACAGTGCCTAGGGTTTGTGCAGACAGAAATGCTTTGGATTGTATATCATTGTTGGTCTCTATTAAAAAGTCTCCAGATCTCAGTTTTTTAATTATTTTTGGCTCGCCACCTATTGCAAGAATTCCTTTATGAACAAGGAAAGGTGACATTTTGCCAATAATATGATTAGATGATGTCATTATCAAGTACCTGGGTGAAGTTACTTCACAAGGCGCCATTTCAGGTTTACTCGTTTGGGAAGTAAATGAACGTTTCATATTCTTTTTCGGTGGTTTTATACGCGACGTGGATGGTTGTGAATTTAGGCCTTCACTGGGGCACAAGTTTAAATCCATATAAAGGAGAAAAATAATGTCACCGTATTCCCCACCCACCACGGAGTCCGTCGCAGGTAGCAGCCACCGGTCAACTGAGGAAACAGAAAAAAAAAACATAAGAGAAAAATAAAACCCAGGCACGGCGCTTACTAGAGGTTAATACGGTGACAGCGTTCCATGACAAATCACAGTCCTTGCCCTGGCAGTCAGCAACACAATTGTGCCCTGGTACCACCAGCCGATTGGCAGAGGTGGGCCAGTCTCTGCCTCCCGTTTTGGACGAAGCGAGGGCCAAAGAGCACGCTGAGGAACTCCAGGATCCCCTTTTCCGCCCGCACGGGTCGCAGCACACGGCAAACGTGCAGGTTAGAAAATACTAACAATTTAAATCATAGAACCTAAATGTGAAAAAACGAAAAAATACGATTTATAACAACCTAAAGGTGAGAAGACTACCGAACGCAACGAAAACAAATTATACGCAGTGCTCATGGTAAGGCCGTCGCAAAAGGAAAAGAAGAATGCTTAGGCCCGGCTAGGGTAAGTCGGGCTCGCCACACCCATGCTCTCGAAGAGAGCCCCCATAAAGGAGAAAAATAAGAAAAATAGATCACTAGGGTACCTCGGGGTTGTGAAGCCCGTACTCACTAGATGTGAGCCCCCTGAGGGGGCGGCTGCATAGGATAGATTAGGTTTGGGCAACGAGATAGAGACTTGCTTTTTGGCATCCAAATAAGAGAGTTTTTGAGTTGTTCTCACAACCTGAATCTCTTTTTCTTCCTTCCACTTTGGGCAAATACGAGAGTTAGCAGAATGCTCACCCTCGCAGTTTGTGCATTTAAGTGGAAGGGTACAGTTCTGGAACGAATGGCCAACATTGGAGCATCTTGAGCAAGTCTCTACTCCTCTGCATGTGTTTATAGAATGGCCGAACCTTTGACACTTAAAACAGCGCAAAGGATTCGGTATATAGGGTCGGACTGGGCAATTAAGATACCCAGCTTTAATATTTGTTGGTAGATCAGGGGTATTAAAGGTCAGAATTAAATGCTTGGTTTGAATAATGGCGTCATCTCTTTTCATCGTGATCCGGTGGACATTAGTTACGCCTTGCGATGAAAGCTCGGCTTCAATTTCCTTTTCAGGAACAGTCAAGAGATCAGATTCTGAGATGACACCTCTAGAGGAATTTAGACTATTGTGAGGTGATACCGAGATGGTTATGTTTCCCATCTTAGTAGCTGATAGTAAGTTTTTGGTTTGATTTGCTGATGTAGTTTCAATTAAATAGTCGCCAGATTTAAGTTTCTTAACAGATTTAGGATTTCCACAGATGCCTTGTAAACCTTTCTGAATAAAGAATGGAGACATGGTACCGAGAATATGGTCAGGGGAGGTTATCATAAGAAATTTTGCATTTTGTATATTGTTAGATAAATTTTCAGTTGAATTTGTAGAACTGGATGGGGTCGCCGGATACAAAGCCTCCGGCAGGGCATGGGTTTTAGGATCCATATGAGTTTAGGTGTTCATCCCGGTTCAGCCCCGCCCACCACCGAGCCCTACAAGGGGAGGCAGTGCCACACTGCCACGGGGGTAAAACCGGGGTATAGTGCTACAGTTTCGAAGTGTGGATCCACAAGGGCACTCCTAGCTGCAGTACTAGCCCTTAAATGCCAAATAACAGTGGTGTCCAGCACGCCAGGGGAGAAATTCACCTGGCGTACTGAACCACAGTGATATTAGGCGAGCCGGTTGACCAAAAGCGGGCTCACTCTTGGCCTCTCGTTTACGTCGAAGCATGGACCAAAGGGAACGCAACGACGTCTCTAGGAAACAAAACTCAGTCCTAAACGAGACGTCGCAGGATCCCCAGGACTCCACTTTCCTACGATACGAGTTACCGCACACGGCAAACGTGCAGGTCAGATAATCTGACAGAAACCAATATAAACTGTCAGAATTAATACAAAAATTGAAACAACTAAATTAAACCCACGAAACAATACTGATATATAAATAAGGAAAACCCAACAATCATAAACAAAGGAATAAATGAATGTTATAACAAAATACAACAACTAAAAATCGTGCACATGGTAGGGCCTTAACTAAAAAGGAAAGAACGAAAAAAGCTAAGGCCCAGCTAGGGTACCTCGGGGTTGCCAAGCCCGTACTCACAAGATGTGAGCCCCCTGAGGGGCATAAAATCTGGACATGTATCGGGAGATACATCTCCCTTCATCAGCAGAAGTATGTCAGAAATATTTCTGCTGATGAATGGTTGGTTGGTTATATAGGGTTTAATGGCGCAAGGGCCAAATATGGCCAAGCTGCGCCAAACACAAGGTAATTCAAACCAACATTAAAATTCTAAAAAACACATAAAAATAATTATATTTCAAAGAAGAGGTAAAAATCCTGTGTAATTTAAAAAGATAAACAGTGATGAATGAGGTGGATGATTTAATAAATAGGACAATGTGGGTTGGTTGGTTGGGGTTTACTGGCGCAAGGGCCAAATATGGCCAAGCTGCGCCAAACACTAGATTTTATACCAACAATAAAATTCTAAAAAAAAAAAACACATAAACGATACTTAATTAAAAAGTTGGTTGGTTGGTTGATTGGAGTTTACTGGCACAAGGGCCAAATATGGCCAAGCTGCGCCAAACACTAGATTTTTAAACCAACATTAAAATTCTAAAATATACACATAGACAAACTAAATTTCAAAACAAAGGTAAAAATCCTGTGTAATTTAAAAAGATAAATAGTGATGGATGATGTGGATGACTCAATAAATAGGGCAATGTGGGAGATGATGTATTAAAAAAACGATTATATAAAAGCCTAAGACGAGGACAAGAAGTTAAAATATGATGAATGGCGAGAGGTTGTTGGCAATGATGACACAGCGGGGGAGTTTCGTTGAGCAACAAATATCGATGCGTTGCTCGCGTGTGACCTATGCGGAGAAGTGTCAATAAGACATCACATCGTCGAGATGACAAGGACGGTAGGAGCGGGATGCTGGGAAATACAGAGGCTAATTTATTAGCCGTCTGTAACCTCCAGCCATCGCTCCAGTCCTTTCGCACAAGGTCCCGCAAAACATTACGCAGGTCGTCATACGGGATTCGGATATTAAGCTGGGGTGTGGCATTTTTGGCAGCTTGATCTGCCACTTCATTGCCAGTTATGCCAACATGCCCAGGAATCCAGCACAGTATGACGCCGTAACCCCGTCGGAGAAGTTTGTCATAAATAGTTTGCACCTCAAAAGCTAACGGATGTTTATAAGAATCCGATGACAGTGATTCTAATGTGCTTTTAGAATCGGTGTAAACTATGAAGTTGCCAACGCATTGATGAGAAATGTATTTGAGGGCTTTGTACAAGGCTAAAAATTCAGATGTAAAAACAGATATTAAAAGTGGTAATGAGTAGCTAATATTTTCAGAGCCGCATACAAAGGCGCAGCCAACGTGATTACTGGATTTTGACCCATCTGTATATACGGCTCTGTGAGATTTAAAATTATTACGATGATCATAAAAAATCTGATTAAAAATAACTGGATTAGTACAAGATTTCTCATATCCAGGAAACAAGTTTAAGATTAAAAGATTTGAATTTCTCCAGGGTATACTATCAAAGAGAGGACGTTCCGCAACTTCAATTGAATCAAGGGAAGTGCCACTCAGGGTTTCTCTCATTCGCATCCCAAAAGATGGGATACAAGATGGTCGATTCCTGAAAAGGACATCCCGAGATCTGTCCAGAAGGCAATTCTGCAGTGGATGGTTAGGATGTGACAAAATGCGATAATAAAGTCGCAGAGACAACAAACTGCGTGTGGAGGCTAATGGTAATTCATTGCACACAACATAGAGGCTTTCGACGGGTGACGTGCGAAAAGCTCCAGAGCAGATTCTTAGTGCTGAATGATGAATCGTATCGAGCTTACGCAGCACAGATGGACGGGCTGAACCATAAACAGCACAGCCATAGTCCAATCTGGAGCGAATTACAGCTCGATAGATATTCAGCATAGTGAATCGCTCTGCTCCCCAAAATGTATTAGATAGTACTTTTAATAGATTGAGCTTTTTCATGCATGACACCCGCAAATGCTTAATGTGAGGCAGAAATGTAAGCTTCTTGTCAAAAATAACACCTAGAAATCTCGCTTCGTCTACTACTGCAATCCTATTCCCACCCAGAAAAATGTCTGGGTCAGGATGCAGGTTTCGTAGACGGCAGAAATGTACACAGGATGTTTTTTGAATAGAGAAGTTGAAACCATTTTCTGCGCTCCACTTTGTCAACCGTGTAACAGTTGTTTGCAGTTGTCTCTCTACGAATCGCATGTCCTTTCCTTGGCAAAAAATGCTCAAGTCATCCACATATAAATTGCCTTGGACAGAAGGAGGTAGCTGTTTCAGGATATCGTTTATTTTCAAGGCGAAAAGAGTCACGCTGAGTACACTACACTGAGGAACGCCCTCTTCTTGGATAAAAGTATCCGAAAATGCAGAGCCAATGCGAACGCTGAATTCTCGCAATGCCAAAAAGTTCTTAATAAATATCGGTAGATGTCCTCGAAACCCAAGGAAATACAGATCTTTAAGAATACCATATCGCCATGTCCGATCGTACGCCTTCTCCATATCGAAGAATATAGCAACGAGATGGTTTCGGCGCAGAAAGGCATGGCGTATTTGAGTTTATTGAAGTAGGTCTTCTGAAGGCATCGCGTCAACTCTCTTTCCGTAAAACGGCAATTATAAGCAAGTTCGGTATCTCTATCAGGAGAAAAATTAATAGCATGGGATTCTGCGCGTTGTTTTATGCGCTGAAAATTGCCAGGATATGTGTTAGAACTTGACACGGCAGAAAATGATCTCGCAATAGAATTTGCGATCTCTACCGTGTCAGAAATCAACTGGCCCCTCGGGGGGCTCACATCTTGTGAGTACGGGCTTGGCAACCCCGAGGTACCCTAGCTGGGCCTTAGCTTTTTTCGTTCTTTCCTTTTTAGTTAAGGCCCTACCATGTGCACGATTTTTGGTTGTTGTATTTTGTTATAACATTCATTTTCTCCTCTGTTTATGATTGTTGGGTTTTCCTTATTTTTTGTCAAGTATTATTTCGTAGGTTCAATTTTGTTGTTTCACTTTTTGTATTAATTTTGACAGTTTTTATTGGTTTTCTGTCAGATTATCTGACCTGCACGTTTGCCGTGTGCGGTAACTCGTATCGTAGGAAAGTGGAGTCCTGGGGATCCTGCGACGTCTCGTTTAGACGGGGTTTTGTTTCCTAGAGACGTCGTTGCGTTCCCTTTGGTCCATGCTTCGACGTAAACGAGAGGCCAGGAGTGAACCCGCTTTTGGTCAACCGGCTCGCCTAATATCACTGTGGTTCAGTACGCCAGGTGAATTTCTCCCCTGGCGTGCTGGACACCACTGTTATTTGGCATTTAAGGGCTAGTGCTGCAGCTAGGAGTGCCCTTGTGGGTCCACACTTCGAAACTGTAGCACTATACCCCGGTTTTACCCCCGTGGCACTGCCTCCCCTTGTAGGGCTCGGTGGTGGGCGGGGCTGAACCGGGATGAACACCCAAACCTCATATGGATCCCAAACCCCATGCCCTGCCGGAGGCTTTGTATCCGGCGACCCCATCAAGTTCCAATAATACGACCAATGATAATTTATTTAAAACGATGCCAAACGCTAAATTTCTCATGATTACTTCCCCTGACAAAATCCTAGGTACCATGTCTCCATTCTTTATCCAAAAAGGCCTTCAGGGTATCTGTGGCAACCCTAAATCTGTAAAGAAGCTTAAATCCGGAGACTATTTAATTGAAACTACTTCGACTGCACAATCCAAAAACTTACTTTCTGCTACAATAATGGGTAATATAAACATCACAGTTTCACCCCATAATAGTTTAAATTCATCCAGAGGTGTTATCTCTGAATCGGACCTCTTAGCCGTTCCTGAGAGCGAGATCGAAACCGAGCTCGCATCTCAAGGAGTGACTAAAGTCCATAGAATCACCATGAAGAGAGATAACGCTATCATCCAAACCAAACACCTTGTACTCACTTTCAATAGTCCTGATCTACCTGCAAATATTAAAGCTGGGTATCTTAACTGCCCAGTCCGACCTTATATTCCGAATCCTTTGCGCTGCTTTAAGTGCCAAAGGTTCGGCCATTCTGTAAGCACATGTAGAGGCGTAGAGACTTGTTCGAGATGCTCTGCCATTGGCCATTCCTACGAGAACTGCACCCTCCCGCTTAAATGCTTAAACTGTGAGGGTGTGCATTCTGCAAATTCTCGTGTTTGCCCTAAATGGAAAGAGGAGAAAGAAATTCAAGTTGTGAGAACAACACAGAAACTTTCGTACCTCGATGCCAAAAAGCAAGTCTCGATCTCCCTACCTAAACCCAACGTATCCTATGCAGCCGCAACAAAAAAATCAACAGCCTCTATCGCAATCCAATGCGATATTGCAATAGATCTGCCATCCACAAGCAATAGCCAGCAAACTAAAAATAAGACTTCCTCTACTCCTCTCTTTTCCAAAGGAACAACTACAAATACAAAAAATAAAAATCCAGTCGAAGTAATCTCTCCTTTGACAGTTTTAAACAAATCTGTCAAAAATAAAAAAGAATTAAATGATAATACTAATAGCAAAAAGCCAAAAAAAGTTAGAACACCCATACCCCACAATATCCCCTCAGACTCCTCGGAAGGTACTGAGATGGATGTGGAACCTGGCATGGAGACGCCAGGAAATCTCCAACCTAAATTAAAGTTAGTTAGTTAGTTAGTTAGTCTTTTTATGGCACAAAGGCGACTGTGGCCATTCTGCGCCAGGCACAAGGTCTATCTTTTAAAACATTAAAAATATGATAAAGTATAAACATTAAGTGAAAGTTTCTAAATAAGGTGGTAAAATCCGATACTTTTCAGAAAAGGAAATAAATTTGGATGGGTTGGCCTAGATAAAATATAATTAATTGTTGGGTACAAAATTCCAAAGTGTAAAAGTCTATAAATGGTAAAAGCTGGACATTCAATTAAAATATGTTTTACAGTTTGTACTACATCACACATTATACATAATGGCACATCTTCCGCCAGCAGAAGATGTACGTGCGTCGGTCTAGTGTGGCCGATGAAGAGGCGTGTCAACACGACCTCCCGTTTTCTACTTTCTTCTGATATTGCGGGAAATTTTATGGATGTGTGAATCAAATGCAATTTGTTGGTTATTTGCATATCCCATTCAACTTGCCACATTAACTCAATTGCTTTTGCACATGCCAATTTTGCATCGGGAAAGTTGAGAATGATATTACCCCCTTGTGAGGCTGTTTTAGCGGCAAGGTCGGCTGCCTCATTTCCATGGATGCCGACATGGCTTGGGATCCAACAAAAAGATATTTTAAAGCTTCTGTTTTTTAGTTGAAAGCACTTTTCCAGAATTTTTTTAACTAAGGGATGGGAGTGAACAGAGTAATTTCCTAGTGCTTCAAGCCCACTTTTCGAGTCTGTATACACTATCCATGATTTGTCTGTTTGAGTAAATATGTGGTTTATGGCAAGATATATAGCATATAATTCGGAGGTAAAAACTGAACTCAGAGGATGTAGTGTCTCGGATATAATGGTGTTTGTAAAAACTGCAGCTGAACCAACATGGTTATTTGATTTTGACCCGTCAGTATAAACTGTTTTATGAGATGAATAAAAGAACCGATGTTCGTTAAAATATTGCACAAAAACTGAATCCGATGTTGATGATTTTTTACAGTGAGAGAATTGAACAACTGAAAATGGACGTCCATTCCATGGTGGAAAGATATCATTAAAAGGTAACATGTTAAAATCGTCAATGTTTAAAAAAACAAGAAGTTGCTTCATTCGAATACCAAACGTTGGTATAAACGATCTTTTGGAAGCAAATAAAGTCTGATGAGATGGATTTAAAATCTGTGAATATAAAGGGTGATTCAAATTGCTTTTAATTTTAAAATAGTAAACAAGAGAAAGTTTTGCACGACGATGCTCAAGTGATGGTTCTTGACAAATAACATAGAGACTTGTAACTGGAGAAGTCCTAAATGCTCCAGAGGCCAGCCTCAGACCCTGATGGTGGATTGTTTCTAAATATTTCAGATAGGACTTTCTCGTCGATCCATAGATTGCTACGCCATAATCCAGTTTAGAACGAATTAGACATCGGTAGATTCGCAGCATGGACGTGATATCCGCTCCCCAAGCTGTATTGCATAGTACTTTTAAAATATTCATAGATTTGCTACATTTCTGCCGCAAATGACGAATATGTGGACGGAAGGTCAGCTTTGAATCAAAAATAATACCCAAGAACTTTGTCTCGTTTACTACGGGGATGATTATACCGTCTAAGCGGATCTCTGGCTCAGGGTGGAGCCCCCTTTTTTTGCAGAAATGCATGCACACTGTTTTTTGCGGGGAGATAACAAAGCCATTTCGATTGGCCCAGTTTGAAATGTTTTGAATAGCCAACTGCATTTGTCTCTCGATCGCATGCATGCTTGTCAATGCACAGGAAATTTGGAAATCATCGACAAACAGTGTACCACGAACTGCGGGTGGCAGTTGATTTACAATACCATCAATTTTCAAAATGAACAAAACCACACTGAGAACACTTCCTTGGGGAACACCTTCTTCTTGAATAAATTCATCCGACAAGGTTGTCCCAACACGAACTTGAAATCTGCGACATTTGAGGAAGTTTCGGATAAAAATTGGTAAATTACCACGAAAGTTTAAATTGTGCAGGTCTTTTAGAATGCCGTATCTCCAGGTTCGGTCATAAGCCTTGTCCATGTCGAAAAAAATCGACACGAGGTGTTGGTTTCGGACAAAAGCTTCACGAACGGAGGTTTCAAGCGACAATATGTTGTCAAATGTGCTTCGACTGTGGCGAAATCCACTTTGAGATGGTGAAAGAGCTTTCTTCATCTCTAGGCAATAAATTAAACGAATGTTAACCATCCTCTCTAAAAGTTTGCAAAGGCAATTAGTTAGCGCTATAGGTCTATAATTACTTGCAATTTGGGGGTCCTTCCCAGGTTTTGCAATAGGGATAACTATTGCCCTTTGCCAGGAAGTAGGAAATACCATTTCACACCATATTCTATTAAAAAGTTTTAAAATACACGATAATGATTTGTGAGATAGGTGCTGCAACATGTCATTATGAATAAGGTCAGGCTCTGGAGCAGTGCTTTTGCATTTACGCAAGGCTTTTAAAAGTTCTTCCATAGTAAAATCAGAATTGTAATCTTCCAGTGTATATGGCTGAAAGTTTAGAGGTATGCGTTCTTCACGCTGTTTGAAGGGTAAAAAAGCTGTATTAAAATTGTTAGATTTGGAGACTGCTGAAAAATTTGCTCCAAGCGCATCAGCAATATCTTTGTTGTCACACAGCATTTGTCCGTTCATATTAAGGATGGATCGAGGTCGGTTTTCAACATAACGACCAGAAATGCATTTTATTTTTTTCCATATTGTTTTGGAGGATGTGTGACAATTGATGGTGTTGAGATAATTTTGCCAAGATGTTCTTTGGCTATTTCGGCGTATTCTACGAGAGTTAGCTCGAGCTTTCTTAAAGTTGATAAGATTTGCTTCTGTAGGGTATCGTCGAAATATACCCCAAGCTTGCTTACGATTCTTTTCAGCTAAGGAATAGTCGTGATTCCACCAAGGTCTGGGAAATTTGTGACGTCTGGTTGACGATTTTGGAATAGAGAGATCAGCAGCATTGATAATAGCTTGAGTAATATTGAAGACAGCTGAATCAATGTCCCCAATGTTCACCATCTCTTCCTCGAGGTCGGCATATTCAGAAAAGCTCTCCCAATCAGCTTTCTCCATTTTAAATTTTACTGTACGAACAAGATCTTGTATGCGATCCGAAGTTGATAGGAGTACAGGAAAGTGATCACTGTCGTAGGAGTCTTCACCAATTTCACACGACCAATCAAGGGAGAGAGTTGGGGTACAAATGGCGAGATCTACAATATGGAACGTACGTGTCGGAGAATGAAACAAAGTGGGGTGCTCCAGTATTTAAAACATTCAGCCGATATGTATCGATCATCTGTTCAATAACATTACCTCTCGCGTTTGTGTCTGGACTACCCCAGATAACATTGTGACCGTTGAAATCTCCAGTAATAAGAAAAGGTGTCGGAAGTTGATCAACCAAACATTTTAGATCCTGTAAACTGACATATTCATTTGGTGGTAAATAGATACAGCATATTGTCAAGAGATTTTTAAGTTTTATTCTTATTGCCACAGCTTGTAAGTTGACATTCAGTTTCAGCATGGTCGCTGGGTAACTATTTGAAAATAAAATAGCGACACCACCACAGGCTCTTGCACCTCCTGTGAAATCTTTTCTGGTGAAACAGAATGTAGGAAGTGAAACTATGTCTCCAGGCCTCAGAAGAGTCTCTTGGAGACAAATCACTTTTGCTCTATGGTTTTCAGTAAGAGACTTTATTGAATGACAGTTATGGTAGAATCCACGACAGTTCCATGATATTATGTCACTGAATGTTTCGTAAATGCGGCACCGAGGCCGACTTTTTTAGTAACGGGGGGATCAGGGGGACGTGACTCAATGTCCATGTCAGAAAGGTCCGAAATGTAATCGGTTAAACCAGATTCATTTTCTGAAGAATTACCGGACTGTTGAAGTTTATTTTTTTCTTTTTGTTTTGTCTTAATTTTTTCCTTTAGATGGACCACTGGTTTGGGTGTTTTTTTGAAGGTCTCGAGATTTTTTTTACTAGCCTCAAATTGTGGTTTGTTTTTCGATTTAGCAAAGATTTCCTTTCCTGACGTTCCAGGAATTGGGTCTGTTTGAGAAAGACTGGTTTTTTGTTTGTTTGGGGGTGAGAAGTACTGTTGTGAATTGGCGGGAGACAAAATAGAGGTGGCTGGGATAGTAATTTGGGTTTGGACACCTACGTCAGTTGTAGACTTTTTGACGACAGTTGCATATGTTTTAGCTACAGGTACAGATTGATTATACATTTTTTTTGCTTCAGGATAGGTAGTGTTGTTATTAACTTTAAGTTCTTGAATTTTTTTTTCTTGTTGCCAAATTTTGCATGATCTGGAGTATGCAGGGTGGTGTTCTGAGCAATTAACACATACGGGGTCTTTACGACAACCTGCTTCACAGGATTGATCCGTGCTACCACAGTTTGCACACGTTTTATGACCCCTACATGTGTTTGTCGAGTGCCCGTATCTTTGGCACTTGAAACAGCATAACGGATTTGGAATGTATGGACGGACAGGGCAAATTAAGTAGCCTGCAATAATTCTTGTTGGAAGTTTTGGAACATTAAAAGTCAAAATAATATGTTTGGTTTTGAGTATATTGCCGTCTCTCTTCATCGTAATTCTCTTTGCTTTCACCACACCTTCTGCAGAAAGTTCTCTCTCTAACTCAGATTCATCCACATCAAGTAAATCAGATTCTGAAATTACTCCCTGGGATGAATTGAGTGATTTATGAGGGGTGATTTCGACTGGTATGCCAGCTAAAGATACTGTATTAAGAAGAGCACGCGATTGGTTAAAGTCTTTAGTCTCAATGAATAGGTCGCCAGATTTGAGTTTTTTTATTTGCTTTGGGTCATCGCCACATATGCCTTTTAGTGCTTTTTGAATAAGAAATGGGGAAGATTTTTTTAGTTGTTCAGAATCGGAATGTACTATCAAGAAAGAGGGTTTATCGTATATAAATCTTTTTGCATTTGTTTCACTTTGATCATCGAAAGCTCGCTTTGTTTGAGGATTTAGGCCTCCAGTTACAGTGGTCGGGTTGGTGGATACAACGCCTCCACCTGGGCAATTTAAATTATCCATAAAAAGGGGGGGAGTTCATCCCGGTTCGCCCCCGCCCTCCATCGAGCCCAACTAGGGGAAGCAGCGGTAGACTGCCTCGAAGGTCGAACCAGGATATAGCGCTACAGTTTCGGCGTGTGGATCCGCAAGGGCACTCCTAGCTGCAGAACTAACCCTTAAATACCAAATAACAGTGGGGTCCAACACGTCAGGAGATAAATTCACTGGCGTATTGAACCACAGTGATATTAGGTGAGCCGGTTGACCAGAAGCGGGCTCCCTCCTGGCCTCTCGTTTACGTTGAAGCATGGACCAAAGGGAACGCAACGACGTCTTCAAGAAACTTAAACCCTGTCCTGAAACAAGACGTCGCAGGATCCCCAGGACTCCACTTTCCCACGGTACGAGTCACCGCACACGGCAAACGTGCAGGTCAGAAAATCCGACAAAAATAATAGAGGTAATTGAAATGAAAAAAGACAATGTAATTCAGATTTAACACAAGTCAATTTTAAAAATGTAGATTTTCTTGAAAAGAAACAAACTGAAATTAGGGCGAGTATAATGAAAAACAACTTTCAAACCACAAACAATACTTGATCAAAAGGAAAACAACCCAACAGAAACTGAACAAAATAAAGTAGGAACCAAGTAAAATTGAAAGAAAAATCGTGCACAAGGTAGGGCCTTCGCATAAAAAGGAAAGAACGAAAAAAGCTCAGGCCCAGCTAGGGTACCTCGGGGTTGCCAAGCCCGTACTCACAAGTTGTGAGCCCCCTGAGGGGACCTAAATTAAAGCCTACGAAGCAGCCTTCCACCCCAATTACCTTCCCATAATGGCCTGTATCTCTTCGTGGAATTGCCGCGGTTTTCACCACAACTCGGTAGATATTAAACATCTAATTGACGAATACCATCCAATCTGCTTTTGTCTACAAGAGACTTTGCTTAAACCAACTCAAAGCTCTCTTGTTAAAGGGTACACTCCCCTTAGAAAAGATTATATTAGCGGAGATAGAGCCAGTGGTGGAGTTGCTATATTTATATCTAATAGCTCTCCTTTCACCCCACTGGATCTCTCAACAAACCTGCAAGCTATCGCAGTTAGAGTCACTGTAAAAACTCTCATTACAGTGTGCTCTATTTATCTACCGCCTAATAATATAATTCGACAAGCAGATCTAGACAGGTTATGCGACCAGCTACCAGCTCCCTATGTCTTATGTGGCGATTTTAATGGGCACAATCCTCTTTGGGGAAGCCCAGACATAAATCGTCGTGGAAGTCAGATTGAGAAATTGATACACGATCAAAATCTATGTGTACTCAATAATGGGCAACCAACATACTTCCACGCCCCATCGAGGACCTTCCATTCCATTGATCTTGTCCTGTGTTCACCATCTCTGTTTTCTCCCCTGATGTTTCAAGTGGGAAATGATCCGTACCATAGCGATCATTTCCCCTTGTTTGTTACATTTCCAGGGAATGCTACAACCCCTGTGTCCCGCCTTCCTCGATTTAAATTTGAGGCGGCGAATTGGGATTTATTCGCTTCTGCTGCAAAATTGTCAGACGACATGGTGAACCAGAACGACATTAATCAATGTGTAGAATCTGTCACTACAGCTATAATGGATGCTGCTCGCATATCTATTCCTGTCTCGTCAAAACTACCTAAACAACCAAAACCGTGGTGGAATCAAGCGTGCAAGATTGCCCACAAAAAGAGAAAGAAGGCCTGGGATACGTTTCGTAGGTATCCCACTTCCGAAAATTTGACTAAGTTCAAATTCGCAAAAGCCAATGCGCGACGAATACGTCGTCAAAGCCAAAGAGAATCATGGGAAAAGTATGTTTCTGGCATAACACCTGCCATTTCCTCAAAACAATTATGGATCAAAGTTCGGAAAGCTATGGGATTATATTCCACACATTCTATCTCGCTCGTGGAAGAAAATGGCCAGTTGGTTAATGACACGGTAGAAATCGCAAATTCTATTGCGAGAGCATTTTCTGCCGTGTCCAGTTCTACCACATATCCTGACAATTTTCAGCGTATCAAATATCGCGCGGAATCCCATGGCATTAATTTTACTCCTGAAAGAGACACCGAACTTGACTACAATTGTTATTTCACAGAAAGGGAGTTGACACGATGTCTTCAGAAATCCCGGATGACAGCACCGGGTCCTGATGGCATCACATATACTATGTTGAAACATCTTTGTAGTCACTCTCTGAGGATGGTTGGTTGGGGTTTATTGGCACAAGGGCCAAATATGGCCAAGCTGCGCCAAACACTAGATTTTTAAACCAACATTAAAATTCTAAAATATACGCATAAACAAACTAAATTTCAAAGCAAAGGTAAAAATCTTGTGTAGTTTAAAAAGATAAATAATGACGAATGAGGTGGATGATTCAATAAATAGGACAATGTGGGAGATGATGTATTAAAAAATCGATTATATAAAAATCTAAGACGAGGACATGAAGTTAAAATATGATGAATAGTTAGATGTTGTTGGCAGTAATGACACTGTGGGGTGGGTTCGTTTAGCAATAGATGTTTGTGAGTCACACGGGAATGACCTATGCGCAGACGGGTCAATATTACATCACACCGTCGAGATGACAAGGACGGTAGGAGCGGGATGCTGGGAAATACAGAGGCTAATTTATTAGCCGTCTGTAACCTCCAGCCATCGCTCCAGTCCTTTCGCAGAAGGTCCCGCAAAACATTACGAAGGTCATCATAAGGGATACGGATATTTAGCTGGGATGTGGCATTTTTGGCAGCATGATCTGCCAGTTCATTGCCAGTTATGCCAACATGCCCAGGAATCCAGCAGAATATGATGCCATAGCCCCGGCGGATAAGTTTGTTATAGACATTTAAAACATCATGTGCTAGAGGGTGATTTAATGCATCTGATGATAGGGATTCTAAAATACTTTTAGAATCCGTGTAAACTATGTAGTTGCCAACATTTTGATGAGTTATATATTTAAGAGCTTTGTATACGGCTAAAAATTCAGATGTAAAAACAGAGATGAAATGAGGTAAGAAATAGCTAAAGGTGTCAGATCCGCATACAAATGCACAGCCTACGTGATTATTGGATTTGGACCCATCCGTGTATACGGCTGTATAAGTATTAAAATTATGACGGTGATCTTTAAAAATTTGATTATATATAATTGGACTAGTGGTTGATTTGTCATGTCCAGAAAACAAATTTAAAAAAGATAATTTAGAAGTCTTCAAAAGGAATATTATCAAAAAGAGGACGTTCCGCAACTTCTATTGAATGAAGGGCAGTGCCACTCAGGGTTTCTCTCATTCGCAGTCCAAAGGATGGTATGCAGGACGGACGATTCCTGAAAAGGACATCTCGAGATCTGTCCAGAAGGCAATTCTGCAATGGATGGTCAGGATGTGACAAAATGCGATAATAAAGTCGCAGAGCTAACAAGCTGCGAGTGGAGGTCAATGGTAATTCATTGCACACAACATAAAGGCTTTCAACGGGTGATGTGCGAAAAGCTCCAGAGCAGATTCTTAGTGCTGAATGATGTATCGTATCGAGCTTACGCAGAACAGATGGACGAGCTGACGGCGCAGCCATAGTCCAATCTGGAACGAATTACAGCTCGATAGACATTCAGCATAGTGAATCGCTCTGCTCCCCAAAATTTATTAGATAGAACTTTTAACAAATTGAGCTTTTTCATGCATGACACCCGCAAATGCTTAATGTGAGGCAAAAATGTAAGCTTCTTGTCAAAAATGACTCCTAGAAACCTTGCTTCGTCTACTACTGCAATCCTATTACCACCCAGAAAAATGTCTGGGTCAGGATGCAGGTTTCGTAGACGGCAAAAGTGAACGCAGGATGTTTTTTGGACAGAGAAGTTGAAACCATTTTCTGCACTCCACTTGGTCAACCTTGAAACGGTTGACTGCAGTTGTCGTTCGACAAATCGCATATCCTTTCCCTGGCAAAAAATGCTCAGGTCATCGACATATAAATTGCCCTGGACAGAAGGAGGCAACTGATTCAGGATATCGTTGATCTTGATAGCGAATAGAGTAACGCTGAGTACACTACCCTGAGGAACGCCCTCTTCTTGGATAAAAGTATCCGAAAATGCTGAGCCAATGCGGACGCTGAATTCTCGCAATGCCAAAAAGTTCTTAATAAATATCGGTAGATGTCCTCGAAACCCAAGGGAATACAGATCTCGGAGTATACCATATCGCCATGTCCGATCGTACGCCTTCTCCATATCGAAGAAAATAGCTACCAGATGGTTTCGGCGCAGAAAGGCATGGCGTATTTGAGTTTCGAGGTACAAGATATTGTCTACCGTAGAGCGGCCGACCCTAAATCCGCTTTGAAATGGTGTTAGAGCGTTGGTTGTCTCTAACATGTAGACAAGGCGAGAATTCACCATCTTTTCTAAAAGCTTGCACAGGCAGCTGGTAAGTGCAATTGGCCGATAGTTATTTGGATCTTTTCCTAGTTTCGGAAAAGGAATAACTATGGCACGTCGCCAAGACAAAGGAAAAGCATGTTCTTGCCATATACGATTATACAGTAGCAATAAATTCCTCAGAGAGTGACTAGAAAGATTTTTTAACATAATATACGTGATGCCATCAGAGCCCGGTGCTGTCATCCGGGTCTTCTGAAGGCATCGTGTCAACTCCCTTTCAGTAAAACTGCAATTATAGACAAGTGCGGCATCTCTCTCAGGAGTAAAATTAATACCATGGGATTCCGCGCGTTGTTTGATGCGCTGAAAATTGCCAGGATATGTGGTAGAACTGGACACGGCAGAAAATGCTCTCGCAATAGAATTTGCGATTTCTACCGTGTCAGAAATCAACTGGCCATTTTCTTCCACGAGCGAGATGGAATGTGTGGAGTATAATCCCATGGCTTTCCGAACTTTGTTCCATAATTGTTTTGAGGAAATGGCAGATGTTATGCCAGAAACATACTTTTCCCATGATTCTCTTTGGCTTTGACGACGTATTCGTCGCGCATTGGCTTTTGCAAATTTAAACAGAGTCAAATTTTCGGTTGTGGGATACCTTCGAAATTTATCCCAGGCCTTTTTTCTCTTTTTGTGGGCTATCTTACAGGCTTGATTCCACCACGGTTTCGGTAACTTTGATGAGACAGGTATAGATATACGAGCAGCATCCATTATAACATTAGTGACAGATTCTACACATTGATCAATGTCATCTTGATTCACCACCTCGTCTGACAAATCAGCAATTGACGCAAACAAATCCCAATTCGCCGCCTCAAATTTAAATCGAGGCGGACGAGATACATGGGCTGCAGCACTCCTCGGAAATGTAACAAACAAGGGGAAATGATCGCTGTGAAATGGATCATTTCCCACATGAAATGTCAGAGGAGAAAACAGAGATGGTGAACACAGGACAAGATCAATGGAATGGAAAGTCCTCGATGGGGCGTGGAAGTAAGTTGATTGCCCATTATTAAGAATACAAAGATTGTAGTCATCAATCAACTTTTCAATTTGGCTTCCACGACGATTTGTGTCTGGGCTTCCCCAAAGAGGATTGTGCCCATTGAAATCGCCACATAAGATATAAGGTGCCGGAAGCTGATCGCATAACCTGTCTAGATCTGCTTGATGGATGACATCATTAGGCGGTAGATATATAGAGCACACTGTAATGAGAGTATTTACAGTGACTCTCACTGCGATGGCTTGCAGATTAGTTGCGAGATTCAGTGGGGTGAAAGGAGCGCTATTGGATATAAATATAGCAACTCCACCACTGGCTCTATCTCCGCTAATATAATCCTTTCTAAGAGGAGTATACCCTTTAACAAGAGAGCTTTGTGTTGGTTTTAGCACAGTCTCTTGTAGGCAAAAGCAGATTGGAAAGTGTTCATCGACAAGATGTTTTATGTCTACCGAGTTGTGGTGAAAACCGCGGCAATTCCACGAAAAGATACAGGCCATTATGGGAAAGTTATGGGTGTTGACAGTTTCGGAGGTTTCGGTTTAGGAAGGAGATTATTAGGAACCTCCATTCCAGGCTCAACTTCCATATCAGCAGCGTCAGATGAGTCTGACGGGATATTGTGAGAAATGGAAGCTCTTTGTTTAAGTTTTGGCTTTTTACTATTGGCATTTTCTGATAGATCTTTTCTATTTTTAAGGGATTTATTCAGAGCAGTCAGTGGAGATACAACTGCTTTATTTGTAAAATTGGTACTTTTTATTCCTTTGGAGGTTATAGACGTAGTTGTGGCGGCATTACTTTTACTTTTTGTAATATTGCTCGAGGAAGGCTGGTCTATGGATATTTCGCATTGAATAGCGATTGATGATGTTGATACTTTTGATGCCGTTGCATATGAAAGATTAGGTTTTGGAACCCTGTTCGAGACAAGTTTTCTAGCGTCCGCGTAAGAAAGTTGTTGTGTGGCTCGGATAGTCTGAATCTCTTTTTCCTCTTTCCATTTAGGACAACCTCTAAAGTTGGCAGAGTGGTCGCCGTTGCAATTTGTGCACTTAAATGGAAGTTCACAAGAGGAAAAAGAGTGGCCAATAGCGGAGCATCTTGAACAAGTTTCAGGTGAACGGCATGTTGCAGTTGAGTGTCCGAACCTCTGGCAGTTGAAACACCGCAGAGGATTCGGGATGTAGGGTCGAATGGGACAATTAAGGTAGCCAGCGGTAATATGATTTGGCAAGTTAGGGCTATTGAAGCTGAGGATCAGATGCTTTGTATTGATGATTTCTTCTCCTCGCTTTAGTGTTATTCTACGCACTTGAGTTACATTTTGTTCTTGGAGTTCATCAAGTATTTCCTTCTCTGATACATGGATTAAGTCATTTTCGGAAATTACTCCTCTACAAGAATTTAGACTATTGTGGGGTGTGACAGTTATTGGGATGTTATTTATCGTTTTACCGGCTAGAAAAGATTTTGATTGGAGGGGATTGCAGGTTTCTATTAACAGATCACCGGAACGAAGTTTTTTTTACGGTTTTGGGATTACCGCCGATACCAAGAAGGCCTTTCTGAATGACAAATGGAGAAGTTTTCGACAATTGTCCAGATGGTGAACTAACTATCAGAAATTTAGGGTATAGTATATGATTTGGTTGTTCATTAGCATTTGTAGTCGGTACACAGTTGGGGGTCGCCGGATACAAAGCCTCCGGCAGGGCATGGTTTGGGGGATCCATATGAGGTTTGGGTGTTCATCCCGGTTCAGCCCCGCCCACCACCGAGCCCTACAAGGGGAGGCAGTGCCACACTGCCACGGGGGTAAAACCGGGGTATAGTGCTACAGTTTCGGGGTGTGGATCCACGAGGGCACTCCTAGCTGCAGTACTAGCCCTTAAATGCCAAATAACAGTGGTGTCCAGCACGTCAGGGGAGAAATTCACCTGGCGTACTGAACCACAGTGATATTAGGCGAGCCGGTTGATCAAAAGCGGGCTCACTCCTGGCCTCTCGTTTACGTCGAAGCATGGACCAAAGAGAACGCAACGACGTCTCTAGGAAACTAAACCCCGTCCTAAAACGAGACGTCGCAGGATCCCCAGGACTCCACTTTCCTACGATACGAGTTACCGCACACGGCAAACGTGCAGGTCAGATAATCTGACAGAAAACCAATAAAAACTGTCTGAATTAATACAATAAGTGAAACAACTAAATTGAACACACGAAACAATACTGAAATTTAAATAAGGAAAACCCAACAATCATAAACAAAGGAATAAATGAATGTTATAACAAAATACAACTAAAAATCGTGCACATGGTAGGGCCTTAACTAAAAAGGAAAGAACGAAAAAAGCTAAGGCCCAGCTAGGGTACCTCGGGGTTGCCAAGCCCGTACTCACAAGATGTGAGCCCCCTGAGGGGCATAAAATCTGGACATGTATCGGGAGATACATCTCCCTTCATCAGCAGAAGTGTCTCAGAAATATTTCTGCTGATGAATGGAGATTTATCTCCCGATACATGTCCAGATTTCATGTATTTTATTGCGTAGCTTTAACGTAGTATTTTAATATTCTTTATGCAATGTTCTATAAGGCGAATTTTTATCTTATAGTTAGTAAGCGTATTTAGAAGCTCAATCTTTTTTATTAATAATATTGAACTAGTAGATGGCGTATAGTGCGATACTTTCTCGATGCTTTAAAAATACCCAGTGCTCGTAAACAATTTTTTTGCGTTATATTAAAAACCGCGCCTTCTCATTTTTTGAAAAAGCGTACTTTGTACATTACAAATTGGATTACTCCGTTTTCTGTTTTTAAATATTTTATTTTATTATTAAATAAAAAAAAGTGGCATACATATTTTTTTTTACAAAATTAAATCTATATATATGTAAAGAAATTCGAAGAAATTTTATAGAACATTAGATTTCGTTTTATTAAGTAAATATATTTGCATATAAATTGAATTTTTCCACTACCAAGGCGTAATTTTACTCATACAATTTGTTTTTTTTGCAATCTTAATGACTCAACTCAAAACAAGTTTTTAATTTCTTATCGTACAAAATAATCCTTTTTTATAGTTACAATGTTTGTAAAAGCCACAGCTTGTTGTAACCTGCACTTAGAAGAGTAGAATGCAATTTTTTTCCCAATAGATGGCGCACTTTCACGATTAAGTGATCTTTGTTTGAAAACTTATAGTGTGTGTTTTTAAGAAATAACCCGTATTATTTCTTAAATTCAATTATCTCTAGTGTTTTCAAATGTTTGATTTTGCACACATGCACGGCTCCACATATCGTATCGTATTAGGCCGCTTTTACATTTAACGACACGACATCGATAAATCGTGAACGATCCCGAAGGGACGACACAACGTTTTATCGTATCGTCTGATGGTCAGTTTTTCATTACACCGATATCGTTCGCCGAAAACGACAATTTTTACATTCAGTTCGTGTTCGTCTGTTGCCGAGAGCACATCTATTCTCGATATGGCGCATCGCAACAAATTACATTACAGCAAACTGCGATTGTTGTATTAGCTGTATTTAAGGAGAAAGAAGATATCAATAACAAAAGGATTCTGGGTGCATGATATCATCAAAGCAAGACATGAAGAAGATTTTTATGTTTTATTTGAACGTCTACAAAAAGCTAGAGCTAGAGCTAGAGCTAACCACTAGAACTGCACAGTGGGCTATTTATTGGCGACAGTTTGACTAAATATTGCTTCCCATGCCTTTTCTCGAACAATCTTGTTCTTGTAAAATTCATCTCGCTTATCCCAAATGCAGGTCTTTATACTTCCACTAATTCACAATATCGAACTTAAAAGCCATATTGATAATATAAATTAAAAAAAAACACAGTAGACTATAGCAAACGGCAACAAGTTTTTCGGAAACAAACTCAAAATGTCGTCACGATGAAGTAGGGAAGGCGCGTGCCCACGATAAAACGTTCCGATAAATTGTATCGTCTGATCGGCAACGACACTATCGTTATCGTATCGGCTAGTGAAAAAGCGTCTGGCTTCGCAAGTGTATTTTGCGTACCCCGATATCGTGCCACTAAAATCGTATACGATTTATCGGTGTCGTGTCGTTAAATGTAAAAGCGGCCTTAATGAATATATACAAATGAATTACATTTAGCAGCAAAATATTATTTGAAGTGAAATTTGGTTGGTTGGTTGGTTGTATGGGGTTTAATGGCGCAAGGGCCAAATGTGGCCAAGCTGCGCCAAACTCTAGATGTTTCAAACCAACATTAAAATTCTAAAATATACACATAAACAAACTAAAATTCAAAGCAAAGGTAAAAATCTTGTGTAGTTTAAAAAGATAAATAGTGATGAATGATGTGGATGATTCAATAAATAGGACAATGAGGGAGATGAAGTGTTAAAAAAGCGATTATATACATGTCTAAGACGAGGACAAGAAGTTAAAATATGACTTATGGACAGAGGTTGTTGGCAATGATGGCACGGAGGGGCAGTTTCACCGAGCAATAAATATCTATGCGTTGCTCGCGTATGACCTATACGGAGACGTGTCAATAAGACATCACATCGTCGAGATGGCAAGGAAGGTAGGAACGGGATGCTGGGAAATACAGAGGCTAATTTATTAGCCGTCTGTAACCTCCAGCCATCGCTCCAGTCCTTCCGCACAAGGTCTCGCAAAACATTGCGTAGGTCGTCATATGGGATTCTGATATTAAGCTGGGATGTGGCATTTTTGGCAGCATGATCTGCCACTTCATTGCCAGTTATGCCTACATGCCCAGGAATCCAGCACAATATGACGCCATAGCCCCGTCGGATAAGTTTGTTATAGATATTTAAAACATCAGAAGCCAGAGGATGGTTAATGGTATCTGATGAGAGAGATTCTAATATACTCCGAGATAATTCCGAAAAGTCAATCAAAATTCAATAAATTTTCTGATTATTATTTTATTTTAGAATTAGTTTTCAGTTATTTCTGCTGATTTAATTTTGTAAAAAAAAAATATGTATACCACTTTTTTTATTTAATAATAAAATAAAATATTTAAAAACAGAAAACCTAATAATCCAATTTTTGCAATGTACAAAGTACGCTTTTTCAAAAAATGAGAAGGCGCGGTTTTCAAAATAACGCAAAGAAAGGGTTTACGAGCACTGGGTATTTTTAAAGCATCGAGAAAGTGTCGCACTATACGCCATCTAGTGGCTAATTCAATACATCTCTTCATCAGCAGAAATACACGCGTTAACGTTAGAAATATTTAAATGCAAAAATTTGAAATGTATTCTTTATCTTAAATTTAAAATATGTAATAAACAGAAATCAGTATTAAAAAACCATTTATTATATACAAAAATATATATCAAAAAGGAAAAAAAAGTATTATGAAACAATATATTCAAATAGTTTAGATTACATCAGTCACAAGTACATGACTTTTCCCTTAACAAATTCAAGAGTTCAATAATTATTGGTTAAATAGTGTACAGATTGTGCATTAAACATCCCTGTTCCTAAATCATAGAAACATAAACACACAGTAAAATTGTTTTGGCGCATCAGATGCCAAATACTTAGGCAAATTCGGAAATATGGTGGGGATAGCATCATTCTCTAATAATGGACGTTGTCTGGGCAATTTCACTTCAACACCGTTGATTATATGCACAAACTCTCAGGAAATAAACTGTTTATCAAAATGTTTTTCGCAAACACTACAATTTAAATCCAAAGGCTTATCTGAACGTGGTATGTTTTTGGCTTATTTAGCCAGCAACTCATCGCTTTTAGACACTTGGAACAATATCTTTTCACCTATATTCCCCTTTATTATATCCAGTTGTACATGCCGGAACAAAACAATGTCTTTATTGGGACTTGGGAGGCATAATTGTTTTTTTTAATTATCGAAAAATCAACGCATTCTCAAACAGTGTTTAATGCCGACGACAATGTAAACAAGACTGAAGATAGACGAAAACAACCAACAGTAATATCACCAGCGCCATCTAGTAGCACCCCGCTTTTAAGAACCAGTTTTTGCCTGCGGTTGACACACTACCTCTTTTAGTCACTATAACTGCACTGTAAATGCTCAAAATGTAGATTGTGATATCAGTACTGAGCAGCTACCAGATCTCCAAATAGAATATAAAGACGAAATCAAAGAAAATCGGCCTCCTTCTGGCAGATACATTTGCAACCTAGCATATGTAATCAAGCAAGACGACTGGAAAAACATTACTTATTTTGCAACTTTGGAGGGAATTTAGTATTTCAAAAAGTTCGCCGGTAGCAGCCATTTCTCGCTACGATTTGACTCAATTTGCATTTGCAAGGTTGTGTCGAATAGTTCGTTCTTTTGGTTGACTGTTGTTTCTATTCGAAAATGTAATCATGTCAGTTAAACAAACTCCCTCGAGAGTTCTTGAGTGAATTCATTGAACTTTATCGGAGTTTTACCTGCTTGTGGCTCGTTAAGAGCAAAGAATACTCCGACAGAAATAAAAAAAAAACTTGCTTATACCGAGCTCGTTAAAAAATACAAGGAGTTTGATCCGACAGCAGACAGAAACATTGTTGTGAGAAAAAAAAATGAATGCATTGCGTACTGTTTATAAGAAATAACCGTCAAAAGTTAACAATTCGGCAAAATCCGGGACATGGCAAAAGCTTATTTAGCGGTCCACAACGAATATTTGACAAGAAATCGTTACGATTTATTGCAGCGTGTAAACAATACTCACACTTTCGATTTATTGGAACAATAAATTTGTCAATCGCATCGTCACGATTTATCGTAGCGTGTGAACCTGCCTTAAATCAAATGGCTGTATTGGGAGCTTTGTGCTGTGGATTTGCATTGGAAGAGGATAAGTTCGCAGCAATGGAAATAAACTATATGAGCCGGCGCACTTTTTTCGAAATGCGAAAGAGGAATTTTGTTGGAATCGTCCCTGAAGAGAAACTCATATCCGCAAACGTATCAGACAGATAACTTGCTGCTGAACGACAAGACTTCGATGGGGACGGTTTCCATTGCATAAGTGTGTTATTGTTGATGGAGGGTGGTGTAAAAGAACATACGGCCATGGATACAATGTGTCGAGTGGTGTGGCCGTCATCATTGGAGCAGCAACAAAAAAAATCATTCTCATGGACATTAGATTGGTTTGGTTGGTTGATTTTTAATGGCACCAAACACAAGTTCTAAATTTTAGGGTTATCATTATTAAAAATTAAAATCGTTGTAAAGGATAAAAATATATTTTAAATGCAACTGTAAAGGTTGATATATTTTAAAAAGCTAAAAAGATCTGGATGAATAGGATTTCCTAAAAGCGATGATAAGTTAAAATCTGATGAGAAGAACATTTTCCGAAAAAATTTCATGGCAGTACATTCCATAAGAATGTGATTCACAGATAACATAGATGTACAATCGGGACAAACAGGACATTGTTCATTACATACAAGATAAACATGGGTTAATCGCTGTCACTTCCCCAGTGACCCCAGGTTATATTAGATGAGTGATTATGCCGCAATAATAACATAACTAAGAATAGAACTGATCTAGACTTTAACCAACAATTACCGTAATACAAATAATTAAGCACGAGACAAAACCATTAAAACAAGTTAAGTTGGGTGGTAAAGAGGGAGGAAGTCTTACCCGGATTCGTACATTCCATAGCAACTCTCGTCATTCTCTCACGGGCCTGGCGTTATAACAAACTACTCTGCATTCCATCTCCTGGCATCCGTTCACTATCTCTCTCAGGTCTTCTCTAAAAAACCCCTCTCGCAAAACCCCCCAGTCAACAACTCAATAAACACACCCCCCCTAGATCGCTATACGCTAGAGAGGTCCGAAAGCTTTCGTGGGCACTCAGTCCTCCGATTTGTTCAACCCGAAGTCATTCACTTCATTGGTCAAAAGTCCCCCCTGGAGAATAGCCCCGCCTACGAATATGCAAATTTCTGCACGCTTCTTCCCCGATATTGGGGACGTCTCCAAGTTTACAAGAGACAGGGTACCTCTCCTCATTGCGCTATGGAAAAGCATAGGTCACGAATGTGACATCACATTCCCCCTTTAAATTTTCAAAGCTAGACTCCCTCTCCAATTTCACCACCACAACCAATAAAGCAAAAATACAATTATATCTGAAAAAAAACACAATAGGTCAACACTTAGCAATTAATACAATTGAACAGTAGATTGAGCTGACAGTTAACATAGAAACTCTTCCTTTTTCCACAAACACAAATTTTTCGACCACTTTTACATTAATTATTCCTTTGTAGGTCGTAAACTCCCATCTCACCTAAATTCATCAAATCGTTCGTGCCTCATATTCTCGTATTCCTCTAGATAAAAGTTCGAATATGTCCCGAAATGTCCGTTGTGGCCTGATTGGAAAAAGTCAGGTTCAATCGCGAAAGTGTTCGATTTGTGAATTTCTGAAAAGTGTTCAGTTTCTCTTTCCTCCGAGAATAATCACCTGTTTTTCAAGTTTATTTGGCATGCCCCACCTAACAGTTTATTATGCGTGCCCTACAGCGCATAACGGATTATTAACACAGTTTTATTTTTTCACTAATTGTCTGAGCAACCGCTTGATTTTTCTTCTTCTTTTTCTCTATGAAATGGAGCTGTTCTTTCGTGAAACAAACGAGACTTGCTTCCCGGCTGACATGTCCTCCGTCTGAATGTAGACGACCCTTGCTTCCGACTTTCGCGGGTTTCTGAAGCTGCCACTTCATCTGTTAATTGGCTCTTTCCCTCAATGAAGTGGACTGGAAATTCTTTCCTCCGTGAAGTGAATCTTTTCGTCTGACTTCTGCAGTGGAATTTTCATCTGTAATTCTGAAGTGGAATTTTCCTTCATTAAGTGGCTTTTCCATCTGTCAAGTTGGCTCTCCCTCAGTGACTTCTGAAGTGGAAATCTCCGTCTCTGAAGTAGGCCTTTCCCTCTTTTCGTGGGCCTTTTCATCTGTGATGTTGGCTTTCCATCAGTGACTTCTGAAGTGGAATTTTCATCTGTGAAGTGGGCTTTTTCTTCTGTGAAGTTGGCTTTCCATCAGTGACTTCTGATGTGGAATTTTTCATCTGTGAAGTGGGCTTTTTCCTCTGTGAAGTTGGCTTTCCATCAGTGACTTCTCAAGTGGAATTTTTCCTTTATGGAGTGGCATTTTCATCTGTGAAGTTGGCCTTGCATCAGTGACTTCTGAAGTGGAAATCTCCGTCTCTGAAGTAGACCTTTCCCTCTTTTCGTGGGCCTTTTCATCTGTGATGTTGGCTTTCCATCAGTGACTTCTGAAGTGGAATTTTCATCTGTGAAGTGGGCTTTTTCTTCTGTGAAGTTGGCTTTCCATCAGTGACTTCTGATGTGGAACTTTTCATCTGTGAAGTGGGCTTTCCATCAGTGACTTCTCAAGTGGAATTTTTCCTTTATGGAGTGGCATTTTCATCTGTGAAGTGGCGTTTTCATCTGTGAAGTTGGCCTTCCATCAGTGACATCTGATGTGGAACTTTTCATCTGTGAAGTGGGCTTTCCATCAGTGACTTCTCAAGTGGAATTTTTCATTTATGGAATGTCATTTTCATCTGTGAAGTGGCATTTTCATCTGTGAAGTGGGCTTTTTCCTCTGTGAAGTTGGCTTTCCATCAGTGACTTCTGAAGTGGGATTTTTCATTTGTGAAGTGGCATTTTCATCTGTGAAGTTGGCTTTCCATCAGTTGGCTTCTGAAGTGGAACCCTCTTTGTGAAGTAGCTTGTGCGATGATTATACTGGTAACCCTTCTCCTCGGATCTTGAATGGCAACGACACCTCGTTCGCTGAATTATCTGGATTTTCTCTGCTCCGATTCCTGAACTACTTTGGGAAACCGGTGACTTGCATCCCTCTATCTTGCTTCTATTATTGGTTGAATGTCGTCTAAACAGCCGAACCTTGCTTCTGCTGTAGAAACGTTGATGGGTCCTTGCCTGCAAGTTTCCATCTCTGCTTCTCCAACGGGACTTCGAGAATTGGCGCAGATTCCTTCCGTCTGTTTGAAGATGGCTCCAAACGGCTATATTGACTAACTTCAATCAACATTTATTATAGGATACAGACTTATCACCAATTTACCACTAAGTAAAATTAAATCTATCTTACCAAGTTTAAAATTAAACTACAATAACTCTAACTTCAAATAATTAAATTAAAGCAACAAGGAAAAAAAATTAATTCTTCAAATAATTAAATTACCGCCTCAAACAATAAAATTAATTTCCTATCCAAAATTTTACTAATCCCTAATCAGACTCCAGTAACCAGCAATTAATTTACACAAACAACTAAATAAGGTCTTAATTCACTAGAACCCAAAGAAAATACACTCCCTTAATTTTCTATCAAATAGAAACAGCAAGTCCCCTTCCAGTCCGTTTTCTCCATCGTTTAAATCCGAAAAACATAATTCCTCCAAAATCACAGCCAATTAATTTTTGACATGAGCCACGCCATTTTACACCATTACATCAGGCCCGAACAAGAACAAAACCAATTTTGCTCGAGAATTATTGTAAAGTCCCCAAAAAATGCACCAAAACTCCCAATTACATGATTCACCTCCGTTTCCAATTCTGCCGTCGAAATTCGTACAGAAAAAAAAAACACCCTGCCTGCTAGCCCCCTTTGCTTTTCAACCCCCCTTTCGCCTTTCTCCTCAGCAGAAGCCCGTCCAAAACCACCATCTCGCTTGTACGCGAACTGGTTTGCTTTCTATTATTTTGACCGCTTTCTTCTTCTGGAGACGGTGAAAGCTCTTTGCGTTGGACTCCGGGTAAGCGGCGCGTTCCCAAGATGACCCAACAACCCTTCGAAGACATCAATTGGGAGCTTGTCCACGACGAGAAGAACGAGAAAGTGAGATTCTCGACCAACACGACTTTCTCTGCGGAAAAAGTGAAGTTCGGGTTCCTAGACATGCACCCACGCGAACTGAAACCTGCACACCAGCCAGAATGCACTTTGTCGTCCATAAAGGTCACGTGAAGGTCGTAATCCGCAACGACATTTTCAAATTCAGGAAACTAGACAACTTCATCGTGCCATTCAATGAAAGATACTCTATCGAAAACCTTGAGAAATCCAATGCGCTTCTTGCGTTCAGTGCATTTAAATCACAATATTATCAACACAAACAAGGTCTATTCTAATGCATAGTTCAAGTCCGCCCACACAAAAAGAGAGCGTAAAAACAAGACTGTCAGAGGAGAGACGGTTGTTGACGGAGTACATTCCATAGCAACTCTCGTCATTCTCTCACGGGCCTGGCGTTATAACAAACTACTCTGCATTCCATCTCCTGGCATCCGTTCACTATCTCTCTCAGGTCTTCTCTAAAAAACCCCTCTCGCAAAACCCCCCAGTCAACAACTCAATAAACACACCCCCCCTAGATCGCTATACGCTAGAGAGGTCCGAAAGCTTTCGTGGGCACTCAGTCCTCCGATTTGTTCAACCCGAAGTCATTCACTTCATTGGTCAAAAGTCCCCCCTGGAGAATAGCCCCGCCTACGAATATGCAAATTTCTGCACGCTTCTTCCCCGATATTGGGGACGTCTCCAAGTTTACAACAGACAGGGTACCTCTCCTCATTGCGCTATGGAAAAGCATAGGTCACGAATGTGACAATCGCGTATGCCCTAAGCGTAACCGAGTAACAACAACTTCTTGTCTACGACTACACAAAGGATAATCGTTGAAGCCGTCAATCGAATCTACCTGTTAGGAGTGGACACAAGTTGATGTTTCCCCTTTGTAATGTATGCTGTGCCACGAAAAGTCAATCTACGAGAATGACGAAAGATGCATAACAGACACCTGGGTAACTGATGAATTAATGAAGGCTATCGAGAAAGGCTGTATGAAGTGTATCACTTCTAGAATTCGTCCAACAGTTTGTTTAAGTCGTACATAGACTTATTCTTGAAGATAAAACAAGGGGCTTCGGGTTGGCCCTCAAAATGTCAAACTGATATGAAAAAGAATCAATACCTTCAAGATTACCTTGAGATAGAAGGCATTCAATTGGACGATGCCAAAATTGAGTACAACCCTGGTCGTAGAGCTTTCGCTAAATTGGCATTGAACAGTTTCGGGGGTCGTTGGGGAATGGCCCTTAATAAGACCCAACTGCCATATGTTTTAAGTCTGGCGGACTTAAATAAATTTTAGTAGATACTACTAAAACTGTACGTATTATTTTTTTTAAAGATTTTTTTTATTACCATTGATTCGTTATAATTAATTGCATTTTATTTTTATTTATTAGGTGGAAGATATATATTTTCCCACAGAAAAAGTGCGCGCCTTGCAGTGGAGACAAAAGACAGAATTTATCGGCCAAGATATATCCACTAATGTGTTCCTAGCAGCTTTCACCACCTGCCATGCTAGATTGAAGCTGTATGGAGAATTGGATAAACTTGGGAAAGATGTATTGTATTACGATACTGATAACATCATATACAAGGATCTACTACTATTTGGGACAGTTTGTAGATGAGATTTCAGATCATATCAAGAAATTAGTCTCAGGTACAGTTTGTGTGATGTAAATGTAATGTAAAAATGTACACATAAACAAAAATTAAATTCAAAGAGATAAATATCCTGTGTAGTTTAAAAATATAAATAGTGATGAATGAGGTGGATGACTCAATAAATAGGACAATGTGGGAGATGAATGTTTAAAAAAACGATTATATAAAATTCTAAAACGCTGACAAGAAGTTAAAATATAATGAATAGTTAAAGGTGTTTGGCAATGATGGCTGCCATGCCTATAGAATGCCGCGCCAAGTAGCAGCTTAAATGGCTGTTAAAGCGAGACCAAAGGCATTAGAAAGAAGCTTTGTCTTATTTGCAAAGCGATTGTTGACAAAAAACGGGAAAATAGTAATAATTTATGCTTTAAGAACTGGGATGGAACATCGACAGCTATGGAAAGCGACATCATTGTTGAGGGTATGATGTACCTGGAAGAATTGTACGGAATAAGATGCACGTGGGTGATATGGGACGGAACTTCTAACACCATGGCACTCATCTAAAAAAATAATAGATATGGAAAAAGTGCTTTGAAGGTTGAATGCGCAAACCATACCGTCAGGCGGTATCGAAAAAATCTCATGAGGATCCAGAAACCAACTACAATATATTCAAGGCTGAAAGCAGCAAGAACTTCAATAAAAAAAATGAGATAAATAATCACAAAGAAGACAACACCGTTGTTACAAAAAACCTGGTGGATGAGCTGCAGAATGCTCCTATCTGGCAGCCACGAAAAGTGTGGAGACTTTTGCAAGCATAAACCTGAACCAGCTGACGGATCCTGCCAGATGATAAAAACTGGCATCTTATCAGTAAATGATGACATTAGAAAAAATCTTGTTTCATGTGCCAACACCTTGATCTGGAATGCTACAAATAATCAAGCTGAGCATTTATATGTCTCAATTTTGCAAAACTCTATAAACATTCTCGCAACAATAAGGTATTTTTTTCAATTGGGTTTCCAGAGCAACCTTTCATTACAAGTGTTGTATCTTAAATTTCCAGTTAACTTTGTATCAAATTTAGAAATTAGATTTTTAAAAAACTTTGTTAAATTTTCGTTTTAGAAAAATAAAATAAATTGATAACGAAACCCTCAATATATATTCACTCAGGATGATAGGGGACGATTCCAATTACGGTGTGAACCCTGAACAACCCGACTTGTCGGAAGAGGAGATCAAAACCCTGAGCAAAGCGTATCTGCAGGACTTGGGAACATATGCCAGTTGCATTCCCCAAAAAAACTATCGTCCACTCCCAAAATCCTCTCTGAAACGTAGAAAGAGCGAAGCGACTCCCATCGTCCTTCTTCAAAGATGTTGGAAGTCATAGAGCAACAACACCGTGCGGAAAATTGATAAAGAGAATTGTTTACGGACAGTCATAAAAACTCCAGTAATGGACGGTTACTGGTAACGTGCATGAGCCCACGGCTCGTAGTGCGTATGAACACATTACAGGTGACAAAGTCACAGAATGCGGACTGTTCCTAGATCTGTCCCATTCTTTTTTGTGAGCGAGCCCATGGGAAAAAAATCAGTTAAGGTATGTAGAGTTTTGGAGCTTTATTCTTCTTGCAATAAAATTTTCCTTTTTATTCTATTTTAGGATAGTACTGAATATACTGATCGACTGAAAAGCACATCAGTTTTTAAATCCCCTGCTGGTGTTGTGCTAATGTCTGATGATAAGATAAATGTGTCATGATCTATGGTGGGTACATGGTTGGTTGGTTGGTTGGTTGGATGGTGTTTACTGGCACAAGAGCCAAACTGGCTAAGCTGCGCCAAACATTGACATAGTTACGAATCTTTAGACATTTAAATATAATTTACTAAACCAGTGTCGTACAGAAATTCGAACAAGTTTGGGTGCGGATCATCATTTAATAAGTCTTTTAAGATGGGATTTGCAGTGCCGAAATATTTTATTCTCTCATTCTTAAAGTTGGGACAAATACACATAAAATGTTTAACAGACAGAACACAGTTACACCGGAGACATGTCGGTGTCGGTTCAGAAACTAAAAGGTGCTTGTGGGTCAATCGGGTGTGGCCTATTCGAAGCCTTGTCAAAATTACATCATTTTTCCTATTGCAAGATGTATTTTTAAATGCTTTTAGTCTTGGCTTTATAGCCTGCAATTTATTGCTTGTTTGGTTACCCCAATGAATCTGCCATACTGCATCATGTGCTTGTTTAATAACTAGTTTTGTATCATCCAGAGGTACAAGGTTAAATGAATAATTACGAGCATTTTTAGCTGCGTTATCCGCTTTATCGTTACCAGGAATACCAACATGGCTAGGTATCCAGCAAAGCATGATTTCAAAATATTGTTCTTGGAGCCTGGTATACACTTCAACTATTTGCAAAATCAACGGATGGCTTTTGCACGAAACATTTTGCAAAGCTTCAATGCTGCTCATTGAATCTGTATATAAAATAAATTTTTTGTGCGAAAAACGAGACAACTTCGTCAAAGCTACATATATTGCATAAATTTCAGATGTAAAGACGGTACAAAATGAATGCATTCTACTAGAAATTGTTATCCTGTTAAAAACAGCAGCCGCTCCGACGTGGTCATTAGATTTAGATCCATCAGTGAAGATGGCGTGGTATTCTCTGTACTGTTGTCTGTGTAAATAAAACATCTGATTAAAAACAATATGAGGGGTTGAGGGCTTGTGAAATTTAGTAAAATCATCAATAAATGATAGGTTAGTATCACTCCAAGGTGGAGGTTCGTTCCCTCTGCAAAGGACTGGAAAGTCGTCAATGTTATAAAATGTTAAAATTTGTCTAATTCTAAAACCAAATGTTGGTGTGAAAGATGGCCGGAATGCAAACAAGGCGCTATAAATGGGAAACATGACTTTGTTGAGCATGGGATGATTTTCGATGCTTTTGATTTTAAAAAAATAATTGACAGACAGTCTCTGCCGCCTATTTTCTAGAGACGGTTCGTTTGTTATTACATATAAACTTTCTATTGGTGATGTTCGGAACGCTCCAGTGGAAATACGAATGCCTTGATGGTGAATCGCATCAAGTGGTTTCAAGTATGACTTGGCAGTAGAGCCATAAATCTCACAGCCGTAATCGAGTTTAGATCGTATCAATGCTTTATAAATTTTAAGCATTGACACTTGATCTGCCCCCCATGACGCATGTGACAAGACCTTTATAATATTAAGAGATAAGTTACATTTTCTTTTTAAGTTATTGATGTGAGATTTAAAATTAAGCTTTGCATCAAAAATTACACCTAAAAATTTAAATTCTGTCATCATTGGAATGAGTCGTCTATTTAGAAAAATATCAGGATCGGGATGCAGTCCACGTCTCCTGCAAAAATGGACACCAACAGTCTTTTCGGCAGAAATAACAAACCCATTGAGTTTTGTCCAGTTAGTTATGTTAGTGATGGCAGTATTTAATTGTCTTTTAATGAATCCCATGTCCTCTCCCGCACAATGAATCTGAAAATCGTCTACAAAAAGTGAGCCATGAACATATGGAGGAAGCTGATGGATAATGCCGTTAATTTTTATGATAAATAAAATAACACTCAGGACGCTACCTTGCGGTACGCCTTCGTCTTGGTTAAAATATTCTGATAAAATATTATCGATTCGAACTTGAAAAGTTCTTGTCCTTAAAAAGTTTTCTAAAAATATAGGGAGATTACCGCGCAGACCGATCTGGTGAATGTCACGCATAATGCCATATCTCCATGTTCGGTCGTACGCTTTCTCCATGTCAAAAAATATCGATATTAAATGTTTTTTGGACACAAATGCCTCTCGAATTGAAGATTCCAGTTTCAATAAATTGTCTAGGGTGCATCTCCCACGTCTAAAGCCGCTTTGAAATGAGGAAAACCATTTTTGTTCTTCTAAAATATGCAGTAATCTTCTATTGACCATTCTTTCCATGAGTTTGCATAAGCAGCTTGTAAGGGCAATGGGCCGGTAGTTGGTTGGTTGCTGAGGGTCCTTTCCCGGTTTCGGAATAGGAACAATCACAGCCTTTGTCCAAGCCGATGGAAAAACATTGTCATGCCAAATTCTATTAAACAATCCCAAAAGAGTGTTAAGTGAGTCGTCATCCAGATGGGTTAACATACGATTATGAACTCCGTCGGGACCAGGTGAAGTAGGATGAGATTTTTTTAGTGCAAATTTTAGTTCCTGTATTTTAAAATCACTGTTATAAATTTCAGGTGTAAAACTCCTGAAATTTAACGTCTTTTGCTCTTCATGTTGTTTATAAGAAATAAAATCGCGAGGGTAAGAAGCTGCAGATGACACTTCGGCGAAAGCCGTTCCAAGCGCGTCTGCTATACCTTTCGCGTCAGAGATGATTTGTCCATTGAAATTAATAAATGAAAATGATCTATGAATATAGTCGCCGGTAGCTTTACGAACCCTGTTCCAAACAGTCTTAGAAGACACATGACCCTCAATACTGCTAACAAAACTTACCCAAGACTGCCTTTGAGATTGTCTTCTGATACGTCGAGCCACAGATTTCGATTTTTTAAATGCTATTAGGTTAGCCTGAGTAGGATATTTACGAAATTTACTCCAAGCTTTTTTCTGGGCTTTGTTAGCAGCAGAGCAGCTTTCGTTCCACCACGGCTTCCACAATTTTGGGAGTTTTCCTGATGTTTTAGGTATTGATATTTCAGCTGCTGTAATTATGGCGTTGGATATTGTGTCGACAGCAACATCAATATCCGCCATCTCTGCCATGTCTAAGGTCAATTTGGAACAAGATTCGAAAAGTGGCCAATCGGCTTTGTCAAATATAAAGTTAATAGGTCGTGATAGGGATGCAACATCATTAGCGGAATATGTTAAAATTACCGGAAAATGATCGCTATTGTGCAGATCTTTGTCGACATTAAAAATCCATGCTGTAGCAAGGGAAGGGGAACATAAAACAAGATCTAGAGCTTGAAAAGATCTTGTCGGCTGATGAAAAAAAGTAAAACGAGTGTCATTTAAAAGACATAAATTATGATCTGAAATAAGTTTTTCAATTTGCAATCCCCTAGTATTATTGTCTCGACTGCCCCAAATCACATTATGGCCATTCATATCTCCAAAAAGAATGAATGGAGCCGGGAGTTGGTTAACAAGCCCATCGAGATCCGTCTGTCTGACAGTGGTACTTGGAGGTAAGTAAATGGAGCATATTGTCAATATTGTTTTAATTTGAATTTGTACGGCAACTGCTTGTAGTGTTGTATTTAATGTTATATGTCTAAACGGAAAAGAACAAGAGAGCATTAATGCAACTCCACCTGCAGCACGCGTATTTTGAACATTGTCCTTCCTGGTAAAATTATATTGCTTGATTCTAGTGGCTATTGTTGGTGTTAGGATTGTTTCTTGTAATCCTAAACAGACTGGCTGATAATTGTTTACTATGTTTTTTATGTCATCGATGTGGCTTCTATACCCATGGCAGTTCCACGATACGAGATTTATGGCCATTTTATTTTGGGGCAGTTAGGAGGTTTTGTAAAAAATTTGGACGGTTGTACAAGGTTTGGAGGAGTCTCCATACCTTTCTCGACCTCCATCTCTCCATCATCAGATACCTCTTCACTGCTTTCTTCACTGCTAACATGCACTTTTTTACTAATAACTTTTTCTTTTTCTACTACTATTTTTTGTTTTTTCGCCGAGACGTCTTCGGAACGACTAGTTCTCGATTTCGGTCCCGGTTTTCTAGCTTTAGACGCTGCAGGTGCTTTGGCTGTATTTGAGGTAGGTTGGTTAGTCTTTTTAAATGTTTCTCTTAAGTTTGATAATTTGGTGGATGCAGTATTGGCAACTTTAACGCTTACATTCGGATTGGCTTGGAACATGGCTGGAATTTTACTTTGAATTGGTTGACTGTTTGCAGTTTTGAATTTCGTAGGGATAATAACCTTCATTGTGCCTTGTGTGCCAGTTTGTGTCATGACTTCGACGCTATCAGTTTGGGTGGTAGTTGTTGAATAGGATTTTACGGCTTTTACAGCCTCTGCATAAGAAGTATTTGGGCGTGGGGAACGGCTTTCTACTATTTTTCTAGCTTCTGGAAAAGATACATTTTGGTTCATTTTTACTGTTTGGACTTCTTTTTCAAAGGTAAATTTGGGGCAACGTCTTGAATAAGAGGGATGATCTCCCTTACAGTTGGCACAGCATTCCGGGTTGGTACAGTTAGTGCTATCATGGTTAGTTTCATTATGGCAGACTTCTGAACATCGAGCACAAACTGCAGCTTTTGCCTTACATGCGATTTTGGAATGACCAAACCTCTGGCAGCGAAAACAGCGCAGAGGATTTGGTATGAAAGGTCTTACACTGCATCTAAGATAACCGGCTATTATTTCTGTTGGCATATTAGGGGTATTAAATGTTAAGATTACATGGTTAGTGGGCATTTGTGTCCCATTTCTGTTTATTGTTATTCGTTTTGCGTCACATACTTTTTGGTTTTTAAGTTCTTCTTTGAATTCTTCGTCGGATACCATGACAAGTTCAGGACTGGAAATGACACCTTTGGTGTAATTAAGGGTCCTGTGACCAAATGCCTGAACTTGTACATCGCCGAAGTTTTTAACAGACAATAGATTTTTAGATTGTTTTTCGTTGGCTGTCTCAACTAGCAAATCACCATTTCTTTGTTTTCTAATATTCTTAACTGATCCAGCAACATTTCTAATATACTTTTCAATTAAAAACGGAGACATCTTTACAAACAGGTTTTCTTCACTTTTTAGTACAATAAATAAGGGTAAAGTCAAATCATTTGTGTTAGTTTCGGGGTTAGGGTTTGGTGGGTTTAAGGCCGTCACCAGGGCACACGCTTCAGAATCCATAAAGGGAAAAGGTGTTCATCACGGTGGCCCCACACCCACCATGGAGCCCCACACGGGAAGGCAGTTACCGGCTCTGGAAAAATAAACAAAAAGCACTAAAACAAAAAGAAACCCAGCCTCGGCACACACCTTAAGGTACCACCGTGGTATAGTACTACAGCTTCGGAGCGTGATCCGCCAGTTCACCCAGGGCACTCCTAACTGCAGCACTAACCCTTAAATGCCAAATTCCAGTGAAGTCCGGCACCACAAAAGATTAATGTGGTACCGGACTGCAGTGTCATTAGGCGAGCCGATTGACCGAAAGCGGGCTCACTCCGGCCGCTCGTCTACGGAGAAGCATGGACCAAAGGGCACGCAACAGCGCCCCCAGGAACTTAACCCCGTCCTGATATGGGGCGCCGCAGGAACCCCAGGACTCCACTTTCCCCCGATACGAGTCGCCGCACACGGCAAACATGCGGGTCATAAAATGCGACACTGTAAATAATAAAACAAACTAAAGAAGAGTCCAAATTAAACACGTCTATTGCAAATAAGAGAATACCAAAAAATATACCAACGCAAAAAGAAACCAAAAGTAAATAAAAAACTCCATAAAACGAAATGAAGAATTACGAATCGTACCATCAACAAAAAACTAACAAAATTATATATAATTAGGGCCGTCGCAAAAAGGAAAGAACGAAATATGCTAGGCCCAGCTAGGGTACCTCGGGGTTGCCAAGCCCGTACTCACAAGATGTGAGCCCCCTGAGGGGGGTGGGTACATGATAGAAGTGAAAGCTACGGATTGCATTAATGTTCAATATCTGCTGAAAACTTTGTTAGCAGCATATTATATATTTGAGCTCAACTACCCAAAGCCATATGTACAAGAAATGGGAGTCTTAGAATGCTTTATCCTAAGGCACAACTATTATAAACTTGGAGTCAAGGCAACAAAGCTGCTTAAAAAACTTCAATAAATACATATTTGATGAGGTTGAAATACCGCGGTTGCTTATATGCATGAAGTAACCTCTCCGGTGACCACCGTAACGGGGTGGGGGCTTTAAAGCAGTGCAGAACCAACGGTCACATTGCCCATACTGTCTTACAGTAATATATATTTGTTATTAAAATGATCAGAATGTGTTCTCTAGAACACATTGGTAATGTGTTCCATAGAACACATTTGAAACACTTCCTGATGTCTCCTTTTTTATATCACTTTAAATGTACTCTTAATATATTCCTAGATAAGAACACAATAGGATCACATTAAAGTGTTCTTGGAACACCTTAGGCTCACATTAAAAGTGTTTTAAAAAAGTGTTCCATATAGCGTTCTCCACATTATCAGTGCAGATGGATTGGTAGGGGAAGAAGGACTCATTGAAATCAAATGTTCTTACGCAGCTAGAGATGCCAAATCATTAAATGAAGATTATTTCTTAAAAAAAGTTGGCTAAACAATGACTAAACAATACTTTAAAAACAAATCATAGATAATATTATCAAGTTCAGGGTCAATTGAATATCACTCAGAGGAAATTGTGTGATTTTGTCGTGTGGTGTCCCACTGACACAAAAATTTCAGAAAAAATCAGAACCCTGAATTTTGGAACGAATCAATTCCAAAGCTAAAGGTTTTTACATTAATTGCATACTCCCAAAAGTAATTAATCCAAGGCATACTAGAAACTTGCCAATTAGATGAACCAATAAAATTCCAATTATTCTGAATCTAATTGAGTAATTAATTTAATATGTATATCTAAAATTTGCATGTAGTGTTATAAAATGTTTTTATGCACATATAGCCAAAATGATACACTAGCAAATACGAGATATTCTTAACATGAAAAATACAAAATAGAATCTTTTAGTGTTGGTTAGTCTTTACCATATAATTCCCGGTGTGACGATTGTGAACAAAAATTGATAATAATGGTTTAGGCGGGGGACTCAAAAGACGTAATTTCTAGTACCAAATGTCCGAGTACTTTTGATTTGAATAAGTCTATGAAATAGGTATGGGGTACATTGCCGCAATGAAACGTAACCTGAAAAACGACACCTGTCAAATTCTTATAACTTCAAGTAGAATTAGCCTGTGGGGATATATGACGAGGGAGAAGGAATAAATTACTAACTTCTACCCGTGCTTCTGCGCCTTTCTTCACCCTGCTGTGAGCGATCGCCTGCCTGCCAGTGATAGTGGACCCCGTCCGGCTACACCCAGAATTGCTGACTAAACCCTTTTTCTAACCATTTATATTTTTTAATAAAAGCATGACAACTTTGTAACAATAAAAACGCATGACACTTTAAAACTATAACTGATTTCCAATTGCTGATCCACCCGCGATTTACGCACAATGCAGCTCAGCCTCGTTTGAGCAGCCGGTGGATCAGTTCTCACCCGACCATCACCCAGGTAAGGAGTCTGCGAGGGTCACAGGTCTAAACAGGAAAAATAACAGATTTTCTACCTCTTCCTCTTGACTAATGCCATCCCCATGGAGGTAATATAGGCTGACGAGAGAGGGAGGTATGCACCGATTAGTATGAGGGAGATAAAAGCACTCTTCGCTGAAGAGAGTAAGCATCTTGTGAACATGTGTGTCAACCAAATGACAGTTCTTACAACCAATTAGCTCAAGGAGATCATCCCTCGGGGCTCCACAGACTCTAACATTCAGGCTATCACGGATAAATAATTAAGTGATGCCGAATACCTAAAAGAACGAATCATTGCAGACACCATCATTCGGCCTCTGATCAGGCCATTGTGAGTTTTAACGTGCATATTTAAAAAAAAAATTATAACAGTAAATAAATTTAATATTTTCTAATATTCTAATTATTAACTTACTATTTATAACTCTAATTGTAGAAAGGTTTTAAAGGCAATGACAAAATGATTAAAGATCTACCTACACAAAGCTGTGGAAATCAAAGTGGGTTGAGTGCTGCCAACAACCACCAAACCTTCGTCTCGCACGCCACCGATCACCCGTGGAAGGAGCAGAATCTAATGTAATTACAAGCAAAAATACCTCTTCATTAAGCCCCCCATCAAATAACTTAGCCTCGAAGCCCAACATCAAAAGAGTCCGACATCATAACCTAAAAAACAGAACACCCAATCTCCTAACTCCCAAACTGGAGTAGAGTCACCGATCCCCAGTGGCGTACCCACCAAACAACCATCCGCCACTGAAAACCTTCTCGATTGCCAGTCTGAGTTCGCTGATGAACAAGAGGCCACGCCTTCCCGAAATGCAGCAAAGTCCCCACGTGACCAAAGAGGCCACGCCCATCTAGAAAAAGAGCAATGCCGAGACCATGACCGAATTACAGCCCCAGCCAGAAGTGGAGCTCCCCGAAACCAACACCATTGCCAAACAGAGGGAGGAGTACCATGCCGCCAAAAGAGCAGCGAAAACTATCCCCATAATCATCAATGATGAAAGATTTACCTGGACCCAGATAAAAAAACTTATAAAAGACGATGGCCATGAAAACTTCACCGGACGTGTCATTGCCGGTGGAGGTTTCAACATCAAAACTGAAACCCAAGACCAACAAAGAAAGATCACAAAAATATTGGAACAAAATGACATTACATATCACTCATACCCTATCCCTGACCATAAATTTATAAAAGTTATCAAAAGCCCCCCGAACAATACGGACATAAATGAAATTCAAAACGCTTTTATCGCGGAGGGTTACATTGTAGAAAGGATTTCAAAACTGACTAAGAGGAGAAATAGTGTCAAAATCTTTATGCCACTGTTTCTCGTCACCCTCATAAAATCTGAACAGGCCGAAACCATCTTTCAATTGAAATACCTCTTAAACCTAAGAATAAATATAGAAGCTTACAGAGGCAGTTGGTTGGTTGGTTAGGTTTTAGTGGCGCAAGGGCCAGTTTTGGCCATGCTGCGCCAAACACACGACTTATTAGTTCTTTGTTGCGATGCTTCTAATTTGACCATTTTAAAAAGTAAAAACGTTGTAAAGGGTAAAAATATATCTAGTACAACTGTAAAAGTTGACGGTTTTGGTAAAAAGTTAAAAGAAAAATTTGAACGAATACTGATAACATGTTTTATTAGATAAAATAGTAAAAGTTAAGAAATTTAAATAATGAGGATGCTTATGACAATGAAGGATGATGAATTTCGTGTTTTTAATGATTTCAAGATTTAAAAAGATGAAAAATGAATATTAAACACATTTTAAAATATAGTCAATACATTTTAAAATATAAAAATTCGATACGAGTAGGTTTTAAAATTCATAATTTAAGAATTGTTCTTCCTATGTTCTTTTTTATTTTTATGAAGGAAAACTGAACGGAGCTCGTCCTCCACGTCCATCTCCGATGTATCATATACGATACAATCAGAGGAGTCAATAGTCCGACCAGCAGATTTTCTATTGATCCTTTGTTTTACAGGTATTTGAACTTCTGTACAATCATAGTTTTTAGTTTTTTTGGTTTTCCTTTGTTTAGGGTAGAGATTTTAGTTGTAGATTGAGATATACTTTTGGAAATCTCAGTCATAGTTTCTTTTGATATTCCAGATGAAGAAGCTGATTCTTGTTTAAATTCAAATGGTACGTCGGGGTCAAACTCCATGCCAATGCGGAATCTTACATGAGAGACGGTAGTTTGAGTTTCTATTGAACGAGTTTTAGGTTTGGATTCTGTTGGGGTTGGTACTATTTTAGCCAGGGCTGCTTGTGAGTAGGATTTAACGTTAGTTTGGTTTGAGTTTACAATATTACGGGCTTCGGGATAAGAAACAGACTGTAAAGTTTTTACTTCTTGAACTTTCTTTTCAAAAGTCCACTTTGAACAAGATTTAGAATAGGCTGGGTGAGATTCTGAACAGTTGGTACACTTGGGGGGATTTTTACAATTTTCAGAAGTATGCTCAAGATCCGAACAATTTGCACATCTCTCCTTGCTGCGGCAAGTGTTTTTAGAGTGCCCAAATTGCTGGCACTTGAAGCATCTTAGTGGATTTGGAATGTAAGGGCGTATGGGACAGTCGAGATATCCTGCTTTGATACTATTTGGGAGTTTGGGAGAATTGAATGTTAGAATTAAATGTTTAGTTTTTGAAGTTGCTGAACCTTTTTTTATGGTGATTCGGCGCACAGCTGTGACACCTTGTGGAGAGAGTTCGGTTAGAATGTCTGTTTCGTCAATGTTCTGTAGATCTATTTCGCTAATGACTCCTTTAGAGGAGTTCAGACTATTATGAGGAGTGACGTTAATTTCAAAATTAGCTAAGTGTTTGGCATTAAGGAAGCATGTAGATTGTTTGTCATTGGCACATTCGATAAGCAGGTCACCAGAATTCAGTTTCTTAACCGTCTTTGGATTACCGCCAATACTTTGCAGACCTTTTTGAATGATAAATGGAGACACTTGGTTTAGGTTATGGTTTACGGAGGTAAGAACTAGAAATTTAGGTACGATATCAATTTTTACATTTAATGTTGCGTTATTGGTAAGAGTAGAAAAATTACTGTGGTTTGATGGATGTAGGCCACCATCGGGGCACGAGGGAAAAAAAGCCATGAAAAATGGAGATATTTCTCGCCGTATGTCCCACCCGCCACCGGGCCCAACAAGGGTAGCCAGCCACCGGACAACTGGGATGAAAAAAAGTAAATAAAACAAACCAAAAGAAAAAAAAAAACCAGGCACGGCACTAACTAGGGAGTGATACGACGAGACCGTTCCACGATACAAGATCACGGTCCTTGCCCATGAGCAGTCAGCAACACAGACGTATCCTGTTACCACCAGCCGATTGACAGAGCCGGGCCTAACTCTGCCTCCCGTTTAAGGTGAAGCGTGGGCCAAAGGGAACGCCAAGGGACCCCAGGATCCCATTTCCCCCCCTACGGGTCGCAGCACACGGCAAACGTGCAGGTCAAAAATACGACATTTCAAAAACAAAATTCAACACAACTCAAATTGAAGAAAAAATGTGACAAATAAAAGCAACTAAATTCAAACTTGTAAAGAAAAAAGAAATTAAATGCAGTTCACAAGGTAGGGTACTCAAAAAAAGGAAAGGAAAGAAAAGTGAGATACCCAGCTAGGACAAGACGGATTCGCCACAACCGTACCCACAAGACATGAGCTCCCAAGGAAACAAAAAAAAGAGAAAGATCACTAGGGTACCTCGGGGTTGTGAAGCCCGTGTTTACTTAAAGAAAGTAAACCCCCTGAGGGGCTTACAGAGGCAGAGACGGTCGGATATAGTGCCATCGCTGTCAATTATTCGGACACACTCATGCAAATTGTGGTAGACCCTTTCGATGCGTCAAATACCACCAAACAGCTGACTGACTGAAAGAAAAGGGGGATCTCCCCACCTGCTGCAATTGCCACCGCCAACTGTACGGGATGCCCAAATTCAAACACAAGGACAAAATAGCTCACCCATCAAATTCACCCCCACCTCAACCCAGAAATAGAACCTTTACCAATACGAACATTTCATACGCAACAATGGTCGCGATCCCACAATAAATTACAACCCAAGAAATTCCACATGAAACTATCTCCATGATTACTGAACTACGTGATCTTATCAACTGGCTTAAAAATAACAACATCGTAGAACTCCTAATAGCTGCAAAATCAAGCCTCTCCCCAAGCTTCCCATCTGGAATCCCCCAACATGAATAACGCTACAATTCCTCTCAACATCTGCGTGTGGAACGCTAAATGTCTGATGACTAAAATAGGAGAACTTCAGGACTTTCTTGAATATAAAGATATCGACATCTGCCTGGTTTGCGAGACATTTGCAACCCCAACAAGAAATATTAACTTCAACAAACTATGACAATTACAGAGCTGACTGCCATGCCAGAAAAAGAGGTGCCGCTGCGATCGTCGCACGAAGATCACTCCGCACGACTTTTTACACCACCAGCAACCGAAGAGTCTGTTATAATATTAAAAATAAAATTATAACATTAAATTTTTTTTAATATTTTCTAATATTCTAATTATTAACTTACTATTTATAACTCTAATTGTCGAAAGGTTTTGAAGGCAATGACAAAATGATTAAAGATCTACCTACACAAAGCTGTGGAAATCAAAGTGGGTTGAGTGCTGCCTGTGATCAAGTTGTTGAAATACAATCGCCTCAAGAATATGCAAATGTTTATTTTTTAATCTTGTTATTTTTAGGAATTAGGAAGCAGTCACAGCTCTCCTACAATTTAATATATCATATCACAGCCATCTACAACCCGCCAAAGAATATAATCGACTCTCCAACATTAGATTATCTCATGAAACCCAATATCAATACCATAATCGGGGACGATCTTAACGCCAAAAGCAGAGTTTGTGGCTGCACAAAAGACAACGCCACTGGATGGTTGTGTAGGGTTTAATGGCACAAGGGCCAGTTATGGCCAAGCCAACACCACTGGAACTGCCATTGCAAACAGATTGGGCCGCAACGCATACACAGCTGTTGCACCACTCCAACCCACCATTCAGAAATCAATCCCCTTCAATACTCGACATAATTCTTCACAACACTACGCTCTCCATCTCAGCAGATACGCTCAATTATCTTTCCTCTGATCATATCCCTGTCATTGCCTGCGTCGGTCTCAACATCCACAGGAAACAAAACTGAAGACAGACTGGGATCTTTTTAGAAACATTCTGGAAAAACAACACGCAACAGATTCTCAACTAAACTCATTTTGCCAAATCGAGGAAAAAATCCAGAAATTCCAAAACAACATTTTAAAAATGCATGAAGACTCCTCCAAACAAATTAAAAAATTTAAAAATCATATGGCTCTCCCCACCCACATCAGACATTTCATCAAACAGCGTAACCAAGCTAGGAAAAAATTCAAAATTAATCAATGCCCTGTTATCAAGCACCAAGTGAACACCCTTAACCAGAAAATTAAAGAGCTAATCAACACACACAAAAGAACCAGAAGGAGAAAGTTGAAAGTCTCTCCACTGAGAATAACTCGATCTGAACCATGTCAAAAACGCTAAAAAAAAAACTTTAAATCGCCCCATTCATGGTGAAATGGGTTTGGTTCGCATCCTACCAAGCAAAAAATAAATTTGGTGTCACAAAGCCAAATTTTAGAAAATGCTAAAAATAAGCTAAAGAAGGAATGCCAAGGATGTCAGGACTTGGATAAGTGCAAGAGCGAGCTGCTAGACAGCAATGAACTAATTGCTAAACTTCAAGCAGAAAGTTTACAAAGTCAAGAAAAAATTAATAAATATAAAAAAAAGTACAAAATTTAAAGTGTGTGGAAGAATCATCAACTCTAGACTTTGTGAAATTGGGGAGCGGAACAATGGTTTCAAAAGATACATTGTCGATGTGTCGAACATCGAATTATTCAAAATATGTGGGCGATCTAACGGACGTTTTGTTCACAATTGAGACATTGGGAAGTAGTGTCACAAGAGGGATGAAAGGAACAAGTAAAAAAGTTCTGGACCCCCAAATTGTCAACGATATACAAAATCATGTTGTAACAAAATTTGAGGCACCATTACAAAGTGTTCGCGCTGCTATAAGGCTAAAATTAAACGAATGCCATAAGCATGTAAAAAATGACATATAAATAAAGTTGGCCATGCATGTTTTTTTATATTTATTTAATTTAAGTATACATAAATTGTGATAGGACATTATATTCCAAGAATCTAACATTTTAAATTTATTTAATATTTAAAAATCCAAGTCTTCTTTGACTTTATCGCAAATGCAGCGATGGCTCCGCCCACTGGCCAATCAGAGGAGAGCTCTGCCTAGGCCCGCCCCCTGCTTCGTTCCTGCGCCTTTCTTTGCTGACTGGTATGCCGAGAGAAACTTCTTCTACCCCAGGGAAATCCATCGTAACCGATTCCATTTTGCGATTTTGAGAAGTAAGGAGCATCATTGCTCTCCTCCTTGAAAGCTGAAATGGCAAGTGAAAGTTCTATGAAAGAAATCATGAACGAGATAACAAATGATGATACCAGTGACTCTATCCAAACGATCAAAGCCACCCAAACGATAACCCTAACGGACAATCAGAAGTGCTATATAATTCACCAGACCCAAGCTAAGCCGGAGGGTGTCTACTTCCAAATAAGACTTAACAAAAACAACGCCTACAACACCATGAATGAAGAGGTCCAGCAGCTCCAAGTCAAAGGACTGGAGGCGCAACGGATCAAACTTGAAGGTATGTTGATGTATTATGGAGCATGTACGCTTGTAAATTGTGGCCTTCATAAAAGGGCAGTGAATGGTGTGCCAGTATCCCCTCCCAAATCTAGGCAAGGAATTAAGCGTGTTAAGCAAAACCGCAGAAGCAAAACCCACACCGAGCGATTTTGTCTGGCCTCCTAAGAAGACTGCGCGTAAGAGTAATGCAGAACCCGTTCCGAGCACGTCTTTTCAAACACCTAATCAATATGACTCCCTCTCTGACATGGAGGAAGTCGAGGAAACTAACGAAAATAGACCTCCCCCCACCTAAAATCGTCTCGATCATGGTCAAAATTACCTCTAACTTTCAAGAGACACGTAAACTCATCCAGGCACAAGCTGAGGAGGATGAAATAAAATTTAAACTATAGAGAGATTACGTGAAGGTTTTTCCTAACACGTCTGACGAGCATAACTAATATATTAACCGAAAATGAGATAGGTCACTATCTCATTAATAACAAAGCACAAAGGCCTGTTAAGGTCATTACGAAGGGTCTCCCTAGGGAAACCCGTCCCGATGAGATTATGGACGGACTCAACGAAATGGGGTTCAAAATGGACAAAGTCGTTCAATTAAAAAAGTTTAAGAACAGGCAACCGTTGCCGATCTTCCAAATAACTGTAACAAACAAAGACAAACTTGACGACCTATACCAAGTTAACAAATTTATGTACATGAACGTGGAGGTAGAGAGCTATCGCAAACCAGTGTTATAGGTTCCAGGGTTCCTGCTGCTTAACTAACTCTTGAATGTCTTAAACTCAATCAAAATTGGATCTAAGCCAATATGTCAAGGGTAATTAACAGGAAAAAGACAAGTGACCAGCCAAAGACATTATTCGAATTTCAGACACATGTTTCTTTACTATCTGATGCTTTTTTCGAACTTAACAGACTACTTAAAATAGCTTGTACAATTCCAATTTCAACATGCGCATGTGAAAAGAGTTTTAGTACACTTAAAATTTTACAATTTACCTTCGGACAACGATGATGGAAAAAGACGACACAGCCTTATGCTATTAGGCGTACACAGTCGACGGTCACGAAAAATTGACCTAAATAAAGTAGTGGACAGATTTGACAGCTTGTACCTCAAGATTAGGATACAACTACATTCACGTTCAAAATGACTGGTATTTTTTTTTCTTATATATTTCAACAGGACCCATTATCAAAATAGCTTATAAATATATATTCCTACATTTTACTTTGCAACAACAATCAATATTACTTGTAGTCTTACAAGTCATTCTTAGTATTTATCTTGTTATTCCATGGTTCATACAGATTTCCAAAAGTAAAAATTAAGTAGTTCTTAAGGACTTCTTATATATTTTGGCACAGTTGGCTCAGAATTGCTAATAAATGTGGTTTTGTAGCAAGTTGGAGCAGGATGCTACTTCCGGCAAACCATGGAGCATAATTCTCATCCCTGTAAATGTTACAAGATGCCACATTCTTGTGAATTTTCCCTTTTTTCTAGAATGAGTATCAATTCTTCACAAAACAACAAACGAACCGAGATTTTTAAACGATGAAGTGTTGTGTATGATAATGAAATACCATTGATTAAAAATTTGGACAACAGAGGTCAAAAGTTCACTATTGTGTTGTCTGACACTAAATCTGTCTATTAACACACAAGCTACCCCCATGAAAGAGTGGTCCAAATGACTCGGAATGTTAATGGAAACAAAGTTGGTCTTCCACTTTTCTTTGTCACGCTTCCAAAAAACCTCTCATTCAAGCAGCATATATTTCCTGGAGTTCCTGCTCAAATTAAAAATTCGAGTTGAGCTTTACAGAGGAAGACCTGGTGTGTCCCAGCGTCGGGGCTTTAGACATGCCCAACGCCACTGTACTATGATGAAAAATGTGACAGATGCCTTGATCAGCATTTGATAATTAAATGCGACAAACCAAAAGGCACTCCTCCTAGATGCGTCAACTGTTTGTGTGATCACACCTTTCAATTTTTAAAACCATAATTATTTATTCTTTAAAAAATATAACTGGTACCCATGAGATTTTTTGAAATGTTAGGGGTTGAAAATTAAATTTAAAAATAATCATAAACTCCGTTTAATAAATTTTAAATGGTTGAATGGGGTTTAATGGCGCAAGGGCCAAATATGGCCATGCCGCGCCAAGCACTCGGTAATTTAAACCAACATTAAAATTCTAAAAATACACACAAACAAAAATTTAATTCAAAGAAGTGGTAAAAATCCTGTGTAATTTAAAAAAGATAAATAGTGATGAATGAGGTGGGTGATTTAATAAATACGACATAGTGGGAGATGATGAATTAAAAAAGTGATTATATAAAAATCGAAGACGAGGACAAGAAGTTAAAATATGACTTATGGTGAGAGGTTGTTGGCAATATTGATAAATTTTAAATGAAAATCGCATTTCATTAATATAAGCCAGTTTCATCTTCATACAAGTAGAATAGAAACTTTTCATAGGCGACTCATTTTTTACACTACAAATATATATTTTAACAATACTGAAGTCTCAAGACAAGGGGTGGCCCACAAATAATGTCACACCTTTTATCCGTATTTTTGACCCCCACGTCACGTTCTCCTACCAATTCAGATGGTGTTTGAAATTTTATTACTGGCTTACTCTACAAAATTATTAATATAGAATTTCCAATCGACATTGTACTACTTATCAAGGTTGGTTGGTTGGTGTTTAATGGCGCAAGAGCCAGTCATGGCTAAGCTGCGCCAAACAATGGTTTAATTACGAAACCTTACGGATTAAATATGGTTTATTAAACCGACGTCTAGAAGAAATAAAAACAAGTTCGGGTGAGGTACATCACTCAGCAAGTCAGTCAATAAAGGATTATTAATACCAAAATGGCTTAGTCTTTTGTTATTAAAATTAGGACATATACACAAAAAATGCTTAACAGAAAAGAGACAATTACATAGCGCACAAATCGGTGGTGGTTCAGCGAATAAAATATGTCTGTGAGTCAGCCGTGTATGTCCTATTCGTAATCTAGTTAGAATGACGTCAATATGTCTACTGTAAGATGTGGTTTCAAAAGGTTTGATACCGGGTTTTACAGAGAATAATTTATTGTTGATCTGATTCTTCCATTTGTTTTCCCACAATTTGTCTTGTGCTGTTTTCGTGGCTAGTTTGGCATCACCACCTACAACAAAATTATCCCATACAATTCTTGTGTTTTTTGCTTTATTGTCAGCTTGATCATTACCTTTTATACCCACATGACTTGGTATCCAACAAAACATTACATCATAAAATTTTTCTTTGAGCTTGTCGCAATTGTCTACAATTTGTAAAACCAATGGATGACTTTAATATGAAATATTTTGAAGGGCTTCAATACAGCTCCTAGAATCTGTATATATTATGAACTTTTTGTATGAATAGCTGTGTATTTTTGTTATGGCCATGAAAATAGCATATATTTCTGAAGTAAAAACTGAACAAAATTTGTGTAAGCTACTTGAGACTGTTAGGTTACAAAAAACAGCTGCTGACCCTACATGATCATTAAACTTAGACCCATCAGTAAAAACAGGGTGGTAGTCTTGATATACATGTCTGTGCTGTAAAAATAGTCGACTAAAAACAATATGAGGTGTTGATGGCTTATGATACTGGGTGAATTCATTAATGAATGATAGGTTATTATCACTCCAAGGTGGAGGTTCGTCCCCTGTGAATAAAACAGGAAAATCATCAACATCATAAAATTCTAAAATTTGTCCTATTCTAAATCCAAAAGTCGGGATACAAGATGGCCGGAATATAAACAGGTTGCTATAAATGGGGTTAATAATCTTATTAAGAAGTGGGTGGTGCTCGTTGCTTTTAGTCTTAAAATAATAATTCAGAGCTAATCTATGTCTTCTGGATTCCAACGAGGGTTCATGAGTGATACTGTACAAGCTTTCAATAGGGGAAGTTCTAAATGCTCCAGTAGATATGCGAATGCCTTGATGATGAATAGTATCGAGCGGTTTCAGATAAGATTTTGATGTGGACCCGTAAATCGCACATCCATAGTCGAGTTTTGATCGTATCAATGAGTTGTATATTTTCATCATGGATGTACGATCCGCACCCCATGAACAATGTGTTAATACTTTTAAAATATTCAAAGATGAAGAACATTTCCTTTTTATATGATTGATATGCGATTTAAAATTAAGTTTAGTATCGAAAATTAAACCTAAAAATTTTGTCTCCGAAACCATTGGTATTGGGTGTGCATTTAGTAGAATGTCTGGATCAGGGTGCATCCCTCGTCTTCTACAAAAATGCACACCAACGGTCTTTTCTTCAGAAAACACAAACCCATTTAGTTTTGTCCAATTAGTAATGTTAGAGATGGCAGTGTTTAGTTGTCGTTTAATGAATTCCATGTCCTCTGCTGCGCAATGAATCTGAAAATCATCTACGAAGAGAGATCCATGGACATATGGAGGAAGCTGATGAATGATGCCGTTAATTTTTATAATAAATAAAATAACGCTTAATACGCTGCCTTGGGGAACGCCTTCGTCTTGAGTAAAATATTCAGATAAAACATTATTAATGCGAACTTGAAAAATTCTTGTCCTGAGAAAATTTTCTAAAAAAATAGGTAGGTTGCCCCGTAGTCCAATTTGATAAATATCTCTCATAATGCCATACCTCCAGGTTCGATCATATGCTTTGGCCATATAAAAAAATATAGAAATTAGGTGTTTTTTAGAAACATATGCCTCACGTATAGCAGATTCCAACTTTAAGAGGTTGTCAAGAGTGCTTCTTCCCCGTCTAAACCCACTTTGAAAAGGTGATAGAAATTTCATTTTTTCTAGGATATATACCAGTCTCGCATTCACCATTCTTTCCATGAGTTTACATAAACAGCTGGTTAAGGCGATTGGACGGTAGTTATCAGGATTTTGAGGATCCTTTCCTGGCTTGGGAATGGGGATTATAATCGCTTTCGTCCAAGAAGTTGGAAAAACCTGATCCTGCCATATTCTGTTAAATAAGCTCAAAATGATAAAGAGTGAAGCTTCATCAAGATGGTTTAACATATGATAGTGGATGCGATCTGGGCCGGATGCAGTGGGATGGGTTTTGTTCAATGCATTTTTGAGTTCATGAAATTTAAAATCAGTATTGTAGATTTCTGGTGTAGATTGCCCGAAATCTAACGTCTTTAGTTCCTCCCTATGTTTATAAACAATGAAATCCTGTGGATATGACGTCTCAGATGAAACATTAGCGAAAGCTTCTGCGAGAGTATCAGCAATGTCTTTTGGGTCCGAAATGACTTGTCCAGTATGATTTAAAAATGAAACATGCTGTACAGCTTTGTAGCTGCCAGTGATTCTCCGAACCTTATTCCAAATTGTTTTGGCGGAGACATTGCTGTTAATGCCACTGACATACTTCATCCATGAGTCTCTTTGACTTTGTCGTCTTATTCGGCGAGCCACAGATTTAGCACATTTAAAAGATATCAAGTTTGCCTGAGTAGGGTACCGTCTGAACTTATTCCACGCTTTCTTTTGGGCTTTGAAGGCGTCAGAGCATTTGAGGTTCCACCAAGGCTTGCATAATTTTGGGATCTTCCCAGATGTCTTTGGGATTGCTTCGTCAGCAGCTTTGACAATGGAGGAGGTGATGGCCTCAACAGCCAAGTTAATATCTGGCAGGTCAACCATGCCCTGATTAAGTTTAGATAATATTTCAAATCGTGGCCAATCGGCTTTGTCATATATAAAATTAATTGGTCGAGTGGGTAAAGAAGCGTCATTAGCAGAGTAAGTCAACACGATGGGGAAATGATCACTGTTATGCAAATTATTATCAACAGCAAAGTTCCATCTTGTAAAAATTGAAGGTGAACATATTGCCAGGTCTAATGTATGAAAACTTCGAGTTGGAATATGAAAATATGTGCTGCTTGTATCATTAAGGATACACATGTCGTGATCTGAAATTAACTTTTCAATCTGAAGCCCTCGTGCGTTATTATCTGGGCTGCCCCAGAGCACATTGTGGCCGTTCCAGTCACCCAAAATTATAAAAGGTACTGGGAGTTGGACCACGAGTTCGTTTAGATCTTTTTGTTGAATGGTATCACCTGGAGGAAGGTAGATTGAGCATACTGTAATTAGAAACTTAATATGAATCTGTATTGCTGTTGCTTGTAGGGGTGTACTTAGAGATATGGGCTTGGATGGAAAAGCCTGGGAGTGCATCAACGCAACTCCGCCAACTGCACGCATATTTTGCATATTGTCTTTTCTTTTAAATGTATATCTTTTAATATTTGTTTTTACTGATGGTGCTAAATATGTTTCTTGGAGTCCTATACAGACCGGCTGATACTTGTTCACTAGGTTTTTTACATCCTCCGTATGGCTACGATACCCGTGACAATTCCAACTTAAAATATTTATGGCCATTATTTAGGCTCAAGGTCTTAGGGGGCCCTTAACTACTTATCAAGGAATATCTTGATGGTAGAAAATTTCAAGTTCGTCAAAGTGAAACTCTCTGCTCCGAAAGAAACATACAAGCAGGTGTCCTCCAGAGATCAATATTAGGAGCTTTCAAGCAGCACCCTCTGTCTACACAAGATCCAAGAATAAAAATCAAATTAATTTTACCAATCAATGCTAATTTTTTTAAAATACAAGACTAATTTGGATAAGTAAAAAATACGATAAAAATATATTAATAGTTATGTTAATAATGATTAAATAAAACCAGTTTTGAGAGCTTTTTTCTGAGCGATGTATCTTACATTATTTCAGTTTGTGTTTTACATATAAAGTGAAATTGGATCTTTAGATAAATATGTATAATATTACGATAGATTTAGTCCTAATAACCTAGGAGGTTATTATTTGGCATTTCGGCTTCAAAGTCACCCGAATATTTGCATTTTTAAATGGCCAAAGCACCTTGGAGCAGATTTGCAGTTACCTGATTTGGTCCCATTTTTCATCTGCCCAAAAGAGAGTACCCAAAATGTATAATTTTTTTTAGATGTTTGCCATATGATTAAATTAAGAAATGCTTGGAGTCTTTAAATATGGCGAAGGAAACCCAATTGATTGAAAGAGAACTTCAAGAAAAAGTCGGTCTGAAGTGTGTCAACAAACTGCGACGCGTTCACATGAATTTTCATCCACAAAAGACGAAAGTGAACTTAGTACACGTCTTCAGTACGTGTGTAGCAGATGCTCTGGAAATATTGAAATATTAGTTATAAATATATATAGTTCATGACAACAGATGACACCACTAATGTCATGTCACTGTAAGTTCACTGCTTAATAAAATCACTTCAGCACTTGGCTCCCAATGGGTATGTGTGTCTTTTTTGTTCTCCTGATTTGTGATTCTCTCAAATAAGTTTGTTGTGGGGAATTTTGTAATAAAGACCTGCATTTGCCTCAATTTGCAAAATGCGAGGCAACAGTCAAATTTATACGTTTAATTGATCGATTTCTGAAAATGCCGTTGAAGATTTAGAAATACAACAATCTTTTTCAAGTATAACCCAAGGCGGCAAAGATTTTGAAAATCTTGATGAAAATGAAACTCGGGAAGAAGTTGTTGATGAAACTGAATGAGGAGACGCAGAGGAAGAATCGTACAGCAATCCATCTGCTGAAATACCTTCAGTTTCCATAAAACAAGAGGAAACTCAAACAAAAAGGGAAGATTCTTCTGATGATAGAATAAAAAACCGATTGATCCAGAATCATATGCCAACATCAAACTGACAGCAGAGGAAATAAAGCACATTTGGAAAATCAGGATTTGTCTTTAGTACATTTCCTTCAACATACGGAAAATTCAACCCACTGTGTACATTTGTCTTTAGTACATTTCCTTCAACATACGGAAAATTCAACCCACTGTGTACATTTGTCTTTAGTACATTTCCTTCAACATACGGAAAATTCAACCCACTGTGTACATTTGTCTTTAGTACATTTTCTTCGACATACGAAAAATTCAACCCACTGTGTACATTTGTCTTTAGTACATTTCCTTCAACATACGGATAATTCAACCTACTGTGTACATTCGGAAAATTCAACCCACTGTGTACATTTGTCTTTAGTACATTTCCTTCAACATACGGATAATTCAACCTACTGTGTACATTCGGAAAATTCAACCCACTGTGTACATTTATCTTTAGTACATTTCCTTCACATACGGAAAATTCAAACCACTGTGAAAGAATGAAGTTTTGCCGTGTAAAAGTTAGAAAATGGCTGGTATATAGTCAAGAAAAATATGCCGCGTTTTGCTTGCCATGTAATTTAGTTTTCCCTCCCATGCGAACAGTCAATATGGGGAAAAACTGGGTCAGAGCATAGAGAGAAACGAGATCTTGTGCTCCATGAAAAATCTAAAACCCACATATCAGCGCAAATTGCAAGGATCCAATGGATATCTCACAAGAGGATAGATTCACGTTTAGCTGCACAATTATTTAGATCAGTTAGTCCTCCACAATCGAGAGGTGCTGTCTGTTGTCATCGATATTTAAGTGAAGAAATGCTTGGATTTCGGAAAAATGATGTAACGAAAGGAAAACCCATAGGTCTTTTAGACTACTAAGTAAATATAGTCCCGATGCTACAGTATACGTAGAAAAATTGATAAAGCTAATACTGAAAAAGGAACGCCAGGGTCCAATTTCTTTAGTAATAGAATCGTTTATGATCCAATCACAAACAAAATGGTCAAACACATTCCCCTCAACTTCGTTAACGTACTCGCACACATTATCAATAAAATTTTGGAATTAAGTATCTTCCCAAAATCCTGGAAACTTGCAGTAATTATACCTATCAAAAAACCTGGTAAAGAAAGATCCTGAAAATCCCACTTCATACAGACCCATCTCACTTTTATCCATTTCAAGTAAAATTACTAAAATAATTATTAAAAACAGACTCCTAAAATTCCTTAATGAAAACAACATAATTATACCCCAACAATTCGGATTTCGCGAACATTTTTCAACAACACACCAATTATTAAGAGTCACAGAATACATTGCGGAAGCTCTGTCATTTAAAGCAAGAGCGATTATTACAGCGGAGCGATTTCCCTATATTTTTAGCATACGGAATCACCATTCGTAAAAGTCAGGGTTTCAGTTTATCATCGTGTTTGATAGACATTGGCAATATTATTTTTACAATTATCGCGTTTCATCGCCGGCGATGGAACCACCGACCGGATCCCTGTCCACAGCGGAGTGCGGTCCCATTAGCGGCGGTCTCTTCAACTTGGCGATAAACCCAATCATCCAGGACCTCCAGGGATCCCCCGAGGAGGGAGACGAGTACCGGGTCCTCGCATTTGCGGATGACATCCTACCATCCTACTGATGACCTCCAGCGAAACGGAACTGCAGGCCATGCTCGACAGGCTGTTTACCCTGACAGAGGCGTTGAGCCTGAAGATCAACGCCAAAAAGTGCTCCTCCATCCACCTGTCAGGGAAAAATCCAACTGGCCTGCGTGCAACGCAGTTCCACATCAACGGAACCCCCATCGAAGTCATCCGCAACCACATCCCGGCCTCCTTCCTCGGCACTCCCATTGGATTCCAGCTCCTGGAAAACTCCCCGGACGTCGCCAGGATCATCGACCTCGTGGAGAAGATTGGGAATTCCAGCCTCGCCCCATGGCAGAGAATCGACGCTCTGAAGGCTTTTTTCTTCCCGTCGCTCTCATTTGCCATGCGGGCGCACCAGTACAACAAGCGGCAGCTGCGCCAAATTGAGGACCACATGCGTGCGCACATCAAGCAGACGCTGAACCTCACCGGCGTAGCTGCAAATGCCTCCAACGACTATGTCTATGCGCCAACAGACAGAGGCATGCTTGGGGTACCGTGCCTCACGGACGAGGCTGATATCGTCGATGTCGACTCGGCCTTCAAGTTGCCGACCTCAGACGACCCTCACCTCCGCGAAATTGCCTGGCAGGACCTCCAGGATTTCATCATGGCAAGAATTCACCCCGAACCCGTCACCCCTGTCCTGGTGGAGAGGTTCCTGTCGGGCTGCAATGAGGCCCCCTTTGACAAGACTGCAAACCCCGTCCACACCAGATGGTCGCAGCACGTGTGGCAAGCAGACGGGCAGGGGTCAACTGGAGATGCCCCAAGTCGGGCATGGTATTCCTCTCACGCGGCACTGTCACTGGCGGACAGACACCGCGTGCAGAAAGCCCTGAAGACCCAGACCCGCTCTTAGAGGGCCGAGAAGCTCCTGCGATATCCCAGTCAGGGCGTTGCCAATTCCCGTGAAGGTAACCACTTCATCCGAAACGGGGACTACACGCGCTTCGCTGACTGGCGCTTCATTTACCGAGCTAGGCTCAATCTGACGGGCCCCAACGTCGGGGCCACGGCGTCCACCAGCAGGATCTGAGATGCCGCCACTGCCCACACAAATTCGAACACTTGCAGCACGTGCTGTCTAACTGCAAGCGCTTACACCATCTCCGCACGAAACGCCATGATACCATCGTGGATAGACTCGTAAAGGGACGAAAACAAGGCTGGAAAGTCTGCGCCAGGAATCAGACGGTGGATAACTCCCATCTGAGGCCCGACCTGGAGCTCTCAAGAGGCAACGCGGCAATCATCACTGACGTCGCCGTGCCCTACGAGAGCAGACTGCCGGCCTTTCAACGAACCCGCGAGGAGAAAATCGCGAAGTACGCGGAGGTAGCTTGCAGTCTCAAAAACCAGTTCCAGGACGTTACCACTGAAGCCATCGTGGTAGGCTCCCTCAGCACGTGGGACAAAAATAACGACAAAGTCATCAAGAAATTTGTCAATCGTGGCTATGCGCGACAGATGAAGAAACGCATCTGTAGCGACGTTATCGCGCATAGCTGCGATATCTTCCACATGCACGTCCGAGGGATCGCCCCCGCCCAACCACGCTTCACCACGGACGACCGCATCCAAAACGCTATTCCGGAACACACGCGAAGGCCACCGGACTCCCTCCGTGCCGAACAACCGGAAACCGTCGTCGAGTTGGACGAGACGAGTGACACGCCTCTCCGCCCAGCAATCCCACCAGCCCCTCCGCGAATGCCGCCAACAAGATCACCGCAACACTTCCACTTCCAATTCATCCTCCAACTCTACACCGGAAAAAGAAGAAATGTCCTCCCCCAGGTCATCACTATGCATTTTTATAACCTCATCTCCACTCCCATTGAGCCCCTCGTCACAACAAGAAACAGACTCGACTCCTCTGGACCTATCACCATCCTCCAGGAACTCTCCACTCGACCAAAACTAAAACACTCAGAAAATACATACATGTCCCACCCGCCCCAACTTGTAGTTGGTGAACAACTATTGACTCAATGTTAAAGTTCTTTCCAATCACCAACTTGTAAATAATAATGTACATTGATTATTGTAAATATGAATATTGTAAATAAAATGTAGCAGATTTGGCAATTACCGTCCCCCCCAATCCATATTGGTTTTGTTGTATCGGGTTTAATGGCGCAAGGGCCAAATGTGGCCAAGCTGCGCCAAACTCTAGATGTTTCAAACCAACATTAAAATTCTAAAAATTTACACATGAACAAAATAAATTTCAAAGCAAAGGTAAATATCCTGAGTAGTTTAAAAAGATAAATAATGAAGAATAAGGTGGGTCATTCAATAAATACGACAAATGGGGAGATGAAGTATTAAAAAAGCGATTATATAAAAGTCTAAGACGATGACAAGAAGTTAAAATATGGTGTATGGTAAGAGTTTGTTGGCAATGGTGACAGCGAGGCGGTTTCATTTAATAGTAAATGCCTGTGGGTAGCTCGTGAGTGCCCTATTCGGAGACGAGTTAGTAAAAGATCGAGCCGCCTGGATGACAAAGACGGTAGGAGTGTGACGGTAGGAAAAACAGAGGCTAGTTTATTACTAGCTTGTAATTTCCAGTCATCACTCCACTCGTTCCGCACAAGTTCCCGCAAAACATTGCGTAGGTCGTCATACGGGATTCTGATATTAAGCTGGGATGTGGCATTTTTGGCAGCTTGATCTGCCACTTTATTGCCTGTTATGCCAACATGCCCAGAAATCCACCAAAGTATGACGCCATAGCCCCGTCGGATAAGCTTGTTATACAATTTTAAAACATCGGTTGGTTGGTTGGTTTATTAGGTTTTAGTGGCGCAAGGGCCAGTTTTGGCCATGCTGCGCCATACACACGACAATATAGTTATTTATTGTGAGGCCTCTAAAGTATCAGTTTTGAAAATTAAAAACGTTGTAAAGGATAAAAATATATTTAGATCAACTGTAAAAGTTGACAATTTTGGTAAAAGGTTAAAAAATATTTAGATATATACAAATAATAGGTTTTGTCGAACACTATATACAGTATTTACATTTTTACAATTGTTGACCTGCAACATTGTATAAACACTTAAAAAAAAAGGACAAAGTTTAAAAGAAAAAAATTAAATGCGATTGATAAAGCCAATCTCATTTAGAAAGGAGAACAGATTTAAATGGGGTTGGTTGGTTGGTTGCATGGGTTTTAATGGCGCAAGGGCCAAATATGGCCAAGCTGCGCCAAACACTAGACGATTCAGACCAACATTAAAAATCTAAAAGATACACATAAACAAAAACTAAATCTCAAAGCAAAGGTAAAAATCCTGTATAGTTTAAAAAGATAAATAGTGATGGATGAGGTGGATGATTCAATAAATAGGCTAATGTGGGAGATGAAGTGTTAAAAAAGCGATTATATAAAGATCGAAGACGAGGACAAGAAGTTAAAATATGAAGGATGGTGAGAGGTTGTTGGCAATACTGACACGGCGGGGTGGTTTCATTTATTAACAAATGTCTGTGGGTCGCTCTTGAATGTCCTATGCGGAGGCGGGTCAATAAAACATCCAACCGTCTAGATGATAAGGACGGTAGGTTTGAGGTAGTTGGAAATATAGAAGCTAGTTTGTTGTTTATATGAAGCTTCCAACCTTCACTCCACTCGTTCCGCACTAGGTCACGTAGAACATTGCGTAGATCGTCATAAGGGATTCGGATATTAAGCTGGGATGAGGCATTTTTGGCAGCTTGATCTGCCAGTTCATTGCCAACTATGCCAACATGCCCAGGAATCCAGCACAATATGACATCATAACCCCGTCGTTTAAGTTTGTTATAAATATTTAAGACATCATATGCTAGAGGGTGATTTAATGCATCTGATGATACGGATTCTAAAATACTTCGGGAATCCGTGTAAACTATGTATTTGCCAACATTTTTATGTACTAAATATTTAAGTGCTTTGTACATAGATAAAAATTCCGATGTAAAAACAGAGATAAAATGTGGTAACGAGTAGCTAAAAGTATTCGATTCGCATACAAATGAACAGCCGACGTGATCGTTGGATTTAGATCCGTCTGTGTATATGGCTGTGTAAGAATTAAAATTATGACGATGATCATTAAAAATTTGATTATATACAATAGGGTTGGTATTGGATTTGTCATGGTCATTAAATAAATTACATATTGATATATTGGAAGTATGCCATGGTATATTGTCAAAAAGGTTGGTTGGTTGTATAGGGGTTTATTGGCACAATAGCCAAAGATGGCCAAGCTGCGCCACACACTAGATAATTCAAACCAACATTAAAAGATTAAAATGTATACACACAAACTAAATTAAATTCAAAGAAGTGGTAAAAATCCTGCGTAATTTAAAAATATAAATAGTGATGAATGAGGTGGATGATTCAATAAATAGGATAATGTGGGAGATGAAGTATTAAAAAAACGATTATATAAAATTCTAAGACGGGGACAAGAAGTTAAAATATGATGGATGGTGAGAGGTTGTTGGCAATGATTACACATCGGGGCGGTTTCATTCAATAATAGATGTCGATGTGTTGCTCGCGTATGACCTATGCGGACACGAGTCAATAGCACGTCATATCGTCGAGATAAAAAGGACGATAGGAACGGGATGCTGGGAAATACAGAGGCTAATTTATTAGCCGTCTGTAACCTCCAGCCATCGCTCCAGTCCTTCCGCACAAAGTCCCGCAAAACACTTCGAAGATCATCATATGGTATTCGGATTTCTAACTGGGATGTGGCATTTTTGGCAGCATGATCGGCCAGTTCATTACCAATTATACCAACATGCCCAGGAATCCAGCAAAAAATGATGCCATAACCCCGCCGGATGAGTCTATTATGGACAATTAAAACATCAGTTGCAAGTGGATGATTTAAAGCATCTGATGAGAGAGATTCTAAAATGCTTTTTGAATCTGTATAAATTATAAAATTGCCAACGCTTTGATGTGAAATATATTTGAGAGCTTTGTACACGGCTAAAAATTCAGATGTAAAAACAGAAACAAAAATTGATAAAGAGTAACTAAAAGTCTCTGAACCGCATACAAAGGCACAACCGACGTGATTACTGGATTTTGACCCATCGGTGTATACAGCTGTATGAGGATTAAAATTATGTAGATGATCGTTAAAAATTTGATTATAAATTACTGGACAAGTGATTGATTTTTCATGTCCACCAAACAAGTTTAAAATTGAAAGATTGGAGGTCTTCCAAGGTACATTGTCGAAAAGGGGACGATCGGCAATTTCTATTGAAGAAAGAGGTGTGCCACTCAGGGTGTTTAAATGCGAATCCCAAAAGATGGTATGCAAGATGGGCGATTCCTGAACAAGACATCCTTAGACCTGTCCATAAGCGAATTTTGCAATGGATGGTCTGGTAGCGACAAAATGCGATAATACAATCGCAAAGACAACAAACTGCGAGTGGAGGCCAATGGCAATTCATTGCACACAACGTAAAGGCTTTCAACGGGTGAAGTGCGAAAAGCTCCTGAGCAGATTCTTAGTGCTGAATGGTGAATCGTATCGAGCTTACGCAGCACAGATGGACGAGCTGAACCATAAACAGAACAGCCATAGTCCAATCTGGAGCGAATTACAGCTCGATAGACATTCAACATAGTGAATCGCTCTGCTCCCCAAAATGTATTCGAAAGAACTTTTAACAAATTGAGCTTTTTCATGCACGACACCCGCAAGTCCTTAATGTGCGGCAAAAATGTCAGCTTCTTGTCAAAAATAACTCCTAGAAATCTTGTTTCGTCTACTACTGCAATCCTATTCCTACCCAGAAAAATGTCTGGGTCAGGATGCAGGTTTCGTAGACGGCAAAAATGTACACAGGATGTTTTTTGGACTGAGAAGTTGAACCCATTTTCTGCGCTCCACTTTGTCAACCGTGTAACAGTTGTTTGCAGTTGCCTTTCTACAAATCGCATGTCCTTTCCCTGGCAAAAAATGCTCAGGTCATCCACATATAAATTGCCCTGGACAGAAGGAGGTAGCTGGTTCAGGATACCATTGATCTTAACAGCGAAAAGTGTCACGCTGAGTACGCTACCCTGAGGAACACCCTCTTCTTGTATAAAAGTATCCGAAAATGCAGAGCCAATGCGAACGTTGAATTCTCGCAATGTCAAAAAGTTCTTAATAAATACCGGTAGATGTCCTCGAAATCCCAAAGAGTACAGATCTTGAAGTATACCATATCGCCATGTCCGATCGTACGCCTTTTCCATATCGAAGAAAATAGCCACGAGATGGTTTCGGCGCAGAAAGGCATGGCGGATTTGGGTTTCGAGGTACAGGATGTTATCTACCGTAGAGCGGCCGACCCTAAAACCGCTTTGGAACGGTGTTAGAGCGTTGGTCGTCTCTAACATGTGAACAAGGCGAGAATTCACCATCTTTTCTAAAAGCTTGCACATGCAGCTGGTAAGTGCAATCGGCCGATAGTTATTCGGATCTTTAGGATCTTTTCCGGGTTTAGGAAAAGGAATAACTATGGCACGACGCCAAGCCAAAGGAAAAGCATGTTCTTCCCATATGCGATTGTACAGTCGCAATAAATTACTCAGAGAGTGACTAGATAGATGTTTTAGCAAAGTGTAAGTGATGCCATCAGGGCCCGGTGCTGTCATCCGAGTCTTCTGAAGGCATCGCGTCAACTCTCTTTCAGTAAAACTACAATTATAGTCAAGTTCGGTATCTCTATCAGGAGAAAAATTAATAACATGGGATTCTGCGCGTTGTTTTATGCGCTGAAAATTGCCAGGATATGTGGTAGAACTGGACACGGCAGAAAATGATCTCGCAATAGAATTTGCGATTTCCACCGTGTCAGTAACCAACTGGCCATTTTCTTCCACCAACGAGATAGAATGTGTGGAATATAATCCCATAGCTTTCCGAACTTTGATCCATAATTGTTTTGAGGAAATGGCAGATGTTATGCCAGAAACATACTTTTGCCATGATTCTCTTTGGCTCTGACAAAGTATTCGTCGCGCATTGGCTTTTGCAAATTTGAACTTAGTCAAATTTTCGGATGTGGGATACCTACGAAACGTATCCCAGGCCTTTTTTCTCTTTTTGTGGGCAATCTTGCACGCTTGGTTCCACCACGGTTTCGGTTGTTTAGGTAGTTTTGACGAGACAGGAATAGATATACGAGCAGCATCCATTATGGCTGTAGTGACAGATTCTACACATTGATTAATGTCGTCCTGGTTCACCATGTCGTCTGACAAAATTGCAGCAGAAGCAAACAAATCCCAATTCGCCGCCTCGAATTTAAATCGAGGAAGGCGGGACACAGGGGTTGTAGCATTCCCTGGAAATGTAACAAACAAGGGGAAATGATCGCTATGATATGGATCATTTCCCACTTGAAACATCAGGGGAGAAAACACAGATGGTGAACAAACAACAAGATCAATGGAATGGAAAGTCCTCGATGGGGCGTGGAAGTATGTTGGTTGCCCATTATTGAGTACACATAGATTTTGATCGTGTATCAATTTCTCAATCTGACTTCCACGACGATTTAAGTCTGGGCTTCCCCAAAGAGGATTGTGCCCATTAAAATCGCCACATAAAACATAGGGAGCTGGTAGCTGGTCGCATAACCCGTCTAGATCTGCTTGTCGAATTATATTATTAGGCGGTAGATAAATAGAACACACTGTAATAAGAGTCTTTACAGTGACTCTAACTGCGATAGCTTGCAGATTTGTGTTGAGATTCAGTGGGGTGAAGGGAGCGCTATTGGATATAAATATAGCAACTCCACCACTGGCTCTATCTCCGCTAATATAATCTTTTCTAAGGGGAGTGTACCCTTTAACAAGAGAGCTTTGAGTTGGTTTAAGCAAAGTCTCTTGTAGACAAAAGCAGATTGGATGGTATTCGTCAATTAGATGTTTAATGTCAACTGAATTGTGGTGAAAACCGCGGCAATTCCACGAAGAGACACAGGCCATTATGGGAAGGTAATTGGAGTGGAGAGCTGCTTCGTAGGTTTAATTTTTGGTTGGAGGTTTCCTGGCGTCTCCATGCCAGGTTCAACATCCATCTCAGTACCCTGGGAAGAGTCGGATGGAATGTTGTGAGGTATAGGGGTTCTTGGTTTCTTTGGTTTTTTACTATTGCTGTTTTCGGATTGTTCTTTTTTATATTTAAGAGATTTATTGAGGGCTGTAAGAGGAGAGATTACTTCAACTGCAGTATTTTTGTTATTTTTATTGGTTGTACCTTTGGAAAACAGAGGTTTGGGTGGAGTTTTAGTATTAGTTTGACAACTATTGCTTGTTGAAGGTTGATCTATGGATATTTCGCATTGAATTGCGATAGAGGAAGTGGATTTTTTGGTTGCTGCTGCATATGAAAGGTTAGGTTTCAGTAGAGATATGGAGACTTGCTTTTTAGCATCCAAGTACGAGAGCTTCTGGGTTGTTCTCACAACCTGAATTTCTTTTTCCTCCTTCCACTTTGGGCAGATGCGAGAGTTGGCAGAATGCTCACCCTCGCAATTTGTGCATTTTAGTGGAAGGGTACAGTTCTCGTAGGAATGACCAACATTGGAGCATCTCGAGCAAGTCTCGACTCCTCTACATGTATTTACGGAATGACCGAACCTTTGACACTTAAAGCAGCGCAAAGGATTCGGTAGGGTCGGACTGGGCAGTTAAGATACCCAGCTTTAATGTTTGAAGGTAAATCTGGACTATTGAATGTGAGTATTAAATGCTTAGTTTGGATGATAGAGCTATCTCTCTTCATTGTTATTCTATGGACATTAGTCACTCCTTGAGATGCGAGCTCGGATTCGATCTCGCTCTCAGGAACGGCTAAGAGGTCCGATTCGGATATAACACCTCTGCATAAGTTTAAACTATTGTGGGGGGATACGTTGATGGTTATATTGCCCATTTTATTAGCTGAAAGTAGGTTTTTAGATTGAGCAGTTGAAGTAGTTTCAATTAGGTAATCGCCAGATCCGAGTTTTTTTTACAGCCTTAGGGTTTCCGCAGATTCCCTGAAGTCCTTTTTGAATAAAAAACGGAGACATTGTACCAAGGATTTTTTCAGGGGAAGTAATAATAAGGAATTTTGGACTTAGTATAGGTGAAGATTGATTTTTATTTGTCGTTTGATTTAGAACAGAATTTGTAACACTTGATGGGGTTGCCGGATACAAAGCCTCCGGCAGGGCATGGGTTTTAGGATCCATATGAGTTTAGGTGTTCATCCCGGTTCAGCCCCGCCCACCACCGAGCCTTACAAGGGGAGACAGTGCCACACTGCCACGGGGGTAAAACCGGGGTATAGTGCTACAGTTTCAGAGTGTGGATCCACGAGGGCACTCCTAGCTGCAGTACTAGCCCTTAAATGCCAAAAACCAATGGTGTCCAGCACGTCAGGGGAGAAATTCGCCTGGCGTACTGAACCACAGTGATATTAGGCGAGCCGGTTGACCAAAAGCGGGCTCACTCCTGGCCTCTCGTTTACGTCGAAGCATGGACCAAAGGGAACGCAACGACGTCTCTAGGAAACTAAACCCCGTCCTAAACGAGATGTCGCAGGATCCCCAGGACTCCACTTTCCTACGATACGAGTTACCGCACACGGCAAACGTGCAGGTCAGATAATCTGACAAAAACCAAATTTAATGGGAATTAATACAATAAGTGAACAAACTAAATTGAATCCAAGAAACAATACTTAAATATAAATAAGGAAAACCCAACAATGATAAACAGAGGGAAAAACTCAACGATAGAACAAAATATAAAAACTAAAAATCGTGCACTTAGGGCCCTAACTAAAAAGGAAAGAACGAAAAAAGCTAAGGCCCAGCTAGGGTACCTCGGGGTTGCCAAGCCCGTACTCACAAGATGTGAGCCCCCTGAGGGGATATTGTCAAAAAGAGGGCGTTCGGCAACTTCTATAGAACAGAGTGGTGTGCCGCTCAGAGAATTTCGAATTCGCAGTCCAAAGGATGGTATGCAGGACGGACGATTCCTGTACAAGACATCCTTAGAGCTGTCCAGGATTAAATTCCGTAAAGGATGATCTGGATGAGACAAAATGCGATAGTAAAGTCGCAAAGACAAGAGACTACGAGTGGATGCTAATGGCAATTCATTGCACACAACGTAAAGGCTTTCGACGGGTGAAGTACGAAAAGCTCCTGAGCAGATTCTTAGTGCTGAATGGTGAATCATATCGAGCTTACGCAGCACAGATGGACGAGCTGAACCATAAACAGCGCAGCCATAGTCCAATCTGGAGCGAATTACAGCTCGATAGATATTCAGCATAGTGAAACGCTCTGCTCCCCAGGATGTATTTGAAAGAACCTTTAGGAGATTTAGCTTTTCCATACACGACACCCGCAAGTCTTTAATGTGAGGCAAAAATGTCAACTTCTTGTCGAAAATAACTCCTAGAAACCTTGCCTCGTCTACTACTGCAATCCTATTACCACCCAGAAAAATATCTGGGTCAGGATGCAGATTTCGCAGACGGCAAAAATGTACACAAGCGGTCTTTTGAACAGAGAAGTTAAAACCATTTTCCGCACTCCACTTGGTCAAACGTGAAACTGTCGTTTGCAGTTGTCGCTCGACAAATCGCATGTCTTTTCCCTGGCAAAAAATGCTCAGGTCATCCACATATAAATTTCCCTGAACAGTAGGAGGCAACTGATTCAGGATATCGTTGATCTTAATAGCGAAAAGTGTCACGCTGAGCACGCTACCCTGAGGATGGTTGGTTGGTTAGTTAGATTTTAGTGGCGCAAGGGCCAGTTTTGGCCATGCTGCGCCAAACACACGACAAAATAGTCCTTTATTATGAGGCCTCGCAAGTATCAGTTTTAAAAAGTAAAATTGTTGTAAAAGATAAAAATATATTTAGATCAACTGTAAAAGTTGACAATTTTGGTAAAAGGTTAAAAATAAATTGGATATATACAAAAAAATTGTTTTGTCGAACACTATATACAATATTTACATTTTTACAATTGTTGACCTGCAACATGGTACAAACACTTAAAAACAGACAGTTTAAAAGAAAAAATTTTAATGTGATTGATAAAGCCAATCTCATTTAGAAAAGAGAACAAATTCAAATGGGGAGCTTCCCCAATTAAATCATTCAAGTTTAAAATGGTACTATTAAAATATTTCATGCGTTGTTGGTTAAAAACAGGACAGACAATTAAGATATGATGAACAGTAAAAACAGATGAGCATGATTGACATGAAGGAGGGATTTCGTTAAGGAATAAATGGCGGTGAGTAAAGCGAGTGTGCCCAATACGAAGGCGAGTCAACTTGACATCGGTCTTGCGTACTGGGGCAATGGGCCATTCTTTAGTTATGGGCTTAACGGAATGCAATTTATTGGCAGTTTGCAAATCCCAAAATTCTTGAAACACAGAATTAACAGTGTTTTTAGCGTATTTTTTCATGTCTGTGAAAGAGACTGCTTGCTCCAGGGGAACGGATGCAGTTTTTGCTGCAGTATCTGCGAGTTCATTCCCTAAAATGCCCACATGACTAGGGATCCAGCACAGCAAAATATCAAAACCGGTGTTTTTTAAATTATTCAAAGTATTGCAGATATTCGACACCATGGGATGGCAGTACTGGTCAAAGTTCTCCAGCTGTTTAAGAACACTCATGCTGTCAGTGTAAATGCAAAACTTTCGTTGAGAACTGCAAGATATTGTTTGAAGGGCAGAATTGATTGCTACCGCTTCAGCAGTGTAAACAGAACAGAAAGAGTGCAGGTTGTAACTATATGTTGCGTTCTGAATAACTACTCCACAGCCAACGTATCCAACTCCTTTAGAACCGTCGGTAAAAATTGGTAAATACGGTTCATACTGAGAACGATGCAGCTCGAATAATTGCTGATAAACAACAGCAGCAGTATCAGTTTTTGTATAGTCTGCGAAGGGGTTGATAAAAGTGGAAGTTGGGATATCCCATGGCGGGAAACGCAACATTTCGCTCTGCTGGATCTCGATATCACCAAGGTTCAAGTCATTAAGTAGACCTTTTGTCCGTTCACAGAAGGGACGAGTGTGAGATGGACGAGCGTTATAAAGTCGATTTAAACCTGGAGAAAATGTCATGCTCTTCAAAGGATGCGATGGTAATGATAAAATTTTAAAATAAATATATACAGACAACATTCTTCGTCTAAAATCAAGTGGAAGTTGATTACTCACTACGTAGAGACTGTTGACAGGCGATGTCCTGAATGCACCTGTGCAAATTCTTAAGGCAGAATGGTGGACAGTGTCTAATCTGCGTAAGACTGAGTCAATAGCTGATGCATAAGCCAGACATCCGTAATCAATCCGCGAGAGAATAATAGATTGATAAACCCGAAGTAACGAGGTCCGGTCGGATCCCCATGCGGTATTAGACAGCACTTTAAGGATATTCAACGATTTTTCGCATTTTTCCCTTAAGTGCATTACATGGGGGCGAAAGGAGAGCTTGTTATCAAAGATGACACCGAGGAATTTCATCTCGCTTACAACGGGAATTTGTGAACCACGGATGGAAATTTCGGGATCTGGATGTAGGTTTCGCTTCTTGCAAAAATGCATGCAACAAGTTTTGGTCTGTGATAATGTGTGACCGTTCTCGTCACACCATTTGATCAAGTTATTGACTGCAGATTGAAGTTGATTTTCAATAAAGCGCATATCGGATCCCTGGAATGAGATCTGCAAGTCATCAACGTATAATGAAGAATGAATATATGGTTGTAGCGAGTGAATGATATTACTAAAATGAAGGGTAAAAAGAACGACACTTAAAACGCTACCCTGAGGAACTCCCTCAGCTTGAATGAAAGAATGTGACAAAATGTCACCTACACGAACTTGAAAGGAACGAAAAGATAAAAAGTTTTGTATAAAAGGAGGTAAATTTCCTTTAAAACCAAAATCGAACAAAGTTCGGAGAATACCGTAGCGCCACGTGCGATCGTACGCTTTTTCAACGTCAAAAAATATTGAGACCAGATGATTCTGCCTTACAAATGCGTTACGAATTTGCGTTTCCAACTGCACGATGTTATCAAGTGTGGATCTTCCTTTACGGAATCCACTTTGGCATGAAGGAATGCATTTGTTCTTTTCAAGCAGATAGATAAGGCGTCCATTGATCATTCGCTCTAGGGTTTTACACAGGCAGCTGGTTAAGGCGATTGGTCTATAGCTCAAAGGATCTTTGGAATCTTTTCCTGGCTTTAGAATTGGAATCACGATACTTGTTTGCCAAAGAGACGGAAACTTTTGTTCCTCCCAGATTCTATTAAACAAAAGAAGAATATTCGTAAGTGAATCTGTAGTAAGATGGCGCAGCATGTGATAGGTTATTCCATCAGGTCCAGGACTAGTGTTATTGGAGTTAGAAAGCGCCTTTTTCAGCTCCATCATCGTGAGACTGCAATTATAATCGAGATTGGTTTTAGTTTTAAAATTAAGATATGTTTTTTCGGCATGTCTCTTGGTTGTCAAGAAAGCAGGGCTATACGAATTCGAACTGGACACATTTGAAAATGTTTCACCTATTGCATTGGCAATATCGTCTGGCGAAGAATCCACAGCAGTTCCTGTTTCCAAAATCGAAATCGAATAGTCCTTCCTGGTAGAGGCCATTAGCTGTCTTAACCTTTCTCCATAATTGCTTGCTCGTTGTTGATGAAGTGATTGAAGAGACGTAATTGATCCAAGATTCTCTTTGGCTCTGCCGTCTTACCTTTCGAGCGAACGCTTTGGCCTGTTTAAAAGCGACGAGGTTTACTGTAGTTGGGTATCTCCGAAAAATGTTCCACAATTTCTTTTGTCTCTTGTATGCCGACTGACAATCAGGGTTCCACCACGGTTTGCAAAATTTGCGCTGTCGCATCGAACTTTTAGGAATCGTTGAGTCAGCAGCCTTAATAATTGCCTCGGTGACGTTTTCCACGGAAATATTAATATCATCATCTGTAACCATTGTCTCGGTAACTAGTGCCAATTGAGAAAAGGCAACCCAATCAGCTCGGTGATACCTGTAAGCAGGTGGTCGAATGACCCCTATGCTACGACTATTTTGCGAGACAAAGATGGGAAAATGATCGCTGTTATACAGGTCATTGGCAACTGCAAAATTCAAAAATGGCAAAAGTGTTGGAGAACAAATGGCTAAATCGAGGGAGTGGAATGTCCTTGTAGGTTCGTGAAAATAAGTTTTCTCGTTGTTGTTGAGCAAGCATAGAGAGCAATCAGATATCAACTGTTCAATCTGATGCCCTCTACGATTTGTACTGTCACTTCCCCACAGAGTGCTGTGGCCATTAAAGTCACCGAGTATTAAAAAGGGGGTTGGGAGCTGATCTATAAGTTCGTTCAATTGCTGCTGAGAGATGTTACAATTGGGTGGTAGGTAAAGACAGCAGACTGTAATAAGAGTTTGAAAATGCAGTTTAACTGCAACAGCCTGTAAAGTTGTATTTAGTTGGATTACAGTGCTGGGATAATTACGAGAAGTGAAAATGCAAACTCCTCCAGACACTGTAGTACCAGAATCAAAGTCTTTACGAGTACAACTAAACCCACGAATCTTAGCAGATTGAGTAGACCGCAGGAAAGTTTCTTGAAGTGCGACACATGCTGGACTGTAGGTGGAAATGAGAGTTTTTAAGTCATCAATTTTGGGTCGAAGACCACGGCAATTCCAAGAGATAAAGAATGTTACGTAATAGACGGTGCGTTCAAAAGGCCATCTACATCACCCTCGTTCATTAAAGTTTCCTCATCGTCAGATGGATGCAGAAGCATCACATCTGCTTCTTTTTCCAAATGAGGAAACCTGAAAGATGTTATCGATTTTCGGCGAGAAAAACTTTCTCTCGCAGTTTTCAATTTCAAAGCTTGAAAAGCTTTAGATTTCGCTGTAGTTTTTGATTTAGAAGTTGAAGGTCTGGGATCTATTTGCTTAAAGATACTAGTGGAAGAAGATTTAGCTACAGGTGTTGAAGATCTAGTTACAGGTGTTGAAGATGATCTAGATAAAGGTATGGTAGTTGTTTCTGTTTGTGTGCTGCTACTTTTCATAACTGTTTTAGTGGCAGAAGCATAACTCTTACCTACAACAGGTGTTCGAGATGTGACTTTGCGTCTAGCTTCTGGACTCCTTAAATTTGACCGTTGTTATCTCCTTCTCTACAGCCCATACCGGACAGGTTCGAAAGTAGGAAGGGTGGTCACCCTCGCAGTTAACACATTTTTGTTCTCTGCTGCAGTTTTCGCTTTCGTGCTCTGGCTGAGCACAGCGAGCACAAGTTTGGGTTCCTCGGCATGTTGCCTTAGAATGACCATACTGTTGACAAGAGAAACATCGCAAAGGATTGGGAATGTATGGCCGAACCGGACAACGAAGATAGGCAGCTTTAACATGTTGTGGGAGAGTTGGTGTTTGAAAAATCAGGATAATGTGTTTAGTGTCCAGTATTTCTCCATTTCGCTTGATGGTAATTCTTCTAACTTCGCATACTTTTTGATTCCTTAGATTTTCAAGGATTTCCTTTTCAGGAACATTTAGCAAGTCAGCTGCCGAGATAACACCTCGGGAAGTATTCAAAGTAGTATGGGGTGATACGGATACTGTTAAGTTTGCAAGGGTAGTCAATTTAAGGAGTAACGCAGCTTGTTTATCTGTAGAAACTTCGATTAGCAGATCTCCAGAACGCATTTTGCTTATGGATTTAGCTTCACCAACACAACCGGAAATGCCTTTCTCTATGAGAAAAGGAGATACGGTGTGAAAAGAACCTTCATTACGTTTCATTACAAAATATCTAGTAGTTGTTGGACAAAAGTACGTCGATGGTTGCTCCACTGAAAGAGAAGGGTTTTGATTTTCCATAAAAAGGAAAGGGAGATTCAGACCCTAGAGTCCCACCCACCATGGAGTCCTTATTAATCAAGGGATAGTACACGCCGGCATGCAACCAAAATAAACATAATAAATAAAGAAACAAAAAATGGGTGCGCTCGGCAATGCACTACCAGGTTTACTAGGATCTATACGCGCGCACTATGTGCCTGAAGACGCCTCCGATCCTGAATGTTCAGCCATCCAGGGGGAGGATCCCAGAAGACATAACGTTTGCTTGATTCCACCCAGCCAGGTCTGCCGACCCTAACCAGGAGCCGATTGATACACTGGGAACCACAATGCACCTCCCGTTTGCCTGAAGCAAAGGCCGAAGTAATGTGTTGAGGTAAAACGTACAAAATTTTACCCTAGACGCTATCCTCTCAATTACCAGGCTCCTCATTTCCAAGGTTACGAGTATCCACGTACGGCAAACACGTGGGTGACTTAATCGCCAACAGAAGCTATAAGCAACAGGTTGGCAACAGCTTCTGATGGGGAGCCCTCACCTACGAGAGGCAGTCACAATGAGGGAGGAAGGAAAAAGCACGAGAAAGAGGAGAAGAAACAGAAAGTAGAATAGATCACTAGGGTACCTCGGGGTTGTGAAGCCCGTGTTTACTTAAAGAAAGTAAACCCCCTGAGGGGCCTGACCAGCGCGGACCTCCCATCCTCGCTGAATCATGGACCATTCGCCATCAATGCTGTGACATGCGTGATCGGCTAATTGCCGATCACAAGAAGTATCGCCGATTATCAGAACTGCTGGGCATTTCCTTTCCCATTCCCCCATGCTGCGACCCAAATTCGCATTGGGGGGGGGGGGGGGGGATTGTGACTGTATTATACACTTTATAACTTAACCTAAGTTTTTAATTTCACTTTCCAACTAAATTGATTGTCTAAAAAATCATTATTATTATTATTATTTCTTGTATTCTGTAAAATTCCCTTTTTTTTTTTCTTTTCTTTTAAAAAAATGTCCGATAAAAGTTTGTCTTCCCACGATGAATTATCGAGAATTCTGGAAAACCATGGGAGAGGCCGACGAAGGCCCCAGCATTCCGGCCAAACTCCGCCGCCTCGCCAACCGGTGTCTCAGTCCATGTTTGCCGTCGCTCGGCCCGGGAGACCTTCTCGCCCACTCGCAGCCGCAGAAGATGACTCGGCCAATCCCGGGAATACCTCACCAGTGTCGGCCATCTTGCCTGTCCAGCCCCGGTGGGGGCCGCGTTGGGGCGATCGTGCGTCCACTCCCCTGATCCCCGAGGAGGCAAGAGGTCCCCGGTCTCCGTCTCTTGTCCGCCGTCCCTGTACTCCAGTCCGGGTGCAACCCCGGGACCGCCATGCCAGAAGCCCGTCTCCGCCATGGGAAGACTCGGACATATTATCTCCCGAAAGTCCCCCACCTGACCAGCGCGGACCTCCCATCCTCGATGAATCATGGACCATTCCCCATCAATGCTGTGACATGCGTGATCGGCTAATTGCCGATCACAAGAAGTATCGCCGACTATCAGAACTGCTGGGCATTTCCTTTCCCATTCCCTCATGCTGCGACCCAAATTCGCATTGGGGGGGGGGGGGGGGATTGTGACTGTATTATACACTTTATAACTTAACCTAAGTTTTTAATTTCACTTCCCAACTAAATTGATTGTCTAAAAAATCATTATTATTATTATTATTTCTTGTATTCTGTAAAATTCCCCTTTTTTTTTTCTTTTAAAAAAATGTCCGATAAAAGTTCGTCTTCCAACGATGAATTATCGAGAATTCTGGAAAACCATGGGAGAGGCCGACGAAGGCCCCAGCATTCCGGCCAAACTCCGCCGCCTCGCCAACCGGTGTCTCAGTCCATGTTTGCCGTCGCTCGACCCGGGAGACGTTCTCGCCCACTCGCAGCCGCAGAAGACGAGTCGGCCAATCCCGGGAATACCTCACCAGTGTCGGCCATCTTGCCTGTCCAGCCCCGGTGGGGGCCGCGTTGGGGCGATCGTGCGTCCACTCCCCTGATCCCCGAGGAGGCAAGAGGTCCCCGGTCTCCGTCTCTTGTCCGCCGTCCCTGTACTCCAGTCCGGGAGCAACCCCGGGACCGCCATGCCAGAAGCCCGTCTCCGCCATGGGAAGACTCGGACATATTATCTCCCGAAAGTCCCCCACCTGACCAGCGCGGACCTCCCATCCTCGATGAATCATGGACCATTCCCCATCAATGCTGTGACATTCGTGATCGGCTAATTGCCGATCACAAGAAGTATCGCCGACTATCAGAACTGCTGGGCATTTCCTTTCCCATTCCCTCATGCTGCGACCCAAATTCGTATTGGGGGGGGGATTGTGACTGTATTATACACTTTATAACTTAACCTAAGTTTTTAATTTCACTTCCCAACTAAATTGATTGTCTAAAAAATCATTATTATTATTATTATTTCTTGTATTCTGTAAAATTCCCTTTTTTTTTTCTTTTAAAAAAATGTCCGATAAAAGTTCGTCTTCCAACGATGAATTATCGAGAATTCTGGAAAACCATGGGAGAGGCCGACGAAGGCCCCAGCATTCCGACCAAACTCCGCCGCCTCGCCAACCGGTGTCTCAGTCCATGTTTGCCGTCGCTCGGCCCGGGAGACCTTCTCGCCCACTCGCAGCCGCAGAAGATGACTCGGCCAATCCCGGGAATACCTCACCAGTGTCGGCCATCTTGCCTGTCCAGCCCCGGTGGGGGCCGCGTTGGGGCGATCGTGCGTCCACTCCCCTGATCCCCGAGGAGGCAAGAGGTCCCCGGTCTCCGTCTCTTGTCCGCCGTCCCTGTACTCCAGTCCGGGTGCAACCCCGGGACCGCCATGCCAGAAGCCCGTCTCCGCCATGGGAAGACTCGGACATATTATCTCCCGAAAGTCCCCCACCTGACCAGCGCGGACCTCCCATCCTCGATGAATCATGGACCATTCCCCATCAATGCTGTGACATTCGTGATCGGCTAATTGCCGATCACAAGAAGTATCGCCGACTATCAGAACTGCTGGGCATTTCCTTTCCCATTCCCTCATGCTGCGACCCAAATTCGTATTGGGGGGGGGGATTGTGACTGTATTATACACTTTATAACTTAACCTAAGTTTTTAATTTCACTTCCCAACTAAATTGATTGTCTAAAAAATCATTATTATTATTATTATTTCTTGTATTCTGTAAAATTCCCTTTTTTTTTTCTTTTAAAAAAATGTCCGATAAAAGTTCGTCTTCCAACGATGAATTATCGAGAATTCTGGAAAACCATGGGAGAGGCCGACGAAGGCCCCAGCATTCCGACCAAACTCCGCCGCCTCGCCAACCGGTGTCTCAGTCCATGTTTGCCGTCGCTCGGCCCGGGAGACCTTCTCGCCCACTCGCAGCCGCAGAAGATGACTCGGCCAATCCCGGGAATACCTCACCAGTGTCGGCCATCTTGCCTGTCCAGCCCCGGTGGGGGCCGCGTTGGGGCGATCGTGCGTCCACTCCCCTGATCCCCGAGGAGGCAAGAGGTCCCCGGTCTCCGTCTCTTGTCCGCCGTCCCTGTACTCCAGTTCGGGTGCAACCCCGGGACCGCCATGCCAGAAGCCCGTCTCCGCCATGGGAAGACTCGGACATATTATCTCCCGAAAGTCCCCCACCTGACCAGCGCGGACCTCCCATCCTCGATGAATCATGGACCATTCCCCATCAATGCTGTGACATTCGTGATCGGCTAATTGCCGATCACAAGAAGTATCGCCGACTATCAGAACTGCTGGGCATTTCCTTTCCCATTCCCTCATGCTGCGACCCAAATTCGTATTGGGGGGGGGATTGTGACTGTATTATACACTTTATAACTTAACCTAAGTTTTTAATTTCACTTCCCAACTAAATTGATTGTCTAAAAAATCATTATTATTATTATTATTTCTTGTATTCTGTAAAATTCCCTTTTTTTTTTCTTTTAAAAAAATGTCCGATAAAAGTTCGTCTTCCAACGATGAATTATCGAGAATTCTGGAAAACCATGGGAGAGGCCGACGAAGGCCCCAGCATTCCGACCAAACTCCGCCGCCTCGCCAACCGGTGTCTCAGTCCATGTTTGCCGTCGCTCGGCCCGGGAGACCTTCTCGCCCACTCGCAGCCGCAGAAGATGACTCGGCCAATCCCGGGAATACCTCACCAGTGTCGGCCATCTTGCCTGTCCAGCCCCGGTGGGGGCCGCGTTGGGGCGATCGTGCGTCCACTCCCCTGATCCCCGAGGAGGCAAGAGGTCCCCGGTCTCCGTCTCTTGTCCGCCGTCCCTGTACTCCAGTCCGGGTGCAACCCCGGGACCGCCATGCCAGAAGCCCGTCTCCGCCATGGGAAGACTCGGACATATTATCTCCCGAAAGTCCCCCACCTGACCAGCGCGGACCTCCCATCCTCGATGAATCATGGACCATTCCCCATCAATGCTGTGACATTCGTGATCGGCTAATTGCCGATCACAAGAAGTATCGCCGACTATCAGAACTGCTGGGCATTTCCTTTCCCATTCCCTCATGCTGCGACCCAAATTCGTATTGGGGGGGGGGATTGTGACTGTATTATACACTTTATAACTTAACCTAAGTTTTTAATTTCACTTCCCAACTAAATTGATTGTCTAAAAAATCATTATTATTATTATTATTTCTTGTATTCTGTAAAATTCCCTTTTTTTTTTCTTTTAAAAAAATGTCCGATAAAAGTTCGTCTTCCAACGATGAATTATCGAGAATTCTGGAAAACCATGGGAGAGGCCGACGAAGGCCCCAGCATTCCGACCAAACTCCGCCGCCTCGCCAACCGGTGTCTCAGTCCATGTTTGCCGTCGCTCGGCCCGGGAGACCTTCTCGCCCACTCGCAGCCGCAGAAGATGACTCGGCCAATCCCGGGAATACCTCACCAGTGTCGGCCATCTTGCCTGTCCAGCCCCGGTGGGGGCCGCGTTGGGGCGATCGTGCGTCCACTCCCCTGATCCCCGAGGAGGCAAGAGGTCCCCGGTCTCCGTCTCTTGTCCGCCGTCCCTGTACTCCAGTTCGGGTGCAACCCCGGGACCGCCATGCCAGAAGCCCGTCTCCGCCATGGGAAGACTCGGACATATTATCTCCCGAAAGTCCCCCACCTGACCAGCGCGGACCTCCCATCCTCGATGAATCATGGACCATTCCCCATCAATGCTGTGACATGCGTGATCGGCTAATTGCCGATCACAAGAAGTATCGCCGACTATCAGAACTGCTGGGCATTTCCTTTCCCATTCCCTCATGCTGCGACCCAAATTCGCATTGGGGGGGGGGGGGGATTGTGACTGTATTATACACTTTATAACTTAACCTAAGTTTTTAATTTCACTTCCCAACTAAATTGATTGTCTAAAAAATCATTATTATTATTATTATTTCTTGTATTCTGTAAAATTCCCCTTTTTTTTTTCTTTTAAAAAAATGTCCGATAAAAGTTCGTCTTCCAACGATGAATTATCGAGAATTCTGGAAAACCATGGGAGAGGCCGACGAAGGCCCCAGCATTCCGGCCAAACTCCGCCGCCTCGCCAACCGGTGTCTCAGTCCATGTTTGCCGTCGCTCGACCCGGGAGACGTTCTCGCCCACTCGCAGCCGCAGAAGACGAGTCGGCCAATCCCGAAAATACCTCACCAGTGTCGGCCATCTTGCCTGTCCAGCCCCGGTGGGGGCCGCGTTGGGGCGATCGTGCGTCCACTCCCCTGATCCCCGAGGAGGCAAGAGGTCCCCGGTCTCCGTCTCTTGTCCGCCGTCCCTGTACTCCAGTCCGGGAGCAACCCCGGGACCGCCATGCCAGAAGCCCGTCTCCGCCATGGGAAGACTCGGACATATTATCTCCCGAAAGTCCCCCACCTGACCAGCGCGGACCTCCCATCCTCGATGAATCATGGACCATTCCCCATCAATGCTGTGACATTCGTGATCGGCTAATTGCCGATCACAAGAAGTATCGCCGACTATCAGAACTGCTGGGCATTTCCTTTCCCATTCCCTCATGCTGCGACCCAAATTCGTATTGGGGGGGGGATTGTGACTGTATTATACACTTTATAACTTAACCTAAGTTTTTAATTTCACTTCCCAACTAAATTGATTGTCTAAAAAATCATTATTATTATTATTATTTCTTGTATTCTGTAAAATTCCCTTTTTTTTTTCTTTTAAAAAAATGTCCGATAAAAGTTCGTCTTCCAACGATGAATTATCGAGAATTCTGGAAAACCATGGGAGAGGCCGACGAAGGCCCCAGCATTCCGACCAAACTCCGCCGCCTCGCCAACCGGTGTCTCAGTCCATGTTTGCCGTCGCTCGGCCCGGGAGACCTTCTCGCCCACTCGCAGCCGCAGAAGATGACTCGGCCAATCCCGGGAATACCTCACCAGTGTCGGCCATCTTGCCTGTCCAGCCCCGGTGGGGGCCGCGTTGGGGCGATCGTGCGTCCACTCCCCTGATCCCCGAGGAGGCAAGAGGTCCCCGGTCTCCGTCTCTTGTCCGCCGTCCCTGTACTCCAGTCCGGGTGCAACCCCGGGACCGCCATGCCAGAAGCCCGTCTCCGCCATGGGAAGACTCGGACATATTATCTCCCGAAAGTCCCCCACCTGACCAGCGCGGACCTCCCATCCTCGATGAATCATGGACCATTCCCCATCAATGCTGTGACATTCGTGATCGGCTAATTGCCGATCACAAGAAGTATCGCCGACTATCAGAACTGCTGGGCATTTCCTTTCCCATTCCCTCATGCTGCGACCCAAATTCGTATTGGGGGGGGGGGGGGGATTGTGACTGTATTATACACTTTATAACTTAACCTAAGTTTTTAATTTCACTTCCCAACTAAATTGATTGTCTAAAAAATCATTATTATTATTATTATTTCTTGTATTCTGTAAAATTCCCTTTTTTTTTTTTTCTTTTAAAAAAATGTCCGATAAAAGTTCGTCTTCCCACGATGAATTATCGAGAATTCTGGAAAACCATGGGAGAGGCCGACGAAGGCCCCAGCATTCCGACCAAACTCCGCCGCCTCGCCAACCGGTGTCTCAGTCCATGTTTGCCGTCGCTCGGCCCGGGAGACCTTCTCGCCCACTCGCAGCCGCAGAAGATGACTCGGCCAATCCCGGGAATACCTCACCAGTGTCGGCCATCTTGCCTGTCCAGCCCCGGTGGGGGCCGCGTTGGGGCGATCGTGCGTCCACTCCCCTGATCCCCGAGGAGGCAAGAGGTCCCCGGTCTCCGTCTCTTGTCCGCCGTCCCTGTACTCCAGTTCGGGTGCAACCCCGGGACCGCCATGCCAGAAGCCCGTCTCCGCCATGGGAAGACTCGGACATATTATCTCCCGAAAGTCCCCCACCTGACCAGCGCGGACCTCCCATCCTCGATGAATCATGGACCATTCCCCATCAATGCTGTGACATTCGTGATCGGCTAATTGCCGATCACAAGAAGTATCGCCGACTATCAGAACTGCTGGGCATTTCCTTTCCCATTCCCTCATGCTGCGACCCAAATTCGTATTGGGGGGGGGGGGGATTGTGACTGTATTATACACTTTATAACTTAACCTAAGTTTTTAATTTCACTTCCCAACTAAATTTATTGTCTAAAAAATCATTATTATTATTATTATTACTTGTATTCTGTAAAATTCCCTTTTTTTTTTTCTTTTAAAAAAATGTCCGATAAAAGTTCGTCTTCCCACGATGAATTATCGAGAATTCTGGAAAACCATGGGAGAGGCCGACGAAGGCCCCAGCATTCCGGCCAAACTCCGCCGCCTCGCCAACCGGTGTCTCAGTCCATGTTTGCCGTCGCTCGGCCCGGGAGACCTTCTCGCCCACTCGCAGCCGCAGAAGATGAGTCGGCCAATCCCGGGAATACCTCACCAGTGTCGGCCATCTTGCCTGTCCAGCGCCGGTGGGGGCCGCGTTGGGGCGATCGTGCGTCCACTCCCCTGATCCCCGAGGAGGCAAGAGGTCCCCGGTCTCCGTCTCTTGTCCGCCGTCCCTGTACTCCAGTCCGGGAGCAACCCCGGGACCGCCATGCCAGAAGCCCGTCTCCGCCATGGGAAGACTCGGACATATTATCTCCCGAAAGTCCCCCACCTGACCAGCGCGGACCTCCCATCCTCGATGAATCATGGACCATTCCCCATCAATGCTGTGACATTCGTGATCGGCTAATTGCCGATCACAAGAAGTATCGCCGACTATCAGAACTGCTGGGCATTTCCTTTCCCATTCCCTCATGCTGCGACCCAAATTCGTATTGGGGGGGGGATTGTGACTGTATTATACACTTTATAACTTAACCTAAGTTTTTAATTTCACTTCCCAACTAAATTGATTGTCTAAAAAATCATTATTATTATTATTATTTCTTGTATTCTGTAAAATTCCCTTTTTTTTTTCTTTTAAAAAAATGTCCGATAAAAGTTCGTCTTCCAACGATGAATTATCGAGAATTCTGGAAAACCATGGGAGAGGCCGACGAAGGCCCCAGCATTCCGACCAAACTCCGCCGCCTCGCCAACCGGTGTCTCAGTCCATGTTTGCCGTCGCTCGGCCCGGGAGACCTTCTCGCCCACTCGCAGCCGCAGAAGATGACTCGGCCAATCCCGGGAATACCTCACCAGTGTCGGCCATCTTGCCTGTCCAGCCCCGGTGGGGGCCGCGTTGGGGCGATCGTGCGTCCACTCCCCTGATCCCCGAGGAGGCAAGAGGTCCCCGGTCTCCGTCTCTTGTCCGCCGTCCCTGTACTCCAGTCCGGGTGCAACCCCGGGACCGCCATGCCAGAAGCCCGTCTCCGCCATGGGAAGACTCGGACATATTATCTCCCGAAAGTCCCCCACCTGACCAGCGCGGACCTCCCATCCTCGATGAATCATGGACCATTCCCCATCAATGCTGTGACATTCGTGATCGGCTAATTGCCGATCACAAGAAGTATCGCCGACTATCAGAACTGCTGGGCATTTCCTTTCCCATTCCCTCATGCTGCGACCCAAATTCGTATTGGGGGGGGGGGGGGATTGTGACTGTATTATACACTTTATAACTTAACCTAAGTTTTTAATTTCACTTCCCAACTAAATTGATTGTCTAAAAAATCATTATTATTATTATTATTTCTTGTATTCTGTAAAATTCCCTTTTTTTTTTTTTCTTTTAAAAAAATGTCCGATAAAAGTTCGTCTTCCCACGATGAATTATCGAGAATTCTGGAAAACCATGGGAGAGGCCGACGAAGGCCCCAGCATTCCGACCAAACTCCGCCGCCTCGCCAACCGGTGTCTCAGTCCATGTTTGCCGTCGCTCGGCCCGGGAGACCTTCTCGCCCACTCGCAGCCGCAGAAGATGACTCGGCCAATCCCGGGAATACCTCACCAGTGTCGGCCATCTTGCCTGTCCAGCCCCGGTGGGGGCCGCGTTGGGGCGATCGTGCGTCCACTCCCCTGATCCCCGAGGAGGCAAGAGGTCCCCGGTCTCCGTCTCTTGTCCGCCGTCCCTGTACTCCAGTTCGGGTGCAACCCCGGGACCGCCATGCCAGAAGCCCGTCTCCGCCATGGGAAGACTCGGACATATTATCTCCCGAAAGTCCCCCACCTGACCAGCGCGGACCTCCCATCCTCGATGAATCATGGACCATTCCCCATCAATGCTGTGACATTCGTGATCGGCTAATTGCCGATCACAAGAAGTATCGCCGACTATCAGAACTGCTGGGCATTTCCTTTCCCATTCCCTCATGCTGCGACCCAAATTCGTATTGGGGGGGGGGGGATTGTGACTGTATTATACACTTTATAACTTAACCTAAGTTTTTAATTTCACTTCCCAACTAAATTTATTGTCTAAAAAATCATTATTATTATTATTATTACTTGTATTCTGTAAAATTCCCTTTTTTTTTTTCTTTTAAAAAAATGTCCGATAAAAGTTCGTCTTCCCACGATGAATTATCGAGAATTCTGGAAAACCATGGGAGAGGCCGACGAAGGCCCCAGCATTCCGGCCAAACTCCGCCGCCTCGCCAACCGGTGTCTCAGTCCATGTTTGCCGTCGCTCGGCCCGGGAGACCTTCTCGCCCACTCGCAGCCGCAGAAGATGAGTCGGCCAATCCCGGGAATACCTCACCAGTGTCGGCCATCTTGCCTGTCCAGCGCCGGTGGGGGCCGCGTTGGGGCGATCGTGCGTCCACTCCCCTGATCCCCGAGGAGGCAAGAGGTCCCCGGTCTCCGTCTCTTGTCCGCCGTCCCTGTACTCCAGTCCGGGAGCAACCCCGGGACCGCCATGCCAGAAGCCCGTCTCCGCCATGGGAAGACTCGGACATATTATCTCCCGAAAGTCCCCCACCTGACCAGCGCGGACCTCCCATCCTCGATGAATCATGGACCATTCCCCATCAATGCTGTGACATTCGTGATCGGCTAATTGCCGATCACAAGAAGTATCGCCGACTATCAGAACTGCTGGGCATTTCCTTTCCCATTCCCTCATGCTGCGACCCAAATTCGTATTGGGGGGGGGGGGGATTGTGACTGTATTATACACTTTATAACTTAACCTAAGTTTTTAATTTCACTTCCCAACTAAATTGATTGTCTAAAAAATCATTATTATTATTATTATTACTTGTATTCTGTAAAATTCCCTTTTTTTTTTTTCTTTTAAAAAAATGTCCGATAAAAGTTCGTCTTCCCACGATGAATTATCGAGAATTCTGGAAAACCATGGGAGAGGCCGACGAAGGCCCCAGCATTCCGGCCAAACTCCGCCGCCTCGCCAACCGGTGTCTCAGTCCATGTTTGCCGTCGCTCGGCCCGGGAGACCTTCTCGCCCACTCGCAGCCGCAGAAGATGAGTCGGCCAATCCCGGGAATACCTCACCAGTGTCGGCCATCTTGCCTGTCCAGCCCCGGTGGGGGCCGCGTTGGGGCGATCGTGCGTCCACTCCCCTGATCCCCGAGGAGGCAAGAGGTCCCCGGTCTCCGTCTCTTGTCCGCCGTCCCTGTACTCCAGTCCGGGAGCAACCCCGGGACCGCCATGCCAGAAGCCCGTCTCCGCCATGGGAAGACTCGGACATATTATCTCCCGAAAGTCCCCCACCTGACCAGCGCGGACCTCCCATCCTCGATGAATCATGGACCATTCCCCATCAATGCTGTGACATTCGTGATCGGCTAATTGCCGATCACAAGAAGTATCGCCGACTATCAGAACTGCTGGGCATTTCCTTTCCCATTCCCTCATGCTGCGACCCAAATTCGTATTGGGGGGGGGGGATTGTGACTGTATTATACACTTTATAACTTAACCTAAGTTTTTAATTTCACTTCCCAACTAAATTGATTGTCTAAAAAATCATTATTATTATTATTATTTCTTGTATTCTGTAAAATTCCCTTTTTTTTTTCTTTTAAAAAAATGTCCGATAAAAGTTCGTCTTCCAACGATGAATTATCGAGAATTCTGGAAAACCATGGGAGAGGCCGACGAAGGCCCCAGCATTCCGACCAAACTCCGCCGCCTCGCCAACCGGTGTCTCAGTCCATGTTTGCCGTCGCTCGGCCCGGGAGACCTTCTCGCCCACTCGCAGCCGCAGAAGATGAGTCGGCCAATCCCGGGAATACCTCACCAGTGTCGGCCATCTTGCCTGTCCAGCGCCGGTGGGGGCCGCGTTGGGGCGATCGTGCGTCCACTCCCCTGATCCCCGAGGAGGCAAGAGGTCCCCGGTCTCCGTCTCTTGTCCGCCGTCCCTGTACTCCAGTTCGGGTGCAACCCCGGGACCGCCATGCCAGAAGCCCGTCTCCGCCATGGGAAGACTCGGACATATTATCTCCCGAAAGTCCCCCACCAGACCAGCGCGGACCTCCCATCCTCGATGAATCATGGACCATTCCCCATCAATGCTGTGACATTCGTGATCGGCTAATTGCCGATCACAAGAAGTATCGCCGACTATCAGAACTGCTGGGCATTTCCTTTCCCATTCCCTCATGCTGCGACCCAAATTCGTATTGGGGGGGGGGGGATTGTGACTGTATTATACACTTTATAACTTAACCTAAGTTTTTAATTTCACTTCCCAACTAAATTGATTGTCTAAAAAATCATTATTATTATTATTATTTCTTGTATTCTGTAAAATTCCCTTTTTTTTTTTTTCTTTTAAAAAAATGTCCGATAAAAGTTCGTCTTCCCACGATGAATTATCGAGAATTCTGGAAAACCATGGGAGAGGCCGACGAAGGCCCCAGCATTCCGACCAAACTCCGCCGCCTCGCCAACCGGTGTCTCAGTCCATGTTTGCCGTCGCTCGGCCCGGGAGACCTTCTCGCCCACTCGCAGCCGCAGAAGATGACTCGGCCAATCCCGGGAATACCTCACCAGTGTCGGCCATCTTGCCTGTCCAGCCCCGGTGGGGGCCGCGAAGGGGCGATCGTGCGTCCACTCCCCTGATCCCCGAGGAGGCAAGAGGTCCCCGGTCTCTTGTCCGCCGTCCCTGTACTCCAGTCCGGGAGCAACCCCGGGACCGCCATGCCAGAAGCCCGTCTCCGCCATGGGAAGACTCGGACATATTATCTCCCGAAAGTCCCCCACCTGACCAGCGCGGACCTCCCATCCTCGATGAATCATGGACCATTCCCCATCAATGCTGTGACATTCGTGATCGGCTAATTGCCGATCACAAGAAGTATCGCCGACTATCAGAACTGCTGGGCATTTCCTTTCCCATTCCCTCATGCTGCGACCCAAATTCGTATTGGGGGGGGGGGGGGGGGATTGTGACTGTATTATACACTTTATAACTTAACCTAAGTTTTTAATTTCACTTCCCAACTAAATTGATTGTCTAAAAAATCATTATTATTATTATTATTTCTTGTATTCTGTAAAATTCCCTTTTTTTTTTTTTCTTTTAAAAAAATGTCCGATAAAAGTTCGTCTTCCCACGATGAATTATCGAGAATTCTGGAAAACCATGGGAGAGGCCGACGAAGGCCCCAGCATTCCGACCAAACTCCGCCGCCTCGCCAACCGGTGTCTCAGTCCATGTTTGCCGTCGCTCGGCCCGGGAGACCTTCTCGCCCACTCGCAGCCGCAGAAGATGACTCGGCCAATCCCGGGAATACCTCACCAGTGTCGGCCATCTTGCCTGTCCAGCCCCGGTGGGGGCCGCGTTGGGGCGATCGTGCGTCCACTCCCCTGATCCCCGAGGAGGCAAGAGGTCCCCGGTCTCCGTCTCTTGTCCGCCGTCCCTGTACTCCAGTCCGGGAGCAACCCCGGGACCGCCATGCCAGAAGCCCGTCTCCGCCATGGGAAGACTCGGACATATTATCTCCCGAAAGTCCCCCACCTGACCAGCGCGGACCTCCCATCCTCCATGAATCATGGACCATTCCCCATCAATGCTGTGACATTCGTGATCGGCTAATTGCCGATCACAAGAAGTATCGCCGACTATCAGAACTGCTGGGCATTTCCTTTCCCATTCCCTCATGCTGCGACCCAAATTCGTATTGGGGGGGGGGGATTGTGACTGTATTATACACTTTATAACTTAACCTAAGTTTTTAATTTCACTTCCCAACTAAATTGATTGTCTAAAAAATCATTATTATTATTATTATTTCTTGTATTCTGTAAAATTCCCTTTTTTTTTTCTTTTAAAAAAATGTCCGATAAAAGTTCGTCTTCCAACGATGAATTATCGAGAATTCTGGAAAACCATGGGAGAGGCCGACGAAGGCCCCAGCATTCCGACCAAACTCCGCCGCCTCGCCAACCGGTGTCTCAGTCCATGTTTGCCGTCGCTCGGCCCGGGAGACCTTCTCGCCCACTCGCAGCCGCAGAAGATGACTCGGCCAATCCCGGGAATACCTCACCAGTGTCGGCCATCTTGCCTGTCCAGCCCCGGTGGGGGCCGCGTTGGGGCGATCGTGCGTCCACTCCCCTGATCCCCGAGGAGGCAAGAGGTCCCCGGTCTCCGTCTCTTGTCCGCCGTCCCTGTACTCCAGTTCGGGTGCAACCCCGGGACCGCCATGCCAGAAGCCCGTCTCCGCCATGGGAAGACTCGGACATATTATCTCCCGAAAGTCCCCCACCTGACCAGCGCGGACCTCCCATCCTCGATGAATCATGGACCATTCCCCATCAATGCTGTGACATTCGTGATCGGCTAATTGCCGATCACAAGAAGTATCGCCGACTATCAGAACTGCTGGGCATTTCCTTTCCCATTCCCTCATGCTGCGACCCAAATTCGTATTGGGGGGGGGGGGGGGGATTGTGACTGTATTATACACTTTATAACTTAACCTAAGTTTTTAATTTCACTTCCCAACTAAATTGATTGTCTAAAAAATCATTATTATTATTATTATTTCTTGTATTCTGTAAAATTCCCTTTTTTTTTTTTTCTTTTAAAAAAATGTCCGATAAAAGTTCGTCTTCCCACGATGAATTATCGAGAATTCTGGAAAACCATGGGAGAGGCCGACGAAGGCCCCAGCATTCCGACCAAACTCCGCCGCCTCGCCAACCGGTGTCTCAGTCCATGTTTGCCGTCGCTCGGCCCGGGAGACCTTCTCGCCCACTCGCAGCCGCAGAAGATGACTCGGCCAATCCCGGGAATACCTCACCAGTGTCGGCCATCTTGCCTGTCCAGCCCCGGTGGGGGCCGCGTTGGGGCGATCGTGCGTCCACTCCCCTGATCCCCGAGGAGGCAAGAGGTCCCCGGTCTCCGTCTCTTGTCCGCCGTCCCTGTACTCCAGTCCGGGAGCAACCCCGGGACCGCCATGCCAGAAGCCCGTCTCCGCCATGGGAAGACTCGGACATATTATCTCCCGAAAGTCCCCCACCTGACCAGCGCGGACCTCCCATCCTCGATGAATCATGGACCATTCCCCATCAATGCTGTGACATTCGTGATCGGCTAATTGCCGATCACAAGAAGTATCGCCGACTATCAGAACTGCTGGGCATTTCCTTTCCCACTCCCTCATGCTGCGACCCAAATTCGTATTGGGGGGGGGGGGGGGATTGTGACTGTATTATACACTTTATAACTTAACCTAAGTTTTTAATTTCACTTCCCAACTAAATTGATTGTCTAAAAAATCATTATTATTTCTTGTATTCTGTAAAATTCCCTTTTTTTTTTTTTCTTTTAAAAAAATGTCCGATAAAAGTTCGTCTTCCCACGATGAATTATCGAGAATTCTGGAAAACCATGGGAGAGGCCGACGAAGGCCCCAGCATTCCGGCCAAACTCCGCCGCCTCGCCAACCGGTGTCTCAGTCCATGTTTGCCGTCGCTCGGCCCGGGAGACCTTCTCGCCCACTCGCAGCCGCAGAAGATGACTCGGCCAATCCCGGGAATACCTCACCAGTGTCGGCCATCTTGCCTGTCCAGCCCCGGTGGGGGCCGCGAAGGGGCGATCGTGCGTCCACTCCCCTGATCCCCGAGGAGGCAAGAGGTCCCCGGTCTCTTGTCCGCCGTCCCTGTACTCCAGTCCGGGAGCAACCCCGGGACCGCCATGCCAGAAGCCCGTCTCCGCCATGGGAAGACTCGGACATATTATCTCCCGAAAGTCCCCCACCTGACCAGCGCGGACCTCCCATCCTCGATGAATCATGGACCATTCCCCATCAATGCTGTGACATTCGTGATCGGCTAATTGCCGATCACAAGAAGTATCGCCGACTATCAGAACTGCTGGGCATTTCCTTTCCCATTCCCTCATGCTGCGACCCAAATTCGTATTGGGGGGGGGGGGGGGATTGTGACTGTATTATACACTTTATAACTTAACCTAAGTTTTTAATTTCACTTCCCAACTAAATTGATTGTCTAAAAAATCATTATTATTATTATTATTTCTTGTATTCTGTAAAATTCCCTTTTTTTTTTTTTCTTTTAAAAAAATGTCCGATAAAAGTTCGTCTTCCCACGATGAATTATCGAGAATTCTGGAAAACCATGGGAGAGGCCGACGAAGGCCCCAGCATTCCGACCAAACTCCGCCGCCTCGCCAACCGGTGTCTCAGTCCATGTTTGCCGTCGCTCGGCCCGGGAGACCTTCTCGCCCACTCGCAGCCGCAGAAGATGACTCGGCCAATCCCGGGAATACCTCACCAGTGTCGGCCATCTTGCCTGTCCAGCCCCGGTGGGGGCCGCGAAGGGGCGATCGTGCGTCCACTCCCCTGATCCCCGAGGAGGCAAGAGGTCCCCGGTCTCTTGTCCGCCGTCCCTGTACTCCAGTCCGGGAGCAACCCCGGGACCGCCATGCCAGAAGCCCGTCTCCGCCATGGGAAGACTCGGACATATTATCTCCCGAAAGTCCCCCACCTGACCAGCGCGGACCTCCCATCCTCGATGAATCATGGACCATTCCCCATCAATGCTGTGACATTCGTGATCGGCTAATTGCCGATCACAAGAAGTATCGCCGACTATCAGAACTGCTGGGCATTTCCTTTCCCATTCCCTCATGCTGCGACCCAAATTCGTATTGGGGGGGGGGGGGGGATTGTGACTGTATTATACACTTTATAACTTAACCTAAGTTTTTAATTTCACTTCCCAACTAAATTGATTGTCTAAAAAATCATTATTATTATTATTATTTCTTGTATTCTGTAAAATTCCCTTTTTTTTTTTTTCTTTTAAAAAAATGTCCGATAAAAGTTCGTCTTCCCACGATGAATTATCGAGAATTCTGGAAAACCATGGGAGAGGCCGACGAAGGCCCCAGCATTCCGACCAAACTCCGCCGCCTCGCCAACCGGTGTCTCAGTCCATGTTTGCCGTCGCTCGGCCCGGGAGACCTTCTCGCCCACTCGCAGCCGCAGAAGATGACTCGGCCAATCCCGGGAATACCTCACCAGTGTCGGCCATCTTGCCTGTCCAGCCCCGGTGGGGGCCGCGTTGGGGCGATCGTGCGTCCACTCCCCTGATCCCCGAGGAGGCAAGAGGTCCCCGGTCTCCGTCTCTTGTCCGCCGTCCCTGTACTCCAGTCCGGGAGCAACCCCGGGACCGCCATGCCAGAAGCCCGTCTCCGCCATGGGAAGACTCGGACATATTATCTCCCGAAAGTCCCCCACCTGACCAGCGCGGACCTCCCATCCTCCATGAATCATGGACCATTCCCCATCAATGCTGTGACATTCGTGATCGGCTAATTGCCGATCACAAGAAGTATCGCCGACTATCAGAACTGCTGGGCATTTCCTTTCCCATTCCCTCATGCTGCGACCCAAATTCGTATTGGGGGGGGGGGGGGGGGATTGTGACTGTATTATACACTTTATAACTTAACCTAAGTTTTTAATTTCACTTCCCAACTAAATTGATTGTCTAAAAAATCATTATTATTATTATTATTTCTTGTATTCTGTAAAATTCCCTTTTTTTTTTTTTCTTTTAAAAAAATGTCCGATAAAAGTTCGTCTTCCCACGATGAATTATCGAGAATTCTGGAAAACCATGGGAGAGGCCGACGAAGGCCCCAGCATTCCGACCAAACTCCGCCGCCTCGCCAACCGGTGTCTCAGTCCATGTTTGCCGTCGCTCGGCCCGGGAGACCTTCTCGCCCACTCGCAGCCGCAGAAGATGACTCGGCCAATCCCGGGAATACCTCACCAGTGTCGGCCATCTTGCCTGTCCAGCCCCGGTGGGGGCCGCGAAGGGGCGATCGTGCGTCCACTCCCCTGATCCCCGAGGAGGCAAGAGGTCCCCGGTCTCTTGTCCGCCGTCCCTGTACTCCAGTCCGGGAGCAACCCCGGGACCGCCATGCCAGAAGCCCGTCTCCGCCATGGGAAGACTCGGACATATTATCTCCCGAAAGTCCCCCACCTGACCAGCGCGGACCTCCCATCCTCGATGAATCATGGACCATTCCCCATCAATGCTGTGACATTCGTGATCGGCTAATTGCCGATCACAAGAAGTATCGCCGACTATCAGAACTGCTGGGCATTTCCTTTCCCATTCCCTCATGCTGCGACCCAAATTCGTATTGGGGGGGGGGGGGGGATTGTGACTGTATTATACACTTTATAACTTAACCTAAGTTTTTAATTTCACTTCCCAACTAAATTGATTGTCTAAAAAATCATTATTATTATTATTATTTCTTGTATTCTGTAAAATTCCCTTTTTTTTTTTTTCTTTTAAAAAAATGTCCGATAAAAGTTCGTCTTCCCACGATGAATTATCGAGAATTCTGGAAAACCATGGGAGAGGCCGACGAAGGCCCCAGCATTCCGACCAAACTCCGCCGCCTCGCCAACCGGTGTCTCAGTCCATGTTTGCCGTCGCTCGGCCCGGGAGACCTTCTCGCCCACTCGCAGCCGCAGAAGATGACTCGGCCAATCCCGGGAATACCTCACCAGTGTCGGCCATCTTGCCTGTCCAGCCCCGGTGGGGGCCGCGTTGGGGCGATCGTGCGTCCACTCCCCTGATCCCCGAGGAGGCAAGAGGTCCCCGGTCTCCGTCTCTTGTCCGCCGTCCCTGTACTCCAGTCCGGGAGCAACCCCGGGACCGCCATGCCAGAAGCCCGTCTCCGCCATGGGAAGACTCGGACATATTATCTCCCGAAAGTCCCCCACCTGACCAGCGCGGACCTCCCATCCTCCATGAATCATGGACCATTCCCCATCAATGCTGTGACATTCGTGATCGGCTAATTGCCGATCACAAGAAGTATCGCCGACTATCAGAACTGCTGGGCATTTCCTTTCCCATTCCCTCATGCTGCGACCCAAATTCGTATTGGGGGGGGGGGGGGGGGATTGTGACTGTATTATACACTTTATAACTTAACCTAAGTTTTTAATTTCACTTCCCAACTAAATTGATTGTCTAAAAAATCATTATTATTACTTGTATTCTGTAAAATTCCCTTTTTTTTTTTTCTTTTAAAAAAATGTCCGATAAAAGTTCGTCTTCCCACGATGAATTATCGAGAATTCTGGAAAACCATGGGAGAGGCCGACGAAGGCCCCAGCATTCCGGCCAAACTCCGCCGCCTCGCCAACCGGTGTCTCAGTCCATGTTTGCCGTCGCTCGGCCCGGGAGACCTTCTCGCCCACTCGCAGCCGCAGAAGATGACTCGGCCAATCCCGGGAATACCTCACCAGTGTCGGCCATCTTGCCTGTCCAGCCCCGGTGGGGGCCGCGTTGGGGCGATCGTGCGTCCACTCCCCTGATCCCCGAGGAGGCAAGAGGTCCCCGGTCTCCGTCTCTTGTCCGCCGTCCCTGTACTCCAGTCCGGGTGCAACCCCGGGACCGCCATGCCAGAAGCCCGTCTCCGCCATGGGAAAACTCGGACATATTATCTCCCGAAAGTCCCCCACCTGACCAGCGCGGACCTCCCATCCTCGATGAATCATGGACCATTCCCCATCAATGCTGTGACATGCGTGATCGGCTAATTGCCGATCACAAGAAGTATCGCCGACTATCAGATGGTTGGTTGGTTGGTTGTTTGGGGTTTATTGGCACAAGGGCCAAAAATGGCCAAGCTGCGCCAAACACTAGATTTTTATACCAACATTAAAATTCTAAAAAATACACATAAACAAACTAAAATTCAAAGCAAAGGTAAAAATCTTATGTAGTTTAAAAAGATAAATAGTGATGAATGATGTGGATGATTCAATAAATAGGACAATGAGGGAGATGAAGTGTTAAAAAAGCGATTATATACATGTCTAAGACGAGGACAAGAAGTTAAAATATGACTTATGGACAGAGGTTGTTGGCAATGATGGCACGGTGGGGCAGTTTCTCCGAGCAATAAATATCTATGCGTTGCTCGCGTATGACCTATACGGAGACGTGTCAATAAGACATCACATCAACGGGATGGCAAGGACGGTAGGAACGGGATGCTGGGAAATACAGAGGCTAATTTATTAGCCGTCTGTAACCTCCAGCCATCGCTCCAGTCCTTCCGTACAAGGTCACGCAAAACATTGCGTAGGTCGTCATATGGGATTCTGATGTTAAGCTGGGATGTTGCATTTTTGGCAGCATGATCTGCCACTTCATTGCCAGTTATGCCTACATGCCCAGGAATCCAGCACAATATGACGCCATAGCCCCGTCGGATAAGTTTGTTATAGATATTTAAAACATCAGAAGCCAGAGGATGGTTAATGGTATCTGATGAGAGAGATTCTAATATACTCCGAGAATCCGTATAAATAATGAAATTACCAACATTCTGATAAGAAATGAACTTGAGGGCTTTGTACAAAGCTAAAAATTCGGATGTAAAAATAGAAATAAAATATGGTAATGAATAGCTTAAAATCTCTGAACCGCATACAAAGGCACAACCGACATGATTGTTGGATTTTGATCCATCGGTGTATACGGCAGTGTGAGAATTAAAATTATGGCGATGATAGTTAAAAATTTGATTATAAATAACTGGACTAGTCATTGCTTTATCATGTCCTCCAAACAAGTTTAAAATTGAAAGATTTGAAGTCCTCCAAGGTACCAGGTCGAAGAGGGGACATTCGGCAACTTCAATTGAATGAAGGACAGTGCCACTCAGGGTTTCTCTCATTCGCATCCCAAAAGATGGAATACAGGATGGTCGATTCCTGAAAAGGACATCTCGAGATCTGTCCAGAAGGCAATTCTGCAAAGGATGGTCAGGATGTGACAAAATGCGATAATAAAGTCGAAGAGACAATAAACTGCGTGTGGAGGCCAATGGTAATTCATTGCACACAACATAAAGGCTTTCAACGGGTGATGTGCGAAAAGCTCCAGAGCAGATTCTTAGTGCTGAATGATGTATCGTATCGAGCTTACGCAGCACAGATGGACGAGCTGAACCATAAACAGCACAGCCATAGTCCAATCTGGAGCGAATTACAGCTCGATAGATATTCAGCATAGTGAATCGCTCTGCTCCCCAAAATGTATTAGATAGAACTTTTAACAAATTGAGCTTTTTCATGCATGACACCCGCAAATGCTTAATGTGAGGCAAAAATGTAAGCTTCTTGTCAAAAATGACTCCTAAAAACCTTGCTTCGTCTACTACTGCAATCCTATTACCACCCAGAAAAATGTCTGGGTCAGGATGCAGGTTTCGTAGACGGCAAAAGTGAACGCAGGATGTTTTTTGGACAGAGAAGTTGAAACCATTTTCTGCACTCCACTTGGTCAACCTTGAAACGGTTGATTGCAGTTGTCGTTCGACAAATCGCATGTCCTTTCCCTGGCAAAAAATGCTCAGGTCATCCACATATAAATTGCCCTGGACAGAAGGAGGTAACTGATTCAGGATATCGTTGATCTTAATAGCGAATAGAGTAACGCTGAGTACGCTACCCTGAGGAACGCCCTCTTCTTGGATAAAAGTATCCGAAAATGCTGAGCCAATGCGGACGCTGAATTCTCGCAATGCCAAAAAGTTCTTAATAAATATCGGTAGATGTCCTCGAAACCCAAGGGAATACAGATCTCGGAGTATACCATATCGCCATGTCCGATCGTACGCCTTCTCCATATCGAAGAAGATAGCCACGAGATGGTTTCGGCGCAGAAAGGCATGGCGTATTTGAGTTTCGAGGTACAGGATATTGTCTACCGTAGAGCGGCCGACCCTAAATCTGCTTTGAAATGGTGTTAGAGCGTTGTTAGTCTCTAACATGTAAACAAGGCGAGAATTCACCATCTTTTCTAAAAGCTTGCACAGGCAGCTGGTAAGTGCAATTGGCCGATAGTTATTCGGATCCTTAGGATCTTTTCCGGGTTTAGGAAAAGGAATAACTATGGCACGTCGCCAAGCCAAAGGAAAAGCATGTTCAACCCAAATGCGATTATAGAGTAGCAATAGATTCCTCAGAGAGTGACTACAAAGATGTTTCAACATAGTATATGTGATGCCATCAGGACCCGGTGCTGTCATCCGGGATTTCTGAAGACATCGTGTCAACTCCCTTTCTGTGAAATAACAATTGTAGTCAAGTTCGGTGTCTCTTTCAGGAGTAAAATTAATGCCATGGGATTCCGCGCGATATTTGATACGCTGAAAATTGCCAGGATATGTGGTAGAACTGGACACGGCAGAAAATGCTCTCGCAATAGAATTTGCGATTTCTACCGTGTCAGTAACCAACTGGCCATTTTCTTCCACGAGCGAGATAGAATGTGTGGAATATAATCCCATAGCTTTCCGAACTTTGATCCATAATTGTTTTGAGGAAATGGCAGGTGTTATGCCAGAAACATACTTTTGCCATGATTCTCTTTGGCTTTGACGACGTATTCGTCGCGCATTGGCTTTAGCAAATTTTAACTTAATTAAGTTTTCGGATGTAGGATACCTACGAAATGTATTCCAGGCCTTTTTTCTCTTTTTGTGGGCAATCTTGCACGCTTGATTCCACCACGGTTTCGGTTGTTTAGGTAGTTTTGACGAGACAGGTATAGATATGCGAGCAGCATCCATTATGGCTGTAGTGACAGATTCTACACATTGATTAATATCGTCCTGGTTCACCATGTCATCTGACAAATATGCAGCAGAAGCAAACAAATCCCAATTCGCCGCCTCGAATTTAAATCGAAGAAGGCGGGAAACAGGGGTTGTAGCATTCCCTGGAAATGTAACAAACAAGGGGAAATGATCGCTGTGAAATGGATCATTTCCCACTTGAAACATCAGGGGAGAAAACAGAGACGGTGAACAAAGAACAAGATCAATGGAATGGAAAGTCCTCGATGGGGCGTGGAAGTATGTTGGTTGCCCATTATTGAGTACACATAGATTTTGATCGTGTATCAATTTCTCAATTTGACTTCCACGACGATTTATGTCTGGGCTTCCCCAAAGAGGATTGTGCCCATTAAAATCGCCACATAAGACATAAGGAGCTGGTAGCTGATCGCATAACCTGTCTAGATCTGCTTGTCGAATTATATCGTTAGGCGGGAGAAATATAGAGCACACTGTAATGAGTGTTTTTACAGTGACCCTAACTGCGATAGCTTGCAGGTTTGTTGAGAGATCCAGTGGAGTGAATGGAGAGCCATTAGATATAAAAATAGCAACCCCGCCACTGGCTCTATCTCCGCTAATATAATCCTTTCTAAAGGGAGTATACCCTTTAACAAGAGAGCTTTGTGTTGGTTTTAGCAGAGTCTCTTGTAGGCAAAAGCAGATTGGATGGTATTCGTCAATTAGATGTTTAATGTCTACTGAGTTGTGGTGAAAACCGCGGCAATTCCACGAAGAGACACAGGCCATTATGGGAAGGTAATTGGAGTGGAGAGCTGCTTCGTAGGTTTTATTTTTGGTTGGAGGTTTCCTGGCGTCTCCATGCCAGGTTCAATATCCATCTCAGTACACTCGGAGGAGTCTGAGGGGATATTGTGGGGTATAGGGGTTCTGACTTTTTTTGGCTTTTTGCTATTGGCATTATCGTTTAGTTCTTTTTTATTTTTGAGAGATTTGTTTAAAGCTGTCAGAGGAGAGATCAATTCGACTGCATTATTTTTTGTTTTTGTGGATGTTACTTTTGAAAAAAGGGGAGTAGAAGAAACTTTAGTAGGTGGCTGACTATTGTTTTTAGAAGGCTGATCTATTGTTATTTCGCATTGGATTGCGATAGAGGCTGTTGATTTTTTTGTTGCGGCTGCATAGGATACGTTGGGTTTAGGTAGGGAGATCGGGACTTGCTTTTTGGCATCGAGGTACGAAAGTTTCTGTGTTGTTCTCACAACTTGAATTTCTTTCTCCTCTTTCCATTTAGGGCAAACACGAGAATTTGCAGAATGCACACCCTCACAGTTTAAGCATTTAAGCGGGAGGGTGCAGTTCTCGTAGGAATGGCCAATGGCAGAGCATCTGGAACAAGTCTCTACGCCTCTACATGTGCTTACCGAATGACCGAACCTTTGACACTTAAAGCAGCGCAAAGGATTCGGAATATAAGGTCGGACTGGGCAGTTAAGGTACCCAGCTTTGATGTTTACAGGTAAATCAGGTGTGTTGAAAGTAAGTACGAGGTGTTTGGTTTGGATGATAGCGTTATCTCTTTTCATGGTAATTCTATAGACTTTAGTCACTCCTTGAGATGCGAGCTCGGTTTCGATCTCGCTCTCAGGAACGGCTAAGAGGTCCGATTCAGAGATGACACCTCGGGATGGTTGGTTGGTTTGTTTGGGTTTTGTGGCACAAGAGCCAAATTGGCTATGCTGCGCCAAACGTTCTCTGAATTACGCATCTTAAAAAGTTAAATTTGGTTAATTAAACCAGTGTCATATAAAAATTCGAAAAGGTTAATATGCGGATCATTTCCAAGTAATTCATTTAAAATGGGGTTAGTAACGCCAAAATGTTTTAATCTCGCATTGTTATACTTGGGACAACTACACATAAAATGCTTTACTGAAAACCCGCAGCCACACCGTGAGCATGTTGGTGCTGGTTCCGAAACTAAAAGATATCTGTGAGTTAATCGTGAGTGTCCAATGCGTAGTCTAGTTAAAATAACATCTTTTTGTCGATTATAAAAGGTAGTCTTAAAAGGCTCTACATTTGGTTTAAAATCAAGTAATTTGTTATTCATTTGACTATTCCATCTCGATTCCCAAATTTTGTTCTGCATTTGTAAAAGCGAAGATGAAACATCATGCAAAGATACAAACCTGTCAAATATTAGTCGAGCGTTTTTGGCGGCTGCATCTGCCTTGTCATTTCCGACAATTCCAACGTGGCTTGGTATCCAGCAAAAAAGTATCTCAAAAGACTGCGATTCAAGACCACGCCAGATATCTGCCGTTTGCATGACCAAAGGATGACTTTGCGAAGAAATATTCCGTAATGCGTCGATACAGCTCTTCGAATCTGTGTACAAAATATACTTTTTATAAGAGGAGTCGGCCAGCTTGGTTAGGGCCAACAAAATCGCATATATTTCCGACGTAAAAACTGAACAAAACTCATGCAATTTCCTAGAAATTGTTACTTTATTTATAACTGCAGCCGATCCAACATGATCATTGTATTTTGAACCATCAGTAAAAATTGAGCGATAGTTTCTGTATTGTTGTCTATGCTGATAAAAAAGTTGGGTAAAAACAACATGAGATGTTGATGGCTTATGAAAATGGGTGAATTCGTCTATGAAAGAAATAGTTGAACTCCTCCAAGGTGGAGGTTCGTCACCTCGGTAAAGAACACGAAAGTCGTTAACAAAATAAGATTGCATAATCCGTTCAACTCTAAAACCAAATGTGGGTATGTAGGATGGTTTGAATGAAAACAAGGTTCTATAAATGGGATTGACGACTCTGTTTATCAATGGGTGGTTTTTTATACTTTTAATTTTAAAATAGTACTTAAGAGAGAGTCTCTCGCGTCTTATTTCTAATGAAGGCTCGTTTGCAATTACGTACAAACTCTCTACTGGCGAAGTCCTGAAAGCCCCAGTAGAAATTCGTAGGCCCTGGTGATGGATGGTGTCAAGGGATTTGAGGTACGACTTTGCAGTCGAGCCATAAATTGCGGAACCATAGTCAAGCTTCGAACGAACCAATGCTTTATAAATTTTTAGCATGGTTGTCCGATCCGCTCCCCACGAACAGTGCGTCAAGACTTTAAGAATGTTCAGAGATAGGTTGCATTTTCTTTTTAGCTGGTTAATGTGGGACCTGAAATTTAATTTGTTATCAAATATTAAACCTAAGAATTTAGTTTCTGCAACCATAGGAATAATACGCCCACTGATCAAAATGTCGGGGTCTGGGTGCAACCCTCGTCTACGGCAAAAATGAACACCCTGCGTTTTTTCCGCAGAAATGACAAATCCATTTCTTTTAGTCCAATCAGTTATGTTTAAAATAGCAGTATGCAGTTGCTTCTTAATAAAGCCCATGTCTTCCGATGCACAATGAATTTGAAAATCGTCAACGAACAATGAACCGTGAACATATGGAGGGAGTTGGTGAATGATGCCATTGATTTTAATAATAAACAAAATAACACTAAGAACGCTTCCCTGCGGAACGCCTTCGTCTTGTCTAAAAGTTTGCGATAAAATGTTCCCAACACGAACCTGAAAACACCTCGTCCTTAAAAAATTTGCTAAAAATATTGGAAGGTTACCCCTCAAACCAATCTCGTAAATGTCTTTCAAAATACCATACCTCCACGTGCGATCGTAAGCTTTCTCCATATCAAAAAATATGGAAATCAAATGTTTTTTACTAACGAAAGCTTCGCGAATTGCTGTTTCAAGTTTTAAAAGATTATCTAAAGTAGATCGTCCATGTCTAAAACCACTCTGAAAGGGAGAAAGCCAACCCTTGTCTTCCAAAACGTAAAGCAGCCTTGAATTGACCATTCGCTCCATGAGCTTGCACAGACAACTGGTCAAAGCAATAGGGCGATAATTAGTAGGATGTTGAGGGTCCTTCCCTGGTTTAGGAATAGGAACCACAACAGCCTTTGTCCATGCAGTTGGAAAGACTTGTTCATTCCATATTCTATTAAATAAAAACAAAATGGTATGAAGTGATTCATCATCCAAATGATTTAGCATATGGTAATGAATGTTATCCAGACCAGGGGCAGTAGGATGAGACTTATGTAGTGCTTTCTGAAGTTCATGGATTTTAAAATCGGTGTTATAAACTTCGGGTGTAGACTGCCCGAAATTCAAAGTCTTTAGTTCCTCTTTACGTTTAAAAACAATAAAATCTTGAGGATATGATGACTCTGATGAAACTTCACTAAAGGCTGTGCCAAGTGTGTCTGCAATGCCCTGTATATCAGAAGTGACTCGTCCATTATGATTAAGAAATGAAATCGTTTGACCATTATTGTAGTTACCAGTGATTTTTCGGACCCTGTTCCAAACCACCTTAGACGAGACATGCCCTTGAATTCCGCCGATATAATTGGCCCAAGATTGCCTTTGAGACTGACGTCTCACACGACGGGCCACAGATTTCGCAAATTTAAACGAAATCAAGTTTGCTTGAGTTGGATATCGGCGGAATTTTCCCCAAGCTTTCTTTTGCGCTTTCTGAGCAGCGGCACATTCCTCATTCCACCATGGTTTGCAGAGTTTGGGGATTTTCCCTGATGTTTTGGGGATGGAATTCTCAGCAGCTCTGATGATGGTGTCTGTGATTTTATCAACAGCTACATCTACATTTGTATGTTCTACCATGTCTAAGGTTAATCTAGAACAGGCCTCGAAAAGTGGCCAATTAGCTTTGTCAAAAATGAAACGTCCAGGTCGAGATGGAAAAGTTACATCGTTAGTCAAATATTTTAAAACAATTGGAAAATGATCGCTATTATGCAGATCTTTGTCAATACTAAACTCCCATTTCGGAGCAAGAGAGGGAGAGCAAACTGCAAGATCTAATGTTTGAAAGTTTCTTGTCGGTTGGTGGAAATAAGTGTATCCCGGGTTGTTTAACAGACAAAGGTCATGATCCCCAATAAACTTTTCAATCTGTAGGCCTCGGATGTTATTGTCAGAACTGCCCCAGATAGCATTGTGGCCATTCCAATCCCCCAAAATGATAAATGGAGACTGAAGTTGGTCGACAAGATCGTCGAAGTCGCACTGTCGGATTGGATTATTGGGTGGTAGATATAGTGAACATATTGTTAACAGTATTTTAACCTGAATTTGAATGGCAACTGCCTGCAATGGACTGTTTAATGTTAAAGGACGAGAGGGGAAAGAGCGAGAGTGCATTAATGCAACTCCGCCCACTGCCCTCGTGTTCTGTATATTGTCTTTCCTTGTAAAAGTATATTGGTTAATTTTTGTTTCTATAGCTGGTTTTAAGTAGGTCTCTTGTAGCGCAATACAAACAGGTTGATATGTGTTGATTAAAGCTTTGACATCGTCAATATGACCTCGATAACCATGACAGTTCCAGGATATAATATTAATGGCCATTATTTCTCTATTATGTAACCTTTAAGTTAATAAAAAATGCAGTCTTTATTATTTTTTTTTTTTTACTTGTCGACGAATAATGGGGGGGTAGTGAAAAACTTTGATTTAGGCAGAAGATGGGTAGGAGACTCCATGCCCTTTTCTACCTCCATCTCCCCGCTCTCTGATGATTCTGATCCACTCTCTTCACTGACAACACGAGGTGTTTTCAGAGTTTTTACTTTTTCAAATAGTTTTTGTTTTTTTACCGAAATATCTTGCTTTTCTTTTGAAGCATTTTTTTTTGTTTTTTGGGAAACAGGTCTTTGATTGTTTGATTGAGTTTTGTTTTTAAATATTTCCTTAGCACTTTGTGCACGTCCTTTGGGAACGGCAGAAGTGGAAGGCTTTGGGTTAACTAAGGTATTACTTGAATTAGATTGAAATACAGATGGTATTTTAATTTGATTTACAGGAGGAGATTTCTGTTTAACTGTGTCTATTGTGGGAACGCTTACTTTTATTGGTCCTTGGATTTTGCTATTAGTTTGCGTCGTCACTGTTCTGATGTCGTCTGTCTGCGTCTCGACTGATACACAGGATTTGACTACAGATGCAGATGCGACTACAGACGCGTACGAAGTGTTTGGTAATGGAGAACGGTTCTGAACTATTTTTCGTGCTTCCGGGAATGAGATGTTTTGGTTTGTTTTAACAGCTTGGACCTCTTTTTCAAACAAATATTTAGGGCAACGTTTAGAGTATGCTGTATGGTTTTCTTTACAATTTGCACAACATTCAGGTTTTGAACAAGTATAGCTGTCATGGTCTGGTTCGGAACATTTGGCACAGATTGGAACTTTCGAACGGCAATTAGTTTTGGAGTGCCCAAACATCTGACACCGAAAACAGCGCAGAGGGTTTGGCACAAAGGGTCTTACATTACATTTAAGGTATCCGGCTAATATGAATGTAGGTAGAACAGGGGTGTCAAAGGTGAGGATTACATGATTGGTAGGTATAAATTGATTATCACGCGAGATCTTGATACGCTTAGCTTCTATTACTTTTTGGGTTTTTAGTTCACTTACAAATTCTTCATCGGTCACCATTCTTAGTTCTTGATTTGAAATTACTCCTTTTGTAAAATTAAGGCTATTGTGCCCATAGGCTTCCACTTCAAAGTCTCCAAAACGTTTAATGTTAAGTAAGGATTTAGCTTGTTTTTCATTTTCTGCTTCTATTAGTAAGTCTCCGGATTTTTGTTTCTTTATACTTTTTACTGGACCAGCTGCATTGCGTATGTATTTATCAATAAGGAATGGCGACATATTTTGAAACTGACCGTTAGCAAGATGTATGATAACAAACAAAGGTACTGCTTCTCCAATATATTTATGTGGAACATTTTTGGGGTTTGGTGGGTTTAAGGCCGTCACCAGGGCACTATCGTTGGAATCCATAAAGGAAAGGGAGTTCATCACGGTGGCCCCACACCCCCCATGGAGCCCCACACGGGAAGGCAGTTACCGGCTCTGGAAAAATAAACAAAAAGCACTAAAACAAAAAGAAACCCAGCCTCGGCACACACCTTAAGGTACCACCGTGGTATAATGCTACAGCTTCGGAGCGTGATCCGCCAGTTCACCCAGGGCACTCCTAACTGCAGCACTAACCCTTAAATACCAAATTTCAGTGAAGTCCGGCACCACAAAAGATACATGTGGTACCGGACTGCAGTGTCATTAGGCGAGCCGATTGACCGGAAGCGGGCTCACTCCGGCCGCTCGTCTACGGGGAAGCATGGACCAAAGGGCACGCAACAGCGCCCCCAGGAAACTAAACCCCGTCCTGATATGGGGCGCCGCAGGAACCCCAGGACTCCACTTTCCCCCGATACGAGTCGCCGCACACGGCAAACATGCGGGTCAATAAACGTGACACTGTAAATAATACAAAAGAAACTTAAGAACGGGTTAATACAAAGTTCTGTCTATTACAAATGAGAATTTCAAAAGATTTACCAACACAAAAAATCCATAAGGAAAATAAAAAATCCATAAAGCGAAATGAGGAATTGCGAAACCTATCATCAACAAAACCTAACAAAAATTATACATAATTAGGGCCGTCGCAAAAAGGAAAGAACGAAAAATGCTAGGCCCAGCTAGGGTACCTCGGGGTTGCCAAGCCCGTACTCGCAAGATGCGAGCCCCCTGAGGGGACCTCGGGATGAATTTAAACTATTGTGGGGTGAAACAGTGATGTTTATATTACCCATTATTGTAGCAGAAAGTAAGTTTTTAGATTGTGCAGTCGAAGTAGTTTCAATTAAATAGTCTCCGGATTTAAGTTTCTTTACAGATTTAGGGTTGCCACAGATACCCTGAAGGCCTTTTTGGATAAAGAATGGAGACATGGTACCTAGGATTTTGTCAGGGGAAGTAATCATGAGAAATTTAGCGTTTGGCATCGTTTTAAATAAATTATCATTAGTCGTATTATTGGAACTTGATGGGGTCGCCGGATACAAAGCCTCCGGCAGGGCATGGGGTTTGGGATCCATATGAGGTTTGGGTGTTCATCCCGGTTCAGCCCCGCCCACCACCGAGCCCTACAAGGGGAGGCAGTGCCACACTGCCACGGGGGTAAAACCGGGGTATAGTGCTACAGTTTCGAAGTGTGGACCCACAAGGGCACTCCTAGCTGCAGTACTAGCCCTTAAATGCCAAATAACAGTGGTGTCCAGCACGCCAGGGGAGAAATTCACCTGGCGTACTGAACCACAATGATATTAGGCGAGCCGGTTGACCAAAAGCGGGCTCACTCCTGGCCTCTCGTTTACGTCGAAGCATGGACCAAAGGGAACGCAACGACGTCTCTAGGAAACTAAACCCCGTCCTGAAACGAGACGTCGCAGGATCCCCAGGACTCCACTTTCCTACGATACGAGTTACCGCACACGGCAAACGTGCAGGTCAGATAATCTGACAGAGAACCAATAAAAACTGTCGGAATTAATACGATAAGCGAAACAACATAATTGAAGCTAAGAAACAATACTTGAATATAAATAAGGAAAACCCAACAATCATAAACAAAGGAAAAACTCAACGATAGAACAAAATATAACAACCAAAAATCGTGCACATGGTAGGGCCTTCGCTAAAAAGGAAAGAACGAAAAAAGCTAAGGCCCAGCTAGGGTACCTCGGGGTTGCCAAGCCCGTACTCACAAGATGTGAGCCCCCTGAGGGGTCCGACTATCAGAACTGCTGGGCATTTCCTTTCCCATTCCCTCATGCTGCGACCCAAATTCGCATTGGGGGGGGGGGGGGGGGGGGATTGTGACTGTATTATACACTTTATAACTTAACCTAAGTTTTTAATTTCACTTCCCAACTAAGTTAATTGTCTAAAATATCATTATTATTATTTCTTGTATTCTGTAAAATTCCCTTTTTAAAATAAATTTTATGTTTCACCTACATTAGACTTTCTCAATTGTGTCTTTGTGCAATTCTTCTAATTTACAATGTATTTCCATTTCAGGTCATTTTGTAGCATTCATCAAATTAATCGAATTCCACGTTAAACTTCGTCCAAAAAAAAATTCAGTAAAATTCCGTAAAAAAAAACACATAATCAATAATTTTCTCTTGTTACCTCGTAAGTACTGATTTTATATGTGTTTCCATTGACTGTTCTTTTATTTTAAAATCGCATTTTTATCGTAACATCATTTCCAATTCGATTTCACGATCCATTAATGAATTTCGCATTCTGTTTTAGTCAATAATATTCGCCGATAATTCCGCTTATTTTAAATTAATCTTTATTTTATTCGATTCTAACGCATGTTATTTTCCAATTTTATATTATGTATTGTACAACAATGTAATTTTCCCTATTCATTTTGTAATTTTCATTTTTCATGCTCCTACAATCGAGTTAAAAGAAAACCCGCATTCATTAAAGATCTAATTATAGGCAAGTGCTTACTTTTTATCTCTTCCTATTTTAAATAATTCAATTTTTCATACTCCCTCCGAGTCTTTTAATCATATTTTCCAATTCAAACATACTTCGCTTAATCAAAAGATTTTCTCACTGTTTACATAATTAATTATTTAATATACCCTAATCATCTAATTTTTAGCTAATCATCCGAATTATTAGTATCAACTCATTTAATTCCTGTTAAAATGTCATTTTTCTAATATTATATTTCCTCTTTTGTTTTCATGTATTTATTTTCCAATTAATTTCTGCTATTAATTTATTCATAATCAATGACCCTTTATAAAATCACATTTCCTGCCATAATTCTACCATCTAGAAATCACTTCTCATTTACAACCTTTCAAATACGACGTATACATCCTGCAAGAACCTGCTTTACGCGATGGCCACTTCCAGGGGATTCCGTTTGGATGGGTGGCAATCGCAGTTAACAATAAGAACGTTACGGTCGTTGAGCTCTATGCATCAAACAGAATTGCGGCGGCTTCGATATCAAATGCAACTCAAATTTGAGACTCGGGAAGGCGCTCACATCGGACGCTCGAGTAATGCTTTGTGCCCAAGAGATAGCGGGTAACGTCCGGACCGTGCCGGCCAGAAGCACGATGGCTCAAGTGGTTGCGGCAGCCCGGGTAACCTCGGGAAGAGCGCACAGCCCCTAGGTGCTCAGGCTAAGGCAAAACCAGATAACACTGGGAAACAGCAACAGCCGACGACAGCACCAATAGTGAGTACCAAAACGCCCTCGGAAAATGCTGCTACCACTAGACTACAACCTGCTATGCTCTGTTACTCTCTCCCAGAAAGTGGAATCGCCACAGTAGCTGCAATGAAGGACTTACTTTGTCAGCTGTTGAAGGACGACAATAGAGTACAAGTGCACTCAACCCGCAACCTCAGGTGTGAAGGCGTGTCTTTCGTGGTGCACACGAAACAGCAACTGGACGATCTTCAAAAGGCGATGGATGACTGCCCCGCACTTGTTGAGAAGGTCCGGTTCAACAAACCGTACAGACGGCGTCCTCAGGCAATTATTCGCGAACTGGACGCCGCTGGGACCGATGAACAACATGGATGAGCGACATCCATTCTGCCCTAGGAATCGACAGTGGGCACTTGAAAGTACCTCCGCAGCAAGCGGGTTGGTAACAACAAGGAGCATTACGTTGTCGAGGTAAACCCCGAGGTCTGGCCAAAAATCGCGGGGGTTAAGTCGATAAGGTTGGGGTGACAGACCCATGTGGTGAGGGAGTGCGTGGACCCGTACAGATGCACTAAGTGTTACGGTCACTCACGCTTCGATGGCGAGGTAAGGAGACAGAGTTGCTCCCACTGCCTTGGCAAACAATGGCATTACAATTGCGTGGAAGCGACTTCCACCTGCAGAAACTGCGTCGAGAGCAATGAGGGTTACGGCTGTAACTTTAAGACCAATCATTGCGCGACGGAACCAAACTGTCCGACTAGACAGTGGGCGTGTGGGAAAGTAAGGTGAACTGACGGACTATAGTGAGACACCGTAAAGAGATACACTGTCTCCAGGCCAAGGGGCGAAGTAATGCCGCAACCGATGAAATGAAGTCGGACGTCAGTGTTCCTCATTCAGGAACCAGTCCTCCCGCAAACCGGTTTAAATTTATTGGTTATTTCTTCATTGCCAAATCGTCTAGGGTTCAAGTGACTGAGCTTGTTACACAAGACATACACATATAGAAGTAATGCACTTTAATGTTATAGCGAATTTGGGTGACCAAGGTATTTTTATTTAATTTTAGGTTATTAGTCATTCTGTGGCAGCAGCCCTATGCTTATACAGTAGTGCTGCACGTCTTGGAAGTCTATGCTTATACAGTAGTGCTGCACTTCTTGGAAGTGAAGTTGGGGAGACAGCAGAGTTTGTTAGCAGGATGGACCAGCTGTTTGATAGCCTGAATTCCCGTTCTCTTTTAAAAGAAGCCCTTTGCTGGAGCCCTGTCAGGCACATCGGGACACCTTGCATTTTGGGCTTCTTGCGTCGAATGCATGAAGAGGTGGAAGTTTAGGTACCCTTCGACCAACAAGCTAATTGTTCCTGCTTGCTAAAAAGGGGTGGATAATGACACTAACTGCTGTGGAAGGTATCTGGAAATCTCTTGAGGATTACCAGTTGAAATTCCTCCTACTTAATCGGTTCAAACAGGATTGTCTGGAGAATACTTTCAGTTCCGCATGGCTTCGAGAAGGTTTCGGGACGCTCCCGATTGTTATCAATTTCGTAGTGCCATACACAGGGTAATTATCCACAACTTTTTGAAAAAAGCCTCACTTCTAACTGCATAGAGGACACCGATTCAGTCTTGGTCGATTTCAGTTAGTTTAACAAAACGCAAATTCGGTCAAAGGGCGGATGGTCAATTTCAACTCCTCGATACCATAGAGGATAATGCTCTAGAATATATTACAGGGTATCATGACAAGAGATTTCTTGAAAGGGTTTTGTTCTGCGAGCATTGCAAACTCCTACTGGTCGGAGAGAATCTCTTGGATTAGTCTTGGTTTCTCAAGTACTTTAAAAAATACAAAGACACGCATAGTACGGTCTAAAATGGCTGACCATTAAGTTATTGACAACTGAGTCATTATAAATTATTTGAGTAGTATTTTACTACCCGTTCGACTGTAGAACTAAAGATATTTGTAAACCACACAGAACATGAAGCTGCAGCCAAAAATTATTTTGCGACCGCCTTCGTTCTTGAGATGGATAACAGTCAATACACTCAATATGAAACTTCAAAACGATACTATTGAATCAAAGAAATGAAAGCATGTTCGCGTTAGGTTTACCCTTCTGGAGATACCATAGAGGATAATGCTCTGGCATATATTGCAGGGTATCGTGCCAAGAGATTCCTAGAAAAGGTTTTGTTCTGCAAGCATTGCAAACTCTTACTGGTCGGAGAGAAGCTATTGGAATTGTCTTCGTTTCTCACTGTAAGGTCTAAAATGGTCAACTAACAAGTTGTTGACAGCTGAGAGTTATTATAAAGTATTCGAGTAGTATTTTACTACCCATCCTTGACCATGCAATCTATTGGGATAGAGTATGTCGCCATTCAGTCGACACCCATTCGACTGTAGAACTAAAGATATTTGTAAACCACACAGAACATTGAAACTGCAGCCAAAAATTATTTGGCGACCGCCTTCGTTTTTGAGATGGATAACAGTCAATACACTCAATATGAAACTTCAAAACGATACCATTGTTCAAAACAAAGAAATGAAAGCATGTTTGTGTTAGGTGTACCCTTCTGGAGATACCATAGAGGATAATGTTCTGGCATATATTGCAGGGAACCCATGCAAGTGATTCCTCAAAAAGGTTTTGTTATAAGAGCAGTGCAAACTCTTACTGATCGGAGAGAAGGTATTTGATTAGTCTGCGATTTTATTGGAAAAATACAATATATTGGAAAATGTTGAAAAAATTCTTTTATGCAGAAATGTATAATTTTTTTTAAACAAGAGAAAATAAATTACTTAAAACAAATAACTGATTTTATGTTTTTAATAAACATAATTTCTAAGACTTTTTATGGTCTTTCCAGGAGATTGTGAAACCTGTTTATGTAAAGCACTAAACTGTTATAAATAACAATATCAATTTATTATTACGTCATAGTATCTAATATGAATACTTATTTCATTTATTGAAGTCAACAAATAACTTTTGTTGCTTATTCAGTTCGTCAAAACCCATTGTTTAAGGACGCTGCCAAGTGAAGATATAGATTGGTTTGGGTTTCATGGCACAAGAGTCAAACTGGTGATGCTGCGCCAAACGTTCTTCTAATTACGCATTTTAAACTTCTGGTTCAGATTCCATTTGTCAAAACTCATCATTTAAAGGGGTTGCAGATAAAGATATAGAAGGAGCCGTGAAGGTCTATTTGAATATAATTTTGGAATGGAAGTTATTTTAGCTTCACTACATCCAATATTAAACTCAACTTTCCGTGTGTGTAACAATAGGAATGCATTTTGAATGTGCAGGTTTTAATGGAAATTTCTTAAAAGATATACTGTACGGGTTTTTTAATAATTTTATGCATGTGTGCTGCAGGTTCTAGGCATGTATTTGCCAGTATTGTTTTTAAATAATATAGCATACAAGATCTGTACATTGCTCTTGCTGAGAAATTACAATTTTGATATCTTATTAAAGTCAGTCGAACTAAAAAAAATTATATATTTTGGAAAGAAAAATTATTATCGCCTATTTATGGTGGAACGGTTTGTTTCTTTTTTTCCCCCAATCAGAATCGTCACAACATACTCTATTACTTCCCGATTGTACCACTGCAGAAACCTTGAATCGACGCTCAACTCCAAATTACATCTGTACACGGATGGTTGGTTGGTTGTATGGGTTTTAATGGCGCAAGGGCCAAAATATGGCCAAGCCGCGCCAAACACTGGGTAATTCAAACCAACATTAAAATTTTAAAATGTACACATAAACAAAATATATATTCAAAGAAGAGATAAAAATCCTGTGTAGTTTAAAAATATAAATAGTGATGGATGATGTGGATGATTCAATAAATAGGACAATGTGGGTTGGTTGGTTGATTGGGGTTTATTGGCACAAGGGCCAAATATGGCCAAGCTGCGCCAAACGCTAGATTTTTACACCAACATTAAAATTCTAAAATATACACATAAACAAACTAAATTTCAAAGCAAAGGTAAAAATCTTGTGTAGTTTAAAAAGATAAATAGTGATGGATGAGGTGGATGATTCAATAAATAGGACAATGTGGGTTGGTTGGTTGATTGGGGTTTATTGGCACAAGGGCCAAATATGGCCAAGCTGCGCCAAACGCTAGATTTTTACACCAACATTAAAATTCTAAAATATACACATAAACAAACTAAATTTCAAAGCAAAGGTAAAAATCTTGTGTAGTTTAAAAAGATAAATAGTGATGGATGAGGTAGATGATTTAATAAATAGGACAATGTGGGAGATGAAGTATTAAAAAACCGATTATATAAAATTCTAAGACGCGGACAAGAAGTTAAAATGTGATGAATAGTTAGATGTTGTTGGCAGTAATGACACTGGGGTGGGTTCATTTAGCAATAGATGTTTATGAGTCACACGGGAATGACCTATGCGCAGACGGGTCAATATCACATCACACTGTCCATCTGTACTCAGAAGAAGCTCATAATATAGCGATATATGTGATTTAGGGAAGATGACTATTGAGCAAAGCCGGATCATCTTATGGAAAGAAGAAAGGAAATGACACATCACAGCATCAAAATGTTTGTATAGGGAAGGACGACTGAGAAAAGCTTATTACCATTATTATTTCAAACCACTTCCAAAATATTTTGCTTACCGGCATCATCTTACTTCGAAACAGTGTAAAAGTAAAATTTGAATGCTCAACCGACTTGGTTCTGCAATCTCAGTCACTCTTAGTTGCAAATGAAAAAGATCTTACATTTTCTTTACATTCACTAATGTTATCCGTGTTTTACTAAACTTTTTGAAGATGTATTGATGGACATTCGTTTGGATAACTTGGGAAAAATATTTGAACAGGGTTGCTACTCAACATAAAGATAAAAATTCCCCGACTTTTCCAGGTTTTCCCATAGGGTTTTGTAAAAATTCCAGAATGAGAAATACATGAAAAGTAACGTTTTTAAAAAAAGATCAATGTAGAGAGACCTATAAAAATAAAGTGCCTGCAAATAATAAACTATCAAAATATAAAAAAAAAATTAAGAAACTATAATTTTTAAAAATTTATATTTTTATAAAGAAAAGAAAATTTAATCGATAGCAAGGAAATGAATATGACAGGGCACTTTCAGCTAAAAATATTCTGGAAATTCCAAGACTTTTTCAGAAAAGTCGATAAATTGTTCCTTTCCCTGACTTTTTAGGTCATTTTCCATGACAATTTCAGGTTTTCTCTGTTTTCCCAAGTGAAACCCTGTTTGAAAGAATTCATCTACTTACGAAACAAGATCTTAGGAATTTACCCAATAGTAATGGATAGCCTCATCCTGAAAAACTACATTATAATGATGCCAAAAGCATTGAACGCTTTGTGGAAAAAATGAAATATTTAAGAAAAGATTATCATGTTTTTTAAAGAACTCGTGGTTAATTTCTAGTGTCCGGTGATCTCGCCAAATGGAATTTGGCGACAAATGATTAAGTTTATATTTTAGCAGTTGATGACGTGGCGAAAATATTATTTTGTATGGAAACCTTATAGCTTTTTCCTCTTACGTGGTTTCAGGTTGTTCCGCCATTTTTGAATCGACGTTTGGCTCGCTTGGTTGTGCTTTCGATTTTTCCGCGGGCGACTTTTATTTGAACAGTAAGTATTTTTGGGAGTTGGAAGGTAAACTAGGCATGATTGATTGGTGCATGGATGCCGGATTGTTGTCTAACAAGCCAAAATGCAAGGTATGCGAAAGGAAGCGACCGACGGCTTTACCTGGGTGTGAAGGGAACCTGATCACCACTGCAAGGTGTCCACCAGGAAGGGCTCCTGGTTTGAAACCAGCAGACTGAATTTCTCAACGTTGCTGGAATTCACTGTGAAATGGGTTTATGGATCGTACCATGGACACATTATGCAGCAAATGCGCATGGCGAAACAGTCAGGATGTTCTGACGTGAGGTATGTATGGAGAGGTTCATCCAGAATCCTGTTCCTATCGGCGGAGAGCATGTCGTCGTCGAGATTCGGCAAGCGGAAATACAATCTGGGAAAGCGTGCGGCAGGCCAATAGGTGTTTGTAACATCTCGAGAGATGTTAGAATTTTTTTAATAAATAACGGCAGGTTCCCTCTTAAGCCTAAATCATGCAGGTCTTTTACCATTGATGACTTGGTCATCCCACCCACTCCTCCCATCCAAAAACGTACATCAACCCCAGAGGGTAGGAATGGAGTCAATCGGAAAAAAATTGGTTCCATCCACCTCGGGTGAATCAACCGATGAGGAGTCAGACACACAGATGACGAAGCAGTTTTCTGTACACGGGGTAGTGCTCTGGCTCCGCAATGTTCTCTTCGGTAGCCGAAGAGACGTCGAAAAGATGTTCGTGGATTTCTGCAAGAGAAACATTAGGCTTGAAGTGGAGCTTGCGGCAGCAAATGCATGACCACAACCAACAGAAGAGGGTACACCGGATTCCCTCAAACCAGAGTGAAATTAATGTACCTTTGCAGAAGTTGTGGCGAGTGCTGTTGAGGTCACGGCCAAACCTGAAACACCGGGGAAAAAAGCAAAGACTGAAGACAACGCAGGGGCCGGGGTGTTACCGGACCTTGCCACCCGACCCAAGTCTGCTATCGAGTGCTACATTGAAGGGAGCCGTGTTTAAAACAAGAGGAACTCAAAAGTTCCTCTACTCCAACCTGAAGGACAACCCGCAAGCTAAGGTGCATAGCACCAGGATCTGAAAGGCTACGGCGTGGTCGTCCAGGACCATCTTGACGGGTCGAAAACGCCCTTCGTAACAACCCCGTCATAATTGGAAAGTGCAGGGTCGTCAGACCCAAGAGACGGCAGCCCCAGGTGCTGAACAGTGCTGTTCCTATTGTACCGGCATGCACTGGCACGAGATATGTCCAAGGAAATGTCGAGTGTGCATCGAGAGCAACAACTGCTACAATTGTGGCTATGACGTTGCTCATAGTGCGGTTGACCCCATGTGCTCCACCAGGCTCTGGGAACAGGGGAGGTTAATGGGACTGACTGATTATGGGGTGTAACCATAACGTCAGTAACTGGAACTATCTCCAAGCGAATCTTGGACGAGGTTACGTTGCCACATATAAACGGAAATCAAATACAATCGGTCTAACCACGGGCGTGTACATTCTTCAAGAACCTGCCCTTCGCAACGCCACCTTCAAGGGCTTTCTATTAGCTGGGCTGTGGTCCATAAGAGGATGGAAAAGTGCCAATCGCTGTCAATAACAAAAGCGCTGTAGTTGTTGGACTTCACGCATCAACCCGAGTAGCGGCAACATCAATATCGGATGCATTGAGAAAAATTAGATTTGTCTCGTTCTACTTTCCGCCAAGCGAGAACATTCGTTGGGGGCTTGATGACCTCGAGATGGTCCTAGACCATATTGATAGTGATTCGGTCATTCTGGGAGGGGACGCGAATGCACATTACGAACTCTGGGGCCCGCAGGAAACCTCTCACCGGGACCCGTAGTGAGGGAATGCATTTGCGCTTTTATCAATATCACAAAAGGGCTTCATGCCATTCGATGCGGTTTTACAAATACCTTGTCAACCGGGCAATTCAAATAACGAGGTCGTACCAAGGAAAGCTCTACATCGTAAAGATAGACCTGGCTAACGCCTTCGGATCTGTCCCCCACGATGCCAATCTGTCAGCCCTCCGAGCAGCCGGCCAGCACTTCGTCGACGAAGATCTCTTCTCTGCTACTTTCCACGATAACACCTCGACGGAGAACATCGCTCGGAACAACCGAACGGATCCCAGTCCATAGTGGGGTCTACCAGGGCTACCCCATCAGCAGAGGGCTTTTTAACATGGCAATCAACCCAATCATCCAGGATCTTAACTTAACATTCCCAGTTAAAATACAAAATTCTATTTAAAAAAATCAAAACCTAACTTCACCTCTTCTTATAAACCCATGCCATACGGTAATAATAATTTTATTTTTAAATATTTTGGAAACAACTAATTAAGCCTCCTCTACCCAAAATTTTGTAATTGCTACAACACCGCTTCGATTGAAAATTAAATTTAAAAATTAAGATATAAATTTTAAGTAGATATTTATGTTAATCTAAACTAAAAATATGCATAATGCCAGAAAATAAACAAATACTGTTGCATAAAAATGTGGACTTCAAAGTCTAAAAAGACAAATGGAAAAGTGGTAGAGCTCTATCCAGTTTAGCAGGCAATCACAATACTCAAAGACTGCAATTTAAAGTTTGTAGCAACTCTTTGCAATCAAGGAAATTTTAAGACATGTGCATCACCTTTTTTCTATTTAATATTTCCAAGCTTGTATGGATTGGCAATACATAACTACAGATTTGCTTGGACGTTTAACAATTAGGTGATAAAGTTGCATGAATTTTGAAGGAATTTTTTTTTGTTTTATGAAAACTTGAAATATTGACCACCAAAGCAATAAAATAATTCCATCGTTGTACTGCATTTGTAATGTTTCTCGTAATTTAAGAATTTTTTTTGTCGAAACAAATTTTAACTGTATGATTTGTGAAATATTGTTAAAAATATGCAAAATTAAAGTTTATGTTTTGTTACAGGGCTAAGCAACTTAGGGGTATACTGGGCATTGGGACTGACGACAGTCGGCTTTTTTTTTTCAATCGGAGAGAAGAAAAAAAAAATTGCCCTGTGTGGTTTGGTTTGGTTAGCTTTTAATGGCACAAGGGCCAGTTTTGGCCATGCTGCGCCAAACACACGACATATGGATTCTTAGTTAGGAAGCTTCTTGCGTGGTAATTTTAAAAAGTAAAAACGTTGTAAAGGATAAAAATATATTTAGTACAACTGTAAAAAGTTGACATTTTTGTGATAAAAAGTTAAAAGGTACAGAACGAATACAAGTAGAAGAAAACATGAGGATAAAAACTTAAATTAAATTATATAACTTTGTGTTGCAAAGAAATATAAATATGTTTCCGTTTGGCGGATCTCCCAGAATTAGTTTCATTGAATTTAAGTTGGGGCCGAAAAGTTGCCTTCGAAAAACATTAAAATATTTACATTCAATTAAAAAATGTTTTACAGAAAGAAGGACACGACAATATGGACATTTTGGTGCAGGATCAGCGAATAGAAGATGTCTGTGGGTGATCCTTGTGTGTCCTATACGAAGTCTGTTTAAAAGGACTTCTCTCTTCCTTGTTTGAGTAACGGATTGAAAGCCATTTACCAATGGTTGAATAGAAAAAAGCTTATTATTGACTTGCTCATCCCAATGGCTCTGCCATGAATGCGTAATTGACAAGTCAATGTGTTTTTTCAGATCACAGTAAGGAATATTCCAATCAGACATCCTGGTTGCTGTCTTGGCTGCTGTGTCGGCCTTTTCATTACCAGGAATTCCTACGTGACCAGGTACCCAACAAAAACCAATACAATAACCTCGACTAGCGAGGTCAACACACATATTGTTAATATTTGAAATTATTGGATGGCTTTTATTATTTACATTAGAAAGAGACTGAAGACAACTGTTAGAGTCAGTGTAAATAATCCAGTTTTTAAAATTATGTTTAGAAATTGCATTTAATGCTAGATAAATAGCGTGAGCTTCAGTTGTAAAAACTGAACACAAATCGTTTAATTTTACCGCTATTATTTCGTGATGGAAGACTGCGGCCGATCCTGCGTGGGAGTCGAACCGTGAACCATCTGTATAAACAGGCAAAAAATTGGAGAAACGAGATCGATGGTCATAAAAAAGTTGTATAAAAGTAAAATCGCTGGTGTCAGATTTTGTAAAAGTTTTAAAAGGATAAATAAGTGATATTGTAAAATCATTCCAAGGAGGCGGAAGTTCTGTAAAAGCGGGAAGAGTATTAAAATCATGAATTTGATGAGAGTCAAGAATGGCCAGCATCCTAAGACCAAATGAAGGAATGAAGGATGGCTTTGATGAAAACAATATTTTAAATGGTGGATTTAAAACTTGATTAAAACATGGATGAGATGAATTCGATTTAATTTTGAAATAAAATGAAAGAGAAAGTTTATTCCGTCGGAAGTGTAAGCATGGTTCACCAGAGATCACATATAAACTTTCCACTGGAGATGTTCTAAAAGCTCCAGTTGATGCCCTGAGGCCTTGATGATGAATCGCGTCAAGACTGCGGAGTGTGGATTTTGCGGCTGACCCGTAAATAGCACAGCCATAGTCAAGTTTAGAGCGGATCAGAGATTTGTAAATTTTCATCATGGAAGTTGTTCCAGTCCCCCATGATGTGTTTGATAGAACTTTTAAAATATTAAGAGCTTTGTGGCATTTTAGTTTCAGTTTTGATATATGTGAACGGAAAGTCAGTTTATTGTCAAAAATTATTCCTAAAAACTTGGTTTCAGAAACTACTGGAATGGGTGATTTGTTTAAAGTGATCTCTGGATCAAGGTGCATTCCACGAATTTTACAGAAGTGGACACAAACAGTTTTTTGGGTGGAAAAAACAAAACCGTTTCGGTTAACCCATAACGAAATATTTTTTATTGCTATTTGGAGTTGCCGTTCAACAGTCGACATATTGTGAGACGCGCATGCAATCTGGAAATCGTCAACATAAAGCGTGCCCTGCACTGATGTTGGCAATTGCTTCAGAATATCATTGATTTTGATGATGAAAAGAATAACGCTCAAAATGCTACCTTGAGGAACACCCTCTTCCTGTACGTACACATCTGAAAAGGTATTATTTATTCGTACCTGGAAAACACGTGATGTTAGAAAGTTTTTAATGAAAATCGGTAGGTTCCCCCTTAAGCCTAAATCATGCAGGTCTTTTAGGATACCATACTTCCACGCTCGGTCATAGGCCTTTTCCATATCGAAAAATACAGAAACCATATGTTGGTTTCTGACAAAGGCCTCTCGAATTGAAGTTTCTAATATCAGAAGATTATCAAGTGTACTTCTACCACATCGAAAACCACTTTGATACTTTGAAAAGAACTGGGTTGCCTCTAAATAATAGACTAGTCGGGCATTGACCATGCGCTCCATAAGTTTGCAGAGACAGCTGGTCAGCGCTATTGGTCTGTAACTATTTGGATCTTGGTTATCTTTATTCGGCTTAGGAATAGGTATTATAATAGCCTTTCTCCAAGATGAAGGGAAGACTTCTTCCAACCAGATTCTATTAAATAGCAAAAGGATATTTATCAAGGAGGTATCGTTGAGATGTTTCAACATATCATGATGGATACGATCATGTCCAGGTGACGTTGGGTGTGATTTTGACATAGCACGTTTGAGCTCTTTAAAAGTAAATGGTTTATTGTAATCCGCCACTGATAGAGAATGAAAGCTTAAAATCTTACGTTCTGCTTGCTTTTTAAAAGTAATAAAATTAGATGTGTAAAAACGCTCACTGGAAGTAGCTGAAAAGGTTTCTCCCAGTGTATTTGCGATATTTTTAGTATCAGAAATGACTTGGCCGTTTTGCTTTAAAATTGAAATTTCTTTGGGTGCAGTATAGTACCCCATGATTTTCTTGACTCTTTTCCATAACACCTTGGAAGATACTTGGTTATTTAAACCACTCAAGTACTGCTGCCAAGAATTTCTTTTGCTTTGGCGTCGGATTCGGCGAGCATCTGCTTTGGCTCGCTTGAAAGCAATCAAATTTTCTAGAGTAGGGTATCGTCGGAAAATTCCCCATGATTTTCTTTGCTTTTTATATGCAATAGAGCAATCCTCGTTCCACCATGGTTTACAATTTTTTGGAACAGTTTGTGAAGACTGCGGTATGGAAGAATCAGCAGCTGTTAATATGACATTGGTGACATTGTCAACAGCTTGATCGATGCCGTGATCATCCACCATCTCTTGAGTAATATTCGCTTCGGAGGCATACATTGGCCAATTCGCTTTATCGAATATGTATCGCACTGGGCGACTTGGAGGGTTGAAATGTTGATTGGTGTATGATAAAATAACAGGAAAATGGTCACTGTTATTAAGGTTTTTGTCTACACCAAATTCCCACAATGCCAAGATAGATGGTGAGCATAAAGCAAGATCCAAACAATGGAAAGTACGGGTTGGTTGATGAAAGTAGGTGTCACTACAATCATTGAGTAGGCAGAGGTTGTAGTCGTCGATAAGTTGTTCAATTTGACGACCTCTTGAATTACTGTCATTACTGCCCCACAAAATACTGTGGCCATTAAAATCGCCAAAAATTATAAAAGGAATCGGAAGCTGGTCTATTAATTCGTTAAGTTTTCTCTGATTAACGTTCTCCTTTGGAGGAAGATAAATAGTACAGAATGTTATCAAAATGCGTAAGTCTATCTGGACTGCAACTGCTTGTAGTTCCGTTCTTAGAGGAACAGTTGTGGATGGATAATCCAGACAGGTTAGAAGTGCTACTCCACCAGTAGCACGATTGTTCTGCACGTTATCTTTGCGTATAATATTGTACCTTCTTATTTTTGTATAGATTGTAGGTGTTAAAAAGGTTTCCTGTAAACCAATACAGATTGGGTTATATTTATTAATCAGTGATTTAACATCTTCAACGTGATTCCTATACCCGTGACAATTCCATGTGAGGACTTTACCTATTGCTGGTTTGTTTTGAGGATTGAATTTTATTTAACTGGGGATCTGGACTTATGCCTACTATGGGGACGAAGATTGGGAGGAGATACAAGTCCCTGACTATATCCATATCTCCAGAATCAGAAAGAGCGGCTATGAACTCGTCTTCTGATGAGTTGGAAGTTCGAAAAGATCTAACGCCTTTACTTGCTGTTTGTTTGTCAGTTTGCTTCTTTTTAAGTTTTTCTTTTAGATTATCGCTAGGTGTTTTCTTATTAACAAAAAGTTTAGGTTTTGCAAGTTGAGATGGTGTTTTTGAACAACCCGGAATGGCCGGCGTTTGGATGGTAACAGATCTATTTGGAGTTGAGACCGAAATGGGCGGGGTTTGAATGGTGATAGACTTATTTGAGGTTGAGAAGTAGTTAGATAATTGTTCATTAGATATAATACCATGTGGAATAGAAACCTGGGTTTGTGTGCTTATTGAGCTGGAAAGTGTCTTTTTAACGGCAGTTGCATACGAGTTATTTGTAGAAGATTCAAAAAGTTTGCGGGCTTCTGGATAGGATACATTGCGTGAGACTTTTAACTCTTGGATCTTTTTCTCCTGTTGCCATTTTGGGCATGCTCTTGAAAAAGCTGGATGGTTTCCAGAGCAGTTAGCGCAGATGGGGTTGGCTTTGCAATTATCACCTGGATGATCGGGACTACTGCACACTGCACATTTTTCATTGCCTCTACAGGTATTTTTGGAATGCCCAAATCCTTGGCATTTAAAACAGCGCAGGGGGTTTGGAATGTACGGGCGTACAGGGCAAGATAAGTAGCCAGCAATAATCCTATCAGGAAGCTTAGGTGTGTCAAATGCGAGAATGACATGCTTGGTTTTTAATATGTCTTCAGTCCTTTTCAAAGTTATTCTGTGTGCTTCAACAACTCCTTGGGAGGCGAGTTCATGAACCAACTCTTCGTCAGAAATTTCCAGAAGATCTTGTTCTGATATTACACCTTTTGAAGTATTAAGACTTCTATGTGGCTCAACTGTTATATTGATGTTACCCATTGTTTTGGCTAACAAGAGCATATACGATTGACGTTGGTCTTTGGTTTCTACTAAAAAGTCTCCTGATTTCAGCTTCTTTATAGATTTCGGTTCACCACCGCAAATCCCCGAGAAGCCCTTTTGGATAAAGAAAGGCGACATTTTTGCTAATTCACCATTATTAGACTGTATAATAAGAAATGTAGGTTGTTTCAGTGGTGTCATTTGTTTTTTTGATATGGGAGATTCATCGTTTTCGATTGTTCGCTTGGTAGATGTCGTTGTTGGTGACATCGGGTTGGTGGATACAACGCCTCCACCTAGGCAATTTAAATTATCTATAAAAAGGGAATGTGTTCATCCCGGTTCGCCCCCGCCCTCCATCGAGCCCTACTAGGGGTAGCAGTGCCACACTGCCACGAAGGTCGAACCAGGATATAGCGCTACAGTTTCGGTGTGTGGATCCGCAAGGGCACTCCTAGCTGCAGAACTAACCCTTAAATACCAAATAACAGTGGTGTCCAGCACGCCAGGGGATTCACTGGCGTACTGAACCAGTGATATTAGGCGAGCCGGTTGACCAGAAGCGGGCTCACTCCTGGTCTCTCGTTTACGTTGAAGCATGGACCAAAGGGAACGCAACAGCGTCACCAGGAAACTAAAACCCGTCCTGAAATAAGACGCCGCAGGATCCCCAGGACTCCACTTTCCCTCGATACGAGTCACCGCACACGGCAAACGTGCAGGTCAGAAAATCTGACAAGAAACAAAATTTAATCGAAAAAAGAACAATAAGTGAAAAAAATAACTGAACCCACAAAAAAACTAGAAATAAATTAGGAAAAAACAACAATCATAAACATAGGTAAAAGTGAATGCTGGAACTAAGTAAAACAACTAAAAATCGTGCACACGGTAGGGCCTTCGCAAAAAAGGAAAGAACGAAAAAAGCTAAGGCCCAGCTAGGGTACCTCGGGGTTGCTAAGCCCGTACTCACAAGTTGTGAGCCCCCTGAGGGGATTGCCCTGTGTGATCCTCACTTACAGAAGTGCACACGAAACAATTTTAAAAATCAGGGAGTGTCTTTCATGAAATGAAGGAAGAGAATGAAACTCCTCGTACAATGTACCCTTCATGGTCATTCATTAAGAAACTACAAACATGATAGCCAGCAGGTAATTCATAATATTTTTAATTTATAAGATTAGTCAAAATTTAAAACAGCTTAATGTATCAGAATTTTAATTCATAGGTATACGAAAAGGAGCTCCCATGTAAAATTTTCTATCAATATTCCACACAAGATCTTAAAAAAAAAAAAAAGTTTAACAAAATTCAGAGAATAAAAAAATTCTACTGATATATAAATATGTGGTCCTCAAGGTTTAAAGACTTGCAAATAATTTGTTTTGTGTAGAACAATGTATTATTGGTAAATATAATAGTAACAAGTAATTAAATGTATTGCAAGGTAAATGGAAACGTGGCAGAGCTATCCAGTGTAAAAGAAGCGTGCAGATAAGTAAATCAAATGATTGCAGCAAACTCTGCACCGTTTAATGCGAAACATGGGCCTAAGAGAACTCAAGGGGCTCCAGGATCCCATTTTTTTCGCATATACAGGGTGCAGCACTGATTATTACCATGCCCTAGTTCCATGTGTTTGTTGACAAAGAGCATCAAACTCTGCATCGTTTAATGCGAAACATGGGCCTAAGAGAACTCAAGGGACTCCAGGATCCCATTTTTTTCGCATATACAGGGTGCAGCACTGATTATTACCATGCCCTAGTTCCATGTGTTTGTTGACAAAGAGCATCAAACTCTGCACCGTTTAATGCGAAACATGGGCCTAAGAGAACTCAAGGGACTCCAGGATCCCATTTTTTTCGCATATACAGGGTGCAGCACTGATTATTCCCATGCCCTTGTTCCATATGTTCCAATGTATGCAATTCAAGATGATCAAAATAAAATAGTACGACGACATCAGAATCAAATTAGAATGTCGAATGTACGTGATGCAACCAAGTCCATAGCTAACTATGATGATTTTTTTACTAAATAAAAGTAAAATGGATCAACTTAATAAAATCGCACCGAACTTAAACATCAGTCCTGTGATGCAACCTCAACCTACCTCTTTATCAGAAGACACACCAAGCACAACTCCAGTCCAACAACTACGGCGGTCTACAAGAATAACTAGGCCGATTGTTCGGTTTGATCCATGCTCCAAACCTTAGCGGGGAGGAATGTAATATCATCGCGCCAACCATCATCATCACCACTGTATTTAGTTTAGATATATTTAGTTAAGAATGGCAACACTGATCAATAAGCTGCGACACCAGTTTTCATACTGTGTAGCGAGTTCTAATCAAATCATCACTCTCATTTTGACGTGAATTGTCTTGTCTCTTAAATATATATCTCTTAATACACAAGAGTTGACAAAGAGCACCAAACCCTGCACCCTGTTCGATACGAAACATGGGCCTATAAGAGAACTCAAGGGACTCCAGGATCCCATTTGTCTCGTATATACAAGTTGCAGCACCGACTGTCCAATGTCGATATGATCGGATCCAATGTCGATGGAAATTGAAAATCATAATTAACCAACGAGTGCTTCAACACGAAAAATAAAAGTGGAAAAAAGGTTAGTCAAATATGTGCAGAGTAGTAAAAAACGAGAAAAGTTTGAACGGAGAGAACGTAAATTTTATATTTGATTTGATCTTTCCTGATTTTCTTCTCAAGGAACTGTACCTACACATTTGATCCGCTAGGCGCCGTGCTTCCCTCGAGACAACGACCCAGAATCCCCCTCACCTATGCAAGAGATCACTTAAAGGGTTGCTCGAAGTACGAGGGTAGCGCACAGGGATCCATTTAGTTTTCATTAGTTGGTCAGTTTTTACTGTAGAAGAATTGAATAAGTTTAGACAATGCCTGAACCAGAAGGAATTGAGATTTCAATTACACTGTTTTAAAGATAAAGGTTGAATCCCATTTTTCATTCTTCACACATCACACTGTGTAGCCGAGACGTTTTTAACCAAAATTGTTTGTCGCACGCTTCCCAAACATGCATGTCTTTTTTTCCCTTGTAAATAACACTATCTTTTACAGAGAATATTTGGAAAAAGTTCTTTTGTTGCAGAATTTGGTAATATTAGTAAGACCGAAAACTCATTTCATATTTTTTAGATGTCTTACTGTTGCTCTGATGCATAGATATGTGATTTGGCGACAATTGGTGGATGATAAATTAAATTTCATAGATACAGTCCTAGCAAAATCATGATGTACAACAACCCTTTTTTTCTCGCACCGTTTCATATTGTTTTGCCAAGGCCTTAGCGCCAATTTTCAGAATTATGCCAAGGAAGCACCATACACTAGGCATTTACAAATTGCATTTGGTCGAGGGGGTCAGGTTTACTGTACGGTCACCCTTGGCGCGATTTTTCCGCATTTGGCGATAATTTTTTTTATAATGGCAACCCCCTTCCGAAAAGACAAGGAATTGCAGCAACCCTATTGGACAACAGTCGCCAAAATGGCGACTTTTGGCGAGATTTTGAAAAAGTCGCCAAGGGTGACCGTACAGTAAACCTTTACCGGTCGAGGCACCATATATTAGGAATTAACCCAATGTTTGCACATTTCACACACCTGCAGTTACCCTGTATACAAGGCAATGCTTTTGAATCGGAACAAAGTTATTTGTTGCACAGATCGCATGCGTGTCTTTTCAGATCAGTGCAGATAAGGAAATGCTCATTGAGAATTTTTTTTAATGTTTTTTTCACACATCACAAGTGTAGTTTATGTTCAGCACGAATGAAAATTTATATAAAGTGAAAAAATAAATTGCACTCTTCCCACGGTTCTGCTCTACGTGACTTCTGAAATGTCCAATTACAGTAAATTTCCTGTTTCACACTTATCACCATGTGGAACTGGTTCGTCAGATTAAATTTTCGTGTAATGTTCCGTTACAAGAAGGAAACGTTTCGGAAAAGAATGCGTACAAAAATCAGATGTTTCTGTAGTTGATTAGTAGAACGTTGATTTAGTAGTTACCTTGGTAACGAGTTGCGGTTCGAGGCGAATAGTTGATCTTTTTAATTTTAAGAAAGTTCTTTAACGATCTGATGGGGCATCATCTTCGCTGAACAAAATGGTTGAAGTGCTGAGGGAACTGCAACTTGGAATTTGTCGACAGGCATTCAAGAAGCATAAATTTCAATATTCTAAGTTAATATTTTGAATCCAGCTACGACGAGTTAAGTAAAATAATTTTTAAACACACAAACCATGCTTCCCGCTTTAGTTATAAATTATTTTCTAATAATAAGTGATGCCACTCTGGTTGTCCCAATGCTGTGCTGAAATAAGAAATACAGATGACGAGATTAAAAAAGCAAATTATAAACTTTTTCAGCCTACGTCATAAGTGGTTATATGAAATAAAAATTGCTTGAACAGTTAGTGGGCTAAAATAGTGTATTAAACACTGGAGTGTTGACTAACAGTGGACGACAGTGTAATTTGTCGTGCCGCCGGATGCATACTATTCGGAAGCGAAAGTAGAGAAAACATTCTACCTTGGCTATTGCACCAGTTTATCGTGATGCGTCGGTCTTAAGTATTCGATTAATTATAATTAATATTTGTGTCTTCTTTTTCTTGAAAGTAAGTTAGGTGCAAAACATTAAATGTGCAACATTTAATGTATTTTTGAAAGCCATAAATGTTTTTAAAACTAGAAGATGAATGCACTTCAACCTATAACAAATACCATGTGAAAAGAACAATATTTTTACCCTCGTTCAAAAAAAAAACAATGTAAAATGTTCGCAAAGGGTAGCATTCACTCCAGAGTTTATATTATTTTAGCTCAGTGTGCAAGGCAGGCATGGTGACTGTTCGGGTTTGATTAATTAACGTGGGATTATAGCTGAACAGTGGGATTGGTGACGGTTCGAGGTCTTTTACGAAGGAAAGACGACCCAGGAACTATAACTCGTATTTTTGAACCATGGTCATAGGACGAGAACAACGCCTGAGTTGGCACCCGAAGCAACTTCAATAGGCGTCAGGACCTTGGATCCCGATGAGATTCATCATGCACCAGTCGGTGCTGGTTCGGGATCTATCTTGAAAGTATTATAGTTGCACATTGGGTTGTAAGTATTGGTTCGAAGTCGTTTTCGAATGAAAAACCTGGGAACACTGCGCGAGGTAGATAACACACAATGCAACCTCAATAGACGTCAGGGACAATGGTCCCCGATCAGATTTATTAACTTGCACTAATCCTCGTCAATAATACGGCCTTGTCATCAAAACAAGGCTGAAAATTACAAACTAACTATAGTCAGATGACGAGTGAGTGGAACATATGAGCTGGCACCCCACGCACTTAAGCATGAGAATGTTTGAGCCACTACTGATTTAACGTGCACCATTCCCTTCCCCTTATACACGGTGGATGATTTTCGTAGATGACAAGGAACGAAACACAAAAACGATCACAGCTTGCTGCACAAAAATATGGACTATTTTACTTTTTTAGTTGTTTGGTTAATAAACGTCGCACTAAAGCTGAACATTGGGTAATTGGCGACGTGGCAAGGTGTATACTGAAGGAACGACCAGGGAAGACAAACTCAGATTTTTGAATAATGGTCAGATGGTGACATGCCTGTAGCTAGGTAGGGGAAGGGTGGGCAATGCCCGTCCTATAATTTTTTTGCCCCCCCCCCCCCTAGAGTAATTAAAAAATTTAATTTTGCAGAATTTCCCATGATTGGTTTGGTTAATTACCGTCGCACTAGAGCAGCAGAGTGGGCAATTGGCGACGGTTCAGGGTCTATCTCGAAGGAAAGACCCGCGAGAATTTCCCATGTAGAAATATAACATCATTTTTCAGATTTTCCATAGGGCGCAAACGGACGCAGAACCACTCCTTTATAAGCATAGTAAAAATTGGGCCGGAGCTCGTCAAAAGTTCACCTATTATCACCGTGACAGGCTCCATCAATGATATATATGATATTTTAATTTGTTCTTCATTTTTTTTTTGTTAATTTATGCTAGCATAAAATTGAGAGTTAATTTTTTGGGGGCTTTTGAAATATTTTACTAGGTGATATTCGTTTTATTTTCCAAAATGCTGTTTATTGCGTTAAAACATTTCTCTTATTTGGTTTTAAAAGCAAATGAGTAATTTTACAAATATTTATTCTATTAATATATATATTTATAAATACTAAAATTATAGTACATTTATACTATAATTATTCAGGTTACGACATTTGTGAAAACATACTAAACCTATAGATATCTTATTGCAAAATAATAAGTATTTAACATTATTATTCTTTCAGGTAAGATATATAAACATGTTTAATACAAAATAATATATACATATAACTGATAGTAAAAACATTATTATCTTTAATTTCGAATAAAAGTGGATATTATACATCTTCTAAATTTTTATAAAATTAAGTGCAAGTTAAAAAGTAAAACATTTTTGAAAGAGCACAAATAACAAGAAACATAAATTTTGGATCATAGATAAATGAACCATGTTATGAAACAACCAGTTAACCCACAAATTTAAAAAATATTTTTTTCAACGTAAATGAAAAGTTTTCGCTTAAGTCTACGCTAATAAAAATTAGCAGAGACTAGACATATATTGAATTGTTGTAGCATGGATTGCCCTATTGAGCGGTTTGCTTTAAAAAAGGTTTTCTCAAAATGAATGTTGTGTGGTTTGACCGGTTGTTGCATAACAAGGTCCAAATACAGTAGACTCTCGATAACTCGAATTTTTCGATATCTCGAAAAAAATCGATTTCCCTGCACCTTCATTACTTATTTAATGTAATTTTATCTCTTTAATTCGAGGTTTTTCGTCGTTATTTTCGATAACTCGAAGTTTTCTCACAACTCAAAATTTTGTTTTCCTCTCAAAACTACAGATTTTGAAGAACTTTTAGTATATATGCAATTGCCACGTTCTTCTTTATCAGTTCTCTTTCTAATTGTGCGTTATTGAAAGGGTATACGTACAATGGATTCCTACCTGTGCCTCACCCTTTTGTTTGAATGTCGCCAGACTGGATTCCCTGAGCTGTAACCCCTCCTCTTTAACGCAGAGTCAGTCCAATAAGGAAGAATAATGATTTATCATACCTCAAGCCAGCTGGCGTTTTCGGTAAAGTGCGAGTGACTTTCTTGGAACATTACCGACCGTCCAGAAAGCAACTCACTTAAAATATGAAAACGACACTCGACCACTTCTCATTTTTGCTTAGGCTTTCGTGTGGTGTTGATTTGTCGACATAATAGCGACAAACCGATAATGCAATGCACTCTCTATAGCAGCATTTGATGATAGATCGCTCTCAGAAGAAGAATGATAATGAAGAATGCTAACCTCCTCCAAAGATAACTTTGTAAGAGGCTATATCTTTCATAAAAACTATGCGTGCATTCATTGAATCGAGGCCGGAAATGAAAACATCAGAGACATTTCAAGCAATCGTGCATTTGGAAAATATAATTGATTTTAAAAAAAAATAGAAATACTCACCAAACTATTTTGGGTAGATATGTTAAATAAAGTCGTGTAAGTATACTAGTATTTATTTTTACCAAAACAGCTTTTTTATAGGATTTTCAATAACTCGAATTTTCGATATCTCGAGATCGATATATCGAGAGTTGTCTGTATATCAAAGAAGAATAAATTAACAATAACAGAAACTTTTTGGCATACTGCACACTTTTTAGCATATATGTGGGCAGTGGCGGCGATTGGGTGCTAAAAGTGAGGGGGACAAGATAAAAAAGGGTGGGGGGTAGAGTTTATTTTAAAAAAAGACAATTGACTCGGGCGACATTAAAGCATTTTTTCACAATACGAAAAATATTAATTATGTTTCATTTCCTATAATAGAAAAATATAACAACAATATTATAACAAAAGTGTATGTATATCAATCTCGAGAGGAAACATGTGAAATGTTCATTTACTTCAATATTGTAAATCGGATTGAAAATTCGTTATCGTTGTAAACTCCACGATAGAAAAATTTATAAAAATACAAAGCGTTTTTAAAATATTCTAAAAAATTTAGTGGTTTTACTTTCAGTAGCTATTTAAACACTAGTTACAGAGATTGGACACTTCAAATGACGGTCTAACCTTGTATCATTATACTTGCGATGGAGGCATTAACTTGTTCAGTAAATGTGTTTGTCTGTAGTAGTGGGTGGGGAAGTGGTTAAGGTACGAAAACATTCCTATATTTGACAATGCAGTAAAACAATTCACTTATATATTTAAAAAAAAAAGCTATATTAAAAAAGTGAGGGAGTAACTTCCGAAAAAAATGCGGGGCAACAGCCAGTAAAATTTTACTGTACGGTCACCCTTGGCGACTTTCAAAATCTCGCCAAAAGTCGCCATTTTGGCGACTTTTTGCACGAGCGAGATCTAAAGAAAACAACTGTTTTCCAATAGGGTTGTTGCAATTCCTTGTCGAATGGAGGGAAGTTGCCATTAAAAAAAAATTATCGCCAAATGTTGAAAAAATCGCGGGGGGTTGCCATTTAGAAAAAAATTATCGCCAATTGCGGGAAAAAAACGCGCCAAGGGTGACCGTACAGTAAATCTGACCCCAACTTCTGAAAAAACTGTGGGGGCAAACGACCCTCCCCGAATCGCTGCCACTGTCTATAGGTTTCCCAAAAATATCTTTAGGGTAGAAACTTTAATTAAACGTTTGGCATTATCCTATATCTGAGAAAACGCTGCAAACACAATTCTATTTTCCAATGCGGGCTTAGCTCTATGTGTCATTTGTATTTCAGTCTTTTGCATGGAAGGTGAGGTGCTTTTTTAAATTCTTCTTATTGGAAAAATGTTCGTCGCAAACATTACACGAGTGTTTCTTTTTTTTCGTATGGGTGAGGAGGTGTTCGTTATAATTCTGCCGGTATACAAACTGTTTGTTGCACACATCACACGAGTGTGGCTTTTCACCCGTATGAGTGAGCAAGTGCAGTTTGAGTCTCTGTTTGACAGGAAATTGTTTGTTGCACACTTCACATATGAGCGGCTTTTTTTCTCTGTGGCTAATACGGAGGTGCTTTCCAAGACCCTCTTCGCGAGAAAAATGTTTGTCGCACACTTTGCACATGTATGGTTTTTCTTCCGTGTGACGGGCAAGGTGATTTTTGAGACTCGGTTTGGTGGAAAATCGTTTGTTGCACACTTCACACGAGTGTGGCTTTTCACCAGTGTGCGAAAGAAGGTGCATTCTCAGGTTCTGTTTGACGGCAAATTGTTTACCGCACAGTTCACACGTGTGGGGCTTTTCACCTGTGTGGGTGAATTGGTGATTCTTGAGAGAGTTTTTTGAACAAAACCATTTGTTGCACACAGGACATACGTGCTGTATTTTGTTGCTGTGTGCTAGGATATGATTCTTGAAGTATCGTTGGGAGGAATATTTTTTGTTGCAGATGTTGCATACAAATGGCTTTTCACATGCCTTGGTGAGAAGATGTCTTGCGAGACTTTCCTTTTCAGTAAATTGCTTGTGGCAGTTTTCACATGAGTGTAGCTTTTCACCGGAGTGTTCAAGGCAGTGCCTAATGAGGCTTTCTCTTTTAATGCATTGTTTGCCGCACACTTCACAAGAGTGCAGCTTTTCACTATGTTGCGAGATGAAGTGTGATTTCAGACTTTCTTTGAAAGAAAATTGTTTGCTGCACACTTCACACTTGTGTGGTTTTTCATCTGTGTGTAGGAGCATGTGTTTCTTGAGATAGCGTTTCGAATTGAATTTTTTTTTGCATACTTCGCACGTATGCTGCGTTTTGTCACTGTGGCTTTTCAAGTGATCTTTGAGATATTTTTTGCAGGAAATTTTTTTGTTGCAGATGTTACATTCAACAGGATTTCTCTTCGAGTGAGTGAGGAGATGCAATCTCAACCCCCCTTTCAAAGAAAATCGTTTACCGCACACTTCACACGCGTGCGGCTTTTCACTTGTGTGTAGGAGCATGTGCTTCTTGATGTAGTCGCGTACAAAATGTTTGTTGCACACTTCACATGTGTGCAGAGATTCTTGTCTGTGGATTTTCAAGTGCCTCTGGAGGGATCGTTTGGAAGGAAGCGTTTTGTTGCAGATGTCGCACTCAACGGGATTTTCCACATTGTGAGTGAGAATGTGCCATTTGAGACTCTGTTTGTGAGAAAATTGTTTACCGCACACTTCACATCTGTGTGGCTTTTCTCCTGTGTGGATAAACATGTGGCTCCTGATAGAGTTCTTTGCCAATTGTTTGTTGCACACTTTACATGTGTGGAGCATTTTCTCACTGTGAGATTAGACAGAAAGTTGTGTTTTCCCGTACAAAAACGTATTGATTTATCTGTTTTTTACGGTTTCCAAGGCAACCTACTTTTTGATTATGTGATGTGCGGTTGATGAGACGTTATTCGGGTTTTTTCTTTATAAGAATGCATTTCGCGTTTCTCGGATTCGTCGAAAAGATTGCTCTTTTTTTTATAGTAAAACCAAAACAAATACCTAATAGCACGGTTACAGGTAATATTCGGTATTTTGTTCTGGGCAGATTTAAATAATACAGTTTTTAGTAACGTCACAGTAAGTAACAATTACTAATAGTTTTAAAATGCAGATAACGACGATTTCTTTGTGGAATTTTGTTAGAATTTTCCTCAATACTAATGAAATATTGCACGTCCCGACTATAATTTTATAGAAATTTTTGAAACATGGTTTGGTTTGGTTAAATATTGTCGTACTTGAGCTGCACAGTGGGCAATTGGCGGCGGTTCGGGCCCTATCTCGAAGGTTTAGTTTGGTTTGTAAACGTCACACTTGAGCTACAAAGTGGGCTATTGGTGACGGTTCGGAGCCTATCTCGAAGAAAAAACCCGGGAATGATGCCTCGTATTTTTAAACCATGGTCAGATGACGAAAAAACCCCTGGACTGTCACCCGACGCAACCTTCATAGGGGTCAGGACATTATACTCCGAGCAGATTTATACTGCACCAGTTCCATATACACGCCGATATAAATTGGTGGGTGCTCTGGATGACTTTCTAGTATTTTTGTAGCGAAGCTGTTAATCCACCGATCACAAGTTCACTACTTTTTACTTTTCGTTGTAAAGTGAAATCCTCTGATTTCCAGTTGAACGCCTTTATCCCCTGGGCTAGCTTTTAAATATGAAATGTATAACATTATTCGGTTTGGTTTGATATTAACATCGCACTATATACTTGCAAAGTGGGATATTGACGACGGATCGGGGCCTATCTCGAAGGAAAGACCCTTGAACGATGTCTCGTATTTTTGAACCATGTAACATTATTTAAAAAAATTTAAAATTTGTCGTTATCTTCGATTGAATTGTATAATTACCACGACCCATCCTTTAAAACTGAGGCCTCCGTGGCCGAGCGGTTAAGACGTTCAGCTACTAATCCGAGGATTGGTGGTTCGGACCCGTGCGATGGACTTGACAAAGAAAAGTAAAAAAGTAGTGATCTTGTGATCGGAGGATTGCCAGCTTCTCTACAAAAATACTAGAAAAGTCGCCCAGAACGTCCGCAAAAATTAACGGCATTTAAACGGGACTGGTGCACGATAAATGGGATCGGGGTCCAAAGTCCCGACGTCTATTGAAGGCGTTGGGTGCCAGTTCAGGTGTTTCCTCGTCATCTGACCATGGTTCTAAAATAACGAGGTACATGTATGAATGTGTTCCCGGGTCTTTCCTTCGAGATAGACCCCGAACCGTCGCCAATAGCCCACTGTGCAGCTCTAGTGCAACGTTAATTAACCAAACCAAACCAAAATCATTTCAAACTAAATTTACAGAGGTAAAATAGGCCAGCGAATATCCACATTGTGACTCTTTTAACCCCCCCCCCCCCCCCCCGTGCGATAAAAATGTCACAGGGAGCGTGGATTAGTGACCGACTTGGTCGACGCGGATCACTTTCCTCGATACTATAGTCAGTTATTTATCCCCATGTAGAAGGCTTCAAATGCAGATGCTCAGATGGTAAAGCGTTCAGCTACTAATCAGAGGATTGGTGGTTCGAATCCGGGAAATGGACTTGACATAGAAAAGTAAAAAAGTAGTGATCTTGCGATCGGAGGGTTGCCAGTTTCGCTACAAAAATACTAGAAAGTCGTCCAGAATATAAAACAAATTATACTGGCGTGTATACGGGACTGGTGCACGATCATCTGATCGGGGTCCAAAGTCCCGACGTGTATTGAAGGCGTTGGGTGCCAGTTCAGGTGTTTCCTCGTCATCTGACCATGGTTCTAAAATAACGAGGTGCATGTATGAATGTGTGTGTGAATGTGTATGTGTTCCCGGGTCTTTCCTTAGAGATTGACCCCGAACCTCGCCAATAGCCCACTGTGCAGCTCTAGTGAGACGTTAATTAACAAAACAAAACCAAACCAATCAAATGCAGATGACCTTCCATTGGTTCTGAGGTATAAACACTGGAGATGTGACAAGGCTTTCTGTGAATTGTTTGACAGCGAAAGAGAGGTGAATGGACTGCAGCGATGCCGCAAGATCTGTTAAGTCGAGAGGAGCCCGATAACCCAGTGGATAAAGGAGCCCATGCGATGGACTTGGCAAAGAAAGGTAAAAAAAAGTAGCTATCTTGTGGTTTGGTTTGTCAGCTTCGCTACAAAAATACTAGAAAGTCGTCCAGAACATCCAACAAATTATACAGGCGTGTAAACGGGTTTGGTGTGTCTGGTTTTGTTAATTAACGTCGCACTAGAGCTGCACAGTGGGCTATTGGCGACGGTTCGGGGTCAATCTCGAAGGAAAGACCCGGGAACACATACACATTCACACACACATTCATTCATACCTGCACCTCGTTATTTTGGAACCATGGTGGTCATGGTTTGGTCAGATGACGAGGAAACACCTGAACTGGCACCCAACGCCTTCAATAGACGTCGGGATTTTAGACCCCGATCAGATTTATCGTGCATCAGTTCCGTATACAGGCCAGTATAATTTGTTGGATGTTCTGGACGACTTTCTAATATTTTTGTAGCGAAGCTGGCAACCCTCCGATCGCAAGATCACTACTTTTTTACTTTTCTATGTCAAGTCCATTTCACGGATTCGAACCACCAATCCTCTGATTAGTAGCTGAACGCCTTACCAACTGAGCAACTGGGGCTCGGATGTTTCTGGACGACATTCTAGTATTTGGTAGCGAAGTTGGCAATGTTCCGATCGCAATATCACTACTTTTTACTATTCTTTAGTTTAGTCCATCGCAAGGTTTTTGAAGGTTTTGACATTTTTCAAGGTTTTGATCGCAAGGTGCACCAGTCCAGTATACACGCCGATAATTTTTGTGGATGCTGTGGACGTTCCTAGACATTCCTAGTATTTTGTAGTGATGCTGGCAACCCTCCGATCACAAGATCACTACTTTTTTACTTTTTTTAGTCAAGTCCGTTGCACAGGATCGAACCAGGAACCCTTTGATTCCCATCTGACGAATTAATCCACTCGGCCACAGAGGCTCCCGGCGTGTATACGGGACTCGTGCGCGATACATCTGATCGGGGTCCAAAGTCCCGACGTCTATTGAAGGCATTAGGTGCCAGTTCAGGTGTTTCCTCGTCATCTGACCATGGTTCTAAAATACGAGGCATCGTTCCCGGGTCTTTCCTTCGAGATAGACCCCGAACGTCACCAATAGCCCACTGTGCAGCTCTAGTGCGACGTTAATTAAAAAAAAAAATCACTACTAGCCGAATGCTGCACCGCTCGGCCATGGGGCCGACCGCTATAAAATTACGCAAATTGGCAAGGGCGGTTCAAGGTAAATTATATACACAAACGGATTAGGTATCGGAGCACCACCCCTACAATGTTGATATTTCACCACCACTCAAATTCCTTTTTAAGCGACTAAACAACGCGCCAATCAAAACTCCAAAATAAAACCGCCAGAAACTTTAAATTAAATCCGCTAACACGCCAATTCGAGAGGTTATCAATTCGATCGTTATATATATATATATATATATAATTTATTTATGTATGTTCCCGCGGGATTTCGGTACTACTTCATATATTTGCACAATTTTTTTTTGGTTGGATAGGGTATATGCTTCACTTGGAAGCAATTTGATAACAATATCCGGTTATCCGGCATTTAACTATCCGGAATTCTCAATTAACCGGACCGTTTGAAAAAAAAAAAAATCCTATTTCGAAAATTCTTTTTTTGTTGGTTAGAGAAAAGTCCACTTAGGCAAAATCTGCAATCACATAATCGGTAATCCGGCTGTTATATATCCGGAAATGTCGATTAACCGGAGGTTTTTTTTAACTATTTATCCGACTTCATAATATTTTCATTGATTAACAGAGTGTTGTACAAAAATGACATTTCGTTAAACCAGTATTTATTGGCATTGATAGGGATTGTTTTACAATATACATTGTTGAACAAAAATTGCTACTTGAATTTCTTTGGGAATAATAATAGGGGACGAAGCACCCTGCTAAATTAAAAACTAAAAAGGGAAAAATAAAATATTCTTTCTAGAAAAAAAAGTAAAACCGTCTTTAAGGAAAATGCGATAAAAAGTAAAAAATAATTTTTAATTTTACGAATGAGTTGAAAAAATTGAATTATTGAATATCAATTTTATACTTAGTACAACTTTTTGCAGTGGGTGCCAATTTACAAAAATCATACCTAAATTTTGGCGCCGATTTAAAAAAGTTGTACTAAGTATAAAATTGATATTCAATAATTCAATTTTTTCAACTCATTCGTAAAATTAAAAATTATTTTTTACTTTTTAGCGCATTTTCCTTAAAGACGGTTTTCGTTTTTTCTAGAAAGATTATTTTATATTATTGATATTTTTAAATATAAGTTTTCTTCATAACTTTACAATAAAGTTTAGACTATTGTCGTCAACTGAGCAAGAAAAGTCGTTGTTCAGCTCTTTGCAAATGATAATATAAAAAAAAAAAACATTTGCAGTCGCTGATTATCTAAACAATAAAACAAAATAAGTCCAATAGTAAAGTATGACATAATTAAATTATAAAACTGATTAAGTTATAATAAGTTCTTAGGATAATACAATTATAAGAAAATAATATTTAGTTATCGCAATGTAAAAAGTTTGAAGTGTTTAATAAAATTATATGCTGCTGTAAAAGAATTTAATATAGTTAAAGAATTTATCATCATAATTCTTAAAAAAAAAAAATCATCGAATAAACAATTACTGTGTTTTAATTCTGCAAATTAAGGATAATTCTAATTTATTGAATGACATAACCTTTAAAAACTTTTCTGTCTGTTAAAAATCTTTATTCTCATTTTTCCAAAAATTTTTTGTAGAATAACTAAAATGTTAATTTTTTAATTTTTAGTTTTCAGATTCCTGTCATTCCACATTGTAAAAAAAAAGTTTTTAAAAATGAGTACATGAACGTACTCGTTTTTCTTTGGGTACAATTGCGTCGTAAATAAGCGACGACGTACTAAAATTTAAGTAATCTAGCTTTCGCAAAAATGAGCAGTGTGATTTAATATTGCTCATCTCAGCTTCTGTTTAAGCCATCTTAACAAAGCAACCTGACAAACTTAAAACAATTGTTCAGAAGATGTTTTTCCACATTATTTGATTAAATGTTAACAGAACATTTAATCAGAACAGATTAAATGGAAACTGAGTTATTACAATTCAACTCCCTTAATTCCCATTCTTTTGGTACACTTTTATAACATTACTTCTGTTTAAAACTTCTTCACGTGGCCCTGGAAGCTTAATGGATAAGGCTCTGGACAGCGGTGATCTGGACTCGATTCACGGTAACTCTTGGTTGTAGTTATCGATATTTATTGAAAGTGATTTATGAAGGCAGTCTATGTAGGCTATCATTTGTACATTGTACTCATTTTATAGTATACGTCTGTTTCAATATTGAAACTTATGTAATCGGAGCCATGATAAGCATCGAATGTATTAAAAAATGAGTACATTTTACTTTTTTTTGTATATCTATTTTTAACTGTGCAATCGTTTCAATTTGCTTAATTTTATGTCTATAAAATTTCTAAAGTAAGCACATTTGACGCAAGAATCTTCGATATTTCCTAATTTAAATATAATATTTTAAGTAAACTCGTTTTCGTTATGTTTAAATGCACACGATCAAGAGAAAAGGCTGAATATTGATTTAAGGGAGACCCGAGCCCCAAAATTCGCAAAAAAAGTCATTTTTTTTTATATTTAAAAAATAATATTCAAACTTATCTTAATAACTCACAAAAAACTGCTTCAAAAAATTCCTATTACTTTTTTAGTTATGAATGTTTTAAAGAGACACTATATTAATGATGTGTTCCTATAACATAGTTGTATCACTATATGTAAACTTTAAAAGCAAATATCTCTGTTCGTGGTTTTGAAATTTAATGAACACTAAAAATGCTAAGGCTTTTTTACTATTATACTTAAAATCATAATTTTTGTGTGTATAGCAAGATAAAAATATTTTAAATAGATGTATGCATTCAGATTTCTTATTTTTACCATAATTTGTTTTTTAAAACCACTTAAAATGGAATTTTATTTTATTTCGTCAATTTTTTTCTCCAAAATTTCTAATATATTTTATTTTTTTAAAGTGATGTATCTGAATCAAAATTTGAATGCATACATCTATTTACATATTATTCAAGATCTTAAATAAAAAAAAATTGCTTCAAAATATTGAAAAACAAAAAAGGAGTAGGAATTTTAAAATTGTTAAAAAATTTACTAAAATTTTAATTTAAAAAATAAATGTGCAATTTAAAAAAAAATTGAGCGTCTTAAAATGGTTTTTTATGCATATTTAGAAAGAGAAAAAAAATTGGATTGTACAAGTATAAAAATAAAGAAAAAAATGTCGAAGGTATCGGACCCCCTTAAGGGAGACCCGAGCCCCAAATCCTAATTTGTTTGTTAATGAATTCAGAAATACCATTTTTTTATATTATTAGAACATCTTTTTCTGAACAATAATCAAAAACAAAATTATTTTTAAAAAAATATATTTTTGTTATTTTTTGCATTTTATAAGCTTAAAAAGACTTTTTTTTAAAAAAACACTGAACTCCTTTTTCAATTTGTAATGTTTTAAAAACTTTTTAATTGATAAAATAACGTCTAAGTACATACTACAAACGTATGAATAGACTTTTGCAGATTTGTGTTTTAATTGTCTTCAAAAACTTATTTTAAGTTCAAACCCAAAAAATATTAAAATTTTTAAGTTTAATAATTTGTAAAAAAAATAATTTATAACTTAATTTAAAAAGCTATACATACGTTTATAAAACAAATATTAGAGCTTCAAAAACTATTAACAGTTTAGTTTTAAGTTAATTAATTAAAAAACCTTAGTATTTTAAACATGACCAAAATTAAAAAAAAAATTTTGAGTAAATGACGATTGTTGCAGACGAAAAGTATGTAGTAAGATAATAAATGGTATATAAACATCTAAAAAAACATATGTTCTGTTTCTTTTACTGTTTTGAAATTTTGTACACACCTTCTTGAGTACGTTTAGCATCGTTTTATGAAGAAAAAAAAATAGCAATTTTTCCGGATTTTGGGGCTCGGGTCCCCCTTAATTTTTAGTGAAACCCGGGCCCCAGAACTTAATTTTTTTATTATTGAACTCAGAAATACCGTTTTTTTTGCATTATTAAACATCTTTGTCTGAACAAAAATCCACAACAAAATAAATAACTTTTTTAGCGTTTTTTAAGCTTAAATAGTCTTTTATGTTTTAATGTTTTAAAAAACGTTAAATTGATTAAATAACATCAAAATATATATACTGCAGACGTATGAGCAGACTTTGGCAGATTCGTGTTTTGATTGTTTTTAATGACTTATTTTAAGTTCACAACCTAAAAATATATTCAAATTTTTATGTTTATTAATTCTCTACTATGACTTATAACGTTTACTATGACTACTATGACTTATAATAACTTATAACTTAATTAAAAAAAAAGCTATTAATACGTTTATAAAACAAATATTAAAGCTTCAAAAAAATATTAACAGCTTAGTTTTAAGTTAATTTTTTACAAAGTCTTAGCATTTTAAACGTGACCGAAATTAAAAAAAAATATTGTGAGTAAATGACGCGGAAAGTTCCAGTTGCGGCCCATGGCAACCTTTTGTCTGGGCGATAAAGAATTGTGTTCTTATTTGAGAATATGGTAACCCGGCTCCCATAGGGCCGCAATTGGGCTATTGTCATATTCGGGTAAATGGGCGACACAGGTTTGAACAGGAAAACATTATTTATTACGGCACATTGATATAATTACATTTAAGAGACAAAGGACAAACACCAACACATTACGAGAGAAGAAAGATCTACCGCCGAAGTACGGGGTTCACAGAGTTACACTATACACACATGCCACTAGAGGGCGTAACTGTCCCACAGGGCAGTTCATTATATAGAACGGGGGAAAAGATTGACATTGCACAGAAATTAATATTCCAACATGTCAAATGGCGAATGATGCAGACGAAATGTTGGTAGAAAACGGTAAATGGTATATAGACATCTAAATAAACATACGTTTTCTTTCTTTTACTGCTTTGAAGTGTTGTGCATATCTTCTTAAGTATGTATAGAATTGTTTTGTATAAAAAAAAAAAAAGTGAAAAAATAGCAAAATCATGGGAATTTGGGGTTTGGGTCTCTCTTATGATTCAGGTAATCTTTTTTACCAAGTGTCCTAAAAACCGAAGTTTCGGCATTGAAACAACAAAAATTAAAATCGGGCAGGCACAGATCCTCACTCTACCGTAAGGTTTGGTTCGGTTTGGTTTGGTTTGGTTTTGTTAATTAACGTCGCACTAGAGGTGCACAGTGGGCTATTGGCGAGGTTCGAGGTCAATCTCGAAGGAAAGACCCGATAACACATACACATTCACACACACATTCATACATGCACCTCGTTATTTTAGAACCATGGTCAGATGAAGAGGAAACACCTGAACTGGCACCCAACGCCTTCAATAGACGTCGGGACTTTGGACCCCGATCAGATGTATCGTGCACCAGTCCCGTATACACGCCAGTATAATTTGTTGGATGTTCTGGACGACTTTCTAGTATTTTTGTAGCGAAGCTGACAACCCTCCGATCGCAAGACCACTACTTTTTTACTTTTCTATGTCAAGTCCATTTCCCGGATTCGAACCACCAATCCTCGGATTAGTAGCTAAACGCCTTACCAACTGAGCAACTGGGGCTCAGGTTTGGTTCGAGAATGTACGAGCACCTGTTCGGCCTGCCGCTTCTTTGGCCGAAATTTCACTTAATGTCAGAGGAACGAGTGGATTAATTGCCAACTTGGTCGCCGATGCCCACTTTCCTGTATACGATCATTTATCTGCATACGCTGATTCACCATTGAGTTGAAAGCGCATGCACATACTATAGTCATGGACGACATCCCCCCACACGCAGTACAAAGTCAGAAGGGGAATGGGTTAGCAATCAGTCTGGCAGACGCGTCCTACTTTCTTCAATTCGTTGGTAGGTCATTCATCCCTATAGGCTGGTTCCACGTGGAACTATTTGTAACCTTATCGAAAGATAGGGACCTATTCACGTAAAAATACTATTTATAATAATCATATACATCCTATCTCTGTGGATCGCGAAACATCTACTTCCTATGCATATAAAAAGCAGAAAATTTACATATAATCCGGGACCGACTTACAAATTTAGGGGCCCAGACAAAAAAACATGTGGGGCCCCCAAAATTTATGCATATCAACAGACAACGCAAAATAACAATCAACCTTTAATGCAAGTGTATATATTGCAAAAAAAATTATATATTTAAAATTAATTAATTTTTTTTATTTCAGATATATTCAAAATTGTAAAATTATATAACTTTACATTAAGTTTGCCAATGAAGGAGAAGACTGAAAAATATTCAATAAAATATTAATTTTCATTCAAATGCCTGTGAATACATCAAGAAGTACACGTATAACATCAAAGAAGTTAAGATATTTCAAAATAAAGACAATTTAAATTATAAGCATTTTTCCGTATGAATAAACACGTATTATAAAATTTCCATACAAAAGAGATTTATTGGATAAATAGTAAAAATTAAAAATCTTATAAAAATATATTGATTTTTTAAAAACAAAATCATTAGTTAGTAAAGTTATTTGTAACTTTTTCACATTTTTAAAAGCTTTTTAACCACTTTTGGGGGCCCTTTTAAAATAGGGGCCCTGGGCAAGTGTCCCAAATCCCCTGCTATAAAGCAATCTCAGCATATAAGTACTATTTTTACTAAAGTTGTTTACCTGAAATTCGAAATTTTAAAATTCAGTTTAGTGTTTGAAATAAATTTATAATGTTTTAAAAGACATTTTTTAAAATCTCTATTTAAAAAGAAGCAGTATCAACATCGTTATAATATCATAAGATATTGCTTACAATAAAATAAATATATAATATGTGTTTACTGCTTTAAATAATTAAAAAAAATATTTATTTTATACACTAATAATGCTTTAGAAACCAAAATTGAAAATTATATTTATAATTTTTTACACACCAAAAATGGTAATATTTGAATATTAAAATACTATGGTGGTGAAAATGTAAATTAACATATGCATTGGTTTAGAGAATAGTTGTTCTATTAATTCCTATATGTATATCTTTTTATTTAACCTTGTGAGAAGAACGTGTATTTCTAATAGTCACTAAATAAAAAGTCAGTAGTTAGCAAAAACATGAAGCCAGCAGAACCAATTCAAGTTAAATCCTGAGTCCAGACATTTCACAAGCCTAAATTCCTAAACAGATGAAAATTAAAAAATATTCAATAATTTGTCCAATTAAATTTTTTTTCTGTTCGTCTTGTGAGCTTAATCAGAGCATATTTTAGAGATTTTTCACTGGTGAGGACAAATTATTTTCTTTGGTCAAAGATAGGATGCTGATAAATCCTGATAAGATAGCTTGAGCCTCGATGTTAACTTCTTCACGGGGATTCGTAAGAGGAAAGTTGCTCTGGCTAATTCCTAAATGGGGGAACATTTCAGCTTTGGGCGGCAGGAAACAGAGTTCTTAAAGCTTTGTGGAAGGATGACTTGCCTTACAGTAAGAGGCGTGTGACTGTTTGACGGAAGGATCGTTAACAATCCTTCCTCGAAGCATGCAGATTTGGGGCAGGGACATTCAGATGTCGAAATACTGAAAAACGAAACCTAAGACGATCTGTATAATCGATATAAGCGAAACGTCACCTGTCCGAACAGGTGTATTTACCTGTTATGTCGCAAACAACATCCGTCAAATCCACTTTAGTAGTCGGGCTTTTCATAGCACTTGTGAGGAAAATGCCCACCAACAGTGGCGTAGGAACTTGTTATTTTCAGAGGGGGGGGGGGGGGGGGGGGGGGCGGCGAAAATTTTCTCTAAGTAACAGATGTGTTTTTATTGTGCTTAAATAGTATGGAGATGATCTATTAAACAAATAATGTTCGTTTTTGATTGGACACCTTTAGAACATAAAATAATCACGAAAACGTATTGCAAGCTAAAATATGAATTTATAAATGTACTGATTTTTAGATTAGAGTAGTTGTTTGAATGAATTTATTTAAATTTAACTTTCTTTAACAATATGCAATTTTCTAAACAGGAAATTACAACTACATAATCTGCTTAGAAAATAAAGTATGAATCTGATGATTTCATGTACAAGAAAATCATTACTCTGAAACAAAATCTCATTGAATTGTTTTTTACCAAGCAAATTAACTCATTTTTTTTCTTCTTTTTTAACGTTTCTAATAAATAGTAAAAATTAAAAAAATGCTAATCTTTATATTCTAATATGTACAAAAATTATTCACCTTTCAAATACAATCACGTGAAAAAATTGTTTATGAATTGTATTTTGGAAAAAAAGGGCATAAAATAGTAAAATATTAGGGGGGGGGGGGCTCAAGCACTCCCAGCCCCCCCCCCCCCCCCCTACTTCCTACGCCTATACAACCAACTATATGCTAAAATATGCCTTGAGTAGTGCCGTTACACAAAAAATATTTTGGAGGGTTGAAACAAAAAATTTCCCAAAATTTTAACGATTTGAAATTCACAACTCAATAGTGCTGAAAATTCCCAGTTATAACTTATCGACATTTTTCATCCTTTTTTTTATATATATTTTAGGTAATATTAAACAGTTCACTCACAAGCATTGATTTGTTTCACCCCTATTCCAATGTAGTGTCCGTTGTGAGGTCTAATTTAAATATAATCTTACAAGTTGGGCGATTTCTTATCTTCCATAGCTTTCATTTATTAATAATATTAATTTTCTTCATGCATACATTTTCCCAACTCGGGGTTTTTAGAAGTTGAAATTCCCCATTTTCAGGGTTTCCAGATTATTGGAGGGTCGGACTACCCCCCAAACCCCCCGGTGCGACGGGCCTGACCTTGAGCCCAATACAAGTTTACGGCTATTAACGTTATCAACTATCCTTATGCAAACGAGCCAACCGTCCTCTCTCAACAACCTTATCCTTACTGTAATATGCGGCGATCTTTGGCGACCCATCTTGGCGTCGTCATAGGGTTGCCGCTCCTTCACCGATTCACTGCTTCAGCAGTGTCTCCCTTGGCGCGAGCGACTGCCGACGCCATGAAATCTTCTCCTGTGTCCCGGCCACTGTAAGGACACACCGCACTCGGATTACACACTCGTACGCGATGGACACTGGACAGACAGGTGAGTGGGACACACTTTGTATAGTCTCACTTGCGAGTGACTATCGGGTTACAGTCTCCCTGATAGTTGCGAGATCAAATATAGAACGGCGATTATAGTTTCGGGGGAGCCGCTACTGATCGTTTTGCGTATAAATACCCTGGTTTCGTGTTACAGTTGATGTGGTGTTCTAAGTGGTTTTATTTAATTGTTTATGGTTTATATATAACTTGGATATCGAATTTTAGAATGAACTTTAGAATTTGGAATATGTGTGTCGCGATCGGATCAATGTGTAAATATTTATATTTGGTTATGGTCGGTAGAACGTTTTAATAAAAGTTTTTATTGGACTGTTCCTCACCAAATTTTAGTGTTAGAAATTATATATTTTAGAATAGGTCTAAATAATAAGCTTTTGAGAAATGGACTGCTTCTGAAATTGATATATTTTTTAATTAATTAATATCAACAATTTTTATTAAGTACTTTTGTTAAAATGTACTGTAAGTAAATGATTATAATAATTACGAGATCAAATATAGAACAGTGATTGTGTCAGGTGTATTTATATCTGGTTGTGTTTAAGGAATGTTTTAATAAGAGTTTTTATTGAACTGTTCCTTACGAAATTTTAGTGTTAGAAAATAAATATTTCAGAATTGTCAAAATAAGCTTTTAAAATCATTATTTATATATTTTTAATCAATAAATATCAATATTTTTTAATGATTTTATGCTTTTGTTAAAATGTACTGTAAGTAACTATCGGATTATAATAGTTGTGAGATCCAATATAGAACAGTGATTCTGTCAGGTGTATTTATATCTGGAATGTGTTAATAAGAGGTTTTTTATTGGACTGTGCCTAACGAAATTTTAGAGAATAAATATATATTTCAGAATATGTCTAAATAACGTTTTTATATTCATTAATTATATTTTTTAAATAAAAAAATATAATTACAAAAAATTATGCTTTTGTTAAAATGTACTGTAAATAACTATCGGATTATAATAGTTGCGATATCAAATATAGAACAGTGATTATGTCAGGTGTATTTATATGTTTATGGAATGTTTTAATAAGTGTTTTTATTGGACTGTTCCTTACGAAATTTTAGAGTTAGAAAATAAGTATATGTTTTAGAATATGTCTAAATAATACGCTTTTGTATTCATTATTTATATATTTTTTAATTGATATTATTAATATAATTTTTTTAAAAATATTTTTGTTTTTGTTAAAATAATCCAATAGTTAAGTAACTATTGGATTAAAATAGTTTTGAGATCAAATATAGAACAGTGATTCTGTCAGGTGTATTTATATCTGGTTGTGTTAATGGAATGTTTTAATAAGTGTTTTAATTGGATTGTTCTTTACAAAATTGTAGTGTTATAAACATTACAAAAATAGGTAGGAAAAATGCCCTTTTTTTATCCAAAGTTGTTTTTCACTTTATAACTGTTTTTCATTTCATAATAATGTTATTAATATGAAACTTTTATTGGTATATTTATGCAATGGGTTCCTTTGACATAATCTTTGTATACGTTTCATATAACTTTTAAAAGATTATTTAAAAAAAAATTCCTTTTCGAATAATGGTGGGGTAAAATCGATTGTCAGTGGGAATCCATGGAATTTTTCGTAAATAAAAGCATAATCTAATAAAACTTTTTAGTTAAATTAGTAACTTGAATAAAATAGAATAAATAACAGCCATCAAACTCAGTATATCTGATTATTAAGGGACTGTTATTGTAACAGTGTTTCTAAAACTATTTTATAATTCGCCATTTTGAATATTTATTATTTATTATCCTTGAAATGACACATCTATTCGTATAAGCTTTGGTAAATTTTGATTCTCGAATATTTACTGTATTTACGTCCTTTTTAATTGTTCCGTAGACGATATTTTAATCCACTTAAAACTTTGTTTATGTTCTGACAAAACGAGAAAAGGGTTTTGTTTCGTCATCAAAATGTGTTTTTGTTCACAATTCGTATTAAAAAAACATGCAACTTAATTTTAATATATTATAGTTTAATATTTTATTATATATAGTTGTTTATTATATAAATTGTTAATATATAATAGATATTTCTTGTCATTTTAAAGCATTGAAATAATAATTTTGTAGAACATAGAATTTTTTTTGAAGATCGTTCAATTTTTTTGAAATTTCCATTCTTTAGTATTTATACAGTGGCTCCCATAAGTGTTCGTACACTTTAAAAATTTGTAGAAAAAGCGTTGTAGTCTGGAATTGAATTCGAATATAAAGTCCAATATTATTTCACATCATCTCCATGTTATTCTGAATAAAACCTAATATATATTCTTTAAATATTGAATTATTTTCTTTTTATAAAAATGAAAATGCAAGGAAACAGAGAAAAAAAACGCCACAAAAGTGATCGTTCACCAAAACATTTTCGAATAAATTCATAAATAAAATTATCGTCTGTCGCTTTTTTTATATTTTTGCATTGTGGTGACATTTAATATTCGTTTGGTATTAATTTTTGCTTGTTTACTTTGTAATATTCTATTTATTACTTAAAAATGGATCGTAGTCGTAAGGAAACAAAGAATAACATTCGAATATTGATAATTTCTCATCAAAATGTTTGTAAATCATCTCGAAGTATCTCTAAATCAATAAATGTATCCAATTCTACGTACAGTATGTGATAAAATGCTTTAAAGAAGAAAATTGAATCAAAAACGAGGTAAGAAAATGTCATCCGGTAAAGTTAACTGAACGTGATCAGAGATTTACAGTTAGAAAATTTATGAAAAATTCACGTTTGAGTGTGGTAAAAATATCTACAGTATTTAATGAAACATGTTCTACTTCAGTTTCAATCGAAACTGTTCGACAAGTGCTCAGATGAGCTGGATTACATGAGCGTTCTGCCGAAGAAAATTTCTTGTTAGTGCGAAAAATAGAAAGCTTAGGCTTACCTTTGCAAATAACAATCACTTAATCGGAACAGTAAAGCATGCTTTAGACGTCTCCTTGTGCAAGGGTGCAAATTAGCATCAGGACTTGGTAATTTGGTATTTGATGATAGCATAATGAATCAGTAAGTTTATTTAAATATTTTAACACACAATTTCAAATTATAAGCACAAAATTTGGGTATCGGAATCAACTTTGTTTCTTATCAAGATAACGATCTTTAGAACACGGCTCTTAATATTTGCTTCTGTTGCCTCTATAATTGTCCCCAAGTTCTGAAAAAACACCCCAGTCGCTAAATTTAAACTTAATAAAACCCATATGTAAAGAACTAGAGGTTAGGAGTACGAAGATACGACATTAAAACGAAAAGCAAACTTAAAAAAGGAATAATCGAAGTATAGAAGAAATTGATACAAAAATTACAAAAAATATAATGAAATTTATGCCTAGACGTTTAAAAGCTGTTGTGGATGTTACAGGACATCCTACTAAGTACTAATTTACCGAAAAAATGCAATATTTATTAATGTGTAGACATTTTTTTAAAGTGTAGGAAGACTTTTGTGGGATAATTTTTTTGTTACTTTTTAATTATTGATTTTCCAAAAAAAAAGTTTTACTATGTTTTAAAAATATTTTATATAGTTTTGTTAAGAACAGTATGTATATCTTATTAAAAAATTCCTATTTTGAAATATAAATTTTTATAATAAATAGAGCAGTATTTCTTTGAAATTCGTAAGTGTACGAACACTTATGGGAGCCACTGTATTTCGATCGCTCATTTTACTCCACCGTGCAAATTATTGAAAACATCTAAATAAAGTAGATTTTTTTTCTAATTGTTTAATTAGAATCTATTAAAAGCTTTCTTTTCTGTACAAAACCCAGGTATTGGTAAATAATTCGACTTTTCTAGTTCATTTATACATGTTTTCATGCATCACACTATCACAATTTTGTTTCGTAAAAACAAAGAAATCGGCAGTTGGATTTGATTTAAATCACCCAGAAATTTAATTTTTACTGAAATATACTCCATTAACCGAAATGTTTTCTTTTTTAAAAAAAAGGACCAGATCACAGCTAGTTACCAAAGTGTAACAATGGGTAATTTATATTTAATTTCTAATATACCCATTTTACTTCACCACACTATTTATTCCTTACCCTAATAGACGTTTTTCAGAATATGTCTAAAATCCATTTACTGAACATTACATTCAACGCAATGTCCGACGCGACCTCAATAGGCGTCAGGACATTGGACCCCGATCAGATATATCGTGCACCAGTCCCGTATACTCGCCAGTATAATTTCTTGGATATTCTAGACGATTTTCTAGTATTTTTGTAGCGAAGCTGGCAACCCTCCGATCGCAAGATCACTACTTTTATTACTTTTCTTTGTCGATTCCATCGCTCGGATTCGAACCAGCAACCCTCCGATTACTAGCTGAACGCCTTTATCCATTGGTCCACTGGAGGACTCAAGTTTTATAGGCGAAAGAAAAATTGTTTTAAAAGTTGCCGATTTGCTACACTGTAAAGATAAAGGTACTTAAAAATGAGTACTTGAATCTACACGTGTTTCTTTGAGTACAATTGCATCGTAAATGAGCGATGCCGTTTTCAAATGTAAGTAATCGTACTTTCTTAAAAATGAGCAGTGTGATTTAATATTGCTAATCTGAGCTTCTGTTCAAGCCATCTTAACAAAACGACCTGACAAATTTAAAATATAGGTGTTCAGTAGATTTTTTTTCCACATTTTTTTATGTCGATCGCTTCAATGGAAACTGAGTTATTACATCTCAATTATCTTATTTCCCATTCTTTTGCCACACCTTTTTAACATTTATTCTGTTTATAACTTCTTCACATCACTCTGGTAGCTTAACGGATAAGGCATTGAACTGCAGTACCTGAGGAGAGTCAATTACAACCAAGACTCACCGGGATCGATTCACGGAAAGTCTTGGTTGTAATTGTGATGTTTATTGAAAGTGATTTATGAAGGCAGTTAGCATCTGCTCTTTTTATTCATTTTTACTCATTATACTCATTTATAAGCTTCGAGCATGGATTCTTCATAGTAAAGAAAACATAATGTTATAATCTCGCTAACATCAACGTGAGGCCAACATGTATGGCCTCAGACACGCGGTTAATTACGTCATTCCATTCATAAATTTTCACTGTTACACATTTCCCAATTCATCAGCCAATCGCGAGTATTTTTTAATTCATAATTTTGAAAAGAAGTCACGTGTCTGAGGCTATTCGGTCTGAGATGTTGGTTTCACGATTATGACGTCATTTTCGCTCTACTACAGTCCATTCATGCTCGAAGTTTATAAGTACATTCATTTTTACTTATTATACTCATTGAAAAGTAAAAAAGTAGTGATCTTGCGATCGGAGGGTTGCCAGCTTCGCTACAAAAATACTAAAAAGTCGTCCAGAATATCCAAGAAATTATACTGGCGTGTATACGGGACTGGTGCACGATACATCTGATCGGGGTCCAATGTCCCGACGTCTATTGAAGGCGTTGGGTGTCAGTTCAGGTGTTTCCTCGTCATTTGACCATGGTTCTAAAATAACGAGGTGCATGTTTGGTTTGGTTTGGTTAATTAACGTCGCACTAGAGCTGTACAGTGGGCTATTGGCGACGGTTCGGGGTCAATCTCGAAAGAAAGACCCGGGAATACATACACATTCACACACACATTCATACATGCACCTCGTTATTTTAGAACTATGGTCAGGTGACGAGGAAACACCTGAACTGGCACCCAACGCCTTCAATAGACGTCGGGACTTTGGACCCCGATCAGATTTATCGTGCACCAGTCCCGTATACACGCCAGTAAAATTTGTTGGATATTCTGGCCGACTTTCTAATATTTTTGTAGCAAAGCTGACAACCCTCCGATCGCCAGATCACTACTTTTGTACTTTTCTATGTCAAGTCCATTCTCCGGATTCGAACCACCAATCCTCTGATTACTAGCTGAACGCCTTACCAACTGAGTAACTGGGGCTCCACGAGGTGCATGTATGAATGTGTGTGTGAATGTGTATGTGTTCCCGGGTCTTTTCTTCGAGATTGACCCCGAACCGTCGTCAATAGCCCACTGTGCAGCTCTAGTGCGACGTTATTTAACAAAACCAAACCAAAAACCATTATACTCATTTCTAGGTACATGTTTTTTTCAAAAACGAAACTAATGTAATCGGAGCTTTGGTAAGCATCGCATATAATAAAAAACGGGTAAATTTTACTTATTTTTGAGCACCTATTTTTAAAAGTGTAGGTGTCTTTCCCATCGCTGTCCGGGTTCGAAATTAGCGGTCGTTAGTCATATCTTGCCCCCTACAATTTTCACTTTAACGACCGTATTTAAACAGCCAATCGCTATTTTTGTCACTTAACTTTTTCTGAAAGTTTCCGTTTGAACGACTATTTTTTTTACAACCAGTCGTCATTTTTTTACGTTTAAAGTTGGTTTCCAATAATTGCCCGCAAACTTTTCAGCAATTTTATCAGAAAGGCTGTGATATTTCTAGAGTACGAATGCTTCCAATTTTATGCAAAAGAATCTTTAACGATAACAAGAATATCGTAACCGTTGGCAGCTCTGCTAAAGCAGTTTGATTTATTTTAAAATTACGCCCAAGAAGAACACTTTGGCAACTAAAAAGAATGCTGTCATTGCCAATGACGCCTATCCGTGGCCGAGCGGTTAAAGGCGTCAGCTGGGAATGCGAAGGTTCCCGGTTCGATGCCAGGTGATGTACTTGACAAAGAAAAGTAAAAAAAAAAGTAGTGATCTTGTGATTGGAGGGTTGCCAGCTTCGCTACAAAATACTAGAAAAGTCGTCCAGAACATCCGCAAAAATTAACGGCGTGTATACTGGACTGGTGCACAATAAATCTGATAGGGGTCCAAAGTCCCGACGTTTATTGACGGCGTTGGGTGCCAGTTCAGGTGTTTCCTCGTCATCTGACCATGGTTAAAAAATACGACGCATCGTTTCCGGGCACTGATCTCTAACTGTAACTTCTGTATTGGGCAAGACATTTTGTTGACTTGAAGCCCATGTGGAAGCAGTCATGTTGTGCCCCACATTAATCGCTACCGCAATATTTGGTATATTTTTCATATTAAAATAAGTTAACATATATTGCTTTGGCTGAGGTTTTTTTTTCTATTTTCTTCTAATACCCATTTTAAATATCATCTGCTACTAAAATAGAAAGTCATTTGCAAGTCAAAGTGGAAGCAGTTTAAATGCAAGTGCAAAATCAATTCGTATGGCAGTATAAAATAAATTCTATAAGAATAAAATATAATATTTTTATACATTTAATATTTTCACAAAGGCTTCAACGCGCCCATAGAGGAAACAAGTTTTGAGCCTTCCAGAAGTTAAGTTCAGTGTTCCCGGGTCTTTCCTTCGAGATAGGCCCTGCACACTGAACTCTAACTGTTACTGCAGGAAGGCTCAAACTTTGTTTCCTCTACGGGCGCGTTGCAACCAATTGCCATGCTGCGCCCAACATTTTTTAAAAGTGGTTTAGTGGTGTTTTTTATTACAATAGCATTGTAGAAATATTAAATATATATAAATATTATATTTTCTTCTTATAGAATTAATTTTTATATTGCCAAACAGATAGTTTTTGCTCTTGCTTTTTAACTACTTCTTGCAAATGACTTCCTATTTTAATAGCATATTACATTTAAAATGGGTTTAAAAAGAAAATAAAAAAAACTTACCCAAAAATAATATATGTCGGCGTATTTTAACATGAAAAATATACGAAATATTGCGGTATCAAGAAAAGTGTGCCCCATCATGGCGGCCTCTATATCGGCTTCAAATCAACAAAATTTCTTACCCTATCCAGAAGTTACAATTAGAGATCAGTGGCCCTGCACCGTCGCCAATAGCCCACTATGCAGCTCTAGTTTGGTGTTAATTAATCAAACCAAACCGCACCAACTCTCTACCTGGAAACTCTCGTCTACTTCTCTGTATGAAGTTCGTTGCGCCTGCGTCAATTACGAGCAGCACAATGGCCAACTGGCGTCGGTTCAGGGTATGTTCCGAAGGAAAGACCTGGGAACACTCTAATAGTGAACTGCGGTCAGACGACGATCCTCTCCGCAAGAGTTACGCGATACGAATGCGTCACAAGCGGAAGCTGCGAGTTGAAATACAGCCAATTTTAAGACACGCAATTTGAAATATCGTTTCTTCAACACTGAGCAATAAAATGGCGGATCTTTTTTCACAAAAGCAGAAGTGGGAAGAATGACTTTGTAATGACAAGTGCTCATTATGACTTCGATGTCTTAAACCACTGAACTGTAACTGCTGGAAGGCTCAAACCTTGTTTCCTCTATAGGCGCGTTGAAGCCAATTGAAAACAGCCATGCCGTGGCCCAATATTTTTTTAAAGTGATTTAGGGGTATTTTTTTAATTATCACAGCATTGTAGAAATATTAAATGTATATAAATATTATATATACTTCTTATAGAATAAATTTTCATATTGCCAAAAAAAATAGTTTTTGCTCTTGCTTTTAATCTACTTCGACTTTGACTTGCGAATGACTTTCTATTTTAATAGCAGATTGCGTTTATAATGGGTTTCGAAAGAAAATAGAAAAAAACTCAGCCAAAAGCAATACACGTCGGATTATTTTAACATGAAAAATATACGAAATTTTGCGGTAGCAAAGAAAGTGGGGCACATCATGGCTGCCTCCACATTGTCTTCAAGTCAACAAAATGTCTTGCCCTATCTAGAAGTTACAGTTAGAAATCAGTGTCTTTAACCCTAGAAAGTTCGCATTAACGCCTTGACACAAGGTCGCCCTTAGGGGTGTGGGACGCGTGTCCCGCACAAAATAAGAATGTGACATATAAATTGATTTTTTTCTCTCTTGCTTTTGGCATAAAACGTCTTAAAAATCAGCTGCCTGAAATATCATCTTAATGATAAAACCACTGATCTCTAATTGTAACTTCTGGATAGGGCAAGACATTTTGTAGACTTGAAGCCGATGTGGAGGCAGCCATGATGTGCCCCACTTTCTTTGCTATCGCCATATTTCGTCTATTTTTCATGTTAAAATAAGCCGACGTGTATTGCTTTTGGCTGAGTTTTTTTCTATTTTCATTTTAAACCCATTTTAAATGCTATCTGCTATTAAAATAGAAAGTCATTTGCAAGTCAAAGTCGAAGTAGATAAAAAGCAAGAGCAAAAACTATTTGTTTTGGCAATATAAAAATTAATTCTATACGAAGAAAATATAATATTTATATACATTTAATATTTCTACAATGCTATGCTATTAAAAAACACCACTAAATCACCTAAAAAAAAATATTGGGCCACAGCACGGCTGCTTTCAATTGGCTTCAACGCGCCCATAGAGGAAACAAGGTTTGAGCCTTCCAGCAGTTACAGTTAGAGTTCAGTGGTGCAAATGGGTCAAAAATTTGTGTTGGATGTTATGTGTAAAAGTCTCAATGTAAACTGCTTGGGCTTTCGGTAACTTTCTCCACTGTTAAGTCTGCCTTAAACATTTGATTAGTTGAATATACGGAACTCTAACTGCAACTTCTGGAACTCTCATAGCCAATTCCTTCTATGACAGAGATTGAAGCCATACTGTACCCCGGCTAATTTTTAAAAGTGATTTTGTGAGTTTTTTCTTTCTGAAACCGTTATAGAAATGTTAAACATGTTTTGATGTTTTATTTTCAACATATAGAAACAATTTGTACATAGCCGAAAAATATAATTTGTCTTTTTTCTGCTTATTCAATTACTATTAGTTAAAATGGATTTCAAAGAATAAGCATTCAAAATGGGTTTTAATGGAAAATTAAAATATATATATATAGCCAAAAGTATTTCAATTCGGCATATTTTAGCATGGGTTGTTTGATTTTGATTAATTAATGTCGCATGAGAGCTGCACAGTGGGCTATTGGGGACGGTTCGGGACCTATCTCGAAGGAAAGATGACTCCTATTTTTGAACCATGGTCAGATGACGAAGACAACACCTCCTGTGGCACCCGACCCACCTCAATAGGCGTCAGGACATTGGCCCCCGATCAGATTTGTAGTGCACCCGTTCCTTATACACGCCAGTACAATTTGTTGGATATCCTGGACGACTTCCTAGTATTTTAGTAGCGAAGCTGGTAACCCTCCGATCACAAATCACTATTTTTTTACTTTTCTTTGTCCAGTCCATCGCACGGATTCGAACCAGTAACCCTCTGATTACTAGCTGAACGCCTTTATCCGCTCGGCCACTGGAGGCCCCATGTATTTTTGCATGAACAATGTATATACGAATGAAGATGTAGAATGGAAGTGGGGCACATTTATTTAACCTTCAATTGGCTTCAAGTCAACAAACTGACTTTCCCAATCCGGAAGTTAGTTAGATATCAGTGGTTGAACAGAGCGTGTGAAAGCGTTCATTCGATACAATATAAAGTGAACCGCTTCAACGGCTTCTCTAGGAAGACTTCCATCGACACTTGATTGTGTTGTCAATATAAATGTAAAAACCGATAAACAACTCAATGAAACTGGAGTTGAATTTGTTTGTCGGTAACAGACTTTCTTTCACATGATGTGCAAAACTGAATTAAACGATATGGTAAGAATAATTTATAACTTACTGACTGTGTGGTTGCGCGTTGCAAGGGGACCTGTTAAGACATATATATATATATATATATATATATATATATATATATATATATATATATATATATATATATATATATATATATATATATATATATATATATATATATATATATATATATATATATTCAAAAATTATTTTTTGTGCACCCATCGAGTTGGTTTGGTTAATTAACGTCGCACTAGAGCTGCATAGTGGGTTATTGGTGACGGCTCGGGGACTATCTCAAAGGAAAGACCCGGGAGCGATGCCTCGTATTTTGGTTTGAAATAGGAGATAAAAGTTAGGCGAAATTTTTTTAAGTTGCCAAAGTGTTCTGCTTAGGCGTAATTTTAAAATACATTAAATTGCTTTAGCAGAGCTGCCAATTGTTAGGATATTCTTGTAATTGTTAAAGATTCTTTTGCATAAAATTGGAAGCATTTGTATTCTCAAAGGAAAGACCCGGTAACGATGCCTCGTATTTATGTATAATTGTCAGATGACGAGGAGAACACCTGAGCTGGCACCCGATGCAACCTCAATAGGCGTCAGGACATTGGAACTCGATCAGATTTATCATGAACCGGTCCCGTATACACACCAGTATAATTTTTTGTGTGTTCTGGGCAAGTTTCTAGTGTTTTTGTAGCAAAGCTGGCAACCCTCCGATCGCAAGTTCACTACTGTTTTAAGTTTCTTTGTCAAATCCATCGTAACGGTTCGAACTAGCAATCCTCTGATTACTATCCGAACGCCTTTATACACTGGGAAACTGGAGGCCCGTGTCCCCATCGGGACTAGAACTCGTAATCTATTATTCCGATGTCCCGCGCGCTGCCGACTATGCTACAATTGAAGGGGCCAGTAGAAGAAGGGGTTAACTAACAAAAATCGCTTTCAGCATAATTTTTTTTTCGTAAACAATAATCTTGAAGAAAAGGGTTGCTTTTCGTTGAACGCCCTTTATTTAATGCCAATTAAATTGCTAATTTGCCCCATAATTTTTTTTACGTTGCTATGGCAGCCATTGCAAACTTTATTTTATTAGTTGAATAGACATCGCGTTAGAGCTACACAATGGACTATTGTTGAGTGTTCGGGTTGGTTGGTGGGCTTCTGGTATAACGGTTCAAAATCGATCTCGAAATTTAGTTGAATTAACGTGGTACTAGAGCTGCATAGTTAGCTATTGGCGACGGTTCGTGGTCTATCTCGAAGGAAAGACCCGGGACACTGACTCATAATTTTGAACTAAGTTTTGATGGCGACCTAATATTTTCTCGATAATTAGTGTGGTAATGATGATAGGTTACCAAAATTGGCGCGATTTCGCATAATTGGCATTTAGACATCTGAATGAAAGCAAAGCAATGCAAATGAAATGTATACCGTTTACTACATTATATCTGCCTAAATAAAACAAGTATAGCTATACAATTTTGAGGCAAGATGCATACCACGGTTACAACATAACCTGGAAAACCGGGAAATCAGGAAAATATCATGGACATTTTTAATTCTGGAAATATCAGGGAAAAGTCAGGGAGATTTTTAAAATGTCACAAAAAATCATGGATTTTTTCAAATTTGAATCATTAAGATGGCAATTATCGTAACTTAGTTGTCAATATTTCCTTTTAGTTCTGAATAAGAACTTAAGAAAACAAGCATGGTTATGCGCATTTTCATATTTTCAGTTTTATTTTTGTAAAAACACGAACCACTGCTGGAGGGAGAAGAAAAAGCAAAGTTTGTTGGAACTTGAATTGTAAGCAACATGTGAGGTGCTAATGAATATGGGATTATTTGAAGATTGGAATAGGAAATATTAGGCATATAAAACATTTAAAATTATCTACAAAAGAAATTGATTTTTTTTGTTGCATTATCTGCTTCCAGAGAACATGTTTCATTTCTATTATGCCTGTTGCAATTGCATAATTTGTGTTGTATCCGTAAATTATTATTTTAACTGTCAATAAGTATTGCTTATAATTTTTTCATTTATAATGTAATATATTTATAGTATTGTAGTGTGGATACTGTGTTTCTATGCAAAACATGTTGCAACATTTCTTAATGTAATTGTAAAATCAGGGTATTTTTGTGACGCCATCAGGGAAATATCAGGGAACTTTTTTCCAAAGAATGTTATTGCCACCCTGAATACGTATTTAAAGCCTTCATATACATTTAATATATATTCTTTAAAAAAAATGTTAGTTAGTTCCTTCTTCCACTTGCGCCTTCAATCGTTTTAGCTAGGTCTTGAAAATATTTTTTTTAAAGATGTTTGTTTATGCAATATTTATTTGACATTGTAAATAATCGTTTAATGATACAGTGCGGTTACAGACCGTCAATAATAGTATTTTTAGTTTATAGCGTATGGAGTTTATATAATGTCCTTACCTGTCGTTTGATACAAAGTTTTTGAAAACATTCACATATTAAGTTATATGAAATTCGAAATTAAAATTTAAACAAAAGTGGACACGCACCCTTTTGGAAACACTCTCTGTTTGAACATTTAAAAATTTAATTGCTTAAAATAAATCCAATATTTCGTGCCCTCACTGATCCTAAATAGCTGAGAAATATCAGCACGGGTAAGACCAAAAAATCTATTTAAAATTACCAGTGATTTTACCTTTTACAGTTTCTAAAGAAATTGTCTTTTTTTTTTTATCTTTTGGAACACTTTTCTAAATTATATTTCTAATCAAAACAAAATTTTATGCACCATTAGTTTATTGTAAAATTTACATTTATTTACAAATCTAAATTTTAGTTGTTTCACTAGAATAAAAAAAAATATATATATGGGCGAAAATACGAGTCTAAAAGTAAACAAAAATGTTCTATTTTCAAAAATGGTAATTTTTTTCTAGTCCATCACCAAAATTAAAATTAGGTTTAGTAGTTTAATTACAATATAGTCATATAAAAACTCGTCTTTTACAAACATTGCGTTAAGAATATTAAAATACAAATACAACGTTAAAATACGCAATAAAAATCCAAGAGATCAGGACAAGTTTCGTGAGATACATCTCCCTTCATCAGCAGAAATGAAAAGTCTAAAAAGTCTTCATTTTCTGCTGATGAAGGGAGATGTATCTCCCGAAACATGTCCAGATCTCTTGGATTTTTATTGCGTATTTTAACGTTGTATTTGTATTTTAATACAATATAGCAGTGTTCACTCTATGAATGAAAAGGGGCAGGGCGCTGTTAGCAGAAAAAGGGCACCCTGTTTTTGGAAAGGCACTTCTTGCTTTTAAAAGGGCAATTTAAAAAAAAATTGGGGTGGGCCGTGCCACCCGTTGACACATCGGACCCGTGACCAAAAAAAAAAGTTCCGATTTATTGGTTGATATTGCGCTACTGCTGCATATTGGGCTATTGGTGACGGCTCGGGGCTTATCTCGAAGGAAAGAACAGTACAAAATTTATGTCACTTTGTGGAAATACTACTTGTAATTCAAAATTTGACATTTTAAAATTAATGTTTTCGCTAAAAACCAAATCGGTAAAAGTAGCCCGAATTAGGCCCCTTACAAAACTCATGAAAAGGCTACTAAAATCTAAAATTTGGTAATAAAATGTCTAATCTTGTAATCTCGCCTCAAACCATCTTACAGGCACCTAATAGGATTCGTGCAATGCCCCGTGCTCGAAATTACCGCGGAATCATCGCGATTTCAAAACACGCTTAGCTAAAAAGAAGTTTGTTTTTCTACTGTCATAATTCACTTAATTCCAATTTACACAAAAAAAATTATCGATGCCTTTTTTAAAGACAGCTAGGAAATCAAGGATGCTTGTGCTTGACTAAAAAGGACAATAGGGGCGGACATTTTTTCGAAAGTGGGCGACATTTTTGAAAAAGGGGCATGAGGGCGCTATCGAGATGAAAAAAGGGCAGGCAGGGTGGACCGCCATTCAAAAAACGTCTAGAGTGAACACTGCTCAATATGATCTACATAAAAATAAAATTTTATGATTGTAGATTGCAAAAATGTTTTAGAAAGTGAACCCTACAAATTTATTAACCTAAAATCCAACAGCTATAACGTTACTTTTTTTATTAAAATTATACTAAATGCAGTAAAAAATGTGATTGAATCTTGTTAGATATTGTTTTTTACTGACGTATACAAAAATTTATTCAAATTGACTTAATAGTATCGTATTTTCACTGCTTTTTACAAGCACAAAAAATTATCCATTTTTGTTCATCGCAAATAGCACGTCCACTTAAAAAATAATTTTTTATAAAAATTAAATTCGGAAAAAACGAGCAAGAAAGTGTAAAATACCCATCTATTTTACCATAAATATTTAAAAATACGTTTTTTTTCACAAAAACATATCGAACAATCCTTTAACAATGAAGCGCGGCTGAATGAATGCTTTCCTGTAGTCGGCCTGTGAATCGACAGATAAACGCATTTACAGATCCGAACGGTAGCCAACCGCGGCGAAATGGCTGGGGCGCCAGAATCTCTCCTCTATCTTTCTTTTGGCGACATTGTAAAATTATTTTTTAACCTGAAAATATAACGGAAAAATTATTGTAGAAAAGGGGGGGGGGGGAGTTCGACCCTTCCCCCAATAATCTGGAAACCCCGGAAGTTGGGAATTTCAACTTCTAAACACCCTGAGTTGGGAAAATTTATGCATGAAGAAAATTAGTATTATTAACAAATGAAAGGTAGGGAAGAGTAGAAATTGCCCAACTTTGTAAGATTACATTTAAATTATACCTCATGATGGGCACTGCATTGGATTTTGGGTGCCACAAATCAACGCTTGTGAGGGAAATGTTTAATATTACCTAAATTATATAAAAAAAGATGAAAAATATCGAAAAGTTGGAAATGGGAGGTTTCAGCACTGTTGAGTTGGGAATTTCGAATCGTTAAGTTGGGAAATTTCTTGTTCCAATCCCTCCAAAATATTTTTTGTGTAACGGCTCTACCTGAATATCTCCTCATATATTTACCACAGAAAAAACAAACAAGATATTCTATTACAGTTTCGCTTTCACAGCTGGGGTCGCATTAAAATGGCACTTGCCGAGGGTCGGGCTGTTAGTATAGGTCACGTGCAGGCACCAGGCGCGTAGGTATAGATTTTTCATGGGGGGGGGGTCCTTTTTTTTGGGGGGGGGGTCCTTTTTTGGGGGGGGGTCCCTCTTAGATTGGGAATCCTTAATCCCCTTCCCCCCCCCCCAAAAAAAAATCTCTATTTTTAGGATTTTTACAGTAGTTCGGTTTTTAATTTTTTTTTATTTGACTTACAATGGGAGGGGTTTGAACCTCCTAAACCCCTCCCTTACCTACGTGCCTGGCAGCCACGTAGGCATAGATTTGTCATGGGGGTGGTTCAGTCACTGATTAACTTTTACCTCGCTCCCCCCCCCCCCATATTTTTTTTATTTTTTTTTTAATTATATTAATTTTTATTCAAGTAAACAGGAATACGTTGGTATATAAATATATCGAAAATATCGAATAAGCTATAAAAATATCGAAAATATAAATATATAAATATATAAAAAATATCGAAACAGCAACAGCTATCGATTGGTTTTCATGAAATCTTTACCAATATCAGTCATTGCCTATTTTTAAAATTAGTGATTATGAAATAAATTTAGAGAACAAATAAAAAAATTTAAGATTCCTTAATCTTGTGTATTAAGAGATATATTTCAGATACAATTCAGAGACAAGACAATTCACGTCAAGATGAGAGTGATGATTTTATTAGAACTCGCTACACAGTATGAAAACTGGTGTCACAGCTTATTGATTAGTGTTGCCATTCTTAACTAAGTATATCTAAATCTAAACTAAATACAGTGGTGGTGATGATGATGATGATTGGCGCGATGATATTACACTTAAGTTTAAAATAATATATGGATCCCGTTTAACGATATTTTCCCCTTGTCTCCGAAATTCAAGTGCTATTTAATGAAGCACGATGAAATTATGTTACGCTTAGTTTGAGATAAAAATGACATCAAAAACATGTTTTTGAAACCTTTTAAAAACTATTTTTTTTATGTAGAAACCTTGAAAAATACCAGGTTTTCCCTCACGCAACTCAACAAGAAGTATGATACTAGAAATTGAAATTTTTCTAGTTTTTAAAGTATTTTTTATAATTTTTACAGTAATTCGATTTTTAATTTTTTTTTTCTTAACTGTTAATGGGAGGGGTTGAACCCACGGAGTAAAGAAAAAGTTGGAGATGATTTTGCGAGATTTCGTGAGAAGTAAGTTAGCAACCCCAAACTAGGCTACATTTTTAAAACTACATAAATAATAAAATACATATTTCATAAGTACAGATATACACAAAATAAAAACAATGCATTATTTTTAATTTTAGAAAACGCATGCTAAAACTTAAAAAATGACGGTTTGTGCAGTTGTGGGATGCAGTACAAGTTCCAAATCGATAAAGGATGCTATTATTTCCAATTCATAGGTAAATTAAATTATAAAATAAATTATCGCCAAGTACTGGTACAAAGTAGTGCTTAACCCTATAGTGCATAGTGTAGCATATATGCTACACAACTTTAAAATGACCACTAGTTGCATCTATTGAGTTTTACGTTAACTATTGTAGTATTGTCACGTAGGAAACAATGTGCCTAGTTCATATAACCACCGATGGGTCCTTATCTTTATAAAATTATTGTGATAAATGCAATCTGTTACTTCGAAGTCTGTAGTTCTAAAATTGGCTCATGAAGGTTAAGTTTTTAAAGACAGTTTTATTACTTATAGGTATAATATGGCTGTACAAAAAATCCTAGCTAATACCAGAGGTATGTAGTTTGTATTTAACTACATTTTCAAACTTTTTGAAAATTATTTTAGTAATTACGGCAACATTTACATGTGTTGCATATCTGCTACATCATGGGCTAAATGACATTTTAGACGAACATTTTCAGGAGTGCTATTTTTTAGTTATGTGAGTTTTTAGCAATTTTTTCGTTATTTATATATTTTTGGTGATATTTTTTTGGTTTTAGATGTCCAAAACATTTACATTTGTAGATAAAGATGGGAAAAGGAGCATAAAAATATCATAAGAAATCTCAGAACTTCTTTGAATGCCCCTTGGAAGTGAAGAAGACTGTTCCTCTTCCGATGATGGGTTTGAAAGTTTGTTTCCTTTGCCGTACGATGTTCTCCTGTAGCGATTAGAAATTGTTCTAAATGATGACCAGCTATTGGTCTCGAAAAAAGAGATTATGTACAAGCAGAAGTAGATGGGTTTGACGAGCATCTCTCTACATCTCAAGCTCCAAGTACTGGGGGTTCTTCTATGGTAAGAGGGGAGAAAAAATAAAAGGCAGGAAGAAAAAACATCATTATTTGTGGAAAAAACAAAAAAATTGCACCTAGAGGACAATGAAACAAAATTCTTAGGACATTTTAACCTTCCTAATGAAGTACTTAGTTTGGAGACTCCATTTCAGTTCTTTTACTTATTAGATGATAGCTTTTATGACTATGTAGTTCAACAGACTATTATTTACAGCACCAAAAAAGATCCTAACAAGGTGTTTAAATTCTCAAATAGTATGCTGCAAAAATACCTTGAAATTTGTATTTTTTCTTCATTTATGAACGGCCTGCTAAGGGATTTATGGAACCAGTTCTGGGAAACGAACTTGTAAAAAGTACAATGGTGGTAAACACCTTTGAGAAAATCCGTGGCCTTTTGCATTTCAACAATAACGTAAATAAGTTTCCTCATGACCATCCTGATTATAATCATCTTTTCAAACTTAGACCTAATGCAGAGTGCATGAATAAAATATTTCGGACTATCTCAATGGAGGAATTTCTAAGTGTTGATGAGCAGACGTGCTTCCCGTAACTGGCTGTACTGACTGGTAACTGACCAGTATCCTCCATAATGTGGAAAGACAACAATCTGGTTCATTTGATCTCTACATTATATGGAGTTGAGCCAAATACCGCAATAAAGTGATACAACCAGAAAACTAAAAAACGGGACGAAGTTGAATGCCCTAAAATAATTAGAGCCTATAATAAATACATGGGTGAGGTAGATTTACTAGATAGTCACATTGGAAGATATAGTATCACTTTGAATGTAAGAAGACATTGGTATCTAAGGCTGTTCTCTCATTTGGTGTATCTCGCAGTAATAAATAGTTGGATTATATACAACAGAGACGTCCAGAACAAAAAACAAAAGTGAATGAGTCAAAAAAAAAAGTTCAGAAAAGAAATTGCAACCACGCTGTGTCAAATTTGTAAAGAGGAAACTCCAAAAAGGAGACGTCCAACACACTCTGACAAACAAGACAAAAAAAGGCCAAAAACGTCTGCTGTTTTTAGGCCTCTGCCTGACGTTAGAAGAGATGCGTTTGACTACTGGCCCGAATGGGAAGACAAGAGAAACCGGAGAAAAAACACAGGCTGCAATGGTTTTACCTTTATAAAATATTCAAAATTTAAAAAAATTTAAACTTTGTCTCAACAAACACAAAAATTGTTTCAAATCTTATCACAAATAAACTTTTTTTTTAATTATTTTCTTAAATTACTAATAATTATTTTTATCCACCTTAGATATTTTTTTATTATAGATTTTGTTTAAGTCTGCATGTTTTCCTGCATGTTCCAAACGTATTTTCCTTGTAAAAAGTTAAAATTATCAGGGAGAAGTCTTAGAACAAAAAAGCTTTGTTAGCGCATGATGTTGCATATATGCTACATAACGGTTTTAATTGATTATTTAATTAAATAAGCACTTAGGATTTTTTTGTATATTTTTCCAGTGGTCCAGAGGCAAAAAGTAAACCAAAAAATTTTATGTCATTAAAAAAGAAAAAATCATGCCCTAGAGGGTTAAAATAGTGACAAATGCTTCGCCAGTTCCTACTTTTTAAGCGATTGCTTATTTCACATTGCAAACCGGTTTTAGACTTCGCACCTCCACCTTCTTCTTTTCTCCGTGGTTGAACCCCATGAACCACCCCCTTACCTACGTGCCTGGTCATGTCAGTCGACCCTAGCCCCCCCCCCCCCCCCCCCGAGGCAGTGGCGTAGGAATTTCTTTTTTTCAGGGGACTCTGAATTTTGTTTTTAATATATTGTTATACAATATAAAATAGTACGGAGTTGCAGCTATTAAACAATTAAAAAACAATCAATGTTTTAAATTTTTACAAACAAGTGTTTAACTTGTAGCCGTTTTTGTTTGGACAGCTTTAGAACATAAAGTAACCAGGAAAAGGTTAATAGTAATTTCAAATGTCCGTATTGTACGCTAAAATATGAATTTTTTCAGATTTGAGGAATTCGTCTCTATTTAACTTATTAACAAAATCTTAATTTTCTAAAAGAAGAAATTTCAACTATATAAGCTGTTTAGAAAATAGTGCATGAATCTGATGGTTTATTATTTGAAAGGAAATAAATTACGGGGTATACGATTATAATTTATGAAATGTCCACAAATAATATTTTTTTTATTTAAAAGCGTATTTTTTACATTATTCTTAAAATTACTCTTTAAAGCTTTAGCGTTGTAGCTTTCAATGCAAATTCCCCCCACTTTAAAGTACGTTTAGAATAAATAAGGGACGCTTCCTTTCGAATGCCTCTTTGTAGGAATTCTCTATTACTAAAATTTGTTTTTTAAGTATTTAAAAAAAATAAAAAATAGTATAATATTAGGGGGGGCTGAGCCCCTTCAAAATAATTACTGGGGGGGGGGGGCGGGCTCGAGCACCCCCTTCCCCCCTACTTCCTACGCCTATGCCCTGAGGGGTTCCTGGCGGGAACCAGACGCTGGTGACCAACCCATCTCTTACGTCAAACAGCCTTGGTGTCCCCTTAATGAGATAATTTGGCGATTGCGCCCATTGTGGGATTCTCTTTCGGTCTTTTTCGGAGCCTTTTGTCGCCGATCTGCGAACCCCTTTTGTTTTCTTCGTCTCTTTTTATAGAGTGCGGTAAATGTCTTTTCTCGTGTCGGGGAAAGGGGTATTTTTAGACCGACGCGCGATTCATTCTTCCCTCGTGTAATGGCAGGACGAGAATGAAAGAGTTTGAAACCAACACCCTTTTTTTTTAAAAAAAAAGTTAAGGAAATTGTAGTAATAAAACCCAACAAAGAAGGGTTCATATTTATTATTATTTATTTATTTAGACACACAATGTTGTCAAGGAGCCCCAAGGCCCGTCCAGACAACGCAATAAAAATACATATACAATAAAACAACATACACAATAAGTACATACATTTTAAAAACTACATGCTTATACAACTAGGAGGCTCCGCCCCCTGTTCCGCCAACCCCCGGAGGATTGATACGCAATTCTCATAGGTTTGCCTCGCAAACCACTTCTCGCTTCGCTCGCTAAAAGGTAGGACACAATAACAATGTGTCCTAGTAACAATACTTTTTTTTAATTATATTACTAAAAACTTTAAACGTAGAAACTGTAAATTTAAATTATAATTCTTCTTGGCATCAATACATTTTTTCGTATGTAAATCAATATAAAATCATTTAATTTAATTTCTTTTAAACTACAAATGAAAACAATGGAACCACTGGCAAGCCATTATTTATTATTTTATTTCCACCATTATTTATTATTTTCCACGTTATTTTCACACCTTTCCTGCGTTTTAGTTTAATTTTTAACATTATTGGTAGTTTGTTTTGGCATAATTGATGTTAAGCTTACCATACTCTTGCCTACCAGAAGTGTGTACGTAACTAAGTTAATACGTCATAAAACTGAACGTCATTGGAATCTAGTTTTCAAAATTGCCAACAGATGGCGCCACGTCAATGTTCCGCTCATGTAAAATTTACAAAAGCGTTTTTCAAAACTTCTATTTTTAATGTAATAGGGTTTATATTCTTCCTAATTTAAGCTGACATCAACAAAATAATTATTTACTAATGAAATGAAGGGGCTAATCGTCAAAATGGCTTTATTCGATTTCGCATATCCTTTGAAAGATAGCTCTTACAGTCAAATACATTCAACTCTTTTCATTGAGTTATTTATCGACTTTGCATTTATAATGACAACACAATGAAATGGCTACGGGAAGCCTTCCTAGAGAATCCATCGAAGCGCTTTACTGTATATTGTATCGATTGAGCGCTTTCACACGCTTTGTTCAACCACTGATATCTAACTGGAACTTCCGGATTGGGCAAAGCAGTTTGTTTACTTGAAGCCAATTCAAGGTTAAATAACTGTGCCCCACTTCCATTTCTACATCTTTATTCGTATATTGTTAATGCTAATATATGCCGAATTAAAGTACTTTAGGCTATATTTTTTTTATTTTCCATTTAAACCCATTTTGAATGCCTATTCTTTGAAATCCATTTTAACCAATAGTTATTGGATAAGCAGAAAAAAGACAAATTATATTTTTCGGCTATATACAAATTGTTTTTTATATGTTGAAAATAAAATATCAAAACATATTTAACATTTCTATAACTGTTTCGGACAGAAAAAACAACAAAATCACTTTCAAAAATTAGTCGGGGTACAGTATGGCTGCTTACTGTATGGCTTCAACCTCGTCCATAGAAGGAATTGGTTATGATCGTTCCAGAAGGGCTATTTATTTTTTAATTTCCCATTAAAATCCATTTTGAATGCCTATTCTTTGAAATCCATTTTAACCAATAATAAGTGAATAAGCAGCAAATATATATATATATATATATATTGGCGGTATACAAATTGATTCTGTGTGCAGAAAATTAAATATCAAAACATTTAACATTTCTATAACGATTTCAGAAAGAAAAAACCCACAAAATCACTTAAAAAAAAAAAGGGTTGCCACTTTCGCTACAAAAATACTATAAAGTCGTCCAGAACATCCAATAAATTATACTAGAATCTATACGGGATTGGTGCGCGATAAATCTGATCAGGGTACAATGTCTTGATGCCTATTGAGATTGCACCGAGTGCAAGCTCAGGTGTTGTCTTTGTCATCTGACCATGGTTCAAAAACACGATCATCGTTCCCGGGTCTTTCCTTCAAGATAGGTCCCGAAGCGTCACCAATAACCCACTGTGAAGCTCTAGTGCGACGTTTAATTAAGCAAACCAACCAGTAGTACACATAATATAAAAATTGATAAAAAATCTCTTTTTTTTAAAAATAATTTTCAAATTTAAAGCGTTAGGAGTACTTTTAAAAATCTTATGTACTGATATAATTTAAAAAATATTTTTATAAAAAAAAAGGAATGTGTTGGAAATATTTATTAAACTTTCCTGCTGTGAAAACAAGCCTTCAGAATCGAAATTTTCCTTATCCGTCTTAGGGTTAAGTGTACAATTGAGATTGGGATGGCATTCTGGAATCTTTGAGAATTATGATAAAATATTGTAATTGTCTTTGTATTACCTTCAGATTTATCAAAAAGAAATAAAAATGCAAAAATAAAATAATCTTTCTAAAAAAAAAAGAAAAACCGCCTTTAAGAAAAATGCACTAAAAAGTAAAAAATAATTTTTAATTTTACGAACACATTAAAAAAAATTGAATTATTTAATGTGGATTTTATACTTATTACAACTTTTTGAAGTTGATGCCAATTTACAAAAATCATACTTAAATTTTGGCGCCGATTTCAAAAAAGGCGGTTTTCCTTTTTTTTTAGAAAGATTATTTTATTTTTCCCTTTTTAGTTTTTAATTTAGCATAGAGATTCGCCCCCTATTAGTTTTCACCAAGAAATTCAAGTAGCAACTTGTGCTCAACAATGTATATTGTAAAACAATCCTTATCAATGCCAATAAATGCTGGTTAAACAAAATGCCATTGTTGTACAACTTCTGTTAAACAATGAGAATATTTTTAAATGGGATAAATTGTTTAAAAAAACTCCAGTTAATCGACATTTCTGGATATATAACAGCCGGATAACCAATTATTTTTTTCAGATTTTGCCTAAATGGATTTTTCTCTATCCAACAAAAAAAGAATTTTCGAAATAGGACAATAATTTTTTTTAATGGTCCGGTTAATTGAGAATTCCGGTTACTTAAATGCCGGATAACCGGATATTTTTTTCAAATTGCTCCAAATGAAACATCTCCAATCCAATAAAAATTGTTTTTGCAAATATCTGAATTAGAACCAAAATCCTGCGCGAACATACATAAAAAGAAATACATAACAGTCGAATCTATAACCTCTCGACTTGGCGCGCGATTTGGCAGTTTTAATTTAAAATGTCTGGAGGTTTTATTTTGGAGTTTTGGTTGGCGCGCTGTTCAGTCGGTTAAAAATAAAAACAACTCATTTAAAACAAAAAAAAAGGTTATTGTTCTTTTAAATGTTTAATTTATAATAAGTATTAGGATATATTTACATTCTATAAATCTATTAAGGAAAATTAAATTTTTCTCCATCATAATAATTTTCTCCGCAAGTTGCTTTTTTTTTGTATGGTGCGGGCCTCTGGGCGCGACCTATGAAGCCTATCTGTATATACTATTACAATGTATATGTTACCGTTAAAGTATATAATGCAGTTATTTCATAGAATACCTAGTTATTCCATGAAATAACTGATCGTGTCCGTTAAAGTGTGTAATATGTTATTAATTTGACACTTTAACTAGTTATTCTATGAAATAACTAGGTATTCTATAAATTAACCAATGAGAGACAGTTAAAGTGTAAAATAAACAATTTATCTAAAATGAAATTAAACTAATAATAGACAATTAAAATGAAAAAGAAGCAATTTATCTAATTTATGCAGCGTATAAATGGTATTTATGGAAACGTACCATAAAATCGTTTGTTACAACAAGGATTACTAAAATGACACTTGGAATTACAAAGAACATTATTTCTAAAACAAAAACATTTTTTGTTGACACACTGGGTTTTACACGAAAATTTTTTAAATCCCTGACCAGTACCTAAACTTTGAGCTGTAGCAACCGACCGGAGCGATATTTCTACATCCGGTACTTCTTCGATTTTAATTAATTTTTGTTCGCAGACACTGAACTGGGATCGGGAATATAATTGTTTTATGCGGCCGTTTCTTGTGCCCAATTGGAAAAATCCTTCTTCGGTTATTTTTATGATGATAGCTAAAATAGATTTGACATCACCTTTTCCTCTGTCAACTTCAGGCACTCGGATACCGTCGGTAAACCCCACAGAGGCTTCAGAATGAGATTTATCCGACATTAATTTAATTTATTTTACACTTTAACGGGCTGCAGATCGTTATTCTATGAAATAACTAGTTAAACCATGAAATACCAGAGAGTTGTAATATTAAATAGAGAGCGCCTTCAATACCAGACTCTCGTAAGGCCGCGGTGTCAACATTGAAAAGAAAAACTCATATCACGTGGTTATAGCGCTGCCACATTTGGCGTACAGACATCTGCAGAAGTTTCAAATTTGGCGCACTTTCTTCTTTTTTGGTGATAAGGAGTTCTGTCTGTATTCAACTTCTTAACATATATGTACGTATTTACTTATTTTCAAACAATATTCGCTAAATATTTCCGCTTCATTAACGAAACGAAAATATTTTATTTGTCTTCAATACTCGAAGAAGCGAAACTCTTTATATTTCTCAGGTTTTATTGTTCATATTTTCTTATTGAACTATACAAAATAACAATGGAAAGAACTTCGCTTATGGTAACTTTTTTACATAAAAACGTAATGCAATTATTTCAAAACTACAAAGTAAGAAAAATCTCCTTAATGTATCTGTTAAACTCCCTTAAATTGTGCCACTCGTTCAAAAAAACGATATTTAAATACAAAATTAAACACAAAACCATATTACAATACTTCTATCTCGTTTAGTTTTTAAAGTCGCCAAGGCCTGCCAAGTAATATTGGCGCATGAATGAATTGGCATTTCCACGTATCACGTGGTTTCAATGATGGACACACGGAAATCAGCATTTTTATTCCTCTATTTGTATCATTACTCTATGTGAAATACAAGAGAGTTTTACACTTTAACGGACACTATCAGTTATTTCATGGAATAACTAGGTATTCTATGAAATAACGGATTTCATACTTTAACGGTAACATATATACTATTTTATTTTTAAATTGGCGATTAAAAAAATTAGCTTCGGATATAAACGGAAAACTAGACTGAATTTTAATATTCCAAGACTTGGATGCCCAATCAGATGTTGAAGAAGACCTGTATATAATTTCTCAGACATGTCTGAGAAGCATGTGTTTTGCTTACACAGACACACACACTGTCTTTTATTATTATTATTATAGATTATCGCCATTGTAGCGAAAGATCAAAGTTCTACAAACGCAAGAAAACAAAATGTTGAATCCGCTTCAAGAAACCGCCGACTATTTTTAAGTCTCGATCCCAGCGCCTTGAGGACGACACTGGAGCAAGTGCAAAAAAGCAATAAAGGGGACCTCTTCTCCACACGGATAGAATCTTTAAACTCTTGTTCTTCGTTCTAATTTTGAATGTCGACTCTCGCGATATTACGATATTCGGTGCACGTGCACCCCTTCAGACTTTGAGCGGTCTCGGAAGTAAATCACGTCTACGTCCATTTAATTACGTCACGTACTTGCACGACCTAGCGTGACGTGGAGAGATGCACCAAAAATTGGCTTTTTTGGGATAGGAAGAGGGACAGGAAGAGGGTTCTATAGTTTGACCTTGAATCTGCTACCAGATTTGGCACAAAATCGCACATTTTGTTGTTTGTTTGTATGAGAAGAAATTAAATGTTGTCATTTCAATGTTAAAATAAAATCCACGTCCCAAAATGCTACTAGTTCTGCGTATGGGATAATTAGAAATAAATATATCCTCCTACCCAGCAAAAAAAGTCCGCATGAAACCTTCATCAAAATTGTCAAAATTGAAGGTTTTTTGAAGGTTTTATAAAGGATATTGAAACAAAAAACTGCATTTTTTTTAAAGTTTTTAATTTTCATACATAAAACCTTATTTGCATTTTCCCTTCATGATTAAAAATAGAAGGTGTTTTGCAGGTCTTTATGAAGGTTTCTTGCAGTTTGTATAAAGGACATTGAAACAAAAACCTTTAATTTTATAGATCTTCAAAAAAACTGCAGTTTTTCTGCATAAAACCTTCAATTTCAAAATTTTGATGAAGGTTTTATGCTGACTTTTTTTGCTGGGTATCATTAAACAAAATATTATGAAAATAGATTGATGTACAGTAAAATCCGTTTATAACGATGCCGGATATAACGATACACCGGATATAACAATGTAAAATGCAAATGAAGTTTGGATTTTCTTTAGCAGTCCATGTTAAATTTTCCGGATATTACGATGCTGGTTAGAACGATAATCCTCATGTAACGATTGAGTTTCCCCCGTCTTATGTCAATAAAAACCGCTTATAACGACGAAGAAGGAGAGAGGGAGGGCCGTTTGCGCATAAAAGCGTCAAGCGATTATCACGTGAACAAGAATGCTCGAAATTTGCGAAGAAATCCCCAGTTCTTCTACAATGTTAGAAATAATAAGAAATTTTATGGAAATTTCCTGTTACAATGTCAAATCTAAGCAAACAAAAATGACTGACCATTCTTAATCAAAATAGCAGTTTATATAACTAACTTTATCTAACTAGTATATGTTGTCGATATATGTCAGTACATAAAATATATCTATATTTAATTATTATGTATGTATGAGTATTATACTTTCTTATTAAGCGATATTTTTCATGATTCGGATATAATGATCAAATTAGGACGGTCCCTTGCACATCGTTATAAGCGGTTTTGACTGTAATAAAAAAATATAGGAGGCTCCGCCAACCCCCCGGAGGATTACTACGTAATTCTCATAGGTTTGCTTCGCAAACCACTTCTCGCTTCGCTCGCTAAAAGGTAGGACACAATAACAATGTGTCCTAGTAACACAATACTTTTTTAATTATATTACTAAAAACTTTGAAAGTTGAAATTGTAAATTTAAATTAATATTCATCTTGTCATCACTACATTTTTTCGCCATGTAAGTCAATATAAAATCTTTTTAACTACAAATTAAAACAATGGTACCACTGGCAAGCCTACCATTATTTATTTATTTTTCATGTTATTTTCACACCTTTCCCGCGTTTTAGTTAAATTTCTAACACTATTGGTTGTTTGTTTTGGCAATAATTGACGTTATGCTTACCATAAATCTTGCTTATCAGAAGTGTGTAATTTACTGAGTTTTACGTCATAAAAATAAATCTCATAGAAATCTAGCTTTCAAAATTGCCCACAGATGGCGCCACCTCAATTTTCCTTCATTTAAAGTTTGGAAAAGCGTTTTTCAAAACTTCTATTTTTTTTAATATAATAAGGCTTATATTCTTCCTAATTTAAGCTGACATCATCAAAATAATTATTTACCAACGAATTGAAGGGGTTAATCGTCAAAATGGCTTACATAATGGCAAAATAAAAATGCGGGCGCAACAGAATTTTGTAAACAAAGTAACTGTTGCCATTCCGCATAGAGAAAAACAGCGTTTTACAATCACCGCGTAAGATAATTATATATAAAGACGATAATATAACAAAAGAATTATAATAGACACAGGATGATGACAATAACACTCACGCATCACACAACCCCCATTGTTACCAAAGCCCCATTTCATTGTTAGTGATAGACAGCCCCTGATGACATAACCCATAAAAACTGGAAATGGTCCCTGGACTTTGACCACGCAGGTTAATTACAATGTCAATCGGGAGGGTAAAGCAACCGGCAAACAGTAATCACAAAAGAATAAGGTGAAAAGGGTATCCTTTTCATGGGGGCTGTGACATAGTCCCATATATAGGTTAGGGTTAGCGAGCTTATGACAAATATGACGCCCTAGAACGTGTTTTTTTATCGCGAGTTCTGGTGTTCCTAGAACTTCTAGTACACCAAACTGCATCTAACTACTGAATTTGATTCAGCTCGATGTAAATGTGCATTTAGGTATTAAAAACAAATACTTAGCTAATTTAATTGTTAATAGTTTATCCTATAATAATTTTAATCATCTAATTATTTCTTACTTATTATGCTTATCGTTTATAAAGTTTTGCTTATGTATAACTTTTTTTTTTATTAATTGTTTTTAAGTAATTAGTTCTTAGCTTCACAATTGTTTTTAATTACAATTCTGAGAAAATTTTGTTTCATCAACGATATATTTTTTTTCGATACAAGACTAGGTTTTATTTCAATGTTGGAGTGTCTTAATGTTTCTTGCTTTTCTGAAATTTTAAGGTAATTTTTGAAGAAAAAAAAAGTGAATATACCTTAGGTCATAAGATAAATAATATCTTAGGTTATAAGATATCTTAGTTCATCCTTCACCCTACAGCTATGTCCTTATATTTCCGACATTTTAATAACGTATGTGGTTGCTAATGAATTAATTTTGAAAACGAAGATAACTGATTTTTTTAAATGCTCAATAAACAGTATTTTGGATCAGAATATTGAATTATCAGGGAAGAGTTACAAGTTTCCTATTGCCAGTGATACTCAAAATTTGAGTTAAAATAAGAAATCCCTTAGATAGTACGCAAAGTATTTCCTTTTTTAATTTATATAAAATCGACTTACTTCTATTGATAAATAAGTAACTTAATATTTTTAAAATTTAAATAGTTATAAAATGACCATTTATAAAATGTTAAATTTTAATGTAGTTTTTCCAGCAACTGAAAAACTTTTGAATAACAAGTAGCTTAATTTTGCTTGCTTTATACCTTCAAATCTGGTAAGGGAGGGAAGTTCAAGTTTATTTTATGTTCTTGATAATTGAATAACACCAAACTGCTTTAACCCCCCCCCCCCCCCCCCTTCTCTTAATTTTATTGGTGTTTTTTTTTTAAATAACATATCTGTGATTGTCTTATTCAGACCCTTCAACATTCATCGAAAATATTATGTTTGAAAATAGTCTTGAGAAGCATTAAGCTTGGTTAAAATAATGTGTAGGAAAAGAATTTTTACAAAGTGTTTCCTTGCGGTATGGAACTTGGAACCTAGAGATCAGAGGACAGCAGCACTGCCTCCGAGCCATGGAAGCCTGTCAGGAAAGGGGAAGGAGCGGTATTTCACCAGCGTGAGTCATGATGAATTGTTCTTGGTCTTTTATAGACTTGTGGGATCTGTGCGTTATACACTCAAACCTGTTTTTGTGCGGTAGATAGGGACCGCATAAAAAAAACGCATAAAAAAATTCGCACAAAAGTTTGCGAGTAGCTATAAAAAATAGTTTTCGCAACACAATAATTTTTTTATGCGGTGGATAGGGACCGCATAAAAAAGTCTCGCATAAAAAAAAATAACTCAAAACCTTATGAAATAACTAGGAATTGCTTTTTTAAACGAAATCAAGACACAAGGCTTGACAGCTACTTGGAATCTCGCCAAACCTTTTGGAATCTGATTTAGAAAATACACGTATGCGAACATTTTTAAATATTTTATTTACATATGTACTTATTTTACACATACAAACTTTTCAAATCGTATAACCATTATCCTTCGTAGTCTGACAATATGCGAACTTGGTTCAAAATCGCTATCGTCACTTGAAGATACTACCTCGCACTCGTTTAGAGTTGACTTTTTTTCAGTTACCATGTATTAGTTTTTGCGACGACTGTTGTTTCACTAGACATTTGTATATGTGTCGATAGCCAGATAATCAATTATGTTCCAATTTGATTGAAATTCTCATACACCGCACAAAAAAAAATCGCACAAAAAAAGACCGCACAAAAACAGGTTTGAGTGTACTTGATAATGTTCTGAAGGTGTTCAATGTTGGAATCTGAATAGTTGTGTGCTGTAGATAGAATTTCAGAGTCAATGCTATCGATTTTTAAGTCTCTATAGAGAATGGTATTACGAACAAATTGGGGGGCACTTGTTAATCTTCGAATTTGCTTGCTTTGGAAGGATTGAAGAATGTTTCTATTGGATTTTCTTGTAGCACTCCAGGCAGGCTGTAAGTATTAATTGAACGAAATAATTTACTTGTAAAGTTTTTTGGTGTTTCCACCAAATCGTGATTTGTTCGAAATATCTATAAAATAAAAGTACTTAAACAGGAGTACCGGAACATACTCGTTTTTCTTTGAGTACAATTGAATCGTAAATGAGCGATTACGTACTCAAATTTAAGTAAGCGTACTTTCTCAAAAATGAGCAGTGGGATTTAATATTTATAATCCCAGCTTCTGTTCAAGTCATCTTCACAAAGCGACCTGACAAACTTAAAATAGTTGTTCCGAAGATGGTTTTCCACATTCTTTGATGTCGATTGCTTAAATAGGAACTGAGTTATTACAACTCAATTATCTTGCTTAACATTCTTTTGGCACACCTTTTTAACATTTCTTCTGTTTATAACTTCGTCACGTCGCCCTGTTAGTACGTACAACGGACGACGCACTGGACTGCTATGCCTGAGGATCCGGGGTCGATTCCTAGGAAGTCTTGGTTTTTTATATTTATTGAAAGTAATATATGAAGAGGCTTATGTAGGCAAGCAACTCTTCTTTATATTAATTTTTACACATTTTTTAGTACATGTGTTTTTCAAAAACGAAACTGATGTATTCAGATCTGTGATAGGTCACTGGAAACCACGCGAGAATCCGGTCTGAACTAGTTGTATACTCGTTAAAATTTTGAAAATGCGCACAGTGGTGTCGCACACTCATAAAAAACATTGCAAAACAACAGAAACAAGAAAACAACAGAACGGCAATAGCCCAATTGCAGCCGAAAGGAGGTTTACCATATTCTTAAAGAAAAAAACAATTGTTTATCGCCCAGACAAAAGGGCGAGGATTGGTGGTTCGAACCCGTGCAATGGACCTGACAAAGAAAAGTAAAAAAAATAGTGACCTTGTGATCGGAGGGTTGCCAGCTTCGCTACAAAAATACTCGAAAAATCGTTCAGAACATCCGCAAAAATTAACGGCGTGTATACGGGACTGGTGCACGATACATCTGATCGGGGTCCAAAGTCCCGACGTCTATTGAAGGCGTTGGGTGCCAGTTCAGGTGTTTCCTCGTCATCTGACCATGGTTAAAAAATACGACGCATCGTTTCCGGCACTGATCTCTAACTGTAACTTCTGGATTGGGCAAGACATTTTGTTGACTTGAAGCCCATGTGGAAGCAGTCATGTTGTTCCCCACATTAATCGCTACCGCAATATTTGGTATATTTTTCATATTAAAATAAGTTAACATATATTGCTTTGGCTGAGTTTTTTTTTCTATTTTCTTCTAATACCCGTTTTAAATATCATCTGCTACTAAAATAGAAAGTCATTTGCAAGTCGAAGTGGAAACAGTTTAAAAGCAAGTGCAAAATATGTTTGTTTGGCAGTATAAAATAAATTCTATAAGAAGAAAATATAATTGAGTTTCCCCCGTCTTATGTCAATAAAAACCGCTTATAACGACGAAGAAGGAGAGAGGGAGGGCCGTTTGCGCATAAAAGCGTCAAGCGATTATCACGTGAACAAGAATGCCCGAAATTTGCGAAGAAATCCCCGGTTCTTCTACAATGTTAGAAATAATAAGAAATTTTATGGAAATTTCCTGTTACAATGTCAAATCTAAGCAAACAAAAATGACTGACCATTCTTAATCAAAATAGCAGTTTATATAACTAACTTTATCTAACTAGTATATGTTGTCGATATATGTCAGTACATAAAATATATCTATATTCAATTGTTATGTATGTATGAGTATTATACTTTCTTATTAAGCGATATTTTTCATGATTCGGATATAACGATCAAATTAGGACGGTCCCTTGCACATCGTTATAAGCGGTTTTGACTGTAATAAAAAAATATACATATACAATTGTTTATCGCCCAGACAAAAGGGCGAGGATTGGTGGTTCGAACCCGTGCAATGGACCTGACAAAGAAAAGTAAAAAAATGGTGACCTTGTGATCGGAGGGTTGCCAGCTTCGCTACAAAAATACTCGAAAAATCGTTCAGAACATCCGCAAAAATTAACGGCGTGTATACGGGACTGGTGCACGATACATCTGATCGGGGTCCAAAGTCCCGACGTCTATTGAAGGCGTTGGGTGCCAGTTCAGGTGTTTCCTCGTCATCTGACCATGGTTCTAAAATAACGAGGTGCATGTATGAATGTGTACGTATCCCTTCGAGATAGACCCCGAACTGTCGCCAATAGCCCACTGTGCAGCTCTAGTGCGACGTTAATTAACCAAACCAAACCCAGACAAAAGGTTGCCATGGGCCGCAATTGGAACTTTCCGAACAGAACACGCACAAGAATGATCAGAAAAAAAAATTGTCTTCCGCTTTGAATCGATATAGTTGCAGTTGAAAATTAAAGTTGAAAAATAAAATTTCAAATATCATCTATAACTTATTGGCTTTGATTCTGAACTGCCAATATATGTATATATCAGGTATTACGTGGTGGATTGATATTGTTGGTGGAAAAAGGGGCGTAGCAATTAAAAAAATTAGAAAGTAGAGGGAGAAGGAGGGGGGGGGGGGGGGGGTGGAACTCAACTAGTTCCTTTACCAGAATATTTAGAAAATAAAAATAAATTAAAAAGATATCACGAAAAGTATTTTAAACATTGACCAAGAAGCCCTGTTAAAATTTTTAATATAACTTTTATAATGCCTAAAAATTTTTTGAAAAATGTTGATGTAATTTTTTTGTTGAATCTTGAAATGAATCTTCCGTTGAATTTCCTTGTCATTTTGTATTTGTTTTTATTTTGTTTGTATTTGTTTTTATTTTGTTTGTATTTGTTTTTATTTTGTTTGTATTTGTTTTTATTTTGTTTATATATGTTTTTATTCTATATATTTGTTTTTATTTTGTTTGTATTTGTTTTTATTTTGTTTATATATGTTTTTATTCTATATATTTGTTTTTATTCTATATATTTGTTTTTATTTTGTTTGTATTTGTTTTTATTCTATATATTTGTTTTTATTTTGTTTGTATTTGTTTTTATTTTGTTTGTATTTGTTTTTATTTTGTTTGTATTTGTTTTTATTCTATATATTTGTTTTTATTTTGTTTGTATTTGTTTTTATTTTGTTTATATATGTTTTTATTCTATATATGTATTTTTATTTTGTTTGTATTTGTTTTTATTTTGTTTATATATGTTTTTATTCTATATATGTATTTTTATTTTGTTTGTATTTGTTTTTATTTTGTTTATATATGTTTTTATTCTATATATGTATTTTATTTTGTTTGTATTTGTTTTTATTTTGTTTATATATGTTTTTATTCTATATATGTATTTTATTTTGTTTGGATTTGTTTTTATTTTGTTTATATATGTTTTTATTCTATATATGTATTTTATTGTATATGTAGTTTTTAAAATGTATGTATTTTAGTGTATATGTAGTTTTATTGCGTTGTCTGGTCGGGCCTTGGAGCTCCTTGATGTGTGTCTAAGAAGTAATAATAATAATAATAATTTACCAATAAAAAAAGTAACGCTAATTGGCAGTTATGCTAATTAGTAATTAGTCGTTAATAATTAACAGAAGCGCTAATTAGCAATGAGTTGTTAATTAGTAATTCATAATTGTTAATCATTTGTTAATTACTGAGGAATTTACCTAAATTTCTTATATTAACAATGTTTGTTAGAAAATTTTGACTATGGGGAAACCCCTTCCCCCCCACCTTCGCCTATGGTAGCAAAACGTGACATGTGATAGGGGGGGGGGGGGGGGAAAGGGTCAAGAAGAATATGGGGAAAAGGTGTGATATGCATATAGACGGCCTCTAAAGGTAAATTGATAAATATAAAAAAAAAAAATTGAAGAAATTACTGTACTTATGAGTACCTAAAGATTTATTAACGAATGTAGAGTATTTGCATTTGTGAAAAAAAAAATTCAAATGTAACTTTTACAGCGAATTTTTTTTTCTTTTCAAATTTCTTGATGATATACTTGTATTACAAGTAATTAAGAATATATAAATGTACTAAATTTATTACAAATTGATTGGAGTTTGGTTTCCTATTATGAGACAAATTAACCGTTAACGGTCGAAAGGCTCCGCTGCGGAGCCTCTATATCATTAATACATGTCACTGCAGCGGAGCCTCTATTGCATTAATATATGCCTCCGTAGCGGAGCCTCAATATAATTAATACATGTCTCTGCAGCGGAGCCTCTATTGCATTATTATATGCCTCCGTAACGCAGCCTCTAAATCGTTAAAGGTTAATAAAAATAAGAACAAATTCGAATAATTTTTTTTTTAGAATTTGTGATGTGAGTAGCACCTCACAAAAATCGTCTGTACTTATATCATCACCCAAAGCTGCGCCCATGGCCATTTTATCGGCAGGTTGAGAAAGATAGTTTGTTCCATTTTCAGACAATCCAGTTCTTATCCAAAAATCGTCTGCAATTCCCCGTGTTGTCCCAGGTGTTCGGAGCCGGAAAGTGCAAACGATAATGCTCGGTCGTCGACGCACCCATCCCCTTCCCCTCCTCCCCTTCGTGCACCCCTCCCGCCCGGAATAGGCCGGTCCGGGGGAACCCGCGTTGCCAAAAATGTCGCCTATTTTTAGAGCACCCCCCCCCCCCCCCCCATCATCTTGCTCTGGGAAGGGGGTGAGAAGAGCGCCTCTGGATTTCATCAACCCTCCCCTTCCCCCCCATGGAATTGAAAACAATCGTTTGGTCGTTCGCACTGAGTGAAGTTTTTTTTTTTGCCACCGAGAAAAGTGTCGTCTGCGTGATTGGGGTTTATTCGTGCCGTTTTTAGTGGAATGTGAGGAGGGAACAAGAGTAGAATTTCGCTATAACGACTTTTTTACGACATGGGTGTTATAACGATTGAAACTAATTAACCGATTTGGATTTTCAGTGGCGGTCATTTAATGAAGGAGTCATTATATCGAGGGACTGCTGTAATGCTTTGAAAAACTGTCACTAACAGTTTGGTATTTTGTCGTAACGTCTTTAAAATCGGGTTCCTATAAGAGGTGGTATACCTAAGAGGTGGAAAAATCTAACGGAAAATATAATGCAAGTTATCCTATTTCCTATATTCCCTGGAAGGCTAAATTTGGCAAAGTGATTCCTTGCACCATAAATAAAAAAAAAATTCATTCTATTCGCCAACTTCTAACTGAAAAACCCGTTCTGTGCAAGGGGTAAAAATAAAAATCACTTATCATTTATTATAATACTTCCCATAGAACAATGAAGATGAAATTTGGGAGAGTAGTTTTTTGTACCTTTTAAAAGAACAAAATAAACTATTTGTGTACTTCTAGCTAAAATACGAGGCATCCACTTACCCAGTATATGAAAGTGTTCAGAGAATTGCGAGTTCGAGCCCGACTGACGGATTTGATAAAGAAAAAGGAAAAAGTAGTGATCTTACGATCGGAAGGTTGCTAGCTTCGCTACTAAAATACAAGGAAGTCGTCTAAAAATATCCAACACATTATGCTGGCGTGTATACGGGACTGGTGCACGATAAATAGAATCGGGATCCAATGCCCTGAGGCCTATTGAAGTTGCGTCGGGTGTCAACTCGTCATCTGAGCATAGCCCAAAACTACGAGACATCTTTCTTGTGTCTTTCCTTCGAGATTTGCCCCGCACCGTCGCCAATAGCCCACTTTGGAGCTCTAGTGCGATGTTAATTAGCCAAATCAACTAAGTTTACCTTAAAAAATCGCATTACAAACGTTACAAATCGTTATTACAAAAATCGTTATTATTTTAACGTATATGCCTTATAATAAGTTCACAAAACGCGTGGGACCTGAAAGTTCATCATGTATATGAACTGTGTGTTTCTTAAAATGTAAAAAGGCCTAAGTGGCCGAGCGGTTAAAGGCGTCAGCTGCGAATACGAAGATTCGTGGTTCTATGCCAGGCGATGGACTTGAAAAAGAAAAGTAAAAAGTAGTGATCTTGTGATCGGAGGATTGTCAGCTTCGCTACAAAATACTAGAAAAGTCGTCCAGAACATCCACCAAACTTAACGGCGTGTATACGGACTGGTGCACGATACATCTGATCGGGGTCCAAAGTCCCGACGTCTATTGAAGGCGTTGGGTGCCAGTTCAGATGTTTCCTCGCCATCTGACCATGGTTCTAAAATAACGAGGTGCATGTATGAATGTGTGTGTAAATGTGTATGTGTTCCCGAGTCTTTCCTTCGAGATTGACCCCGAACCGTCGCCAATAGCCCACTGTGCAGCTCTAGTCCGACGTTAATTAACCAAAACACCAAACCAAACCTTCGAGATAGGCCCAGAACTGTCGCCAATAACCCACTTTGAAGCTCTAGTGCGATGTTAATTAGCCAAACCAAACCAACTAAATTAACCTTAAAAAAAATACACATTTCAAACGTTACAAATTGTTATTACAAAATTCGTTATTATTTTAATGTATATGCCTTATAATAAGTTCTCAAAACGCGTGGGACCAGAAAGTTCATCATGTATATGAACTGTGTGTTTCTTAAAATGTGAAAAGGCCTAAGTGGCCGAGCGGTTAAAGGCGTCAGCTGCGAATACGAAGATTCGTGGTTCTATGCCAGGCGATGGACTTGACAAAGAAAAGTAAAAAGTAGTGATCTTGTAATCGGAGGGTTTGCCAGCTTCGCTACAAAATACTAGAAAAGTCGTCCAGAACATCCGCCAAAATGAACGGCGTGTACACGGAACTTGTGCACGATACATCTGATCGGGGTTCAAAGTCCCGATGTCTATTGAAGGCGTGGGTGCCAGTTCAGGTGCTTCCTCGTCATCTGACCATGGTTTCAAAATAACGGGGATTGTTTCCGGGTCTTTCCTTCGAGATAGACTCCGAACCGTCGCCAAAAGCACACTGTGCAGCTCTAGTGCGACGTTACTTAACCAAACCAACTTAAAATGTAAAATTTTCGCAAAAAAATAACCTAATAAAATACACTCTTCAATACAAAACAATCTCCATAATGCTTGAAGATAAAACTAATGATAGTTTGCGTGCAGGGGATTATAAAAAATAAACATTATCACTCCGTTTTTTAAAACACAGTATTTTAAATCGCAGAAGCGTATAAAAAACGGTTACAGTTATCCTTCGTGTAAATCGTTGGAACGGGTCCAATTTAATTTCATTTCGCTAATTTAGAGGGGAGAAAACTAACCCGGGGAGGGGGTTAGAATGAATATTTTTATTGTTACTAAAGATTACATAAATTACTTCTAATGTCTTTGTATAATATTTTGTATGTCAATGCTTTAAAAATATCACTTATACATGTTCTCGGTTAGGAAGTTTAGTACTAAAGCCCCAGCACCACTGGTTAGTGTCGGAGAGGGGGGGGGGGGGATATTAATGATTTCGAAGACAAGAACATCACATATTAACCATTTGGGCTTAACTGTCGACTCTCTGTCTTTTGTTCACTATTCTTTAAATTGAACGAGTACAGCTTGTTTTTGAACATAAAAAAGCTTTCTTTGGTTAGCCTGTTCTTTTTTTAACCCTATTTAAAAGTACGACACTCACTCGGATATCAACATATTTTATTAACCATTTAGAGTGTGTTATCTTCAACCCCTGATTGAGCTGAACGACTTAAGTCGTCCAATGATTATTATACAATTGTCCAAGGATTATTATTATACATATTAAAATAATTTCAAAGACAATTGCATCACATAATTACCATTTGGGTTCGAGTGTCAACTCGCAATCGCTAAAATAAAGATTTCTTTTGTTCCCTGTTCTTTAAATTAAACGAGGACAGCTTGTTCTTGAAAATAAAAAAAGCTTTCTTTGGTTAGCCTGTTCTTTTTTTTAACCCTATTTAAAAGTACGACACTCACTCGGATATCAACATATTTTATTAACCATTTAGAGTGTGTCATCTTCAACCCCTGCATGAGCTGAACGACTTAAGTCGTCCAATTATTATTATACAATTGTCCAAGGATTATTATTATACATATTAAAATAATTTCAAAGACAATTGCATCACATAATTACCATTTGGGTTCGAGTGTCAACTCGCAATCGCTAAAATAAAGATTTCTTTTGTTCCCTGTTCTTTAAATTAAACGAGGACAGCTTGTTCTTGAACATAAAAAAGTTTTCTTTGGTTAGCCTGTTCTTTTTCTAACTCCATTTCAATTAAAATAATCAAGAATAGTATATGCCAAAGGATGACACTCACTTGGATATTAGCATATTTTAATAACCATTTAGAGTGTGTCATCTTTAACCCCCTGATGGAGCCGAACGACTTAAGTCGTCCAAGAATTTCCAGTTTTTCTAGCAATGCACATTTTGAATTCACAAAAATAATCGATGTTGAAATATTTTTGAAGTCTAAAACGTTGGGGTGTTTCATGGAATCTATATCTAATAAAATAGTATAAATTTAAAAAATGTATAATATGATATGCATGCATTGAAAATAAAATGTAACTTATTTTTCAGAGTAAAAAACTTAAAAATTTTGCCCTTTTACTAAACGCTGAGAGGGTTAAGTCACCATTATCTACGAATTTCAACTAAAATAATCAAAAATAGTATAAGCCAAAGGATTAAACTGATTTTTAAATGCTAAGGTAAAATTACGAGCGCCAGATGTTGTCCTAAGACTAACGTGGCGACGTTGTTGCTCATTACCGGACGACCTTGTGTTGCCAAATCACGAAACGAAATACAGCGTTTTTTGATCACCGCATAAGATAATTATATATAAAGATTATCTTTCAAACTTCAATAGAAATTATTTTTGTTATTTTGAAGTACCAAAAACTTTCTTCCGATTGAAATTCCTCACAAAAAAAAAAAAGACGAAAACAACAACAAAAAAACATTTGACGTAAATCATTAACCAATAAATATATGTTTGGTATAGTGAGAATAATAATCGGCTTCATGTGTAACTATTTTTATAGATATACACTCTAAACTAACACTCTAAATAAAACCTCTTTAAAATGTACAGAAATAAGATGCAAGGAAAGATTCTGTTATTTGGTCCAACAGCGGTAGTCGGGTTGTTTTCCTAACTACCACTATACGCTCAAGGAAAAACAACTTGTACAGACGACTTCGACCTTGGTGGTTAGGTTACGTTCATAGAGTAATGATACAAATAGAGGAATAAAAATGCTGATTTCAGTGTGTGCATCATTGAAACCACGTGATATGTGGAAATGCCAATTCACTCATGCGCCAATATTACTTGGCAGGCCTTGGCGACTTTCAGAACTAAACGAGATCGAAGTATTGTTACATGGTTTTGTGTTTAATTTTGTATTTAAATATAGTTTTTTGAACGAGTGGCACAATTTAAGGGAGTTTAACAGATATATTAAGGAGATTTTTCTTACTTTGTAGTTTTGAAATAATTGCATTACGTTTTTTTTTTGTAAAAAAAATAAGCGAAGTTTTTTCAATTTTTATTTTGTATAGTTCAATAAGAAAATATGAACAATAAAACCGGAGAAATATAAAGAGTTTCGTTTCTTCGAGTATTGAACACAAAGAAAATGACATTTTTGTTTCGTTAATGAAGAGGAAATATTTAGATCATATTGTTTGAAAATAAGTAAATACCTACATATATGGTAAGAAGTTGAATACGGACAGAACGCCTTATCACCAAAAAGAAGAAAGTGCGCCAAATTTGGAACTCCTACAGATGTCTGAACGCCAAATGTGGATGCGCTAAAACCACGTGATGTTGGTGTTTATATTTCAATGTTGACACCGCGGCCTTACGAGAGTCTGGCATTGAAGGCGCTCTCTATTTAATATTACAACTCTCTGGTACAGATGACTTCGACCTTGGTGGTTAGGTTACGTTCGGTTGAAATAGACAAGTGGTGGTTCCTAATCCGTGGTCTGCGATTGGGTGATAAGCGGTCCGTGGGGTGTTTAGTCTTCTGGAGACTAAACAACCAATCGCCAAAGGAGACCGGTTATCAATTCGACTGTTATGTATTTTTTTTTCTATATGTTTGTGCAATATTTTTTTCCGAATTCAGATATTTTAATTTTTTTTTGTTGTTGGATAGGGGATGTTTCACTTGGTAACCTTTTGAAATAAATATCCGATTATCCGGCATTTAACTATCCGAAAATCTCAATTCATCGGATCGTTTGAAAAAAAATATCGTTCGATTTCAAAAATTCTTTTTTCGTTGGATAAAGAAAAATCCATTTAGGTATAAAATGCAAAACAATTTGGTTATCCGGCTTTTGTTTATCCGGAAATATCAACAAACAGGATTTCTTAAAAATATTTTCACCGATTTCAAAATATTTTAATTATTGAAAAAATATTGTATTACAATGACATGTTGTACACACGACATTTATTGGCATGGGTAGGGATTATTTTACAATATAGTTTTATTTACCTGTCATTTATTAAACCGGATCCGGGATGTGGAAAAATACAACAGTTTGAATGTGTTGGTGAATAATAGCAGGGGTCGAAGCTCCCTTCTAAATTAAAAAGGGAAAAATAAAATAACCTTTTTAAAAAAAGAGGAAAACCGACTTTAAGAAAAATACACTAAAGAGTAAAAAATAATTTTAAATTTTACGTACATATTGAAAAAAATTGAATTACTTAATATCAATTTAATACTTATTACAACTTTTTGGAGTGAGTACCAATTTACAAAATGCATACCTGAATTTTGGCGCCGAATTAAAAAAAGTTGTAATAATTATAAAATTGATATTAAATAATTCAATTTTTCTACTCGTTCGTAAAATAAAAGTATTTTTTACTTTTTAGCGTAGTTTTCTTAATGTCGTTTTTCCTTTTTTCAAAAAGATTATTTTATTACATCTACTCGCGTTTATATTGTTACTAGCAAAAGTACCCGTTCTTCGCACGGAGATAAATAAAATAACGACAAAAAACTGAAAATATATACATTTTCTCTCCTCCCTGGGATAATTGCATATATCATTTTCGAATTCCTCTTTAAAAAGTGATAAAACTTTTTTTTATAATTTAAAGTATTGTTATGTTTAATAAATTATAAGTTAAAAAAGAAAAAATATCTCTATACTACTTGGTTGCGAATACACCGAGAAATATCGTATAATTTCTAGTTTATCTCTCATAAGGTATGGAGTTATAAAAATTAAACATTCCTGCACAAAAATATTTTTAGAAATTAATAGGAATTCCCTTTCGGTATGGGTATACATAGTTGCATGAAATCCCATAATAAAGAACGACATTTGTAAAATCCTTAACTCCAAGTGAAATCAGCTGATGGGTATAAATAATATACTGTCGTGGAGACGAAAGTCAGACGTTTCGTACATGCCGATTTTTAACGCTCTTACGCTTGCACCAGGTGAAAATAAGTGTACCGCTGTTATTAATTCAACGTCGAATCAGCCTATATGGATAAATGACGTACCATCGTGTAAAGGAAAGAAGGAAGGCCGTTTCAACCATTGTAGGCCATTTATCCTCTTCCCCTCTCATCCTTGTACCGAGTAGGGGCCCAGTACAGCGCGGTATGTACATAACGGATTTTTTTAACCCGGTTGCCGCAATTTATTAGGGAAATTACTATAATTATATTTTAGTTTTTAGTGTTTCATTTAATCGATGAAAATTTAATTACTGTTATCATCATCATTGAAAGATAATTGCATTATAATAGGTATTTTATAGGAATAAGTATTTATATAAAACTATGATTTTTTTTAAGGAAAAAAATATTAAATTAAATAATAAGCAAAGCGCTATGATCTTCATTTTTATGTTATTTTTTTTAATTCATCAAGGAGGGTTTAATTAAATTATAATTTTAAATCAATAACTTCAAGCGTAAATTTTAATGAAACTTCTGAATCAATTTCGATATTGAAATGTTCTGAAGCCATATGGAAGTGAAAAAGGCAGCAAAAACAGATAACATATTTTTTTAAAGATGTCAAAATTAAGAAATTTGATCGAGACCTTTAATGATTTAAATTTGAAAACATTCCGAACATCCCTTTTTCCAGTATGGCAATTTTGATTTGACTATTTGCAAATGCCCCTTCCAATGTATCGTTTAGGCTACACGTTTGCAATATCTTTGACCAACAACTTGTGTATCTAATTAGTAGTTTGCATTTTTGCCCTCAGTAATGCAAAACAGAAAAATGTAAATTGCAGACAGAATGAACCTAAATAAACTGCTTGAAATTCTTTATCAAAGTAAGAATAGAATTAACAGCCCGGCATAAATACTCAATCAAAAATAGTATGTTTTGAAATAGTACACAACTTTCTTTTACTATGCCCAAATTCCCATGTTTTAAAGAATTCCCATGAATAATATTATTACAAAAGAATAATCACCTATTTTTTTAAGTACATTTTCTTTTATTTACGGATCAATGTATTAAAAACTCGGTATTTACACATTTTGTTAAACCATTTTTCCTAAAATTTTTATTTTGTGATACTATTATTATTGAATTCGCATCGAAAAATACCTGCCATACAAATATTTAGTAAGTTTCCACAGCAAATTACAGCCAAGACGCACTTTATCCAAAGAATACACTGTTATAACATGGCGATAGTTTAGCAAACGGTGCAGCATACTATAATCTCACCATGTACTTTAAATAATTCTACGTTTAATTATTAATGATCGCCATTCAATGTTTTAAAAAAAAATATTCATTGACACATTAAATAAAATATTTTCTAAATTATCAGTTGGTATCTGTGAAATTTTATTCTTTAATAACATTAAAAAGTCTAATAGAGTTGAAAATTCCCAGTAAAACCAAGATTCGTACATTAAAAAAAATACTTGCATAAAATATTATTCAAATAAATAAAATGGACGTTCATACACAAATTACTTGCATTTTGAATTAATTGCTCTAAAAGTTCGAATTAAGATAATTAAATATAATTACAATGAACCTGTATAAAAAAAAGTGATAAAACATTTATAAAATTTTAATATAATTCTAAACCATTTGTCTAAGACAAAATTCTGGCTGTTTAAATTTTTAAATGGTTCCGTATTGTAGCAAAAAACCCAATGTGCAGACTTTTTCAATAATTATTAAATCAAACAAAACCTATGACGTAATTTTTATAGCGTCAAAGACGAAAAATTTAATTTTAAATTGCAAACGATATTTACATCTATGTTAAGTCAATGGAATACATTAAAATAGTTATAACATACGAATGGAACATCGTAGACACTTAAAAATTATCACAAAAAATGCCTAATTTTTTTCGTAAAGTGCTCTTTAAATTTCATAAAGCTACGTTTTGTAGTTACGGAGTATTCCGTGTAAATACCGGCATTCTAATTGATTAATATTTTTTATATTACATTTTTGCTTTTCTTCGTTGATTTTAACTCATTTAACTGTTGCCACTTCGTGAAACTTTGCTGACATACGCTAAAAAATGTCATAACATTCGAATGAAACATCGTAAAGACTTGAAAATAGTCACGTTAAAATTCTTATTTTTTGAACTAACTATTCTGTGAATTTCAAAGCTCTGCGTTGTGTAGTTACGGAGCTTATTTTGTACTGACAAACAAACAAACAAACAAACCAACATCCGGACAGATTTTGGAGATTTCAGCTTTATATATAAGATGCACAAACTGAACAAGTTTCAATGTTATATTGATTTTTAACACGACAGAGGTACGTAAAAGTGTATGTTTAGTAATTTTAAATATCACCTTAAATTTTTGGTTAAATTACGTTAAAAATGTATGTCTTAATAAAACGATTTACAATATAATAACGTTAATTAAAACCAGATATTTTTTTCGTATGCAAATTGTATTGGGTGACTTAATTTGGCGGCACGTTGGCCGAGAGGTACGGAAATCACTGATTGGCGACGAAACTCGAGCGATTCATTTCTAAATGTTGGATTGGGGCAATATAAGTGAAATACTTGAATTTCGTCGCCAAGCAGCGCTCACTACGACTTCTTAATCCCAGCCAGGAAAATTTTTTGTTTTCAAAATAAGCTTTTCAAATAACGGATTTTACTTCTGTATTATATTTTGAATTGAATCCAAAGTTATAAAATGCTTATTGATACCAAAATACAATTTTTTGAATTTTTGGAAATAACTAGTTTTGCATTTGGGCTACTCAAATATAAATAAAAATATTGACGACCAACAACAGGCTCAAGGCCCAAGAAGGTTGGTCCATCTTCTATCTCCTAACTATCCCCCAATGAATATCTAACTTCTTTTTAAAATCCTTTACTCTTGTACAATTAAGAATATTCACTGGCAAGATGTTCTATTTGTCTATTACCCTATTATAGAAATAGTGTTTTCTCCATTTCTGATTAAAATGGGATTTGCTTAATTTAAACCCATGACCTCTCCTTTTATCACTCATATTAAAATCTAAACCCTCCACATCCCCTTGTTTGATAAATTCGAACAGTTGAATTCAATCTCCCCTTATCCACCTCTTTTCCAAAGTGTACATATTCAAATTTCTTAATCTATCTCCATAATCCATGCCTGAAAACACTTGAACCATTTTAGTAGCCCTGTGCTGAATTTTCCATAACAAATCAATGTCTTTTTTAAGATATGGTGACCAAAATGTGTACAGAATACTCAAGATGAGGCCTTACCAAACCTCTATACAATGGAAATATTATATCCTTAGATTTTTATAAAATACTTTTTCTGATGTTCCCCAGCATTCTATTGGCTTTCTTGCTATTTTTTGCCCCCTATAAAACTTATGCAACCTTTCTATTTTTGATATCCATATGCAAAACTTGGCACAGTTACTGATATTAATATTCATACACCATTTAACAGCCCATTCTGATATTTTTGTTAAATCACCTTGTAAATTGCTCTACTTGTTCCTCAGAATTCAGAGTTCCCCATAATTTTTAAATCATCTGCAAAAATGCTGATCTTGCCCCTAATCTCCCAACTAATATCATCAATAAAAATAATAAATAAAAGTGGACCTACGACAGAACCCTGTGGCACTATACTTTTAACTTCTGCCCACTGAGAGTAATTAGCTTTAATTTGTACCCGCTGACTCCTACCAATAACTATTTTAAATTTATGCCCTTTGTAAAACCAAAGCAAAATGTTTAAAATACTAATTTAAAAAAAAAAAGGCTTACAAAATACTCAGTAGTAACGATGCTTAAAATCCTACTTGAACATTCCATTCTTCTTAGTGATGGACTATTGAATTCGGGGTGCTTTTTTTTCATCCGAATCTTGGCGAGTTTTCAAAGCCGACTCCAAGACAAATCGAGTTTCTTTCGAGATGAACTCTTATTCATCTTATGATTTCGAATGGCACATTCGAATGAAATATTACTCGGGAATTCTTCATCCCACGCTGGGCAGGAATAGTTCTATTCAATCGAATTTGAGGTCTACTTACGATTCAAAATTCGAACAATTTTGTGGTTTCTTTCGATACGCCAAACTTTGGAATTTTGTGTAGCTTATTCGATTATATTTAACTCGCTCTGTTGTTGAATGGTCAATTCATGCAAGACGGTTTTAACTCGTTTCTAAATATCGTATCAATTTGAAATTGGCATACTTACGTAATACCGATTATAATATGATAACTAGCTAAATTTAATAGTTATTAATTATTAATTTAATTTTAGATTGTCCTACGTAATCATCAAGCGCTCATCTTTTCAATTAAGATTATCTTGATTAATTTAAAAATAAAAAATATCAACAAGATGTTCGGTAGAATTTCCAGGTCATTTCCAGTAGATATGATAAAAAAAATAGGTTAGATAGATATGATAAAAAAAAATAGGCTGTTAAATGATAAGTATTGTGAGCAATAATTAGCCCTTTGCACTCCGTTGGCGCCGCTAGGCGACAACATAACGACTCGTTCTTTTGGATCCCTGTCCTTTGAAAAAAAGAACAGCATTAGCTTGTGTTTAAAAAACATCAATATTTTTTTTCAACTCGTTCTTTTCCAAAACAGATTGTGTTCCTTTTTTTTTAAGCATAACAAATGCTAGGGTAAAGAACATTGAATAACTGTTCCGTAGAAAGAACGGAAAACGCAAAGTGTTCTTGAAATGCAAAGAGTTAAGGGGCATGACGTAGGGGCGAAGGAGGAATAAATCCCTCTCCCCCCCCTTCCCTCTAGGATTTCAAGTAAAAGAAATTGCCAATACCCCAAATCAGTTGCTCAGTTGGTAAGGCGTTCAACAACAAATCAGAGGATTGGTGGTTCGAATCCGGGAAATGGACTTGACATAGAAAAGTAAAAAAGTAGTGATCTTGCGATCAAAGGGTTGCCAGCTTCTCTACAAAAATACTAGAAAGTCGTCCAGAATATTCAACAAATTATACTGGCGTGTATACGGGACTGGGGCACGATAAATCCGATCGGGGTCCAAAGTCCCGACGTCTATTGAAGGCGTTGGGTGCCAGTTCAGGTGTTTCCTCGTCATCTGACCATGGTTCTAAAATAATGAGGTGCATGTATGAATGTGTGTGGGAATGTGTATGTGTTCCCGGGTCTTTCCTTCGAGATTGACCCCGAACCGTCGCCAATAGCCCACTGTGCAGCTCTAGTGCGACGTTAATTAACAAACCAACCAACCAACCAACCTCAAGAGGCCAAAGAGCCGCATGTGGCTCGCAATTATCAAGCACTCATCTTTTCAATTAAGATAATCTTGATAAATTTTAAAAATAAAATCTTAACAAGATGTTCAGTAAAATTTCCATGTCCATGTCCATTTCCAGTGGATATGATAAAAAAAATAGGCTGTTAAATGATAAGGAAATGATAAGAGCAATAATTAAGGGGCATGGCGCAGGAGAAATCAATCCCTCTCCCCCCCCCCCCCTCCTCTCCCTCTAGGATTTCAAGTAAAAGAAATTGCAGATACCTCAAATTAGATCTAAGACACAAAAGGTGTTTTCATACAATTTATAAAAATTACGTTAAGCCTAATTTTAAGTATGAACAAAACTGTTAATTTCTTAAGATATTTATGTAATTAACCATGTAATTAACAAGTTATTAGTAAACAATAATTTCTAATTACCAATTAATTTCTCAAATAGCTAATTAGGAAATAATTGCTGATTAAAGGCTAATTACTAATTAGCATATATATATTTTTTACATTTGTGTAAATCATTTGGGTATTAACAAGTTGAGAACCCCACCCCATAGTTTTTGAATTGCTGCACCACTATTAAAAGTTAAGCGGCATGTAAATTAAAAAAAAAAAATCATTTTAGGGATTTTTACTGTTTATAAAAACTTTTATTGTCTATTTAAAATAATACTTCATTTGTAGTAATCCGTAACTTGGAAGCACTAGTTTTTTAAAAAATTTTTTTAAATAAACCGACATATCAAATTTTATTCTTCGGACGAACTTAAAAGCCAATTTACTCTTAACTGCGCTTTTTACATATTTGTGGACACATTATTTTAAAACCATTAGAAATTTATTCCTAAAACTTCTTTTATTTTGATTATCTTAGTAACACTTTTAAATATTATAGCACATAAGTTATAAAATACATATATATATAAAAAAAAATATTTTTGTTTGAAAAATAAGTAAATATTTTGCTCATATTTTTAAAAATTCATAATTTTGTGAATTAATTTTTTTTAAAATCCTTGTGTTAAAGTTTAAAAAATATTGATATATTGTTCAGGTAAAAAAATCATATTGATAAAGTTATTTTTGCTTAAATGAGATGCCCTAAATTTTGGAGTTTAACATAGAAATGATATTTATTTCATATAATAATAAAGTAAAATAAAATAATCTTAAAAAAAACGGAAAACCGACTTTCAGAAAAATGCAATGAAAAATAAACAATAATTTTTAATTTTACAAACCAGTTGAAAATATTGAATTATTTAATATTAATTTTATACTTATTACAACTTTTGGAAATCGGCGTCAAAATGTAAGTACGATTTTTGTAAATTGGCACCAAATTCAAAAACTTTAAAAAAAATTTAAATTGATATTCAATTATTCAATTTTGTCAACTCATTCGTAAAATTAAAAATTATTTTTTATTTTTTAGCGCATTTTTTTTAAAGTCGGTTATTATTTTTTTAATAAAGATTATTTTATTTTCCTCTTTTTTAGTTTTTAATTTAGAAGGGGTTTCGCCCTCTGCTATTATTCATCAAGAATTTCAAGTAATAACTTGTTCTCGCATTATTTTGTCTCAACAATGCATATTTTAAAACAATCCCTATCCATGCCAATAAATACTGGATAAGCGAAATGTCATTGTTGTACAACTTCTATCAAACAATAAAAACATTTTAAAATTTTAGAAACTGTTAAAAAAATCCCGTTAACCGATATTTTCGGATATATAGCAACTGGATAACTGATTATTTTTTGCAGTTTTTGCCAAAGTGGATTTTTTTTGTATCCAACAACAACAAAAAAATGAAATCGGACAATATTTTTTTAAAGGTCCGGTTAATTGAGAATTGTTAACTACCAGATAACCGGATATTTTTTTAAAAAAGGATCCCAAACAAGACATCCCCTATACAATAAAAAAAGAATTTTCCAAACATCTAAAGTAAAACAGAAATTTTACTCGAACATACATAATACATAACATTCGAATAACCTCTTCCCTTTTGGCACGCTTTGGCGGTTTTAATTCAAAAATTTTGGCGGTTTTATTTTAAAGTTTTGATTGGCGCGCTGTTCAGTCGGGCAATAAAAACACACATCAGACATTTCATATATATTTCATTTTGCATAGTGGTATCCGAATGCCCATGCATATAACAGTTCGCCATTCCAATACCTTATGCACGCGAAACAGAGCACGCATGTTCGTCCAATTAGGTACGCCATACCCATTAGCAGCCCCTAGGACGAGGCCCATAAATCCCTCGGATGACACACGGGCAGTGCAGTCTGCCCTTCCTTTGTAAATAATTCGCGTTTTAAATGCCCGGTTGCCAAGAGTGACGCGCTTTTGTTACGATGACTCGCCTTCAGCAAACACGAAACACACTCGGGAACGTCTCTTCGCAACCAGAGAAGGGAATGGAGCAGCCCACTGATCTCTAAATGTAACTTCTGGATCGGGCAAGACATGTTGCTGACTTGAAGTCGATATGGAAGCCGCCATGATGTGCCCCACCTTTCTTGATACCGCAATATTTTGTATATTTTTCACGTTAAAATACGCCGACATATATTGCTTTTGGCTAAGTTTTTTTTATTTTATTTTTAAACCCATTTTAAATGCAATCTGCTACTGAAATAGGAAGTCATTTGCAAGTCAAAGTAGAAGTAGTTAAAAAGCAAGAGCAAAAACAATTTGTTTGGAAATATAAAAATTAATTCTATAAAAAGGAAATATAATATTTATACATTTAATATTTCTACAATGCTATGGTAATAAAAAACATCACTAAATCACTTTAAAAAAAAAGGTTGGGACACAGCATGGCAGCTTTCAATTGGCTTCAACGCGCCCATAGAGGAAACAAGTTTTGAGCCTTCCAGCAGTTACAGTTCGAGTTCAGTGGAGCAGCCCTATAACTGGAAGAATATGAGGTATTGCCGACCGGTTCTGCGCAGCAATCTGTATCCCGAGATGCATTGCGCCGATGGGTTTTTTTGTGCGCTCCGACCGGGTTTCAAGTTCTGCGCATAACGAAACCGTTGACAGTATCCCAAGATGCATTGCTCTGAGGGCTTCTTTTGTGCGCAACTGCGAATGCACTAGGGCCTATCTTTCCGTTCTCCATTATATTTATTCGCAACCCACTGAACTATAATTAACTCTTGGAAAGCTCAAAACGTGTTTCCTCAATGGGCGCGTTGAGGCCAATGCGGAAGCAGCCATACTGTACCCCTGATATTTTTTATTGATTAGGGGGCTCCGCCAATATTTTATTTTTTATGTTTTTAAACTACAAAGCAGTTTAAATATTTCGCTTTTGAAAAAACGTACAAAATTGTCGATTTTTTTAGACACTTTGTCAATTGTTTAAAAATTTATAGCTACAAAACTAAATCGAATTTTTAAAAACGCTCTGGATCATATGTAGCCAATAGTTTAATCTATATCTTGAATTTTTTAAAAAAAAATTTGTTGAAAATTGGAAGACAAATTTAAAAAATACATGAATTTTTTTCGAAATTTTATGAAATTATAATTTTAATATTAAATAACGTCTAAATTACTGATCGTATGGAAGAAAAAATAAATTCACCTTATTTCTCAAACATTTCTTAACAAATTGGCACAATTTCAAAATTTTAGAACATTTACTATTTGAGATGCAAGCGGGAACAATAAGAAAAAAAAGTCGCAAATTAAAATTTGCTGGAAATATCCGAAACAATCTTGCTTCTTTCCTATTTTTATTATCTGGCTTAATTAACTATATCTAATTTAATTGTAAAGATAGAAATATAATCTTTATGACATCGAAAAGGAGAAGTTCTAACGAACATTAGTATGTTTTTTTAAATGAGAAATGTAATTTTAAATTACTTGTAGCAGTTTAGAAATCACGTTTCAAAAATGAGGGTAAAAAAACTTCAAATGAATGGAGCTTGTTTAAATGTTTAAAGCATTTATAAATTCAAAACTAATTCGAATTTAAAAAAAATGCCTACTTGAGTTTTCAGTTCAAACCTATTCCTACATTCTTTAAAAAAATTGGATCTCTCCTCTTCATAGTGTGTCAGAAACTCGGCGGACAAAATTACTTTCAAGCGAAATTTTAGCAACGACGACTTTAATATTAAATAACTTCTTAACTAATAATCGTATTGAAACAAAAATATATTCTTCTTATTTATCAAACATTTCCTAACAAATTCACTTAATTTAGTAATTTTAGAAGTTTTACTTTTGGAGATAAGATCTGAATAACAACGAAAGAATTGAAAATTCCCCCTAGGGCTTAATTTTTTTTTTAAATAGAGAGATTCGGATGTGTTTTTTAAGACCATAGCATTGTAAAAATATTAAATGTAATTTTTTCTTCATATGGAATTAATTTGTATATTGCCAAACAAATAGTTTTTTATTTTTATTTTTTAAGCACTTCGAATTTAACCACTTTAACCTCTATTTTAATAGCAGATTGCATTTAAAATGGGTTTCAAAAGAAAATAGAAAATAACTCATCCAAAAACAATACATGTCTACTTACATGTTAGAACTCTAAATATGTATACACTCGAGGAGAGAAGGATTAGAGGGGATCTTATTCAGTTATTCAAATTTATCAAATTGGGTGATGTGGCGGGATTGGAATTTAATATTGCCAATGTGACTATAGGTCATGGATTCAAAGTATACAAGTCACAGCTTAATCGGGATGTTAGGAAGCATTATTTTTTTAATAGGGTTATTGAGAAATGGAATGGTTTGCCTGATTATGTTGTTAATTCTTCAGGGGTGGGTGGTTTTAAAAAACAATGGGATCGGCATTGGGGAATCGTGAGGATGATGGATTGACAGGACCAACCTTGCTGGGCCTAGAGCCTGTAGTTTGTCGACATTATTTGTATTTTAACATGAAAAAATATAGTCCCGTATACACGCCAGTATAATTTGCTGGATATTTTTTAAGCAACTCACTAACTGGCAACCCTCCGATTGCAAGATCACTACGTTTTTTTTTTACTTTTCTTTGTCAAGTCCAACAGTCGAGCTCGAAATCCTTAATCCACTGGGCATATAATCGATTCGGCAATTAGGTTATTGAATTAATCGATATTAGGTTGGTTGAATTAACGATGGGGTATTGGTAACGGTTATCAAATGTGAAGAACGAGCCGAAAGATATGGCTAGCGAACAATCAGTATGGTGCCAAAATTTTGCTTGGCGACCTTTTGTGATCGTTGAACAGAACGGTACCCTGGAGGGGGGGGGGGGGGGTATTAACAATGATTCCATTAAAATTTTTCTTCTCCCTTTTTTGGTGTGAAAATGTTGCTTTACGTTTGTGCACATACTGCAGGTGATGCTATCCGGACCCTGCAATTCAATGAGTATATATCAAAAATGGGGGGGGGGGGGGGGGGCGTGATCCTGTTTTAGTTTTATTTAGGTGTCCGTGGTTTTATACTAATTGAGAACCGCTGATTTAACATTTTTTTTTAAATATCAAAATTGAAGGAGTAGAGTTTTTTTAAAGCATATTTAGGCTTAAAAACGCAATGTTAAAAACAAATTATTATTGTTCAGAAAGAGATGTTCTTATAATCCAAAAAAGAATGGCATTTCTGAATTTATTAATGTAAATATTAGGATTTGGGGCTCGGGTCCCCTTAAGATAGCTATTTCCCCTCCCCCCCTTTTTTTTGACAGCAGCATTGTTAGTATGCTGATATATTTTATGAATTAACCCTCAAGTGCTAAAATACCGTTGTAATAAAAATAAGAGGTTAAGAGGCAACCTTCTAGTGCATGATTTTCCTTTTTAACGAAATACTTTTTTCCCGATTTCTTTTTGCCTCTGTACCGCAGAAAAATATACAAAAAAATCCTAAGTGCCTATTTAATTAAATAATTAGTTAAAACCGTTGCGTAGCATATATGCAACATGTGTAATTACTAAAATAATTTTCAAAAAGAATGAACATACAGTTAAATATAATCTACACACCTCTGGTATTAGCTAGGATTTTTTGAAAAGCCAAATTATACATGTAAGTAATAAAACAATCTTCGAAAACTTCTCCTTCACGAGCCAGTATTAGAACAGCAGACCTCGAAGCAACTGATTGCCTTTTATCGCAATCATTTTTATAAATATACGAGACCTAGAGGCGGTTACAAGTACTAGACACATGGTTCCCTACGTGACAATAGTTAACATAAAACTCAATAGATGCAACTAGCGGTCATTTTAAAGTTGTGTAGCATATAGTCGCTTCAGAGCAACAGTAGGATGTCAGCAAAATACAGATAGTAACCCATACAGCAGTTAAGCAGACATTACATGTCAAAAAATAAAATATTATTTTCTGTTTAATGTAGAACACTAGAAATGGGCCCTTTTTACAAACTTTTCTAAGTTTTTATAATTTTTATCAAAATAAGAATATATATGTTTTTAAATATTTCATCTTCATATGCCACTTCCCCATAAAACGCATGACAGGCGACCCTAACTGCCCGTCCCCTAAGTAACCTAATGCGATCAATAAGCGCCCGCCCAAATGGACTCGCCCACTGCTCTCCGAAGCGTAACACGAGTAAGATGGAACATCCGGAATGCAATAGGGGGGGGGGGGGGGGAGAGGGATCAACAATTGTTCTATTGAAAGTTTTCTCGCTTATATTTTGTGTGTGAAAATGTTGCTTCTGGCGCCTGTTTTTTTTTGTTGGTGATTCGTAAATATTTGGGCCAGTGGCGGCTGCCAGTGGCGTAGCCAGGATTTAGTTTCCGAGAGAGCCCAAGTACGGTATATAAAAAAATAAAAAATATTTATGTAGATGATGTCCGAATATTTTATCATTTACCTATGCATGTAATATCGATAAATGTAAACGATTTGTCTTAATATTATTATTAATTTATAAAAATTATTATTAATTTTTAAAAATTAGTATTAATTTATAAAAATTAGTATTAATAGTATAGTGGCGTAGCCAGGATTTAGTTTCCGAGAGAGCCCAAGTACGGTATATAAAAAAATAAAAAATATTTATGTAGATGATGTCCGAATATTTTATCATTTACCTATGCATGTAATATCGATAAATGTAAACGATTTGTCTTAATATTATTATTAATTTATAAAAATTATTATTAATTTTTAAAAATTAGTATTAATTTATAAAAATTAGTATTAATTTATAAAAATTAGTATTAATTTATAAAAATTAGTATTAATTTATAAAAAATATTAATAATTTATAAAAATTAGTATTAATTTATAAAAATTAGTATTAATTTATAAAAATTAGTATTAATTTATAAAAATTAGAATTAATTTATAAAAATTAGTATTAATTTATAAAAATTAGTATTAATTTATAATTTTTTTTATTAATTTATAAAAAATACAATAATTTATAAAAATATTAATAATTTATAAAAATTAGTATTAATTTATAAAAAATATCAATAATTTATAAAAATATTAATAATTTATAAAAATTAGTATTAATTTATAAAAATTTTTATTAATTTATAAAAAATATCAATAATTTATAAAAAATATCAATAATTTATAAAAATATTAATAATTTATAAAAATTATTAATTTGTAAAAATATCAATATTTTATAAAAATATCAATATTTTATAAAAATATCAATATTTTATAAAAATATCAATATTTTATAAAAATATTAATAATTTATAAAAATTATTATTAATTTATAAAAATTATTAATAACTTATAAAAAATTATTATTAATTTATAAAAATAATTTTTAAGTTTGCATATGAAATTGGGATAGACTTTTTATTGTAAATTTTCAGTACTAGGTTACAAAATTTTAAAGGTTTCAAGGAATCTCAAGGTGCAATGACATTCTGGAATCTATGAAAAGGATAAATAAATATTGCATTCGTCTTTGTTTTGTCCTCAAACGACTCAAAGCAAAATAAAAATAAAAGCAAGTGATTTCCAAGTAAAGCTAAAAGAATGTTATTGTAATTATCACAAATTAAACATATTTTGTTTAAGGACATAAAATTATTAGGATTTATTTACATTGTAATATTTTTTCAAGAAAATAAGAATTTTTCTTCAGCTAATTTTTAAAAGTAATTTTGTGGGTTTTTTTTTCTTCTCAAACCGTTATAGAAATGTTAAGTATATTTAGATATTTTATTTTCTACATATAGAATCAATTTGTATATCACCATAAATATAGTATTTCTTTTTGTTGTTTATCCACTCATTTTTGGTTAAAATGATTTTAAAAAAAATAAGCTTTCAAAATGGGTTTTAATGAAAAAGTTATTAAATAAAAATAGCCATAAAGTACTACAATTCAGCATATTTTAGCATAAACAATATATGAAATATAGAGATAGAAATGGTGTACACTTTTTTAACCTTCAATTGGCTTCAAGTCAACAAACTGCCTTGCCCAATCCAGAAGTTACAGTTAAGAGATCAGTGATGCAGGGAGAATGACCTCTCCCCTCCCCAATATTCTGGAAACCTTAAAAGTTGGGAATTTCGACTTTTAAAAATCTCCGAATTGGGAAAATTTATGCCCGAGGAAAATTAACGTTATTAGTAAATGAAAGCGAGGAAAGATTAGAAATTGTCCAACTGGTAAGATTAAATTTAAATTACACCTCATAGAGGACAATACATTGGAATATGCGTATAACAAATCAATGCTTTGTGGAGAATACTTGTTTAATCAATAAAAAAAGTTGAAAACTGCGGATAAGTTGGGATTCGGAATTTTTAGCACTATTGAGTTGGGAATTTCGAATCGTTATGTTTGGATTGGTTAATGAATGTCGCACTAGAGCTGCACATTGGACTATTGGCGTTGCACACTGAACTAAAACTGCTAGAAGGCTCGGTTGAAGCCAAGGTGGAAGCAGCCAAACTGTGCAGCAACATTTTTTTAAAAAGGGATTTAGTGTTGTTTTTTAACACCGTAGCATTGTAGAAATATGAAATGTATATAAATATTATATTTTCTTCTTATAGAATTCGTTTTTATGTTGCCAAACAAATAGTTTTTGCACTTGCTTTTTCTACTACTTTGACTTGCAAATGACTTCCTATTTTAGTAGCAAATTACATTTAAAATGGGTTTGAAAATAAAAAAAAATTTAGCCAAAAGAAATACATTTCGGCTTATTGTAGCATGAAAAATATACGCAATATTGCGGTATCAAGAAAAGTGGGGCACATCATGGCGGCTGCCACATCGACTTCAAGTCAACAAAATGTCTTGCCCGATCCAGAAGTTACAGTTACAGATCAGTGGCGTTGGATCGGGGCCTATTTCGAAGGAAAGACCCGGAAATAATACCTCTTATTTTTTAACCATGATCAGATAACGAGGACAACACCTGAGCTAGCATCCAACACCGTTAAGTTTGGAATTTCGAATCGTTAAATTGGGAATTTTTCGAATCGTTAAGTTTCCCGTCTCAACCCCCCTAATTTTTTTTTGTGTGATGGCACTGCCTCGATCCAATGCTTATAGTTATATTATTCTAGCTCAGTGAGTGTTAGTTAGAAGGTTTCGGAATGGGCCTCTGATTTCCTATAGCTAAATCCACTCTAATGAGATCTTTATGAGAATAAAAATCTTCATATTGAGAATGTGTCCAGTAACTGTGTTACTAATGCAGTTGTAATCATAGAGTAATGATACAAATAGAGGAATAAAAATGCTGATTTCCGTGTGTGCATCATTGAAACCACGTGATTTGTGGAAATGCCAATTCATTCATGCGCCAACATTACTTGGCAGGCCTTGGCGACTTTCAGAACTAAACGAGATCGAAGTATTGTAATATGGTTTTGTGTTTAATTTTGTATTTAAATATAGTTTTTTGAACGAGTGGCACAATTTAAGGGAGTTTAACAGATATATTAAGGAGATTTTTTCTTACTTTGTAGTTTTGAAATAATTGCATTACGTTTTTACGTAAAAAATTTACCATCAGCGAAGTTCTTTCAATTGTTATTTTGTATAGTTTAATAAGAAAACATGAACAATAAAACCTTTTCGTTTCGTTAATGAAGAGGAAATATTTAGCGCATATTGTTTGAAAATAAGTAAATACGTACGTATAGGTTAAAAAGTTGAATACGGACTGAACTCCTCATCACCAAAAAAGAAGAAAGTGCGCCAAATTTGAAACTCCTGCAGATGTCTGAACGCCAAATGTGGCAGCGCTATAACCACGTGATGTGGGTTTTTCTTTTCAATGTTGACACCGTGGCCTTACGAGAGTCTTGTATTGAAGGCGCTCTCTATTTAATATTACAACTCTCTGGTTGTAATATCCCCTGTGTAGAATGGCCCTAAGGATGAAAACTTTCGGTTTGGTTTTCGTTTACTTAATTAACGTCGCACTAGAGCTGCACAGTGGGCTATTGGCGATGGTTCGGGCCTATCTCGAAGGAAAGACTCTTGAACGATGTCTCGTATTTTTCAACAATGATCAGGTGACGAGGACAACACCTGAGATGGCCCCCGACGCAACTTCAATAGGCGTCTGTACATTGGACCCCGATCAGATTTATCATGCACTTATCACGTATACACGCCAGTATAATTTGTTGGATGTTCTGGACGATTTTCTAGTATTTTTGTAGCGAGACTGGTAACTCTCCGATCGCAAGATCACTACTTTTTTACTTTTCTTTCTGATTTAGCTAGGCAAATCCCTCGTCAGAAGCGATACTTTAAAATCAGACGGACAAGGTTAAAATCGACATCTACTTTTATTTGAGAAGAAACTAATTAAAACAAACTGATAAATAAAGACATTAGCAATGCTTGAGCGGGACATCTCCGCGCACACTCGTCTCAGACTGAACAGCAGTCGAAAAACAATAAAGATAATTAGCATAACTCAAAAGATTACGGCGAACGGTAAATCCAGGCTGCCCCAGACGGCACAAAGCGCAGCGCACAAAGGGCCAAGCATGAATGTGTATTCTGCAATTCATTGGGAAAAAATAAGTACCGTCCGGATAGACCCGAACACTTTGTCTAGTCCATCGCACGGGCTGGAACTATCAATCCTACGATTACCAGCTGAACACTGGACAACTGGAAGCTACGCTAAATCTTTCGGATTCCCATGACATTGATATGGAACGGAGCCTTTATACTTAAACAGTTCCCTAGCAACAACGGGCCACACAGCAAGTAATGAATACAGAATACGAGACTATACCCAGTATCCACAACATTCTATTTCAACTGCTAACCTTACAATAGGTCACTGGGGCACAGCAAAATTCAGTGACAATTCTTCATCTTCCTACGAATTTTCGTGCGCCTCAGAGACTCCAGTTCGCGTGAAAATAGTTGCGTGACTTCACTTCATTTTTTATGGATGCCAGACGGCTTTTCCCCGCTACCGAGCAGACGAAATAAAAGTGAATATTTTTTTTGTGTGTTCTTTTTATCGTATTTTTCGTTTCCTCGGGGTTTCGGTTGGCAACTCCTTTTACTGGAATGACGTCATATTCCGATTCCAATTTTCTCCCCTCTTTTAATTGTGTTTTTATTTCCGTTCCCGCGTTTTAAATATCATATCGCTCAGACGATTTATTTTTTTCGAATTCCAAGTCAAAGATGGCGGACATTTTGAACCACGCAGTGTAGTTTTCGGAGCTGGTGGTTTCGAATGTTTCGAAGGTTCCATTGACCTATACACAAACTGGAACGCGCGTTACGGCTTTCGGATGGTTTTTACTGCTATGATGCAGAGCATATTTTAAGGAATTTTTACAGGTGGGGACCTTCGAGCATGGATCCTTCATAATAGAGAAAATTTTTTATAATATCGCTAACATCAAAGTGAAACCAACATGTATGGCCTCAAGCACGTGGTTAATTACGTCATTCCATTCATAAATTTTCAATGTTACATATTTCCCAATTCATCAGCCAATCGCGAGTATTTTTTAAGTCATAATTTCGAAAAGAAGTCGCATGTCTGAGGCCGTTTGGTCTGAGATGTTGGTTTCACGATTATGAAGTCATATTTGCTCTACTACAGTCCGTTCATGCTCGAAGGGTCTAATTAAGAATTTTTTTAGAAATTCAATTTTATTCATCAACATACTCTCCTTTAAGAGTGATACATTCATTCCAACGCTTCTCTAACTTTTCCATGCCTTTTTCGAAGAACGATTTGTCTTCACTCTCAAAATATGGCCTCAGTTTCGGCAATCACTTCTGCAATTGAGCTACATTTCCTTCCCTGGAGCATTTATTTGATGTCTGCAAAAAAATCCAGTAATCGCTGGGGACCATATCTGGAGAGTACGGTAGGCGAGGAAGCAATTCGCAGCATAGTTCATTCAATTTAACCATCGTTTTCATCGACTTGTGACACGGTGCATAGTCTTGGTGGACAGCACTTTTTTCTTTTGCATGTGAGGCCGTTTTTTCTTGATTTCTACACAATCGATCCAATAATGCCTTTAATATTCGCTATTCATAGTTTTACCCATAGAGTAATGATACAAATAGAGGAATAAAAATGCTGATTTCCGTGTGTCCATCATTGAAACCACGTGATATGTGGAAATGCCAATTCATTCATGTATTGGCGACTTTAAGAACTAAACGAGATCGAAGTGGCGTAATATGGTTTTGTGTTTAATTTTGTATTTAAATATCGTTTTTTTGAACGAGTGGCACAATTTAAGAGAGTTTAACAGATATATTAAAGAGATTTTTCTTACTTTGTAGTTTTGAAATAATTGCATTACGTTTTTATGTAAAAAAATTACCATAAGCGAAGTTCTTTCAATTGTTATTTTGTATACTTCAATAAGAAAATATGAACAATAAAACCTGAGAAATATAAAGAGTTTCGCTTCTTCGAGTATTGAACACAAATAAAATATTTTCGTTTCGTTAATGAAGAGGAAATATTTAGCACATATTGTTTGAAAATAAGTAAATACCTACATATATGTTAAGAAATTGAATACGGACAGAACTCCTTATCACCAAAGAAGAAGAAAGTGCGCCAAATTTGGAACTCCTGCAGATGTCTGTACGCCAAATGTGGCAGCGCTATAACCACGTGATGTTGGTTTTTCTTTTCAATGTTGACACCGCGGCCTTATGAGAGTCTGGTATTGAAGACGCTCTCTATTTAATATTACAACTCTCCGGTTTTACCTTTCTCAAGATAGTCTATGAACAAAATACCATGCGCTTCCCCAAATATGGATGCCATAACCTTGCCAGTTGACTTTTGAGTTTTTGGTCGCTTTGGACGACTTTCCCCGGCTGCTGTCCACTCAGCTGACGATCTTTTTGATTCAGGTTTGTATATTAATGGATCCATGTTTCATCCATTGTAACATTCCGACGCAAGAAAACCTTTTTATCTCGCTTAAACAGCTCCAAACAGCGCTCTGAATCGTGTACGCGATGTTGTTTTTGGTTCGGTGTTGGCAAACGCGGCATCCACTTCGAAAGCAACTTACGCATGCTCAAATTTTCGTATAAAATTGTAAACACACTACCTTTTGATATCTATACAGTGTCAGCAGGGACGTCGCACCAGGGTAGTCCGACCCCCCCCCCCTTCCCCCCAATAATTTGAAAACCCTAAAAGTTGGGAATTTCAAGGTTTGAAAATACCCGAGTTGGGAAAATTTATGTCTGAAGAAAATTAATATTTTTAACAAATGAAAGCGAAAACAACAAGGTTATCAAGGGAAAATTAAAAATTGTCCAATAAATTCTTTATCTAAATTGAAAAGCAATGTTTTCAGATTTCCAGACAGACAGCTGTTATCCATTGTCGCCCAACAGTATTTTTCCCCATTAAAAAACAATGTTTAATCAGCACACAAAATTCTATTTACTCCATTGTTGCCATTGTACAGAGGTTTAGAAGGCCACATCTTGAGTATGCTGTACAGTTCTGGTCACCATATCTTAAAAAAGACGTTGAATTGTTAGAGAAAATTCAGCACAGGGCTACTAAAATGGTTCAAGGGTTTTCAGGCATGAATTATGAAGATAGATTAAGAAATTTGAATATGTATACTCTGGAAGAGAGAAGGGTTAGGGGAGATTTGATTCAACTATTCAAATTTATCAAACAAGGAGATGTGGAGGGTTTAGATTTTAATATGAGTGATAGAACGAGAGGTCATGGGTTTAAGTTAAACAAATATCATTTTAATCGGGAAGGGAGAAAACATTATTTCTTTAATAGGGTAATAGACAAATGGAATAACTTGCCAGTGAATATTGTTAATTGTAAAGGAGTAACGGATTTTAAGAAGAAGTTGGATATGCATTGGGGGATAGTTAAGAGGTACTAAATGGACCAACCTTGTTGGGCCTTGAGCCTGTTGTTGGTCGTCAATATTTGTATTTGTATTTGTATTTGTAAAATTACAAACATGGGGTCACTAAAACCACTGTAACCTGTAAACGAATTGTCAGAATGTCATGAAATTTTGACACGTATCTTTTGAAGGTTGGTACTATCGAGAAATCATATGGACCTGTCAACAGTGTTGCCATATATGTGTCAGACCGGAGACTTATTGAGTGATGTGTTATGTTAAAATATGCCCTGCTATGATATGTTGCCATTTTGCAGGGCCGCCTTTCGCAACCGCGGGGCCCTTAGCGAACCTAGTGCCGTTGCTCCTTTAGTTCTCCACATATACATATGAATAAGTTTAAATAAAAATAACTTGACAAAGAAAAGTAAAAAAAGTAGTGATCTTGCGATCGGTGGGTTGCCAGTTTCGCTACAAAAAACACTAGAAAGTCATCCAGAACATCCAACAAATTATACTGGCGAGTATAAGGGACTGGTGTACGATAAATCTGATCGGGGTCCAGTGTCCTGACGCCTATTGAGGTTGCGTCGGGTGCCAGATCAGGTGGTTGTCCTCGTCATCTGACCATAGTAAAAAAATGCAGGATATTTTCCCCGGGTCTTTCCTTCAGAGCCCAAGTTGCTTTGTGGATAAGGCGTTCAGCTACTAATCAGAGGATTGGTGGTTCGAATCCGTGCGATGGACTTGACAAAGAAAAAAGTAAAAAAGTAGTGATCTTGCGGTCGGAGGGTTGCCAGCTTCGCTACAAAAGTCGTCCAGAACATCCAACAAATTATACTGGCGCGTATACAGGACTGGTGTATGATAAATCTGATTGGGATCCAATGTCCTAATGAGGTTGCGTCGGGTGCCAGACCAGGTGGTTGACTTCGTCATTTGACTATAGTTAAAAAAATACAAGGCATTGTTCCCGGGTCTTTCCTTCGAGATAGGCTCCGAACCGTCGCCAATAGCCCACTGTGAAGCTCTAATGCGACGTTAATTAACCAAACTTATAGTGGGGAAATTTAGAGAGTGGTGGTCAGCTGACCATGGTTCAAAATTACCATGCAGTGCTTCTGTGTCTTGCCTTCCGGACAGATCTTCGAGCATGAATGGACTGTAGTAGCGCGAATATGACTTCATAATCGTGAAACCAACATCTCAGACCGAATGGCCTCAGACACGTGACTTCTTTTCAAAATTATGAATTAAAAAATACTCGTGATTGGCTGATGACTTGGCAAATGTGCAAAAGTGAAAATTTGTGAATTGAATGACGTAATTAAACACGTGTTTGAAGCCATACATGTGTTGGCCTCACTTTGATGTTAGCAAGATTATAACATTATGTTTTCTCTACTATGAAGGATCCATGCTCGAAGGGATAGATCGATAACCGTTGCAAATATCTCTTTGTGTAGCTGTAGTGCGACGTTAATTCAACTAAAACAAACACCATGGTCAATAAAATGCATCTCGATTTGATTTAATCCCCAATTTTTTTATCATTCAAATGTCGCTATTGATTGGCTATTATTGTTCGAGAGTTCTACCGAATGGTGTAAAATCTCCCGTCTGTGACGTCATCAGATGACGGAAGAGAATATTCATTCGTCCTTCCCCGTGAATTTTATTTAATCGTCTGCCGCGCGCGTCGATATCGTCTGGCGTGGGTGACAACCGGAACATCTGTCGCCGCCTGCTTCTTCTGCTTTCTTCGTTTGCTCAACAGGTGGCGCCCTTTCTTCCGTCTCTTCACTTCAATTGTTTTGCAATTGACATGCGACATGAAACATGGAGTAGGAAGTTAAAAGTTGTTTACTTGGAAATTTTTTTTATAAATATTTTTTTATTTTAAAATATTTGATGTTGAAATATTTTTCAAATCTGAAGCATTGGGGTGTTTGTTGGAAGATATATCTATTAAAATAATGAAAATTAAATATATATATATATATATATATATGTTACCGTTAAAGTATAAAATCCGTTATTTCATAGAATACCTAGTTATTCCGTGAAATAACTGATCGTGTCCGTTAAAGTGTAAAACTCTCTTGTATTTCATGGTTTAACTAGTTATTTCATAGAATAACGATCTGCAGCCCGTTAAAGTGAAATGAAATGAATGTCGGATAAATCTCATTCTGAAGCCTCTGTGGGGTTTACCGTCCGTATCCGAGTGCCTGAAGTTGACAGAGGAAAAGGTACTGGTCAGGGATTTAAAAAATGTTCGTGTAAAACCCAGTGTGTCAACAAAAAATGTTTTTGTTTTAGAAATTATGTTCTTTGTAATTCCAAGTGTCATTCTAGTAATCTTTGTTGTAACAAATGATTTTACGGTACGTTTCCATAAATACCATTTATACGCTGCATAAATTAGATAAATTGCTTCTTTTTCATTTTAATTGTCTATCATTAGTTTAATTTCATTTTAGATAAATTGTTTATTTTACACTTTAACTGTCTCTCATTAGTTAATTTATAGAATACCTAGTTATTTCATAGAGGAACTAGTTAAAGTGTCAAATTAATAACATATTACACACTTTAACTGACACGATCAGTTATTTCATGGAATAACTAGGTATTCTATGAAATAGCTGCATTATATACTTTAACGGTAACATATATATAATATAGATGCATTGGAAATATAAAGTAAACTGTTTTGCAGTGAAAACAACGTTACAATTTCCCCCTTTTTCTAAGAGTTTAGAGGATTAATGTACATTGTAAAAAGCTATCTCTTTACAATGCATTTAAATGTTGGTAAAAAAAATTAAAGAGAAGTAAATATTATATCAATCTCTATGCAGTGAACTTTTCTACAATTGCAAAAAGTCAATTGAGTGTCTATGGGTTGTTATAAACAAAGATTTTATGTGTCGGCTGTAAAATGCCTTTTCTCTTGCACATAGGAGTAACATTGTGCATAAATACTATTCAACGTCAACGCACAATTGATGGGGCAACTGGAAAAAGGGCTTAAAATAAAAATCACTTTCCAAGATAAACAGTTTGTCACTGACAACAATCCAGAAAAGAAAAGGATCGCTTTCCGTTAAGAATCCACTATTTGTCGCCAAGGAAAATATTGGCACAATACTTTTCCTTTTCATCGTGCGTGATTAGTGGTGGTAGGTTAACAAAATTGGCGCGTTTTTCGCACATTTGGCATTTAGGCTCGCTTAATGAAAGCTAACAATTATAAAATAAACATATACTTTTTACTGCTCAGTATCTGCCTAAATTAATCAAGCAGATCCATACAATTTTGAGAAAATACGCATATGTCCAAAATTATACTTTTTTTTTTTTCAAAAATATCAGTTATCCCCTTGTTTGACTTGCACTTTCAATTATTAACGATAGATAATTATAAAATTTCAGTAATTTTTTTTAAAGAAAATTTATTGTTTATAAAAGCATTTTTGTTTAATTTTCGTTCAAAATCGTTATATAATATTGTCAAGAAGTTAAAATTCTTTTAAAAAGTTAAACCAAATTTTATGTTTTTTATAACGATGTTATGATTTACGGATTGTTTACCATTATAGTATTTCATTTTTTAGCAGTTCAGAGCAACGGTATATCATGTCTGATGAGTAATATATTAATTGGTTTCTGCTTCCGAGTAACTATATATCGTGAGTTGTTTACCATTACATTTCATTCGTTGCTGTTCCTTGGAACTGTTCGAAGGCCAAAAGCACAATCATTGTATTTCCATTTTCGTAAACATTCAGAAAAATTATTCGAAAACTGTGTGGAATTTTTTTTTAAACCTGCACCACAAAATTATTTGGAAGAAACATACAATATTTCTGGTGGAGGAAAGATTTAGAATCTCCGCCTTTATATTTATGCTAATATTACATTTGGAGCAGAAAATGGGCATTCACTGATTGTGATTTTAGGCATTGCTGAGTTGTTTACGATTACATTTCATTAGTTAGAAGCTTTGACCAAAGATGTGACCAGTGATGCGTCATTGGTCACATTTTTGTTCTGATCAATGATCTATCATGAGTTGGTTACCATTCGTTTCATCTCTGAATAACTATGTATCTATCATGAGTAGTTTACCATTACACATTTCCTTTGTTAGAAACTCTGACGTATGATCTATCATGAGTTGGTTACCATTCGTTTCAGCTCCGAGGAACTATGTATCTGTCATGAGTTGTTTACCATTACACATTTCATGTGTTAGAAACTCTGACATATGATCTATCATGAGTTGGTTACCATTCGTTTCAGCTCCGAGGAACTATGTATCTGTCATGAGTTGTTTACCATTACACATTTCATGTGTTAGAAACTCTGACGTATGATCTATCATGAGTTGGTTGCCATTCGTTTCAGCTCCTAGGAACTATGTATCTGTCATGAGTAGTTTCCTTTGTTAGAAACTCTGACATATGATCAATCATGAGTTGGTTACCATTCGTTTCAGCTCCTAGGAACTATGTATCTGTCATGAGTTGTTTACCATTACATATTTCATGTGTTAGAAACTCTGACATATGATCTATCATGAGTTATTTACCATTCGTTTCAGCAATGAGTAACTATGTATCGTGAGATGTTTACCATTACATTTCATATGCTTCAACCATGTACCCTGAGGAGTTGGTTTCTCTTCTTTCAGCTCCAGGCAATGACGAGGAAGAGGAGAAGGAGGAGGGGGAGGGTGCCGATCCGTCCAATCCGGAGCAGCTGGAGGAGCCGGTGGAGGGGGAGAAGCCGCTGAGCTCCGCGTGGGAGGCGGCGCTCGGTGCCACCTCCGCCGCCGACAAGGAGAAGGCGGAGCGGAAGCGGGTGGTGCGGAAGCCCCCGAAGGTGGTGGAGCGGCCGGTCCGGGCGCTCTTCTGCCTCGGCCTCAAGAACCCCATCCGAAGCCTCTGCATCACCATCGTGGAGTGGAAGTATCCTTTTACACGAATGTTTCTCTGTCACTAAAATAACGACTTGTTCTTTGTTCCCTGTTATTCAAGTTGAACAAGAACTGCATGTTCTTGGAACATTAAATTTTTTTTTTCTCGTTAGCTTGTTCTTTATCGAACTTCATTTCAAAGTATGACATTTGGATATTAACATATTTTGTTGACCATTTGCACCTCGAGTGTCGATTTACGTCATCAAAATAACGATATGTTATTTCTTCCTGTTATTCAAGTTGAACGAGAACTGTGTGTTCTTGAACATAAAAAGTATTTTTGTTTGTTAATTTGTTCCTTATTGAACTCTATTTAAAAGTATGACATTTGGGTATCAACATATTTTATTAACCTTTTGCGTTCGAATGTCGCCTTTAAGTCACCGAAATAATGATATGTTCCTTGTTATTCATATTGAACGAGAACTGCATGTTCTTGGTACATAAAAAGGGTTTTTAGTTTAACTTGTTCTTTATCGGACTTCATTTAACATTATGTCATTTGGGTATCAACATATTTTATTAACTTTTTGCGTTCGAATGTCACCTTTAAGTCACCGAAATAATGACCAGTTCTTTATTCCCTGTTATTCAAAATGAACGAGAACGGCATGTTCTTGGAACATAAAAAGTGGGTATTTTCGTTAACTTGTTCTTTATCGGACTTCATTTCAAAGTATGACATTTGGGTATCAACATATTTTATTAACTTTTTGCTTTCGAATGTCGCCTATAGGTCACCGAAATAATGACCTGTTCTATATTCCTTGTTATTCGAATTGAACGAGAACGGCATGTTCTTGGAACATAAAGTGTTTTTTGTTAACTTGTTCTTTATCGGACTTCATTTAACCCTTTGCACTCCGATGTCGCCTCTCAGGCGCAAACATAACGACCAATTCTTTTGTTTCCCTGTTCTTTAGGATAAACGAGAACAACATGATCTTCTGTTTAGAACATCAATCTTTTTTAAAATTGTTCTCTTGTAAATACTAAACAGATCAGGATTTTTTTTCCCTTTATGAGTATAAAAAAAATATGTGGAAAAGAACGTAAAGAGGAATAACCGTTCTATAGAAAGAACACAAATCGCAAAGTGTTCGTGGAGTACAAAGGGTTAAAAGTATGACATTTAGGTATCAACACATTGTATTAACCTTTTGCAATAGAGTGTCGGCTAAATAGCCACGAGTTATTTTTTTTCTCTGTACTTCAAAATTAAAGATAACATATTCTCGAGTTTAAAGAGTTATTCTCTCACAAACTTTCATAGAAATAATGTTTGCCACCTAGAAACAACAAATATGTTGGTAATCAGAAACTTACTTCAGATTTGAAATTCCTCACAATCCCATTTTTTTTAAACCTTCGACAAATATTATAAACCAATTAAATATATGTTCGCAATACTGAGATTAATTCTGCTTCACGCATAACTGTTTCTATTAATCCAAAGCTGTCACAATTATCCACCTTAACCCTCTGCACTCCGAAGGCGCCAACATAACGACCCGTTATTTTGTTTCCCTGTTCTTTAAAATAAACGAGAACAGCAGGATATTGTGTTTAGAACATCAATCTTTTTTTCAACTTGTTCTCTTGCAAATGCAAAACAGATTAGGATATTTTTTTTTTTGTCCCTTTATGAGTATAAAAAAAATCTGTGGAAAAGAACGTAAAGAGGAATAACTGTTCCGTAGAATGAACACAAATCGCAAAGTGTTCGTGGAGTGCAAAGGGTTAAATTCAAGAATGTGTTTGCTCTCTTTCGTTTTGAGGAGCAAAGAAAAAAAAATAACACGTCGTTATTTTAATGACTTAAAGGCGACCTTTGTGTGCAATGGGTAATTGAAATATATTGATAAGTTATTTTAATAGAACGGGTACATCCAGTTCCTGTTCTTTTTAAGGAATAACTGTTGCATAGAAAGAACACAAATCGAAAAGTGTTCGCGGAGTGCAAAGGGTTAAATTCAAGAATGTGTTTGCTCTCTTTCGTTTTGAGGAGCAAAGAAAAAAAATAACACGTCGTTATTTTAATGACTTAAAGGCGACCTTTGTGTGCAATGGGTAATTGAAATATATTGATAAGTTATTTTAATAGAACGGGTACATCCAGTTCCTGTTCTTTTTAAGGAATAACTGTTGCATAGAAAGAACACAAATCGAAAAGTGTTCGCGGAGTGGCAAAGGGTTAAATTCAAGAATGTGTTTGCTCTCTTTCGTTTTGAGGAGCAGAGAAAAAAAATAACACGTCGTTATTTTAATGACTTAAAGGCGACCTTTGTGTGCAATGGGTAATTTATATATATATTGATAAGTTATTTTAATAGAACGGTTACATCCAGTTCCTGTTCTTTTTAAAGAATAACTGTTGCATAGAAAGAACACAAATCGCAAAGTGTTCGCGGAGTGCAAAGGGTTAAATTCAAGAATGTGTTTGCTCTCTTTCGTTTTGAGGAGCAGAGAAAAAAAATAACACGTCGTTATTTTAATGGCTTAAAGGCGACCTTTGTGTGCAATGGGTAATTGAAATATATTGATAAGTTATTTTAATAGAACGGGTACATCCAGTTCCTGTTCTTTTTAAGGAATAACTGTTGCATAGAAAGAACACAAATCGAAAAGTGTTCGCGGAGTGCAAAGGGTTAAATTCAAGAATGTGTTTGCTCTCTTTCGTTTTGAGGAGCAAAGAAAAAAAATAACACGTCGTTATTTTAATGACTTAAAGGCGACCTTTGTGTGCAATGGGTAATTGAAATATATTGATAAGTTATTTTAATAGAACGGGTACATTCAGTTCCTGTTCTTTTTAAAGAATAACTGTTGCATAGAAAGAACACAAATCGAAAAGTGTTCGCGGAGTGCAAAGGGTTAAATTCAAGAATGTGTTTGCTCTCTTTCGTTTTGAGGAGCAGAGAAAAAAAATAACACGTCGTTATTTTAATGGCTTAAAGGCGACCTTTGTGTGCAATGGGTAATTGAAATATATTGATAAGTTATTTTATAAAAACGGTTACATCCAGTTCCTGTTCTTTTTAAGGAATAACTGTTCCATAGAAAGAACACAAATCGCAAAGTGTTCGCGGAGTGCAAATTGTTAAATGTAAAAAGAACAGACCACTAAATACATCTTTAAAAAGAACAGGATCGATATTTAACTGCTCCATAAAAAATATCGTACATGTTGAAGAGTTTTCTTTGGAATTTCACTGATCGTTGATGTTCCGTAACGTGTATTTCAAGGCCTTTTGAATATCTGATCCTGTTCACCATTTTCGCCAACTGTATAGCTCTAGCCGTTTTCACCCCCTTCCCATTTGGAGACTCCAACAGTGTAAATGCAACATTGGTAGGCACAGTTTTAAGTATATTCATATTTCTCAATAAAAACTCTAAAAACTAATGAAATTATATTATAAAATTATCTTTTTAACAAAAGGAAAACCGACTGTAAGAAATATCCGCTAAAAAGTAAAAAATATTTTTGAATTTTACGGACAAGTTGAAGATTATTATAAATTTTATACTTTTTACAATTTTTTTTAATCGGCGCCAAAATTTAGGTATGTTTTTTGTAAATTGGCGACAACTCCAAAAAGTTGTAATAAGTATAAAATTAATATTAAATAATCTTTTTCAACTTGTTCGTAAAATTAAAAATTATTTTTTACTTTTCAGCACATTTTCTTAAAGTCAATTTCCTTTTTTTTTTAATTATTGTTATTTTCCTTCTTTTAATTTTTAATTTAGCAGAGGGCTTTGCCCCCTGCTATTATTCACCAAGAAATTAAAGTTGTTGCTCACAATTTTCCACGTCCCGGATCCAATTTAATAAATGCAGTGTAAATAAAACTATACTGTATCAAAAATGTATGTCGTAAAACAATCCTTATTCATGTTAATGAATGGCGGATGAACGAAATGTCATTGTTGTAAAATTTCTTTAAAACAATGAAAACATTTTGAATTTGGAGGAACTGTTAAAAAAAAGTCCGGTTAATCGATAAGTCAGGATATATAACGGCTGGATACTGATTATTTTTTGAAGGTTTTGTCTAAATAGATTTTTTCTATCCAACAAAAATGAATTTTCGAAATCGGACAATATTTTTTTTCAAACGGTCCGGTTAATTGAGAATTTCGGATAGTTAAACGTCGGATAACTGTATATTTTTTTTCAAAAGTTTGCCAAGTGAGACATCCCATCTAACAAAAAAAAATTATCCAAATATCAGAATTGGAACAGAAATTTAGCGGAACTTGCATAAAAATATAATAATAATAATAATTAAAAAAATCGAATTGATAACCTCTCTCTTTTTGGCGCCTTTTGGCGATTTTAATTTAAAGTTTTTGGTGTATTTATTTGAAAGTTTTGGTTGGCGCACATAAAACTCAATAGTAGCAACTAGAGGTCATTTTAGTTGTCATCACTTAAAGTTGTGTAGCATATATGCTACATTATGCACTAGAGGATTAAAAGCAGTCACAGCCTAAGTTACAATATGTAAAATGCCGCTCTAATTTGTCTGGTTTCGGGGATGTACTACCTTTCAAAGGTGGTATTCGTAATCTATTTGAAATAGAGGGGCTATATTTCTAATTAAACCTGATCTTTAACTACTTCTGCACGAATCAAAGATATTTTTCCTGATTTGTTTTGTTTTCCAGGAAAAAGTAGAATACATATTTTTAGTGATTTTCACCGGTGAGTGTGTCATGAAGATTATAGCATACGGCCTCGTTCTCCATCCGGGCTCTTACCTGCGGAACGGATGGAACGACCTCGATTTCGTCATTGTAGTCATAGGGTGAGTATTTTGACACCTTCACAGTAAAAAAAAGATACTTGAAAGTGAGTACCTGAACCTACTCTTTAAATGTAATTGCATCGTAAATGAGCGATGACGCACTGTTAAAAATAGGTATTCAAAAATAAGTAAAATGCACTCATTTTTGAATACATTCGATGCTCATCATGGCTCCGAATACATAAGTTTCAATTTTGAAAAAGACATGTACTTAAAAAGTGAGTAGTACAATGGGTAAAAATGAATAAAAAGTGCCAATGTTAGCCTACATAGGCAGCCTTCATAAATCCCTTTCAATAAATATCGACAATTACCACCAAGACTTATCGGGAATCGAACATATGCAGGCACCTCTGTCCAGAGCCTTATCCATTAAGCTACCAGGGCGACGTGGAGAAGTTATAAACAGAAGACTTGTTTAAAAGGTGTGCCAAAAGAAAGTAAGATAATTGAGTTCTAATTACTCGGTTTCCATTTAAACAATCGACATCAAATGATGTGGAAAGCCGTCTTCTGAACAACTATTTTAAGTTTGCCAGGTCGCTTTGTAAAGATGGCTTGAAAAGAAGCTGAGTTGAGCAATATTAAATCACACTGCTCATTTTTGAAAAAGTACGATTACTTAAATTGAAGTACGTCATCACTCATTTACGATGCAATTGTACTCAAGGAAAAACGAGTACGTTCATGTAGTCGCATGTAATTAACCGTACTTTCTCAAAAATGAGTAATGGGATTTAATATTGCTAACCTCAGCTTCCGTTCAAGCTATCTTAATAAAACCCGACAAACTTAAAAAAGTTGTTCAGAAATGTTCCATATTATTTAAAATGTCGATTGCTTAAATAGAAACTGAGTTATTAGAAGCCAATTATCTTACTTACCATTCTTTTGGCACATCTTATTTTCACATCTCTTTTTTTTTATAACTTCTTAATATCGTCCTGGTTTAATGGTTAAGGCACATGGCCTGCAGTGGTTTGTGGATGTGGTTTCGGTTCCCTGTAAGTCTTGGTTGTAATTGGCGATATTTATTAAAAGTGATTTATGTAGGCAATTATTTACTCATACTCCTTTTTGAGTACATGCCTTTTTCAAAATTGAAACTTATATATTCAGAGCCATTATAAGCATCGGATGTACTCAAAAATGAGTCGTTGAAACCCAAAAATGAATGTTTCGAGTACTTAAACAGTGAACTATTGCATGCTTCTGAAGGCAATAGCCCAATTGTGGCCGGAGGGAGCCAGGTTTACCATATTTTCAAAGAAGAAAACGTTTGTTTATCGCCCAGACAAAAGGTTGGCATGGGCCGTAATTGGAACTTTCCGCTTCTAAATGAAGTATATTTAACCCTTCACTTATAATTTCTTGCCACAAATAATGTGCACTCAAAGTACCTGTAGAAGGGCTTTGGGTCCTACAGGGAGTGTCGTAAAATTAATTATTTTTGTGTTGCAGAGTAATCAGTACCGCCCTGTCCAACCTGATGAAAGAAGGGTTCGACGTGAAGGCGCTCCGGGCGTTCAGGGTGCTCCGGCCGCTCAGGCTCGTCTCCGGAGTGCCCAGTGAGTGTCTCTATTTTTTTACAACCTTTTATTTAACTCACTCTGCCTGGTGTTAATGTCCTCTTAAATCTTGTAAAAATTGTGCCCGCTGAACTGTAACTGTAACTTCTGGAAAGCTTGAATGGGTGTCCCCTATATGCGCGGTAGAAGCGATGTGTGGTGACCTTCGAGCATGGATCCTTCATAGTAGTGAAAACATAATGGTATAATCTCTCTAACATCAAAGTGAAGCCAACATGTATGACCTCAGACACATGGTTAATTACGTCATTCCATTCAGAAATTTTTATTGTTACACATTTCCCAATTCATCAGCCCATCGCGAGTATTTTTTAATTCATAATTTTGAAAAGAAGTCTCGTGTCTGAGGCCAATCGGTCTGAGATGTTGGTTTCACGATGAAGACGTCATATTCGCTCTACTATAGTCCATTCATGCTCGAAGGTGGTAACCGGGTTGGGAATCGAGTCGACCCCAAAAAATGTCTGAAATGTTTTGATAAACCTGTTGTGTGTGCGTGGTGCAGGTCTCCAGGTGGTGCTGAACTCCATCCTGAAGGCGATGATCCCTCTGCTGCACATCGCCCTCCTCGTCATTTTCGTCATCATCATATACGCCATCATCGGGCTCGAGCTCTTCTCAGGGAAGATGCACAAGACCTGCTTCGACAACATCACCGGTGAGTTGTCCTTCTTCACTCTCTGCACTTGCAACGGGATATATTACAGTTGAGGAACATGTCCTCTCGCTTATCGTCTGCAGACCACTGTCTGTGACACTGGATTGGTTAGTATCTCTCTGAGACCCTTCCTACTCTAGCTCTGACTGGGATGGCAGGGCAAACAGCCTGTATAACTTGGAGATTGAGGTAACCTGGGAGTACCACCGCGACCACGGAGTAAATAAGAAGGTGGAGGTGCGATCAAGTCTAAAACCGGTTTGCAATGTGAAGTAAGCAATCGCTTAAAAATTAGGTACTGGCGAAGTATTTGGCTCTATTCCTAAGCACTATTTTGTACCAGTACTTGGCGATAATTTATTTTATAATTTTATTTATCAATGAAGTGGAAATAATAGCATTCTTTATCATTTGGAACTTGTGTTGCATCTGACAACTGCAAAAACTGTTATTTTTTTTTGTTTTTATACTTTAAATTTCCTGTGTTAAATAGCGCAGTCAATCTTGAATCGCATTGCCAGCTGGATTTGCTTGTATGTACTTTAAGGTTGCTATCTTACTTCCAGTGAAATATTGCCAATTCACCTCCACCTTTTTCCGTGGGTAGTGTTCGATTCCGTCATTGACGAATGGGGTGACGCGTTGTCACATGTTGCTTACAAACCCAGATCGGGATCAACTTTGCTCCTCCCCAAAGGAATTCAAGCAGAAGCCAATGAGCATTCGGTCCTCACGTGTTGGTTGCAGTGATACACGCCCACTAGACACGCCATAAGCAGAAAGTATAAGCAGATTCGTATTCACGGCTATGATGATCGGTTTAGCCCCACCGATTACACGTCTTGCTACTGATAAAAGTGTTCAACGATTGAACCCAGCACTTCGGATACTTCATTATACGGTTATTAATATAAAAAAGACACATGTTTCCGTTGTTCCGTTGGTGCCGCTGCAGCAACATTGTAATATAAGCCTCCACTGTCGCTGTTACGGCGACATCTAGAAACAAATTTGTATTTTTATACATGCAGATATTTCGGGATTCTCTTTCGCTAAAGGACTCAAACTCCAAACGTGCAAATATGCGCTAATGTTGTTTACACATCTCAATGTTTACCATCCACATCCAAATCACGCTTTAGTTGATTGCCTTGTAATTGATGCCATTGCAAATACTCCTGGAATAGGCTGTCATATTAAAAATGACTCGAAGTTGCTGAGAGATTAAATATTGTTCGAAGAACAAAAAGTTCAATAATGCGGAAAATCGACTATCTTAACCTTTTGAGGGCTGGGACAAAATGTGTTCCATAGAGTATTGAAAACTAGTGCTGGATTTGGGACATTTTCAAACCATGGTATGGGGTAAGAATTTTTAAAACGCGTGTGATCTAAAGTATGCTGTTTGCGGCATAACAGGTAATTACACCTGTTCGGACAGATGACGTTTCGCTAATGGTTTCTGCAGATCTTTCGTTTGCACTTTGCAGTATTTTAACACCTGAATGGTCCTACCCTGAATCTACGTGCTTTGAGGAAGAGTTGTTAACGATCACTCCGTTTGACTGTTACACGACTCTTATTGTAAGGCAAGTTGTCCTTCAGCAATGCTTTAAGAATTCTTTTTTCCTACCTCCCAAAGCGAAATCCCCGCCCCCTCTTACCATATTGTGGAATTAGACAACAGTCTGGACAACTTTTCTCTGACGAGGCCCACGTGAAAAGGTTTGAATATTAGTATAAATACATTTCACAGTAGTATTCTGATTTTATATCTCTCTCCCCCTCCTGCAGGCCAGATCGCCCTGGACGATCCCCACCCGTGCGGGGACGCCGGGTTCCATTGCCAGGGGGTGGGCCAGGTGTGCCGGCTGTTCTGGGAGGGCCCCAACTACGGCATCATCAACTTCGACAACTTCGGCCAGGCCATGCTCACCGTCTTCCAGTGCGTCACCAACGAGGGGTGGACCAACGTCCTCTACAACGTGAGTTGCTCCACAGCAAGAAAAAGAAAAGACAGATTGAAAAATTAATTAAAATTGTGAAATTATAGATTATCCAAGAAAACTGCAGGATCTTTTGTTTGTTTGCTTGATTTGGTTAATTAACGTCGCTCTAGAGCTGATTTAGTGGGTTATTGGCGACGGTTCGGGGCCTATCTCGAAGGAAAGACCCGGGAAACTTGCCCCGTATTTTTGAACCATGGTCAGACTACGAGGACTACACCTGAGCTGGCACTCGACGGAACCTCAATAGGCATCAGATTTATCGTGCTCCAGTCCCGTATAATCGACAATATAATTTGTAGGATGTTCTAGACGACTTTTTAGTATTTTTATGGTGAGGATGTCAACCCTCCGATCGCAAGACCTCTTCTTTTTTTACTTTTCATTGTCAAGTCCACCGCACGGGTTCGAATTTGCAATTATCTTATTAGTATCTGAACGCCTTTATCCACTGAGCAATTTGAGCCCCCTCCTTTTTTTTGGAAGATTTATTAAATTCAAAGTTTTTGTTCCAAATACCTAAATAAAACTGTATAAAACCTTCAATTTTGAAGCATTGAAATAATTAAAAGGAGGTGTAGATCTTTTAAAAGGTTTTAAGCAGGAAAATTAAAAACTTTGAAAAAAAATATAGTTTTATTTTTGTTCCAAATTCTTTTTTAAAACTTTTCAAATATCTTCAATTACACAATTGTGATGGTTTTATGCTGATATTTTTTGCTTAAATTTGCAGAGTTCATTTTGTAAATAAGAAGAGTCAAAAAGCTATTTTTTAAGAAAAAAAAAATCATATCTTTCCTGAGGACACTCTAATCCAGATGTAAAGTCATCGGAATTTTTTTTAATTTTGATATATATGAACATAACAAAATGTAATTTTTTTTTGGACAAAATTAGTACATTTCGTCCAAGGATAGTGAAGACCATATTACCACGAGCACACCTTATATATATATATATATATATATATATATATATATATATATATATATATATATATATATATATATATATATATATATATATATATATATATATATATATATATATATATATATATATATATATATATATATATATATATATATATATATATATATATATATATATATATATATATAAAGGTGTGCTCGTGCCCGCGCTACCTGACGGAAGGCGGGGAAGGCAACTATTTGACGTCATAGTGACGCCTACTTTCGCCTACTGTGGGCGTGTCTAATGCTCTCGTTTGAACCAATGGTTTGTGAGGTGTTGCCATCTATTCGTTTTTTTGTGAACTATTAAAAAGTGATAATCTAACTTTATTTAGTTACTTTTACTGCATTTTATAAGTTTAAATTATATTTTAAGGATTGCATTTAGTATGGAAAAATTGCAAAAGATTTGCTGAATAAATTTGGCGTATTAAAATAATATTAGCTACCACGATAGCATGTCCATGAATTTTGAAATAGTAAAGTGGGGGTCGGAAACATCAGGTCAATGCATTTGTATTGGACATATTAAATGAGTTACAATTTCAATCAAGTAAAATACAGGGACATAACAAAACAAGGACGGATTAGCAGTGAAGCTACCTGAACACAATTATTTACAGATATTTACAATATTAACATTATTTTGCTAATTAAAAATTAAATCACCAGTTGTTACCCAACCGGGATCGAACCTAAGTAGCAATGCTTGAAACACACAGCTAATGAGAATGATCAAAAACCGATAGTAAGGCGGAACTAAAATGACGTCAAAAATAAGGCGGAGCTAAAATGACGTCAATAGTTGCCTTTCCTTGCCCACTTTCAAAAAGCGAAAAACGACCGCACCTTCTATATAAAGTTTTCACTATCCTTGCATTTCGTCGGCTTAATTCACAAACCACTTAACTCCTAAATCCAGGATTCAGCAGCCATAGCGAAAACTGCTCGACGACGAATTTCAGGGGATTCACTATTTATTATAGATTATTTTTAACAGTGTAGGTGTTACCATGGTATCTGTGTGGTTTGTGTTTTAAGCTGACGATTTGATAATCAAATAACTGTGGAACCGAAAAAAAAATCAATACCGGTAAAGGACTTAAAATCTCTATCTTCAAACTCAGTATAGTTGGCAAGGCATGTTTTGTATTGCTAGAGAATGTTGCTAATTCTTTTTTTTTTAATGTTGCAGGTGAACGATGCTTGTGGCAACCAGTGGCCATGGATCTACTTCCTCAGCCTCATCATCCTCGGGTCTTTCTTTGTGCTCAACCTCGTACTCGGTGTGTTATCCGGGTAAGTTCTGTCACTCTGGAACTACCCTTCCGATTGTGATGGAATTTAAATGCCAATGACGTGTAGCTTATGAAGCTTACAAAAGTTATGTGTGCAGGCATGTTCGAACCTCTCCCATTGAAAGTCAAGAAAAAAAATCGAATTACTGCAAAAATTATAAAAATACTTTAAAAAATTAGAAAAATTCAATTGTTTGTAAAATATTTCTTGTTGAGTTGCATGAGGGAAATCTTGGTATTTTTCAGGGGTCCTACAACGGAAAATAGTTTTCAAAAACAGGCTTTGAGGTCCTTTTTATATCACATTAAGCCTAACATGGATAGACGCCGCATTCGATGTCCATCAAGGATTCCGGCACTGGATTGGTTGATTCCACTGATCTTTCCTTGTAATTTCTGGATTGGGCAAGACATTTTGTTGATTTGAAGCCAATTGAAGGGGTAACAACTGTGTCCCACTTTCATTGCTACCGCAATATTTCATACTTTTCATGTTAAAATAAGCCGATATGTATTGATATTGGCTGAGTTTATTTCTATTTTCTTTTAAACCCATTTTAAATGCAATCTGCTATTAAAATAGAAAGTCATTTGCAAGTCGAAATAGTTAAAAAAACAACAGAAAAAACTATTTATTTGGAAATATAAAAATTAATTCTATAAGAAGAAAACTTAATATATACATACATTTAATAATTTTACAATGCTATGGTATTAAAAAACACCACTAAATCACTTTTTAAAAACAATTTGGGGGTACAGTAGGGCTGCTTCAACGCGTCCATAGAGGAACCAAGTTTTAAGCTTCAAGTATAGATCCATCATAGTAGAGAAATCATAAGGTTATAATCTCGCTAACATCAAAGTGAGGCCAACATGTATGGCCTCAGGCACATGGTTTACTACGTCATCCATTCATATTTTTTTCTAGTTCATTCATAAAAATATCCTGTACTTCATGAAGTAGCACATTTACTATTATTTCCAAATCACAAGTCAATCGCGAACGTTTTTTTCATTCATAAATTTTTAAAGGAAGTCACGTGTCTGGTGCCATCAGGTCTGAGATGTTTGCATCACGATGATGACGTCATATTCGCTCTACTACAGTCCATTCATGCTCGAAGGTTTTAAGCCTTCCGGGAGTTACAGTTAGAGTTCAGTGGTTGAATCCAATGTCTCAGAGGAAAACCCACCAATCTAGTGTCACGAGCGTAGATCCCGATGTCTGCATATTAAAAAAAAGCGAGGACATGTTCACCACCATTAACCAACCAAACCAAAGATATTAATGAAAAGCAATTAAAGCACATCTTGGCGGTATCCCCGAAAATATCGCCAAAGTTCCCGAAACGAGCAGTAGCCATCCAATTTGGAATGATTCTCCATTAATTGCCATTGCGTGCGAGACGTATTTTCGAACAGTAGTGAGACCACAAGAAGAGGTTAAAAGAGAGTGGAGAGACTTTTTGGACGCCCTCCAAGAAGTGCCGACTGAAGTATGAGACGCAGTTGTAGGAGCACATCTTGTCCGACACGGGTACTAGCAGACTTTGGGAAGGGGATGGGTAGATTCGATTGGCCCAATCGCTTTGGAATTAACGATTCGTCTAGGGGCGTGCAACTAGTGGCGGAAGGGGACGGGCTGAAAGGGTTTTGGCCTCCTTTCACACTGAGAGTCATTCCTTGGGCCACGGAGGTCCGCGATTGTTTTTTAATCTCTCCGTTTCAATACTTTGAGTGCAGTAGGTGGAGTGTCTGTTGATACCACTGATCTCTAACTTTAATTTCTGGATTGGGCAAAACATTTGTTGACTTGAAGCCAATGTGGAAGCTGCCATGCTGTGCCCCACTTTTATCACTACCGCAATATTTCGTATATTTTTCATGCTAAAATAAGCCGACAAGTGTTGCTTTCGGCTGAGTTTTTTTTCCTATTTTCTTTTGAAACCCATTTTAAATGCAATGTGATTTTAAAATAGAAAGTCATTTGCAAGTCGCCGTAGTTAAAAAGCAAGAGCAAAAAGTATTTGTTTGGCAATATAAAATCTAATTCTATAAGAAGAAAATATAATATTTATATACATTTAATATTTCAAACAATACTATGATATTAAAAAACACCACTAAATCACTTTTTAAAAAATGTTGGGACACATTATGGCTGCTTTCAATTGGCTTCAACGCGCCCATAGAGGAAACAAGGTTTGAGTCTTTCAGCAGTTACTGTTAGAGTTCAGCGGTAACAGCTTAAGAGCTGTTGCAGACATGTCATTGTATATTTCATCTACAGACGCCGCGTTCAATGTCCATCAAGGATGATGAAATGAGATTAATGGGTGAAAAAAGAACCCCTAAAAGGGACAGAATCCAACCGGTTCTGCGCAGCAATCTGTATTCCGAGATGCATTGCGCCGATGAGTGTTTTTGTGCGTTCCGACCGATTTTCAAGCTCTGCGCATAACGAAACTGTTGACAGTATCCCAAGATGCATTGCTCTGAGGGATTCTTTTGTGCGCTACTGCGCATGAACTAGGGCCTATGTTTCCCCCCTCCATTATCTTTGCATTTTCGACTACTTGGCGAGAACGTATAAATTCCGCGATTACGATTTTGGCTTCAATGATGGAGCTGCTGTTAGAATTAGCACCAATCTTTTCCGGAGATGGTGGAATCAAAGGCCTGACCTTCGTCTTCGTGAACAAAAAAATCCGCTTGACCAACTCCAAGCGTTCTTCGACTACTTCGCAGAAAAAGTTCCCTGCGAGAAGTCCCCGCCCACCGGCCAATCAGGAGCCAGCTCTGCCTAGGCCCGCCCTCCGTTCCGCGCCTGCGCTCTTCCTTGTTCGGAATGGCATGCATGAAAATTTTGTTTATCTACTATAACGTCCATTTAACCTAATGTTTGATTACTTTTGTTGTCATCTTTACTCCATGGAATAGTCACAATGACAGGTGTCTGAGATAAATTTGTTCTTTTCTTCCAGAGAGTTCTCCAAGGAAAGAGAAAAAGCGAAAGCGAGGGGGGACTTCCACAAGTTGAGAGAGAAGCAGCAGATAGAAGAGGACCTCAGGGGATACCTCGACTGGATCACTCAAGCAGGTATACAAAAACAAAAAGTATCTTACTACTATTACAATTTTAATTTTTTGAAATGTTATTCAAATATCACTCATTTTTTACTTTCATTTGCTTTCAGAGGATATTGATCCAGACGAGGGTGGCAATCAAGACGAAGATGGAAGACTCGGTAAATAAGAAAACTTGTTATCACAGGTTTAGTTAATTAACGTCGCACTAGAGCTGCACCACAATGGTCTAATGGCTGCGGTTCTGGGCCTATCTCGAAGGAAAGACCCGGGAACGATGCCCCGTATTTTTTAACCATGGTCAGATGACGAGGACAACACCTGAACTGACACCCAACGCCTTCAATAGACGTCGGGACTTTGGACCCCGATCAGATGTATCGTGCACCAGTCCCGTATACACGCCAGTATAATTTGTTGGATGTCCTGGACGACTTTTTAGTATTTTTGTAGCGAAGCTGGCAACCCTCTGATTGCAAGTTCATTACTTTTTTTATTACTTTTCTTTGTCAAGCCCACCGCACGGGCTCGAACTAGCAATCCTCTGATTACCAGCTAAACGCCTTAGGCAACTGGAGGCCACTTGTTCTCATAGAGGAAAATATAACATATGAAGTAATAAACCGCTTTCATTGAAGCCAAATTCCGCGGAATTGATAGTTCCACTACTTTCTTGCCAAGTAGTAAAAAATAAGAGAAAAGTCTATTTATCTAACAATCACCGTCTGTAGGTCGATTTAGTCGTTAGCCGCTCGTGTGGCCTGTCCTCCGCAAAGTCACGTGATTGCAACAGCTCTATTTACGTGAGTTAACTTTGAAGTAAGAAGAAAAAAGAAAGAGTAGCTCAGCACCAATCAGATGTGGAATTGTATTTTCGGGCAGCTTCTAATCATAGATTAATGATACAAGTAGAGGAATAAAAATGCTGATCTGATTTCCGTGTGTGCATCATTGAAACCACGCGATATGTGGAAATGCCAATTCATTCAAGCGCCAATATTACTTGGCAGGCCTTGGCGACTTTCAGAACTAAGCGAGATCGAAGTATTGTAATATGGTTTTGTGTTTAATTTTGTATTTAAATATTGTTTTTTTTAACGAGTGGCACAATTTAATTGAGTTTAACAGATATATTAAAGATATTTTTCTTACTTTGTACTTTTGAAATAATTGCGTTACGTTTTTATGTAAGAAATTTACCATAAGCGAAGTTTTTTCAATTGTTATTTTGTATAGTTCAATAAGAAAATAGGAACAATAAAACCGGAGAAATATAAAGAGTTTCGTTTTTTCGAGTATGGAACACAAAGAATATTATATTTTCGTTTCGTTAATGAAGAGGAAATATTTAGCGCAAATTGTTTAAAAATAAGTAAATACCTACATATACGTTAAGAAGTTGAATAAGGACAGAACGCCTTATCACCAAAAAGAAGAAAGTGCACCAAATTTGGAACTCCTGCAGATGTCTGAACGCCAAATGTGGCAGCGCTAAAACCACGTGATGTTGGTTTTCTTTTTCAATGTTGACACCGCGGCCTTACGAGAGTCTGGCATTGAAGGCGCTCTCTATTTAATATTACAACTCTATGCTTCTAATTCAATGTTTCGATTGTCCATTTCAGAACCCGAGGCCGACAAACTTGAAGGAGACACCGGGAGCCAAGAAAACATCGCTTCTCCCTCGTGGTGGGAAGTAAAAAAGTAAGCTTCTTTCCTTTCAACTCAAACTTTATTCTATCACTGAGCACTCAAAGAGTTTTTAATAAGTTTGCTACCCATATATCGTCTCTGTCATCCATTCGATGTGATACCCATTTATCGTCTCTGTCATCCATTAGACGTTCTGGATATCTATGAAACATCCAACGTAAATCCTATTTTTAATATATATTTTTGGAACATATATTAAATGTCTATGAATCAGGGAGGAGGAGAAGCCTTTGCTTGAGCCGGAAAAGGAAGTATTGCCGACCGGTTTTCAAAGTTCTGCGCATAACACAGCGCTAGGCATTCTGGGATGGAGATAAAACAAATAACACCACAGAGATCGACGCCCAATGAGAGTGAGCCGTCTGAACGCGCAAACTGGTTGTATTTACAGACGGCTGTTCACCCCCTCTATCTGCAAACCTGTTATCACTGAAAACGAAAATTTTATCTGCTTCCCGACATGCATTGCGCGCTAAATACGTTATTTGTGCGCTACTGCGGATGTACATTGCCCTATCTTCTCTACTCCATTATCTTTGCTATGAATAGGTGTAATTCTAACTTAGCGATTCTGAATATCTAATGGATGTGGATGTGATCATTTCTTTCGACTTGCCGATAATTGATATCCATTAGACATCAAAATTTAGATATTCTATCAATTGCGAGTTGGAAGGACCTGTTGCTCAAATTCATATTATCATATATCAACAAATATATAATATATTCATATATCAACAAAAATGCACTGTATGGGAGAGTTTCACGTGACGTATTAACATGGTAACTTACTAGGAGTTTCGAGTTCTTCCCTACAGCACACAACTTTGCTTTTGTTTGTTTAGTCGCTACGCTTGCAATTATGGGAAAGTTTGTTTATAATATTTGTTTTTTCAAAATAAATAATATTTTTATTCCATATATGAATAAATTTAAGTACAGAAATACTTATATTATATTTGCATATAATTAGAATTGCAGTAAAAGACTTTATTTCGAAACAAAAATACTTGATAAACGATTAGTACAATCTATCTCAGTATATGTAGTAAATATTTCTATATTGAGGTATTTTTTTAAGACTAAAACTTAAAATTATAGTACAGGAGCTACAGTTCCATGCTAACCCTACGGTACTTCTTCGGCGTCGCACAACTTTCTCCATGTTCCGTTGGAACAGCGGTCTTCTTCTTCTCGGCGTGAAACTCCTCCATTGAAATTATTTTTATTATAACAAAACTTGTTTTATCACTGTGGTCTTTTAAATGATTCTCTCTTCCCACAGACAACAGTTCGACCGCCATAACCGCCGCATCAGGCGCTGGTGTCGTAAGCTGGTAAAGTCCCAAGGCTTCTACTGGTTGGTTATTCTGCTGGTGTTTCTCAACACCATGACGCTGGCCTCAGAACACCACCACCAGCCTAAGTGGCTGGACAACTTTCAAGGTGAGTGGAGTTCAATTTTTGAATTAATTCCTCTTAATTTAATATACGTCAGTCTTGTCTCATAGTAGTTCCTTTTTCTTCCACCAGAGTACTGCAACATCGGTTTCGTGGCGCTGTTCACGGCAGAGATGTTCCTCAAGATGTACAGCCTCGGGTTCCAGGGCTACTTCGTGAGCCTCTTCAACAGATTCGACTGCTTCGTCGTCATCAGTTCCATCCTCGAGATGGCGCTGCTCTACACGGATGTTATGCCGCCGCTAGGTGTCTCTGTGCTGCGGTGCGTCCGACTGCTCAGGATATTCAAGGTCACAAAGTGAGTGATTTGTCTTCCCTATACATCGACGTCACGGTAAAATATAATGTTCCCGTGCTGCCATCTATTGAATTTTAAATTAACCTTCTGGCGCAGTAAGGTGTTAAAAAAATACGACTGAACACCAGTAAAAGATTTTTAAAGTAGTTTTAAGTGTGACTTTTGTTTTGGAGTAAAAAGTTTTATTTTACATGGAAAATAAAAAAGTTATATGGAATATTTCGTAATTTCCCGAAATTTAGTTTTTAAAAAAGGTAGCCCAGGTACTGTTATTACGCCGCAAGCTCTGGCGTACATCGGATTCGTTTCTGACGAACTAAGGCTGTTTTCACCACGTTTACTCTCAACACTTGCGTAGTTGCAGTTGTTGGGAACATTAAAATAATTGTTATACATATATTCTTGCTGACGATATAAGCAAAATAAAAATAATTAACTATGTATAATTTTTATAATTTTAGATTAAAAACTATGCAAGTAATTAACAATAATGCCATTTAAAAATGGGTAGAGAAAGCAATCAAAATAGAGGGGGGGGGGGACACATCCAATATTTCATAGATTGTCGTTTAAAAGCAAATTTTTTAATGAGCTAGCACTTCAAACAGTATTTATTTTTTGGATCTCATTTATTTACCTCGAAATTTTTAAACAACCACACCATCGGGTAGAGGAGAGTTAGACAGGTTGATCAGGCCGATTTCTCCCCTTTAACCTATATACCCGCGCACCCAAATTTGCAAAGGACAAAATGCCGTAAAACAATTGACTGATAATTTATTTTAAAAACGTGCAATATTAAAAAAGTGAGAGGCAACGTCCAAAAAAAGTGTGGGGGCAACCGCTTCCCTTACCCTTCCGAATCACCGCCACTAGCTGCGCACGCTATTATGGGAAAGTTTGTTTACAATATTCGTTTCTCCCGAATAAGTAATATTTATATTCTAAATATGAATAAATACAAATACAGAAATATATTTTATTGTCTATAAGTTATCTATAATGAAAATAACATCGCAATGAGGGAGTTTCACGCCGAGAAGAAGAAGACCGCTGTTCCAACGGAACATGGAAAACATTCCGTGACGCCGAAGAAGTTCCGTAGGGTTAGCATGGAGCTTTAACTCCTGTACTATAATTTTAAGTTTTATTCTTTAAATAATACCTCAATATAGAAATATTTACTACATACACTGCGATAGATTGTACTCACCGTTTATCTATTATTTTTGTGTTGAAATAAAAGTATTTTTCCGTATTTTGTTGTAATTCTAATTATAAACAAATATAATATAAGTATTTCAGTACTTAAATTTATTCATAAAAATATTACTTATTTGGAAAAAGCAAATATTATAAACAAACTTTCCCATAATTGAAAACGTAGCGACTAAACAAACAAACGCAAAGTTGTAGGGAAGAAATCGAAACTAATATAAGTTACCATGTTGATATGTCACGTAAAACTCTCCCATACAGAAAAAAATAGTTTTATTTCAACACACACACAAAAAATGCTTCACATATGTGTGCAATCTATCTCATTATAAAAAGTAAATATTTATTTCGCCATTTTTTATGTTAAAAATTGAAAATTATCATACAGGAGCAAGTTTTGTGCTAGTGCTACGGAAACTACTACTAAGTTTCCTTCTTGATACGTCACGTGAAACTCCATTGTGTTGCTGTAATGCAAAGTAATTAGACGCTATGCAAGTCCTGGTTTTCTTATTAACCCTTTGCACTCTGTTGGCGCCGCTCAGGCGACAACATAACGACTCGTTCTTTTGATTCCCTGTTCTTTAAAATAAACGAGAACAGCATGATCTTTGTGTTTAAAAAATATCGACATTTTTTTAAACTCGTTCTTTTGCAGATCCAAAACAAATTAGGTTTATTTTTCTATTGGTTGGTTTGGTTTATTAACGTCGCACTAGAGCTGCACAGTGGGCTATTGGCGACGGTTCGGGGTCAATCTCGAAGGAAAGACCCGGGAACACATACACTCATACATGCACCTCGTTATTTTAGAACCATGGTCAGATGACGAGGAAACACCTGAACTGGCACCCAACGCCTTCAATAGACGTCGGGACTTTAGACCCCGATCAGATTTATCGTGCACCAGTCCCATATACACGCCAGTATAATTTGTTGGATATTCTGGACGACTTTCTAGTATTTTTGTAGTGAAGCTGACAACCCTCCGATCGCAAGATCACTACTTTTTTACTTTTCTATGTCAAGTCCATTTCCCGGATTCGAACCACCAATCCTCTGATTAGTAGCTGAACGCCTGAGCAACTGGGGCTCTCTTTTTCTATAAGCATAACAAATTCTATGGAAAAGAACATAAGGATGAATAACTGTTCCATAGATAGTACGGAAAATGGCTACGGAAATTTTTCAACATCTCTGATTGTTCCCCCCATTCGTTGTCAACAGCAGTATTCTTCCTCTCGGTGTGAAACTCCCCCATATCGATTTTGACAGTGCAGAGAATTTCTTGATCGAAGGGTAGCCAGTTTCGTTCCTCATCGTCCGCAAAAATCTATAGGAATTAGTGGTGCACGTTAAATCTGTTGCGTTTCAAACGTCCTCACATTTATCGATCGTCCTCAGGTGCGTGTGAGGTGTCAGCTGAGGTGTTTCCTAATTTGACTATGGTTGAAAATTACGAATCAATGTTCCTGGGTCTTCATTTTTAATCTGGGAAAAGACTTAAAATGAACGACAAATGTTCATTACAGTTTAATGTAATTATGGAAATTTGTTTAATTTTCAAAAAGGAGGGTGGCTCTTGATCCGCTTTCCACCCCAAAATGCCTTAACTCACGGAGTAAAGAACTGCTTCGGGATAGATCACGAACCGTCATCAATAGGGGAGTTTCACGCCGAGATGAAAGGCTTCCGTGGACGAATGGATTACGGCGTCATCTGCGAATCCGAGGGTTCCCGGTTCGAACCTGTACGACGGACTATACTATACTCGGGGACAACCTAAGTTGAACCTGAAGCGGAAGCTATGATATGTATAAATATCCCATTGCTTTAGGCTCAACTTAGGTTGTCCCCGAGTATAAGAATATTAAAAAAAAGTAGTGATATTGCGATCCGAGGGTCACCAACGTCGCTACCAAAATACTAAAATGTCGTCCAGAACATCCACAAAAAATTAACAGCGTATATACGGGTACAAATCTGATCGGGGTCGAAAGTCCCGACGTCTAATGAAGGCGTTGGGTGCCAGCTCAGGTGTTGTCCTCGTCATCTGACCATGGTTTAAAAATACGAGGCATCGTTCCTGGGTGTTTCCTTCGAGATAGGCCCCAAACCGTCGCCAATATCTCACTGTGCAGTTCTAGTGCGACGTTAATTAATCTAACCAAACCACGCCGAGAAGAAGTCCGCTGTTGCATCCGAATATGGAGAAAAATCCGAGACTCCGAAAATGTTCCGTAGGATTAGTATGGAACTTTAGCTCCTGTACTATAACTTTAAGTTTTTGTCATTAAATAACGCCTTAATATAGAGATATTTACTGCATATACACTGACATAGTTTGAACTCATCGTGAATGAAGCTTTTTTTTTGTGTTGATTTGGTTTGGTTTATTAACGTCGCATTAGAACTGCACAGTGGGCTATTAGCGACGGTTCGACGCCTATATCGAAGGAAACACTCGGGAATGATGCCTCGTATTTTTGAACCATGGTCAGATGACGAGGACAACACCTGAGCTCTTTTTTTTGTGTGTGTTGAAATTAAAGTATTTTTCCGTATTTCATTGTAATTCTAATTATAAGCAACTTATATGCAGATAAAATATAAGTATTTCTGAATTAAATGTATTAATATATAGAATAAAAATATTACTTATTAGGCAAAAACAAATATTGAAACAAACCTTTTCGATAATTGCAAGCGTAGCGACTAAACGAACAACAGCAGAGTTGACTGCTGTAGGGAAGAAATCGAAACTACTACTAAGTTTCCCTCTTGATACGTCACGTGAAACTCCCGCATAATCCATTGTGTAGCTCTAGTGTAAAGTAATTGGACGGTATGCAAGTTCTGGTTTTCTTATTAACCCTTTGTATTCCGTTAGCGCTGCTCAGGCGCAACGTAACGAGTCGTTCTTTTGATTCCATGTTCTTTAAAATAAACAAGAACAGCATGATCTTTGTGTTTTAAAAATATCGACATTTTTTTAAACTCGTTCTTTTGACGATCCAAAACAAATTAGGTTTCTTTTTCTATAAGCATAATAAATTCTATGGAAAAGAACATAAGGCTGTTCCATAGAAAGTACGGAAAACGCAAAGAGTTCTTGAGGTGTAAAGGGTTGAATGTGCAGCTCTAGTGCGATGTTTTTAATCAAACCAAACCAACCAAACTTGAACAAGTGCTTGCGGATAAACAATCAATTTTGCGTTTGTAAATAAAAATCTATATGGTTAAATAATTTTTTTTGATGATCCTCTTATTACGCAATATGACGTCACGTTATAAAAGTTTCATTTAACTAACCAAAAGTTTTAGCTTTTAAGTAACTTGTTCAACACCAGAAAGCAGAATCAATAAATCGCATTGCATGCTGGATAATCAAGTGTTTTCTTCCGCTTCCGGTGATTGTTATTATATTTTTAGCGGTAACTTTTAAAATAAAAATTACGATTTCCAGGCGGAATATAAATAAAATGCTAGCTATTTATGAAAATACTTTATTATTCCTACGACTTTTGTCATTATCGAATTGTCGACCCGTTTACAGAGAAATTTTCTGATTTCGTATTCAAAGGCAGAAAGACGCGTTTTCGTGATCATGTGTATTTTAGTGCTTCATTCTAATCGTTTTTGCGTATTTATGAATGCTATGAAACACAATTTTTTGATGGTAAGTTGAATTTGTTTACTGAGTGGTTTGGAAATGTGTATAATTTAAAATAATTTACTTCTCTTTATTCAGGAATGAGATTCTTCCGCTTTTTTTTTTTTCCAAAATGTTAGCTTTTTTTTGTCTTAAATTTTTTTTATTAATACAGATGTAGTATAGGACATTTGGCGCGCAAGTTTTTTTTTGGCGTGCTTTATAGAGGCTATAAATTTATAGTATGGCAACCCAACCTGACATTGTTGGTATTTTCGATTCTTGTGGCGACTTTCAATCTGGTAACCCTATGATGTCATAGCGCTGTTTAACAGCAATTTTTCGTCGCCAAAAACAAAAACGCGCCAAATGTCCTATACTACATCTGCTCCTATTTTGATATTATTACCTTTGGGGTTAATTCCTAGTGTACGGTGCCAACGCCAAATCTGATTTGGCGACGATAAATTTTATATTTTGGTAAAAAAAAATTTCATGATGTTTCTAGCAGTGTTATGATGTACGGCATGTTTTTTTCATGCACCGTTTCTCATTGTTTGCCAAGGCCTTGGCACCAATTTTCAGAATCGTGCCAAGGAGGCGCCTACACTAGGAATTTACGATTTTTGTTTTTTATTATTTTACCAAAGATTGAAATGTAATACAGTGTTACTAAAAGTTATAATACCTTTACTTGGATGTCTTCACAGGAAACTAAAAATTGATACTTTGTTCAACCATCAAAGACTTTAAAATAGTTTTACAAAAAGCAGATTACTTTATAAAGAGGTTATTTCATATCCCCTTGTAAACTTTTAATCGAATGTCAGTAACTAGTGTTCACATAGTTTTAAAAAAGGGCAAGGGGGGGGGGGATTTGTCAAAAAGGGCACTTTTTGTTATGTAAAAGGGCACTTTCTGTTGACTAAAAGGGCACTTTCCTTACCTTTAACTGGATTTTTTTCAAGAGGGCCAGAATTTTCTCTTTTTTAAAGTTTGTATAATTTAGAGTTTTTTTAGAAATGTTTAAAATTTCACAAAAAATACATTTTTAAAAAAACTGCACAATAAAGTCATTACATAAAAAAATTTCTAACAGTAGTGTTTTTTTAAACAATTTTCAAAAAAGAAAATTTTTAAATCCTCAAAATTTTCTAAAGTTCCTTGTTAAAAAGTTTTTACTATCTCAAATTTCATAAGGGGGGGGTCATAAGTTTAAAATAAAAAAATATATTAGCAGTAAAACAAATAAACAAATTAGAATTTTAATACAAACTAAACAAAAAGAAACAAGCTTCTTCTAAAAATCAAGTCCTAAACTTCAATATCGTAAATTAAATTATATTTTCGAAAAATTTAATGCCATTTTGTTATGCAGTGCAAATCAAATCATGATGAAATATAAAGTGGTGAAGTATAAACATTTATTCATCAGATGCAAAAGGATTGCAAGTCTTTCAAAAGAGATCGCAGCAGATCGCGTTTAGTGAATTTCTACAATTTTAGGTTTTTTTTATGAATGAAAAAACTTTAAAAGAGTGCCATCTGGAAGTGGCATTCTTCAGAGGCAAACGAAATTAAGAGTTATAACCAACTTAAATGTTGTGTGATATCCTCGTTTGACGAAGATCGCAAATATTTTTGCGGAAAAATATTTTTTTTAATTACAGGGCGCAAAGAAGATACTGAAAAAAAGGCAGGACATATTTTTCACTTCCAACCAATTTTGAAAAAAAGTAGTGTACTATAAAAAGCTGTGAAAAAAAATGTATCGTTAATAATGCAACGAAAATTATGAAATAATGTTTTTCTTGAAAAGACAAATCCTCTATAAAAGGATAATCTAAATTATTGTGAATTTTTCATACTTGATCAAGTGGGCTTTGCCAGTACCAGTGCCATCAATGGTGATTGATGCATTAATTAAGAGTTCATATTGACTTCTACCTAATAATCTTATTTTGTAATGCCTGTAATAGGAACTCTGTGTACAACCTGGTTGCGATCTTATTGCAATAATTCTGGATCAATTCTTATTGCAATATTCCATCAATGTTTTTAATACACACAAAATTACAGTTATTTGTTAAATTTTAATTACAAGTATTTTGACATATATGCTCTTTTTATTTTTGAAAAACGAAATATTTAGTATGATTGTTCACCTAGTTTATCACCTTGTTTGTTCTATAAATGTTTCAGTATATTTTTATTAAAACAGTCCCTGAAAAAGTTCTGATTTATCCTAGGTTGTCGCCAAGCTCATGAATTGTGTAATTGGACAATGTTTTTGATAAATTATATGGCACCCCTCTTATTGTTTAGTAAATTAAAGATTATTAGAAACATATTTTTAAAAAAAAAGGCAAAATCCAGAGTGTTTAAAGAAAAACCAATATGACGATTAATAGAAACACAAAGATGATAATAAGAGTCCTGTTTCTTTAGGACTGCAAGTGTTTGGCATGATTTTACAACCTACCTTGTTGCATCTCGGCCACTTGGAAGGTTCTCTCACAAAGGCCACTTTACAAATTATTCTTATATTATTACAATTATCAATATTACATATAATACATTTAATTCAATGGGTTAAAAAAATTTCAGCATGTTGAAAATTTTGTAACCCATTGAATTAAATGTATTATATGCAATATTTACAAGAGCGTGTTGCTCCACCATATTATGGTGTTTAAGAAACATTGTAAACGATTTGTAATGTGCAGTCTGCATGTCACGGCTAAACCTCTCACTCTTACAAAGTTTGTAAAGGTTTGAAATAATCGTTCGACTGAGGGGGGTTGCTGTCGTTGAGGCTGAGTCACATTAAGACACTTGTATATCCTTCGGGAGTGGACAGGTTACTTAATAAATACTTAACAATTATTCTTGCATCTAAATTGAGATAGGTCCACCAGAAGTATTTGAAGTGTTGCCTAGTAAAAAAAGGGAGTCCGTTTCGCTGTGTACTAACAGCAATGTATGTTCTACAGGTACTGGACCTCCCTGTGCAACCTGGTTGCGTCGCTGATCAACTCTGTGCGCTCCATCGCCTCCCTGCTGCTGCTGCTCTTCCTGTTCATCATGATCTTCGCCCTGCTCGGAATGCAGGTGTTCGGGGGGCGCTTCAGCTACAAGGAGCTGGAGGAGAAGCCCCGACACAACTTCGACTCCTTCGTGCAGGCACTGCTTACCGTATTCCAGGTATGCCCTTTTCAGTGCTTCTTGAGCTGGGCTGTATACTATAAACCTTTTAGATAATTTAGTTTTTAGAAATTTAGCTAAATTAGCTTCGAAATTAACCTTACGGTGGGTCGACCGGAGGTCCTTGCACCTTCATCTAATTAAGCCTAGTAAATAGGAGAACTTTATCGGGTTTTAAGTTTAAACTAAGAAGTTACTAAATTAAAACGTTGGGGGTGGGGGCCCATAGTCTAAACGTGAGTTCGTTATAAAGAATCTGAAATGTAATATCAGTAGTTGGGTGTGTGTTTGAAATAAGTAGAGACAACAAATGCTTTGTATTACATGTTTTATTATTATAAGTTACAATAATGCACAAAAGTGGGGACATACACAAAACCTGACTACTTGCTGAGGAGAAGCTTTCGGGAATTTTACAAGTCGATGTGACTTGCATGTCTAGAAAAGCCTACCATGTTGAATCATGGTGTATAGTTCGGGGTCGCTTTTACTTCTGATTAACCTCGTGGTTTGGAATTTTTTGTATATCCTGGTAGTGTTCACTCTAGAAATAAAAAAGGGCACATGTTGTTTTTAAAAGGGAACTTCCAAAATAAAAAATTGGGGGTAGGCGTGTACACCTGTTAGCAACTTGGGATGCTCTTTGCCAAGCAATAGGATTCCTTTTGCTTGAAATTACCACATATTCATCGCGAATGCACAACATGCGTAGTTAAAAAGAAGTTTGTTTTTCTGCTGTCATAATTAACTTTATTCCGATTTACACTTAAACTCTTAAAATCAATGCCTTTTTTTAAAAGACAACTAGGGAAGCAAGGATGCGCTTGCTACTTGACTGACAAGGGCGGAATTTTTCAAAAGAGGGCGGCAGTTTTCCAAAAAGGGCATGAGGGCAGGCCGCCGTTCGAGCCCTTCAAAAAACGTCTAGAGTGAACACTGTAGGCTGGTATCCCGTATTCCCAAGTTTGTGTGAAAGCTTCAAGTTTTAATTAAATTGTTTGTAATGCTAGCCTAAAGATTTTAACATGGGATTCAGGTTGAAATATTAACCAGCCGTCCTGTAAAGGTTCATTTAATTTTAGTTAAAGTGCATGTTATTGTTTTACTTTACAGAGTTTCTTTTGATGTTCCCGTCTTAAACACTGTCTGAAATATAAAGTAATGCTGTGTTGATTTCTGTTTCAGATCCTTACAGGTGAAGATTGGAACGAGGTGATGTACGATGGCATTCGAGCTTATGGCGGAATCACCTCTTACGGTGCCCTGTCCTGCATCTATTTCATCATTCTCTTCATCTGTGGCAACTGTATCCTTTTGATAACTTATTATTTTGCCCATGGCAACCTCTTGAAATCTGCTCCACATTTGGTAAAAGGGTTAATAACATCCAAAAAAATCATTACAATGAAAAAATTCTTGCTGGAACATTTAGTGCTAATCGAGACCATTCCACAGATACCAAATAATAAGCCGTACTCCGAATAGTTCTCGTCCTCCGTGGCCGAGCAGTTAAAGGCGTCGGCTGGGAATACAAAGGTTCCTGGTTAGATGCCAGGCGATGGACTTGACAAAGAAAGGTAAAAAGTAGTGATCTTCTGATTGGAGGGTTGTCAGCTTCGCTACAAAATACTTGAAAAGTTGTCCAGAACATCCGCAAACATTAACGGCGTGTATACAGGACTGGTGCATTGCTATATCTAATCAGGGTCCAAAGTCCCGATGCCTATTGAAGGCGTTGGGTGCCAGTTCAGGTGTTTCCTCGTCATCTGACCATGGTTCTAAAATAACGAGGTGCATGTGTGTATGAATGCGTGTGTTCCCGGGTCTTTCCTTCGAGATAGACCCCGAACCGTCGCCAATAGCCCACTGTGCAGCTCTAGTGCGACGTTAATTAACCAAAAAAAATTTATCCCGGAATCTGCAAAAGAAGTTTATTTTAAGGTGTTATCTCTAAAGGTCAGGTGTTATCTCTTGACTCAGCATCAACTTCAATTGTGTCTTAAATTGGAAACTTGATAGTTTGGCTACTGGGTATGCGGTACCTTTGCTTGGAATTTGGTGTATACAGTAGAACTTCTTTATAATGGACTAACAGGAGCTAAAAGTTGTCAATTTAAATGAAAGTCCGGTTTATTAAAAAAAAAATATGGGAAAAAAAATAAAGAGTTCCTCTTCACTGGATATTGTCCACCTGCAGAGTCGTATTCCAGAGAGAGAACCGTCGCCAATTGCCCACTGTGCAGCTCTAGTGCGACGTTAATTAACCAACCAACCAGAGAGAGAATTCTAGGTAACTATGGGGATAAAAGGTGAGAGGAAGTCTGGTAATTATTACAGGCATTGCTCCTCTCCTCTTTTTTTATTTATATTTTCCTGGCCATTCACAAGTTACCCAAGAATGAAAGCGATCAAATTACCTGTTGCCCCTTTCCATAAGTGCCTTTTTCCCCTCCTTTCCATCATCACACCTAAATTGATGGCTTCCACTGTTTTTTTGTCATAAGCTCTCCGTCCTCTACAGTTTTCTGAAATTGTATTTTTTTAAAGTTTAATTTGAACATTTTAAAGAAATTAGTTAAATTTTTTAAAACATCGCTAAATTTTCTAATTGGAGGATTTTACTAACGTTACAAGGCACATGCTTGGACCGTCTCCCCCCCCCCCCCCTCTTTTCCATTCTAAGTGTGGCACTTGGTTATGAACAGCCTCTAAGAAAAAACATATTTAGTGAATAAATTACATTATTTTCATATTAAACATAAATTAAACTACAAACTTTTGTAATGTTATACAGTATAATTTATTCAAATTTGTAGCATTTTTTTTTTCACCGACTGGATTGTCGAAATATAGGTAGGTATGTGATTGGTAAAGTGCAAAAGCCAAAATAAAATTGCCAAGTTATAAAACTGTGTTGGAAGTAATTGTTGCTTTTATAGTGTCTAGTATCTCTCCTTGACTGTTTGCTAGATATTCTGTTAAATGTTTTCTTGGCTATTGCTGTGGACAATCTGGCAGATGCTGACAGCTTGAGCGGTGTGGAGAAGGTTTGTCTCCTTTCTGCTTTACTTTTAATGTCTAACTTACAGATATAGTTATTACAACTGATAATTGAGTATGAGCATGTAATTGTGCTGGCATATCTGTGGCTTGGAACAAGAAGTACCACTGTTATAATTTAAAGTTTTGGAAAAAATGGCTTTAAAGTTTGAGGCTCGAGCTAGTTGCAATGTTACTTAAAAGTCACGGAATTGTTTAATTTGAAATATTAGAGAAGCCTGAGGACATTCTTTTCTACAATAAAAAAACGCTTATAGCGATGTTCAAGGAAATATTAGAGAAGCCTGAGGACATTCTTTTCTACAATGAAAAAACGCTTATAGCGATGTTCAAGGAAATATTAGAGAAGCCTGAGGACATTCTTTTCTACAATAAAAAAAACGAAAAAACGCTTATAGCGATGTTCAAGGAAATATTAGAGAAGCCTGAGGACATTCTTTTCTACAATAAAAAAATGAAAAAACGCTTATAGCGATGTTCCAGGAAATATTAGAGAAGCCCGAGGACATTCTTTTCTACAATAAAAAAACGCTTATAGCGATGTTCAAGGAAATATTAGAGAAGCCTGAGGACATTCTTTTCTACAATAAAAAAACGCTTATAGCGATGTTCAAGAAAATATTAGAGAAGCCTGAGGACATTCTTTTCTACAATAAAAAAAAGAAAAAACGCTTATAGCGATGTTCCAGTAAATATTAGAGAAGCCCGAGGACATTCTTTTCTACAATAAAAAAACGCTTATAGCGATGTTCAAGGAAATATTAGAGAAGCCTGAGGACATTCTTTTCTACAATAAAAAAAACGCTTATAGCGATGTTCAAGAAAATATTAGAGAAGCCTGAGGACATTCTTTTCTACAATAAAAAAAAGAAAAAACGCTTATAGCGATGTTCAAGGAAATATTAGAGAAGCCTGAGGACATTCTTTTCTACAATAAAAAAACGCTTATAGCGATGTTCAAGGAAATATTAGAGAAGCCTGAGGACATTCTTTTCTACAATAAAAAAATGCTTATAGCGGTGTTCAAGGAAATATTAGAGAAGCCTGAGGACATTCTTATCTACAATAAAAAAACGCTTATAGCGATGTTCAAGAAAATATTAGAGAAGCCTGAGGACATTCTTTTCTACAATAAAAAAACACTTATAGCGATGTTGAAGGAAATATTAGAGAAGCCTGAGGACATTCTTTTCTACAATAAAAAAATGCTTATAGCGATGTTCAAGGAAATATTAGAGAAGCCTGAGGACATACTTTTCTACAATAAAAAAACGAAAAAACGCTTATAGCGATGTTCAAGGAAATATTAGAGAAGCCTGAGGACATTCTTTTCTACAATAAAAAAACGCTTATAGCGATGTTCAAGGAAATATTAGAGAAGCCTGAGGACATACTTTTCTACAATAAAAAAACGCTTATAGCGATGTTCAAGGGATCGTCACAATTTGATTGTTATGTCCGAATTACGAAAAATATAGCTGAATAAAAAAGTATAATATACATACATGACAGTTAAATGTAGATATATTTTATGTAGTGTATAATGATTTTATCGACTACAGATACTAGTTAGATAAAGTTAGTTATATAAACTCCTACTTTGATAAGGAATGGTCAGTAATTTTTGTTTGCTTAGATTTAACATTGAAATAAGAAATTTCCATAAAATTTCTTATTCTTGCGGGAGGCCGAGCGGTTAAGAGCGTCAGGTAGGAATACGAAGATTCCCGGTTCAATGCCAGGTGATGGACTTGACAAAGAAAAGTAAAAAGTAGTGATCTTGTGATCGGAAGGTTGCCAGCTTCGCTACAAAATACTAGAAAAGTTGTCCAGAACATCAGAAAAAATTAACGGCGTGTATATGGGACTGGTGCACGATACAACTGATCGGGGTTCAAAATCCCGACGTCTATTGAAGGCGTTGGGTGCCAGTTCAGGTGTTTCCTCGTCATCTGACCATGGTTTTAAAATAACGAGGTGCAGGTATGAATGAATATGCATGTGTTCCCGGGTCTTTCCTTCAAGATAGACCCCGAACCGTCGCCAATAGCCCACTGTGCAGCTCAAGTGCGACGTTAATTAACCAAACCAAACTTATTCTTGCGAACATTGTACACAAACCGGGGAGCTCTCTTCGCAAATTTTGGGCATTTTTATTCACGTGCTATTCGCCTGACGCTTGCTTATTGCTCAAACGGCCCTCTCCCCATCCTTCACTGTTATAAGCGATTTTTTATTAGCATAAGACCGGGGGAAACTCGATCGTTACATGCAGATTATTGTTATAAACGGTATCGTAATATCCGGAAAAATTAACATGAATTGCTATAAAAATCTAAACTACCTTTGCATTTTACATTGTTATATCTGGCATATTGTTATACTTGACATCGTTATAAACGGATTTAACTGTATTTCGTTTAGAAAATTATAAAACTGAAATAAGTCCTTGTTCTAAACCCTAAATATGGACCGTATTCAAGCACATAGATATAGATTTTTCATGGAAGGGGTTCAGCTACTCTTCCCCCAAAAAATTCTAAACTCCCCCCCCCCCCATTTTTTAAAAACTTATTAATTTTTATTTACGTACACAGCAGTACATTAAGTACATTGGTAGATAACTATCAAAGCAGCAACAGCATTTAGTTTTCATGGAATCGTTACCAATAGCAGTCATTGCTTATTTTTAAAATTAGTAAATATTACTCCTAAATAGGAATTAATTAGAGAACGAATTTAAATTAAAAGAACCCTTCTTTAGAATAATATATGTTATAATATATAATATAATATAATATATTTTCCCTTTGTAGCCGAAATCCAAATACTAAATAATTAAACACTATGACGTCATGTTAAGCTTAGTTTGAGATAAAACTGACCTCAAAACATGTTTTTGACGCCTTTTGAAAACTATTTTCTGAGGTAAGACTCCGGAAAATACCAGGTTTTCCCTCATAATACTCAACAAGAAATATTATATGAGAAATTGAAATTTTTATGATTTTTACAGTAATTTGATTTTTAATTTTTTTCTACTTGACTTTCAATGGGAGGGGGTTTGAACCCCCTGAACCACCCCCTTACCTACGTGCCTGACCGTATTATGTCAGTATTTGCATTTAGCTCTTTGTAAGTCGGTCATATTAACATATGTTTGGTGTATTTCTGAACACTTGAACATGCATTCTAATGTGTTGCTCACTTTGTGTTGCAGGAAGAAGAAGAGGAGGCGGCTCCCGTGGAGGGAGCAGAAGTGCCGAAAGAGAGCCAGGAGGAGCTGGACGACGAAATGTGCAAGCGTAGAAGGACCAGTCAGGCAGACGGGGTGCAGGTCAATCATGTCGGGTGAGTGGTGCAAATATTCGTACGGGGATTGTGGTTTAGACAGTACTGCTCTTTATTCTATGTCTATATATATATATATATATATACCAACATAATAATGACTTATCTTAGAAAAGTGGGCATAAAATTTAATATGGCGTCCTTTCACTATAGTACATAACAACTATTAATTGGCTAGAATGATATTTAGGTCGACAAGAAAATTTATTTTGCATTTTGTGCATATCACTCCTGTTGTACAGACATTTTTCTTCCCCTGGACCCTTTAAAGTAAAAGCATATGTTTTATAAATTGCCTAATTAAACTTTGTAATGATATATTTCTTTTCTTTTTAGGTTTGTGACAGATAAAATGGTGAGTTACATTTATTATAAGTTTGCTCTAATGCCTTATTACTCCTGTGCATTTTCTTTCTTAGTTACAGCAAAATTATAGACAATGAATTAAAAAAAATTTGAAGGGAAAATAAATTAATTTTATATTTTAGTCTATTTGATAAAAGCAAGTTTTTTTAAAGTATATTTATGTATATTAAATATTTTAAAGTTCTAAATGAGTAAAATAAATTCATTTTTTTGTAGAATCAAGTGAAAATTCAAATCAATTCAGATGAAGAAAAAGGCAAGTAGTATTAAATTTTATGTTGTAATTAAAGACAATTGTTATGCAATATTAATATATTTGTCTTTTTTAACTTTTCACACTGTTTAGTGAATGATATTGTTTATATATCACTTTGAAATGTAGTTCACTTTAGATAAGTTGCTTACCAAGCTGATACAATACTTTTTTCATACTTACGTAGTTATGATTTGGTTAAAAGAATTAGTTTTTTTTGTGGAATATGAAATTCATCGTATAGTTTTATCAATTTTTTGGAACTTCATTTAAAAAAAACATATTTTTTTTCTAAATAACTCGAGAATATTCTTACTCAAAAATGCTCCTAAAATTTATACTCTTTGTTTACTTCTTAACAGTTTGTTGATGGGTCACAAATTTGCTCTTGTTCGAATACTCAAATGTTGTTGACCAGTCGTTAGTATTTATGTTAAATTGAAGCTTGTTTAGATGTTTCAAACTGCTGGAAAATAGCAGAACTTAATATTGGTAAATGTTGGTTTTTGTTATTAATTTAAGTTTTGCTCTTGATCCAGGTGAGGTGGAAGAGGGGGTTGAGGAGGAGCTTGAAGATGAGGAGTGTGAGGAAGAGGAGGCGGAGTCAGGGGCAGGGTCTACAACAGGGGCCCGCCCTCGGAGGATGTCTGAAATTGAAGCCATGCCCAACAAGATCCTCCCCATACCAAACGCATATGCCTTCTTCATCTTCGGTCCCACCAACTGGTGAGTATTCTTCAGCTTTATTATTTATTGGGTCTATGTGGTCTTTGATTGGGTTTCCTTGCCAGGAGCATGCGCCTAGAAGAAGATTTGTCGCCAAATATGGGGGATTGTCAATTGCTATGATGGGCTGAGGGAAATGGAACTAAGGTAGAACAAAAAAAAGGAGAGAAACTGGATGGTGTGTTGTGTTAATGGAACAGAATGGACAAAGTTTGAAGTACTGTCATAGAAACAATGAAAATCTGGAATTGTCTGGGGGAAAAGGATTTAAAATGTCAAAGAATTGTTAGAGGAAATGAACTGTTTATCAAGTATTCTGGGAGAGTTTGCCTACATGTTTCAGAGAAATGTGCCTTTCATTGTCTTTAATATAATTTTGTTTCATAGTGAAAATACATTTAAAATTGCTAATTTGATACACATATTTTTCTTATTTATTCTAAATAATATACAAGTTTGTATGTAGATCAATGTAGGGTTTTCCCACTTTTCAAACATGCACAATCAGAACACCAATAACTTATTTTTCTTATTTATGGCACAAAGAACAACTTTGACAAATTTAATCTTCCTGGTTACAGATAATTAGTTATAAATAAATGAGGGCTTTGTCTTATATATATGAGTGGCAACATAACCTAGAAAACCGAGAAACCAGAGAATTCTGAATTTTTCAATTCTAGAACATGTCAGGGAAAATTTCAGAAAAAAAAATCATGGAAATTTTAAAATTTAGATCCCTAAAATGACAATTGTGGTCTATTCAGCGTAGTTTAGTTGTAGAAATTTTCTTTTTGTTCTGAAAAAGAATTAAAAAACAAACATGGGCAGTTTTGTTGTTGATAGAAACGTGAACTGCAGCTCGAGTGAGAAACTAAAGCCCATTGGACTTTGGATTGTAAACAACATGTGAGTGGCTAATTTATATGCGATTTATTGAAGATTGGAATGATATGAAACATTTAAAACGCATTAAAATTATCTACAAAAGAAATAAGTTGAAAGTAATTGCTTATTTTTGGCATTCTCAGCTTCCAGAGCACATGTTTAATTATTTGCCTGTTGCTCTTGTAAAATTTTGTGTTGTATCCGTAAATTATTAATTTAACCTAATATAAGTATTGCTCATAATTTTTCATTTAGAATGCAATATATTTATTGTAGTGGGGCAGGACCTGATTACCGAATAGGCCCGTGAAGCCCAGGCTTACACTTTCCATTTTTGAGGGGCCCAAAAACCATACATTTTATATAAATATTAATAACATAGTTCAATACTAAATTTACTTAAAAAAAGTTGCATTACAAACTTTAGTAAAAAAAACTTGCTACTTGTGTTAAATTTGTTCGGATATAGGAAAAAAATCAACACATGCAGAATATTAGGAATACTTATTACTTATTAATATATTTTATTATATTATTTAAAATGTGTTAAATTTTAATTCCATTAAGGGACAAGGACATGAGTGCATTAAAATCTTATATGATGATCCAGGGTCTATTTGTTTGAGAGCAATGGGGCCTCCATTTAAAGGCGGACTTCCCTTGCTTCAATGTCTTAATCGGGCCCTGAGTGGGGGTACCGTGTTTCTAAACAAAGCGTGTTTTGCAACATTTCTTAATGTAATTGTAAAATCAGAGTAATTTTTTTGACACCATCATGGAAATCAGGAAATTTCATGGAACTTTTTTTCCAAAGTCTTGTTGCCACCCTTTATATGTATGTGTATATATATAGTAGTTGTATATTGTTTTCATTGCATGTGCATGCTAATTCCTCCCTTTCTTTTCCCAAAGCATCCGTGTGTTCTGCCACAAGCTGATCAACCACAGTCTGTTTGGCAACATAGTGCTGGCGTGCATCCTCATCAGCAGTGCCATGTTGGCAGCCGAAGATCCTCTCAGCTCCGACACTCCACGGAACAAGGTTTGCCATTTCTTTTCTTCTGAAGTTCAATTCTTTTTTATAAATAAAATGGTATTAACTTCTTACCTATCAACTTGTTTTGTACGCATTATACCTTTTTCGTTTTGTGTTTTATATGTCCTTTTGTATATCTTATAACAATTGTATGGATGAATTCTTTCTCCTGTTTTACTACAAAAGCTATTTGACTTCCAAAAGTCATGTAGTAGAGGTGAAGCGAGTGTTCTCATTTCATGATTGGTTGGCTACTTCATTTATCAGAAGGATTAACGAAAATAGATTCATTAAATAAAAAAGAACTAAATAAATTTATAATATACATGGTGAGATGTTTTAAATGATGATAGATGTTAATATTACATAACAAAGTGTTTCTTTGAATGAGAGTTGTCACCATGGCAACAACTATACGTTGCCATACAAATTTAGAAAGTTTCACAAAATTAATAAATTTTTATAAAGTAGACCATAAGTGTGTTACTCTACAGACAGTGGCATAGTTAATTATGAAGGTGACCTCAACTACTTCCATACCCAGCAAGGATAGTGGAGACAATATATAAAAGGTGTGCTGGTTCTTGCGCTTTCTGATGGAGGGCGGGGAAAAGTATTCTTTTGACGTCATAGTGCGCCTTCCTCCGCTTTCTGGGCATGTCTAATGCTCTCGTTTGTACAGTCGTTTTAGGAGTTGTCTACAGAGCAAACTTAAATTAACAAAAATTCTTGTTTTTAACTAATCATGAATTTATTTAAAAGAAAACAGTTGAAATTTGCTTCAAAAAACAATTTTAATCGACTTTTAGAATGGTTTAGATATTAAAATTTCTCGAAATTAATTGCAGCCAATATGAACCAATGTTTAGTGACATGCTACCATCTATTCGTTTTTTTGTGAACTATTTAAAAATGATATTCACTAATTTTATTTAGAATTTGCTAAATTTTAAAATGTTAAGAGTTTAAATTATATTTTAAGGATTGTATTTAGTATGTAAAAAATTGTAAAAGAGTTGCTTAATAAATTAAGCGTATTAAAATAATATAACCTGCCACGAGAGCATGTTCATGAATTTTGAAAGAGTAAAATGGGATTCAGAACCATCATGTCAATGCATTTGTATTGGACATATAAATGAGTTACAATTTCAATCAAGTAAAATACGGGACATAACAAAACAAGGACGGATTAGCAGTGAAGCTACCTGAGCACAATTATTTACAGATATTTACATTATTTTGCTAATTAAAAATTAAATCGCCAGTTGTTACCCAACCGGGGATCGAACCTAAGTAGCAATGCTTGAAACACGCAGCCAATGAGAATGATTAATAACCCATAGTAAGACGGAGCTAAAATATAAGATACTTTCCTTGCCCCTTTCAAATAGCGAAAAACGAGCAAACCTTATATATATATATATATATATATGGTCTTCACTATCCTTGCTTACCCAGAATGTTTACCAATATAAAAAAATAAATAAATGCAATTGCCAGTTATGCTAATTACTAATTACCCATTAATTAACAATTAGTTGTTAATTAGCAATTGTTAATTGTCAATAATTTGTTTTATACCTAGTTATTACATAATTTTTAAAAAAGAAATGAATGATTTTTTTTTTTGGTTTTTTAAATTTTTTATTAAACTATTTGGTTAAACTAAAAAGAGCTCTGAATCATTTATCTGTTAAAGAAAAATTGTACTTTACATAAAATGAAATTTGGGTTTCTAAAAACTAAGTATCTCTATAAAATTTGAGAACTTCGGGGGAAAAAATCATTTTTTTCTATTAGCCATGTCTAACAATTATGAAGCATTTTTTATGCCATCTATCAATTGCATGTCACTCAATTAAACACTTAATTTAAAATAATGTAATTTTTTTTATTTATTCCCCAGGCACTTTAACAAGTGTGGAACTTTTTGCTGATTTGTTAATTTAATGTTATGGTTAAAACCATAATTGGTTAATTTTTAATTCCTCTTTTATTTTATTTTATTTCAGACTCCCCTAATTGTATTAATTAATTTATGTAATATTGATGTATCCTATTTAATTGTCAAACTTGTACTTGGGAACCTGCACTTTTGATTCCATTTAAGCCCAAACGTAAATTTCCCCCCTTTTCATAACCCCCTAAGAGCTTTTTAGTTGTAAATGGGGTGATAACCCCTGTCTGAAGTCTTTTCCACCCTTTTGGGTCCCCACATCGGCCTCTCCTCCTGTATCATGTTACACATCTGGGGTCTGGTATGTCAGTTTGACTTCGTGTTTTTGAGACCGTTTTACGTACTGGTCTGGAATTGTGTTTAACTGTAACCGAAGTTGTAATTGTAAATTCTCTGATTGGCTGAGAGGAAAATTGATGTGCTAGTTTTGAGGGATCTGGCAAGGAGGTTTTGGCGATTTATTGGAAAGCGCTCCTTTTGACAGGACTTTTTAACGCATCTTTCGAAGCCACAAGACGTACAGGAGTGTAGCTCCCGTCTTATAAACGCGGACCGTGTGTCCTTTTTCAAAACCCGATGGGTTAATCTCGTGCAATAGCCGCCGATGCTGATGCGGGGTTAGAAGAATTATTTAACCGCCGCCACCAACCTCAACGATGCTCGAGAGTCGCCCATTCCAGTAGATGTTGCCGGGTTAACTGCAATAACCCCAGCCACCCATCGACGTAGCACCCAGAGGGATGTTCCCGTCCTCTGCCGTTGCCTCTGATGTCAGCCCTGGACGCCTCCCCCATCACCCGTCAAGCCCGTGATCCTCGCCCAGAGAAGGTCCCATCCACCAACCACCTCTGAACTGGATTTCTCTGCTAGACGACCACCACTGGCTGACGCCCTTTGACCGACCACCTCTGAAGCTGACATCGGAGTTGACACTCCGTCGAAGGATGTGCCAAGTACCACCCCCCTTTTTGTCCACCTCCCAATCTTGGACACTTAGTATGGCCGTAGCGGCTTGGCCATGTTTTCTTTTTTTTGGGGGGCACTCGTATTGTATTCGCCTTGATCTCCTGCCACATCTCTCTCGACGAAATCAGCTGAAGGTAGTAATTTTTAATTTTAGTTTACCCTCCCCCTTTTAATTTATTTAGTTTTAACTTGTTTGGCTTTTTGTAAGGTTCTTAAGTGTTCCGTTCCCTTTTTAATTTTAGTGTTTTAATAAATTTGTTTTCTTTTGGTCACAATTTTTAGTCTTGTGTTTTTTGTCTGTTCTAAACTATACGATCACGCCAGGTAAATTCTTAAATTAAACAACGATTAATATTATCGTTCTTCTTTTCTTTCTTTTAATAGTAGGTTTTATTTAACCCGTAAAAGTAACAACAACATTAATTTATTTTTCCTTTCAGATATTAAATTACTTCGACATCTTTTTTACGTCCGTTTTTACCATAGAGATTGGTTTGAAGGTGAGTTTACCCAATTCTGTTATTTATACTATTCTCCAAAGTTCCATTAAAATGTATTCAATTTTTGGATGGTTTCTACTATACTTTGAAAATCTTGGTAAAGTCCTGAAAAAAAAAGGTTTTTAAATGCCGGGAAAGTTTTACAAATGTTAACGATTCTTAATTTTTTAGTGGTTGATTTTAATTGATTAACCATATAATTGATATTTTTTAACCAAAATGCTAATGTTCATGCCTTTAATGTATTTTTTTATACCTCTTTAAAATAAAAAAAAAATACTGGGTAAAGATTTACAAAGTACTTTATTTTAACAAACTTCAATATTAGGTTTTTTTGTGTGGAAAATATGAGTTATTTCCACACATTGCTTGTTTTGATCATTTTAAGGTACCTGGAAAAAGCAGTGTATTTGTGTTTATATTTTTAAGTAGAAACCAAGGTATTTGTAAAAATTTAATTGGCATTTTTGTTTAAATTATAAATACTAGTACAATTTCAACATTCTGTGAAAATACAAGCTTTATTTTCAAACAAGAAATTGTTGTCAAAATATAGGCTATATTTTTATTGCAGTTTCTTGTTTGAAAATTAAAAAAAAAAAGTAAATGAGAAATGACAGGCTTTATTTTTTGCATTTTAAAGTAAAAAAAATTGCAATAAAAATAGTAATTTACTTCTAATAGTCTTTACTTCTAATAGTAATTCTTCTAAATAGTAATTTTTTATGTTATAAATCGTATTGTGTTTTTTTTCTTCAGTCAATGACGTATGGCCTCATCTTCCACAAGGGCTCATTTTGCCGCAGTGCTTTCAACATTTTGGATATTCTGGTGGTGTCAGTCTCCCTCATCTCCTTTGGCTTTGAGTGAGTTCTGCTTTTCTTTCCCCTCTATAGTGACATAGGCAGCTAGACTCCACTCTTTCATGTAGTCTACTTGATATCTGATAGGCTTACCCCAGGCTATCCTAATGGGTAGCCCTGCATTGGGGGTGAAATTTTACAATGGATAAGGAATTGGTTAATTGGTAGGAGTCAGCGGGTGCAAATTATAGGTAATTACTCTCAGTGGGCAGAAGTTAAAAGTGGAATGCCACAGGGTTCTGTGTTAGGTCCACTTTTATTTATTATTTTTATTGATGATATTAGTTGGGAGATTGGGAGCAAGGTCAGCATCTTTGCAGATGATTTAAAAGTTATGGGGACTGTGAATTCTGGGGAACAAATAGAGCAATTACAAGGTGATTTAACAAAAATATCAGAATGGGCTGTTAAATGGGGTATGTCTTTTAATATCAGTAAATGTCAAGTGTTGCACATGGGTATCAAAAATAGCAAGGCTGCATATGTTTTACAGGGTGCAGAAATCAAAAATAGTGAGATTGTAAGTGATCTGGGTGTGTTGGTAAATGGGGATTTTAAAATGAGTCATCAATGTACAGTGGCTAGCAAAAAAGCTAATAGAATGTTGGGGTACATCAGGAAAAGTGTTTCATCAAAATCTAAGGATATTATCTTGCCATTGTACAGAGGTTTAGTAAGGCCACATCTTGAGTATGCTGTACAGTTCTGGTCACCATATCTTAAAAAAGACATTGAATTGTTGGAGAAAATTCAGCACAGGGCTACTAAAATGGTTCAAGGGTTTTCAGGCATGAATTATGAAGATAGATTAAGAAATTTGAATATGTATACTCTGGAAGAGAGAAGGGTTAGGGGAGATTTGATTCAACTATTCAAATTTATCAAACAAGATGTGGAGGGTTTAGATTTTAATATGAGTGATAGAACGAGAGTTCATGGGTTTAAGTTAAACAAATCCCATTTTAATCGGGAAGGGAGATAACACTATTTCTATAACAGGGTAATAGACAAATGGAACAACTTGCCAGTGAATATTGTTAATTGTAAAGGAGTAACGGAATTTAAGAAGTTAGTTATGCATTGGGGGATAGTTAAGAGGTACTAGATGGACCAACCTTGTTGGGCCTTGAGCCTGTTGTTGGTCGTCAATATTTGTATTTGTAAAGTGGAAACATAACCTAGAAATCGGAGAATAACATGGAATTTTTTAATTCTGGAAATATCAGGGAAAATTAAAAAAATTTACAAGAAATCATGGAAATTTTAGGAAACAACAAAACCTTTTGAATTTTAGATTGTAAACAACATGTGTACGGCTAATGAATATGCGATTTATTGAAGTTTGGAATAGGAAACTTATAAAACATGGAAATTATCTACAAAAGAAATAATTAGAAAAAACTTGCTTAAAACCACCAATTTCAAATGAAGAAACGAATGCTCTTTGAGCTATACAGAAGAGAGAATTCTATAAATATTTCACTGCTTTTTTGCATTATCTACTTCCAGGGAACATGTCTCCAGGAAGTCAAGTTCAACTGGAGATTTGGGTTTGCAAATTAAATGTGGGCTAGAAAAATTAAATATATGATTATGTTCCCAAGAGTGCTTGGCGATGGAGGACCTTTATTTCTTGTTTGACAGTATGTGCTTGGCGTTCCTTAACACAAAATTTTAATGCTCTCTTTGTTTGACCGATATATGACATGCCACATTGACATGAGATATTATATATGCCCCAGTTATTAAGGTTGTCAATGGGGTCTTTAAGTTGTGTAAAGATGATCTTATTGATAGGTGAAAAAATTTAACATATGTAGATCTTACTGAGAATTTTAGAAATTTTATGGCTAATCTGGGGATAATACGGTAAAACAACCAAAGTATTAGAGCGCTCAGATAGATTAGAATTTTTAAGTGGATTTTTAAGCTTGTGTAGGGCTTTGTCAACAATGTTGGGTGAAAAACCTCGATCCACAGCAACAGCCCTCAAATAATCAAGTTCAGCCTGGAGTGAATCTGGTGTAGAACAGATGTTTAATACACAGTTAACAAAAGTGTAAAAAGCAGCCATTTTTTTATGTATACAACACAAAAAACTGCTTTTTATTTAGATTCGATTGATTGCTGTCAAATCGTAAATTATGGAAGATTCTACACATATTCTAATTTGATTTTTATTCTTTTCAGCAATGGTGCTATTTCAGTTGTCAAAATTCTCCGAGTTCTGAGGGTTTTACGTCCTTTAAGAGCTATTAACCGTGCCAAAGGTTTGAAAGTATGTATTCTATATAAAATCCTTATTGAGTTTATATTTTAAAAAATTTATTAATTAATAAAAATTCTAATGGTAATATCTTTTGATAAAAATACAACTTATTCATGTTCATGTGTTCCTTACAGGTATATTGTGTATAAAATGTCATTCGATCTATATCAAGATTCAAACAAATAAAAAATGTACATGACAACTTGTCTAGTAAATAAATAAATGAACTGAATTATTTAATTAAATTATGATATCATGCTGTTTAAATAGTGAATAGTATGTGTGCAATGCCTTGGCTTATTTAAAATAGTCTTTCTCAATGCAGTGGAATTTTAGACAAGCTGCAGACCACCATCTGTTAACACAAAAGAAATTCAACTAATGTAAATAAAATTAAACTAAATTCAACAACACAATTGTACATGACAACTTGTCTAGTAAATAAATAAATGAACTGAATTATTTAATTAAATTATGTCGGAATGCCCTAGTGCGTATACACACCACTAGAGGGAGTTACTTTGTAATGTGTTCCAGCGCCACCTGGGTGTCACTGGCAACACTGATCAGTTGTAAGAGAGAGCTAGAGGAGTGTTGATGAAGGAAGGTGGATTTCTATCCACGGGAGCATGGAATAAAAGCGTTGTGGCGTAATAATATTGTACTGCCCCTTATTTCGTTCACCATCACCCATCTCTAACTCCACATGGGGGCTCGAGGCCGGGTGTGAATCACTGAGCAACAGAGGATTAGTGTTGCGGCAGAATCGGAAAACGGAAGGAACCGGAGGCTAAGCCTAACGCACCACGAGACAACTGCGGTCGTCGTCGAATAAGGAAGCGAAATCCGATTCGCAGCACAGCAGAATCCAAAAACATCGTCGTCAGTGAAAAGCGGATCAGGACGTGCGAAAGCAATAGTGGAGTGTACAAAAGTGACTAACTTTTGCCCTCAAGATGTCGTACCTGGCAAAGACGCGTAAGGTAGATTTGATGGTGCTTTTAGACGAACTGGATCTGACTCCACCGGAAAACCCAAAGGTTATACAAATGTGCAAAATCATAACTGGACACACAGGGTATGATGAAGAAATTACCAAAAACCTGTTATATGCCATCGTAGCGGAAAGAGAAGAAAGAGAAACTCATGAAAGAGAAGCCCTGGAAAGAGAGAGAGAAGCTCTAGAAAAAGAGAGAGAAGCTCAAGAAAAGGAAAAAATACAAGAGTTCGAAATAGCGAAATTAAGAATAGATGCAGAAAACCGTCGAACAGACTCGTCGACAACAGAACAAACAAGTGTCTCCAGTCGTAACGTGATAAAGCCCTTTGAAGGAGGCGACATTAGCATGTACCTGGCTTTATTCGAGAGACAGATAATTCGACTGGGAGTGGACAAAAATACATGGGTAAATCACCTGATTGGTCTACTACCACTAGAGGTCGCAAATGTCATTACGAGAGAACCGGAAAATGTGACGAGCGACTACGAACAGATCAAAACCATCTTACTTAGGCAGTTTCGTCTGACAGCGGAACAGTTTCGACTAAATTTTAGTTTTGCCAGAAAAGAACCAAGTCAAACATGGAGAGATTTTTCGTACGTTCTAAAGAACTACCTAACCGAGTGGCTAAATGGAATGGAAATAACCACATTCGAAGCGCTCAAAGAACTCATGTTAGTCGACCAAATCAAAAGAAAATTACCGAGAGAGATGCAGGAGCATTTCATAGATGAACTGCAAAAAATCAAGGAAGTAGCAACTCTAACGGACAAATTGGATGATTTTCAAGCTGCACGAACCTTTAGAAAAAGCACTAAGCCATACGAAAACAGAACGCACGAAAACCGTATGAAACAGAACGAAAGCCATCGAAGCCGAGACGGCGCCGGCGCGCAGATAGGAGCGTACACAAAAGACCGAGCAACGGGAAATGCCCAGCACAGTCGACAGGTGAACGGCGCGGGCAAAAACGAGTCGTTCCGGAAGCCGAATAAAAACCAAGAAATAGTTTGTTTTTCGTGTGGGGGACTAGGTCATAAATCATTCGAATGCAAAGAAAAAAAGGTCAACAAAGCAAGGATCAATAGCCTCGTTGAGAGCGGGAAAGTAATGAAAAAAGTATTACTACTGAACAACGAGCTGCCCGCTACGTTTGATACAGGATCCGAAGTGAGCTTTTTAAGTGTAGACATCCACGAAAAATTGGGTGCGCCAGAATTAGTAAAAGACAGTATTAAATTGATAGGGATTGGAGGAAGTGAAGTTTCACCTAAGGGATATTTCACAACACAAGTAATAATAGATGAATATCCAATTAGAGCAAAAATATTGGTGTTAGAAAATCGAGTAGATGAAGTAATATTTGGAATGGATATATTAAACTCGTGTGAATATAATATATCAAACAACGAATTAACTATAAAAAGTGTAAGGAAGCAAGTCAGTCTTGTACGGGTAAAACAAATACGGCAAGATCTACCCGACGAGAAAGACAAAACGCCCCGGAACAATATTGACGCAGCGCGGCAGAAAAATTCATTTAGAAGCAACCGTATGCAGATAAAGGGAGAAGACAGCCAGTCTAGACAGAAAGAGGAGAAACAGAAAGCAAAGGCAGACACGTCTGGGCAAACGAGCAACAACCAGGAAGGAGTCCAATCATCGGTAGCTTCGCCCTGGGAGGAACGAAGCAATGATCGAGAAGGAGTCCAAATACAGAAGCCAACTTGAGAATGCCAATGCGCCAAACAAGGAGTGAGCGGCCTTGGAGTTAACTATCTTTTTTTTTGTGAAGCAACCCTTGAAAGTGAATCTTTATTTTTTTTTTGTGCTTCGAAAAAGTTATGCAGAATTGCGAAATATGCTTTTCGTCTTATTTGTTATTTTTTTATTTGAGGTTGCGAAAGTTTTTTTTATTTTTATTTTAGGAAATCGAATAACCGTTTTAATATTTTTGTCAGTGGAAAGAATTTTTTTTCTGAAAGAAGTTTTATTTGTTTACAACAGCTGTGCAGTGATAAAGTGTTATGATGTTGTTGAGTGTTGCATAATACCAGTAAAGAATGAAAGTGGTGTATCATTGAAATTTTTTGTGATTTAATTTTACTATTGATGTTTATTTTTTAAAATTTAATTGTGATGTTTACATTTTTGAAAGTGATTTGAAAAGAATTTATTGGTGAAAAGTGAAGAACTTTTTAGTGTTAATTATTTTTTAGGTTTGAACATTTGAATTTCTTGAGTATTGAAAGACTTTGGAACATTTTTAACTTCAAAACTTTTGGAACACTTATTTTTAGGACATATAGAACTCTAATGATAAAAAGTGATTTGAGTATTTAAGTTTTTAAAAATAAATTTGATAATGTTTTGAAATTTTAAATTTGAAGTAAGATAATAATTGATTTTTGGATGTTATGAAAAATAATTTAAAGTTATAATAGGATAATGATTAAGGTGTGAAATATGGGATGATGAATGTAGGTGTAGATGTGTAATGTCATGTATTGTAATATAATGTATTGTATTGTAGTATATCATTGTAATTATGTGATTCCGAAGACGGAATAGTCGAATGGCCGAGTGTCGGAATGCCCTAGTGCGTATACACACCACTAGAGGGAGTTACTTTGTAATGTGTTCCAGCGCCACCTGGGTGTCACTGGCAACACTGATCAGTTGTAAGAGAGAGCTAGAGGAGTGTTGATGAAGGAAGGTGGATTTCTATCCACGGGAGCATGGAATAAAAGCGTTGTGGCGTAATAATATTGTACTGCCCCTTATTTCGTTCACCATCACCCATCTCTAACTCCACAATTATGATATCATGCTGTTTAAATAGTGAATAGTATGTGTGCAATGCCTTGGCTTATTTAAAATAGTCTTTCTCAATGCAGTGGAATTTTAGACAAGCTGCAGACCACCATCTGTTAACACAAAAGAAATTCAACTAATGTAAATAAAATTAAACTAAATTCAACAACACAATTGTACATGACAACTTGTCTAGTAAATAAATAAATGAACTGAATTATTTAATTAAATTATGATATCATGCTGTTTAAATAGTGAATAGTATGTGTGCAATGCCTTGGCTTATTTAAAATAGTGTTTCTCAACGCAGTGGAATTTTAAACAAGCTGCAGACCACCATCTGTTAACACAAAAGAAATTCAACTAATGTAAATAAAATTAAACTAAATTCAACAACACAATTCGGGTATTAAATAAGATATCAAAGCTGCAAGTGGAAGGATTTCACTTGAAAAGTTTCATGGATCACTTCAATCTAAGGAATTTGTTAGCTTAGAAGTAAAACCACATATTGTGAGATGTTGCTCTCGCGGAGTGGCGCGGGTGTACCGGAAGTGACGGAATGCGTTTTATTATTTTATTGATTTGTTTATATGTAATAATGGATATGTTGAATGTTTAATTGTAAGCTCATGCATGAGAAGCAATTATGGGACACAAACACTAACACACACTGAAGGTACTTTCTATAATTGGACATTGAAGTGTACGCGGACAAAGCTAGAAATAGTTTCACTGCAGGTCAGTCATGCAGTGGAAACTGGAGGGAAGGTGTGAGATGTTGCTCTCGCGGAGTGGCGCGGGTGTACCAGAAGTGACGGAATGCGTGGGAGAAAGAGGTAAAAAGAGAGCGAGGACCGGACGCGGAGTCGAAAAACAAAGTAACAAGTATCCGGTGTTATCAATTGTCCGGTGTTATCAAGTGTCCGGTGTTATCAATTGTCCGGTGTTATCAAGTGTCCGGTGTTATCAAGTGTCCGGTGTTGTTCTGAATTATCCGGGGGTTTCAGGAGTATCAACGAACCAAGATTTGAGCTGGGACAAAGTTTACACATATATTTATACCAAAGATTTAGCATCCATTGTTGGCGAAAATATGGAAGCGATAAAACTTCTAAATGTGAATGGTTTTACACACCAGAGAGGAAAATACATTGATTTTGGATTTTGTAAATCTTTAGTTTAATATATGTGGCTTTACTTCTAAGCCGACGAATTGTAATAAGCAGACATTGTATGTAACATGAACTTTAAAGACTAACAAAGAAAGTTACAATCACGTGTTTGTTACTTTATATACTAGTACTTAGTTTTGCTCTCTGTAGTCGGTTTTTTAATGTATTCATATCGTATGTAAATGACTTTGGTTTAATAAAGATAAAGTCTTGATAGTATAGACATTCTTTAATTAAAAATAAAAGAATCAATAATACATACATCACAACTAACCAAACAATAAGAGCATTAAACAGCTCCTAAAAATATTCAATTACATTTTGTAATAATAAAAATTAACTTCAGCCACCACGCAAAAAACGAACTAGAACTGCTCAGTTCCGAAGTCAGGAACTAATTCCGAAGTCAGAGTCCCGGGCTCGTGATATGCCCGCTATTATATATATCGTCAATTGCCTATGACGTAACAAAAAAGAAATCGCTTCACTTCATGTTCAAGACTGTATGAGATTAGCGGAAATACTTGACATCGTTGTGATCACGATCGGAAGAGTTTGGTTTGATTGAACTTAGGTTCGAATGATCCGAAAACGTGATCGATGTCTAACAAGTTTCAATGACGGCGAATTGGTGCTAAAAGTGAGGGAGTAAAATGTGTGGGAAGGGGGGGGGGGGAGGTTCAAAACATGTCAAATGTTTCAAAACGTTTTCAAAATAAGCTAATTAATTTTGTAGTTTTACTGTCAGTAGCTATTTAATGGCTAGTTACAGAGATTGGACACTTCAAATGACTTGTTAACTGATGGACGCATTTACTTGTTCAGTAAATGCGTTTATCATCTGTAGTAGTTAGTGGGTTGGGGTGACTGCTTAGTTTTATTGCGTTTAAAATTTTCACTTGTGTATTAGGGAGTTTTCATGAATTATTATTATTTCCAATATAGACTTTTGTATTTTGTAAGTTTTCATCCTTGCATTGTATTTCAGCAATACATTATTAATGATTTAATTTCCTTTGTAGCACGTTGTCCAGTGTGTCATCGTTGCCGTCAAAACCATAGGAAATATTATGCTAGTCACATTTTTACTCAATTTCATGTTTGGGGTCATTGGGGTGCAACTGTTCAAGGTAAGAAGAACAGTTACTTTATTGGATAACTTTCTTAAGATTTTTGACTTTTTGTATAACGTTTCCTAAACTTCTTACCCAACTTGCGTTAATTTTTTTCTGTGTATGAATATTAACAATATTCATTATATACTTTTATATTTTCAAATTAAAAAGTGAAATAAAGAACAGTAATTTATATACCTGCTGCATAGCCCAGTATAACTTTGGGCATTGGGTGGCCAATCATAAATTTGAAATCAACAACGATTGAGACAAATTGTCTGATTTAGATTAGACCCATAAATAAAATACAATCGTATATATTTTTTATAGTGTAGGTCCCTTTTACATGTGGCAAATCTTAACAAGTGAGGTAACAAAAGAAAGAGAACTACCCTTAGTATTGACGAATCTTGTGTATATGTCATTTTTTTTAAAAACACATTTAAGTGAATTCTTGTGTAACGAAACATCTTTAAAACATATATCGAAGATCTAGGTGCCGTTCAAATGTCTTCTCTCAGATTAGCGGATAATAATCCTGTAATTTCTACCAAATGTTTTTCCTTTATGGCACATTTTAAGCTGTCTTATTATGCAAGATTAATTACAAATTACATTAAGAATATTATGAGTTGAGAAATCCTTGTTAGTAAGTCAGGTAAGATGGTAGGATTTAAAAATGTACAAAATATTAAATCTAATTTTTTTAAGCCCATGTTCATTGCCTCATCATATTGAAAAAACATCCAGGTTAGTCCAGTAGAAGCCTGCACATTTTGCAGGAAATTAGCTCCATACTTTTTATATTTTGATATTTGTTAGATTGGCATTGTTGTGAAAAATACAATTTATTTATTAATAATATTGACGAATCCATTCTGTGGCAATTATTATATTTAAAAAAATGTAGCAAAACATTCATTGTTTCAAACATATTTACTTTTTGGTAGCCATTGATAAGTGTTCAAGAGTGAATGAGACCTTTTAAAATGTTAATGGAAATACCATAAAAAGAACATTTGCTTGAAGTTTTTTGAAAATATTAATTTTTTTTTGTATCCGATTACAATGTTCATATGTACGTTACTGTTTACAATGTTAATATGATTGTCCAGCATTATAAATAACTTGTTATAAATAACATTGTAATGTGTGTTATCAATGTGTGTGTATTCTAAAACTTTTCATCAATGTATAAGCTGGTATTTTTCCTATCTAATTAATGTATTTTTTTTTCAACAGGGCAAGTTCTTTTCATGTAATGATGGTTCAAAACTATATGAAAAGGACTGTCAGTAAGAAAACTTTTTCTCTTTATATGAAATGCTATCTTTATACCTGTTAATGGTCTAAATATGTTTTCTTCCGTTTAATATTTATTTGATTACCATGCATGAAAAACAGCTAAGCCTGTGCCAGCTAAAGATACCAATATACAGTCAATAATCCTGATGAATCAGAAAAGTCCATTTTCAATTTATTAAATGTGCACAGGCTTGCTTTGTATTGTGAAGAAGGTAGCAGCAGATGCTACCTGAATGACGATACAACTTGGCAATTAGCATCAAAATATTTCTCTAGAACAGTGCATTTAGCAATCATGGTGTGCATGCACATCTCTTAAGCCTTTAGGTGTTTTTTAAAACTGTTTTTGTTTTGCATTCCAAACATTGTTTATATAATATCAGCTTTCCTGGACACAAATTATTTTAGATATTTCGGGGAAGAAAAAAAACACTCACTTTTTGGAACAAAATGTTTGTAAAGTAGACCAAGTCGCCAAGACTGTCACTCATATTCCTATTTAGAGAGCCTATCTTGATTTGAATAATTTAAGTACACTTAAGTCCCTACTGCGCTGATGCTCCGCCAATGCTGTATATATATCTTGAATACCTGGCTATTTTTTCTTCTTCATAAATGTCCAATACAACCTGAGTATTTATAAAATATGGTTTCAGAAAGGTTGGTAAAATGTAGTATGCTACAAAATGAATATACATTCCATAAACACATCATTGTGATGTATATATTATTAAAAAGCATGATTTTTTGACACCTTGGTAGGTATATGAAAATAGCAGAGAAAAAAGTAAATCCCAAAATTATACATTGACTGCATGAAAAATTTAAACATGATGTGTAATGAATGCATGAAAGATGTAATTTAGGGCGGGTATTTACATGGGATAGGGGTGTGTAAATACTAGGGATGAAACGGATATCCGGTAACTATCCGGTATCCGGCCTATCCGGCTGCTTTTTAACTATCCGGTAACTATCCGATATCCGGAAGTAAAGTGCCGGATATCCGATTTTCCATGCCGGATATCCGGATGAATAAAACATCGAAGATTTTTTTTGTGGCGATCAATTTTCTTTGTTCTTGCTTTAAGTATTTTCCTGAAAATTTTACTAATGTATTCACAGTGTGCAGATTCTCCCTTTAACCAATAGAGACTTTAAAACCCCCACTTTTTTTCAAATTTTTTACTTTAAAATTATATTTTTAACGAATTGTTATGGTGGAGGGTCATCACATCTCACAACTAATATAAAGTTGAATAAAAAAATAAATTTCTCAATTAAGCAAACTTGAGTTTTCATGTTTGGAATGAAAAAGCATATGGTAAAATTACAATTATTCAGAAATTAAGTGTAAAATGTACAAAACATAAGACCATTGCTAGCTGCACCCTAGAATAACCTTTATAAATAAAGTTTTTTGAACGTTTATTCAATTTTGGTATCACTTTAAAGATAAGAAATTGGGAAATATTACAGAATAAAAAAATATTTTTCAATTTTTTGACCGATTTCCGTTTTTTCTAGTGTGTATCAGAATTTATTTTCATAAAAAATAAACTGCCGGATATCCGATCGGATATCCGGCAAAATCTAGTTCGGATATCCGATATCCGGTTTATAATGTGCGCCGGATATCCGATATCCGGTATCCGGCAAAACCACTATCCGGTTCATCCCTAGTAAATACCCATTTTTATACACTCCTATCCCATGTAAATACCCATTTTTATACACCCTACCCTCTGGGTATTTACCAGTCCCAGTTAAACGTTTTAAGAAATATCTTATTTAAATTTTAAAATTGATCAAAAATTCTTAAAAAAGTTTTTAAAAATCTAATTTAAATAGAAAAAATCAGATTTAAATCAAATAAATCCGATTTTTTTTTTTTTTATCCCTGTTGTTAATAACATTCACAGTGTTCACTCTAGGCGTTTTTTGAAGGGCGGTCCGCCCTGCCCGCCCTTTTTTCATCTCGATAGCGCCCTCATGCCCCTTTTTTTAAAAATGCCGCCCTCTTTTGAAAAAATTCCGCCCCTCTTGCCCTTTTCAGTCAAGCAAAAGCGTCCTTGCTTCCCTAGCTGTCTTTAAAAAAAAGGCATCAATTAATTTTTTTTTATGTAAATTGGAATTAAGTGAATTATGCCAGTAGAAAATCAAAGTACTTTTTAACAACGCGTGTTATGCAATCGCGATGATTCCGCGGTAATTTCGAGCACGGGGCATTTCAGGAATCCTATTGGTTGCCTGTGCCCGAATATGAAATGCTACGTTTATATTTTTTTGAAGAAAAGATTATTTGGGGCGAGGTTACAAGATTAGGCATTTTATTACCAAATTTTGTATTTATTAGCCTAGGGGTCTAATAGGGCTACTTAAATATTTGTTTTTTAGGGAAAACATTAATTTTTAAATGTAAAATTTTGGATTTTAAGTAGTATACTTTATAAAGAGACATCAATTTTGTATGGGTCTTTCTTTCGAGATACACCTCGAAACGTCAACAATAGCACAATATGCAGCTCTAGCGCAATGTTAACCAACACATCGTAACTTTTTTTTTGTTTGGTCACGGATCCCATGTGTCAATGGATGGCCACCCCTACCCCAAACTTTTTTGAAAGTGCCCTTTTAAAAATAAGAAAGCCTTTTCAAAAACGGGGTGCCCTTTTACTGCCAACAGCGCCCTGCCTCTTTTTATTTCTAGAATGAGCACTGACATTCATGTAGTATAGGCCTTAGAGGGGATATGTGTTATGAATGGGGAATTTAAACAGTGCTAACTGCAGAAGAGTTGAAAGTTTAAAAACTATAAACATTTAAAAATACATTTAAAAAATTACATGCACTTTACCCACCTTTTCAGCTAACTAATCATTCAGATGGGTTTCTAAACGGTTTTTTACATTCAAAATTAAATTAAACTTTTTGCATTAAAGGAAAAAAAATGTGTTGAATATTATCTTTCATGACTTATGATTGCACTAATTGGACTTGAAGGATTGCACTAATAATGATGTGTTGTGTGTGTGCAGGGGCCAGTACATCATCTACCAGGGGGGAGACATCACGAAGCCGGTGGCGGAGGACCGAAAGTGGGAGAGGTACAAGTTCAATTTTGACGACGTCGCTAAGGCCATGCTCACGCTCTTCACCGTCTCCACCTTTGAGGGATGGCCGCAGTGAGTTTGTTGTAGTTTTAAACGTTGTAAATAGACTGAAATCTATGGAACACGAATGCATTTAAAACGCCATTTATTTATTCGTTCGTCTAGTGCGTTACAGAATACTTACAGTAAGCGTTGCCACTTACGGCAAACTAAAATGTCGCGTTAACATTCAAGGGCTCATCCGCAACATCCTCCCCACCATTATGTTGTAGTTTTAAATGTTGTAAATAGACTGAAATCTATGGAACACGAATGCATTTAAAACGCCATTTATTTATTCGTTCGTCTAGTGCGTTACAGAATACTTACAGTAAGCGTTGCCACTTACGGCAAACTAAAATGTCGCGTTAACATTCAAGGGCTCATCCGCAACATCCTCCCCACCATTATGTTGTAGTTTTAAATGTTGTAAATAGACTGAAATCTATGGAACACGAATGCATTTAAAACGCCATTTATTTATTCGTTCGTCTAGTGCGTTACAGAATACTTACAGTAAGCGTTGCCACTTACGGCAAACTAAAATGTCGCGTTAACATTCAAGGGCTCATCCGCAACATCCTCCCCACCATTATGTTGTAGTTTTAAATGTTGTAAATAGACTGAAATCTATGGAACACGAATGCATTTAAAACGCCATTTATTTATTCGTTCGTCTAGTGCGTTACAGAATACTTACAGTAAGCGTTGCCACTTACGGCAAACTAAAATGTCGCGTTAACATTCAAGGGCTCATCCGCAACATCCTCCCCACCATTATGTTGTAGTTTTAAATGTTGTAAATAGACTGAAATCTATGGAACACGAATGCATTTAAAACGCCATTTATTTATTCGTTCGTCTAGTGCGTTACAGAATACTTACAGTAAGCGTTGCCACTTACGGCAAACTAAAATGTCGCGTTAACATTCAAGGGCTCATCCGCAACATCCTCCCCACCATTATGTTGTAGTTTTAAATGTTGTAAATAGACTGAAATCTATGGAACACGAATGCATTTAAAACGCCATTTATTTATTCGTTCGTCTAGTGCGTTACAGAATACTTACAGTAAGCGTTGCCACTTACGGCAAACTAAAATGTCGCGTTAACATTCAAGGGCTCATCCGCAACATCCTCCCCACCATTATGTTGTAGTTTTAAATGTTGTAAATAGACTGAAATCTATGGAACACGAATGCATTTAAAACGCCATTTATTTATTCGTTCGTCTAGTGGGTTATTATTGGTAGCCAAATCATTATTATTGATAGTCAAAGCAGTAAAGTTTCCCTTAGTTTTCGATAATTCATGTTGGATAATCTTACGAGCTTTAAACATTGAAAGTTCCGCCATATCCGTATAGCTTTCACACTGTGTAATGTCGTTTTGATATTCTTCGTCAGAATATAAACAATGAATTTCGTTATCCACTATTTTCATATCGTTTAGGGCAGTCGTTAAACGATTACAAGTATATTCGACATTTTCAAGTGAGTAATCATCCTTTAAGTTATTTATTTCAGTAGAAAACGAGTAATGTTACCTCGAATCGTTTTTCTTCTCCGTTTGAGTAGCGCCGTAGTGTCTATCGCTTCACCAGTCGTCGCCATTTCGTAGCGTGGAATTTCAATAAGTAAACTTGTCGATATTCCGTAAACAAAACAGGAAGTATAAGTTCAAGGTTGTCCTGATTCGTATAATTGAGTTTTCGGCACCATTATGTTGTAGTTTTAAATGTTGTAAATAGACTGAAATCTATGGAACACGAATGCATTTAAAACGCCATTTATTTATTCGTTCGTCTAGTGCGTTACAGAATACTTACAGTAAGCGTTGCCACTTACGGCAAACTAAAATGTCGCGTTAACATTCAAGGGCTCATCCGCAACAAAGTTCACCACTTTGAAATGCTCGTTTAGTTCATCTCGAAGGATAGTTTTAACTTTATGCAGTAGATATGCGACTCCCGACCTGTTCTTTTCTTTAATTTCAACTAGAACTGCATGTTCTTTTACCAGGGTTCCCACTGGTCCTTTAAAATCCTTAAGAACTCCTTATTTTTGGTTTGCATTTTTAAGAGCCCTTTAGAGTCCTTAATTTTGACCAAGAGGAGTCCTTAGAAACTCCTTATTTTTTTCTCCTGCCAAAGAAAGATGAATTTTTTTAGAAGTCCTTTTAAAATTTCTTGCTCTCAGTTTCACTTCCTTTGGCAATCTATTACTTGTGGCTGTTTTTTACATGAGATGCTCGAATACTATTTATATTCTTGCTTCAATAATGAATTAGTGTATTGCATTTATTATTCTTTGCAAATGCATATTTAACAGTTGGTGAAGAAATCAAACAAGATTATGAACAAATTAAAAAGTTATGACTTGAAGTCAAAGAATGAGGTTCTGTTAAGATACCTTTTAAACATAGCACTGCATTTAAAAAGTCATTTTTAAGCTAATATAAAAGTTAATTGTTGTCATAATTTGTTTAATTTTTCTTATTTCAGAAGCAGCGTAATAAAAACGAGTCCTTAAAAACTTGTTTTTTTCCTTAGAAAGTCCTTAAAAACTCTTTATTTTTTATTTTTAAAAATGAGTGGGAACCCAGTGTACTTTAGAAACGCTTTTCTTTCATTAGCTTGTTCTTTATCTTATAGATTTTCTTCTATAATAACTTATTCTTTATCTTATTTATCTCCAGTGTAATTCAATAGAGATAATTCAGAGTAATTCATGTCCTTTAACCCTTTGTACTCCAAGAACACTTTGCCTCTTTACTTTCTTTTCCACAAATTTTTTTTATACTCATAAAGGGAAAAAAATCCTTATCTGTATTTGTATTTGCAAGAGAACAAGTTGCAAAAAATATTGTAGTTCTAAACACAGGATCATGCTGTTCTCGTTTATTTTAAAGAACAGGGAACCAAAAAAACCGGTCGTTATGTTGTTGCCTGAGAGGCGACATCGGAGTGCAAAGGGTTAAAAGTATGACGCTCATGGACGTGATTTCACGTCCAGAGATCTCCAGTTTTTCCACCAATGCATCCAGTTTTTATACTCATAAAAAATACTCCATTTTACAATATTCCTAAAATCTAATTTTTTAGGTATAACTTAAAAGCTCTCTCTTTACAGTAAATTAAGATTTCGGTAAGAATATCAAAATACACGCTTAGGAAAAATTATTTAGATTTCTAAACAGTGAAAACAACTTTACAATTGCTAAAATGGCGTGAGTGTCAGTGGGTTAAGCACATTGAACCCAGTCATGACGCCTAAATATTTATAAAAATTTCAGTTTGACAACCATATTTTTGTCACTAATTCGTCCGTTTTGACGTCTAACATTGATTATTAATAATTGCTGTCATACTCTTCAGTAATTTTGCCAGGACTGTGATATTTTTAGGGTGCAAATGGAAACATGCTACTAATTTTATTCAAAAATATCTTTAACGATTACAAAATATCATAACAGTTAGCAGCTCTGCTTAAGCAATTTTAATTATTTGAAAATTACGCCTAAGCAAAACGTTTTGGCAACTATTAAAACATTGTCAGGTGTCAATGACGCATAACTTATATCTCCTAATTTTGAATTCTGGTGGCAACCTTGATAATAGCAATTGATTCTGATGCCCTATAGCTGTATCCGCCAATTGCATCAATTCGTTTTGTCCTCATTTCAGACTCTTGTACGTTGCGATTGACAGCAGGGCGGAGGACGAGGGCCCCTACCACAACTACCGTCCGATGGTGGCCGTGTTCTTCATCATCTACATCATCATCATCGCCTTCTTCATGGTCAACATCTTCGTGGGTTTTGTCATCGTCACCTTTCAGAATGAGGGAGAGCAGGAATACAAAAACTGCGAGCTCGACAAGAACCAGGTGGGGGAACGTCTTCGACAATCTTGTTTTTTTCATCGAACAGTTGTCCCCCGCCTCCCTTAACCCTTTGGGTACATTTGACGAGTGAGACTCGTCATCTGCTTACTTGGGCGAAGTTACGGTGGACGAGTCTGACTCGTCATCTGAATTTAAGAAGCAGGCGTTGATGTTTGCGGCACCCCCGCCAGTGAGCGTTGATTACAAATAATTTGTTGTAGGGTCGGTCAAGAATGGGATCCATTGAACCAAATTAAATCCGTCCCATGGGCATAAAAATCTTCAAATAATTCAGTACTCAAAGGGTTAATGTCCTTTCTTCTACTTCTGTATTGTTAATTTTTTACGAAATCATGTTTGCACATACAAGCTTAGCAATTTTTCTAAATTTGTGCAAGTTGCCTCATGTACTTTCGAACTAAATGAGGTGTTTAAGCAAGAATTTGAATTTCCGCATAAGCAATATAATGTTAAATATAATTGCCAAGTTTGTTTTACACTAAGCATATTTTTATCCAATGTATTAATTTATTTAGATATGTAAAACTCTCAAATTATTACTTAAAATGTCTTTCATATATATTTCACTACTATTTTGGTTTCAGCTTTTTTGAGTGTCGAATATAGTTTACTTTGATTTTGATAGTTAACTTTTTTGAATTTTGGCCAATTCATCCCTGTGGATGACAAAAGTAACAATGTGTTATGAAGTTTATGAGAGAACATGCAGTTTTAGTTGATTTTTACAAGGAGTAAAATTACAAGTTATTTTTTTCTTTTTGGTCTGCTCTAATAATGATGTACAAAAGGTGAAAAAAACTCATTAAAGTATAATAGTCTAATAAATAAAAAAATATTTTAATACAACATCACTTAACTTTCTAATGGTTTGTCAAAATTTTATCTTTTAAAATTTTGTATGTCTTTATCAAAGTAATTTTATTTGACTTTGATAAAGCCAAACAAGTCGGTTTAAGTAATTTTATTTGACTTTTATTAAAGACATGCAATTGTCCATTTCAACTGTATGCCGATTTTTGTAGAACAACTGATTTTATTTTCCTTTTTTTTAAAAAAAAAAAAGGTTTCTGTTCCTTTTCTTTCTAATTAGAAATCCTTTGTGATCCCTGAAATTCTGTTTTATATATTTTTAAACTCGGGGGATCATTCAACCTGTGAAAATATTAGTTTCGTTATCTTGTCTCATGTTGCATGATATTGTAAAAATGCAGTTCATGCCCATGTTCTTATGAGGTGTTTCATGTGGTTTCAGAGGAACTGCATAGAGTTTGCTCTGAAGGCGAAACCCGTCCGCAGGTACATCCCGAAAGCGAAGATCCAGTACAATATCTGGTGGTTCGTCACCTCCCAGCCCTTCGAGTATACTATATTTGTGCTCATCATGGTAAACACGCTCACCCTGGCAATGAAGGTGAGTGCTCATTAACAGTGGCCTACTCTAGGTCAGTGGTTCCTACATAGTACCAAGTGGTCCACTCATCGTTATCATGGAGATCCTTATCTTTTGCTTGGAGAAAATCCATGTTCATGTCAATCATGTTCAACTGTTTTTACTATAAGTATCTTAGCTTTTCAGAATATGCTCACATCAATTAACAATGTACTTTTAATGTTTGTTTAAATTTACATGATTTTAACTCTTTTAACATGCATTTCATGCAGTTTGTCCTTTCTTGGACCTTGTTCCGCAAACTTAAAACAAACCAAGTAGTTCCGAGTACTGTAGATGGCCTCGAACCACTAATTGAGAAAAATTGACAAGTCATAGTCCATCATCTTATAATAGCATAAAAAAAATCATAGGTTTAAAATATAATGTGCATACCGGATATCCAAACTGGTTTTGCTGAATATGCGAAAGGATTTTTTTATGAAACGATCTTCTCTTAACCGTTCTTTAATAAACTGTTCATAGCCGGAGTTGTACTGTACAATGCGTTTGAAAATGTAATTCTGAAATATTTCCAAGTTGCATATCTAAATTGCATTATGTTTAAATGTTAATAACTAGCTCTTATTGTACTGGAGAATAAAACAATTTCTAATATATAACGAACAGAGATTTAGCTATGCACCCTACACACAACACAAACCATAGATTGTTCAAACTCAAAGATACTCCACTATAGCTAGCAGCTGGTTCCAATTGTCTACAGCGTATCTTCCTAGTACTATCTGTTATGTGACCCACCATGTCTAAAACGAACTTGGTCAGTTTTTAACCAGAAAGTTATCACTTCATTACTTACCCACTTAAATAGTCTGAGAAAAATTCAAAGGAGAATCTGCAGAATACATTAGTAGTATTTTCAGGAAAATACTTAAAGCAAGAACAAAAGATTATAGATCGCCACAAAAAAACTTGTGGCGTTTTATTCATCCGGATATCCGGCATCGTAATCAGATATCCGACACTTTGCTTCTGGATAGTACCAGATAGTTAAAAATCAGCCGGATGTCAGTTTCATCCCTATATAGGACTAAATAACCATAAAACAATCAATATATTATTTCCTACTCAAAATCATACATTATAGATAACAGTATGGTAAAATCTGCAATAAGTTTGTCACGTGTTTATCTATGCATCGTTTGTTTGATACTTACCAATATTTTGTGTTCTGCAGTTCTACGAACAGCCAAAGGCTTACACGGAAGCCTTGGACATCCTGAACATAGTCTTCACTGCTGTGTTTGCCTTGGAATTCCTCTTCAAATTAATGGCTTTTAAATTCAAAGTGAGTCACCTGTCCATTTTTCATGTTTTAAAGACCTAATTTTTTAAGTGAAATGTCTGTATTTACATTTCCTTTTCTTCATCTTTCTCCTCGTGTGTGCAGAGCTAGCAACCAAAGGGTCGCGAGTTTGAGTACAGCTGATACTAGAAACTTGATAAAAAATGTAAAAATGAAGTAGGGTTGTGATCAGAGGGTTGTCAGATTCGCTGCAAAGTAACAATATGTCGTCCAAACTTACCTCTAATTTCTACAGAGTGTATATGGTACAGTTGCACGCACATTAAATATGATGGAAGTTCAATGTCCTGATGCCTATTGAGGTTGCTTCGGGTGCCAGCTCAGCTGTTGTCTCGTGTGTGTAGAGGGGTCGGCTATAGCAACCAGAGGGTAGCGAGTTTGAGTACAGCTGATACCAGACTTGATAAAAAATTTAAAAATGAAGTAAACTTGTGATTGGAGGATTGCCAGATTCGCTGCAAAGTAACAATATGTCGTCCGAACTTACCTCCAATTTCTACAGAGTGTACATGTAGCGTTCGAAGTGGTCACACAAGTGCTAGTTCGAAGGTTACGTTGATCTGCAGACCGGGTCACCATTTGTTGTGCGATGCACAACTTGGCAACGCTCGGTTTTGATCTGAGGAACTTCGGTTTGCTACGCCGATACTCTGCCAGTCAGGCCAAAGTGATCACTCTCACCTAAGCGGGAGTATCGGGTAGAAACAATGAACACCACATACACGACACAGTTGCACATTAAATATGATTGGGATTCAATGTCCTGATGCCTATTGCGGTTGCTTCAGGTGCCAGCTCAGGTGTTGTCCTTGTTATCTGATCATGTTAAAAAAATATGATGCATTGTTCCCATGTCTTTTGTTTGAGAGAGACCTCGAACTTTCGTCAATAGCACAATGTGCAGCTGTAGTGTGACATTAATTAAGCAAACCAAACCTTGTGTGCATATGGCTGTGTATTGTTTTAATTTTAAACTACTTCTAGTAGCTGTTTTCAGTTGCAGTTAAAATGGTGCGTTAACACGGTTACTATTATTAAATGAATACACATATACATTAATTTTTTTAAATCTGATGACTGAAAGTAAAATGAAGTAATTTAATTCTAATAAAAACTTTAGTAATTTTGATAGGCTGTTTTAAAATGATTGTTTTTGTTAAGCAAACGATCATTGGGGAAAAAAAATTATATTAAGTGATAAATCAGAAATTAATAGTAAAAAACACATTTAATAAATTTTGTTGATAATAAATTTTTCTAATTTTTAAGTGTCACTTCTTCCGAAAAATTTTAAACTAAAAAAAGAAATAGCAATCAAGAAGTTTAAAAAAAAATAGCAAATAACTTTAACTTAACAGTTACATTGTATTTAATAAAATCTTATTAATGAACCATTGAAAATGGAGCATTATGTAAACCTATTTTATTTTTCATATTGAGTAATAATCTTACATGTTTGATTAAATTTCAACAAAGAAACAGTTGAGTATTATCGGGGTCTGATTAAAACCTCGAAGCAATATAAGCTCGCCTTGAAAAGAGGCTCCCTATTGCTCTCAAATATAACTTAAAAGATTGAACCGAACTTTTATATTCACTAAAATTATTGTTCCTTATTGTAACTGTTTAAACAACATGATAAATGCAGGGTGGCAACATAATCTGGAAATCATCAGGGAATTATCATGGAAATTTTTAATTCTGGAAATATAAGGGAAAAATCAGGGAAATTTTCAAATTTGGAACATTAAAACGCAATTATCGTCTATTATGCCCTCTATTCTGGGTAATTTAGTTGTCAATAATTCCTTTTATTTCTGAAAAATATATATATATTTTTAAAAGCATAGTTATGTAGATTTTCATATTTTCAGTTTTATTTTTGTAAAAACGTGAACCACTGCTGGAGGGAGAAGCAAAGTTCATTGGACCATGAATTGTTAACAACATGTGAGAGGCTAATGAATGTGATTTATTGAGATTAGAATAGGAAATATGTGGCACATAAAACATTTAAAATAATCTACAAAAAGAAATAATTTGAAAAAAAACTTGCTTTTTTTACATTATCTCCTTCCAGAGAACATGTTTCATTACTATTATGCCTATCACAATTGCATAATTTGTGTTGTATCCATAAATTATTATTTTAACTGTCAATAAGTATTTCTAATTTTTCATTTATAATGCAATATAGTTATTTAATCATTGTATCGTGGATACTTTGTTTCTATACAAAGCATGTATTGCAACATTTCTTTATGTTATTGTAAAATCAGGGAAATTTTTTTGAACCATCAGGGAAATATCAGGGAACTTTTTATCCAGAATGTTGTTGCCACCCTGTAAATAGTAATGTGCTTTTACAAATGTCTTTAAGAAAGTTTTATGTAAAAATTCGTAGCAAACTGTGTTAGAGGTATGAAATATTTTTTATTTACATAGTAGTTTATAGGCACTTCAGAAAATATAAATTGTAAGCCTAAACTTTATGGGCTCATTCAGGTCCAGAATGTTATGTAATGTAAAATGACAATAATTTGAACGCAACAGTTTGACTAGAACTTACACTGTAATTATAGTTTATTTGTAATTATTCATATATTAATGTTTTTTCACTCTTTTAGAATTACTTTGGGGATGCATGGAACGTGTTTGATTTTATCATCGTTTTGGGCAGCTTCATTGATATCATTTACGGTGAAGTGAATGTGAGTATATTTTATTTACCAAAGTGGCAACTGAACTTGGGAAATCAATAGTTTCTTTAGTTCTTTAAACTGTTTCCAAAATCAAGGATTTCTATAATCTAAATAAAATACTATATGTTGTTTATTTTGTTAAAACAATACAAAACTGTTCTCTTACATTAAACTTTTTAATCTAAATTTTTTTTACTTTTATTACTTGGGTTGAATTTTTTTTTAATTTCATTTATAAGTCTGAATGTCCTCTTACTGCTTGAATTATGAATTAAAAAATAACAAGTCACAAAAAAACTGTATTTTGATACTTAAATTACTAAAATCTAATACTGAAACATTACTTATAAATTAAAAAAAGTCATATCATAAAATAAAAACAACTTTTTCTTCATTTTATGTGTGAATTTTAATTTGATAGTTTTTGAAAATGTTCTTGGCATTTTTTTCTACTGCAAAGTCTTTCAGAAACCTTCCAAATTTTTCAAATTTTTTTTTTTTTAGCAATTCATTCGATTGTTTTCAAAGTTCTTGTGCCCAGATGTTCTTGTGCCCCTGACTAAAACATGTTGTTCGATCAGGGAGCAACATTAAATATGTGTATTGTAGATGAAGAATCATCGTATGTAAGAAGGGTGTTTTGGGAATCTGTCGAGGGAATTCAGCAGTATCTGTTCTTGAATGGTTCCCCAACTGATTATAATTTTGTTTTATAAAAAATAACTACTTGTTTTTGGTTACTTTCCTGTACATTAATTATCTTTTCTGAAATTTGCAGCCGAATTCGGGGATCATCAGCATCAATTTCTTCCGTCTCTTCCGAGTAATGCGACTCGTGAAATTACTCAGCAGAGGGGAGGGCATCCGGACTCTGCTCTGGACATTCATCAAATCATTTCAGGTGAGACCTGCTTTCACAGGCTCACAACTTACTTTTAGCTAATTTGGAAACATTCGGATGTAGCTTTGGTAGAAAGTATTTTTATTTATTAGCCTTTTCGCTTGCAGTCAAAACTCGCACTAAAAACACCTATTTACAAATTCTTAGGATGAGCTCCAGTGGTTTCCATGGCAACAACATGCATGAATAGGAAGTGTTGAACACAATCTATTGATGCATAGCAAACATTTAAATTTAATTTGTAAATAACAGGAAATCTTAGTCACTCTCAAACTTAATTGTGCCAAGAAATCAGGATGTTTTTTTTTTTTTGCTCTTTGATTTTTGTTAATATATGTCACTAATTTACTATTTTTATTGCTAATAAAGTAAATATTTTTTAGCTTTAATTAATCCTGATAGTTAAAAATGAAAAATAGATGCTTTAAAGCTTGCTCAATGGATCCTTTATGATTCTCTATTAATGTTTTTAATTTTGTAAACGAATGATTCAAAAATTCCATTAAAAAAATTAAGTGTCATATTCAGATGACTAAAAATACAATTTAAAAGATTTTTTTTTTTTACTATGACCAAAAAATTGGGCGTTGAAAGATTTAAGGTTAATTATTTATTTCATTACTTTATAGTGTTGTAATGACTTAGTTGTAAAGTTTTTATTAATGCTTATCTGAACTATAACTTGCATTATTTTAAATAAAGTAAACAATATTATATATATATATATAATTTCCTATTAAACACACTGCCAACAGATTGCCTATAACTAACTGGCAGATGATCAAAATATAAAAACTGTTATGTTTTTACTATTGAAAAGTTTACATCATATTTTCAATACAGCCAGTTTTTAACAAATTAAAAAAAATAGTAGAATACGCTTTCAAAAAGTCCCTATAATACCTTCCTTTCTCTATACCTCTATAGCCCTATGTTCTAAATAGTGTGGCCACATATCACATTTACTTTAAAACGTTATGCGGTCATAATATTTTGCCTACTCAGTGTATATAGTCTAAAAAGTATTGTCATTTTTTCCCTATGGTATATCAGTTTAATGAGGCTTTACTTTCAGGCACTACCATACGTTGCGCTTTTGATCGCAATGTTATTCTTCATCTATGCAGTAATTGGAATGCAGGTAAAGAACATATCTTTTTAAAAACTATTATTTAATAATGCTTGAATTTATTTCCTTTTGGATATCTGTATATATTGTTTGTGCAATCAAAGTACAAATTTTGAATATTGTTTTCATTATTATGAGATTGTATTATCTGTTGTGGACCCTCGGTTTCTGCTTTTTTTTTTGTCTTTTTATGCTTCTTTTTTTAACATTTCAAAGAAAAATCAACATTTGTGACAACATTTCAGTAGCCAATATCATCGCACAATCAGAGGAGGTACTTTGTTTTTGGGTCCATGAAACATAATATATATATCAGTGTTCACTCAAGAAATAAAAGGGCAGGCGCTGATGGCAGTAAAAGGGCATCCCGTTTTTGAAAAGGCACTTTTTATTTTTAAAAGGGCACTTTAAAAAAAAAGTTTAGGGTAGGCGTGGCCACACATTGACACATCGGACACTTGACCAAAAAAAAAATCTGATTTATTGGTTAATATTGCGCTAGACCTGCATATTGTGCTATTGTTGATGGTTCGGGGCCTATCTCCAAGGAAAGACCCGTACAAAATGAAGATATTACTTAAAATCAAAATTTAACATTTCAAAATTAATGTTTTTCCTAAAAACTAAATCTGTAAATAACCTTAATCAGACCCCTTACAGAACAAATAAAAAGTCTACTGAAATCCAAAGTTTGTTAATAAAAGGCCTAATCTTGCAACTTTGCCTCAAACCGTCTTCTATTTAAAAAAAAAAAACTTAGTATTTCATAATACATTAATTGTCATGATACATTTAATTCCAATGTACACGCACATTTTTTTAATCAATGCCTTTTTAAAAGACCAATAGGAAAGCAAGGACGCTTGTGCTTGACTGAAAAGGGCAATAGGGGCGGAATTTTTTCAGAAGAGGCCGGCATTTTTGAAAAAGGGCATAAGGGCGCTATGGAGATGAAAAAAGGGTGGGCCGCCCTTCAAAAAACGTCTAGAGTGAACACTGTATATATATATGTATATATATATATATATATATATATATGTGTGTGTTTCCTAAATAATGTAAGCAATTTAGCTCCTTCAACTTAAAAAAAGTTGTAAATTATTAAGTTTTGAAGTTAAATATTGAAGTGTATTTTTTAAATCTTTTAGTTAAATAAAATGGTTTTCTTCTGCATTTTAATTGTGTACTATACAATTCTAATTTTAAACTCAATTACAGGTTTTTGGAAAAATAGCATTAGACCCATCAACAGAAATTCATCGCAATAATAACTTCCAAACATTTCCTCAAGCAGTTTTGGTGCTTTTTAGGTAAGTGTTTTTTTTTTTTTTTAGATGGACTTTCACTTGAAACATTCGTTTACATTTAATAAATTTTTAGTACAGATTTTTGGTGTTGTATATTAGATACTTCATATGTATTTAAAGATTTAATTTCACATTTGAGTGTGCATTATTTAAGCATCACTATTCTATAAACAATAACTAAGCCAGAAAGCAGGAAAGATAATAAACCTAAATTAATTTGTTTTAAAAACAAAAAGTACACAATAATGTCTTGAAAAAATTGTGTTACTAAAGTTGATAATTTATTTATAATTTGTTATGTTTTTAAGTTAAGTTTGAAATGTATTGTTTCACTGACACATTGTGTAGCACTGCCATTTTAATTCCTTAAATTGCTGACCAAATGCCAACTATTTAACGTGTGTTTATTCAGGTATGCCTTTCTCCCCTTGAAGAATAATTTGCATTACGATTACCAGTGTTCACTCTAGAAATAAAAAAGGGCAGGGCGCTGTTGGCTGTAAAAGAGCACCCCATTTTTAAAAAGGCACTTCTTGTTTTTAAAAGGGCACTTTTTAAGAAAAAAAGTTTCAGATGGGCGTGGCCACCCGTTGATATATCGGACAAGTGACAAAAAAAAAAGTTCCGATTTGTTGATTGATATTGCGCAAGAGCTGCATATTGGTGACGATTTGGGGCTTATTTTAAAGGATAGACCTGTACAAAATTGATGTCTCTTTATGAAGATACTAATTAAAATCCAAAATTTAACACTTAAAAATTAATATTTCGCAAAAAACCAAATCTGTAAGTAGCCCTAATCAGACCCCCTACAAAACTTATGAAATGGCTACTTAAATCTAAAATTTGGTAATAAAAGACCAAATATTGTAACCAAACCATCTTCACATTAAAAAAAAACATAGCAATTCATATGCGTATACAGGCAACCAATAGGATTCGTGGAATACCCCGTGCTCGAACTAACCGCGGAATCATCACGATTATACAACATGCATAGTTAAAAGGAGTTTGTTACAAGGATAGTGAAGACTATATATAGAAGGTGTGCTCGTTTTTCGCTGTTTGAAAGTGGGCAAGGAAAGCAACTATTTGACGTCATTTTTGCTCCGCCTTACTATCGGTTTTTGATCCTTCTCATTGGTTGTGTGTTTCAAGCATTGCTACTTAGGTTCGATCACCGGTTGGGTAACAACTGGTGATTTAATTTATAATTGGCAAAATAATGTAAATAATTGTGTTCAGGTAGCTTCACTACTAATTCGGCCTTGTTAGTTATGTCCCCGTATTTTACTTGATTGAAATTGTAACTCAGTTAATATGTCCAATACAAATGCATTGACCGGATGGTTCCGACCTCTAGTTTACTATTTCAAAATTAATGGGCATGCACTCGTGGCAGCTAATATTTTTTTAATATGCTTAATTTATTAAGCAACTCTTTTGAAATTTTTACATACTAAATGCAATCCTTAAAATATAATTTAAACTCATAAAATACAGTAAAAGTAACTAAATAAAGTTAGCTTATCACTTTTTAATAGTTCACAAAAAAACGAATAGATGGCAGCACCTCACAAACCATTGGTTCAAACGAGAGCATTAGACACGCCCACAAAAGGCGAAGGTAGGCGTCACTTTGACGTCAAATAGTTGCCTTCCCCGCCTTCCGCCAGACAGTGCGAAAACGAGCACACCTTATATATATATATATATATATATATATACAGTGTTCACTCTAGGAATAAAAAGGGGCAGGGCGCTGTTTGGCAGTAAAAGGGCACCCCGTTTTTGGAAAGGCACTTCGTGTTTTTAAAAGGGCACGTTAAAAAAAAATGTGGGGTGGGCGTGGCCACCCGTTGACACATCGGACCCGTGACCAAACAAAACAAAAATTCTGATTTATTGCATATTGGGCTATTGGTGGCTTATCTCGAAGGAAAGAACAATACAAAATTGATATCACTTTGTGGAAATACTACTTTAAATCCAAAATTTGATATTTTAAAATTAATGTTTTCGCTAAAAACCAAACCGGTAAGTAGCCCAAAATAGGCACCTTAGAAAACTGATGAAAAGGCTACTAAAATTCAAGATTTGGTAATAAAATGTTTGATCTTGTAATCTCTTCCCAAACCATTTTACAGGCAACCAATAGATTCGTGCAATGTCCCGTGCTCGAAATTACCGCGGAATCATCGCGATTACACAACACGCTTAATTAAAGAGAAGTTTGTTTTCTACTGTCATAATTCACTTAATTACAATTTACACACAAAAAAATTCTTATCGATGCCTTTTTTAAATACAGCTAAGAAAGCAAGGATGCTTGTGCTTGACTCAAATGGGCAATAGGGGGCGGAATTTTTTTCGAAAGAGGGCGGAATTTTTTTCGAAAGAGGGCGGCATTTTTGAAAAAGGGGCACGAGGGCGCTATCGAGATGAAAAAAGGGCGAACAGGGCGGACCGCCCTTCAAAATACACCTACAGTGAACACTGTATATATATATATATATGTCTTCACTATCCTTTCTGAATATAGTTGAATTTTATAGTTTTTGTCCTAGCAACATAACCAACTTTTAATCGATTTCTGTTGACTTTGCCTTTAGGTCTGCTACGGGTGAAGCCTGGCAAGAAATCATGATGGCGTGTGTGAGTGACGACACCGTCAAGTGCGATCCCAGGTCTGACGACGCGGGCGGGCTGTGTGGAACAGACATCGCCATCCCCTACTTCATCTCATTCTACATCCTTTGCTCTTTTCTCGTAAGTTCTCGGATATCGTGAATCCCTGTAAAACCTAATTCAAAATTAGATGTACCCAGGGACTGATTTACGGCTGGGCATTTGGAACACTTTCTCAGGGCCCACATATTAAAGTGACCTCCAAAAATGATTAAAAAACTTAAATATATGTAAAAAAGTTAAATAAATTTTCTAACTAATGAATTCTAATTAAAAAACTACTTGACCAAATGACTTACTTGCAAATTGAAATTCAATGATAAATTTTGTCGTAGATTCTATGTATTGAGTCAATTGGGTGTTGCTATTGGAAATTTTAAAGTTGGTAAAGGTTTCAATATGAAGATAGTCTCCATGCAAATTTTTGGTATATCAATGGCAAACTTTATTCCTTACCAAATGGTATATTAAGTTTAACCCTAAAATAAATATTGGCCGAGAAACCAGTGGTGGTTCGGTTTTTTTTCCCCAGCTGTACCTTAAATTTTCTTTACACACATAAAGTTTTAACTTGATTTTACACAGCCTTTTGATGTTTTTTTTTTTTAATGTCAAAATTGTGAAGTTGTTTTCTGCAAAATAGTTTACATTGTAATTCCAATGCATGGAACAAAAAACATACATATGGAACAAAAAAAAATTACCAAAGTATTTTTTGCTTATTGTTTTGAACTCCAAAACAATTATGTCAATCCCAAAATTAAGTTTGTTCCCCTTTTAAATTGTTATTGAGGAGGAAAATCTGTATTTATTACAGGGTTCCCACGGGTGCTTAAAAGTCCTTAAGAACTCCTTATTTTTGGTTTTCATTTTTAAGAGCCCTTTAAACTCCTTATTTTTGATCAAGAGTCCTTAAAAACTCCTTATTTTTCCTTCGCTACAAAGTTGGAATTTTTGAATTATCAATTCCTACATTATCTCCAAACAAGTGCTTAATGTCGTTTTTCGGCATTACGGAATTTTATTGAACAATGAATATCGGACAAAAATCGGTTATATTTTCGCCAAGTGTGGGGTTTTGAAAGCGATCGAGTCTCAAAGTCTTGCCTTGAGCAAGTGTGATTTCCTGTTCGCAGCGCAAATGTGCAAAAAGGGATGGGAATTCTGCCCCAAAAGTGGTATCCTGCGCCAACTTGCTACAAAACCACATTTATGTGTGATTCTCCACCAATTTTGTTTTAAATCCTCGTTAAACACATGCGTCAAATAAGTCTTCATATTCCAAGTCTTGGTGTATGTTTGAGTTTGTCTGGCACTTAACGAAGTTACGGGAGAAAATTTAAGCACATTTTCTAAAGTTTTAAATACTGTTTGTAAGAATGTAAGGTATGAATGGCACGCTTTTATCTGTTGTACGGGGAGTATAATTATGCAATACGGAAGGCAGAGAACCGCGTGAATGTATAAGGATTGTGTGTCAGAATAAAAGTAGGGATGAACCGGATGGTGGTTTTGCCGGATATCGGATATCCGGTACACATTACAAACCGGATATCGGATATCCGAACTGGATTTTGCCGGATATCCGTCAGTTTCTTTTTTATGAAAATATCTTCTCTTACACACTAGAAAATACGGAAATCGGTCAAACATTACAAAATATTTTTTTATTCTATAATATTCCCCAATTACTTACCCTTAAGGTGATACCAAGATTGAATAAACATTCAAAAAACTTTTTTTATTTACAAAGCGTTATTCTAGGGTGCTGCTAGCAATGGGCGTATGTTTTGTACACTTTAAACTCGATTTCTGAATAATTGTATTTTTACCATATGCCCTTTCATTCCAAACAAAAAAACTCAAGTTTGCTTAAACTTTTAAGAAATTTATTTTTATTTTAACTTTATATTAGTTGTGAGATGTTATGACCCTCCACCATAACGATTCATTAAAAAAAATTAATAGAATGTTAAAGTTAAAAACGAAAAAAATTCAAGGGAGAATCTGCACACTGTTAATACATTGGTAGAATTTTCAGGAAAATATTTAAATACCATATTCTTAGCAAAGATAATTGACCGACACAAAAAAAATCTTCGATGTTTTATTCATCCGGATATCCGGCTTGGTAAATCGGATATCCGACACTTTACTTCCGGATATCAGATAGTTACCGGATAGTTATAAATCAGCCGGATACCGGATAGTTACCGGATATCCGTTTCATCCCTAAATAAAAGGACTTGATTCCTGATGTCCAATTTTTTAGACAAGGGCATTTCATTACCATAACACATTTCATCATTGGAATATCGGTTCGTTTGCTTTATAACAAAAGTATGTAGAATCGATGCTCAATCTTGAATAAAGGATATTTCAAAAGAATATAGCATCTTTAACATGTAGGAATATTTGCGATCTTCGTCAAATGGAGATAATCTCTAAACGCCTTCTGTTGCGATCGTCTTTGAAATGCTTACAATTCTTTAGCATCTGATAAATATAAATACTTATTTTTCAGTATTATTCAATTTTATTCTGATTTGCTTTGCACTACCAATGGGTTGTACTTTTTCGGACCTAACCCGGAACTCCCAATTTTTTTAATTTTCGGAACACGGAATTAAGAGGGTATTAAAAACTTAGGAATGCCGAATTCTAGATTTTTTTATTAAAAATTTCGTCAACATTTCAATTTTAAGTACATTCTCTAAAGTAACATTTGTAAAAAATTTAAGGTAATAACTTTTTGAGATTTGTCCGATTTTTTATTTCATTATTAAAATACACTTTGTTATTGAAAAATCTCAGTTCGTTTGTTGTTTTATGAAGAATAGATGCTCAATCTAAAAAACCCAGATAATTCCCAAAAATTTAGCATATTTAACATGTAAAAATTTTTGCGATCTTCATCAAACGGTGATGATATCGCTCTATAGTAGAGATGATTATAACTATAATTTCGTTGTGTATCTGCCGAATATAACCTTCAATATTCTTCAATTGGCGCACTTTTGATATTTTTATTCATTCATGGAGACCTTGAAATTGTAGAAATTCACTAAACGCGATCTGCTGCGATCTTCGTTGGAAGGCTTATCCTTTTGCATCTGATATACAAATTCATGTATTCCATTACTTCCTGTTTTGTCATGATTTGTTTTGCACTAGTTAACAAAATTGCATTATATTTTTCTAAAATATAATTTAATTCACGAAATTGAAGTTTAGAACTTGTCATTTTCAGTAATATAAAAGGATTTATTTTTAAAGAAGCTTGTTTCTTTTTGTTGGGCTGGTATTATAATTACAATTTAATTCTATTTTGTTGAACCGTTTATATATTTTTATTAAATGAAATATTTATATTTGAAACTTTCCTTTCTCACAAACCCTCCCACTTAAAAAAAAAATGGCTTTTATTTAGCTTTTTGAAAGTTTCTCAAATTTCTTATATAACTAATTTTTAAGGAAGTAACTTAGTGTAAGTTTTAATGATTTAAATTAACATGCTTAGAATACGTACTAAGGTATGCTTTCTATAAATTTATTACTATTTAATAAATCTAGTTTGAGTGGAAAAGTTAAGGAATTTTATGTCCGTTAGACAGTGGCAACCTTCTTAACTGACTTCATTTCACAAAGTATGCAAATTTGTAATACGTTGTTAGTGTTTTGGTTTATTGTATAAACCACATTTTACTAAAAAATGCAACATATGAAAGTTAAGTATATATTGTAAAATATTATATAAATTAATTAATTATTAATTATTTTTTTGGTTGCATATTTTTAACTGCTTTTAAATAGTCTCATTTAAAGCCTAACAGTTTCGATTTATTGTATAAAACCAACTTAACAAAATTGCATTACATTTTTCAAAAATGATTGTGTATGACATCTTATTTATATTTAAAGTCTATTTACAAAACAGTTATGAAACCTACTTCGTTATTTCGGAATTTTGATCCTAAAACTATTTGATTGGATTCTTTTTTGAACAACTTTATTTCTGTTCATGAATTCAAAAAAAAATTATTGAGATATGTAAAAATCATTTTTAATTTTATCTCATGGTCAGGCTACTGAGTATCAATAAATCATTAGAAGTGGAGAATCTTAAAAGAGAATCCTACATAGCATAAAGACTAATTTTTCAGAACACAAACAGTTCAACTGAAATACACAAAACTGTACTTTCAAAAGACATGAGAAAATTTGTTTAACTCTAAATAGAAAAAGTTATGCATATGGAAGAACTTCGTAATAACTTAAAAATTTCATAAGTGCAAAAGAAACAAAAACTCAAATGGAAGAAGTGAATAATTTGAAGTCAAAGAAAATACGCCTGGAAAGAGAAATTTTAACGTTAGAAAACAGCAGAAAAATTAGCTAACGAGGCAGAAACTGTCAATGACATTTCTTTATTTATAAAAGCTAATAGTTTGCGTAAGGAAATAAAAGAAAAAATATCTGTGATAAAGGATAGGATATAGGAAAAAACCATTTCTGACCAAAAGAAAGATATCAACTGATTTTTCTGCAGAAACTGCCAATAATAAATGTAAATCTTGTTAAATATAATCATTTGCAAATCAATGTGTTTGTGTTATTCTCTGTTAAAACTTGTTAAATTAAAATTTATATCTTTTACATAGATGCAGCTTTATATCCTCTGATAGCAAAGTACTATTTTTTTTATTATTTCTTAAGCTCATTTTATATGATGATGTATGTTAACATACCTTCAAACATTGCATTGAACGTCTTTTGTTAGTTAATATGAACATTGACTGCTTCAATTTGTCTTTAAAAATTTTCTACCTACAGAAGAATCGCGATAACAAAGGGTGCTTAAAAACTTTTTTTGGGTCCTTAGAAAGTGCTTAAAAAGTCCTTATTTTTTATTTTTAAAAAAGAGTGGGAACCCTGTATTAGGTTTTTTAAGTCATAAATATGTCATTGTTATTTTTGCTATGGACAAAATAGTTTTTAAAACAATTTCAGAACTCTTTTAAACTTTTTGTTCTTTAATCAAAGTAACACGCCTTTAAAAAAAAATTTAAAAATCAGAAATTTTATATTATTTTGCTGAAATTTCTAAAACAAGTCTTGTAAGTTTATATATAAGTGTAATACATTTTTTTACATTACGTGCATATTCTGCTTTAATTTAGAAAAAAATGCCTTTGTTAGAAAGTATTAAATTATTTAAACTTGTTTCTTGCAGATCATTAACTTGTTTGTTGCTGTCATCATGGATAATTTTGATTACCTGACACGTGATTGGTCCATATTGGGCCCGCATCATCTTGATGAGTTTGTGCGACTCTGGTCAGAGTATGATCCAGATGCCAAGTAAGATCTCTTGTTTTCTTCTTAAATTACTGTTTCAATTAGTGCAGCACAACTTTATTTGTGTTAGAATGCAAAGAAATGTTTTATTGTGGGCAATGCTAAACAAAAAGTAATAATAACAAAGTAACTCCAAAATACTCTTTGCTTGAAGCAAAAGTGCAGATCTCCATTTCCTTTTAGTTATAACAGGGTGGCAACATAACCTGGAAATCAGGGAATTATCATGGAATTTTTTCATTCTGGAAATGTCAGGGAATTTTTCAAAATTTCACGAAAAATCAGGGAAATATTCAAATTTGGATAATTGAAACGGCAATTATCGTCTGTTATACTCTCTATTCTGGGTAATTTAGTTGTCAATGTTTCCTTTTTGTTCTGAAAAAGAATAAAAAAAAAGCATGGTTATGCGCATTTTCATATTTTTAGTTTTATTCAAATTGTGTTGGACTTTAGATTGTAAGCAATATGTGAGGGGCTAATGGATATGCGATTTATTGAAGATTGTAATGGGAAATATGAAGAATATAAAGCATTTAAAATGATCTCCAAAAGAAATAATTTGAAAAACTTGATTTTTTTGCATTATGTGCTTCCAGTGAACATGTTTAATTACTATTATGCCTGTCGCAATTGTATAATTTGTATTCTATCCATAAATTATTTTAACTGACAATAAGTATTGCTCATAATTTTTCATTTAGAATGCAATATATTTATCTTATTATTGTAGTGTGGATGAATTGCAACTCTTTTCTTAATGTAATTGTAAAATCAGAAAAATTTGTGTGACACCATCATGGAAATCAGGGATTTTTTTCCAGAATTTTGTTGCCACCCTGTATAACCTTGTAGGTTTAGTTCTTACACTTGTTCAAATTTTTAATATAAATTAAATTCATTATTTATAACCATATATATTATTTCTATAGTAAAGATGCTTTTTATGCATCTTAGATGCAAATCTTAACACATGAGGAATCAAAAGAAAGATAATTTCCTGAACCAATGACGAATCTTTCTTTCATCTCATGAACGTAAAACAAAAATTTAAAACTCATTTAAAATAATTCATTTTAACAGGTTTTTTAAACAAGTTGTTGGTAGTGCTGCCATTTATGATTGACTGTTAAACTTATTGATTTTCTTGACATAAATATTCACTAATATCTTTTACCCAAATGGTGACACTTATCACACTGCTAGTTACTGCTTATTATGACTATTATATTGCCATTGGAAATACTTAAGTATGCCAAGTTTCAAATTGATATGGCAGGAGGTTAAAATTCCGTTACAAGGGTAGCATTGGTATGTCATGTTACAGATTTCAAGAACAACAGTTTCTTACTTTTTATGTTTCTGTTTTTTTTAGGGGAAGAATCAAACATTTGGATGTTGTAACATTACTACGAAAGATTTCTCCTCCTTTGGGCTTTGGTAAACTCTGTCCTCATAGAGTCGCTTGCAAGGTTAGTTTCCTCTCAACAGAAGTAGTTTTTAAATTTATTAATTTTCAGAAATATGTACTTAAAAAAATTGGGTAGTTACCTATATCTCAAGGTTTGGTTCATGTATACCTTTGGGCCCCGCTTGGTACAAAGGTCAGAGAGGTGAGGATAAATGGCCAACCTGGTTGACAGGGTCCACCATAATCTACAGGATACTAGGTCATTTATCGCAAAAGATTGATTCCCGGGAAGTTACAGGGCAGAAGCGGCTGCAATCTCGGCTCGCACTTCTATCCACTTTGTATAAAGGTCAGAGAAGGGAATAGGTTACCAAACAACACCTGATCAACGCACCCACTTTCCTTTACACGGTAGTATGTCAATTTTTCACATTGGGTTATGTGAATGAAAACGACATTGAAGCCAAGGATGACATTCCACTCCCCTGCCCATGTGGTACATAGATCAGAGGGCGGAATGAGTTAATATTTGGAATGGTCGACGAGTCTCACTTTCCTCTACACGCTGATATGTCTTTTATCTCAATAGAATTATTCCATGGGGAGTTGTGGGGCATAATTTTATACATTGCAGTTAGTAAAAACTCCTTCCCCATGTGGTACGTAAAAAGTCAGAAATCAGAATGGGTAAATAATTGTCCTGTTCGAAACATCTTATCTTCCTCTACACAATGGTATGTTATTTGTCCCCATAGACTCATTTCACATGGAGTTATAAAGATTTTAAGATTGTCATTTTTTACTATGCGATTCTGTACAACTATTTACCTGTTCCGGAAGGAAAGAAGTATTCTCATTAAAAAGAACTGGATGGACATTGGGAAATATATATAAGGTAGATTGGACCAACCTTGTTAGGCCTATAGCCTGTAGTTGATCAACATTATTTGTACAGGGTGCGGCAAGGTAACTTCCTTATTTCGTATTGCAATAAAACAAAAAGTAGTAAAGATATCTTTTTATTTACTTTTTATACAAAAGTTACACATTTAAAGTTGTGGTTTACATAGTTTTAAAAATCATATCGGGTAAGTGACGCCCGCCATTATCGATACACTGGGTGAACCGAATTCTGCTGTTTCTCATCACTCTCTCCAGCATAATGATGGGTATGTTGGCCGTTTCTCCCTGAATGTTTCTTTTCAGATCTTCCAGGGTTTGTGGATGGTCAGTATAGACACAGGATTTTAAATACCCCCACAAAAAGAAATCTTATGGGGCCAAATCGGGAGAACCCTTGGAAGTATCGTCCTGCTGAAACCATACTTCTCCTAAGTCCATTTCATCAAATCGTGGCAAGAAAAAAACTCTTTGAGCATGTTCACAAAGTGGTCTGAAGTAATTGTGACAGTCTGCTCATTTTTTCTGTTTTTTTTTTGCAATATTTTTTCCTGCACAGAACCTGTTTTCCTGAATGTTGTCACCCACAAAAGAATAGATTTCCGGTCCGGGACTGGTCCCAAAGGAGCAACTTTTAAACGATTTCGGAGAGCGTGCTGGGTTGAAACCACCGAACTTCCGTTGCAAAAATAGTCATCTACGGCAAATGCACACTGTTCGTTACTCCAATGCATGATGGCGACTGAACCACAAGGTCACACAACTTTATGATCTCCTCTCTCGACGATACCACGCCCACCTGCCTGAGACTCCTGTAAGCTTCAGAGCACTCACTTCAAAATAGGAAGTTAACTTGCTGCACCCTGTATTTCTAAGTGTTAATTTACACTATTGTAGTTTGTATTGAACTCAAATCTAAGGATGGTGATGAGGCCGAAGTATTTTATGTTAATTGTGTTGTCTTCCCTGTAGAGACTGGTCTCCATGAACATGCCCCTGAACAGTGATGGAACAGTGAACTTCAATGCCACGCTCTTCGCAGTTGTGAGGACGTCCTTGAAGATCAAAACGGAAGGTGAGCGACCCCCTCATCCTTGCATTCCTCTTTTTAGATGGTTTGAATACTATTTGCCCAAAAACAAGTGTATCCAAGAATTTAAAAAAAGAGATTTTGATATCAATAGGTACTTTACAGCTTTGGCTTCAATTTTAAAATATAATAAAGCAGCAAAAACTGTTTTTTATTAAAAAGAATTCCACAGAAGCAAAAGTAGCTATATCCAGAGAAATGTAAACAAGACTGTCAGTGATTTCTGATTGGCTGGAATGTGGATATAACTGGTTTTTCTTGTTGAACTAAAACAAGATGGCCACGCATCCAGTTGTGAAACCAGCTAAAAGAATTCACCCATTTGTAAAAAAAGTTATGTGAGAATTAAAATTTAGATTATGAATTATTCATTAATCTAAGAACATATATATTTTAGCAAAAAATTTATTTGTTCTTAATTTTTACAAAAAAAAAATATATTGTTTTAACAATAGTTTAATTGTGACAGTGTTTTGGTAATTTACTCAAAAAAAGTTACAAGTACATATAGCTGCTTTTACATCTGGGATATTCACATGAATATAATGAGTATGATGACATCTTTCAAAACAATCTGTAAAAAAAAATTTAGAACACGTATATAAAATCTAATTTGATTTGCACATATTTTTACAAAAATCTCAACCAAATTTCCAAAGTTAAGAAAAAAAGGGCCATACTTCCTTCCTACATACTTCAGTGACTTAATTAATTACATGCACTTGACATTCTGTTCTTGCTTGCAGGTAACATAGATGAAGCTAACGAAGAATTGCGGGCTATTATTAAAAAGATATGGAAAAGAACGAATCCCAAACTCCTTGATCAAGTGGTGCCACCTGCTGGTAAGTTACAGACTACCTTTATCTTCAGTTACTATTTATTCTTAATTTAAAATATTCATATATAGACATTTGTTGAACTATATGGTGCATTCCATAAGTAATGCGACCAAATTCATAAAAAATAATTTATTGGACATTCGTACAATTAGTTAAAAATCTTCAAAATATACTCCTTCAGCGTCGATACATTTATGGAGGCGATTTTTCCAGGCCTGAAAGGCTTCCTCCGAGAGGTCCTTTAGAGTCGATGTAACATGAGCCTGGATGTTTTCAACCGTGCCCAATGTTTCCCTTTTGGTGCTCCTTTTAAGCCAGGAAACAAAAAAAAAGGTATGGGGAAGTCAGGTCAGGACTGTAGGGAGGTTGAAAAACCAGTGGGGTATGGGTCTTGACCACGAAATCGTTGACAACGAAAGGGCTGTGGCTTGGCGCATTCGTGATGAAGTTTCTGGCAGCTCGGAGCCAAGTGAGAATGGGTGCGTTATGAATCTAATACCCCCCTCCACCTAGCTGTGCTGGTTAGAGGGCGCTGCAGTGTATAGTCGTGTCAGGAAAAAAATTGGTCGCGTTACTTATAGAACGCACCATGTATATACAAGGCTTAATAAAGACTAGGGAAACCTGCCTTTTCTTCCTGAAATCAAATCGATTATGTGAATACTACTGTGATTCTACTGAATAGGCAGTATACTGAATACTAACCAAATATTCACTAATTTATTTAAGAAGTTCTCCGAAGTCCCTTGTAAGATCATAAAGTTTAGTTTCCATAACTGATGTTAATTTTGTTGTGATAACCAAATACCTAACAAACACACTTAAAAATGATAAAAAGTATGTAATGCTAGAAAAACTGAAACAAATCTGTAAAAGATTATAATTTTCAGTAATCATAAATGAAGTAATTAATGCATCAATTGCCATTTTTATAAAAAAAAACTTTCAATAATTGATTATCTGTTGATAATCATTGCTAAAAAATCTCATTAAAACTATAAAAATTGTTGGTAAATTTAAAAGAAAAGATGCTTTTTCATCTTCAAAGTAAAAAACAATCACTGTTTTTCAATTAGCGCAGATTCCGTTTTCAAACGAATGGAAAAACTTTTTTTGCTGAGCCGAAGTAAAAAGATTGAGAACAAATATTTTCATAAAATAACCAAATGAGATGCCGGATTTGGGGAAGGAAATGTCGGAAATAGTAAATAACTGTTGAGCGCCTCGACCCGAAGTCAATAGTCAGCACCTCCTATGCCTTCATCATTGGCCTGGCAGAGAATTAGAGTGAGAAGAAGTGGGCGTGCCAGAATGGCACAAAGAGATCCCGCCGTCCAATAGGGTGGCAGGAAAGGTGAAGTGGAAACGTAGGGCAGTAATTCGTTCATAAAGGACAGAAAGGCCCAATATTTAAAGTATTGGGTTGGAGGGAAAGTTCTGTCGTATTTTAAAGAAAATATTTGAATTCATTTATAAAAATATGTGTTTAATATTAATCAATTATATATGCTCCGTTATTTGTTACAACCTGTTGCCATCTTTCAGGTAACCTGTGAATTCCTGTTTTGTAGAAGTTCTCATCCTTGGAGTTAAAATAGTCAGCAACTGCCTTAGAAATACTTTCAAAAGACGTTAATTTTTTTTCCCGTTAGATAATTTTGCAGTAAGATTTTTTTCTCTTAATATTCTCGTAAAGAATCCACTTTTCATCTCCAGTAACCAGCCTGTCCAAAAACGGCTCCACATTGTGTCTAATCAGATGTGATGAACACATTCTTACACGATCAGACAAATTCTTTTCCGTTAATTCATGTGGAACCCAAACACTTTGCTTTAACACAAACTCAACAGATTTAATGTGATCTCCAACAGTTGTATGATGAATGCCAAACTCTTCTGCAATTTCTCGACTTGTTAAATGTGGATTATTTTCCAACATGGATCGCAAAACATCATTATCGATCTTGGATGGTCGTCCAGATCGATCACTTTCTTTGAGGCTCAGATCCCCGGAACGAAATTTGCTAAACCATCTTTGACAAGTACAAACATTTACAACATCTTTATCAAATACCGCACATAAATTTTTACATGCAACTGATGCATTGCTTCCTTTTTGGAATTCATATAAAATGCAGTGTCGTAAATGCACTTTATCTACTGACATGTTTTTCACTTTAAATATCACAAGTAAATGAACGGTAAAAAAGAGCACCTTTTATATTATACAGCAGCTAAAAAAACAAAAAAAAATCCTATTGACTCACTAGCCAGATTTTCTTTTTATTTACAAGAAAAATCACCTGCCTATTTAAAATACGACAGAACTTTCCCTCCAACCCAATAAAAAGGCTGTGAAATTCAATATAAAACTGGGTTTACACTGTGTTTTATTATTGTAGGAGACTAATGTGTGTTGTATTGCAGCGGATGAGGACGTGACCGTTGGCAAATTCTATGCCACCTTCTTGATCCAGGACTACTTCCGACGCTTCAAGAAAAGGAAGGAGGAGAGGGAGAAGGGGGAAGGCAACGAGGAGAGCACGGTGGCCCTGCAGGTATGCACCACGCAGACAGTGGGACCTTAAGACAGTCTTTACTTAAAATTATTAAAGTGGAAATTAGATGTGCAATTATATCAATTTGACAGGAAATTCAGCCATTCTGCAGTATGTTTTTATTTTTACTTGTTTTTTTTAGATTAATCGGCTATTACTGTTTCATTTTAAAATTCCCCTATTAACATGAATGTTTCTTTATAATTTTCTTTTTCTGTACTAATATTTTAATTTTATAATAATTAAATCGGTTTATTGTAAAATGTGACTTTTATATAGAAAAACCATGCCGGTAAGTCCTCTTTTAAAATCAACTGATTCAATTAATTGCATCACTTATTAAATCATTAGTTATGTCTTGTTAATATAACTTTTTTAATAATTATTTTTTACATCCTAATTAAAGAGCCACAGTTGCTCAGTTGGTAAGGCGTTCAGCTACTAATCAGAGGATTGGTGGTTCGAATCCGTGAAATGGACTTGACATAGAAAAGTAAAAAAGTAGTGATCTTGCGATCGGAGGGTTGCCAGCTTCGCTACAAAAATACTAGAAAGTCGTCCAGAATATCCAACAAATTATACTGGCGTGTATACGGGACTGGCGCACGATACATCTGATCGGGGTCCAAAGTCCCGACGTCTATTGAAGGCGTTGGGTGCCAGTTCAGGTGTGTTTCCTCGTCATCTGACCATGGTTCTAAAATAACGAGGCGCATATATGAATGTGTGTGTGAATGTGTATGTGTTCCCGGGTCTTTCCTTCGAGATAGACCCAGAACCGTCGCCAATAGCCCACTGTGCAGCTCTAGTGCGACGTTAATTAACCAAACCAAACCATCCTAATTAAAATGTATTAAAATATTAACTATTAACATTTAGAAGATGGGTGTTTAGTTTTAATATGAAATTCTGTTTGAAATATCATCTCGTCGTCCTTTAATGGTTGATATTTAATAACTAACATTTAATGGGATTTTACTAGTTTATTATAGAAAAAGTCTTGTAGTTTTCATTTGCGAACATCATTAAATTTTGCTATAAATAAATCCTCTCCTTTTAAATGTAGCAAGAGGAAACACCATTAACAGACTGACTCCAAAATATGTTAGCATAAGTTTAAGATACATAGTTTTCATAAATTTATTTTAAAAATATAACAAATAAATTTAAGACCAACTTTAATAATGATTTTAAATTCAATCATTTACTCTGGCAACTAAATCTAGTTTAACTTTTGTAAAGATAGTACCTCTTTTTACTATTTTAATGGATAAATGTGCTTTATACATATTTGTCCTATAAATTATTGATGCACCCAATTTGCAGTAAACTCTCATAAGGCTTGTGCTATGGTGAATCTAGTTAATGTTATGCATTGTATAAAGTTGATTTCCGTCTCCAGGCTGGACTTCGTACTCTCCACGAAGCCGGACCAGAACTAAGGAGAGCCATTTCAGGCAACCTGGAGGATGACGACTTTGACGATGGGCCTGACATTCTGCCCATGCACAGGGTGAGGCTCTCTTGTATTTATGATTTCAATGACTTTCCTTTGTGTTTTGTTCCTAAAAAAAATTAATTTATCATGGATGCAAGTTAGAAGGCTGCAGAATAAATCTTGAGTGTAGTTGTTCACTGTTAAGACGTTGATAGAATTTTTAAATTTACCTTTATTTTATTTTTTATATAAATTTAAAAAATAATGTTTTTTTTTCTAACTACTATTAATAAACAAATTCTGACAAAGTTGCTGTGAGGTTAGGAGAATTGGATTACAACTAGCATTTAGAACACAAGTAAACAACTACTAAATATTGCAATATTGCCTAATTGATACTCTTGGACACATTGTTCTAATATGATATTAAAACAGTACGAGTATAGCAAGGATATATTCATATTGAATATAGAAAGATATACTTATATTCAGTATTCAAGGATATTCTCATTCAGTATAGCAAGGCATTGAGTATATAATTGGGAATATAAAGATATACTTATATTCAGTATAGCAAAGATATCATTCAGTATAGCAAAGATATCATTCAGTATAGCAAGGATATACTCATTGAGTATATAAATATATACTTATATTCATTTTAGCGAGGATATTCTCATTCAGTATAGCAAGGATATACTCACTGAGTATAGAAGATATACTTATATTCAGTATAGCAAGGATATTTTCATTCAGTATAGCAAGGATATTTTCATTCAGTATAGCAAGGATATTTTCATTCAGTATAGCAAGGATATTTTCATTCAGTATAGCAAGGATATTTTCATTCAGTATAGCAAGGATATTTTCATTCAGTATAGCAAGGATATTTTCATTCAGTATAGCAAGGGTTATACTCAAAACATTCCATTGCAGAAGAGAATTATACAAATATAGTGTATGGGTTCTCAGATTGTTTAAACGTTGACTAGTTATTTGGATAGTCGAAATATAGCAATTTGCCTTTCACATTGTATCTAAGTCATTTAAACTTTATGAATATTCGTCCGAGAATTGTTCTTTTACAGTTAAATTGGAATAAATTAAGCATAAAAAAATTGTGGAAATTGTTTGTTTGTTCCATAAATAAAACTATCCACTTATGGGGGAAAAATTGCCTTGTTTTTTGTATTAATGTTAAATCTTAAAAAGAGATGCATTAATTGTTTCACTGTAAAGACTTTAATGAGAATTAATTTAATATAGGAAATAAATCATTTGATAAATGTCCTTTTGTTGTGGAATCAAAAATAAAAATGGAAAATAGAGTTATAAAATGGAATGGGGTATAAAACATTCTGTATTATGCATATGAAGGGGTCGTAGGTAAGGTGAATCAAGTCCATGAAAGTCTATTTTGAAACAAAAAAAGGTTCTTAAAGTTGAATAATTCTTTTTAAATTAACAAGGAAGGCAAACAAAAAACTACTGGTATCTAGTGGTTAAAAATTAAGCTATATGGTCTTGATTCTTCGGACCGGAGCATAGGAACCACTTTTTTATTATGCTGAATAATTATTAGTTTGCACTGTTCCAGGACACAGCATTACTATATATGGATGACCAATTTTAAAATTCTCATTTACTAATACCCACAGCTGTATCACTACTTGGATTTTATAAAGTTTTTACAAAATTAAGTAAATGTCCAAAATTAAGTAATTACCTTCACTGTGCAGAGGAACCACATGCTATTTGGAAACATCTGGGGACGAGGCAACAAACCGGGGGGCAACAGGAACGCAGCGCGCTCCCATGCAAAGGTGTCGCCTGCCAATACGCTCAACCTCGCGAGCCCCATGCACCGCGGGGCCATGCAGAACCACTACGTCCTCTCCAGGGATCGGGACATGCAGTCCAGGTAAGTTTATTGAAATTTTTTTAAAACCAACATTTAATTTTACATTAAATAGGAATTATTTTGTGTAATTTGTTTTGTTAATTAATTGTGCCCGCCAAATATAATTTTTATACACTTCCCAATTTTGTGTAAATTGTTAAAATCTAATGAACTTGGTATGTTAAAAGCATAGGACACTATGTTCATTTTTATGTCATGTGATTAAATTAATAATATCCAGATGAATTATATTCACTATTAGACTAAACGTACTTCTGATAGCATTTAAAAATAGCCAATATATGTGTAAGTAGTATATTGACCATTCTATATACAGTAGAACCGCGATTATCTGATCTAATTCGGACCCGGAGGTAGGTTTGATTATCGAAAATTCTGTATAATAGTGAATTGCCAATGAATAGTGAAACTAGTATACTATTAATCAATGTTTTCTTTAATTAAATACAGGACTTATTTTTAAGTTGTTAAAATTCTTTTAAAATGACAGTTTTTGTTGCCTTACTCTTGATAACCGTTGTTTTGCGGCTCTATCCTGAAATCTTTTTAAAAGCAACAGTTCGGTGTAGGTAAAGCAACTGTCATTTCCTCCTTTTCTTCTTTGGTAAGGCGCAAGTTTTTTCCAACTATGCTGAGTAGTATGCTGGGAATCCTGTGCATCACCAATCATATAAATGAAGTCCTTTATTATAGTTAGCCTATTTCTTTGATATTAGGGACTTTAGGGAAAAATGTAGGGAAAAAAAATTCTGAGGGACAAATGTTTTAGTCATTGGGGATTTTTTTTAATGTTGACTTAAAGATTGTCAGTTAACAGAGACTTTCGGATAAAAGAGGGACAGATAACCAAGGTTTTACTGTATTCTGAACTTATCTTAAAAAACATCCCAAAACATAATTAAATATCAAACTATTTATGTATCTGGATGTTCACCTGATTAATTTATCGGTTCTTTGCAAAGTAAATTACATTACATTTAAAATTATAATTTTTTCTGTAAATTTAACTAATCTATGCTAGAAGAAAACTTTAAAAAAAAAATTATGTTGAAAAGTCTATTAATTAATCTTTGTGCTAGGAAAATAGTCACTATCTAAAAATCTAGTTATAAACTCTCGTTGTTGCAATCACTGCTATTGTGTGAACCCTATAACAGTGTCAGCAAGTAGATGGGGCCGAACTCTGTCACACTGTGTTTCTCTTTATTCTTTAAATGTTACAAAATAACATTTTTATAGGACAGTGGTGGCTTGCGAATATGAAAAGTGATGGGGCCTGAATTACAAGATGATTCAAGCATAATATGGTGCAATTGAATAGTGGATTTAAGCATTGAATTACTCAGTTAACAAAGTTGTAAACCCTTCTTGTGAATATACAAACATAAGTTAAACTTGGAATTATACCGAATTTAAACAAATTATTAGAAATAAAGAAGGAACAAAACAAAAATTTATTTGATATTGTATAAACATCAGGGATATATATTAGAACAAAGTTATGTAAATTATTTCAGTGAAATTTGACAATATCCTGCCTTGAATAATGTATAAGAATTATTTAAAAATTAGTAGAGCTAGTGTTCAAAAGTGCCAGAGCCCAGGCTCCTTCGGGCCCCATTTTCTTGCTGACACTTTTATAGAGTTCACACTGTTCTTCACAGCCGTAGATTGCAAACAACATGAGTTTAAAACTATTATTATTTATTTATAACTATCAGTTTGTAATTCTTTCCAGTTATTATTGTATATTAAGATATTGACTATTTTCCTTGAAAATTACAGAGTTATAACAGTGTTCCATTTAAATATTGTATTTTATATTGATGTATTTTTTGCAATGTATTTCATGAAATGCAGTTTAAAACTCCCCGAAGAAAGTAAAGTGTAGTCTCATCCTCTGTCACCAAGCATCCCTCTCCTCCTGTTTTTATTGTTTTGCGAGTCTGCATGGTTTTCAGTTCACTTTGCATGTTGAAGTTTAAAACAAAAGTATTTTATATGCACGAGGTATGTACACTACACATTTGAGTTTATGTTACTTATTTGTATTGTTTTTATGTTATAAACAGCATGGCTAACATGAATTTCAAAGGTTATCTTTTCAATGTTCCAATTATTCTGATTTTCTTGGTTTCCATTTTGAAATTTGTTTTGTCCTTCTAATTTCTTTTGTTTATAAGTTTATTTTCCATTCTAGGATGGTATTAATTCTGTCAACTTTTTTTCATGGCTTGTTATTTAAGTTCAAATACTTCCCCCTCTTTTTAAAATATAGTAAACGTTGCTACTGAACATCAGACACGTAATTTTTCTGTGCCCTAGCTGAAATCAGTCACTTTCAGTTCATTGGATGCCTGATTTCAGCTAGTAATTCTTATTGGACATCCTAAAAGTAAAATTTTGGGTAATTTTTTTGTTTGACCAATTAACATGTCTGAAACATTTTGTTCAAAATTGCTAATTTAATGTTGATTTTTGACAGTTTACTGAAGCTGTTTTTGATAATATTACTTATTCTATTAAACCTACCTTAATTTTAGAATACAATTTATATCCTTTTCTTTATCATGTAGATATTTTATGTGCAGGTTACCAGTGCAAATCAAAAAGACTAAATTTTAATTGATAAAGTGATAAAACCCACAGAATTATAGAAGCCTGTTAGATTGAACCATTTATGAGATCTAATAAGGCGGTTTAGTATACCTTATTATGTGACTGTAAAATGTTTCTGCGTCTCCTGTAAAATTAATGGTAATAATGGATTGAGCCCGTTTTGAATTTTGCTCAATATAAGTAATTGGAGGTCAATCGGTCGACCAATCAACTCTCTGGTCTCGCTGGTAACCCTAACATCTCTTGCCTACATTTTATTCACTATCTTCTCACGGGTAACCCGACTAACCCCTCTTCTCACCCGCATTCTTTCTCTCTCTCTCCCCGTGAAGCGTGGGTCTGTGTGTGAGCGACATGCACCTCCACCTCCCCCTCCCCTGTGGGTCTGCTTCCCCCCTCACCCGGCACGGGAGCACCCGCTCCTTGGGTAGGCACCTCCTCTTCGGATCCTGGCTCTCACCCGGGGAGCCCCTCTCGCTCTCCACAGAGTATGGACCCTATCTTTTTCTCTACGGGAAACGGTGCAAACTACGGTCAAGGCTTTTGCTAGTCAATCGAAACCGCTTGGTTTTTACTTAGAGTTGTAACAGGGGAAAAAAATACAGTTTTTATGGCCTGTTATGCTAAACCTTATGTCCACTTTTCTCTAATTTTTTTTGTTCATAAAAAAAAATACATTAAAAAAAATAAACCTTGTAATGTTCTCTTTTCTCTAAATTAATATTTTTTTTCATTAAAAAAATACAGTTTTTATGGCCTGTTATGCTAAACCTCGTTGTGTCTACTTTTCTCTAAAATAATATTTTTTTTCAATAAAAAATACAGTTTTTATGGCCTGTTATGCTAAACCTTATGTCCACTTTTCTCTAAATTTTTTTTTTCATAAAAAAAATACAATTTTTATGGCCTGTTATGTTAAACCTTGTAATGTCCTCTTTTCTCTAAATTAATATTTTTTTTTTCAATAAAAAATACAGTTTTTATGGCCTGTTATGCTAAACCTTATGTCAACTTTTCTCTAATTTTTTTTTAATTAAAAAAATACAATTTTTATGGCCTGTTATGTTAAACCTTGTAATGTCCTCTTTTCTCTAAATTAATATTTTTTTTATTAAAAAAATAGTTTTTATGACCTGTTATGAACCTTGTTATGTTCACTTTTCTCTAAATGAATATTTAATTTCATTAAAAAAAAAAATTATGGCCTGTTATGCTAAACCTTGTTATGTCCACTTTTCTCTAAATTAATATTTTCTCATTAAAAAAAATATAGGTTTTATGGCCTGTTATGCTACCTCGTTATGTCCACTTTTCTCTAAATTAATATTTTCTCATTAAAAAAAATATAGGTTTTATGGCCTGTTATGCTACCTTGTTATGTCCACTTTTCTCTAAATTAATATTTTTTTTCATTAAAAAAATACAATTTTTATGGCCTGTTATGCTAAAACCTCGTTTAAGTCCACTTTTCTTTAAATTTTTTTATTTCCTTAAATTAACTTTGAGGTGCCAGCTATCTACGGCAAACATTATCATTCAAAACCTGTTAGATCTAGATGAACAAAATTTCAAAGTTGCCTTGTTATGCTGAACTCTGTTAAGTCTATAGTTTTGTTTTAAATCACCTCGAAAAGTTGTCAATATGGACTTAATATAACAGGTTTTATTTATTTGTTATTGGGCCAGCCCCATGTGCCAAGCTGTGTTTAAACTCGCAACTTTGAGTTCTGTAGCAAGACCGGTAATCCCTCACGGTCACAACGATTGCTATGGCCAAAAATGCAGACTTACTACTTAAATGTATCATTGCATAAAGAGTCAAGGATGAATGCCTATGATATCGCAAGTTAGACCCCTGTTGTTGTGTTGTCACGTGGCGATCGAATTCGCCACCAGTCGCTCATTAAAATAAACATTGTAATATTTCGTTTCTGATTAAATCACCCATTAAATATCTATTTAAAATAAATTCATTGAATCTTTCAGAAAGGTATTGTCCTTGTTGTAATCTAAACTATAGTTCAAAATTTCAAGGTTGCCTTTTCAAACCTTTTTTTAAGATTTAAAACTCCACAATGTTACCAATAACCTGTTGATGACATTAATCTACTCATTTTTTGGGGGGAAATGTTTAAAATAGTTATTAGGGTCTTCTGTAATATGGTTTTGGTAACCCATTGTGCTTGATAGTTAGACCAATTTTGTCTTTTTCTGACAATGACATGTTGACCATCTTGACTGTGGTTTGTATCTATCCTATCTTTCTCTCTCTCTGAATGTGCATTGCAGACAATTCTATTATATAAATATTTTAGTGGCTTCCACAGCTTAACAAAGGATAAAATCTCTATATACAAGTAGCAAGAAATGCCTTCAATTGGATCAAATATCGAAATTTAGTTAATTTTTAGTGTAATAACCCAGCAAAATAAGTCGGCATAAAACCTTCACCGAATTTTTGAAATTAAAGGTTTTATGCTGGAAAACTGCAGTTTTTTTTTGAAGATCTGTAAAATTAAAGGTTTTTGTTTCAATATCCTTCATAAAAAATGTAAAAAACCTTCATAAAAACCTTCAATTTTTAATCATGAAGGTAAAATGCAGATATTTTAAAGGTTTTACAAATACAAATACAAATATTGACGACCAACAACAGGCTCAAGGCCCAACAAAGTTGGTCAAAAATTCAAAACTTAAAAAAAACTGCAGTTTTTTGTTTCAATATCCTTTATAAAACCTTCAATTTGACAATTTTGATGAAGGTTTCATGCTGACTTTTTGCTGGTCAGGAGTCTACTGAATATAGTGGTATGTTTTGTTAGTGGTATATTGGTGGTACCATTATTTCTTAAACAAAAAAGTTAAATGTTCCGATAGATCAGAACTTTTTATTTCAATTTTCTAATAGTACTTCACTTGAAAGTAAATATTAACAGTTGTTTGTCTGCAATGCCCATTATTTTCATTTATCTACTTTACAAACCTCGATTTGTACCCTTATTTCTATTTCGTCTCTATTTTAGTATTGATGAAATTTGTTTATGCATCCTACTAACAGTTTATTACAGTAATTACATGGTATATATTTAAAAACTACTTTGACACAGATTGAGTATAATCCCTTTTTTCCAATTGGAGAATTTTCAGCCAATTTTTCTTTGCAATATGAATAAAAACGACTCTTGCTGATCACGCCTTTAAAATGTTATTACTCAAGCAAAAATGTTTTAGTTTGTGGATTAGTACAATGTATTTTAGTTTTTTATAAAATGATTGTATATTTTGCTATTCACATTTTAAGAATAATATTTCACGAGGGCTCTAAAATTATATTGCCCGACGTGTCTGAGGCATGTAAAAATTCAGATTGTCGTACATGTACTTTTTCTTCTTACATATCCAGCCAAGCATGTAAATATTTATTAAAAATTTTTAAAAATATATTTTATTAAAAATTCCCAACACGCCTTGCTCACGTGCCATTGAAGTACAGCAAACGCGGTTTGCACAAAGACATATAATGTTATTTTTAAAGAATATTACGAGTTCTTTGGTCTGAAGAGGCTCACTGATGCGACAAAAAACTAGAACTAGTACTGTCTACTGCCTTTGTTTTACACTTAAACTAAAATGAAATAAACAATGTAAATATAATGTTAACGTCAATTCTTTTTCGACAGATAAATACTAGATACATATGTTTTTTACTAACATGCATTTGAATAAGATATTTGGGCATGGAAAAGTTTTATTCGGACATGTTTTTCATACACTAACATGCAATTTTGAGATTTTTCAAGCCCTGACATGCATCATCGGTCTTCTAACTTTTCCAATTGTGTGCCAAGAGAAACTTGGGTGGAAATGGGATTGTATTCAACCTGTGCTATTAATTTGTATGAGTAGATTGTGTGTGTATTAATATATTATTAGCATATTTGATAGTATTAAACATGATAACATCTTTGCATGGTTTTATAGAAATAACAATTGTAATAAATTTGTCAAGAATGTTAAATCAACTTGCTAGTGACCTTTGGAAATGTAACAAAATTACATTTTATCCCAATATTAAAAGATATATACATTTACAATAATGAAAGTCCCTTTTTTACTCATTATCTCAATTAAATATCACAAAATAGTATGATATACTTGATCTCAATTAAATTCCCTGTCACAAATAAACTTTTTTACACATGTTTTTAATTAATTTTAGATGTAAATCTTTATTTTTGTAAATATACTTATCAATTTTTTTCTCCTTTTAAGTTATATTTTTTGCAATTCTAAATGCTTTTTATCAATTTGTCCTTGCATATAATTGAGTGGCAAGTAAACTTATTTGTCACTGAAACATAAACAGGTTTAAATATGCACAAAAAATTTCAATTTGACTAGAACAATGCAATTTAATGAAACTTGTATCTTATTTTTAAATTAAATGTTCACCCTTAAATATCTCCACTTGACTTCTTGTAGATATAAACCTAAACATTTTTTTTGTTTAGACACAGTTTGAGTGTAATAAGCTTTTAATAACAAAACAGACAAAAATTATATATTTGGAAACTTTTGAAAACATGGAAGTTCCATTAATGCTCTCTGAAAAGTTGTGGTTGTCCTACAGCTTACTGGTTTCCAACCTTTAGACAGCCGTTGAGCACTTTATGGGAAAGGGAACAAAGCTCATCTGAATTACCTAGAAATAATACACTAAATGAAATTCTGGTCTGTAATTTGTAAATAAATTTATTAACTCAATAAGTTTAACTATTTAAATTACATTATTTTAATTATTTAAGATAACACTACAAATTAAAGAAGTTATATGTTTCTGTCTTGCTTCAAATAGTAAAGGTAAAATTTGAGCTTTGTTTCACCAACTCTTTTATATTCTTGGAGGACAACACTTTGTGTTTGGAAAGTATCTCCATGGACCACTTTGGATCCTCTCCTGGACCACTAGTGGTCCGCAGACTATGGATTAGGAACCACTGCTCTGAAAGGTCTTGCCAACAAAATAATAATAAAAAAATTTAATGTAAAAATAATATTTTTTCTTCACTATACACTTTTTATAGAGGTAAATAAAAATAATATATATACAGATTTTACTGATGGATTTTTTTTTTAAAGCTTAACTTTAAAACATTTACTTTTGTTCTTAAGGGCTTATTACACACAGCACTTAGTTTATAGCAAACCATTAACCCCTCTCCACTAACCACCATCTAACACATCCCCCCTCCCCACAGCCCTTCCTCAACGAGTGACTCGGACGACCTCGGGCGTCCCCATCCCCCCACACCTCCTCCCCGCCGCTTCCTGTCGCGGGCAGGCTCCTTTCGCCTGCCCTGCCTCACGAAGCAGGCGAGCCGGGAGGAGCGAGCGGTGGGTGGCTCGCCTGACAGGAACCTCATGAGTCGCCTCGCTGCCTCCCTCAGGTTCTCGCCGCTGCCGGTGCTTGCAGTCGCCGGGCTGACGGCCGAGGAGGGCGCGTGTCCGCCGCCCCCTCTGGACAGACTGAATCACATGCCTGTGCATAGAGCTTCGTATCATGGTGAGTGGATTCGATTTTGGGTATTTTTCTCTTTTTTTTTTGAATAACATAGTATCCAACAACAGGGAAAACCCAAGAAATATTTCAATGGGGGAGTTTCACGCCGAGAAGAAGAAGACCGCTGTTCCAACGGAACATGGAGAAAATTTCGCGACGCCGAAGAAGTTCCGTAGTGTTAGCAGGGTGGTAACATAACCTGGAAAACCGGGAAATCAGGGAATTGTCATGGAAATTTTTTATTCTGGAAATATCAGGGAAAAGTCAGGGAAATTTTCGAAATTTCACAAAAAATCAGGGAAATTTTCAAATTTGCATCATTAAAACGGCAATTATCCTCCATTATGCACTCTATTTTGGGTAATTAAGTTGTCAATATTTCCTGTTAGTTCTGGAAAAGATTTTTTTTTTTTAAAGTATGGTTATGCACATTTTTATATTTTTAGTTTTATTTTTTGTAAAAACGTGAACCACTGCTGAGGGAGCAGCAAAAGCAAAGTGCATTGGACCTTGAAATTGTGAGCAACATGTGAGGGGTTAATGAATGTGATTTATTGAAGATTGGAATAGGAAATATTAAGCATTTAAAATTATCTCCAAAAGAAATAGTTGGAAAAATTTGCATTCTCTGCTTACAGAGAACATGATTAATTACTATTATGCCTGCCACAATTGTATAATTTGTGTATCCATAAATTATTATTTTAACTGACAATAAATATTGCTTATAAATTTTTATTTGTAATGCAGTAAATTTATTGTATTGTAGCGTGGATACTTTGTTTTTATACAAAGCATATATTTCAACGTTTCTTAATGTAATTTTAAAGTCAGGGAAATTTTGTGACACCATCATGGAAGTCAGGGAAATATCAGGGAACTTATTTTCCAGAATTTTGTTGCCACCCTGAATAAAGATAACTTTCTTGAAAATATAGATATTCTTTAATTATATATAAAAAGTGAACAATACATACGTTCACAACTAATAAAAATAAGAGCAATAAAAAAGCTCCTAAAAAATATTCAATTACATTTTGTAATGAAATAATAAGCTGCAGCCATCTCACAACACCGAACTAGGACCGCTGAGTAACGATTATAAAAAAGCAAGCAAGGAAGTACCGGGCTCGTGATTTGCCCGCTATTATATACCGTCAATTGCCTATGACGTAACAAAAGAAATCACTTCACTTCTCATCCAAGACTGTATGAGACTAGCGGAAAGACATGACATCGCGGAGATCAAGATCGGAAGAATTTGGTACTTGGTTTGCTTGAACTTAGTTTCGAAAGATCCGAAAACTTGATCGATGTCTAACAATTATTAAATGAAACTGTCCCGTGCGTCATCATTGTCAACAATCTCTCACTATTCATCAGATTTTAACTTCTTGTCCTTTTTTATATAATCGCCTTTTTAACACTTCATCTCCCACATTGTCCTATTTATTAAATCATCCGCCTCATTCATCACTATTTATCTTTTTAAACTACACAGGATTTTTACCTTTGCTTTGAAATTTATTTTGTTTATGTGTAAATTTTAGAATTTTAATGTTGGTTTGAATCATCTAGAGTTTGGCGCATCTTGGCCACATTTCGCCCTTGCGCCATTAAACCCCATACAACCAACCAACTTTTTCTTTGAGTAACAAGGTGTCCAGTAACAGGGAAATCCCAAGGATTTTTCAATTCTGGAAAATTTGGGAATTATCAGGGATTTTTGGAATTTGTTATAAAATCAGGGAATTTTGATAAAAAATTTCATTACAAAGTTGACTTTTGACTACTGAAAATCTGATAAAACAAAAGAGGTTACCAATTCGACTGTTATGTATTTCTTTACGTATGTTTGTGCAAGATTTCTGTTCTAATTCAGATATAAGGAAAATTCTTTTTTTGTTGGATAGGGGATGAAAAAAATATCTGGTTATCTGGCATTTAACTATCCGGAAATCTCAATTAACCGAATCTTGTGAAAAAAGTATTGTTCGATTTCAAAAATGATTTTTTTGTGAAATACAGAAAAATCCGCTTTTGCAATTTTTTTTTTAAATAAGTCAGTTATCCATCTGTTATATATCCGGAAATATCGATTAACCTGACTTTTTATTAACAATATCTAAAATTCCAAAATATTTTCATTGTTGAATAAAGATTGTACAACAATAATATTTCATTCACCCAGCATTTATTAGCATAGATAGGGATTGTTTTACTATATACATTGATGTTACACTATAGTGTTGTTTGTCCGGCATTTATTAAACCTTATCCGAGACGTGAAAAAATATAACAACTTTAATTTCTTTATGATTGATAGCGGAGGGCAAAGCTCCTTGTTCTATTAAAAAACTAAAAAGGGAAAAATAAAATAGTCTTATTTTAAAAAAAAACTAAGGAAAATTTTCTAAAAAGTAACAAAATAATTTTTAATTTTATGAACAAATTGAATTATTTTATAACAGTTTTACAATTATTATTTTAAGTTAGTGCCAATTTACAAAAGACATATAAATTTTGGTGCTAATTTCAAAACAGTTAAAATTTACTTTTTAGAACATTTTTCTTAAAGTTGGTTTTCCATTTTTTTTAATTATCACTATATATATATTGTAATTATTTTATCAGAAATAGCTTTTAAAAAGTATACACCAATTTGAAAAGTATTTCAAAATATGATATTTAATTTATTTACTTTTTTAATTTATATACATTTGCTGGAAAAAGCTGGACATTGTGTGTCAGGATAGAAACATTATTCTAACCTTTTACATTATAAATTCCGTTACTATAACTCCTCTAAGAATTGTTTCAATGAGTTTGCATCATTCGTTTAGGCCCCAGCAAGTACGTTCCTGAGATGAACGGAGTGGAGATCCCCAATCACATGCAGAAGTACAATCCAGATGAGAAAGTCATCGGCAGCGCAGAGAATCTCGTCGGCAGAGTGTGTATTTCTCACTTTTTTTTTCCTTTAGGGAACTATCCAAAGTTTAAGCTATTTTTTTAGTGTTCTGCTATTTTAAGATATTGCAAGAAAACATATTTTCCTTTATTCATCGAAAATGGAGTATATCAAAATTAATAAATATTTATTTTTGGCAATTTTGTGTTTATCAATGGACGTTTTACAAACTTGCATCTAATATGTAATATAATATTAAAAACAGTTACTTATACATTTGCACACCTTAATAAACTATGTTGCTGCTATAGTTAATAATCCAAATGGACATGCACTAGTAAACACTTGCTGAATGATAACATGTGCAGTTACACTGCGGTTCGTTCACTTTTATTTTTGTCTCAAGCAATTCACTGAAAGTATTTCTACTTCTTCAGTGTTCATACCCTAGAACCAATGGGAGATCTTCAACATTGAGGCCTTCTGAAAGGAGCGGCCGATTCCGATAAACACTCACTCAACAGAAACATTCCTAGACTGGCAACAAACAAAACCAAACATATTTATCATGTGCTTGTAATGCCTTTAATTTACCTTTAAATGTAAATCTTTAACTGTTATACTTTCATCATTGAATTTATTTGTTTTCTATATACTATGGCACTCATCGACTTATTTATTATTTTTAAACCTAACCTTCTGACTAAACTAAACTACATGTATAATCAGAAGTGTGGCATCATTCATTACATCTATACTCAGAAAAACAAGTCATATGAGAAGATAAGAAAAGTTAAAACACTGGAAAATACGTTATTTGGTAAAAATATTTGACCGAGATTTAGCCCCATAACCTTAAACGTTTAAAGGACCAGATGAACAATGGTGCCGGCACTTATTTTGAAAGGGTATGACAAAAGGAAAAATTACAGTTTTACTATTTAGCATTTTTAAAAAAATCTTTTTCACGACACATTATTTGGATAAAAGTATGCACGGCAACAGCCATACTAGTGCCGACTCGACTACATACAAGAGCCTTAGAATCCATGAAAGTAAATTTCGAGTCGAAGGTTCTAAAACTTTTCTAACTATGGAGTTAACTAAGATTTGTAACTGAACACTACTGACAACCAGAAGTTAAAACTAACTATGGACTTGATTAATTATTACTTTGAAAATTTACATCTTTGCACTGTATTATAACAGCATTGGCTATAATTCCTCCACATTTATAAAAATTTCACCTCAGGTTCTGCAGGAGCAAGGGCTGGGGCGTTACTGCGACCCCGAGTTCGTTAAAGCAACCCAGCGTGAACTCGCGGAGGCAATCAACCTGACGCCAGAGGAGTTGGACAGAGCTGCACATCGCCTCCTCCAGGCCTCCACCTCCTCCCGCCAAGTGCCTCACGGAGGGGACAACGGGCTAGGGGACACGCGCCTATAGCCCTCGCTCCGTCCCCGGACTCGTCCTCGTTGTGTGCGTCGATTCCAGTGCCTTCTATAGTGACCTTCTCTCACGAAGGAATCTTCTTGTGTTGTCTCTTTTTTGAATGGAAAGGTGGAGGAAGCGCTACTCGGAGGTTGGAGTGGGTAAGTCGCACAACGCCAACTTTTAGATTGGTAATCGGTTTCGTAAAAGTTTTAAGGGGTGTATATTTCCAGGAACTGTTCAAGTAGAGTTCGTACGGCCCTTTAAAACTTTATTTTCGTTTTGTATCCATCAGAACCCTAATAAAGTACTTAGAAACTCCTTATTTTTGTTTAAAAGGTCCTTAGAAACCAGTGTTCACTCTAGAAATAAAAAGGGGCAGGGCGCTGTTGGCAGTAAAAGGACACCGTTTTTTTTATTTAAAGGGCACTGTTTTTAAAGGACCACTAAAAAAGAAGTTTGGGGTGGGCATCGTGGCTGCCCGTTGATACATTGGACCTGTGTTTGGTGCTCGACTCGTAGCATGAGAGTAGCAATCTACCTGATCGTTGGGTAAAACATCACACATGCCGAAAATAATCCGACATGTAGAGAAAAAATCCGATTTACACAAAAAGTTTAAATTGATGTTTTTTTAAAAAACATCTAGAGAAGCGAGGGCGCTTGTGTTTGACTGAACAGGGGTAAAAAAATTTTAAAAGGGGGCAATATTTTTGCAAAAAAAAAGGGCAAGAGGGCGCTATTGAGATAGGAAAAATTGAAGGCAGAGCGGGCCACCCTTAAAAAAACGCCCTGAGTGAACACTTCCTCTTTTAAATTCATTTATTTGAATTTTTTAAGCCTTTTGCGACTTTATAGCTACTTTTCATGACAAATGTATACAAGTTATTTGCACTAAAAATATAAGATCCTTATAAATTGTCTTTAAGATTGATCTATAAAAAGTCCTTATTTTAATTTTAATAAAATTTGTACGAACTATTTCAAAGTATTTTTATAACATAAGCGGGAATGATTTTGGCGACCATATGTTTGTACAAATATTTTTTTAAGCCAATTTTGCAACATGGATCATATTTCTTAATATTTGAAATTTTAAATTAAAACAACTTATATTGGTTTCACTAAGGTGAAAAATGTATGGCAATCAGTGATCTGCAGGTCAAGAGTGCGTTTTCAGATAATAAAATCCAATCTATTGAAAAATAGAAACTTGTGATCAGAGGGTTTCCAAATTCTGTATGAAGTAACAATACGTCATCTGAACTTGCCTCCTATTTATACAGCATGTATACAGAACTAGTGCACATTAAATCTGATCGGGGTCCATTGTACTGATACCTATTGCGGTTCGGTTGGGTGGGTGTTGTCCTCGTCAACTGACTATGGTTAAAAAATTCGAAGCATGGTCCCTGGGTCTTTCCTTTTGAGATAGGCCCCGAACCGTCGTAGCCAATGTGCAACTCTAGTGCGACACTAATTAACCAAACCTTTTAAGTGAGCTAATAGTGGAAGGATTGTGGGTTATTTTTGTTTCAACTTATTAGCAATTTTGAATATTATTAAATCAAACTTTTTCATATGATTTGGCTAGTTTTAAGAAGCTACTATAATTGCAATATATAAATAGTTGCTGTGGCGAATTAAGCATATATTTTCTTTTTCAGATGTTAGAAGAATGCTGTCCACACACGTGCTTCTGATCGAAAACCAAAATTTTGAACTATTTTATTTGGTGCAAGTACTTCCTAAAAGAGTGATTTGTCATCTCCCTTTCCGTAAAAGCATTTGTTTCATTATTTTGTTAATTTTTTTTTCTATGTATTTTATTGTTGAGAACTTTTGTTTTTTCGAGTGTTACTACTTTGATCCAGCCAATTCCGTATGGGTATAAAGATTTGAGCTCATTGGTGGGTTTCAAATGAGTGTGAGAGCCCATTGGTTCTTTTTAATTCTGTATGAGTATAAAGGCTTGAGCTCATTGGTGGATTTCAAATAATGAAAGCCCATTGGTTGATTTCAAAGCCCTGTGATGTCCATTACCTGGTGGTGCAACAATTTTGTGTGTGCAGAATGGTGAAGTTTTACGTCTTAAACACTTCGTTGTGGAAGTGAAAAAAACTCTTGTGTCGTCCTATAGCATAGAATCAGAGTATTTTTACTTTTTCGTCCTCTCTTCCTTGCCAAACGATCTGAACAAAGTTTATTAAAATGTTAGAAAATAGTGTCATGTGTTACGAATAAATTTTTAAGCATGCGAAGCCGCCAAAATGTTGCCAAACAAGCATACAACATTTTCAAAAATAACCTTTTTTTAATACACTCGATTTTAAAATTCAAAAGTACCAATTTAATTAGAATTAGAAAAACACAAAATTCTCTACAAATATCAAAGTTTAAATGACATATTTTGGGAAGATAATTTTAGAACTTTAGCTTTTTAAAATACGAAAATATTTTTATCCTAGTTGGTTGACTAGTTTTAATTCTTAATAATTTAACTTAAATTTTCTAGTTATTTTATTTTTATTTCATAGTTTGGCTTTTATTGTGAAAAACAAAAAACTTTTTTAATGAATTTATTTAGTTCTGTATCAACCTTAAAAGAAAACGTTTTCACTGTTTAAAAAATATATTAAGTATAACTTGCCAACGTCTTTTATATTATACTTATTTTTTAATGCAATGTTTTATTTAAATTCTATAAACGAAGTAATTATTATCCTCAAGTTTTTGTTTTAGTTATGAATATTTAAAGAATGTTTACTGTTTATTTCAAATTATTATTTTTCGTTCCATTTGAGTTAACAGCCCTTGTTAAGTAGCTTTTTTAAATTAATACAGTTTTTAGCAATTTTTAAATTCATTTTCAATTATTTCTAAGTTAGAATAGCATAATAAAAATTATAGGCATGTAAAAATTTAATCATAAATTGATGCACCGTTTTTACATTTAGCATATACAACACTTGCATTTAAACACTGAATAAATAATTACTAGTACAACTTTGAAAAAGCTACAAAACCGAATATTTTAAACATGTAAAACGGTGGTTTCCAACCTACAGAATTGAAAGTTAGACAAAATGTGAACAACTATTTCTAATAGCAATAAAAATATCAGGTAACAAATTTATTAATATACGAATTTAACTATTAAAATATGTTTAGTTTAATAAATTTATTAATTAAAAAATGTATTTTATTAAGATAACATTTCAATTAAAGAAATATATATATGTAGCTTGCTTTAAAAAAATCAATGTTATATGAGTTTGTATTTTTTGTTATAAAAATAATACATTTCTTACAATGTCTGGATTTTTGAAAAAGCTAAAGAAAACGTAAGTGGTCAAACAATGGACCACTTTGGGTTCTTGCATAGACCACCACTGGTCTTGAAAGGTTGGGAACCACTGATGTAGAATTCGAATTATTACATTTTTTGCCTTTAATTCATGTTTTGTAAGGGACTCACAAGATCTAATTTTACCGATTCAGTATTACTTATTTTAAGTGTAATAAAATTTCAAGTGAAATTGTGCTGTACTTATTCACAGTACTAATGTGTCTCCTGTTCACTAGTAATAATGTTCAGAAAAATATTGGTTGTCACATTTTAAGCACATCAATTTAAATTTGCATCCTACATTGACCAATAGGGACATTGCAAAGCTACATTGGTTAAAAATATTTTTATTAATTTACATAGGGTGCTGATACCCCCTTTTTATTGGCTTTCAAGTATGGATACTTGCAATGTCAATGTTAATAATATCATGATTTGAGATTTAAAATCTTTACACATGCTTGATTTACTAAATGAATGTTATGCAAAATTTTTAAATTAATTTAATTTCGATTAATAATCACTTATTGCATAATTAAATTCAAGCAAAAAATATGTTGTGTAGGATTCTTAATTATGTCCAAAATTCATAATTAGTTTTATATAGGGTGCTGATACCCCCTTTTTATTGGCTTTCAAGTATGGATACTTGCAATGTCAATGTTAATAATATCATGATTTGAGATTTAAAATCTTTACAACTGCTTGATTTACACAATGAATGCCATGCAATTTTTTTTAATTAATTTAATTTTGATTAATAATCACTTATTACATAATTAAATTCAAGCAAAAAATATGTTGTGTTGGATTCTTAATTATGTCCAAAATTCATAATTATTTTTATATAGGGTGCTGATACCTCTTTTTTATTGGCTTTCAAGTATGGATACTTGCAATGTCAATGTTAATAATATCATGATTTGAGATTTAAAATCTTTACACATGCTTGATTTACACAATGAATTCTATGCAAATTTTTTAAATGAATTTGTTATTAATAATCACTTAATTGCAGAATTAAATTCAAGCAAAAAAATCTTGTGTTTTATTCTTAATTATGTCCAAAATTCATAATTTTTAATGTGCTTATTTTCACAACAAAATTTAATTTTATAATATTTTTGAATTCTTTCAATTTAAGGCTAATAATCTTTTGAAGCATAAAATATTTTAATAAAAAAAAGTAATGATATTATATAAAAAAAATCTTATATCCCTTTTGTTGTTCTTCATAATATTGCACGATTTATTTTATTTAGCATTGAAATTTATTAATGTGGATAGCAGTGCAATGTCTCTATTTATCCACAACCTCTCCAATATTAAACATATTATAAACGTTTAGAATTGCTATTGGAAAGCATAGGATTTAAATTAAATAATTGAATATTCAGGATTCGAACAAAAATTGTCATTAGTATAATAGTGTGTTTCGTGTCAAGGTCAGTTTTCTCAATTTTTGGGTTTCATGTAACATTCTGAAACATAACCTGGCCCTCAACAGTTGCAGAAAATTTCTTTCCAGTACTGAAAATGTGCATAAAAATCGAGTTAGATTTATGTAAAACGGTTGCTATGCGTCTAAACAGGGAAAAACATGGAGTTGTCGGGGGGGGGGGGGGGGTATCAATTTTTCAAATTCTTTAATAGCAGGTGAATGCGCCTCTATTATATTCCTTTTGCCATCAGCAATATCAAATTCTTTTTACACATTGTACTAATATAAATTTATAAAAAATGCTGATTTTTCAATTTATATATTAATTTTTATTTTCAAAGATTCATATCTTTATGATCTTCATAATTAACATGAACACAAAATTATTTCTCTTTATATATAATTATCAATTCGATTTTTTTTTAAACTAGAAAATTTGGAATTTTTTTAATTTAAAAAAAATGCAAACCCTTCTTGTGATATAATTTGGGGATGTTATCGGTTAAAAATCTTGTATCTCACTTTTTTCATTAAAATATCCAATTTCCATTCCTTAACATATTTTATTTAATAAGATACAAATAATTTAGTAGAATATTACTATACAACTTTTTTCTGCAATCCTCTTTCACGATGTTTATAATATCCAAAAAACAATTTAACCATTATATACTATCTTTAAGAATAAAATTAACTTAGAAATTGTAAAAAAATTATAGTTTTTATTAAACATACTTTGATTATTTTTAACAATTAGTGACAATTTTCTAAAAAAAATATCTAAATTTAACTTGGCTAGCAACTTTTGTGTTGCGACAACTTAACACAATGTTCAATTCCGATATATAGTGGGTGATACATGCACCAGAGACTGAGAACCACTGACCCAAACTAGATAACGACATATAGTTAAGAACCTTGTTTGGTATACTTACCTAAATTCTTATGAATTTTATATTTTACAGGCTAAATTTAAAAGTATTAATGTTTTTTGTTTTTATATTAAAACTATTCCAAGTTTACTTGCACCAAATACTTTGATTGGTAATATTTAGTTTAACATTGTACCTTTTACCATTCAAATGGGTACACGTATTTAACATCTTAAATTCCTGAGGTATTATTTTGAACATAAGAGTATTTTTAAACTGTATATTTATATACACTAGTACATCTGTTCATTTTTTACAAATTCAAATATTATAGATAAAATTATTAGTAACAAAGTTTAAAAAAGTAAAACTATGTTGGAGTTATTACTGAAAGGCTGGATAAAAATTATTTGAATCTTTTAACACATAATATTTAAAAAAGTTTTTCTGTATTGTAAAGCTACATGATCTTTTAAATTATTTGGATTTTTTTTTATTTGCATGTAAAATATTGGTTTATACTGTTCAAGGTTCTTTTCTAAATGGTCACAGGTATTGTTGTGAACAAATATCGCTTATCTTTTGTAACACTCCTCATAATTCTGTGATATTCACTGCTCAAGGTGGCGGGTATAATTTCAAGAACAAAACTTCAACTTCTACTATCTATCTTCGATGTTGCCACCTTTATTTTAGAAATCTTCAGTCAATGGATCGCTCAATATTTCTTTAGGTAGCTTTCAGAATCCTTATCGTTCGACCGAGCTGCAATTGTTCAAATCAGATCCTTTATCCGTACATTGTATTGTTTAAGAAAAGGGACAGAATATAGAACCTCCCTACTACACTCAATCATTAAAAAGTATTTTATCAGAAAGTAAATACGTTTTGTAAAAACTTTATAACCTTAAACACTTCTCTATTTCCTGTTGAAAAGTTTAGAAATTGTTGTAACTTTGAACTGTTATTGAGTATTTTAAGGATCTTTAAATTTTTTGAAAATTGTATATCATTGTGTATTTTCAATGTTGTATTAGGATGGTTGAAAGATTAGGTTTGGTTGTTATCCAAATTTTGAATTATCTCTTTAACTCATTCATTATAGAAAACTGTTTTATTGCACATTAACATTAGTTGTAATACCAAGGACAATTTATTGATATTTTAATCCCTTTCTCTTTAGAAAAACCATTTTAAGGTCTTGGCTCTTCCCTTTTCCCTTAGCTTGAATACATGGTCTTGCTCTTCCATATGTATAACTTGTGAAAAATTACATATACAATTTTTCACTTAAGTATTTAAGACCCATTTCTTTTAAGATTTTAAATTATCTTAATTTAACCACTTGAAAGGCTTTTTATTGTTTTAGTGCATAAATATATTTGCTATTAAAACCTTCGAACCCTTGACATTTATTAACGATCATTTAACGTTTAAAATTCCTCTGGATGTTGGATTTTTTTAACCCATTTTAGGTAAATATATTTTTTAACAAATATAAAATCATAAATATAATAAAATTCCGGATTCATTTGTAAAATTTGCAGTTTTATGTCGTATTACATACATTTTCTTTTGCAAATCTTAACTGGTACAATTAGGTCATTATACGCTGTAGATTATGGATTGTAGCATTATATAGGTCTTTATAATCCATTTTTTTTTACCTAAACAAATTCATTTTAATTGTACAAATGATGCAACCATGGAAACTGTTATAGAAAGAGGAAAGTTTATGACCTTGAAACAACTCTTCTAAAGAAAAAGGTTACCAATGATTAAGTGCAACTTTACAAAAATCCAAGTTTAAAAGCATTTCATGTTATTTTATACCAATAAGTAGCATACACGTGTATGAAAAATACCTTTTGATGATGTCATTGTAACTAAATTTTTAATTATGTAGAAAGTTACTATTTTTAATTATCAAAGAATAAATGAACTTTAAAAGATGAATATCAACATGTTACAGGCCTTCATCGATGCCACAATCTTTTATCTTAATAAATATTTAAAATTATTAGTTATTTCAGGGTTCGAAATTAGCTTGTGCCCTTTCTTTGTGTTCCTAAATTTTCAATTTGAATGCTCACAGTGCATCCAATTCTTTTGAATTTTTGCAACAGTTTTAACTTCTATATAACAGTTCCTAAAACATAATTTCATTTTTACCCGAGAGCTTTAATACATATAAAATAACTTCTAATAATTATAACTCGCAAATTATTAGCATTACGTTTTTATTTCCTACTTTTATTCATGCCGAGACAAAATTATTTGTTAAAAGCTATATACAGTATTAGAATATCAGATAATTTTTTTTATTAATTTTGCTTTATTTATATTAATTAAGGTGACTCAATAAAATTGTATTAATGTAATACTATGGGAGGCCTACTGGGACACACATTCTTAGAAAAGGTAATCCCTTAGAAAGGACTTATAAATTTAATCTTTTAAGTGGTAAGATTCTACTATCTTAAATAAATATTAAAGTATTAAGAAGTCAATGCTGTTATTTTTATTTCAGTGGCAAATGAACTGTAAAAAGGTTTTATTATATAGTAATAAAAATATTACATTTAAAAAGTTCGAAATTTAAATAAATTCCTTATTATAGTTAAAAGTTGTAAAATTAAAAAATTTCTAGAAGTAAAAATACAGAAATATTACTTTAGAATTAATTTATAAAAAACTAATTTCTTCTTGAATATTTATTTAACCATTCAAAAATGGAATATTAATTATTTTTTGTATACATAACTAATAATTTAAAAGATTTTCATTATTTAACTGCAAAATAATAATCATGATTTTCTGTAATTTTTTAATTATTATTAAATTTCTCATTGGCTCTTACCCCAATAAAATCCTGGCTGTTCCTCCATTAAATAGACGAGTACATTAGTGCAAAGTTTGAAATTTATTTTGTTATGCTTTTAACTCACCTTAAAGTGCTTAACTTGAACTTCTTTTAGTGTACTTAAACTAAACACACTTGTGCACACTTGATGAGTTAATTTCGAGCCCTGAGTTATTTAGAATAACAAAAATCAAGTATTCAGAGTGAAGATGACTGATGATTAATGTATTGAACAAAGCGGATTTTAGAAATAAAATCTGCCATGCTACTGTCCTATGATACATGTTGCCAAAGCGGCCATTCAGGTAACTTGCCATTTATGTTTGACGTAGTTAAACCAGTTTTTGTGAGTCGTGTTTTTAATGTTTGAAACTTCACATTTTATGTTTAGGTTGTGCCCACAGGAAAATGTCCGCCCGTTTTAAAACGTACATGCCTGCCAATTCGTACCGTTTTCTCGTACCATGTACGGATTTCATTTGTTTTGCGCAAGAGGCGAAATTGCTTTGACTCAATTGAAAGACATTTATTTTTGTTAAGTTAAAAATATTATTTAAAGGAACTCAAAAGTTTCTAATTGACTTAAAAATTTTATTTGTAAGAATTTGGCTTCTACTTTTCCGTTGTCTAATGCATTTTATTTTTAAATTCTATGTTTACACAAATAAATGACATAAAATAAAATTTTCTTTTAGGCCAATTTTACATGAACGTTATCAACGAGCATTAGCTTTTGGAAGAATACAAACCATTGGGTTGTATTCCTCCATCACACAGCCATCTGCAAAAGCTAAAGAGCCTAAATAACGTTCATTTAGAATTAGCCTTAGACATAATTTTCACTTTCTATTTATTAACATAACACATAATGATCAGTGGCGGCCCGTGGTCGAAAATGTTAGTGCAGCCAAAATCACGTGACCCCCCCCCCCCCCCCCCCCCTTTAAACAAACCATACATGAACGGAAATTCTTTATTATTTTCTACACTGTTTCCTTTCAATTTTTACGAAATGATAACATGCGAAAAAAATAGAAAACACTTACTTAATTTTTGAAAATTTAAGCAATCCTCCTTCATTTTAAATGTGCGAATCGATCAATTTTATTATTAACTTAAATAACGAAAGCAACAGCAGAACCCTGTCCTGAAACAACAGCACACAGTAAATGTATCACGAAAACCATTTCCGTTTGGAGAGATTCTTGTAAGTTCACGTTTCACCCATCCATCCACGCGTTTAGCCAATCAGCATACCAAATATCAAGTGCAGCTAAAACAAGAAAATTCATTTCGGCTCTACCTTCTCACAAATGCAGTGCATTAGCATGGGGGGAATCTCCATACTAATTAGAGGTTGCCATGGCAACGATGCAGCCGATTTCGCTTTTTGGCTGCAGTTTGATTGGAGTTTTTTCCCCTCATAAATTGTGCATTACGGTAACAGGCTTGCTTTTATCGGAGATTTTGTTTACTACCGTAGAATTTTCAATTCTAATCTTCATTTAAGAAAATTAGTAAAATATCTTATTTTAGTTTTAAAATACACTAATCTAGGTGCAGCCCGGCTGTACTTGCTGTAGTGGGCGAGCCGCCACTGATAATGATCAACAACTCATGTATATATACATGTGTGTATACATATATATGTAGGCATTGTACATATTGAGGTATATATTCATACACATATGTAAATATATGTATGTGTATATTCCACTATCTCACCTTGCTCATTCAATATTTTTATGTTAACTTCATATATACCTTAAAATAATGCTTTGTGGTTATATTTAGTCATTCTTAGCCCTTATTGTCTACAAAAAAAAAAACTAGGTGCAAACCTTAAGATAAGGTTAAAAAAGACATTTCAGGTTATACAAAACATTAGGTAACTGGTGGATAATCAGAATTTTAAGAGATTCTTTTTAAAGGAAAACTTTTTAATTTTTCAGGTTTTGTTATAACTGTAACCGCTAGAATTTCCCATGTTGGCAGGTGCGTACTTATCTGAACTTAATGTACAGCGAAAAGACGTCTTATAAAATGGTGCCTATTTTAGTGAAGTTTTAGGAGTTGTTCTTCTTTGGTGGGTGAAATGTATTCCGTGCAATCGTAGGGGAAGATTTTCTAAGAGGTTTGTTAGCAACATTTTTTTTAGGGATGAACCGGATAGTGGTTTCGCCGGATATCCGGCGCACATTACATATCGGATATCCGAACTGGATTTTGCCGGATATCCGGCAGTTTCTTTTTTATGAAAATATCTTCTCATACACACTAGAAAAAACGGATATCGGTCAAAAATTACAAAATATTTTTTTATTCTATAATATTCCCCGATTCCTTACCTTTAAGGTGATACCAAGATTGAATAAACCTTCACAAAACTTTTTTTTATTTACAAAGGGTTAGTCTAGGGTGCTGCTAGCCAATGGGCGTATGTTTTGTACACTTTAAACTCAATTTCTGAATAATTGTATTTTTACCATAGGCCCTTTCATTGCAAACATGAAAACTCAAGTTTGCTTAAACTTTTGAGAAAATTATTTTTATTTCTACTTTATATTAGTTGTAAAGTGTTATGACCCTCCACCATTACGATTCGTTAAAAAAAATTAATAGAATTTTGAAGTTAAAAACGAGAAAAATTCAAGGGAAAATCTGCACATTGTTAATACATTGGTAAAATTTTCAGAAAAATCCTTAAAGCAAAGATAATTGACTGCCACAAAAAAAAATCTTTGATGTTTTATTCATCCGGATATCCGGCTTGGTAAATCGGATATCCGGCATTTTACTTCCGGATATCGGATAGTTAAAAATCAGCCGGATACCGGATATCCGTTTCATCCCTAATTTTTTTTATTATTATCACTAACCCTTTATAGTGTAAACAACAAAAAGAAAGCACACAAACTTTCATTTAACACCTTAATCTTAAAAAGATTATTTATGATTTGAAGCAGTATAAAATATTAGTTTAATTTTTTTTAACTTCATTATAGAAAAAAATTATGTTTACAAAATTTCTAGTAATGTTTCTGTAAAGCTAAAAATAAGAACAAAAATTAGTAATATTTTAAAATATATACTTTCAATATTATGGCTATTAGATGCCTTACATAACATCATGTTTTTTTTTTCAAATACTATAATTTTTAATAAGTTTTTGGATTTTGTCAGCTGTATATTATACAAAATGCAATTTTATCCTATTTTTAATTTAATTTCAAACGGTCCCTACCATTTTTTACAGTAATCCTTCGCTTAAGCCATGTCCGAATTTTTAAAATTGATTTTCAGAAATCATTAGAAAACCTTCTAAATGTTATTATAAAAACAATATTCATTAAATTATTTTAAAGACTTTCATCATTATAAAACGTATATTAATAATTTAAAAATATTTTTTTTTTACATACAAAATAATTTGGTTATAATTGAGTCATAAAATTTTTTCTTGAAATTAGTATTCATATTTTCGGGACATGTGCATGCTACTTATAGGACTTTTTTAATATTCATATAAAAAAAATTAATAAGAATTAAAATTAATTTTAATTCTTATTCAAATGTAGAATCATATTCTTAAAAGGATGTAATTTTCTTTTAAATAGTTAAAAGTTCAGTAACAAGATTACCTTTGGCTTAACATTAGCTAATTATGGTCCTTTTATCGTTAAACAACAACCACATAACCGTTTAAAACTCTAGTGCCTAGGTATGAATTATTACCACAAGGTATATCACACACAAAATGCATTTTTTTTAAAGTGTTGCCTGACCTCGAAGGCAATCTTCCCTGCCAATCAATATCACATGTAAATACCTACTTCTTGAGTCGCTTCTTATTCCTTAAGAACAATCTTCATACTGAATTTTACTTCGACTGTTTGAACTATGCAATATATAGCTGTAATTCTACGAATTGTTTTAATTAGTTCCTCTGGAGTATCTTCAAATGTTAAATAAAGAGATTTTGTATTTTACCATGGCATTTGTGCTTATTTATATATTTCACACCAATCTAAGGTCGCCGAGCGGTTAAAGGCGTCAGCTGGGAATCTGAAGATTCGTAGTTCGATGGACTTGACAAAGAAAAGTAAAAAGTTGTGATCGGAGGGTTGCCAGCTTCGCTACAAAATACTAGAAATATCGTCCAGAACATCCTCAAAAATTAACGCTGTGTATACGGGACTGGTGCACAATAAATCTGATCGGGGTCCAAAGTCCAGACGTCTATTGAAGGAGTTGGGTACCAGTTCAGGTGTTTCCTGTGCATGTATGAATGTGTTCCCGGGTCTTTCCTTCGTGATAAATCCTGAACTGTCGCCAATAGCCCACTGTGCAGCTCTAGTGCGACTTTAATTAACCAAACCAACAATCAAAGGTCGCGTTATAGCCCGGTTTTTTTAATTCTTCAGGCAATGTGTCCAGGCCCGTCGCACCAGGGGGGGATAGAGCACAATTCCCTAATAATATGGAAATTTTAAAAGTTGGGAATTTCGAGATTTAAAAATACCTGAGTTGGGGAAATTTATGTCCGAAGAAAATTCATATTAGCAAATTAACCCTTTGCGATTTGTGTTCTTTCTATGGAACAGTTATTCCTCTTTACGTTCTTTTCCACAGATATTTTTTATACTCATAAAGGGAAAAAAATCCTAATCTGTTTTGTATATTTGCAAGAGAACAAGTTGCAAAAAAGACTGATGTTCTAAACACAATATCCTGTTGTTCTCGTTTATTTTAAAGAACAGGGAAACAAAAGAACTGGTCGTTATGCTGGCACCTTCAGAGTGCAAAGGGTTAAAGCGAGGGAAGATTAAAAATTGCCCAACTTGTAAGATTAAAATTAAATTAGACAGCTGAATGGACACTGCATTTGGAACATGTTTGCAACAAATCAATACATTTGATAGAACTGTTTAACTTAATATATAAAAAGGTTTTGAAATGTCGATAAGTTGAAACTGGGAATTTTTAGCAGCGTTGAGTTGGGAATTTCAATTGTTAATTTTGGTTTGGTTAATTGATGTCGTGTATCAACATTCATGAACATTTAGAGAGAAAAAAACACTTGCGCGCAAATTGTATGTAACTTGCAGAGCATCAATTGTCCAATATCAGCCGAATGATAAAATATACAAAAATAACATTTCAGTGAAAAATCAAGGAAGATCATTTTTTTTTATCCAGGAAGCTATGCAGAATGTGCCTACCTCAATATTGAATGTTTTCTATGAAATGTATACTATTTACAGCACATATACCGTAGTCTATGATACGAGTTGTATTTATTAACTCCCGGAACCTCTCACACAATGCATCCAATTACCAGTATAAAATTACTCATCATAGTTAGAATAAAATATTACTTGTTATAATGACTATGCTATGGTTTTCGAGATTACCCATATACCCGCTGAAATGCGGCGACGTGTGTCACGGATTTTTCAAATGTCTGCAGACAAATTTTTGTAGAAGTCTATCATACGAATTTCTTTTATGTCTGCACTACTTTAGAACATTTTCTGCAGATTCTTTATAGATTAAATAATTATTTTTCTCCCATTGAAGGAAAACTGGGGGTGAGAAGTCACAATGATAGAATGTCTCAATCGTCACGTGTGATAAGTTGCATGTGTTTAAACAAATGTCCGCAATATCTCCAAACAGAAAGGGTTTTCGTGATACATTTACTGTGTGCTGTTGTTTTGTTATTTAAGTTAATATTAAAATTGACCGATTCGCATGTTTAAAAAAAAAGCAGGATTGCTTTAATTTAAAAAAAATAAGTGTTTTCTATTTTTTTCGCATGTTATCATTTTGTAACAATTGAAAGGAAACTTTGATTTGAGTAGTGAATAATAAAGAATTTCCGTTCATGTATAGTTTTGGGAAAATAGGGGGGGAGGATTCACATTATTTCGGCTGCACTAACATTTTCCGACCACGGGCCGCCGCTGTTCCCGAATACTTTGGGCCCCACGCGGTACGAAGGAGAAGTGAATAAACGGCCAATCTGGCTGCCATGGCCTGCCTTCCTCTACACGATGTTATGTTATTTATCCACATAGGCTGATTCCCCATAGAGTTATTGGGATGGAAGCATATACTGTTTGCCACCAAAGGAGACATTTTCTCCCATGTAGTACAAAGATCAGTGGGAAGAATGGTTTAACAAATTACTTGGTCGACACGTCCAACTTTCCTCTATACGATGGTAGGTCACTTTTCCCCCATGAAGTAAAGAGAACGGAATAATATACTGCAGTTAAGGGCGACATTCACTCTATGCAGTAAAAAGGTCAGCAGACGGTACGGGTTAATAATTGGTCTGGTCAATGCGACCTACTTTCCTTTACACAATGATAGGTCATTTATCCGCACATAGCTCGATTCCCCATAAAGTAATGAGAACGGAATTGTATATTGCAGTTAAGAGTGATATTCACTCCACTCAGTACAAAAAGTCAGTGGGCGGAATGGGTGAATAATCGGTCTGGTCGGCATGACCTACCTTTCTTTACATGATGGTATGCCCTTCCACATAGAGTTATGGGGCGGAATCGAAAACTGCAGTTGTAGACGATTTCACCCTCCCTCCCCAAAGTGGTACAAATGACAGAGAGGGGAATAGGTTTGTGTAGATCATCTGTAGTAGTGGGAAGGAGTTAGGTTAAGATTTTGTTTTTTGGGGGAGAGGGGGGGGGGGGGGGGGGGGTCTGGCAATACAGTCAAAAAATTTATTCTTTTTATTTTTTCGAAAGTGCAATATTAAAAAAGTGTGTCTTTTTTAAGGTTTTTCGTGTGTTTTTTACTGTTATTTAAATTTAGGTTTTTTAGGTCATGATAGCATGCTTGAAATCTTAAATGTTTTAACTAATTATATAATTTAGTCACAGTTTTCCATTAACACAAACTTAATAAAATCATGGGAACAGATGTAGTATAGGACATTTGGCACGTTTTTTTTTTTGCAACAAAAAATTGCCGTTAAACATAGCATAGGGTTGCCAGATTGAAAGTCGCCACAAGAATCGGAAAATACCAACAATGTCAGGTGGGGTTGCCATACTATAAATTTATCGACCCTATACAACACGCCAAAAAAACCTCGCACGCCAAATGTCCTATTCTACATCTGTACCCTAAATAAAATCATGTGCCAAAAGCCTGAACTTGGGAGAAAAAAAAAATTCTCCCAACAACCACAAACAATGAAAACCGAACTTTGCCAGCAATATGTTCACACTCGTGTGACTTTTAATGAAGTGGTGAATACCAAGCGTGAAGAAGCGTTCACTGGTGCATCGATCAGGGATCATTTCCTGAAGTGAACGCGGAGGTGAGTTTTGACATCGAACATTCGCTTAAATGCCATGCCACACTCTTCACACTTGAAAGGCTTTTCGGTGGTATGAACCAAGGCATGATTCTTGAGTTCTTGGTTAGTGAAAAACATTTTATCGCACACTTGGCATGTGTGTGTTTTTTCGCCAATGTGACGGCCGATGTGCCTCCTGAGATGATACATAGTTCTAAATGCAGCGTCGCACTCTGAACAAACAAAAGGCTTTTCGGAAGTGTGGGTAAGAAGGTGATTCTTGAGGTTCATTTTCCGTGCGAATCGCTTGTCGCACACGTCGCAAACATGGGGCTTTTCATTCGTATGAACGACAAGATGACGCTTGAGATCATCGTTCGATTTGAACGATTGGTCGCAGTTATCACACTCATACGGCTTCTCGCCGGTGTGAACGCGGATGTGTTCGGTGAGGTGACACTTCCTCGCAAACGCGGCATCACACACTTTACACACGTGAGATTTCTTTGTCTTCTCCCCAAGGTGAACAAGACGGACGTGCGTATTGACCTTATATTTTTCGGCGAATCCGACGCCACACTCTTCACACTTGAATGGCTTTTCCCCAGTATGAAGGACAAGGTGACGGTCCCGGTTCTGCTTCGTGCGGAACGTGGCGTCGCACACAGGACACGCATGCGGCTTCTCCTTTGAGTGGACTAGAAGGTGGCTGTTGAGGTACCCCTTCCTGATGAACGCCTTTTTGCAAATTGTGCACACAAACGGCTTCTCTCCGGTGTGTGTTCTCATGTGCAACTGGATGCTCATGGTCGGGTGCAATTGTTTTTTGCACACTTCGCACACCTTTCCCTTTCCGGTGTGGATGTAGCGGTGTCTTTTCAGGGCTGCTTCGTCGGGATACGACTTGCTGCAGTAGTCGCAGGGATATGACATCTTGTTGTTTTTCGGGTGTTGCTTTCGAATACGATGGGGGACGTTACAAATTTGTATTTCGTCGTGCTGTGGCGGAAATGAAATAATGGACTAAAGTGTTACAAATAATATCTAATAGGTTTTTTTTTCTATAAATTAGATCCAATTTAATTTAAATGCGGTCAATAAACAATAAATTACCTATTCTAATAAAATAATGTGTGCGTTTTTCGTCTACAGTCAATGATTGATTGATTGTAAAGAAATTGAGGTCTGTACTCGCCAAAGACGGCTACTTTATCTCATTATTCGTATGGTGAGAAAAAAGAAAAGGGGATGAGAAAAGGATCAAATTTCACTAAATGTTTTTGTTTTTAAGAGAAAAAAGAAAATCAAAGATCTTTCTCAATAATACTAATAAATTTCACGACTGCTCTCAAACACTTAATACAGTAAATTAATTGGTTGGCTAATGGGGGAGTTTCACGCCAAGAAGAAGAAGACCGCTGTTCCAACAGAACATGGAGAAAATCCGCGACGCCGAAGAACTTCCGTACGATTAGCATAGAACTTCAGTTCTTCTACTATAATTTTAAGTTTTTGTCATTAAATAATACCTCAATATAGAAATATTTACTTCTTATACCGAGATAGATTGTACTCGTCGTATATGAAGCATTTTGTGTGTTGAAATAAAAGTATTTTCATTGTAATTCTAATAGGAGAGTTTCACGCCGAGAAGAAGACCGCTGTTCTAACGGAATATGGAGAAAAATCAGCGACGCCGAAGAAGTTCAGTAATATTAGCATGGAGCTTTAGCTCTTGTACTATAATTTTATGTTTTAGTCTTTAAATAGCACCTCAATATAGAAATATTTACTTCATACACTGAGATAGATTGTACTCGTCGTATATGAAACATTTTTTGGGTTGAAATAAAAGTATTTTTCCGTATTTCGTTGTAATTCTAATGCGGGAGTTTCACGTGACGTAATAACATGTTTTACCTACTTGTAGCTTCGATTTCTTCCCTACAGCAGACAACTTTACATTTGTTTGTTAGTCGCTACGCTTGCAATTATGGGAAAGTTTGTTTATAATATTTGTTTTTTCCAAATAAGTAATATTTTTATTCCATATATGAATAAATTTAAGTACAGAAATACTTATATTATATTTGTATATAATTAGAATTACAACAAAATACGGAAAAATACTTTTATTTCAACACAAAAATACTTGAAAAACGATGAGTACAATCTATCTCAGTGTATGTAGTAAATATTTCTATATTGAGGTATTATTTAAAGAATAAAACTTAAAATTATAGTACAGGAGCTAAAGCTCCATGCTAACCCTACTGAACTTATTCGGCGTCGCGGAACTTTCTCCGTGTTCCGTTGGAACATCGGTCTTCTTCTTCTCGGCGTGAAACTCCCCCATTATATACAGATATAAGTATTTCTGTATTAAAATTTATTCATATATAGAATAAAAATATTACTTATTTGGGAAAAAAAAACAAATATTATAAACAAGATTTCCCATAAATGCAAGTGTAACGACTAAACAAACAAAAGCAAAGTTGTCTGCTGTAGGGACTGTAGGGAAGAAATCGAAACTACTAGTAAATTTCCATCATGATACGTCACGTGAAACTCTCGCATTGAATTACTGAGGCAAGGCCGAACTGGATTGTGTGCAGTCAGTAGCGTAAGTGTTAAGTCCTGACTGAGCAGAAATATAATGTAACAATAAGCACTGGAGCGAGGACTAAACGCCCCCAAACAATTTACTCCTTTTTGATCAAAGATACGATAAAAAATTTCTTTCGCGTATTTACTTAGAATTATTGGATAGATTGGAATCGTAGAGATATTGATTGTCTCTCTATGTCAATTAACCCATTTCTATAATTGCCAAAACCTTATAGTAATTTATTGATATAAGTCTATTACACATCAGGAGGCCTCCGTGGCCGAGCGGTTAAAGGCGTCAGCTGGGAATCCGAAGATTCCTGGTTCGATCCTAGGCGATGGACTCGACAAAAAAAAAGTAAAAAGTAGTGATCTTGTGATCGGAGGGTTGCCAGCTTCGCTACAAAATACTAGAAAAAGTCGTGCAGAACATTCCCAAAAATTAGCGACGTGTATACGGGACTGGTGCACGATAAATCTAATCGGGTTCCAAAGTCCCGATGTCGTTTGAAGGCGTTGGGTGCCAGTTCAGGTGATTCCTCGTCATCTGACCATGGTTCTAAAATACGAGGCATCGTTCCAGGGTCTTTACTTCAAGATCTGCCCCGAACTGTCGCCAATAGCCCACTGTGCAGCTATCTAGTGCGACGTTAATTAAACAAACCAAACCGAAATTAAAATATTTATTACATAAAAAATCAATTCAAAATAATTGATTGCATGATTAGAGAGATTTCATTTATTATGTCATATTATTTTTCATCCTTTTGTACACCCCCTCCCCATGTTAACGTCACTTTAAAAAAAATAAAAGGGTCTGGCGTGATTTACGTGACTGTACAAAAGTTATTTTGTAGAAGAAAAAAAATATTGAAAAATTTCTTTCACATACTTTGAGATGAATATTTTATAGAAATCACTATATATTTTTAATTGGATGAGATGTTTTGGTAAAATACACGAATTGAAAATTTTAATGACTGTTTTTTAAGTACATACAAATATGTTGTTACATAAACAGTCGTCAATAAAATTTTTATTCTGTGGTTTTACCCACGGAGTAAAGAAAAAGGTGGAGATGATTTGGTGAGATTTCATGAGACGTAAGTTAGCAACCCCAAACTAGGCACAAACAAATCTACTTTGCAGTGATTTTTCTACGAGGGATGCATTATTTTCAAATTAAGAAAACGCATGCTAAAACTTAAAAAATGACTATTTGTGCAATTGTAGGATGCAGTACAAGTTCCAAATAGATAAAAAATGCTATTATTTCCACTTCATAGGTAAATTAAATTATAAAATAAATTATCGCTAAGTACTGCTACAAAATAGTGCTTTGGAATAACGCCAAATACTACGCCAGTTCCTACTTTTTAAGCGATTGCTTACTTCACATTGCAAAAACGGTTTTGACTTGATCGCACCTCCACCTTCTTCTTTATTCCGTGGTGACAGTGGTTCTGAAACTTTTTTCAAAAAAATTTTATAGGGAAAAAAACCTGACATTTATAGTATTTGACATTAGATAATTTATTCTGTAATATTTTTTAAAACACATATATACAGAAGAAAGTAGGTATGGCAACCGCCATACCTGCCATCCGGTTTTTCCGACGAAAACGCATAGTGATTTTTATAAAAAGTTTATCATCACAAAGTTTGGGGGGAAAAATCAGTCTTTTTTTCTACAAAGTCACTTTTGCTATGACACGCAATCACCGATACCCTTTTCCTTACATCACGCCGCAGTCACATGTATGATGGATTCCAAGAGTGTAAGTCGTTATAATATAAAAGCCCCCTTAAGAGTCAAATTAAACTTTTAAAACTCTATTTTTTGTAATATTTAATTTTATGTTATAAAAGACAAAAGGCAATTTGTGTTTAAATGTTAGACCGAATTTTTAAATATTCGTTATTTTCATCGTGTACATTTGCACAAAAAACTATTTTTGCTGTTCAATGTGCATTTCTTTTATATTGTACTAAATTTTTTAATGTATCTTACATTTGCTTACAAAAAAAATATTGTATTACTATATACACTTTTGGTCTGTTACTCGGAATCGAACCCTGGGACGTTATGCTTGCTACTCTGAAACTCTACCATTCAGGCTAAATTTATCACTCGTGCCCAAGTCGGATGAGTATCTGGTATATGAAGCGACCGCCAGGAGTACCCTCTCTCAGTGAGTCGAACGGAGGAACGAATGTTTGACATGCTCGTGAATCATTATCAGATATTCTGGGGTTGAAGTTGTGGTGGTAGTTTTGAGGTTGTGTCACAAGTGTTCGTTCGAAGGTAAAGTTGATCTGCACTCAGGAAGTTTTCAATATAGCGCTATGAACTTATTGGATGTCCCTCAGAGTCGAACCGGGGACATTCTGTTTGCTATACCGGTACTCTATACCAGTGAGGCTAAGTGGGAATATTGGGTTTATAGTGACCCCCCACAATATTCTTAACAAATCGATGTATGTAATTTCCAGCGCAATTTAAAAAAAAAATAATTCAAATTTATATGCAAATTTCGTGGCAAACGTAATGTGTTCTTTCTCGCCAATATGTTGTAGCTAAATTATATTTTGCCAACCCTGTAAGTTGTTATGATGCAAATATTAAGTAAAATACATTGTTTAACCGCAAGGATAGTGAAGACCATATATATATAAGGTGTGCTCGTGTTTCGCTTTTTGAAAGGGGCAATGAAAGTATCTTTTTGACGTCATTTTAGCTCCGCCTTACTATGAGTTTTTGATCATTCTCATTGGCTGTGTGTTTCAAGCATTGCTACTTAGGTTCGATTAACCGGTTGGGTAACAACTGGTGCTTTAATTTTTAATAAGCAAAATAATGTAAATATCTGTAAATAATTGTGTTCAGGTAGCTTCACTGCTAATCCGTCCTTGTTTTGTTATGTCCCCGTATTTTACTTGATTGAAATTGTAACTCATTTAATATGTCCAATACAAATGCATTGACATGATGGCTCCCATTTTACTCTTTTAAAATTCATGGATATGCGCTTGTGGCAGCTAATATTATTTTAATACGCTTAATTTAAGGTATCCGTACACGTTGAATAAGGTGATTTTGACTGAAATTACCAAATTTTTTTTATTTACAAATATGATTTTCTGCACTTTTAAGTTTCCAAAACAGTTTTTACTTTAGTTGTGCGTCAATTAGAACAAAAGTTATAGTAATTCAAATATTAAATGAAAACGGAAGTAGCATTCCGAAACCGGAAATGAGGCAGAAACATCGTTTTTTCCTTAGTTTTCAACTTTTTCTAATTTTTAATTGCAATATTTATTATTTTAATGTTGCTATAATCTAGCCACCAGATATTTTCATTTATATCAGAAGCGTTTGTATTAAAAATGGCAACAACTTTACTGTCTTGTTTATTTCTTTACAAGCAGCGTTTTTTTTTTCGTATAATCTGTTTAATAATTATTTTTAAAGACCTAACTTAATTAACTCTCCAAATTTGATTTCATTTACGTTAAAACACCATGGGAAATTCGAGAAACCGAAGTTTTCTTCGTAAGAAAAAATTCCGAGGAAATAAATATGTTACATGTTCCACTGAAACCGATTCATCTGCGTCGAACAACGTGCCTACGGCAAGTGAAAAGAAGTTCACTATGACTTCTTATTTGGACAATTACTCTCGAACTGAAATCAGTGGAAATCAAATAATTAATATTCAAATTCTCTCCAATGTGATAAAGAGTTTGTGCTGCCCCGATTGCTTTAGCAGTAAACTGTTTCTTCTACAAGAGTCTGTATTTGGACTGGCATCAAATATGACAGTGAAATGTCAAAACTGAGAATACAAAAATACATTTTGCGCCTCTGAAAAATCAAACAAATTACATTCTGTAAATATTTCATTTGTATTTGGACTAAGACTTATTGGGAAAGGTCATTCGGCTCAATCCTGGTGTTCACACATTAAAAGGTTTTTCAGAACTGGACATCGAACGAGTGAAGGATTCAAAGCGCCACTCTTTACCTAATGTTAAAGTTGCCAGAAAAAAAATAGATTAGCTAAAAAAGGGAAAATGGCTAAAGATGAGCAAGAGAAGGGTATAACATATAAATCGGGGGGATTTTAAGTGTGTTGAAACTTTCTTAATATTAATAATAGATAAATTTATACTTTAAACGCATTTTTCTCAGAATTGATTTTTATTCAAAAACAGCAAATTTCAAAAATCATAACTCAAAATATTATTGTTATATTGTCTTTAAATTTTGTGTCCATATTCAGTAGAGTGTATTCTAGTGCATGTACTAAAATTGTTGGAAAATTGTTAATATATTTTTATTTATGGACTAAATATTGAACTATGAGGTTGTGAAATTGTCAAAAATCTTGTAATAAATTTTCGGTGTGTCACCAAAAATTTAATTTTTTATATATATGTTTAATTTTACTTGGAACACTAGATAATAACATGCAGTTGATTTTAATAGTAAAATTTTCCATATGAATTGATTTGTATGTCTTGTATAAGTTTTCAAGTTTTTGAATAAAAACTTAAAATTTTCAATGATTATATCATTTTTTTAATAATTATAATAATAAACTTTAAATATTTATGATATATAATTAGTTTTTACTAACAAACAATCTAAAAATAGCATTAAATAAATTTTATCCGACACATTTTAAAAAAAGTGCTTCGAACGTGTTCGGATACCTTAATAAGCAACTCTTTTGCAATTTTTACATACTAAATACAATACTTAAAATATAATTTCAACTCTTAAAATTTAGCAAATTCTAAATAAAATTGACGATTATCACTTTTAAATAGTTCACAAAAAAACGAATAGATGGCAGCACGTCAAGAACCATGGGTTCAAATCGATTTCGGATTATTTTATTAACGAAACAACTCTGAAAATCTATTCAAATTGTTTTTTGAAGCAAATTTTAACTGTTTTCTTTTAAATAAATTCATGATTATTTAAAAACAAGAATTCTTGTTAAATTAAGTACCCCTTGTCAATAGCGACAATTATACTCCTAAAACGACTGTACAAACGAGAGCATTAGACACGCCCACAGAAGGCGGAGGAAGGCGTCCCTATGACGTCAAAAAGATACTTTTCCCCGCCCACCGTCAGAAAGCGCGAGAACCAGCACACCTTTTATATATAGTCTAAACTATCCTTGGTTTAACCGTGTCTTTATTATATTCTCGTTCTCTTGTCTCTTATTTAAAATTATAATATATATGATTTTGTTTTTATTATTTGTAGAGTTAAAGCATATATATTTTTTAATATTTGAAGAATTTAGGTTGCATTCCAATGAAAAATATATTATGATACGAGATTCCCAAAACGACCATCGGAAAGTGAGTTGAGATGACAAAAGTGACTTCTTGGAGGGAATGCCACAAACGACGGTTCCAAGGGTGTACCCGGGGACCGACTTACAAGCTTAGGGGCCCAGAGCAAGAGAACATTAGGGGGCCCCCTCGATGTAACTCAAAATAATACTGCTAAATTTATGTATAGGCACACAATGCGAAATGACGTAATCAATCAGCTTTAATGCAAATTTAAATAATGCAAAAAATTATTTTTTTTAAAACTGCTAAATTTTTTCTTTTGAGAGTTTTACTTAACATTAATGGTCGGTATTTCAACAGAGTTTCTTCCTTCGTTTCTGTTAGCTTTTTTTTAGTTGAGCCAGATTCGTACGTTCTACCCATTTCGTAGTTAGAAAATGCCTAATGATTACAATATCAGAAAATTTGGTATAGGATTAAAGTATCCGTAAACGACTACGGATACTTTTTTTCTGTACCAAATGTGCAATTAGTATTAGTAAACCCTGTTTGTTTAAAGTCTTGGTCATGAATTGAATTTTGCAATTGATCCAAAGGGCATTTCTTTGACAAGCGCAATAAAAAAGGCGACATGTATCATGAACGTGCTGAAAAAGTTCAATTGATTAAATTGGATGAAATAGTAAAAGTTTTGCAAAATAATTAACAATTAATTTTAAAACAATTTTATAAACTAAAATTAAATGATTTAAAAAAAATCATTAGTAAATTTATTTTTAACTTTTTTACATATATTTAGCACTAAATCATTTTTGGGAGCCCCCTTAAAATGGGGGCCCTGGGCAAGTGCCCCGAATGCCCTGCCATAAATCAGTCTCTGGGTGTACCAGCTGTTAATGAGCAGCATGTGGTGGACTATTATGCATAAGTTTAAAGTGACTTATCATGGGGGAAACTTACCAGTGGCGGCTCGTCCACTACAGCAAGTACAGCTGGGCTGCACCTAAATTCAGTATTTTAAAACTAAAATCAGATATTTTACTAATTTTCTTAAATGAAGATTAGAATTGAAAATGAAATTTCTACGGTAGTAAACAAAATCTACGATAAATAGCAAGCATGTTACCGTAATGTACAATTCAGGAGGGGAAAAAACTACTGCAGCCATAAAGCGAAATTCGAAATCGGCTGCATCGTTGCCATGGTAACCTCTACGTAGTATGGAGATTCCTCCCCATGCTAATGCACTGCTTTTGTGAGAAAGTACAGACGAAATGAATTTTCTTGTTTTAGCTGCACTTGAGATTCGATAAGCTGATTGGCTCGTGCGTGAAGCGCGGGGATGGGTGGGTGAAACGAGAACTTACGTAAATCTCTCCAAACGGAAACGATTTTCGTGATAAATTTCCTGTTTTTCTGTTGTTTCAGGACCATTATGGTCCTGCTGTTGTTTTGTTATTTAAGTTAATATTAAAATTGACCGATTCGCATGGTTAACAGAAAGGAGGATTGCTTTAATTAAAAAAAATAAGTAAGTGTTTTTTATTTTTTTCGCATGTTATCATTTCGTAAAAATTGAAAGAAAACTTCGATTTGAGTAGTAAATAATAAAGAATTTCCGTTCATGTATGGGTTGTGGAAAATAAAGGGGGGGGGGGGGGGAAGAGGGGATGGGGAGATTCACATGATTTCGGCTGCACTATCATTTTCGACCACGGGCCGCCACTGAAACTTACCAGTAGTTTCTATTTCTTCCCTACAGCAGACAACTTTGCTTTTGTTTGTTTAGTCGCTATGCTTGCAATTATGGGAAAATGTGCTTATAATATTTTTTTCCCAAATAAATAATATTTTTATTCTATACGGTGCTCAATTTCTAGAAACAGAGGTACCGGAATTATAACCTTCCGTGGGGTGTGGGGGTGCAATGCATCAGCCATCAAATCCAAGTCTGGAATGGTATTTTTTTTTTCTTCCTAAAGAGAGGTACAGGAACGTCGTTCCGGTGCGTTCCGGCTCAAATCGAGCCCTGATTCTATATATGAATAAATTTAAATAAATAAATACTTATATTATATCTAGTGATGAGAGATATTTTAATAACAGGTATAAAATATCATTATTTCAATTTCTGATAATTGAAAATATTATTTATAAGAAATGAGTTATTTACTTGCTCAAAAAAAACAGTATTTCAAAATCAAAATTAAAAAAAAAAATTGAAAAAATTCGTACTTCAAACAATTAATAAATGCGCTGTTTAATTTTAACCAGAAACACCTCCTCCGTCAAACAAGAGCAAGCTAAAAAAAAAAAAAAAATTGAGAAAAAAAAAAAAAAAAAGAGTCCATGCAAGGGCCTTGGTCGAAAGTCGAAACGAAACTTATTCTATGATACAATATCATGATATAATTGACCGCAGAACGATCGCAGATTGCTGAATTGAGATGTTTACGTCACTTGGTAATTGAAACATTTCCAAGTTGAGATCCAAAATATTTCAGGCTAATGTTGGTATTTTTATAACAAAATATATTTTATTATTAGAATACTCACTTCGTTATTGGCACGTGTCCAAAATACGATCCAAATAATTTCAGAAATACTGTTGATATTTACGATTACGATTAAAAAAATATATATTTTATATCAGAACTGGTTGGTTCAAAATATATTTTTAAAAGTTTTCGATAGTGTGTTTATCCATGGCCATGGTTTATCATACGATTATTGAATCGGGATATTTTTTAGTGCGTTCTAGTCGGCGAAAGTTTATTGTTTTGTGGGAAGGGGCGTGAAGCGGTGAAAGTTCTTAAACCCATGACTCTTTGTGCGTCCGCATGTCTATGTACTCGTTTTGTTTATTGAACGATTCCTTCAAGATCTCCTTGTTGAGGACGAGGCCGTCCTTCCGGAGGTAGAGTTCCCTGCTGTTGTAGTACCCCGTGTGTTGGGCAGGGACTTTCTCCGACGGCCCCTTCTTCTTCTTCTGCTGCTGCTGCCTCTCGAGGATCCCTCGTCGTATGCGCGTGATATACTCGTGCAGCAGATAGAAGCTGGGTCGCCTTTTAGATTCCTTGTTCCAGCATGCCAGCATCACCATGTACCTGAAATTAGATACACGTATTTTGAAAATACACATTATCTCAACTAACTCAATATAAAAGTTACACACAAATTCGTTAATATCAATGGCATATTGTTCTGTATTTATCACTTGCGCGAGATTATTCGAAAGCTCAGCTTCAATTGATGACAATTTGTAATATTACTAAAAAAAAAAAAATTATGTGTGTGTATACATTATATTATAACAAATATATTTTTGTCAAAGTTAGGGTTTGTGGGGTTCACTTCATCTACCCGATACTCCCGCTTAGGCGAGGGTGATCACTTTGGCCTGACTGGCAGAGTTCCTTGGTTCGATACCGATGCGCAGCCAAGTTGTGTCTTACCGCCACAGGTTCGATTCCCGCAGTTGGATGAATTTTTATTCACTCCTATTGATTTAAATAAATTAATTGCAGTTCCTTGTGTGAAGTTTTTATCGCTTCACAGGAATATGTACGATTTATTCTGTTTGTTAGTTTCGTGTTTGATGTTCATATATATTCACGTTTCCTTGCGTTAATACAGCTTAAGTGCTACACAGGAATTCGTGTTCTGTAGTGTGTCTGTCTATGTGTCTACTTTTCACATCTGTTTTCTGATTGAAACGTTTCTGAAGGTTGGTGTTGTTTGGATAGCCCAGTGGTAAAGCACTTGTGCGCTAAACAAGGGGTCCCGCGGTTCGATTCCCGGTTGGATGATCTTTCCACTCCTATTAAATTAATTGCAGTACCTTGTGTTAATGCAGCTTTAAGCGCGGTCTCGGGAATATGTAAGATTTATTATGTGTGTTTGTTCCTTTGTTGATGTTATATATATAATTTATGAATGGTTGTGTTATAAATTAATATTATATATATTTAAAGTACTTACAGGGATTTGGGGCAATGCTCTGGTTGATCCAGTCTGTGACCCGACTGTACGTAGTCCCGCATATCCCAGTTGGCGACGTTAGAGTATGGGACGTTTCCACGTGTCATGAGCTCCCAAAGCAACACCCCGTAAGACCACTAAGCAATATATAAGATACAAAATATTAATGTCAAAGATAAACAAAAATAACGTTATTTGATTATCAAGTAACGAAAAACGTCAGGAGAGTTAACGATCCAATTACATTATTAAAAGATGTTTATTTCACTCAGGGTAGACCATAGACGTAGGAAGTAAGGGGGAAGGGGGGCTCGAGCCACCCAGAAATTATTTTGAAGGGGCTCAGGACAACCTAATATTATCCGATTTTGCCTATTTTTTTTAACTTGTTTAAAAAACCAATCGTTGAAAAAAGAATTCCTGCAAAGAGACATTAGAAAGGAAGAGTCCTTTACTTCTTCCTAAACGTGTTTTAAAGTTGGGAAGGGGGTGGGTGAGATTTTGCTTTGAAAGGTACAGTAAGACAATGAGTTCCTTTCTCAACTATTTTCAATCAAAGACGAATAGTACATAGCATTAGTCAAATGTCCACTTTTGCGAAAGAACCTGAAAATCACCTGTTCTGCTGCCAAAACAACACTTGAAATGAACATTTTCCTGGTTATGTTCTAAAGCTATCCAAACAAAACGGATACAAGTTAAAAAATATGATACACTTGTTTGGAAAAATGTAAGCATTGATTGATTTTTTTATAGCTCGCAACTCCATGTGTATGTATATATATATATATGTATATACGCAGCCGCCTCCATTTATGCCCGTACTTGCTTTTCTTTATATCAAGTTTTTAAACTCATCGGATATATAGCATATGACATTGCATTATAACTCTTTACCCTAAAATCTTGATACTATATGCAGCTAATTTTAAAGATTTTTTTTCGTTTTTACGAAATATTGACTCACAACATCTGTTTTCATAGAGTACACCTGATTCTCTAGAGATTCCGGTGCCATCCACCTGCAAGGCAACTTGGCGGTCCTGTCCTGGCAGCGGTAGTAGTCGTCCGTGTACACGTCCCGGGACAGACCGAAATCGGCCACCTTCACTGCCAACGAAGAGTCCAAGCTGAAACAAAACGAGCCACGTATCTCAATTTGTAAACATTTAAAGACATGCATACCACCACAGTCGTGTAAACATTATTATTTGAGTAAACGGAAAACGTTGGCTTTGATGAACAAAAATAGGTGGCTAACAAGTAGAAAACAAAGAGTACAAATTAAAGGAAAATACTCTCGATGGGTAGAAGTCAAAAGCGGAGTTCCACAGGGTTCTGTATTGGGGCCATTGTTATTCATTATTTTTATTGATGATATTAGTAAGAACGTTGCAAGTAGAGTTAGTATCTTTGCGGACAACTTAAAAATCATGGGCACCGTAAATTGCATAGAACAGGTAGAGCAATTGCAGGTCGATTGCAAGAATTTTAAAGTATAAAAACTCAAAATATAACCGCGTGTGAAGTTATGAAATGCAGTAGAAAAGTTCCAAAATCAGTAAAGGATGCTTTTATTGACAATTCATAACTAAATTAACCAGCGTGCAGCTCTAGTGCGACGTTAATTAACAAAAATCAAAAAATTATAGGTAAATTAAAGTATAAAATTAATCATCGCCAAATACTGGTATAAAGTAGTGCTTTGGACTACGTTCCGAATATTTCGAAAGTACCTACTTTTTGAGTGATTGCTAACTTCACATTGCAAACCAGTTTAGGACTTGATCGCACTTCCACCTTCTTCTTTCCTCCATATAAAAAAAATGACTTTTACTTACATGCAGTTCCTGGCTGCCAAATCCCGATGGACAAACTTCTTCTTTCCAAGATAGGCCATTCCAGAAGCAACATCAATGGCAAACTGCAGCAGCCTATTGACTAGAATAACCTGAAACGCGAGTTGTAGAATCAGAACAGTATAGGAATGCACAATCCACTTTGTGAGGTTCACTCACGGAGTAAAGAAAAAGGTGGAGATGATTTGGCGAGATTTCATGAGACGTAAGTTAGCAACCCCAAACTAGGCACAAACAAACCTAGTTTGCAGTGGTTTTCTACGAGGGTGCATTATTTTCAAATTAAGAAAACGCATGCTAAAACTTAAAAAATGATTTTTTGTGCAGTTGTGGGATGCAGCACAAGTTACAAATCGATAAAGGATGCTATTATTTCCACTTCATATGTAAATAAAATTATAAAATAAATTATCGCCAAGTACTGGCACAAAGTAGTGCTTTGGAATATCGCCAAATACTTCGCCAGTACCTACTTTGTCAGCGATTGCTTACTTCGCATTGCAAACCGGTTTTAGACTTGATCGTACCTCCACCTTCTTCTTTACTCCGTGGGTTCACTTCATTTACCCGAAACTCCTACTTAGGCTGGAGTGATCACTTTAGCCTGACTGGCAGAGTATCGGCGTAGCAAGCCGAAGTTCCTCGGTCCGATACCGAGCGCAACCAAATAGTTCTTAGCGCTACAATTGGTGACTTCCGGACTGCAGGTCAACGTAACCTTCGAACAAGCACTTGTGTGACACCACATCGGCATCAACCACTGCGACGTGATAACACTTCACGGGCATCTCAATAATTCGTTCTTCCGTCCGACTCACTGCGAGGGGGGTACTGTGGGGTTCACGTCATCTAAACTTGGTCATCTAAACAATACTCCCGCTTAGGCTGGAGTGATCACTTTAGCCTGACTGGCAGAGTATCGACGTAGCAAGCAAAAGTTCATCGGTACCGAGTGTATCCAAGTAGTTCTTAGCGCTACAACTTCTTTAATTTACAGATACCCTTTAAAAAGAGGTACTTCAAAGTGAGTTCCTGAACCTACTCGTTTTTCTTTGAGTACAATTCAATCGTAAATGAGCGATGACGTACTCAAATATAAGCAAACGTACTTTCTAAAAAAATGAGCAGTGTAATTTAATATTGATAATTTCAGCTTCGGTTCAAGCTATCTTAACAAAGCGACCTGATACACTTAAAATAGTTGTTCAGAAGATGGTTTTCCACATTATTTGATGTCAATTGCTTAAATGGAAAATCAGTTATTACGAATCAATCATCTTACTTCCCATTCTTTTGTCACACCTTTTTAACATTACTTCTGTTTTATAACTTCTTCAAGTCGCCCTGGCAGTACAACCGATAAGGCACTGGATTACGGTGCCTGAGGATATGGGTTCGATTCTTTGTAAGACTTGGTTGTAATTGTTGATATTTATTGAAAGTGATTTATGAAGGCAGCCTATGTAGACAAGCTACTGCTCTTTTTACTAATTTTTGAGTACAGGTCTTTTTCAAAACTGAAATCTATGATAAGCAACGAAAGTAATAAAAAATTAGTACATTTAACTTATTTTTAAGTACCTATTTTTAATGGGGTCCGATACCTTCGACATTTTTTTATTTTATTTTTATACTTGTACAATCCAATTTTTTTTCTCTTTCTAAATATGCATAAAAAACCATTTTAAGACGCTCAATTTTTTTTTTAAATTGCACATTTATTTTTAAATTAAAATTTTAGTAAATTTTTTAACAATTTTAAAATTCCTACTCCTTTTTTGTTTTTCAATATTTTGAAGCAATTTTTTTTATTTAAAATCTTGAATAATATGTAAATAGATGTATGCATTCAAATTTTGATTTAGATACATCACTTTAAAAAAATAAAATATATTAGAAATTTTGGAAAAAAAATTGACGAAAAAAAAATAAAATTCCATTTTAAGTGGTTTTAAAAAACAAATTATGGTAAAAATAGGAAATCTGAATGCATACATCTATTTAAAATATATTTATCTTGCTATACACACAAAAATTATGATTTTAAGCATAATAGTAAAAAGGCCTTAGCATTTTTAGTGTTCATTAAATTTCAAAACCTCGAACAGAGGTATTTGCTTTTAAAGTTTACATATAGCTTTTATAATAGGGAAATTTGAAGAGTGTGTCTCTTTAAAACATTCATAACTGAAAAAGTAATAGGAATTTTTTGAAGCAGTTTTTTGTGAGTTATTAAGATAAGTTTGAATATTATTTTTTAAATATAAAAAAAAATGAATTTTTTTGCGAATTTCGGGTATCGGACCCCCTTAACAACAGTGTATTAAAACATTTCTTGGATCGATCACTATATGTGTTTAGAAGTAGAATTATTTTTAATAAAGATTGAAATTTTAACAAAAAAATACAAATACATTATACCCCTCAAAAATCAAATTTAATAAAATCAACCTTATTTATGTAAACATTTTAGAGGAGGGGTCAGAAAAAGTAATTAACAAGTTTTGAACAAAAGAAAATTTCAGCTTTTGAAGCAAAAAGACTATGGTCACAAGCAAGACGCTTGCCGGTGAATACCATCCATTTTTTAATTAGAGCAGAATATTCTATGACCCAAGAACTGTAATAAAAGCCTGAGTTGCAATTTGTTAGGGGTCAGATGCCCCCTACTAATAATAAAATATTTAAAAATGTGAACGTATTAAAAGGATATAGCTGAAATTATAGTAAGATGAGGAATGCAGTAGATGGCGGCGTTCAGACTAATATAGGTCATGTGGAAAATACAGTGTAAAGTATCACTGCTTGGTATCAATTGACAATGCAATTCTTCATTTTTATATTATATAATTTAATTCATAAATGTTTCTAATTTGTGTTAAAAAAATAATATATATCGTAAAAATGAATATCAATGTATTTACTATTTAATTTATTGAAACTTTTGTTTAATCTCATATGTAGGATTTATTTAACGAATGCTTACTTTTGACTAATCTCTTACGTAGGATTTAGTTAATGAATGCTTATTTTTGTTTAATCTCTTATGTAGAATTTTTTAATGAATGCTTACTTTTGTTTAATCTCACGTAAGATCTATTTAATTTATGCTCACTTTTGGTTAATATGTTATGAAGGATTTATTTAATGAATGCTTACTTTTGTTTAATCTGTTATGTAGGATTTTTTAATGAATGCTTATTTTTGTTTAATGTCACGTAGGATTTATTTAATGAATGCTTACTTTTGTTTAATCTCTTATGTAGGATTTAGTTAATGAATATTTATTTTTGTTTAATCTCTTATGTAGGATTTTTTAATGAATGCTTACTTTTGTTTAATCTCTCGCAGGATTTATTTAATGAATGCTTACTTTTGTTTAATCTCTTATGTAGGATTTAGTTAATGAATGCTTATTTTTGTTTAATCTTCTATGTGGGATTTAGTTAATGAATGCTTACTTTTGTTAAATATCTTACGTAGGATTTAGTTAATGAATGCTTACTTTTGTTAAATATCTTACGTAGAATTTAGTTAATGAATGCTTATTTTTGTTTAATCTTCTATGTGGGATTTAGTTAATGAATGCTTACTTTTGTTTAATTTCTTATGTGGGATTTAGTTAATGAATGCTTATTTTTGTTTAATCTCACGTAGGATTTATTTAATGAATGCGTACTTTTGTTTAATCTCTTAATAAGGATTTAGTTAATGAATACTGTTTTTGTTTAATCTCTTATGTAGGATTTAGTTAATGAATGCTTACTTTTGTTAAATATCTTACGTAGGATTTAGTTAATGAATGCTTACTTTTGTTTAATCTGTTATGTAGGATTTTTTAATGAATGCTTATTTTTGTTTAATGTCACGTAGGATTTATTTAATGAATGCTTACTTTTGTTTAATCTCTTATGTAGGATTTAGTTAATGAATACTTATTTTTGTTTAATCTCTTATGTAGGATTTTTTAATGAATGCTTACTTTTGTTTAATCTCTCGTAGGATTTATTTAATGAATGCTTACTTTTGTTTAATCTCTTATGTAGGATTTAGTTAATGAATGCTTATTTTTGTTTAATCTTCTATGTGGGATTTAGTTAATGAATGCTTACTTTTGTTAAATATCTTACGTAGGATTTAGTTAATGAATGCTTACTTTTGTTAAATATCTTACGTAGAATTTAGTTAATGAATGCTTATTTTTGTTTAATCTTCTATGTGGGATTTAGTTAATGAATGCTTACTTTTATTTAATTTCTTATGTGGGATTTAGTTAATGAATGCTTATTTTTGTTTAATCTCACGTAGGATTTATTTAATGAATGCGTACTTTTGTTTAATCTCTTAATAAGGATTTAGTTAATGAATACTGTTTTTGTTTAATCTCTTATGTAGGATTTAGTTAATGAATGCTTACTTTTGTTAAATATCTTACGTAGGATTTAGTTAATGAATGCTTACTTTTGTTTAATCTTTTATGTGGGATTTAGTTAATGAATGCTTACTTTTGTTAAATATCTTATGTAGGATTTAGTTAATGAATGCTTACTTTTGTTTAATCTCACGTAGGATTTATTTAATGAATGCTTATTTTTGTTTAATCTTCTATGTAGGATTCAGTTAATGAATGCTTACTTTTGTTTAATCTCACGTAGGATTTATTTAATGAATTCTTATTTTTGTTTAATCTTCTATGTAGGATTCAGTTAATGAATTCTTACTTTTGTCTTATCCCTTATGTAGGAACAGAGATCTCCGTTTTCCATGAACGGCAGAACAATGGAGGGGGCGCTCCCTTCGCAGCACACTCCCAACAGGCTGAGGACATTCGAATGATCGAAGTCCTTCATGATGAGCGCCTCTTTCAGAAAACTTTCAACCGTTTGGACATTGCTCCAGGAATCTATTGTAATCACAGGACACAAATTCAGGCTTAGATTCTGATTTATATCGCAGCCTTTAGTTGTAATTTGTATTTATTTCAACAGACGCCGTGCCGTTTGTTAAAATAAATACAAATTACAGCTAAACGTTCAGGATATTATAAATATACCCACCAAAAAAACAAAAACTTTAGAAAAGTAAAAGTTATCCTTAATTAGCTGAATAAGAGGTAAATAAAGGAGTTATAAACGAATTAATTAAAGGAGATAATAGGCTAGTTGGCCTGAAAAATAAGTAAATTGAACATTCAACTTTTGTTTGCCTATTCCATCTATTATTTTCTAAAAAAAAAAAAAAATTTTGATTATTTATTTTACTGAAGAGAGAACTACTTAAATTTGTGTTCTTTTCAGTAGCTACTTAAAATGTACTAATTCTGGTTTAAAAAAAACAAAGGACTGATATCCCACAGAAAAACTTTAGAAAATTAAAAAACGCTAAGCCACTCCACCCTTTATAAAAAACTCTAAAATATTCGGCTAAAAAAGTTGCGATATCAAATTACCAAACCAAGTGCAGTAGGGAGCTCAACCCTGCATAAAAGCTACTCTGCCCTTTTTTTTTAGCTCGTTTAAAAATTTATCGGCATTTATACATACAACGTACTCCACCGCTGGGCAAAGATTGAGCAGATACAGTTCTACGAATACTGTTTTTATTTTTTACGGGCCATATATAAGGTTCTAGAATATATTTTACGAACGCATTAACATGGGGAAGTTGGTCAGAGTATATATAAGCTAGTCCGGTTGGGCGTTCGTTCCTTGTTGGCTGCTTTGGCGAGGTGGCGTTATTTCTTCTTTATTGGCTTAGCGTTGCGAACCCGACCGGGTCGCTTGATAAATTAAATGTTCAAATGAGATACCAAAACGAAGAATTCTGTTATTCTTTTTGTGCACAGTGTCACCACAACCAATCATGTGGCGTTTCGATGTCATATGACTTTGTTTCATTTTGATTTGATAAGTTCTGATTTTATATTTTATGTTGGATATGATAAGAAATACTTTAAAAATACAATGAAAACTCAATTATGTGCATTTTATCCAACTATACAAATTCTTCAATGTGCAATTTTATGATGTTTATCTTTATCACCCTAAAAAGCATAATTACAATTGTGCGTATCAATTATGGTTAATTTGCTGCTTTAATATCATTGATTTAGAAAAGAATTGAATAATAAATATTTTGGTTATGCGTAACTCCAGTATTGAATCACATAAAAAAATACTTACGTTCATGAAGTGTTTTGATTGCGACTCTTATATCTTCGGTTTCTTCTGGTCGTTGCAGTAAACCTTCAAATACACATCCAAATTGTCCTGAAAAAAATATTAACCGACTTTAAAGCACACCAACTAAAACCGCCAAAGGAGAAAGGTTATCAATTCGACTGTTGTATTATTTTGTAATGTATGTTCGAGCAAGATATCTGTTACAATTCAGATATTTTGAAAATTATTTATTTGTTGGTTAGGGATACATGTCTTACTTAGGCACCTTTTGAAAGAAATATCCGGCATTCAACTATCCGAAATGCTGAATTAACCGGACCATTTGAAAAAAAAATATTGTTTGATTTCGCAAATTCTTTTTTATTGAATAGAGAAAACTCCACTTTAGCAAAAAATGACAATTTTTTTTTTTTTTTAAATGGTTACCCAGCTGTGATATACCTTAAAATATAGATTAACAGGACTCAGTTTCCATTTAAGCGTTTGACATCAAATAATTTGGAAAACCATCTTCTGAACAAATATTTTAAGTTTATCAGGTCGCTTTATGAAATCACACTGTTCATTTTTGAGAAAGTACGATTACTTAAATGTGGGTACGTCATCGCTCATTTATGATGCAATGTACTCAAAGAAAAACGAGTATGTTCAGGTACTCATTTTAAATTACCTATTTTTTTTTTACATTGTACTAGTTACTGACAGCAATTTTTTTTTCTTATAATGGTAAAAATGTTAAACGAGGAAAAGCAATAAACAGATATTTCATGAATGCCAAACCTGCGCCCACATTCTCGCCAATAACCAGCCAACTCTTTGGGATGACGAGGTTCTTCTCTTCCAAAAGCGCCAATATTTTGCTGTCCAGAGGTGGCATTTCGAAGCCTTCTTCTGAAAACATAAGTTGGAATTATATGGGTTTCGCCAAATATTTGGTGAAAACAATCGAATGTACAACATACTGACTAATAAGCTACTCTTAAACTTTTTATTTTTGTTAACTCTGTTTCTAAAATTAAAATTACCTTTTCCAATTTTTTTTCCGCTGATAATAAAATGTGTAGGTACTATAAGAGAATCTGTTCCTCGAGAATTTTAATATTAAACTTTTTAAAATTTGGTGATTTGACAATTAACCTCCAAAAATGGGATGAACATTTTACAAATCCATAACGAGTTGATTTTTTTATAATTTGCTAAACTTATGGTTGACAATAATTTCCAAAATGGTTTTCAATAAGGGTTACTTACAGTTTTTGATTATCCATATATATTGGCAAAATTACATTTGAAAGAAACAAAAAATGTGTAAAAAGAGTGATTGAGTCTTTAGGGTTTTCGAAGGTCGTGGCTCCGTAGAAGCCTTCGCCTCCAGTATGACAAGTAATTTAACATAACATTAGCTCTAGGCTACATAAATGAAGTTTACCATTACGAATAGGAACTTTGAACGGGGCATCACGGTTAAGGGAGGATCCTATCAACTGGCATAACTGTTGAACAGGAGAAGTAGTAAGCAGGTTGTTATTTCTTCAGGATTTTTTTTAAAATTCCTTTCGTTTCTTTACATAATTTTATTTACAGAAGGTTATTAAGGATTTACGAGAGTTAACTTGCTAGCAAGAACGCCGCCCTTGGACGGTGAATATGTAGGGAATCTGTGTGATCATAGACCACTAGGTTTCTTAACTCTTCATTGCCAATATGGTCTATTGATCAATAGAAGTTAGTGGCTAGCTTGCCAATAAGGTATGTAGTGAGCTGGCTATGTCGATGTCGCGTACGAACCATTTGGATCTCGTGATGTAGACTCTCAGTAGGTTTATTTGGAATTTGTCAAAGTTATCAATTCTGGTTTTACAGGCAAAGGCCCATATGGGGGCTGCGTATGTAAATATCGAGTTTTTTTTATAATTTAACTCAGAATTTTAAAAACAACAGTATCAAACAAATTATTTGTTTAGATATCTTACCATTTATAGCCGTGTCGATGTAATGTAAGCGAACCCCCTCTGTTGGACGATCTCGTTTGTAAGATCTCTTTTTCCTGTGCTTAAAGCACGTGAAAGCGACGGTAATGACACATACAAGCACCAGAACAAAGACAATCCACCAATTCGAACTCAAGTTCGTCAGACTTTCGATTGTCGGATAGCCGGGACGTCCGTCTTCAGACTTTCCAACCGTTATGTATCCTATTTGGTGCCAAGTGTATCCTAACAGGACCTGGAAGAAATACGGTTTATTTCGCGGGGAAAATAAGAAATATTTTCTTTGCTTAAAACTTTTCACTTCTAATAATATTGTCAATTCCGTGGAGCACAGTTTTTCAAAAGGAATGTGATGCGCAGTGCAACGTCACAGGCTGCCGCGCAGAAAATCTAAAGGCAAAATATTGAGGATTCACGTTGCCTTACCCTATGACTTATGACTTAAGGATGGGGGCTCCAAATTGGAGCAAGCACTGCGACCAGAGGTCTATTGTACTTTCCCCTGAAATAAATCTTTGATCACTTAAGAAAAGAGATCCGTGGCTGAAGCAAAATTCAGCAATGACCTGACAGGAATATCATGGAGCTCCCAAGGCTCAAGTAAGTGACGTCCCAAGTGCTCAAACCTCTGGGCGGAGAAGTCACATTCACAGAGAATATGTACAACGGTTTCATCATTATTCCTACATCCCCTACACAAAGGGTCATCCTTGACCCTCATAATAGTTAGATGCCTACTGAGAGTATAATGCCCAGTTAGTAATCCAATTGCCCTACGAATACCAGAGCGATGGAGCTTTAACAGCTCCTTATGACGAGAGCTAGGACATCCACTATTTAGTTCTCTAGCTTGTCTCTGGTCTGATGCGCTGCGCCAGTCCTCGTACTGTAAATTCCTAAAAATAGAGAAGACAGTACCTCTGATAAGTTCATTAGAGATACCTAATGCTGGCTCAGGACCAATGAAGGGGGAACAAGTGCCTTACCCTATGTTTGCATCGCTTGTAAAAGGCGAGATTGCGTTTAAAACTCAAAATAATAGCACACGATTAGGCACAAATATAAGTACTATTATAATTTTTATTATATGTGGATTATTAAAGCATAAGTTTCCAAATAATTTAACTTTTTCGTATTCAAATAAAATAAAAAATCAGACATCATGTCTGATAACTTTTTATGCCAAGTTCTGCTTACCAGTCTAATTATGTTCCCGAAACACGATTAATCGAACCTAACCATAAGATACAACTAAAGTTAAGATTTAAACGATTTTTCGAAAACCACCGGGAACTTTGTTTTACTAAAAGTGAATTGCTTACTAATCCAAAGATGCATGAATACGTTAAGCATAAACATTATACAGGTCTTTTACAAAACGCTTTGATATTATTCAAAGCCTTATTAACAGGTCATTCAGGAAATAATTTTAATAGTGTGAATTGATTAATAAAGAAAGAAAAGTGTTTCGGGATTTATGGCCATTTCAGATCAAGAAGAGAAACAGAAAATTTATTAAAAATCAACTTTTCTGAACTGTTAATGTTTTTTTTTGTAAAATTAGTTCATAGTTACAGTTAACATTACTGATCTTTTAGTTATGCGTGCATTTAATATTACTATATTTTTATCATTATTACCGAAAATAAAACAATTAAAAGATCTTTGTTGATTTACATTTAAATGTGTTTATATTTCTTACATAACCAAAGCCTGTGAAGCCCCGGTTTACACATTAGATTTTATTAGAGGCTTAGACCCCCCCCCCCCCCCCTTCAAATCACTCAACCAGGAAAATACATTATCTTTATATATATTTCTCTTACGCGGTGATTGAAAAACGCTGTTTTTCTGTACGCTGAGTGGCAACAGTTTATTTGTTTACAGAATTCTGTTGCGCCCGCATTTTTATTTTGCCATTATGTAAGGAATTTTGACGATTAATCCCTTTAATTCATTGTTAGATAATTATTTTGATGATGTCAGCTTAAATTAGGACTAATATAAGCCTTATAAATTAAAAAATAGAAGTTTTGAAAAACGCTTTTCCCAACTTTCAATGCAGAAAAAATAAGGGTGGCGCCATCTGTTAGCAATATTGAAAACTAGATTTCTATAAGCTTCATTTTTATGACGTAAAAACTTAGTAAATTACACACCTCTGGTAGGCAAGATTTATGGTAAGCTTAACGTCATTTATGGCCAAAACAAACTACCAATAATGTTAGAAATTTAACTGAAACGCGGGAAAGGTGTGGAAATAACGTGGAAAATAAATAAATAATGGTACGCTTGCCAGTGGTACCATTGTTTTCATTTGTAATTAAAAAGAAATTAGTTAATAGATTTTATATTGATTTTATATTTATATTGACATGGCGTAAAACTGTAGTGATGCCAAGATGAATATTAATTTAAATTTACAATTTCAACTTTTAAAGTTTTTAGTAATATAATTAAAAATGTATTGTTACTAGGACACATTGTTATTGTGTCTTACCTTTTAGCGAGCGAAGCGAGAAGTGGTTTGCGAAGCAAACCTATGAGGATTGCGTAGCAATCCTCCGGGGGTTGGCGGAGCGTTAGCGGAGCAGGGGGCGGAGCCTCCTAGTAACCCTAATTAGTCCTTTTTTTTACTACTAAATATTTTTGGGAAAAAAAAACTTTAATAAACGTAACTTAGTGAGAAAAAAATCATAAATTTACATGTGGTTTAATTTGTTCGTAAATGAAAGAGAAAATTAAATTTACGCAAAATATTAGTAGGAATACTCAACAGTTTTTAATTTCTTGTAATAAATTTTCAGTGCCAGCTAAATTTCGATTTGATCTTCTATGTTCCATTTGAAGGAGAGTAATATAAAAAAAAAGCTTCCGTTTGAAAGCGGGCTATCCCTTAATTTGAAGTCTGATGGTTTGTTGAATGCTTCCGGAATTTGAATTTGGTGCCGAATAAAAAATATATATTTATATTTTTAGTTGTATAAATATAAAATTAAAAATAAGTAATTTTGATAAACAGAAATCAAAACCATACGACATCTGTATACGCACATTTTTCGTAAGATTTAAAAAAAAAAACTTTAAAAAAAATAACTAAAATTCCTTTAAAATAAATAAAAATAACCTACAAATGGTAAAAAAAGACTTAAAACTTCATTTATAAATTACTAGCAAAAGTACCTGTTCTTCGCACGGAGGTAAATAAAATAACGACAAATACCTAAAAATATATACATTTTCTCTCCTCCCTGGAATAATTGCATATACCATTTTAGAATTCCTCCTTAAAAAAGTTAAAGCTGTTTTTTTATAATTTTAATATTTTTATTTTTAATAAATTAGAAGTTAAAAAAGTAAAAATACATTTATACAATTTGGTTGCTAATACACCGATACAAATCCTATAATTTATAGTTTATCTCTCAAAAGGTATGGAGTTTTAAAAATTAAACATTCCTGAACAAAACTACTTTTATAAATTAATAGGAATTTTCTTTCGGTATGGGTAGTTTCGGTACATAGTTGCATGAAATCCCATAATAAAAAACGACATTTGTAAAATCCTTAACTCCAAATGAAATCAGCTGATGGGTATAAATAATATGCTATCGTGTAGACGAAAGTCAGACGTTTTTTACGTGCCGATTTTTACCCCCCCCCCCCCCCTCCTCTTTTACTATGTCCAGATGCCCATGTTTTAAATATTTTCCATGAATGCTATTATTACAGAAGAATAACCTTAAGAATATATTTTTATTTCCGTATGAATGAATTAAAAATTTTGTATTTAATTATTTTGTTAAACCATTTGTCATAAAATTTTTATTTTGCGATTCTATTGTTATTGCATTCGCATCGAAAAATACCTGTAATATACAGTAAGTTTCCACAGCAAATTAAAGCCAAGACGCACCTCATCCAAAGAATACACTGTTATAACTTGGCGATAGTTTAGCAAACGGTGCAGCATATTATAAACTCACCATGTACTTTCAATCATTCAGAACATTTATTCAGAACAACAATTCAGAACAACAATTCAGAACAACAATTCAGAACATTTAATTCTTAATGATCGCCATTCAATGTTTTAAAAGGAAATATTCATTGGCACATTAAATAATATATTTATTTTCTCAACTATCATTTGGTATCTGTGGAATTTTATTCTTTAATAACATTAGAAAGTCAAAGAGTTGAAAATTCACAGTAAAACTAAGCTTCGTATAATTTAAAAAAAAATACTTGCATAAAATATTTTCAAATGAATGAAATGGACGTTCATACACAAATTACTAACATTCTGGAAAAATTGTTCTAAAAGTTCGATCTAAGATAATCAAATATAGTTACAATTAACCTGTATACAAACAAAACAAAAGAGATAATTCACAATTATAACATTTTAAAACAATTCTAAACCATTTCCCTAAAATAAAATACTGGTTGTTTAAATTTTTGAATGAATCCGTATTGTAACAAAAAGCCCAATGTGCAGACGTTTTTCGATAATTATTAAATCAAACGTAATGACGTCATTTTTAAAGTGTCAATAACGAAATTTTTTATTTAAATTGCATACGATATGTTCATCTATGTTAAGTCAATGGAATATATTAAAACAGTTATAACATACGAAAGGAACATCGTACAAACTTAAAAATTATCACAAAAAATGTATAATTTTTCAAGTAAAGTATTCTGTAAATTTTATAAAGCTACGCTTTGTAGTTATGGAGTATTCCGTGTAAATATCGGTATTCTAATTGGTTTATAATTGTTATATTATATTTTCGCTTTTCCCCGTTGATTTTAACTGAGTTTACTGTTGCCACTTCGTGAAACTTTGCTGACGTACGCTAAAAAATTTCATAACATTCGAATGGAACATCGCAGAGACTCGAAAATAGTCGCGTTAAAATTCTTATTTTTCGAACTAATTATTCAGTGAATTTCAAAGCTCTACGTTTTGTAGTTACGGAGCTTATTTTGTACTGACAAACAAACAAACAGAGATCCGGACACATTTTGGAGATTTCAGCTTTATATATAAGATATTGTTATACTCGGGGACAACCTAAGTTGAACATGCAGCGGAAGCTACGATACGTATAAATATTCCATTGCTTTGGGCTCAACTTAGGTTGTCCTCGAGTATAGTCAGTATAGATTTCAAGTAGTTCTCAAATGCATTACTATTGCACTGATCGATCGCGAACATGCTAAACACCGACTGCGCACGTCGTCTCCTTGCCTTTAGATTTGTTTCGGGTAGCCGAGATGCCGGTTTGTTTCCCAACGTGCGACTTCCCAGGTAGCACAACAATATTGCCCGATATTGGGCCAATGTTGGCCAATCACGCTGGGGATTGGTGTATATCGACCGTTCGTTTGCGACATTAGCCAATATCGCCCAATGTTACCATGCCGATACTGAGGATTCAACAAATTCTTATAAAACCTTCAAAGTTGTAAATTTGCACTTTATAATAAATAAATGGATAGAGGCAACAAATATACACAATTTTTATGTGATAAATGAAGATTTTTACTCGTTTTAAAGATTTTGTCGGTTTTAACTCGGTGAATCTTGGTCAATATCGGCCGGCGATTCCCATGTCAAATACTGAAGTTTCAACAAATTCTTCTAAAAGCTTCAAAAAACTACATTTGTTAACAAAAAAATGTGCAGAGAGAATAATTTTTCAAATTTTTTACGTAATATCTCCAGATTTTTATGCTTTTAAAAGAATTTATATCGACTTGAATCGGTTGATATATTGTTCAGAACGCTCAAGCGATGCGCATGCGCAGATTACATCCTGTTATTTATTTTCGATCTTCTGCCATTTTGTGGCCGCAAATCCGAAAAGCCCGGGATTTTTGTATAGGAAGCATCAACTGCAACTAAATATATATCATATTCAACCAATTATTTGTTTAACAAAGTATTATAGGTAAAAAAACTGTGTAGTATATTTTTTTTTACAGATTGTTGTTTATTTTCCGGAATTTACAGTAAAATTCACCAACTGTACAATCTCTTAATAGAAGCATCGTATCGTTAAATTTATAAGTTTACAAAAAAAACTTAGATTTTCTAAACTTATTTATAGAAAAAAATATATTTAATTAATTGTGGTTTTATAGTAGTAGTGGGTTATTCTGATTGAAATATTTTTATAGTTCTCTAACTAAGTAAATTCTATTGAGAATATCTACCAATATAATATATCTACCAATATTAATAAATATTAAAGAATTTCCGTTCAGGTATGGTTGTAGAAAATAGGGGGGGGGGGGTCACATGATTTCAACTGCACTAACAGTTTCGACTATGGGCTACCACTGATGTTTGGCTAAAATGCATTGTACGGTCCCCCCTGGCGACTTTTTAAAAAAGATATATTTGCAACGCTGGCACGTTCTTGGCGACAACCGGTTTTGTTGAAAGATTTCAATTTTCTCCTTGCAGGATAGCTGAAAATTTTAACTAGATTTTCAGGGAAATCAAGGAAGACCGTAGAGTACATTTAACCATATATTCCAGAAATATACCAGGACATGATAATTTTGTTACAATGCATTATATTCCTGAATTCCTCTTCCTGCCGAAAAAAGCCTTACCTACCTTATTTGTTATGGATATAAGAAAATTTAATGTTAGCCTGTTTTACCCTGTTCAGTAGTTATTGTGTACTAGATGGTAATGAAAACAACCCAAATTAATCGAATATGCTTTATCGCTATATTGCACAATCTTTGAGTGCATTATTTATTAAATCTTCATTTGGTTATTCAGATGTGTCTTAATTCCAAAATATATTAGTTCCATTATGATTTGAAAGTTCGCTGCAAATTTAAAATGTATTTTAAGCCAGCACATAAAAGTATAGGTGCTAGGCAGTTGGCCAAAGCATTTGAAGTACTTGCTAAAATCGATTTAATACCATGTTAAAATTTAATATATTTTTTTATCACTCAAGCTTGTATTTAAGCAATTTTAGTCGTGTTATTTTTTTTAGAAAAAAGTATGAGGAATAAATTAGAACAACATAATATACAGCATTAAGAAGCTGATAACTAGATTTATTAAGAAACTGATCACTAGATTTCCTCTTTCAGTTATTTTTGACTTGTTATTTAGCATTTGGTATTTTTCTCTTTCATTTAATATGTGTTATTCCTATTTTATTTTAGCTGAATTTCCACTAGAGCTGCTCACGGATAACTTGAAGAGGCTGCATTGATTAAGGGCCCCAAGATCAGTTTTGAAACCCAAAAGTCTGATTCATGAATATAGAGCTTGAAACTCATTTCAAGAAATATACTCCACATCCTGTAGCCTGAAGCCACTCGGATGGTAGCTACTAAGTCAACAAACACCCAAACTGGCACCTCGCTCTCCCAAATTTCCACACCATGACCAATGTGAGGATATTTGGGCCATGATAGATTTATCTCCAGCCCCTTTTCCCACCCTGCCTTTGCTGGCCTTCTGGACAATTCAAGGCCAGGAACAAACTCACAATACTCTAATTAAAAGATCAACACTTTTATGTGAAGACTATTGTAAGAGGAGTGTGAAAGCAGATTAGTTTTTTAAATGGAATTTAAAGCAAAAGTAAAAAGTGTTAAAATAAAAATGTGGTTTAATAACTCTTAGAATGTTATTTAATATTTAAAATAAAACTTGTGCACCAATGATGGAGGTAGGAGTATGAATCGTTAACCAATTATGCGATTGAGTCACTAAGTGATAAGGTTTGTTTAGAAGTGGTCTCAGTGGAATAATTGGAAGTGGTAACTGCAGTAAACTTTAATGTTGGTAGAAATAATTTTCATGAATGTCTTGTTTGTATTCGATTTTGTTAATTGACTTGTTTATTTTATAATTATCCATAGAAATCAACTAAATTCTTAAACTTTCTCATAATGAGGCATTAGCATCATTAGTCAATAATACAATTAAAGAAGGATCTGTAAACACAGCTTCAGACTTTTCAACTATGGTCAAATTATAAGGAAAATGTCTTGGCTCGGTTACTAGGTGTTAATTTTTTTTTGGTTCCTAAATTACAAATAATTTGAAATTGAAACACAATGTAAATAAAGTATAATTTTTACTTTCTTTACAACAACTGACGTCAAACACAATACACATTTTCAGAAATTTATTTTGCTAAACATAAATAAGCAACTTATAAAATTATATTATATATTTGAGCATATTTAATTTTTATCAATATATTTTATGCTTATTTTATATCTAATATATCATGCATTCAACTGTTGTTCTACATATACCAACTTAGTAGTATTTTAGATTATAAAAGTACACTTAATGTGTTATAAATGAAATATGTGCTCCAAACTTCAAGGAGTATCCAAATTATTCTACAATACTTGTTACGTTAGATTTCTTTTTTACAATAGAAGGGAGTCATAATATTTAATTGAGGTAAGTGAATTTGGCCCCAATATTTTATGCCACAGGTGTATAACAATTGTAACAAAAGATAATTTAAATTTCTTATAAATGCTAAAAAGTTTTTAAAAAAGGTCAAATTTGTTTTGGTATTTTAACTAAATTGCTTAAAAGTTTACAAAAACCTGCTTAAATGCAGATATCTAACTATCTTAAGATATTAAATTAGCCTACCAAAAATTCTTAAACTTGCTTTTCAATCTAGCATCATTAACCTTGACAATTTTTTTTTCTTCCATTTTAAAAACTAATTTACTATGGTGTAAATAACATTTACACTAGCTTGGTGATAAAATTGTAATGTATGAGATGAAGGAATACAAGATAGAAATATTTTGAATTGTGTTTCTAATTTTAATTTTTTTAAATAGTAAAGTGTAATACATTTAATTTAGAAAAGTAAATGTAAATATATTTTTAAATAATATTACAGATAACTTAGTTCAAAATTAACTAATTTAAATTCTTTTGAAGAATTATAAATTTGTCTGTAATTTTAGGAAATTTAAAATTTTAATTATTAAATTTTTGAATTATAATTTTATTTTTAGATTTTTATTATTATATAGATTTGGAATACACGTTTTTTTAAAGAGAAAGAAAATGAGTATTATAGTCCAATATTTTCCACAGAAGAAAGAATATTTTTCACGCAACAGCTTTAAATAATCAAAAACAAAAGAAACATTGTTTTATAAAAATATTTTTTTTTAAAATTATTCATAGTTATTCAGTTCATCAATATTGTAAAACGTTGCTTTCAAATATATTCGATTTCGGCTAATGTCGAGTCGATCAATGTAAATCGGCCGCCTTTTATTTAATATTGACAGATATTGCTTTGGCAATATTTGCCAATATTGATAAAAGGTTAACCATTTGACATTGGCCAACCCGACATTCGCCAATATTAGCCGACCTAACGTTAGCCAATATTGGCCAATATCGGTTGAGCAATATTTGCCAATATTGATAAAAGGTTAGCCATTTGACATTGGCCGATCCGACAATCGCCAATATTGATGTACAATATTGGCCAGTTCAACATTACCCAATATTGGCCAATACCGCTCTACAATATTGGCCAATATCGGTCCGGCAATATTGCCCAATATTGATAAAAAGTTAGCCATTTGACGTTGGCCGATCCGACATTCGCCAATATTGGCCAATGTTGCCGAAACTCTCTTTGCCGATATTGGCCAATATTACTGTGCTACCTGGGTTCCCTTCAAACCCAGTTACTGGGCCCCTAGGCTGAATATGTGGTGCGATCCCCCCCCCCCCCCCTAGTTATATGGGAGGGGCATTTGGAAGGGGCATTTGGATTCCCCTCAGTAAATAAAAAAGGGTCAACCCTATGGCCAGTGCGCCACTGAAAGAAACAAACTGTTAGGAAATACAAGATAAACTGTTAGGAAATACATGATGTGTTTTCAATTGCGCCATCTGGTGGCTACGGAAGATTTAACATGAACATAATTTTGGTTCGAGGTACCTGGTCCCAGCGAGGGCTATAAACCTCTCCATCTAAGATAAAGTCGAAATATGTGAAACGGAATAAAAGTCTAAATGAACTGTGCAAAACAAACATTCGCCCGAAAGCGACCACTCACTCGGAAAACCACCAATCAAGCCAGGACAAGACACAGGAAGAAACGGACCGGACAACAAGAAAACCAGACATACCCCCCCCCCCCCCCCCCCCCCAAAAAAAAAATGCCCAAAGGAACGAAAAGAAAGCTAAAACACGACCGGAATGAAAGCGGATTTAAACCCTCTTTTTTTTTTTATTTAAAATAACATATCTGTGATTGTCTTATTCAGACCCTTCAACATTCATCGAAAATATTATGTTTGAAAATAGTCTTGAGAAGCATTGAGCTTGGTTAAAATAATGTGGTGGAAAGAATTTTACAAAGTGTTTCCTTGCGGTATGTAACTTGGTTCCTAGCGATCAGAGGACAGCAGCACTGCCTCCGAGCCATGGTAGCTTGTCAGGAAAGGGGAAGGAGCGGTATTTCACCAGCGTGAGTCATGATGAATTGTTCTTGGTCTTTTATAGACTTGTGTTATGTGTGCGTTATACTTGATAATGTTCTGAAGGTGTTCAATGTTGGAATCTTCCATTTTTTTAAAATAGTTGTGTGCTGTAGATAGAATTTCAGAGTCAATGCTATTGATTTTTAAGTCTCTATAGAGAATGGTATTACGAACAAATTGGGGGGCACTAGTTAATCTTCGAATTTGCTTGTTTTGGAAGGATTGAAGAATGTTTCTATTGGATTTTCTTGTAGCACCCCAGGCAGGGCAGGCATAAAGTAGAATAGGCTGAATCATAGTTAAATAGATGAGCCTTTTATTTTTGAGAGACATTTTAGAGTTTTTCCCAATCATGGGATTAAGAAGGATAGCTGCAGTTCTTGCTTTGTTCAGGGTTTTCTTTATATGAGTTTGAAAAATTAGGTGCTTGTCTAGGTGAACGCCAAGATATTTTGTTGATTTTCGAAGTGGAATTTCTGTGCCAAAAATTTTAAGTTTGTCTTGTAGTTTTTCTTTGATATTTGTTCTAGTGAATAAGACGGATTCGCTTTTATTCGGATTAATTTTGACCCTCCAGTCTGCACACCACTCTTCTACATCATCAAGGGCGTCTTGGATTTTGTTAAAGGCGTGTTGCATGTTACGTGAAGCTGAAAGAATTGCAGTGTCGTCTGCGTATTGGGCTATTATACAATTACTACATTCAGGGAAATCATTGATGTATAAATTGAAAAGCACTGGCCCAAGAATGCTTCCCTGTGGGACTCCACCAGTAATATTTCTTTTTGATGACAATGTATTATTAATTCTTACTTGGAATGTTCTATTTTCGAGAAAGGATCTAATGAGATGGATGATATAGGAAGCAAAACCTGCACTGATCAGCTTACAAATCAATCCCTCATGCCATAAGCTATCAAAAGCTTTTTCAATGTCGAGAAAGCATCCGCCTACAACCATTTTGTTATTAAAATTTTGGCCAATGTATTCAACAATGCGATGAACTTGGTGGACTGTGCTGTGTCCTTTTCTGAAACCATATTGATTAGAACTTATGATATTATTGCTTTCAATGAAATTTTGCATTCTGGCATGAATGACTCTTGGTGGGTAGAAGACTTATGGGTCTGTAACTGGTAGGATTTTTGGATTCCTTGCCAGGTTTTTTGAAAAGAATGACTATTGCGTGTTTCCATTGGGGAGGAAAATATTTTAGTCTAAGACAAGCATTAAAGATATTTGTAATGAGAATGATGTTGATTTGCGAAATGTTCTTGAGAGCTTTATTTGAGATGTTGTCGTAGCCGGGTGATTTTCTAGGTTTTAAGTTATCTGCAATTTTTCTGACTTCCTGAGGTGTTGTAAAGGTGATAGGTGGCGAGGTGTCTCCTTGGAAAAAAATCTCGACTCCCTCTTCAACTTCTTCTTTAAAATCAATGTTAATTGGGTCTTGATGTGGAGAAAACTGTTTATAAAGGCTATCGGCCAAGACTTCTGACATCTCTTTCTCAGTGAATACTAAGTTGGTGGGTCCTTGGAGTGGCCCCATAGAGTTATATTGCAGTTTTAGAGCTTTAGAGAGTTGCCAAATAGAATTGTCCTTTGTAGTAACTTGGAGGATGTAATTTTCCCAGTTGGTTTGTTTGTACTCTTGGATTAATTTTTTAACTTGTTTCGTGGCTTCTTTAAGTTGCTGCTTGATTTGCGGTTGAAGTGTTCGGTGGTAAATCCTTCTTAAACGATTTTTGTTTTTAATGGCTTGTTTAATGTTGTAGGGAAGTTGAGATTCGCTTTCACTGATTGGTTTTGATGAGAGTTCAATGTCTCTTTGAATTTTACTTGTAAAGTCCGAAATAGCACTGTCAATCTGTGCAGTGTTTTGAAGTGTAGGGTTTGCTTTAATGTTTTGGCTGGAAAGAGTGTGAAAATTTTGCCAGTTTGTATTCTTTTTGATGTTTTCAGGTGAATTTGTGAGACCATAAAGTGCAAAGGCAATTGGGAGGTGATCAGAAGATAGTGAGTTGAGAACTTTAAGGGTAGGGATGCATGTAATGTCTTTAATAAGTGCAATGTCCAAAATGTCTGGGGGATGGCCTGCATAACTATAGTGAGTGGGTTCTTTTGGAGCTGCGATGGTAATACCTTCTTTTTGTGTAAAGTATTTAAGAATTTTTCCATTACTATTTGTGACTCTGCATCCCCATGCTGTATGTTTTGCATTGAAGTCACCAGCAATAACTGTAGGAAGTCCAGAGTTTGTAATAATTTTCAGATCTTTTTTGTTAAGAGTTTGAGATGGCTTGTTATAAAGTGAAATAAGCAATACCTTTCCCATATTGTCATCTTCGATGATCACTCCACAGGCTTCAATGGTGCTGAGTCCGGTAAGTGGAAATTCGGTGCTGCGAATGCTGTTTTTTATGTAGATAGCAGTGCCCCCGCCCTGCTGGGTTAATCTGTCTTGCCTATATATTTTATAATTTTTAATTTTAGCTTTAAGGCAGGGTTTTAAATGTGTTTCATTAAGCATCATGACATCCAAGTTGTTTTCATTAATGAATTCCTTAACTTCTTCCATTTGATATCTTAATCTATTGATGTTACAGAAACCAATATTTCGGTAGCAGGGAAGTTGTGTTATTTCTTTAAGTATTGGCGTTCTATACATTATTGAGTATGTTAATTAATTCTGCAAAGGCTTCGAATCCTATTTCAATTTTAGTGAGTATGTCTGTTGAAAGTTTAAATTTAGCCCACAAGTTTTTCATCGTGAGGAATATTTTTTTAAAATCAAATTTTGTGCTACTTGAATTGCTATTTTCTGATGAATTATCTTCTGCTTGAATATTGTTTTCCATCGGCTCAACTTGTGGAGTTGTCTTGTTTTCTTGACTGGCAGCTTGGGCAAACGTGATGTTACAGTTAACGGGGAGGCTTGGAAAGTTTTGCTGATTGAGTTCAATGGTTTTAGGTTGAGTATTTGGAACATGTAATGGGGCTGTTGATGTTTTTTTAAAATTTGGATGTTCAGGACATCCTCTGAAGTTCGCTGTATGTCCACCTCCACAGAGGGCGCATGTAGGTCTATCTATTCTTCCCTTGGTTAAACAAAATAAAGTTAAATGTTCTCCAGCGCACTTGACGCATCGTGGGTTGTTGTGGCATTCTGATTGTGGGTGTCCATATCTCTGGCACTTATGACATTGTGTAGGTTCTTTGTTTTTTCGATATGGGTCAATGATAACTTTGACGTTCAATAGTTCTTTTAGTTCATAAATTTCTTGGGCCTTTTCACATCTCTCAAGCTCGAGGAAGAAAATGGGAAGTGGCCTTTTAATGTAGTTAATATTTTTTTTAAGTTGATAAACACTTGTGACTGGCAGGTTAAGGTCTGTGAGAGCTTTTTGGATGGCAATTGTTGCCGTGTCAGCAGGCATGTTTCTTAGTACGACTTTGAGTTTATTTGTAGGATTTAGCTTGTACGTATGGAAGGTAATGCCTTGTTCTTCTAAGATTTTCGTGGCTAGTCTATATCCCTTTTCATCTGTCATTTTAAGGTTAAAGTTTTCACCCGTGGCTTTGCCAGTAAATCCTTTAATTCCTGCATTGAGGAATTGTTTCCTAATATCAACCCAATTGATTTGGGGGGTTGATATGACAATAGGCGGTATTTTGGTAGCCTTTTTTGTTGGCTGTTTGAACTGCTCTTCGTTATCTGCATTTACATTATCTGTCTCTTCAACATCAGACTGTTCATTGTGTTCATCTTGAATATCCAAGAGTATGTACTTGTTGGCAGTTGGAATGTCTTGGGAAATTTCCTTTCTTAATCTTTTATTGGTTCTGCGTGGTGATTGAAATTTTTCCTCCAAAATATTTTCTGGAACAATTTGTTTAGGAGGAATGGTTGTAACTTCCTTACATTTGAGGTAGTCGAATTTTAGAAGTTCAGTCAGATGGAGAACATTAACTTGCAATTTCTGTTTTAAATCCTTGATTTGTGCATAAATGTCGAGTGTTAGAGGTGATATTTTACTCAGTTTTTCAATTTCTCTGTAAATTTCAGAGTTATTTTCATGAATGTTTTTAGCATCAATTTCATATTCCGATTGTGCCACAAGAATATTTGTTTTATTGGTTTCAGATCCCATATCGAAGCTAATTTTGGAACTGTCATTAATGAGAGTATCTTCACCATTTGACTGATTAGTAGCTTCAGTATTAATGAAGGTCATAGAATTCTCAAAAGAAGGGCTAGAGTTGTTATGCTGTTCAAGTAATTCAGGCATTGAATTTCTGCGACTTAGAACTTTGTTCCTTTTTTCGGCAGAGTTTGGCTCGTTAGCGTCTGAATTTCTATCTAGTTGGGAAGACCCATTTTTATCGGAGATCGACGAACTTTTTCTGAAGCCGTCGGGTGCCTCAGGCCTCTGAGGCCCACCGTTAAAGACGTTTTTTGCATTTCCTTCCTTTAGGGACATGTTAGAGTTGTTCAGTCTAAAACAATCCTCCAAATTTAACGGAACCACCCCCAAAAATTCAATTTCATCTTTATATTTGGATTGAAGAGTATTGCATTGCTCGGAAAAATCAGTTTGCATGTTTTCCGTTATATCTAAATGATCTCGATTTAATTGCTCATTTTTATTTTCGTTAAGAAGCTGAAATGTAGATGGCGCCTCTATTACATAATTTTGTTGGTTTGCATTTTTGTTATTCGTTTGTGATTTAATAAACCTTTTACTTCTTAAATTATAAGTTTTATTTTCTTCCGAATTTGCAGTTTTATAATCAAAATCTTGGTTTCTCAAACAATCCAAGCGGTTTTGAAGTTTGATTGCATCTTGCATTTGCATGGGGCCGTCAGCCAATGAGAACGTGCTGACCCCCCTCCCCTGTCAATGGCGTTTGTTTACTTTTTTTGTTAAGTCACCATCAATAAATTATTCATACAGGCATACTTGAATCATTAGAAAGTTTTTTTACTAGGAAAACATACCGGTGGCTTCCACTTGAGCTGTAGAATGCGTTTTTTTTTGGAATAGGAAAAATTATTAAAGATTTAATGTTGAAAAAAGAATAATATTACAGAGCTTTATAAAACACGTTTTAAACCCTCAATAAGTAAATTCATATTAAGAGTATAAAGATAAAGAGGAATAGCGGTAGCCAAAATTCAATTAAAGTTGAACCCTATCCACCGAAATACAGTTGAAAAGAAAAGAAGAAAAATTTCAAAATTTTTTAGCAAGCTAACAAAAGTTAAAATTAATCTAAGTCTAAAAATAGCGAATTTTAGGTTAAAATAAGATAAAACTCACCAAATCTAGCGAAACGAAAAAACAATTTTAAAAGAAAAAACAATTTTAAAAGTGGAAGATTTAACAAAATCAGCCACATGTTACAACATTACTAATTCCGCTAAAAACTGCTATATTCAAATGCGACTTTGATGTTACGTATCAAGCAGATGTTTTTTTTTTTGCGATAAATTTTGAGCTCCTAATTTTCAACTTACATGATCGCCAAAAGATTTATTACACAGACCAACACGCAATTTTTATTTTGCTTGGAATTTTTTAACTGGTTTTGACTATATTTGAAGGAGTTTATATTTGAATTGGATGCACAAGATTTTGAAACAACGAAAAGTTACTAATTATAGGAACGTTTTGCGATAGTTGATGAACTATATTAAACGCACCTCTTCCATTATAAGAAAGGGCGTACATTGTACAGCTAATATTCCTCATTATAATTTTATTTTAAATAAAAATTATTAAATACATAAATTAAAATTTAAATGTTGGTAGTAATAATATTTAATTTTTTTCATTTACTTCTCTCTGCATTTAGAGATGGTTATCCACATTTCCCTTTTTATTTTTTAAAGTTTAGCAATGGAATATGGAATCCAAAGCAATATTAAAGTAAAAGCCAGAAATATAATTTATATTTCATTAAGGATTGATAACACAGGCCGACAAAGCAAAACTATAAAAAAAGGGATTTTGTTAAAATGTATTTTGACTGGCGATGTTGATTTCAAACAAGTAGCGCTCAAGAATTTACGCGAGAAAATTTTAAACAAGACATAAGTGACAAGTAGCGTTCAATAACACAGGTGTTATTTCCTTTTAAATGTTAAATTAATCTTAGGGTGTCATTTTAAAATTAAATACCCAATTTTTGCCGGGAATTATTAATAACTAATTTTAAATATATGTGGTGTGTAAATTTCAAATAATAAAAAAAAATCTATCAGTTCTACTTTTGATATTTGTTTTTAATTTAAAGCCTATACAATAAGATTAAATTAACATGTGAACGTAACGATACTGTCATATGTGAAACAAAAGAGAGAAAGAGTTGATGCAGAATTACTGATTTCACATTTGAAACCCAGTACACCAAATATAGTCAAAATCAGTTAAAAAATTCCAGGCAAAAGCAAATTGTGTGTTGGTCTGTGTAATAAATCTTTGGGTGACCCAGTAAGTTGGAAATTAGGAGCTCAAAATTTATATATAAAAAAATAATAATGATAATAATTTTTGCTTGAAACGTAATTCAAAGTCGTCTTTGAGGATAGCAGTTTTTAGCGGAATGTTATTTCATGTGGCTGGTTTTGTTAAATCTTCCGTAACCGATAGATGGCGCATATAAAAACACATCTCGCATTTCCTAATTGTTAGTTTCTTCAGTCAAAATACCGTTGAAGCTTTTGTTAAAATGGACCAAATTATAGAGATATAAATGACTGATACCATCATATTGTCCTTAAGTACAATAAAACATACAATTAAAATCTTAACTCCTTAAATGTATTTTGTCATGATCGGAAATCGGATTCTAACAGTTTTTTATTATTTAAAATAACATATCTGTGATTGTCTTATTCAGACCCTTCAACATTCATCGAAAATATTATGTCTGAAAATAGTCTTGAGAAGCATTGAGCTTGGTTAAAATAATGTGGTGGAAAGAATTTTACAAAGTGTTTCCTTGCGGTATGAAACTTGGTACCTGGCGATCAGAGGACAGCAGCACTGCCTCTGAGCCATGGAAGCCTGTCAGGAAAGGGGAAGGAGCGGTATTTTACCAGCGTGAGTCATGATGAATTGTTTTTGGTCTTTTATAGTTTATAGACTTGTGGGATGTGTGTGTTATACTTGATAATGTTCTGAAGGTGTTCAATGTTGGAATCTTACATTTTTTAAAAATAGTTGTGTGCTGTAGGTAGAATTTCAGAGTCAATGCTATTGATTTTTAAGTCTCTATAGAGAATGGTATTACGAACAAATTGGGGGGCACTTGTTAATCTTCGAATTTGCTTGTTTTGGAAGGATTGAAGAATGTTTCTATTGGATTTTCTTGTATGCGCAGCGATCGTTCGATCCTCACTCAGTCATCGCAGATTCCCGGTGTGGCGAAGGTTTAAGTTTGTATTCACATTGCCTAACGGTTGAATTAGAGTAAGAGAAAGGGTTTTGCCAGAAGGGCAAGTAAGGACCCAACTGTCCTAAGGCGGGCAAGTATTCCTGACCCCTAATGCAAGAGGATTGTGGGGATTCTCCGGTTTGTGGATTCATCGAAGGTTTCGGCTGTAGTTTAGGAGATTGCACCATTTTTTGGTAAAAACTGCGCTATTCTTGATCAAGGATGTTTGGTTCAACCTACATTGCCGGAGGGTTGCCAGCTTCGCTACAAAAATTCTAGAAAGTAGTCCAGAACATCCAACAAATTATACTGACGTGTATACGGGACTGGTGCACGATACATCTGATCGGGGTCCAATGTCCTGACGCCTATTGAGGTTGCGTCGGGTGCCAGCTCAGCTGTTGTCTCGTCATCTGACTATGGTTCAAAAATACGAGGCATCGTTCCCGGGTCTTTCCTTCGAGATAGGCCCCGAACCGTCGCCAATAGCCCACTATGCAGCTCTAGTGCGACGTTAATTAAACAAGCCAAACCAATCAACCTACATTGCACCGTACGTTGCTACAGAGCACCAAGCTATGATCCAGCGTTGAACTGACATTTTTAACAGTGTGTGCATGGTATTTTGAATAAATTTTTTCATGTGAGTTGGGTTTGTCATTTGAGAAGGTTAATTCAGGTTTAAGTTAGTTTTTCATCCAGGGTTAAGTTAGTTCGGGCATTGAAAACGCGTTCACTGAGCATTTTTGTAAAAAAAAAAATTTGTCGCCTTTAAAGTTTAAATAAACGAAAATATTTCCATAAGTAATGCGACCAAATTCATAAAAAATCATTTGTTGGACGTATTCGTACAATTAGTTAAAAATCTTCAAAATAGCAACCTCCTGCGTCGATACATTTATGGAGGCGGTGTTTCCAGGTCTGGAAGGCCTTCTCTTTAGCCGATGTAAAATGAGCTTGGATGTTTTCAATCGTGTTCCAATGTTTCCATTTCAGGGCTCCTTTTAAGCGAGGAAACAAAAAAAAAAGTCTGGGGAGCCAGGTCAGGACTGTAGGGAGGCTGGGGAACCAGTGGGGTATGGGTCCTGGCCATGAAATCGTTGACAACGAAGGCGCTGTGACTTGGCGCGTTATCGTGATGGAGTTTCCGTGCGTCCTTGATGTCACTTCGGCAGCGCGCGACCCTCCTTTCTGGCCATGACCCATACCCCACTAGATCTCCAGCCTCCCTGTAGTCCTGACCTGGCTCTCCCAGACTTTTTTTTTCTCTTCTTCCTTAAAAGGAGCCCTGAAAGGGAAACATTGCGACACGATTGAAAACATCCAGGCTCATGTTACATCGGCTCTAAAGGACCTCACGGAGAAAGCCTTCCAGGCCTGGAAACACCGCCTCCATAAATGTATCGACGCAGGAGGTTGCTATTTTGAAGATTTTTAACTAATGGGGGAGTTTCACGGCAAGAAGAAGACCGCTGTTCCAACGGAACATGGAGACGTATTCTAGACGCCGAAAAAGTTCCGTAGAATTAATATGGAAGTACAGCTGCTGCAATATACTTTTTAAGATTTTTCTTTTTAAAATACTAACATGGTGATTTCGTGTAGTGCATTCCGTTGCTCTAACACTGTTTCGAAAGCGGATTGTATTGCAAGAAGAGTTTCTTTTCACAGTTTCCCTCTTTCTGATTCTAATCTGATGAAAGCATGGCTAGCTAGGATAAAACGAGAAAACTTCGTTCCTACGGAATATTCAAAGTTGTGCTCCGATCATTTTGATCCAAAATGTTTTTTTCAAACAGGAGGAAATATCAAACGATATATAGAAAAAGACAATTTCACTTAGTTTTTCTGCATATGAATAAATAAGTAATAAGCCAAATTTTACTAACAAAGGGTCTTTTACTTAAACTTTGCATTGTTAAAAATAAACGATGAAAATACACAGCTAAATTATCTCGTTAAAATACAATACAAAGTTGAGTGGAATAAGCGAGCGATCGGAGCGACCAAACCACAGGCTTGTCTGCTAAAGAGAAGAAATCGAAACTACAAGTAGGGAATTCATGTTACTACGTCACGTGAAACTCCCGCATTGTACGAATACGTCCAATAAATTATTTTTTATGAATTTGGTTTGCAAGAAGCATAACTTGCATACCAAGAAGAACAAGTAGAAGACCGCTGTTCCAGCGGAACATGGAGACGTATTCTAGACGCCGAAAAAGTTCCGTAGAATTAGTATGGAAGTACAGCTGCTGCAATATACTTTTTAAGATTTTTCTTTTTAAAATACTAACATGGCGATTTCGTGTAGTGCATTCGGTTGCTCTAACACTGTTTCGAAAACACAACTTGCAAAGCAAGAAGCACAACTTGCACAATTTTGAATTTATTTTTTATGAAATTACTTATGGAACGCACTCTGTATCTTTACTTATATAAACTTAAATCCATTATATTTCCGAGAAACGAGAAATATGCTCTGGCATATGTACTGCGATAACAGTTACTTACTTCCCTAAATGTATTTTTAACTACGTAACAACGTTAGCTAGGTAGAGTGTAAGGTAGAGATGCAAATGGATGGCTGTTTTCATTACCTCAACTGCAATGAATAAATTTGAATTTGACTGAAGGGTCGCTGGTAGGAGGCAGGTTATATTTTCCACTGAAAAAGACACGTTGCTGCAGAAGTAGTCATCTCCAAGTCTGATCTGAAATCCTGATAATTTTTTCAAATTCAAGTGATTTCCCTGTAACAAAAACAGAAGAAAAATTGTGTAAGAGTATGATACACTCAAACCTGTTTTTGTACGGTGGATAGGGACCGCACAAAAAAAGCATAAAAAAAATTCGCACAAAACTTCACGAGTAGCTGTAAAAAAAAGTTTTCGCAACACAATTAAAAAATATTTTTTTATGCGGTGGATAGGGACGGCATAAAAAAAAGCATAAAAAAAATTCGCACAAAACTTCACGAGTAGCTGTAAAAAATAGTTTTCGCAACACAATTAAAAAATATTTTTTTATGCGGTGGATAGGGACGGCATAAAAAAAAGCATAAAAAAAATTCGCACAAAACTTCACGAGTAGCTGTAAAAAATAGTTTTCGCAACACAATTAAAAAATATGTTTTTATGCGGTGGATAGGGACGGCATAAAAAAAGCATAAAAAAAATTCGCACAAAACTTCACGAGTAGCTGTAAAAAATAGTTTTCGCAACACAATTAAAAAATATGTTTTTATGCGGTGGATAGGGACGGCATAAAAAAAGCATAAAAAAAATTCGCACAAAACTTCACGAGTAGCTGTAAAAAATAGTTTTCGCAACACAATTAAAAAATATTTTTTTATGCGGTGGATAGGGACGGCATAAAAAAAAGCATAAAAAAAATTCGCACAAAACTTCACGAGTAGCTGTAAAAAATAGTTTTCGCAACACAATTAAAAAATATGTTTTTATGCGGTGGATAGGGACGGCATAAAAAAAGCATAAAAAAAATTCGCACAAAACTTCACGAGTAGCTGTAAAAAATAGTTTTCGCAACACAATTAAAAAATATTTTTTTATGCGGTGGATAGGGACGGCATAAAAAAAAGCATAAAAAAAATTCGCACAAAACTTCACGAGTAGCTGTAAAAAATAGTTTTCGCAACACAATTCAAAAATATATTTTTTATGCGGTGGATAGGGACGGCACAAAAAAAAGCATAAAAAAAATTCGCACAAAACTTCACGAGTAGCTGTAAAAAATAGTTTTCGCAACACAATTCAAAAATATTTTTTTTATGCGGTGGATAGGGACGGCACAAAAAAAGCATAAAAAAAATTCGCACAAAACTTCACGAGTAGCTGTAAAAAATAGTTTTCGCAACACAATTCAAATTTTTTTTTTTTATGCGGTGGATAGGGACGGCATAAAAAAAAGCATAAAAAAAATTCGCACAAAACTTCACGAGTAGCTGTAAAAAATAGTTTTCGCAACACAATTAAAAAATATGTTTTTATGCGGTGGATAGGGACGGCATAAAAAAAAGCATAAAAAAAATTCGCACAAAACTTCACGAGTAGCTGTAAAAAATAGTTTTCGCAACACAATTAAAAAATATGTTTTTATGCGGTGGATAGGGACGGCATAAAAAAAAGCATAAAAAAAATTCGCACAAAACTTCACGAGTAGCTGTAAAAAATAGTTTTCGCAACACAATTAAAAAATATTTTTTTATGCGGTGGATAGGGACGGCATAAAAAAAAGCATAAAAAAAATTCGCACAAAACTTCACGAGTAGCTGTAAAAAAAAGTTTTCGCAACACAATTAAAAAATATGTTTTTATGCGGTGGATAGGGACGGCATAAAAAAAAGCATAAAAAAAATTCGCACAAAACTTCACGAGTAGCTGTAAAAAAAAGTTTTCGCAACACAATTAAAAAATATTTTTTTATGCGGTGGATAGGGACGGCATAAAAAAAAGCATAAAAAAAATTCGCACAAAACTTCACGAGTAGCTGTAAAAAATAGTTTTCGCAACACAATTAAAAAATATTTTTTTATGCGGTGGATAGGGACGGCATAAAAAAAAGCATAAAAAAAATTCGCACAAAACTTCACGAGTAGCTGTAAAAAATAGTTTTCGCAACACAATTAAAAAATATTTTTTTATGCGGTGGATAGGGACGGCATAAAAAAAAGCATAAAAAAAATTCGCACAAAACTTCACGAGTAGCTGTAAAAAATAGTTTTCGCAACACAATTAAAAAATATGTTTTTATGCGGTGGATAGGGACGGCATAAAAAAAAGCATAAAAAAAATTCGCACAAAACTTCACGAGTAGCTGTAAAAAAAAGTTTTCGCAACACAATTAAAAAATATTTTTTTATGCGGTGGATAGGGACGGCATAAAAAAAAGCATAAAAAAATTCGCACAAAACTTCACGAGTAGCTGTAAAAAATAGTTTTCGCAACACAATTTTTTTTTATGCGGGGGATAGGGACCGCATAAAAAAAAGTCTCACATAGAAAATAATTCAAAACCTTACGAAATAACTAGGAATTGCTTTTTTACACGAAATCAAGACACGAGCCTTGACAGCTACAGAAAATACACACGCGAACATGTTTCAATATTTTATTTACATATGTACTTATTTTACACATACAAACATTTCAAATCGTATAACCATTATCCTTCGTAGTCTGACAATACGCGAACTTGGTTCAAAATCGCTTTCGTCATTGAAGATACTACCTCGCACTATAGTTTAGAGTTGACTTTTTTTCAGTTACCATGTAGTCAGTGATCAGTTTTTGCGACGACTGTTGTTTCACTAGACGCTTGTATATGTCTCGATAGGCACATAATCAATTATGCTGCAATTTGATTGAAATTCTCATATACCGCACAAAAAAAATCGCATAAAAAAAGTCGCACAAAAAAAGCAGCCCAAAAACAGGTTTGAGTGTAGTTAAAAACATATTTTTTTTAAGGAGACATAAACGACGCAAAAGTATAGAACAACGTCTCTTTAAAATATGTCCAATTATCGTACGAAAGAATGTGTTTATATGGACAGTTATTTTAAAAGTATATTAATACACTGTTAAAAATAGGTACTCAAAAATAAGTAGAATGTACTCATTTTTAAATACATTCGATACATATCATGGCTCCGAATGCATAAGTTTCAATTTTGAAAACGACATGTACTCAAAAACGAGTACAAGAATTGAACTTTGATCGTCAGGCACCGAAGACCAGTACCTTATCCGATGTACTACCAGGGCGACGTGAAGCAGTTATAAACAGAAGAATTATTAAAAAGGTGTGCCAAGAGAATGTGAAGAAAGATAATTCAGACGTGGACTTCCAAACTGAATTGAATGCCTAGTTTCGAGCCATTGACGTTTCAACTATAAATTTTACACATTACACGAAACTGCAAAAGATTCACCAGCGATGACGTACTATTACGGAAATAGTATTTCTGGAAACGCTAATTACTTAAATGGTTCTTCATAAAGTTTTCCTTTTACACACTGTAAAAAAAAATCGCTTAAAAATGAGTACATGGACGTACATGTTTTTCTTTGAGTACAATTGCATCGTAATGAGCGATGACGTACTCAAATTTAAGTAATTGTACTTTCGAAAAAAAAAATTAGCAGTATGGTTTGATATTGCTAATATTGCTTCTGCTCAAGCCATCTTAACAAAGCGACCTGGCAAACTCAAATTAATTGTTCAGAAGATGGTCTTCACCATAATTTGAAATCGATTGCTTAAAAGGAAACTGAGTTATTACGACTCAATTATCTTAATTCTCATTCTTTTGACGCGCCTTTTTAACATTACTTCTGTTTATAACTTCTTCTCGTCGCTCTTGTAGTACAACGGATAAGGCCATGGATTTCGGTGCGGGCGACATCAGGTAAACGAATTGGGTTTGATTCCCGGTAAATCCTGGTTGTAATTGTTAAAATTTATTGAAAGTGATTTATGAAGGCAACCTATATAACTAAGCAACTACTCTTTTTATTCATTTTTACTCATTTTTGAGTACGTTTCTTTTTCAAAAATGAAACTTATGTGTTCGGAGCTGTGATAAGCAGCGAATGTAATCAAAAATGAGTACATTTGACTTATTTTTAAGTACCTATTTGTAATTGTGTGCATGCAAATTTAGAATGACCCGAAGAAATGTATTAAAATTAGTTCTATTGTAATTATCATTTCAAATGTGTCATACCAATTCCTATTCACCTATTCACCTATTCCTGTTCCGATTCACCCCCTAGTGCAAGATATATTTTTTCTTTTTTTAATGAAATAATTTTTCTTTCGTTTTCTTTTTGGCCGTGGAAAAATATACAAAAAATCCCAAGTGGCTATTTAATTACATAATTTATTAAAACCGTTGTGTAGCATATATGTAAAATCCTGTGTAATTACTAAAATAAGTTTTAAAAAGTATGAAAATATAGTTAAATATAATCTACATACTTCTGGTATAAGCTAGGATTTTTTGTAGAGGCGGATTATACTTATAAGTAATAAAACAATCTTCTAAAACTTCACCTTCACGAGCCAGTTTTAAAACAACAGACCTCGAAGTAAGTGATTGTCTTTATCCTTCGAGCATGAATGGTCTGTAGTAGAGAGATCATGACGTCATAATCGTGAAGCTCACATCTCAGAGCGAAAGACCCACATCACGTGCCATCTCTTCAAAATTATGAATTAAAAAATACTCGCGATTGGCTGATGAATTGGGAAATGTGTAACAGTGAAAATTTATGAATGGAATGACGTAATTAACCACGTGTCTGAGGCCATACAGGTTGGCTTCAGTTTGATGATAGCGAGAGTGACGTCATGGCTTCTCTACTACAAAGGGTCCATGCTCGAAGCCTTTATCACAATCATTTTTATTAAAATAAGGGACCTAGCGGTGGTTATAAGACTGGCACATGTTCCCTGCGTAACAATACTATAATAGTTAACATAAAACTCAATAGACGCAACTAGTGGTCATTTTAAAGTTGTGTAGCATATATGCTGCACTATGCACTAGAGGGTTCAACATCCAATGTAAAGTTAACCACTGTTAAATTTATTTTATGTCCTTTTCCCACTGAACTGTAACTGCTGGAAGGCTCAAACCTTGTTTCCTCTATGGGCGCGTTGAAGGCAATTGAAAGCAGCCAGGCTGTGTCCAATATATTTTTTAAGTCATTTAGTGGTGTTTTTTATTACCATAGCATTGTAGAAATATTAAATGTATATAAATATTATATTTTCTTCTGATAGAATTAATTTTTATATTGCCAAACAAATAGTTATTGCTCTTGATTTTTATCTACTTCGATTTTGACTTGCAAATGACTTTCTAGTTTAAAGCAGATTGCATTTAAAATGGGTTTAAAAAGAAAATAGAAAGAAACTCAGCCAAAAGCAATACACGTCGGCTTATTTTAACGTGAAAAATATACGAAACATTGCGGTAGCAAAGAAAGTGAGGCACATCATGGTTGCCTCTACATCGGCTTCAAGTCAACAAAATGTCTTGCCCTATCCAGAAGTTACAGTTAGAGATCAGTGCCTTTTCCTTGCGAAAATACTTGATTGTTTGCTCACCGTGATTGCCAGCGTGTTATTTCCAATATTGCTGACTTCTTTAAAAACCGGATCCGGATAGTACCAAAGACGCGACATCTCCTCCTGGTTTATGTTGAAATCCCTGAGTTTCTGGACACCGTCCATGATAAAAGCGACATGCGTCAGGATGGGATCAGTTGAAGTCGGAATATCAACACCTAGTCTTTTAGGTAGAGGTGGAGTACGGCATGTCATAAGGGTTCCATTAGATTCCGGATTGGACCAACAATCCTACAAAAAACAAATGGACTGTATTGTTACATTTATGTTCATTATCGGACAGGTTTGGTTTGGTGGGTTGTGTTAATAAACGTCGCACTAGAGCTGCACAGTGTGCTATTGGCGACGGTTCGGGGTCTATATCGAAGGAAGGGAACACATACATATTCACACACAGATTCATACATGTACCTCGTTATTTTAGAACCATGGTCAGATGACGAGGAAACACCTGAACTGGCACCCAACGCCTTCAATAGACGTCGGGACTTTGGACCCGGATCAGATGTATCGTGCACCAGTCCCGTATACACGCCGTTCATTTTTGCGGATGTTCTGGACGACTTTTCTAGTATTTTTGTAGCGAAGCTGGCAACCCTCCGATCACAATATCACTACTTTTTTACTTTTCTTTGCCAAGTCCATCGCACGGGTTCGAACCACAAATCCTCGGATTAGTAGCTGAACGCCTTTAACCTCTCGGCCACGGAGGCCTCCAAAAAACAAACAAATGGACTGTATTGTTACATTTCTGTTCATTTTCGGACCGGTTCGGTTTGGTTGTTTTTGTTAACTAACGTCGCACTGAAGCTGCACAGTGGACTATTGGCGACGGTTCGGGGCGTATCTCCAAGGAAAAACCCGGGGTTTTTGGTTTAGTTTTGGTTAATTCACGTCGCACTAGAGCTGCACAGTGGGCTATTGGCGACGGTTCGGGGCCTATCTAGAAGGAAAGACCTGGGAACGATGCCTCGTATTTTTGAACCATGGTCAGATGACGAGGACAACACCTGAGCTGGCAACCAACGCCTTCAAAAGACGTCGGGACTTTGGACCCTGATCAGATTTACCGTGCACTAGTGCCACGCCGTTAATTTTTTGTGGATGTTCCGAACGACATTCTAGTACTTTTGTAGCGAAGTTGGCAAACCTCCGATCGCAATATCACTTTTTTTACTATTCTTAGTCTAGTTCGTCGCACAGGTTCGAACCGGGAACCCTCGGTTTTCCAGCTGACGCCTTAATCCACTCGGTCACGGAGGCCCTCGTGTATACGGGACTGGTGAATTATAAATATGATCGAGGACCAATGTACGGACGCATATTGAGGTTGCCTTGGTATTGTTCTCGTCATCTGACCATGGTTCAAAAATACAAAGCATCGTTCCCGGGTCTTTCCTTCGAGATTCTGACGCGAATAGCCCACTGTGTAGCTATAGTGCGACGTTAATTAATCAAAACCAAACCAAAAATAATTTCTAAATAATTCTTCCGTTTTTTTATGTTTGATTCTCATTTTTATACATTTTATAGGTACACTTCATTAAAATACATAGTCTTACTAACCTCCAAAATGTCAGAAAATTGGTTAGTTGGTGGTAGTTTCAGTATTATTTTGGGGTGCTGCACACTGTCGAAGTGAGTTCCTGTAGCAGTCACATTCAATAGGCCACTGTGTAAAAATAAAAAACAGATTTTCATGTTGTTCCCTGAATATTAAGGAATCAGTACGTTAGAAAGTAACATGCTTAATGATAGGTCATTTTATATACCAGTATTATTGTCCTTTTTAATGTTACAATTCAGTCTCAGTTCTTACGAGTCAAGAAAATTATGAACCCAAAAAAAACTTTAGAAAAGTAAAAAACGTTAAGCGCCCCCCCTCCCCCCAAAAAAATCTTCGAAACTATGGCTAAAAAAGTTGTGTTATAAAAAACAAACAAGGGTTAATTCCTAGTTTACGGTGCCCTCGCCAAATGGGATTTGGCGAGGCTTCTTGATGGTGTGCTAAAATATCATGTTGTATGGCAACCCTAAATCTTTTCCTCGCGTTTCAGAACTAGATGCGCGGGAATTGATGCTACAGCGTCAACGTGCGCGCACCTAGTTCAGCCTTGGTGAAACTAACTAGATTAGATGCGCACGACTAGATACGACAAACTAAACGCGCGCGCATCTAGTTTAGCCTTTGTTTCACGCAGTTCTGCCAATTTTGAATAGACTCGGCTCGCGCGGTTGATGTGTACATGGTGTAATTTTGATGTGTACGTGGATGGATGTATACGCGGACGACGTTTATTTAAATAGTAGGTATTTGTGGGAGTTTGAAATGAAAGGCAAACGTGCCGTGATTGATTGCTGCATGGATGCCGGATTGTTGTTTAACAAGCGAACGTGCAAGGTATGCGGAAGGTGCATGGAGCTGGCCCAACTGCAATTCACTGTGGAATGGGTTTATGGGTCGAACCATGGATACATTATGCAGCAAATGATCGACTGGCCGGAGGGTGTCATGGATGTGATCCTGAGTAGTCGTAGGCCGAATCCCGGAAACTACAAAATCGACGTCAGGAGTCTGTGATTTTAGCGCGCGTTACGCGTGTGTGAAAGAGTGCTGTCGAAATGCCCAAACGACTGCCCAAAGGATTGCCTGTAAGCAACCATGATCCAATGCCCGTAGTGGGTCATGGATGTGATCATATCTAGTCGGAGGCCGAAGGCTGGAGACCACAAAATCGACGTAAGGAGTCTGTGACTTTAAGCGCGTGGTACTCGTGTGCGCTTAAACGTTCTGTCGAAATACCCCAAACGACTGCCCGAGGGATTGCCTGTAAGCACCATGATCGCCCGGAGGGACATTGGTACATTCGAGATAGGCGCCGAAATGCCACCAACAGCCCAATATAAAGCTCTAGTGCGATGTTAATTAACCAAAGCAAAGCTTCGAAATCAATTGTAAACCGTCGCCATTACCCCATTGTAGAGCTCAATGCGACCAACGCAATGTCCGCCATTTTGATTTGGCGACAAAAAAACGTCATTTTAGGCCTTGGCGCCAATTTTTGGACTTGGCGACAACGGGGCAACGTACAATAGGAATTTACCCAAACAAGCCAAGAGCTCAACCGTGCACACCAACTCACTAGCCTTCTCCCGGAAAAAAGCTGCGCTTTCTTTTCTTAGCTCGATTAAGATTTTATACACACATGCATTTTTAATCGAGCTAAGAAAAGAAAACAAGTATTTGGTGGTCTATAAATATTTCCGATAACCAATTTATTTCCCTTAAATTCTGAATAAATCCTTTAAGCTCTAAATATCAAACATATTTTATAACAGTCAGACCCGATCTCTTACCTTATAGTGGTAAACCCATGCTGCATGTGTGTTATTTCAGGATCTGGCGTGTATTCAAAGGTCTGCGAGACACCTGTGATGTTAATAGAGGAAGAGGAATTTCTGTCAATTCCATAAATCTCATTTCCAATACGAAGAGCTATTGACTCCGGGAGATCTTCATTGAAAAAGGTCACGTTTCCAGTTATGCATGTGACCTTGTCCTCGTCGACACTGCAATAGAATTTTTAATTAGCATCAAATATCATTCCTAAAATGCGCAAGGGAATAAAAAAAATCTTAAATTTAAAAGGATATTTTAGGTTGTTTAGATTTTCATCCCATCCACGGTAAAATCTGAAAAAATTATTTTGGTTGATCCCACACACCATATAATTTTGTTAATGCAAATATTGACGATCGACAACAGGCTCAAGGCCCAACATGGTTGGGGCCGAGTGGATTAGGCGTCAGCTGGGAATCCAAGGGTCCCCGGTTCAAAACCTTGCGATGGACTAGACTAAAGAATAGTAAAAAAGCATAGTGATATTGCGATCCGAGGGTTGCCAACTTCACTACCAAAATACTAGAATGTCGTCCAGAACATCCACAAAAAATAATGGTGTGTATACGGGACTGGTGTACGATAAATCTGATCTGGTCCCGACGTCAATTGAAGGCGTTGGGTGCCGGCTCAGATGTTGTCCTCGTCATCTGATAATGGTTCAAAAATACGAGGCATCGTTCCCGGGTCTTTCATTCGAGATAGGCCCCGAACCGTCGCCAATAGCCCACTGTGAAGCTCTAGTGCGACGTAACTTAACCAAACCAAACCAGGTTGGTTGGTTTATTAAAAAACGTCTCACTAGAGCTACACAGTGGGCTATTGGCGACGGTACGGGGTCTATCTCGAAGAAAAGACCCTGGAACACATACACATTCACACACACATTCATGCATGCACCTCGTTATTTTAGAACCATGGTCAGATGACGAGGAAACACCTGAACTGGCACCCAACGCCTTCAATAGACGTCGGGACTTTGGACCCCGATCTGATTTTTCGTGCACCAGTCCCGTATACACGCCGTTAATTTTTTCGGATGTTCCGGGCGACTTTTCTAGTATTTTTGTAGCGAAGCTGGCAGCCCTCCTACTAAAGATCGCTACTTTTTTACTTTTCTTTGTCAAGTCCATCACAAGGGTTCGAACCACCAATCCTCGGATTAGTAGCTGAACGCCTTAACCGCTCGGCCACGGAGGCCTCATATAGATGAGAAGAGTAGATCCCATTACCTAAGTGTATGGCAAACCCGTCTTTCCACGCTAAACACGGGTGCTTTCTCTATACCGTAGCCAAGATTCTCGCCAAATATAGTGACTTTGGTCCCACCGGAAGTCGGTCCTTTGTGAGGGTACATGCCATACAGTTTTGGCTTCTAAAATAGAAAAAGAGCAAGTTAATAAAATTATTCAAACAAATTTACTATTTATATGTGTAACATTTTATTTTATTTGGTTATCACTATGCCATTTCTCTTTTAACTTGCACATTATCGTCTTCTTAGCAAAGCTCATCTACATACTATTAACCTTCTAGTGAATGATTTTTCTTTTTTAATGAAATAACTTTTTTTCGTTTTTTTTTTGCCCCTGGACCGCTGAAAAATTATACAAAAAAAATCCTAAGTGCCTATTTAATTAAATAGTTCAGTGAAACCGTTGTGTAGCGTATATGCAAATTCATGTGTAATTACTAAAATAAATTTCAAAAAGTATGAAAATATAGTTAAATACAATCTACATACCTCTGGCATTAGCTAGATTAGGCAAATATATCAAAAGCATAATCTATCAAAAGCTATCAAAAGCATAATCTATCAAAAGCTATCAAAAGCATAATCTATCAAAAGCTATCAAAAGTATAATCTATCAAAAGCTATCAAAAGCATAATCTATCAAAAGCTCTCAAAAGCATAATCTATCAAAAGCTATCAAAAGCATAATCTATCATAATCTATCAAAAGCATAATCTATCAAAAGCATAATCTATCAAAAGCATAATCTATCAAAAGCATAATCTATCAAAAGCATAATCTATCAAAAGCATAATCCATCAAAAGCATAATCCATCAAAAGCATAATCTATCAAAAGCTATCAAAAGCATAATCTATCAAAAGCTATCAAAAGCATAATCTATCAAAAGCATAATCCATCAAAAGCATAATCTATCAAAAGTTATCAAAAGCATAATCTATCAAAAGCTATCAAAAGGATAATCTATCAAAAGCTATCAAAAGCATAATCTATCAAAAGCATAATCTATCAAAAACATAATCTATCAAAAGCATAATCTATCAAAAGCATAATCTATCAAAAGCTATCAAAAGCATAATCTATCAAAAGCTATCAAAAGCATAATCTATGAAAAGCTATCAAAAGCATAATCTATCAAAAGCTATCAAAAGCTTAATCTATCAAAAGCTATCAAAAGCATAATCTATCAAAAGCTATCAAAAGCATAATCTATCAAAAGCTATCAAAAGCATAATCTATCAAAAGCATAATCTATAAAAAGCATAATCTATCAAAAGCATAATCTATCAAAAGCATAATCTATCAAAAGCATAATCTATCAAAAGCATAATCTATCAAAAGCATAATCTATCAAAAGCATAATCTATCAAAAGCTATCAAAAGCATAATCTATCAAAAGCTATCAAAAGCATAATCTATCAAAAGCTATCAAAAGCATAATCTATCAAAAGCATAATCTATCAAAAGCATAATCTATCAAAAGCATAATCTATCAAAAGCATAATCTATCAAAAGCATAATCTATCAAAAGCATAATCTATCAAAAGCATAATCTATCAAAAGCATAATCTATCAAAAGCATAATCTACCAAAAGCATAATCTATCAAAAGCATAATCTATCAAAAGCATAATCTATCAAAAGCATAATCTATCAAAAGCATAATCTATCAAAAGCATAATCTATCAAAAGCATAATCAATCAAAAGCTATCAAAAGCCTAATCTATCAAAAGCTATCAAAAGCATAATCTATCAAAAGCTACCAAAAGCATAATCTATCAAAAGCTATCAAAAGCATAATCTATCAAAAGCTATCAAAAGCATAATCTATCAAAAGCTATCAAAAGCATAATCTATCAAAAGCTATCAAAAGCATAATCTATCAAAAGCTATCAAAAGCATAATCTATCAAAAGCATAATCTATCAAAAGCATAATCTATCAAAAGCATAATCTATCAAAAGCATAATCTATCAAAAGCATAATCTATCAAAAGCATAATCTATCAAAAGCTATCAAAAGCATAATCTATCAAAAGCTATCAAAAGCATAATCTATCAAAAGCTATCAAAAGCATAATCTATCAAAAGCTATCAAAAGCATAATCTATCAAAAGCTATCAAAAGCATAATCTATCAAAAGCTATCAAAAGCATAATCTATCAAAAGCTATCAAAAGCATAATCTATCAAAAGCATAATCTATCAAAAGCATAATCTATCAAAAGCATAATCTATCAAAAGCATAATCTATCAAAAGCATAATCTATCAAAAGCATAATCTATCAAAAGCATAATCTATCAAAAGCCATCAAAAGCATAATCTATCAAAAGCTATCAAAAGCTTAATCTATCAAAAGCTATCAAAAGCATAACCTATCAAAAGCTATCAAAAGCATAATCTATGAAAAGCTATCAAAAGCATAATCTATCAAAAGCTATCAAAAACATAATCTATCAAAAGCTATCAAAAGCTATCAAAAGCATAATCTATCAAAAGCTATCAAAAGCATAATCTATTAAAAGCTATCAAAAGCATAATCTATCAAAAGCTATCAAAAGCATAAACTATCAAAAGCTATCAAAAGCATAATCTATCAAAAGCTATCAAAAGCATAATCTATCAAAAGCTACCAAAAGCATAATCTATCAAAAGCTATCAAAAGCATAATCTATCAAAAGCTATCAAAACTTTAATCTATCAAAAGCTATCAAAAGCATAATCTATCAAAAGCTATCAAAAGCATAATCTATCAAAAGCTATCAAAAGCATAATCTATCAAAAGCATAATCTATCAAAAGCATAATCTATCAAAAGCATAATCTATCAAAAGCATAATCTATCAAAAGCATAATCTATCAAAAGCATAATCTATAAAAAGCTATCAAAAGCATAATCTATCAAAAGCTATCAAAAGCATAATCTATCAAAAGCATAATCTATCAAAAGCATAATCTATCAAAAGCATAATCTATCAAAAGCTATCAAAAGCATAATCTATCAAAAGCTATCAAAAGCATAATCTATCAAAAGCATAATCTATCAAAAGCATAATCTATCAAAAGCTATCAAAAGCATAATCTATCAAAAGCTATCAAAAGCATAATCTATCAAAAGCTATCAAAAGCATAATCTATCAAAAGCTATCAAAAGCATAATCTATCAAAAGCTATCAAAAGCATAATCTATCAAAAGCTATCAAAAGCATAATCTATCAAAAGCTATCAAAAGCATAATCTATCAAAAGCTATCAAAAGCATAATCTATCAAAAGCTATCAAAATCATAATCTATCAAAAGCTATCAAAAGCATAATCTATCAAAAGCTATCAAAAGCATAATCTATCAAAAGCTATCAAAAGCATAATCTATCAAAAGCTATCAAAAGCATAATCTATCAAAAGCTATCAAAAGCATAATCTATCAAAAGCTATCAAAAGCATAATCTATCAAAAGCTATCAAAAGCATAATCTATCAAAAGCTATCAAAAGCATAATCTATCAAAAGCTATCAAAAGCATAATCTATCAAAAGCTATCAAAAGCATAATCTATCAAAAGCATAATCTATCAAAAGCATAATCTATCAAAAGCATAATCTATCAAAAGCATAATCTATCAAAAGCATAATCTATCAAAAGCATAATCTATCAAAAGCATAATCTATCAAAAGCATAATCTATCAAAAGCATAATCTATCAAAAGCATAATCTATCAAAAGCATAATCTATCAAAAGCATAATCTATCAAAAGCATAATCTATCAAAAGCATAATCTATCAAAAGCATAATCTATCAAAAGCATAATCTATCAAAAGCTATCAAAAGCATAATCTATCAAAAGCTATCAAAAGCATAATCTATCAAAAGCTATCAAAAGCATAATCTATCAAAAGCTATCAAAAGCATAATCTATCAAAAGCATAATCTATCAAAAGCATAATCTATCAAAAGCTATCAAAAGCATAATCTATCAAAAGCATAATCTATCAAAAGCTATCAAAAGCATAATCTATCAAAAGCATAATCTATCAAAAGCATAATCTATCAAAAGCATAATCTATCAAAAGCATAATCTATCAAAAGCATAATCTATCAAAAGCATAATCTATCAAAAGCTATCAAAAGCATAATCTATCAAAAGCTATCAAAAGCATAATCTATCAAAAGCTATCAAAAGCATAATCTATCAAAAGCATAATCTATCAAAAGCATAATCTATCAAAAGCTATCAAAAGCATAATCTATCAAAAGCTATCAAAAGCATAATCTGTCAAAAGCTATCAAAAGCATAATCTATCAAAAGCTATCAAAAGCATAATCTATCAAAAGCTATCAAAAGCATAATCTATCAAAAGCTATCAAAAGCATAATCTATCAAAAGCATAATCTATCAAAAGCTATCAAAAGCATAATCTATCAAAAGCTATCAAAAGCATAATCTATCAAAAGCTATCAAAAGCATAATCTATCAAAAGCTATCAAAAGCATAATCTATCAAAAGCTATCAAAAGCATAATCTATCAAAAGCATAATCTATCAAAAGCATAATCTATCAAAAGCATAATCTATCAAAAGCATAATCTATCAAAAGCATAATCTATCAAAAGCATAATCTATCAAAAGCATAATCTATCAAAAGCTATCAAAAGCATAATCTATCAAAAGCTATCAAAAGCATAATCTATCAAAAGCTATCAAAAGCATAATCTATCAAAAGCTATCAAAAGCATAATCTATCAAAAGCATAATCTATCAAAAGCTATCAAAAGCATAATCTATCAAAAGCTATCAAAAGCATAATCTATCAAAAGCTATCAAAAGCATAATCTATCAAAAGCATAATCTATCAAAAGCATAATCTATCAAAAGCATAATCTATCAAAAGCATAATCTATCAAAAGCATAATCTATCAAAAGCATAATCTATCAAAAGCTATCAAAAGCATAATCTATCAAAAGCTATCAAAAGCATAATCTATCAAAAGCTATCAAAAGCATAATCTATCAAAAGCATAATCTATCAAAAGCATAATCTATCAAAAGCTATCAAAAGCATAATCTATCAAAAGCTATCAAAAGCATAATCTATCAAAAGCTATCAAAAGCATAATCTATCAAAAGCTATCAAAAGCATAATCTATCAAAAGCTATCAAAAGCATAATCTATCAAAAGCTATCAAAAGCATAATCTATCAAAAGCTATCAAAAGCATAATCTATCAAAAGCATAATCTATCAAAAGCATAATCTATCAAAAGCTATCAAAAGCATAATCTATCAAAAGCTATCAAAAGCATAATCTATCAAAAGCTATCAAAAGCATAATCTATCAAAAGCTATCAAAAGCATAATCTATCAAAAGCTATCAAAAGCATAATCTATCAAAAGCTATCAAAAGCATAATCTATCAAAAGCATAATCTATCAAAAGCTATCAAAAGCATAATCTATCAAAAGCTATCAAAAGCATAATCTATCAAAAGCTATCAAAAGCATAATCTATCAAAAGCTATCAAAAGCATAATCTATCAAAAGCTATCAAAAGCATAATCTATCAAAAGCTATCAAAAGCATAATCTATCAAAAGCTATCAAAAGCATAATCTATCAATAGCTATCAAAAGCATAATCTATCAAAAGCATAATCTATGAAAAGCTATCAAAAGCATAATCTATCAAAAGGATAATCTATCAAAAGCATAATCTATCAAAAGCATAATCTATCAAAAGCATAATCTATCAAAAGCATAATCTATCAAAAGCATAATCTATCAAAAGCATAATCTATCAAAAGCATAATCTATCAAAAGCATAATCTATCAAAAGCATAATCTATAAAAAGCATAATCTATCAAAAGCATAATCTATCAAAAGCATAATCTATCAAAAGCTATCAAAAGCATAATCTATCAAAAGCATAATCTATCAAAAGCATAATCTATCAAAAGCATAATCTATCAAAAGCATAATCTATCAAAAGCATAATCTATCAAAAGCATAATCTATCAAAAGCATAATCTATCAAAAGCATAATCTATCAAAAGCATAATCTATCAAAAGCATAATCTATCAAAAGCATAATCTATCAAAAGCATAATCTATCAAAAGCATAATCTATCAAAAGCATAATCTATCAAAAGCTATCAAAAGCATAATCTATCAAAAGCATAATCTATCAAAAGCTATCAAAAGCATAATCTATCAAAAGCTATCAAAAGCATAATCTATCAAGAGCAATCAAAAGCATAATCTATCAAAAGCTATCAAAAGCATAATCTATCAAAAGCTATCAAAAGCATAATTTATCAAGTTGAAAAAATATCATGTTTTTTTTTAACGCAAGGTCATGTTGTTCTAATTTATTTTAAAGAACAGGGAACCAAAGAACGGGTCGTTCTTTTGGCGCCTGAAAGGCGACATTGTTGTGCAAAGGGTTAAAAGAAAAAAAAATCTTTGATATTTATGAGATGAATACGATTCTTCAGAGCTCCTGATAATTCCCTTTTTTTATACGTCACATGTTAAGATCTGTAGTGCGTGAGACACGCAAAAGGGATCATTACTACTGAAATAATGTACACAATGATGATTTAATTATCCTTTTCATAGATGGCAGCATGATCAACGGTTTGTTTAAAAAAATCTTTACAATGAATTATTTTAAACGCAGTTAAAAAAATCATATTTACGATATAAAAGTACTGGTTTCTATTAATGTTCAATTAACACGAAAATAATCATTTAACATCTAATACCTGTCATAGTCCCCTTTAATACATAAAACAATGCAAATTTTTTAATACTAATAATATAGCAGGATTTGTTGCGTACGCGGAAAAATATAAAAAACGCACGATTAAGGTGTTTTGTTGTTGTTGCTTATCCTCCATAGTCTGACGGAGTCAGACAAGATCCACGAGTTGGTTTGGTTTTGTTTTGTTTATTAACGTCGCACTAGAGCGGCTCGGTGGGCTATTGGCGACGGTTCGGGGTCAATCTCGAAGGAAAGACCCGGGAACACATACACATTCACACACACACATTCATACATGCACCTCGGTATTTTAGAACCATGGACAGATGACGAGGAAACACCTGAACTGGCACCCAACGCCTTCAATAGACGTCGGGACTTTGGACCACGATCAGATGTATCGTGCACCAGTCCCGTATACCCGCCAGTATAATTTGTTGGATATTCTGGACGACTTTCTAGTATTTTTGTAGCGAAGCTGGCAACCCTCCGATTGCAAGATCACTACTTTTTTACTTTTCTATGTCAAGTCCATTTCCCGGATTCGAACCACCAATCCTCTGATTAGTAGCTGAATGCCTTACCAACTGAGCAACTGGGACTCCAAGATCCACGAGACCAGTGACTCTCAGGAAGTCACGCACAAGGAGAGGATCGCAGAAGATATCTTCCCTGGAGAGGCCCATGCATTCCATTATGTGCTCTGCAGAAGCCTGATGGTCGAGGCACTTAGTGCAGGTGGTGAAGACCTTTATGCCCTCAAAAAATGAGAGGCACTTGATGTGTCCGCTAGCAATGCGTCCTTGATTGGTTATTGGTAGTACTAAGAAGCGGGTCAGATGACAGGAGTTAACAATGGCGTTCGGGAATATTCGTTGGCCGCTAGAGGCGCCGATAACAACCCCCATGCTTCGGTTTGTTTACATATAAAACATTACGTGCAACTCTGTTTTTAATGTTGATTCAAGATTGCATTTTAATCTAAATTTGTACAAATATGGATTATGTCTTTTACGCATCCACCTGTTACCTTATGATATGTTCCACTACTCTATAAGTTATCTGGAACATTTTTAAATATACATTAACAAGGACTGACAATATAGTGTTATTACTTTTTAACATTACCACACCGTGCCATTAAAACATATATATATATATATATATATATCAAAGAAGCTTTAATTAACCCAATGGCTAAGATTAATACTAAATTTTATAAGAATAACTTAGCACGAGACTCAGATTTCGGAAGCTCCATCCAATATGAAATTCTCAAGGAAGACAGAAATATAAGACCCTTTGCGGCATTTTACATGTCAGATGGCGTTATGTCCTTCATATAACGAGCGACCAATATTTTAAATCATATACTCCATATACAATAAATTTATAAAGTATAATAGTATTTAAATCCATTCCATTTCAAGGAAACTAGCCTCAGCCAGTTTTTTGACTGCCCCCCCTCCCCCCCCTTCCATTATCTAAACTGCCTAACAGTTTCAATCAGATAAAATAATTTCGACATAGCCTATGGCACAATTCCGATGAAAAAGTATGGGGCCTCCGGCCCGTCACTTTGGTCAAATCCATATCACAGTATCACAGTATAATTAACCCAACGGAAAAGTGGTCGGTAAAAGCGCCCCTAGCGGCAGTCGGAGATTCCGTAAAAACGAGCTATGTGACACGCTTCTAAGTACGTATTTATGTGCTGCATCAAGGACGCTTTGCCGCTAGCAAGCCTAGAAAGAGCAGACCAGAAGCCTCTGTCGCACGGGAGGTCTAGAGTCAGGCCTGGCTGTTTACCCACTTACCAATGACGGGTAGGGGGCTTTCTCCACTCAGTTGAAGATAGGTGTTTTCTACACAGACGTTAACAACGCATTTTTGGCGATCTTGTAAAATGAGCCATTTAGTGGCTCTTTAATCTACCTACCTCGCGAAATTCCCGATGGAACGAATCTGGGTGGGGACACTCCTCTTGGGTGGTGCACCGACCCTCGCACCACCCGCACCCCAGGGGGTCCTTCTGTCCTCGCGTCAAGCAGAGAGTGTAAGTGTCGTGGACACCGCAACTTGTGACTGGATACTTGAAGATCTGTAAGTGTAAGAAATTTATTGGATCAAGGACTGTACACTGTTAAAAATAGGTACTCAAAAATAAGTCAAATGTACTCATTTTTGATTACACTCGATGCTTATTATGCCTCCGAATAAATAAGTTTCAATTTTGGAAAAGACATGTACTCAAATATAAGCACAATGAATAAAAGGAGGTTTGGTTTGGTTTTGGTTAAATAACGTCGCACTAGAGCTGCACAGCGGTCTATTGGCGGCGGATCGGGGTCTAACTCGAAGGAAAGACCCAGGAACACATATACATTCATACATGCACCTCGTTATTTTAGAACCATGGTCAGATGACGAGGAAACACCTGAACTGGCACCCAACGCCTTCAATAGACGTCGGGACTTTGGACCCCGATCAGATGTATCGTGCACCAGTCCCGTATACACGCCGTTCATTTTTCCGGATGTTCTGGACGACTTTTCTAGTATTGTTGTATGAATAAAAAGAGAAAATTCTAGCTTATATAAGCTGCCTTCATAAATCACTTTATATAAGTATTAACAATTACAACTAAGACTTACCGAGAATAGAACCCAGATCCTCAAGCACCGCAGCCGAGTGCCTTATTCGTTGTGCTACCAAGGCGTCGTGAAGCAGTTATAAACAGAAGAAATGTTAAAAAGATGTGCCAAAGAAAAAATGAGAAGTAAGATAATTGAGTTGTATTTACTCATTTAAATGGGCAATGTCTTTTCATATCCGTAAATGTCATGTTTTGCACATGGGTATCGAAAATGGAAAGGCTGCCTATGTTTTACAATGGGCTAAAATCCAAAATAGTGATATAAAAGAAAATGTGAATATTTTAAAGGTTTTATGCAGGAAAGTTAAAAACTTTAAAAAAACAAACATGTTTTCTATTTCAATATCCTTTATAAAACCTTCAAAAAACCTTCAGTTTAACAATTTTGATGAAGGTTTTGTGCTAACTCGTTTTAGCTGTGAAACTCTAAAAAATTAAGTACAACTTAATTCGGCTTAGAATGCAAACTAGCTATATTTAAACCACTGAATTAGAATAGTAATCTGCTTGGCGACGAACTCCAAGGTCAGGTATTCGCATCACTGCTTGTGAAACATTTCAATAATTAGAAATAAATCACTTTGAATTCATCGCCAAGTAGCTTTCGCTTAGGATTCTAAATATCTTGTTTAAATATAGTTGGTTTTATTTTAAGGCTACGATATTTGAATCAATCAGTTGAAAAGACTAAGAATAAAATAACAAATTTCGTAATAAAATACTACAGCAATTTTACTCCGTAAGCTTGAATCTCCATGGGAGCGGAAAACACCAAATGGAACTACAATACAAGAATGCATCATTTGGCACTTTATTCTCTCATTCCCAAGCAATTATCACGCCAAGATGTTTTCTACCGTCAGCCATATACTAGTCCAATTGGTCCGGAATAATGGAATTGTTTAAACGTCATGTGTAATTACTAAAATAATTTTCAAAAAGTATGAAAGTATAGTTAAATACAATCTACATACCTCTGGTATTAGCTAGGATGTTTTGTGAAGCCAGGTTATACTTGTAAGAAAACAATCTTGAAAACTTCACGAGTCAGTTTTAGAACAACAGAACTCGAAGCAACTGAATGCCTGTATCACCAAGGATAGTGGAGACTATATATAAAAGGTGTGCTGGTACTAGCTCTTGCTGATGGAGGGCGGGGAAAAGGATTCTTTTGACGTCATAGTGACGCCTTCAACCGTCTGTGGGCGTGTCTAATGCTCTCGACAGTCGTTTTAAGAGTAATTGTCGCTATTGTCAAGTACTTAATTTAACAAGAATTCTTGTTTTTAACTAATCATAAATTTATTTAAAAGAAAACAGTTCAAATTTGCTTCAAAAACCTAAGTAGCAATGCTTGAAACATACAGCCAATGAGAATGATCAAAAACTCATAGTAAGGCGGAGCTAAAATGACGTCAAAAGAATTCTTTCCTTGCCCCTTTCAAAAAGCGAAACACGAGCACACCTTATATATATATATATATATATATATATATATATATATATATATATATATATATATATATATATATATATATATATATATATATATATATGTATATATATATGGTCTTCACTATCCTTGCTGTATCACAGTTATTTTTAGAAAGATCAGGGACCTAGCGGCGGTTATAAGATCTAGGCACGGTTCTCTAAGTGACAATTCTATAACAGTTAATATGAAGCTCAATAGATTTTACTAGTAATGATTTTAAATTGCGTATAGCATTATGTGCTACACTATGCAGATTAAAAATGTAGAGCTGATGTTTTAAATAAAAACCACTCAGATCGAGTTTTTACCATCCCCTCTTCGCAGTGAAGAGAAGTGCGATCATCCATGACAATGGAACAGCAGAAGCAGTTCCAGAGTCGGCTTCACGCTCAGGTAGAAAACCCCATCTCACATCATCGTGGTTGGGTTTTCTGCGATGTTCGGTGAGTGAACACGCTAATCATACTATAGAAATGATCCTATGAAGTATGATCTTAACGCGAAATTATTTATAAATGGTACCTAGGGCCGAAGGCCCTTTAACCCAAATCATTAGTAAAAAACATAAACGGTTCATGAGTGAAAGTTTCTTGGAAAGACGACACAGGCGCAACACAACACAACACAACACAAAACACACAAACGTACGTCAAAACCACATCTCGATTACCATTTGAACCGTCAGACGAGTCGAGGAAGGCCTTGGAAAAGTCACTAAGTTTTAATCCTAAGTTTAGGCACCGAAAAAGGAAGAATAGAGTTTTTAGCACTGAGAGTTTATAGTTCTTGTGTTAGTAGGGTCCAGCGACTCCATGATGTGTGTGCGCCGTTGCCTCCGCACAAAAATTTCATTAGTTGAGAAGGAAAAAATCGAAGGAGCTTAGTTCATTTACTAAGCCTCCTCCGCAAAGAAGGTGATCAAGTTTTAATATTCACAAATTTCAGAAAACTTTTAATACTTATATAATTTTAAGTAATTATATTACTGGCACCTAATATATATATGAAAAAATATATTTTAGTATTATCATCACATGTTTTATTGTTCTTATACGTTTTTTTAATATCATAATTTTTCAAAATTAAATTTTAGTTTAATTAAAAAAAAATTATTGTTAGTTTTAAGTACTTGTTGGAATTTGTAATTTCTCTTAATTTTTTAAAGTTTTCCTTTAATCTTATATATAGAAATAAATTATTGAATTATATCAAAGTGTCTATTCTAATGTGTTATTCTAATACGTTTTTTAAAAACATCATTGTTTGCAAAATTAAATTTAATTCATTACGAAAGTTTAAATTAGAAAAAAAAAATATTAATAGTTTTAAGTTCTTGTTTGAATTTGTAGTTGCTCTTAATTTTTGCAGCTGCTCTTAATTTTTGAAGCGTTTCTTAAACCTTATAACTAGAAATAAGTTATTGAAATATATTCTATTCACAGCATATTAAAATATTTCAATCTAAATATTAACCAACATAAAAATGAAAATAAATGAGAGAATTCGATATTTTTTTAATGTCATAATAATTAAGTTTATCTTCATTGGAATTAGATATTTTAGAGAGAAAAAAATCCGCTTAGTGGCGCTGTTAATAAATGCTTGGAGTAAAAAAATGGCTAGATAGGGACATGCTATTCAAATATTCGTTTACAAATTGTGTGGACATACAGTTCTACCAAATGGTAGGGTTCTTTTTGGTTATTATATTTTGGTATTGATCATCCCAAGCTTCACTTGGGCACATGCTATTATACATCTCACGAACTTAGTTGTATTCTTCTTCTTATAATTGAAGAAGGTGCGTGTATATCGCGAGTAAATATGAACAGGTTCTAAAGTAAGATAAAAACTCGTCTTATAGAACATTGCGTTAAGAATATTAAAATACAAATACAACGTTAATATACGCAATAAAAATCCATATAATCCGGACATGTTTCGGGAGATACATCACCCTTCATCAGCGGAAAATGTAATGTATGTGTGTAATAAAATATAAAAATATATTTTATAATATATAATTATATTATAATATATAATTATATTATAATATATAATTATATTATAATATATAATTATATTATAATATATAATTATATTATAATATATAATTATATTATAATATATAATTATATTATAATATATAATTATATTATAATATATAATTATATTATAATATTTTATAAATAATTATATATAATAATATATAATTATACAGACTTTACATTTTCCGCTGATGAAGGGTGATGTATCTCCCGAAACAAGTCTGGATTATACGGATTTTTATTGCGTATTTTAACGTTGTATTTGTATTTTAATGAAGGTTCTAAAGTGTTAAGACAGTCGTATTTTCTGGACTTGTTGCATAGCTGTCAAATTCAGAGCAACTCGCGTCTGTCGTGTATACATTGTACAATCGTCAACGCCGGTAGCGCCATCTGACGCTGGACACAACATAGAGACTGAATAAAGTTGTAAAAAAAATTTCAAACTACATATATAACTTAGTGGTTTGTTTCTAAACTGTTAATATATGTATATATAATTTATTACGTGCTAGATTGATATTTTTGGTAGAAAACAGGGGCATAGCAATGCAAAAATTATACGGAGGGCGGGTACTCAATTAGTTCCATTCCTAGAATATTTACGAATATAAAAAATAATTATAAAATATAAAACACTAATTAGCAGTTTTGCTAATAGAGTATATAATTTTCAAACCACAAACTGAATACTATATTCGAAAAGTTACTGATGATTTCACCAAATAAAACAGTCGTATTTTTCAAAACTTTCATCGAAATAAGAATTTATCTTTTTTGTTTGTTATTCTATTTATACATTGGAGTGTGTTAGTTTACCGTAGCTGTTAAAAAATAGAACAATAGTCACGAAATGTCCATCTAAATATAGAAATTAAATATTATATAATACATTGAAAACCAAGTTCCTATAAATTCGTAAATTATTAAAGACTTATTAAGTGTTAAAACACATTTTATAATTTCATATGTATTAAAGGTAGGACTAACTATACCGAATTTCCTCTACTGAGAATACCGCTCAGGGTTAAATATATGCGATACGGTATTTCCCATAGAGTAATGATACAAATAGAGGAATAAAAATGCTGATTTCTGTGTGTGCATCATTCAAACCACGTGATTTGTGAAAATGCCAATTCATTCATGCGCCAATATTACTTGGCAGGCCTTGGCGACTTTCAGAACTAAGCGAGATCGAAGTATTGTAATATGGTTTTGTGTTTAATTTTGTATTTAAATATCGTTTTTTTTTTTAACGAGTGGCACAATTTAAGGAAGTTTAACAGATATATTAAAGAAATTTTTCTCACTTTTTGAAATAATTGCGTTACGTTTTTATGTAAAAAAAATTACCATAAGCGAATTTCTTTCAATTGCTATTTTCTATAGTTCAATAAGAAAATATGAACAATAAAACCGGAGAAATATAAAGAGTTTCGTTTTTTCGAGTATTGAACACAAAGAAAATTATATTTTCGTTTCGTTAATGAAGAGGAAATATTTAGCGCATATTGTTTGATAAATAAGTAAATACGTACATATATGTTAAGAAGTTGAATACGGACAGAACGCCTTATCACCAAAAAGAAGAAAGTGCACCAAATTTGGAACACCTGCAGATGTCTGAACGCCAAATGTGGCAGCGCTAAAACCACGTGATGTCGTTTTTTTTTCAATGTTGACACTGCGGCCTTACGAAAGTCTGGCATTGACGGCGCTCTCTATTTAATATAGCAACTCTCTGGTATTTCCGTCGTGCACCATCAAATTAATTGTTCCGAGATATTTCTTAGAAGTGTTCTTATTTTAGAAATTAAACCCTCGAAAGGGTTTCCAAAAATTGCCGTTGCGGACGGTATTTCACGTCCACATGGCGGGGTATTGGGAAAAGTTTTCAACTAGCAATAGTCACGCCTCGGTAGAACCTCATTGGCTATGACACTGCCTCTGCGCAAAGCTAACGATATTAGCAAATCTGAATTATATAAATAAATAAACTAGATTAAATTACTGGTAGTTTTATAAAATATAAAAATACAATTATTTATTAATATGTGGAATTTATTTTATATAATAACGAATTCAATCAGTTATTTAATTATTAATTTATAAAAGTTTATTGTTGCATGAAATCTATGGATTGGAACAAGAAATACCTATATCATAATTGATATAGTTTTAAGAAAAATAAATATATCATCACGGAAATAACCTTAACCGAGTTGTTTCATTTGAAGAGCGGAGTTGTTTATTAGAGAAGCTATTTAATTTAGAAGTTGAAAATTGATATACTCAAAATGTTTTTGTGCGGTGGATAGGGACCGCATAAAAAATAATTGTTAATTTATAAAAGTTTATTGTTGCATGAAATCTATGGATTGGAACAAGAAATACCTATATCATAATTGATATAGTTTTAAGAAAAATAAATATATCATCACGGAAATAACCTTAACCGAGTTGTTTCATTTGAAGAGCGGAGTTGTTTATTAGAGAAGCTATTTAATTTAGAAGTTGAAAATTGATATACTCAAAATGTTTTTGTACGGTGGATAGGGACCGCATAAAAAATCGCACAAAACTTCACGAGTAGCTATAAAAAATAGCCTTCGCAACACAATTAATTTTTTATGCGGTGAATAGGGACCGCATAAAAAAAGTTTCGCGTAGAAAATAACTCAAAACCTTATGAAATAACTAGGAATTGCTTTTTTAAACGAAATCAAGACACGAGGCTTGGCAGCTACTTGGAATCTCGCCAAACCTTTTGGAATCTGATTTAGAAAATACACATTCGAACATTTTTTAATATTTTATTTACATATGTACTTATTTTACACATACAAAACTTTTCAAAACGTATAACCATTATCCTTCTTAGTCTGACAATACGCAAACTTTCTTGTGGTAAACTGGTTCAAAATCGCTTTCGTCGCTAGAAGATACTACTTTGCACTCGTTTAGAGTTGACTTTTTTTCAGTTACCATGTAGTCGGTGATCAGTTTTTACGACGACTGTTGTTTCACTAGACGCTTGTATATGTCTCGGTAGCCAGATATACAAGATTGAAGCTCCTTTTGGAATTTTGAATTTCTTTCAAAATTGGCATCGATTGTAAGAAAATAACATTCTAATTTATGGCAAAGTTGGATTCCTGCATAGATTGTATCTGTTGTCATATAATCGGGTTCTTTTTGAACATGAGCAACATTTGTTACGTAATTTATAATGCCATAATACCTTACGGTTTTATCTTGAATCATTTCGACAAGATCATTTTCACTGAACGTATTAAACCCGTCTCCGCTGATGCCATGTGCTAGCGTAACGATTTCTGTTGTTAACATTGATGTGTTTTCGGTTGCACTTCTATTAATGACACATTTCGGTCAGGATGTTCCAATTTGATTGACATTTTCATATACCGCACAAAAAAAAAATCGCACAAAAAATCACACAAAAAAATCGCACAAAAAAATAGCACCAAAAACATCGCACAAAAAAAATCGCACAAAAAATCGCACAAAAAAAATCGCACAAAAAAAATTGCACAAATAAATCGCACAAAAAAAAAACGCACACAAAAAAAAAGACCGCACAAAAACAGGTTTGAGTTTAATAGCAATTTGCCGCTTATCTGTCTTAAAGTACGTTATCAAAGTATTGTATTTAGAAATGAATATAAGGAAAAGCACAAGTTACTCACTTACTATGTTTATTAACCAAAAGTAAATATGTTCGCCTTCACGGTCCAAAAAAATTCTTCTATAAATATTTAATTCTTTGTTCGCCACGGAATTTTTTGAGATAATTTCTCCGGTGGATAAGCTCACCTGCAAAGGGATAATAGATTAATTAAAAATTTATGGAACGTTCAAAAATCCAGCTAAGCAGAATTTTTTTTATATATTAAATTTCATTTGTGTAGGATAAGATATTTACACAGGATATTTATTTACTAATTGAAAGATGTAAAAGTATGTAAAGATACACGCTAACGTTTAAAATGCAGGTTTTATTGGGATACATTTTACAAATTTAGAACTTGTTTCGTTAAACAACAAACCCGACGGTATGAACAACAAACCTGACGTATGAGCAACAAACCTGACGGTATGAACAACATTCCTGACGTCTGAACAATACACCTGACGGTATGAACAACAAACCTCACGGTATGGACAACAAAACCCGACGGTATGAACAACAAACCTGACGGTATGAACAACACACCTGACGGTATGAACAACACACCTCACGATATAAACAACACATCTCACGGTTTGAACAACACACCTGACGGTATGAACAACATCCCTGACGGTATGAACAACACCCCTGACGGTATGAACAACACCCCTGACGGTATGAACAACACAGCTCACGGTATGAACAACACACCTCACGGTTTGAACAACACACCTGACGGTATGAACAACACACCTGACGGTATGAACAACACACCTGACGGTATAAACAACACACCTCACGGTATGAACAACACATCTCATGGTTTGAACAACACACCTGACGGTATGAACAACATCCCTGACGGTATGAACAACACCCCTGACGGTATGAACAACACCCCTGACGGTATGAACAACACAGCTCACGGTATGAACAACACACCTCACGGTTTGAACAACACACCTGACGGTATGAACAACACACCTGACGGTATGAACAACACACCTGACGGTATAAACAACACACCTCACGGTATGAACAACACATCTCATGGTTTGAACAACACACCTGACGGTATGAACAACATCCCTGACGGTATGAACAACACCCCTGACGGTATGAACAACACACCTCACGGTATGAACAACACCCCTGACGGTATGAACAACACACCTCACGGTATGAACAACAAACCTCACGGTATGAACAAAACACCTCACGGTTTGAACAACACACCTGACTGTATGAACAACACCCCTGACGGTATAAACAACACACCTCACGGTTTGAACAACACACCTCACGGTTTGAACAACACACCTGACTGTATGAACAACACACCTCACGGTTTGAACAACACACCTCACGGTTTGAACAACACACCTGACGGTATGAACAACACCCCTGACGGTATGAACAACACCCCTGACGGTATGAACAACACCCCTGACGGTAGGTACAACACGCCTGACAGTATGAACAACACACCTGACTGTATGAACAACATACCTGACGGTATGAACAACACACCTCACGGTTGGAACAACACACCTGACGGTATGAACAACACACGTAACGGTATGAACAACAAACCTGACGGTATGAACAACACACCTGACGGTATGAACAACACACGTAACGGTATGAACAACAAACCTGACGGTATGAACAATGAACCTGCCCGTTTGAACAGCAAACCTGACGGTATGAACAAGACACAAGACTCCCATTAATCATTCACAAATTGTATTAAGAAACGGTAATAAATGTAGAATACCCTACAGTTTGTGAATTACCATATAAATAATTGGAAATGTTTTTAATGTTTAAATCCACAATTACTAATACAGAGTAATGTACTGCTTGGATGAATTTCTTCCCTTTGACATTCAGAGCACTGGGCAGAGCAGAAATCACATTGCGTCACCACTGGCCATCGCAATGCTTTGTTTTTATTAGGTCGTATTCCCATAGTCCGGTCCAGTTGTGAGTCGGCCGTTAGTCGCTCGCTTAAACGGCCAGTCCGGACGAGTGCCCGGTCCACCGCACAGCTGAAGCATTCCACGGGAAGGCCCTGACGCTAGCCCTGACGAACCGGACTGCCTTTTGACCAGCAGCCAGTCCTGGTGCAGTCCCGGTCCAGTGCCACACCCTCTTCGAATTAAAGTATACATCGACAAATCTGATTACGGGCCTTGATTGAGAAGAATTGCTTTTATTCAGTTGGTTTGGTATCAAATATGAATTACGATAATTTTTTGTAATTGGATCTTTTATATCTTTTTGAAAACGATGTAATTATGTTCTTAGAGAGCATGATAAAATCACATTTTAACTTTACGATACGCTTTCCACTGTGTCTCAAAGTCGTATTCTCCTGGAGATATCGCTGATAGTATATACAAAATTTGCCTAATTACTAAAACTTATATTTTACAAAATTTGCATAATTTCTAAAGCTTATATTTTACAAAATGTGCATAATGACTAAAAGCTTTTAATTGTACAAAAATTTGCATAATCATTAATTGCATAAAATAATTGTATAATTACTAAAAAGTTCACAAAAAAACTTCCATTATAGAAAATTTGCATAATTACTAAAAACTTCAATTATACAAAATTTGCATAATCATTAATTTTATAAAATAATTTCATAATTAATAAAACTTCCATTATTCAAAATTTGCATAATAATTAATTGCATATAATAATTGTGTAAATACTAAAAACTTCCATTATATAAAATTTGCATGATTACTAAAAACTTCCATTATAAACAATTTGCATAATTATTAATTGCATAAAATAATGGTGTAATTACTAAAAACTTCCATTATACAAAATTTGCATAATTACTAAAAACTTCCATTATAAAATATGTGCATAATTATTAAAAACTTCCATGCTACAAAATTTGCATAATGACTGAAATTTTCCATTATACCAAATTTGTATAATTACTAAAAACTTCCATTTTACAAAATTTGCATAATTACAAAAAAAACTTCCATTTGACAAAATTTGCATAATTACTAAAAACTTCCATTATACAAAATTTGCATAATTGTTATTTGCATAAAATATTTGCATAATTACTAAGCACTTCCATTATACAAAATTTGCATAATCATTAATTGCATAACATAATTGATTAATTACTAAAAACTCCATTTTATAAAATTTGCATAATTACTAAAAAAAACATTATAAAAAATTTGCATAATTACTAAAATCTCCCATTATAAAAAAATTCCTAATTACTAAAAACTTACCCTGTACACTGATCCATCTCGACTTAAGGAAATAACAACAATGTCATTGTTATGCTTTACAGAGGCGATAGCTATTAAAGGTGGTTTAACTTTCGCGAAACTATGTACTGACAAAGCATCCCTTACTATATTAGGGGTGCCAATTGATCCGCAAATACTGCCATTCTCTTTTTTCTCCTGAAATAATAAAGATTTTTTTTTAATTTTCCATAACGTTCATATATTTTAAATAATTTCCATAACGATTTCAAATTGGCTGTAATTTTTTTAAAGATATTTTTTAAAAAAAATTCCGTTTTATTAAAGTCACTGATCTAGAATATAATGTAAACATAAGCAGTGGCGCGAGGACTCCCATTGAGCGACAATGTACTTCACCGTGTCTCGTGGAAGTATACAATTCGGAAGAAAGGTTCAGAAAACATTCGTCCTTAGCTATGCCAGAGTGTCACGTGACGTCACAGAATTGTTTAAAACTGTTTTTTTTTCTGAGCCATTTGACTTCATTTTCTTGAAAGTAAGTATGGAGAAAAACGTTATACATATGTGTAACATTTAATGTATTTTTTAAAGACAGAAATGCGTTTCCAAATCTACGCAAACCTATGCGAAAGTAAACAGGTCGGCAACGCTTAGTGCTCGCTCCAGGGCTTATAATTAAAATACAATAGGAAATAATAGGAATAAAAATGCTGATTTCCGTGTGTGCATCATTGAAACCACGTGATAGGGGGAAATGCCAATTTATTCATGCACCAATATTACTTGGCAGGCCTTGGCGACTTTCAGAACTAAGCGAGATCGAAGTATTGTAATATGGTTTTGTGTTTAATTTTGTATTTAAATATCGTTTTTTTAACGAGTGGCACAATTTAAGGGAGTTTAACAGATATATTAAAGATATTTTTCTTACTTTGTACTTTTGAAATAATTGCATTACGTTTTTATGTAAAAAATTTACCATCAGCGAAGTTCTTTCAATTGTTATTTTGTATACTTCAATAAGAAAATATGAACAATAAAACCGGAGAAATATAAAGAGTTTCGTTTTTTCGAGGATTGAACACAAACAAAATTATATTTTCGTTTCGGTAATGAAGAGGAAATATTTAGCGCAAATTGTTTGAAAATAAGTAAATACCTACATATATGTTAAGAAGTTGAATACGGACAGAACGCCTTATCACCAAAAGAGAAGAAAGTGCACCAAATTTGGAACTCCTGCAGATGTCTGAACGCCAAATGTGACGACAGCGCTAAAACCACGTGATGTTGATTTTTTCTTTTCAATGTTGACACCGCGGCCTTACGAGAGTCTGGCATTGAAGGCGCTCTCTATTTAATATAACAACTCTCTGGTGTATTCTAGCTCAGTGGTTACAGTGTATTCCCGTTCAAACAAACAATAGTCATCTAAAGAGCTTATGATATTAGAACTTGAGGCAGACTAGGATTTTAATAACAAAAATCTAGAAACACAGTTTTCTTTTTGGAAAAGGTAAATAATGTACGTATGTATAAGAATAATGTTTATTTTAGAAACCAGCCTCTAAAAACAAATGGCAGACCCCTAAATGGTCCTGGGTTCGTGTAAACTGAGCTTTGATGGCAATGCAGTAATATCTAACAAATGATTTTGGCATCTAACGTAACGTCTTGAAAATAAAATAAAGCATCAGAAAACATACCTCAGAACATGTATTTTCCAATAATATTTTATTTATCCTGCTTTTGAAGTTTATTGTACTAAAACTGAGCCAACATATTCATTGTTATTTCTTTAATTTAAATTAGCTTTAGAATACGTTTTTCCGCTAAAAAAAGTTCTTTGATACTCGTAGTAATAAGTTTCACCACAGAAGCGTCAACTTGGCAAACAACGAGTAAATTATCGCCAATTATCACATGAGAAAGTTTGACGTTTGCACAATTCCTACGCACTGTAAAAAAAGGTACTTAAAAATGAGCACCTGAACATATTCGTTTTTTAACACACTAAAATCTAACTGTAACTTCTGGAGAGCTCAAATCGGTTTCTCCCTATGGACGCGTTAGAAGCCATACTATAGTGACTACTATATTATAGTGACTACTATACTATAGTGAATACTATAGTGACTTCTAGTACTATACATATAGAATCAATTTGTATATCGCCAAAAATATAATTTTTCTTTTTGCTGCTTATCCCACTTATTATTGGTTAAAATGGATGTCAAAGAATAGGAATTCAAAATGGATTTTAATAGCAAATTTAAAAATAAAAATAACCAAAAGCACTTTAATTTGGCATATATTAGCATGAACAATATACGAAAAGAGATGTAGAAATGGATGTCGGGTACAATTTTTTAACCTTCAATTGGCTTCAAGTCAATAAACTGCCATGCGCAATCCAGAAGTTACAGTTAAAGATCAGTAGTTTAACATTTGAATGCAAGGATAGTGGGGACTATATATAAAAGGTGTGCTCGTTCTCGCACTTTCTGACGGAGGGCGGGGAAAAGTATATTTTTGACGTCATAGTGACGCCTTCCTTCGCCTTCTGTGGGCGTGTCTAATGCTCTCGTGTGTACAGTCGTTTTAGGATTCTACTTAATTTTACAAGAATTGTTGTTTTTAACTAATCATGAATTTATTTAAAAGAAAACAGTTAAAATTTGCTTCAAAAAACAATTTGAATCGATTTGAAGAGTCGTTTAAATATTCCGAAAACCATTTGAACCATAGGTTCGTGACGTGCTGCCATCTATTCTTTATTTTGTGAACTATTTAAAAGTGATATTCGCTAATTTTGTTTAGAATTTGCTAAATTTTAAGAGTTTAAATTATATTTTAAGGATTGTATTTAGTATGTAAAAATTGCAAAAGAGTTGCTTAATAAATTAAGCGTATTACATGAACAGCTACCTGAACACAATTATTTACAGATATTTACATTATTTTGCTAATTAAAAATTAAATCACCAGTTGTTACCCAACCGGGGATCGAACTTAAGTAGCAATGCTTAAAACATTTTAATTAAATTTTATGTGTAAAATTTGTGAAATTTCAAAAAATTTAAATTTTCAGTTTTCTGAACAAATCACTTAATTTTAGTAATATATGATCAAAAATTTAAATTTTTATTAAAGTTTTATAAAAATAATTTATTACTGATTTAACTTTGTTTACCTTGAAAAGCAAACTTATACTGATACGAAAAGACAGACAGTCTGACTGCCTGGCTGTTTTATTATATTTCATTTAATGTTAGCCTCTCCCCCTGCAATTTTAATCATATATCAGCTGCTTTTAATGTAACAGTAAAATTTCTCAGTCACTCATTTCGATTATCGGTGCGCTTTTGCATGCCACCCCACGTGATCAGAGCTGACCAATCGCCTCGGCGATTCAAGGCTCGAAACTTTCCTACATTTCGATCTTTTTCTCTCCTATCGTCACGTGATCGGGGTGGATGAATCGCCTTGCGCGGTTCCAAGTCCCGCCACGGACTTCTTCAGCAATCCCTCTGCCCCTCACCATCTCGTTCATTCCAGCCGCTGTCTCCCTCTGCAAAGGACACGCTCGACGCCAGTCCTCTTTTCGATCATTGCCACTTCCATTCCGATGAGCAGAAAGGTGCATGGCTACGCCAAGCCGTATGCTGCTTTACTTACGCTTAAATGGCTTAAACACAGGCAATGAGAATTATCAAAAACCCATAGTAAGGCGGAGCAAAAATGACGACAAAAATATACTTTCCTTGCCCCTTTTAAAAAAGCGAAAAACGAACACACCTTATATATATATATAGTCTTCACTATCCTTGATTTGAATGAACATTTTACTTACCTCCACATCACACATTCTGCCGAAAGTCTCTCGATTGCAATCTCTGGGTGCTTCGTTGAAGGCGTCGACGATCGTTGTCATGGGAAAGGCGCACAGAATCGATGCTTCGGTGCCATCATAGTAACCCACATACAGCGATTTATCGTCCGACGAAGGAGAATCCCCGTAGTGTATGAGGTATGAAGCTGCCTCGGACGAATTCTTGTGCCGACATATGAGGGACAACTCCGCGTAGGACTGAAACGTCGTGTCCTCAATGCAGAAGCGCAACAACTTGTTGTAGACCTTTCCGTTCCTGTTGAAGCGGGTCAGGAAGTAGGCGTATCCGTCGTGCACGAACTTTTCAGCCCAAACGTATGTCTGAAAGGTAAATATACATGGCTTCCATTAAAATGATTTCACTCAATCCTGAACACAATATAAGATTCCTGGTTCGATCCTAGGCGATGGACTTGAAAAAGAAAAGTAAAAAAAGTAGTGATCTTGTAATCGGAGGGTTGCCAGCCTGATTACAAAATAATAGGAATGTTGTCCAGAACATCCACAAAAATTATCGGTGTGTATACGGGACTGGTGGTACGATAAATCTGATCGGGACCCAAAGTCTCGACGTCTATTGAAGGCGTTGGATGCCAGTTCAGGTGTTTCCTCGTCATCTGACCATGTTTCTAAAATAACGAGGTGCATGGATGAATGTGTGTGAATATGTATGTGTTCCCGGGTCTTTCCTTCGAGATAGACCTCGAACCGTCGCCAATAGCCCACTGTGCAGCTCTAGTGCGACGTTAATTAACCAAACCAAACTCAATCCCGAAGTTTTTGTTACGTCGCACTAGAGCTGCACAGTGGGTAATTGGCGACGGTTTGGAGCCTGTCTCGATAGAAAGATCCGGGTACGAAGCCTCGTATTTTTGAACCATGGTCAGATGACGAGGAAACACCTGAACTGGCATCCAATGCAACCTCAATAGGCACAGGACATTGGACCCAGATCATATGTATCGACAGATAGACAAAGTTATTGCCTACTTCACAAGGGGGTTGTTTGGTTTGGTTTGGTTAATTAACGTCGCACAAGAGCTGCACAGTGGGCTATTGGCGACGGAATCGGGGAAGGAAAGATCCGGGAACACATACACATTCACACACACATTCATACATGCACCTCGTTATTTTATAACCATGGCCAGATGACGAGGAAACACCTGAACTGGCACCCAACGCCTTCAATGGACGTCGGGACTTTGGACCCCGATCAGATTTATCGTATACACGCCGTTAATTTTTTGCGGATGTTGTGGACGACTTTCCTAGTATTTTTGAATCGAAGCTGGCAACCCTCCGATCACAAGATCACTACTTTTTTACTTTTCTTTGTCAAGTCCATCGCACGGTTAGAACCACCAATCCTCGGATTAGTAGCTGAACGCCTTTAACCGCTCGGCCACGGAGGCCTTCACAACGGGGTGAACCCTATGACAGTATCAAAATTGTCTTTGGTATATATGTGTTTGTATATATATATATATGTTACAGTGAAAGACCGAAATCTGGTGAATGTCGACATTCACATAGTCACTTGGTGTATGTCCGAAATATTTGCTAAATACCCTTATTTCGGACTTTCACCGGCAAATGTCGACATTCACCATGCACTAATGGTGAATGTTGAACATGTCGGAGATTTATATTTTCTTCTCCGTGTTTCTTCTCCGTGGGTTATCAAAAGAAAAAAAAATTGTGAGAGTTTTAAAAAAATATTTTTTTAAGGTATTTTATACTGGCATTGCTGATTTATTATGTTATTTTGGATTGTGTGCTTATTCATATATTAAACAGTTTTCTTTCTTTTGAGTTGCGTCGAGGGGTCCACTAATGTTCTTTTGTATCGGGCCCCTAAGTTTGTAAGTCGGCGCCTGGTTGCAAATCGAAATAAATAGACGTCCCCTTAAGAGCCAAATTAGATTTAAAACTATAATTTTTGTAACATATAATTTTATTTGTATTTAAATGTTAGATCGAATTTTTTAATATTCGGGATTTTTCTAGTGTACATCTGCACAAATAAACTATTTTATTGTGTAACGTGCATCTTATTGCTAGTGTACTAAATTTTTTACTGTATCTTACAAAAAAAATTGTAGCACTGTGTACTTTTTGGCTGTTACTTGGAAACGAACGGGGGGGGGGGGGGGGGGGGCTTATGCTTAATACGCCGGTACTTTACCAGTCAGGCTAAATTGGTCACTCGGGCCTAAGTGGGAGTATCCGTTATATGAGACAACCTCAACAGTACCCTCTTTTTGTGAGTCGGATGGTGGAACGAATGATTGAGATGCTCGTGAAGTGTTATCCCGTGGGCACAGGTTGAAGTTGCGGTCATCGATGCGATGTGGCGTTTCTTCGAAGGTAGCGTTGATCTGCAATCCGGAAGTCACAAATATAGCACTATATACTTTTTGGCTATGACTCGAACAGGGAACATTCTGCTTGCTACACCTATACTCTACCAGTCAAACTAAAGTGATCACTTGGGCCCAAGTTTTTTTCTTTTAATACTTGTAGAATTTTGTTTACATTCCAATAAAAAAAAATATTATGATACGAGAACCCCAAAATGACTATAAGAAAGGTAGTTACGATGACAAAACTGACTGCTCGGAAAGAATGCTCAAACGACTATTCTATGAGTGCACCAGCTGCTTTATGAGCAGCGTGGAAGGCAAAAATTCCTTTATTTATATTCAGAAGGCGGCAAGACAAAATCTATTCTCATACAAAAATAAAAAGTACATTATGACAAAATAAAACACCACATGGTTGCTTTACATTGGCGGCATGTATCTAATTATGGTATCAAAATAAGATTTTTAGTCAGAATTTACACACACGGTTTAACGGCTATAATAGAAATTTACATGTAAAAAGGTGGAATGTCGACATTCTCCAATTTCGGTCTTTCACGGTAACATATATATATATATATATATATATATATATATATATATATATATATACAAACCACTTTGTTTTGTTATCTTATGTAAGTGTCATAGGACAGAATGATGACTTACCAGCTTCGTGTCCTTTGGCTTGAACATGCTTGATTCTGGGTCATTCTGCAAAGGATAACGGAAGTAGTAGTCATCATTCTCTTTCACGAGCACCTTGCTTGAGAAAACAGGAAACGGGGTGTTCTTCTCGTAGTAGTCAAATGTGGGTGTGAACAAAGTCCATTCGTCATTTTGACCGCGGAAAATCATCGCCTTGTTGTGCGCCAAGCCTTGATTGTATCCCAGGCTGTCATTGTGCGGGTGAATCCAGCGGACTTCCTCCAGGTTGTCCATGGGTCTCACCTGGCACAACCTGTTTTTGATATAATTCCCTCATTAGATCATCATACAGTTTGGTTTGGTTTAGTTAAATAAAGTCGCACTACAGCTACACAGTGGGTTATTGGCGACGGTTCGGAGTCTATCTCGAAGGAAAGACCCTGGAACACATACACATTCACACACACATTCATTCATACCTGCACCTCGTTATTTTAGAACCATGGTCAGATGACGAGGACAACACCTGAGCTGGCACCCGACGCAACCTCAATAGGCGTCAGCACATTGGGCTCCGATCAGATGTATCGTGCACCAGTCCCGTATACACGCCATTATAATCTGTTGGATGTTCTGGAAGAATTTCTAGTATTTTTGTAGCGAAGCTGGCAACCCACCGATCGCAAAATCACTAATTTTTAACTTTCTTTGTCAAGTCTATCGCACGGATTCGAACCACAATCCTCTGATTAGTAGCTGAACTCCTTTCTCCATTGAGCACACTGGGGCTCCGTACTTAAACATGAGTACCTGAATCTACTCGTTTTTCTTTGAGTACAATTGCATCGTAAAAGAGCGACGACGTACACAAATTTAAGCAACCGTATTTTCTCAAAAATGAGGACTTTGATTTAAAAATGCCTATCTCAGCTAATGTCCATGCCATCTTAAAAAAGCAACCTGACACACTTAAATGTGGTGTTCAGATGATGGTTTTCCGCGTTATTTGATGTTCGAATCCGTGAAATGGACTTGACATAAAAAAGTAATGATCTTGCGATCGGAGGGTTGCCAGCGTCGCTACAAAAATACTAGAAAGTCGTCCAGGATATCCAACAAAATTATACTGGCGTGTATACGGGACCGGTGCACGATAAATCTGATCGGAGTCCAAAGTCCCGACGTCTATTGAAGGCGTTGGGTGCCAGTTCAGGTGTTTCCTCGTCATCTGACCATGGTTCTAAAATTAAGAGGTGCATGTATGAATGTGTATGTGTTCCGGGTCTTTCCTTCGAGATTGACCCCGAACCGTCGCCAATATCCCACTGTGCAGTTCTAGTGCGACGTTAATTAACAAAACCAAACCAAACCAAAACTTAATTATCCCCATTATTTATTTCCCATTATTTTGGCACACCTTTTTAACATTAGTTCTGTTTATAACTTCTTTACGTCCCCCTGGTGGTACAACGGATAACGAACTGGACAGCGGTGCCTTTGGATATGGGTTCAATTCCCGGTAAGTCTTGGTTGTAATTGTTGATATTCATTGAAAATGATTTATGAATGCAGCCTATGTAGGCTATCATCGGCTCTTTTTATTCATTGTGCTTATTTTGAGTCTTTTCAAAATTGAAACTTATGTATTCGGAGCCATGATAAGCATCGAATGTAATCAAAAATGAAAACATTTCACTTATTTTTGAGTACCTATTTTAAACAGTGTTTGAGTTATCAAAAAATGACGATGCAGGGGGAAAGAATGGTAAATTGTTTTAAAAATTATTTTAATATTTTAAATTAAAAAAAAAAATATTTACATATCTACAGTCGAGGGAGCACAGTCCCAAAAGTTGCCTTTGTCTTCTGCGGAAAATTAAGAGAAAAAAATTGAGAGAGTTACTCTCCATATTAAGGCCATCAACAAGGAATATAAAATGTGTGGCTATTGCTTAGGCAAATGTAGTTATTTAGGGAAACCAAAGGTATATAGGAAAACCGAAGGTACGTAGGGAAACTGTAGGTATATAGGTAAGTATATGGGGAAACTGTAGGTATATAAAGAAACCGTATGTATAAAGGGAAACCGTAGGTATATAGGTAGGTATACAGTGATAACGTGGGTACATAGGTAATATAGGGAAACCGTATATATAGGTAGGTATATATGGAAAAAGTATTTATATAGGGTAACCGTAGGTATATAGGGTAACCGTAGGTATTTAGGGTAATCGTAGGTATACATACAAATACAAATACAAATATTGACGACCAACAACAGGCTCAAGGCCCAACAAGGTTGGTCCATCTAGTACCTCTTAACTATCCCCCAATGCATATCTAACTTCTTCTTAAAATCCGTTACTCCTTTACAATTAACAATATTCACTTGCAAGTCGTTCCATTTGTCTATTACCCTATTATAGAAATAGTGTTTTCTCCCTTCCCGATTAAAATGGGATTTGTTTAACTTAAACCCATGACCTCTCGTTCTATCACTCATATTAAAATCTAAACCCTCCACATCTCCTTGTTTGATAAATTTGAATAGTTGAATCAAATCTCCCCTAACCCTTCTTTCTTCCAGAATATACATATTCAAATTTCTTAATCTATCTTCATAATTCATGCCTGAAAACCCTTGAACCATTTTAGTAGCCCTGTGCTGAATTTTCTCTAACAATGCAATGTCTTTTTTAAGATATGGTGACCAGAACTGTACAGCATACTCAAGATGTGGCCTTACTAAACCTCTGTACAATGGCAAGATAATATCCTTAGATTTTGATGAAACAATTTTCCTGATGTACCCCAACATTCTATTAGCTTTTTTGCTAGCCACTGTACATTGATGACTCATTTTAAAATCCTCATTTACCAACACACCCAGATCGTTTACAATCTCACTATTTTTGATTTCTGCACCCTGTAAAACATATGCAGCCTTACTATTTTTGATACCCATGTGCAACACTTGACATTTACTGATATTAAAAGACATACCCCATTTAACAGCCCATTCTGATATTTTTTTTAATCACCTTGTAATTGCTCTATTTGTTCCCCAGAATTCACAGTCCCCATAATTTTTAAATCATCTGCAAAGATGCTGACCTTGCTCCCAATCTCCCAACTAATATCATCAATAAAAATAATAAATAAAAGTGGACCTAACACGGAACCCTGTGGCACTCCACTTTTAACTTCTGCCCACTGAGAGTAATTACCTTTAATATGCACTCGCTGACTCCTACCAATTAACCAATTCCTTATCCATTGTAAAATTTCACCCCCAATCCCTAACCTTTCCAACTTGAACAGCAATGCCTCGTGGGGAACTTTATCAAATGCTTTCTGGAAATCAATGTATACTACATCTACACTGTTCCTTTTATCTAATTCTTCAGTAACCCTATCGTAGAATTTTAAAAGATTTGTTGTACAAGATCTTCCTTTCCTAAATCCATACTGATTATCTGACAGCAAGCTCTCTGATTCCAAAAATGATATGATGCTGTTTTTTATTAATGTTTCAAAAATCTTGCATAACACTGATGTTAAACTAACCGGTCTGTAATTACCAGGTTCACATTTTGCCCCTTTTTTAAAAAGCGGAGTGACATTTGCTAATTTCCAGTCTATTGGTACATTACCCGAATTATACGTCGATTTGAAAATAGTTAGTACAACATATCCCAGTTCTTCCGCACACTCCACTAGTACTTTTGGGTAAATTTCATCTGGTCCTGGTGCTTTAAAAGGTTTAATACTTCTTAAGTGATAAACTACTTCTTCTCTAGTAAAATTGCATTCCTTAATAACCGGACGCATATTATCCTCTATTTGCATGAAATCAGATTTGAAGTCCTTATTAAAAACTCCCATGAAAAATTCATTTAAAATATTAGCCATTCCTACATCATCTTGAATTAATTTGCCTTGATAATCTTCGAGTGGTCCCAGATGATTATTTCCTTTATTGTTTCCACTGGCGTAAGCAAAAAATCCCTTTGGATTATTGTTGATATCCCTAGCAAGTTTTTCCTCCAATGCTAATTTCTGTTTTCTACTGATATACTTAAACTCCCTTCTAGCTTTTTTTAAGTAAGTATCATGTAAGTTTTTCATGTAAGTATATAGAGAAACCGTAGGTATATATGTAGGTATATAGGGAAATTGTAGGTATATAGGGAAACCGTAGGTATATAGCAAAATTGTAGGTATTTAGGTAGTAATACAGGGTAAACGTAGGTATAAAGGTAATATTGGGAAACCGTAGGTATATAGGTAGGTATACAGGGAAAACATAGGTATAAAGGTAATATAGGGAAAACGTAGGTATAAACTAATATAGGGAAACCCTAGATATATATGGAAACCGTAGGTATATTGGGAAACCGTAGAGAACGGCAGTAACTCTCAAGTAGATGACCTCTTCTTTATAAATTCGCTGATGGATCCATTTTGCAGTTAATTCCCTTTGTCAAAAAATATTTCCCCCCTAAAAATACAGAGTTATTTCCATAAATACATACCCGTTATACACAGTGCCACATAGAAGCAGTATCGGTGGCGATCCTGAGAAATAGATAATATTTAGAAGACGGTTTCTATTGTCGGTTAACACCCTCTCTCTGTCGCAGGGGTAAGGAGGCATGGGACAGTTATGCGCATCCTCCAAAGGTCCGGTGGTAACTTTTTGCTTCAATTCCAAATCGGAGGACAAGTGGTAGAGGGCGTTGTTGTCGCCGAGATACACGTCTCCGCTGTCCTGGTCAATGGCAAAATTGTGAAATTTGCTGTTGGGTGCGGTGAAGGACTTCAAAGTGTCCGCAAACCGGGTTGGAGTGGACACAGCGAAGTCAGTGTACAAAGTCCAATAGAGGAGGAATATAAAGCCCGAGGCTCTCTTCAGTGGCATCTACAAAGTAAAGCAATGTACTGATAAATGTTACACTAAAATAGCACAAATTGGTGTTTGTATGCGATTCAATATCTAACTCAAAGGAAGTATCCGAAATAATACCTTATAGTTTTAACCTTTTAAGTCTCATACCATCCGTATCTAACAAAAGCGCAGGTAATGTTTAACATTTTCACGTCGCGTCGGCTAAGTTAAAGTAAAGTTACCCTGCCTGTAGGCTTCGTGGCTACTTCTAGGTCTATACTAATTTATCTAACCGCTGTGTAAAGATCTTTATGAGTTACAAAGCTGGTGTAGAGGCTCTTAGATGATATGGTTTACTATGGATGTATGTCGCATGGACGTGGAACCATTTTAGATGCGCGCATCTGGAAGTCAAAGGGACGCTAATACTTGACCTTATAACAGAGATGCATCTTTCATGTTAAGTACAATACTTCAACTCTCAAACGTTCCCATGGCTACTTCTAAGACCCTTTGATCTAGTTGGTGTTTGGCGGTCTCTACACGTTACAAAGCTGGTGTAGCGGCTATCAGATGATGTGGTCAACCATGGTTGTATGTCCCATGGACGCGGAACCATTTTAAATGCGCGCATCATGAAGCATAAGTTAAAGGGATGCAAATCATTGATCATATAACAGAGATGCATCTTTCATGTAACCTATAGTACTTCAACTCGCAAATGTTCCCTTGCCTACTTCAAAGCCTAAACCAATTGATCTAGCCGCTGTTTAACGGTTTCTACGGCCTACAAAGCTGGTATAGCGTCTATCTGACGATGTGGTTAACCATGGTTGTATGTCCCATGGACGCGGAACCATTTTAAATGCGCGCATCTGAAGTCAAAGGGATGCAAATCCTTGACCTTATAACAGAGATGCATTTTTCATTTAACCTGCAATACATCAAATCGCAAACGTTCCCCTAGCTACTTCTAAGCCTAAACCAATTGATCTAGTTGCTGTTTGGCGGTTTTTATGGGCTACAAAGCTTGTATTCAGGCTATCAGATGATGTGGTTGACCATGGATGTATGTCACATGGACGAGGAACCATTTTAAACGCGCGCATCTGGAAGCCAAAGAGACGCAAACCCTTGACCTTATAATGGCATGCATCTTTCATGTAACCCACAGTACACAATACTTCAACTCTCAAACCTTCCCCTGGCTACTTCTAAACCTAAATTCTATGCTAATTGATCTAGTTGCTGTTTGACGGTCTCTACACGTTACACAGCTGTTATAGTGACTTTCACGTATCGGCCTAGTGTATCTGCAGAGTCACTAGTAAATCTGTCGGCGCAGCATGGCTAAAACTAACCCTTGCGCCACTAAAATCTAACTAACCAACCAACCACTAGTAAATCAGCTGATACAATGATTTCCGTACTTTCAAGTATCGTCCTAGTGTATCTGCAGAATCACCAGTATATCGGCAGATTCATGGATTTCCGCACTTTCACGTATCGGCCTAGTGTTCCTTCAGAATCCCCAGTATATCTGCATAAGATAAAATCTCGTCTTTAAACACAGAAACATTGCGTTATAGAACTTTAAAATACAAATACAACGTTAAAATACGCAATAAAAATCCATCAAATCTGGACAGGTTTCGGGACGTTTTTAACGTTGTATTTTAAAATTAAAAAAATATCTGCATATTCACTGATTTCCGCACTTTCAAGTATCGGCCTAGTGTACCTTCAGAATCTCCAGTATATCTTCATATTCACTGATTTCCGCACTTTCAAGTATCGGCCTAGCGTACCTTCAGAATCCCCAATATATCTGCATATTCACTGATTTCCGCACTTTCAAGTATCGACCTAGTATATCTGCAGAATCACCAGTATATCTGCAGAATCACAATTATATCTGCAGATTCAATGATTTCCGCACTTTCAAGTATCGACCTAGTGTTTCTGCAGAATCACCAGTTTAACTGCAGATTCACTGATTTCCGAACTTTCACGTTAACACATACAAACCTAAAATAAAAAACTTTTCCATACAATATATCAAACTGAAATTATTGAATTTACAAGAAGCCTATTTATTCAATGACTATATAAGTTATAATAATACAATACTATCTTAATAAAAAAAAATACTGTCTTAGTATAAAAAAATACTGTCTTAATATAAAAAAATACTGTCTTAATATAAAAAAAAATACTGTATTAATATAAAAAAATACTGTCTTAATACCAACAAAAATACTGTCTTAATATAAAAAAATACTGTCTTAATCTAAAAAAAATACTGTTTTAATACAAAAAAATACTGTCTTAATATAAAAAAGAAATACTATCTTAATATAAAAAAATACTGTCTTAATATAAAAAATACTGTCTTAATATAAAAAAATACTGTCTTAATATAAAAAAAATACTGTCTTAATTTAAAAAAAATATTGTCCTAATATAAAAAAAGAAATACTGTCTTAATATAAAAAAAATGACTTTCTTAATATAAAAAAGAAATACTGTCTTAATATAAAAAAATTAGTCTTAATATAAAAAAAATGACTGTCTCAATGTAAAAAAGAAATACTGTCTTAATATAAAAAAATACTGTCTTAATATAAAAAAAATACTGTCTTAATATTAAAAAAAATACTGTATTAATATAAAAAAAAATACTGTCTTAATATAAAAAAATACTGTCTTAATCTAAAAAAAATACTGTTTTAATACAAAAAAATACTGTCTTAATATAAAAAAGAAATACTGTCTTAATATAAAAAAATACTGTCTTAATATAAAAAAATACTGTCTTAATATAAAAAAATACTGTCTTAATATAAAAAAAATTAGTCTTAATATAAAAAAAATGACTGTCTCAATGTAAAAAAGAAATACTGTCTTAATATAAAAAAATACTGTCTTAATATTAAAAAAAATACTGTATTAATATAAAAAAAAATACTGTCTTAATATAAAAAAATACTGTCTTAATCTAAAAAAAATACTGTTTTAATACAAAAAAATACTGTCTTAATATAAAAAAGAAATACTGTCTTAATATAAAAAAATACTGTCTTAATATAAAAAAATACTGTCTTAATATAAAAAAATACTGTCTTAATATAAAAAAATACTGTCTTAATATAAAAAAAAATACTGTCTTAATTTAAAAAAAATATTGTCCTAATATAAAAAAAGAAATACTGTCTTAATATAAAAAAATGACTTTCTTAATATAAAAAAGAAATACTGTCTTAATATAAAAAAATTACAGTCTTAATATAAAAAAAATTACTGTCTCAATGTAAAAAAGAAATACTGTCTTAATATAAAAAAATACTGTCTTAATATAAAAAAATACTGTCTTAATATAAAAAAAATACTTACTATTTTTGATTTCACTACTCAACTGATAAGAGTATTTCAAGTTCTTGTGTAACTCGTTCATCAAATGATTTTTAAATCAACGAATAAAACATTCATTTTATTTTTACATTGCAAGTTTTACTAGGAAACGGAAAACTCCCGTACTAATCAGATAAAAATGGCAGGAAGGATGAGTTGTTTCGGAACGAAATACATCCTCTGACCCTATGACAAACATAATATACTACAGTAAATAGCATCATAAAGCATCATAGCATCTCCAAATAGCATCACTTACTCATAACAACTGTGGGTTCTTAATGACCCATAGAACAACATTTCCATGCAATTCCAAAATAAAATATTTTAGAATGAGTAATTTCTTTTTTAAGAATATATCATTCATTGGGATTTTTATCTCATTTTTTGGACTTTTTCAATTGAAAGGGTTATAAGAACTAACATTTTCGAAAACAAAATTTAATTTTGGTGTTGATGAAAGCTTTATGTAAATATGCGTCTACCCTTAAAATTGTATGGCTCTGCTTGATTTATTTAGGCAGATGCAGATAAGTACACAGTATATATTTTATTTATAATGGTTCGATTTCTTTTAGCGAACCTATATGCCAAATGTGCAAAAACGCGCCATTTTTGTTAACCTTTACTAATCACGCTCACGGCCGCTGAATAAGAAAAAGTATGGCGTCAATTTTTTCCACAGTCTGGGGAATAATATATATATATATATATATATATATATATATATATATATATATATATATATATATATATATATATATATTATATATATACAAATTCTATATATATAAATAAATTTAAATTTAAATACAGAAATACTTATATTATTTCTATATATTAATAGAATTACAAAGATATACAGAAAAATATTATTTCAAAACAAAAAGTGCTTTATAAACGATGAGTACAATCTTCTCTCAATGTATGAAGTAAATATTTCAATATTGAGGTATTATTAAATGACAAAAACTTAAAATTATAGAACAGGAACTGAAGTTCCATGCTAATCCTACGGAACTTCTTCGGCGTCGCAGATTTTTCTCCATGTTTGTTTGGAACAGCGGTCTTCTTCTTCTCGGCGTGAAACTCCACCATTATAGGAGGATTTGTTTCCCTAGGCTTTGAGACCTCTTCTACTATCTCCTCGACTTCGTCTTCGATTACTAAGAATTTAATGGGCTCACCTACCGAGGTAGCGCTTTCAGGTTCTCTAGGTCTTTTAGCAGTTTTGTTTGGTTTGAGATACCCTTCCACAAAGGGGAATTCCTCAGTTACGTTTTTAATTTCGTCCCTAATAAAACTCAACCGAGTTGGTTATTTTGTTCGATGAGCATGAGTCACTGATCTCTAACTGTAACTACTGGATAGGGCAAGACATTTTGTTGACTTGAAGCCGATATGGAGGCCGCCATGATGGGACACACTTTTCTTGATACAGCAATATTTCGTATATTTTTCATGTTAAAATACGCCGACATATATTATTTTTGGGTAAGTTTTTTTTATTTTGTTTTTAAACCCATTTTAAACGTAATCTTCTATTAAAATAGGAAGTCATTTGCAAGTCAAAGTAGAAGTAGTTAAAAAGCAAGAGCAAAAACTATCTGTTTGGCAATATAAAAATTAATTCTATAAGAAGAAAATATAATATTTATATATATTTAATACTTCTACAATGCTTTGGTAATAAAAAACACCACTAAGTAATTTTTAAAAAAATGTTGAGGCACAGCATGGCAGCTTTCAATTGGTTTCAACGCGCCCGTAGAGGATACAAAGTTTGAGCCTTCCAGCAGTTACAGTTAGAGTTCAGTGGCATGAGTTCGGTACATTTTAGTCCGTAATATTTAAGGAAAACTTGGTCAGAATTACTGGCAGTGCCAGTGCTTTCTTTTACTTGAAGATATTTAATAACATCAAGCATGATATTAGTTTGGTTTGATTTGGTTAATTAACGTCGCACTAGAGCTTCACAGTGGGCTATTGGAAACGGTTCGGGGTCTATCTCGTAGGAAAGACCCGGGAACACATTCATACACACATTCAAACATGCACCTCGTTATTTTAGAACCATGGTCAGATGACGAGGAAACACCTGAACTGGCACCCAACGCCTTCAATAGACGTCGGGACTTTGGACCCCGATCAGATTTATGGTGCACCTCATGATATTAGAGTTATCATTTGTGAGTATGCGGTTTCTATCCAAAACGGAAAGAGTTACCACTTCGCTAATTTCTGAGTTGGAGTCGAGGATGACTTCCATTTCAGTTTGTCCTTCCGATAATTTTTTCTTTGACTGGAGAATCAGGCGAGTTCAAAATATGAAGTTCACTAGTAAGTTTTGATTTGCTAATTTTGAATTTTCATATTTGGACAATTTGCCCTTTTCTTGTTTTGCCAGAAAGGTAGAATGTTGGAAGTGGACCGATAAAAGCTGTGCTTCCAGGAGTTTAATTGTTTTGGAGCACGTAGGTGCCATAATTAGATAAAGAAAGATAGAGTAGGGTAGGAGGGGAGGGATGAGTTTTTACCAGGCGAAAGGTTTGGTTTGTTAATTAACGTCGCACTAGAGCTGCACAGTGGGCAATTGGCGATGGTTCGGGGTCTTGCTCTAAGGAAAGACATAGGAACACATACACATTCATACATGCACCTCGTTATTTTAGAACCATGGTCAGATGAAGAGGAAACACCTGAACTGGCACCCAACGCCTTCAACAGGTGTCGGGACTTTGGACCCCGATCAGATGTATCGTGCACCAGTCCCGTATACACGCAAAAATACTAGAAAGTCGTCCAGAATATCCAACAAATTATACTGGCGTGTATACGGGACTGGTGCACGATAAATCTGATCGGGGTCCAAAGTCGAACGTCTATTGAAGGCGTTGGGTGCAAGTTCAGGTGTTTCCTCGTCATCTGACCATGGTTCTAAAATAACGAGGTGCATGTATGAATGTGTGTGTGAATGTGTATGTGTTCCCGGGTCTTTCCTTCGAGATTGACCCCGAACCGTCGCCAATAGCCCACTGTGCAGCTCTAGTGCGACGTTAATAAACAAAACCAAACCAACCCGTATACACGCTGTTAATTTTTTGTGGATGTTCTGGACGACATTCTAGTATTTTGGTAGCGAAGTTGGCAACCCTCCGATCGCAATATCATTACTTTTTACTATTCTTTAGTATAGTCCATCACAAGGTTTGAACCGGGGACCCTTGGATTCCCAACTGACGCCTTAATCTACTCGGACACGGAGGCCTCACCACCTTAGAGAGAGAGCTGAAGCCGGAAATCCCGGGTTTACGATTTAAAGTTGGTTTGGTTAATTAACGTCGCACTAGAGCTGCACAGTAGGCTATTGGCGACGGTTCGAGGTCTATCTCGAAGGAAAGACCCGGGAACACATACATATTCACACACACATTCATCCATGCACGTCGTTATTTTAGAAACATGGTCAGATGACGAGGAAACACCTGAACTGGCATCCAACGCCTTCAATAGACGTCGGGACTTTGGACCCCGGTCAGATTTATCGTACCACCAGTCCCGTATACACGCCGATAATTTTTGTGGATGTTCTGGACGACATTTCTAGTTTTTTGTAGCGAAGCTGGCAACCCTCCGATCACAAGATCACTACTCTTTACTTTTCTTTGTCAAGTCGCCTGGCATTGAACCAGGAACCTTCGTATTCCCAGCTGACGCCTTTAACCGGATTTAAAGTGGGAACAAACGCAGGCATACGATACCACTGGAACTGGATGGGCTAACTCCTATTCAGATGCTGGGCTAACTCTAACCAAAAGCGCTTTGCAACGTCAGCCGAGCTTTGACAAAAGCAATCACTCGGCGAAAATGGCATGTGTTAGAGTCTGGCTCGGGAGCTTCTTAAAGTTCGTCGGTCTTCGATGAAGGCGAGAGAGCGAATGAGAATGCGCAGGGGTTTTCCAAGCACAAAGATATTTTATATTATCTGCAAAAAAAACCGAATTAAAATTAAATAAGGAGCCATGCCTCCTTCCGCTTTCCTAAAAAAATCATTAACAAACTTCCATTTCACGTTATCATCGCTGGCAACGTGTCCCTGCTCGAAAATGAGGATTCCACTATCTGAGTTCACATTCCTTTTCCGAACAGCCATTTGAAAGCTTGTAGCGTTATGATAAGAAATAAAAACCAATGGTTTGTAACACTTAAAATTCTTTTATATTTCATATATCACGATTAAAGGTTATATATAGATTCCAACGTGGCGATTTATAAAGGCTATTAACTTAAAGTTCATGAAAATTGCACTAAATGCATCTGAGAAAGAAGGCACCGATTTGCCCTTTTAAAAATTGTAGTATTTATAAAGGAGAAAATTCTGAAGAATGACTCAGATTTTTTTAAAATTCAAAATAAGTTTTTTTTGAAGAAATACAGGTTTGAATTCAGAAATGTATTAATTTCTGAACTAAATTTATAGTTAATAAAAATAATAATTAATTAATTTCAAATTGATCTAATAAAAAGATTGATTTTCGGCGTTACTTTATATGGCTATTTTTTTAAACATAATTTAAATACTTTTAATCGCAATTTTTGGGCCTTTAGTCGTTTTTAGTTTTATTATTTTTTACGTTATCCCCTCAAAAATTAGCAAAAATGGTGATAAGGCGCCATTTCTTGCTTTACGGTTTCACCCCTACTTTCATTTCTTCAATTGTGATAAAATGATCCGTAACGGCGATAAAAAGCCAGTTCCTGCCTACCCTCCAAGTGGAGTGATAGGCGAACGACGTGGATTTCTGCCTGGAATTTTTCAACTGGTTTTGACTATATTTGGTGTGTTATATTGTTTTGACTATATTTGAAGGAGTTCAGATTTTAATTGTACGTTTTATTGTACTTAAAGACAAATTTATGTTCACAAGATTTTAAAACAACGAAAAGATACTATTACAGTAAGGTCTGACCTTAGGACAGTGGGTCCTTTCTTGCCCTTCCAGCAAAACCCTTTCTCTTACTCTAATTCAACCGTCAGGCAATGTGAATACAAACTTAAACCTTCGCCACACCAGGCATCTGCGATGACTGCGTGGGAGCCCCAGTTGCTCAGTTGATAAGGCGTTCAGCTACTAATCAGAGGATTGGTGGTTCGAATCCGTGCGATGGACTTGACATAGAAAAGTAGTGATCTTGCGATCGGAGGGTTGCCAGCTTCGCTACAAAAATACTAGAAAGTCGTCCAGAATATCCAACAAATTATACTGGCGTGTATACGGGACTGGTGCCCAATACATCTGATCGGGCTCCAAAAGTCCCGACGTCTATTGAAGGCGTTGGGTGACAGTTCAGGTGTTTCCTCGTCATCTGAGCAGGGTTCTAAAATAACGAGATGTGTGTATGAATATGTGTGTGTGAATGTGTATGTGTTCCCGGGTCTTTCCTTCGAGATTGACCCCGAACCGTCGCCAATAGCCCACTGTGCATCTCTAGTGCGACGTTAATTAACAAAACCAAACCAAAGCCAAAAAAGCGATGACTGCGTGAGGATCGAATGATTGCCGCGCATACTGTTAGAATCCGATTTCCGATCGTGACAAAAAACATTGAAGGAGTTAAGATTTTAATTGTAAGTTTTTTCGTCCTTAACGACGATGTGATGATATCAGTCTTTTATATCTCAATCTAATTCGGTCAAGTTTAAGATAAGCTTCAACAGTATTTTGACTGAAAAGAAACTAACTGTTAGGAATTGCGAGATATGTTTTTATGTGCGCCATCTGGCGGATACAGAAGATTTAACAAAACCAGCCACATGAAACAACGTTACAAATTCCGCTAAAAATTGCTATCTTCAAAGGCGATTTTGTACTACGCATCAAGCAGAAATTATTATTATTATTTCTTTGATAAATTTTGAGCTCCTAATTTCCAACTTACATGGTCACCAAAAGATTTATTACACAGACCAACACACCATTTGTTTTTGCCTGGAATATTTTAACTGATTTTGACTATATTTGATGTGCTGAGTTTCAAATGTGAAATCAATTGTTCTGTATCAACTCTCTCTCTCTTTCATTTGTTTGACATATGACAGTATCGTTACGTTCACATGTTAAATTAATCTTAGTGTAAATTAAAAACGAATATCAAAAAGTAGAACTGATAGATAATTTTTTTTTTCATTTTTCAAATTTACTCATCCAATATATTCAAAATTAGTAAAAAAATAATTACAGACAAAAATTATGTATTTAACTTTAAAAAGACACCCTAAGATTAATTTAACATTTAAAAGGGAATAACACTATTGTTATTGAATTCGGCCCTAGGCACCTGCTTTTAAAAATACTCTCTTATTTTTCTATGTTATCAAAAATATAAATTTTAATTCTGACGTTTACTTTGATATCACCTTGTATTCAATTGCTAAACTCTAAAAAAGTTTGAAGAGTGTTGAGCCGCGTAATAAAATAATACGTCTGCTATCGGCAAAACTCTTTCAATTTATTGTTACAAATTACTTTCGATACGTTCGAAACATCGCTCTTCGAAATCAGAGCGAGTAGTTCACTTCAGTTCGATCTAGCTCGGCGAGTTACTGAAGAAAGGCCTGTGGTGAACAGGCAGTGAAGTTCTGATGTGGCTTGCGGTGAATAGGCGATGGTGGTCGCCACAGAGCTCCCCCGCAAGTCGGAACGACGATACTGTTGTCACGGCAGTCTGAAACGAACAGTCCTTCCATATCTTGTCGTGACTGTCCTTTGTTGAGGATTCGACTCCAGACGAGGAATAGCAGGATCAACCGCGGCAAGAAGAAATGCTGGTTTTAGACGGTTGATTGCGACGTTCTTCTCCTCACCCTTGATTAGGAGCTTGACAAACTTGGGACCCCGTTTAAGAACTTGAAACGGTCCCTCGTACGGCTGTTGCAAAGGCCTCCTCACCATATCTTGCCTCACAAAGACATGCGTAGTTTCCATCAAATCTTTGCAGATGAACACATCCGTCTTCGAATGCCTGGATGCTGGCGTAGGCTGCAACTTCTGCATGGTATCCTGCAGACGCTGAACGAACTCTGCATGCGCAGGAGTACTGGACGCTGGTGATGAACGAAAGAACTCACCGGGCAATCTAAGCGTTGTTCCATACACGAGTTCGGCTGAGCTCGTTCCAAGATCCACTTTGAAACAAGATCTAATGCCTAGCAGGACACTTGGAAGTACTTCTACCCATCTTTCTGTGGCCTGGCATCTGATGGCTTGTTTAAGCTGACGGTGAAACCTCTCCACCTGACCGTTAGATGCGGGATTGTAGGCGGTTATCCGGTACTTCTCCGTCCCGATGAACCTCATCAATGCCCGGCAGATTTCAGATTCGAAAGATCTCCCCTGGTCGGTTGAAATGTACTCAGGGACTCCAAAACGGGATATCCATCCTCCGAACAGCGTTTCAGCTATGGTTGCCGCAGTCTGGTCCACCATGGGGAATGCCACCGTCTGAACCTGTCGACACATGTAAGGCAATAGGAGAATCCTCGAGAAGTAGGAAGAGGACCTACCACGTCGATGTTTACGTGGCTGAATCTGCACTTTGGTAGGGGATAACTCCCAACCTCGGACTTCGTGTGGCGGTGGACTTTGTTTTTCTGGCATTCCAGGCACCCTTTACACCATGCAGCAATGTCCTTGTGCAGGTCCTTCCAGATGAAGCGCTGTCGAACCAGGTTAGTTGTGGCTTTTATTCCTGGATGGGCCAAGTTATGTAGAACTAGAAAAACTTGAAAACGAAAGTCTTTAGGTACATAAGGACAAACAGTTCCAGTTGACGTATCGCATAGCAAAGTCAAATCGGTTTGTGAGAAATGAAGCGGTTTCAACTTAAGACCAGAATCGGAATTTAAAACCTGCTGTATTTCCTCATCGTCAACCTGAGCTTTAGCCATACCATCATAATCAATATTTGTAGGTACCTGTATTTCTGAAATGCGAGACATCGCGTCCGCGACACAATTTTTGTCCCCTGCCAAATATGAAAAATTTGTTGTAAATTGACTTAAGAATTCTAAATGGCGCTGTTGGCGTGGAGAACATTTTTCACTGCAATTTTTGAATGCAAACGTAAGGGGTTTATGATCTGTAAAGATTATAAAATCTCTGCCCTCTAACATGTCTAACAGCGCAATATGCAGCCAAAAGTTCACGGTCATAGGTACTGTACCTGCGTTCCGCGGCATTAAGCTTTCTCGAAAAAAAATGCTAACGGCTGTACGACGTTTGAGTACGTTTGTTGCAAAACACCCCCTATTGCGATTTCCGAAGCGTCTACCAACAATGAATATGTGGCATCGACTTTAGGATGAGCTAATAAGGTAGCTTGAGAAATTGAAACTTGACACTCTTCGAATGCTTTATTCGAGTCGCCAGTCCAAACAATTGGGGTTTTGTCGCGTTTCTTTTTTCCTTTTAGAAAGTCGTGCAACAACGCTTGTTTATCAGCTGCGTGAGGTATGAATTTATGATAGAAATTTAATAATCCCAAAAATCGCCTTAATTCATCGATTGTTTTAGGCTTTGGGTAGTTCAGAAGTGCCTCCACTTTTTCCTGTAATGGAGAAATACCTTCTGGCGAAACCTGATAACCCAAAAATTGCAAAGTATTTACTGCAAAAACGCATTTGTAAACATTAATAACGATTTCATATTCTGAAAAACGTTGGAAAATTTCTTGCAAGTGTGTTTTATGTTATCACGTCCGGGTCACCACTGAAGAGTGTTGAGCCGCGTAATAAAATAATACGTCTGCTATCGGCAGAACTCTTTCAATTTATTGTTACAAATTACTTTCGATACGTTCGAAACATCGGTCTTCGAAATCAGTGCGAGTAATTCACCTCAGTTCGATCTAGCTCGGCGAGTTACTGAAGAAAGGCCTGTGGTGAACAGGCAGTGAAGTTCTGATGTGGCTTGCGGTGAACAGGCGATGGTGGTCGCGACAAGTTAAATGGGAAATTTGGATAACCATCTCTAAATGAATAGAGAAGGAAAAAAAAAACTAATAAGTAATTTCTACCAATATTTAAATTTTTAAATTACGTATATATAAATGTTTTTTATTTAATATTTTGAAAATAACCTCTGGATTAATTATCCTCTGTATAAAGTACGCCTTTTCTTATATTGGAAAAGGTGCGGTTAATGTAGAGAAAGCTCACTGCCTTCTATATCAACTGGTCGATCGTCGGCTTTTCGATCTCCGGTTTCGCGAGAAGTTTACCCCGTTCCCACTAGAGGCGCTCGCGACTACCACTCGTTCAGCGTTGGTCTTGTATTGAAATTTGTTTTTCTTTTTAATTCGGGGAATTACAATTTTCAACTTAAATTTTTTTTTTCGGTGGAGAAATGTTAGAATTTTAAAGTAATTTTAGTGTGAATATTATTTTTATTTAGAATTTAAATAAAACAACTGCATTTTTTAAATATTTTTGGAAGTTGTATGATACTTATGTTACATTAAAAATATTAAAATATGAATGCAAAACTAAAGTTTTGCCTTAACATAATAAATACCACAGCTGAAGCTGCTTTTCAAGTCGCAAAATCGATTTTTGAAAAATCGGTGTTTAATTGCAGTTTTTTTAATTGCCGTTATTTTATGGTCTAACTGAAGGGCTCTTAATATGTAGCAAAATAACTGCAGAACCGAAATAAAGCCGAAGAAAAAACTTTAGCATCATACAATTCGCGAATAATTTAAGTCAGCCACCTCATCTGTTCAAATTTTAATTAGCACTGATCCCGTTGTCAAAGAAAGAAAGAAAAATTATACTGAAGTGATACTTATTCCTATATATATTCCTAACATGATCAGGTGAACAGTGAGATTTCGGAAAGGGGGATTCGAGCATAAAAGGGCAGGAGGGCGCAATTTTCAAGGAAAAAGGGCGGACAAGGCGTACCCGCCCTTAAAGAAAAACGCATAACGTGAACATTGAAATTAGAAAACATTTAAAAGTTTCCAAGTATCAGAGGTGTGAAATCTTTGTCTCTTTGCCATATATGGAATATTACTTGTGTATTGTGTGGCTCGCATTGATGGAAACGTTGAAGCATATAAATCGCTGTCTCCATTAAAAAAATTGAGTCATAGTACCCTTGACCTCCATAGAAATTCACAGATTGGCATTAAAAGGTCAGAAATTTTGTACTCATTAATTAATTTATATACTTCCCTAATCCTCGGCAAAGAGAAACACATCTCAGATCTCTGCATAACCTCAAACTACTATCTACAAAATTTAGGTATTTTCTTTCAAAACTGCAGATTTCACTGGATGTCATGCCTACATTCATTTATTTTTTATACAAGTCGAAATTCCATCAAAGAATATATTCTTTGATGGAATTATATATCTATATAAAGAGATAAATTTTCTTTCTATAAAAAGAAAAATTTATATTTTTTTATATATATAAAATCATTTTCTAAAAACAACAAAAAAGTATATGTATTTCCAGCATTTTGAGACCATTAATTGCATTACTTTTTAAAATTTCAAACAACTTGCAAAAAAGTTTATACCAAATACATAAATCAATATAAAAATATTTTACTTACTTTTTATTGTAGAAATTTGGAATTCAGATTGGAACAATAAAAGTGTTCCTTAATAAAACTTTAAAAACGCTTCATATGTTACACCATTATCTTATTTTCTCTAAATTTTTAAACCTTTGTGGGTTATCAGATTTTTGCTTAACAACCGTCTAATAATTAAAGTTGGCCACCTCGAAGGAGAGATCGTATATAAATCATGTGGACTTGATGTATTCTGACCGTCGTCAACCTTAATGTAAAATACAAGTTTAGACACTTGTTCAATCACTGTTTTTAAGTAGTTCCAAACCCATCCAATTACAGTAAAATACATTCATTCTGAAAAGCTACTCTCATTGTGCAAGCAAGCACTACCAGTTTTAACGATGGGAAATTTACTTTTCAACAGGGAATTGAATAGGTATTTTAGTGTCTTTCCCATTCAAAGTGTTCAAACATCATATAAGATTCAAGAATGAGAATACGTTTGGCCTTTGACAATCAACAGATGGGTGTGTGGAGAGGGGAGCAGTTAATTCATCAAAAACTTCCCCCTCTTTAACAAGTTTACGACTTGTATTCAATGCCCTGCGAACACGGCCTGATTACCGAATAGGCCCGTGAAGCCCAGGCTTACACTTTACATTTTTGAAGGGCCCCCAAATAACACATTCTATATAAATATTTTACAGCCCTAACACAGTTTGCAACTGAATTTACCTTAAAAAAATTGAATTACAAACTTTAGTAAAAAAACTTGCTGCTTGTGTTAAATTCGTTCGAATATTGGAAGATAAAAAATACAGAATACTCATTACTTATAAATACAGTCAAACCCCGTTATAACGAACCCTCAACGGACTGGTTCAGAAGTTCGCTATAACCGAGGGTTCACTATATCCGAATTTTCAAATATTGACGATATAAAAACTTCCTAAAGTCCTTAAACACGTTTTGTGCGAAACAAATTACTTACACTAAATTGCAAATAGTAATGGGCAATAATAAAGTAAAAGAAATATTTGTTCTTAAAAAACAATTAAATTAATTTTACTGCTACTTAAATTTATTTATCTAAAGTATGAAAAGAAGTTTTGATTTTTTTGTTGAAAGCATCAAAAGAGTCCATTACATTCTTATCCACAGTTTCTGTTGCAAAGAAATTGTGCAAAATGTTCACAGCTGCCTTACCTTTAGCATCAGAAATTGAAGGACCTGAACTAACATCCCCTTCGTATGCAATATCTGTAGATAAAAGATAATCACCGGTTTCTATTCTTTTAATAATTTTCGCTTTATCCTCAATGGAAAAGGCATTAGCAAACAGGAGCGATTTTAAACCTACGCGAAGTCCACAAGTTAAACGATAATCTTCAGCAATAGAATGAAAGGAATAGGCAAAGAATGTATGCTAAACCAGTTGAATGGGGGAAGGGGAGGAGCTGAGCAGGGGAGTCTATTGTCACCTTTGAGGAACCTGGCTTCTGTCAAAGGAACAAAGGGTAAGGAATGTGGTCGGGGCGAGTAAAATTTTTGGGAAAAACCTGAAACTAAACTGGAAAAGTGTGAATTTTAGTTCGCTACATCCGAATTCCTTACTTTTGAAGATCGTTATAAGTATTTGAAAATACATTAGTGACATAGGAGTTCGGTTGGGACCAATTGAAAAGTTCGTTACAACCGAGGGATCGTTATATCCCGGGTTCGTTATACCGAGGTTTGACTGTATATTTTGTTATATTATAAACTTTCAATTTAATGTCATTCAGGGCCAAGAATTTTAACGCATATAACAGTTGAATTTGATGTTCTAGAGTCTATTTGAGAGCAATGGGGCCCCCATTTAAAGGCTGGCTTCCCTTGCTTCAATGTCTTAATCGGGCCCTGCCTGCGAAGTTTTGTTTGGGATTTAGACACCAGAATGATTTTAAGTGTATTTTGGACCAGATGTGTGAAGGGGAAAAGGCTTAACCCTTCCATCTCTTCCCCATAAATTCCTAAACTAAATGTCCCACTATGGAATCGATCTATACGGTATTTCAAAGTAGCACAAAACACACTGTCCTATACGAAATATCGAAACGACGATGTAATTGTACACTACCCCCTCTTGCGGAAGAAACTGTCCCTACACCAAACTCCCCTCCGAGCCCATCTGACAGGCAGCTAACATAGAAAGAGGTAGTGATGTTGGTCAACAAACCGGAATCTCGGCTACCTGAAAAAAATAATCTAAAGACAAGGAGACGGCGTTCGCAGTCAGTGTTTAGCAATTTCGCTATCGATCAATGCAATAGTAATGCATTTGAGGATTACTTGTAATCTATTCTAACTAACAATGTAATTTATAAATAAAGTTTTATGTGGTTTCTTTTACCATTTATTGGTTATATTTATTTATTTTAAAGAAATTTTTGTTATTTTTTTAAGCTTACGAAAAATGTGCGTGCACAGTTGCCGTATTGTTTTGATTTTTATTAAGCAAAATACTTATTTTTAATTTTATATTTGTACAACTAGAAATATAAATATATATTTTTTATTTGGTGTCAAATTCAACTTCCAAAAAAACATTTAACAAACCATAAGACTTCAAAGCAAGGAATTAGCCCGCTTTCAAACAGACGCTTTTTTTCTTCGAGCATGGATCCTTCATAGTAGAGAAAACGTAATGTTATAACCTTGCTAACATCAAAGTGAGGCCAACATGCACACGTGGTTAATTACGTCATTCCATTCATAAATTTTCACTGTTACACATTTCCCAATTCATCAGCCAATCGCGAGTATTTTTTAATTCATAATTTTGAAAAGAAGTCACGTGTCTGAGGCTATTTGGTCTGAGATGTTGGTTTCACGATTATGACGTCATATTCGCTCTACTACAGTCCATTCATGCTCGAAGCTTTTTTTTATATGATACTCTCCTTCAAATAGAACATAGAAGATCAAATCGACATTTAGCATGCACTAGAAATTATAATGCACTATTAATTATATTTATAACAACAAATTAAAAACTGTTGAGTATTCCTACTAATCTTTTGTATAAATTTAATTTTCCCTTTCATTTACGAACAAATTAAACAATACATAAATTTATGATTTTTTTTTCTCACTAAGTTATGTTTATGAAAGGTTTTCCTCAAAAATATTTAGTAATAAAAAAATTATTAGTTAAGGATATAAAGTAAAATCCTGGTTGAGTGATTAAAAGAAGGGGGGGGGGAGCCATGTGTAAGCCCCCATAATAGAATCTAATGTGTAAGCCGGGCTTCACGGGTTTTGTAAGAAATATGAACGCATTTAAAAAAAAATCTTTTTTCGTATTTTATTTTATGTAATAATTATTAAAATATCGTAATATTAAATGCACGCATAACTAAAATATCGGTCATGTAATCTGTAAATATGAATAACTTTTACAACAAAAAATATTTTAACAGTGCCTTGTCAAGTGCAATTGATTTTTAATAAATTTTCTGTTTCTCATTTATTAATCTGAAATGACTAAATCTCCAAAACATACTTTACTTTCTATTTATTTTATATCAATTTCGCACAACTAAAATTATTTCCAAAATGAACTTGTTAAGACTGAATAATATCAAAGCGTTTTGTAAAAAACCTGTATAATATTGTTTATGCTTAAAGTTTTCATGCATATTTCTTGAATTAGTAAACAAGCAATTCACTTTTAGTAAAACAAAGTTCCCGGTGGATTTCGAAAAATCGTTTAAAGTTTAATTAGTTGTATCTTATGGTTAGGTTCGATTATTCGTGTTTCGGGAACAAAATTATACTCATAAACAAAACTTGGCATAAAATGTTATCAGACATTAATGTCTAATTTTTTATTTTATTTGAATACGAAAAAGAGTTAAATTATTTGGAAACTTATGTTTTAAAAATTCAAATATAACTAAAATTATAATAATACTTGTATTTGTGCTTTTATTTTGGTTGGTTGGTTGGTTTGTTAATTAACGTCGCACTAGAGCTGCACAGTGGGCTATTGGCGACGGTTCGGGGTCAATCTCGAAGGAAAGACCCGGGAACACATACACATTCACACACACATTCATACATGCACCTCGTTATTTTAGAACCACGGTCAGATGACGAGGAAACACCTGAACTGGCACCCAACGCCTTCAATAGACGTCGGGACTTTGGACCCCGATCAGATTTATCGTACACCAGTCCCGTATACACGCCAGTGTAATTTGTTGGATATTCTGGACGACTTTCTAGTAATTTTGTAGCGAAGCTGGCAACCCTCCGATCGCAAGATCACTACTTTTTTACTTTTCTATGTAAAGTCCATTTCCCTGATTCGAACCACCAATCCTCTGATTAGGCTTTTATTTTGAGTTTTAAACGAAATCACGCTCTTGACAAGCGATGCAAACATAGCGGAAGGCAACGGGAATCCTCAAAGTCTTGCCTTTAGATTTTCCTCGTTGCTCTGCGCGGCAGCCTTTGACGTTGCAGTGCCCATCACCTATAGTGATGGCAATAATCGAATGATGAGTGAATTTTGAAACAAATAATCGAGTGATTTCATTGATTCATTCATGGTTATTCTATAACTGTTACGGTTACAGTTGATGTTGTTATATTCTTTTATTTTTAAATAAAAACACCAATTATTTACGAATTTATTGTTAAAAAAATCTTTCCGTATGTAACTTTTAAAAATAATTTTGTTTAATTATTTTCTTTTTTCTATCACTATTAAATTATAATTAACGCTTATTTATATTAAATATTACATTCTTTTTTTTTTAAATATGTAAAATTTAATTATGTAGTTAACTGTAACTGTGTGTTTTCTTTAGATGTAATTAAAATGTTTATTTTGAGTTTTTTTTTACAAAAAATAAAAAGTTTGTTTCGTCTGAGATCTTTAGTTTCAAACAAATTATTTTAGCCCTATCTAAAATTAAATTTTTATCTAAAATTAATTTAATAGTGGCTTAACGAAAGGGACGTCAATGTGGGTTGGTCAAGGATTAAAGAGAGTGTGTAAAGACAGTAAAAAAATTTAAATATCACCGAACAAAAAAGTGCATTAATGCTGTTTGTATGCAAAGTAATCTTTTAATAAAATGAACTGAATATAACCTCTATTCATTGTTTAAGCCGAGATCAAAATGCTAAAAGAAATTTTGCTGATTTAGATAAATTCCAAAAAATCAAACTAAAACAAAACTGCATACCTACAATATTTTTTTGGTTTTATACTACAAACTTCTATATGATAATTTAGTATTTATAAATATTAGAGGTACACTAATTGAATATATTGATTTTTCATACTGTTTTTAAAGTATGGTTTCTATAAAACATACATAATATAATACTAGCAATAAATAACAAAAAAAATCTGATTTTTTTTTTAAAGTCAAAATTTTGTTATTCTAGCAAAACTGCAGGTGTGAAAATATAATCAGGTTTTTATAAACAAGAATATTAATTTTGCTTTTATTATGGGATATTATAGCATGTTTACAATGAATATTAGAGTTAACTATTTTGAATTTTGGAAATAGTATTGCTGTCGAACCCTAAGAAACTTATGCTAGCTAAAATTGGTTTTCGAATTTAATATTCTAATAAGGTTTACAATTGAAATGTTTGCAGTTAGAGTCCCAGTTTGGTAATAACCGCGTTTGGACCGCGTCGTGCCAACCAGGCGGCACTAATACAGGCTGACTCACGGCAGGCGGCGGTCCGTACAGCGTTGCCTGGTTGGCCCGCAGGACGCTTGGGGTCCGGATGGCTGGATCGCCACAGATATTATAATCGGTGAAAGTACTCAAACATGTGTCTTTTTGTTCATATTTTTGTATTCCTTTTCTAAAGCGTACGATCCTTACGAAGATTTCCTTGTTGAGCAGAGCCACTGAACTTTAACTGTAACTTCTGGAAGGCTCAAAATTTGTTTCCTCTATGGGCACGTTGGAGCCAATTTAAAAACAGCCAAACTGTGTCCCTAATTTTTTTAAAGTGATTTAGTGGTGTTTTTTAATACCATAGCATTGTTGAAATATTAAATGTATATCTGGGCTTGAAGCCAATGCTTAAGTTAACAAAATGTCTTGTCCAATCCAGAAGTTACAGTTAGAGATCAGTGAGCAGAGCTGATGTAATCAAAGAAAATTAAGATTAGTACATGCGCAGTAACGCACAGAAGAAGCCATCAGCGCAATGCATCTTGTGATACTGCCAACAGTTCCATTATGCGCAGAATTTGAATACCGATCGAAGAGCACAGAAGAAGCCATCAGCGCAATGCATCTTGGGATACTGCCATCAGTTCCATTATGCGCAGAATTTGAATACCGATCGAAGAGCACAGAAGAAGCCATCAGCGCAATGCATCTTGGGATACTGCCAACAGTTCCATTATGCGCAGAATTTGAATACCGATCGAAGAGCACAGAAGAAGCCATCAGCGCAATGCATCTTGGGATACTGCCATCAGTTCCATTATGCGCAGAATTTGAATACCGATTGAAGCGCACAAAAGAATCTATCGGCGCAATGCCTCACGGGATATAGATTGTTGTGCAGAACCGGTTGACAATACTTCATATTCTGGCACTTCTATGGTTTCTCCTGATTTCATACAACGAGTCCTGGACACTGATCTCTAACTGTAACTTCTGGATAGGGCAAGACATTTTGTTGACTTGAAGCCGATATGGAGACCGCCATGATGGGGCACACTTTTCTTGATACCGCAATATTTCGTATATTTTACATGTTAAAATACGCCGACATATATTATTTTTGGGTAAGTTTTTTTTATTTTCTTTTTAAACACTTTTTAAATGTAATCTGCTATTAAAATAGGAAGTCATTTGCAAGTCAAAGTAGAAGTAGTTAAAAAGCAAGAGTAAAAACTATCTGTTTGGCAATATAAAAATTAATTCTACAAGAAGAAAATATAATATTTATATATATTTAATACTTCTACAATGCTTTGGTAATAAAAAACACCACTAAATCATTTTTTTTTTAATGTTGGGGCCCTGTATGGCAGCTTTCAATTGGTTTCAACGCGCCCGTAGAGGAAACAAAATTTGAGCCTTCCAGCAGTTACAGTTAGAGTTCAGTGGTCCTGGACGGGAACGCTTTCGGTCGGAGATTCTTTTTGCTTTACTTTTAAAACTGTTGTTGCATGCATATCTTAAAGTCGTGGAAGAAAATGAAGCTGGGTCGCAATTTAGATTCTTTGTTCCAGCACGCCAGCATCACCATGTACCTGAAACAAGTGAGACATATTTCATAAATATTTCCCCCTAACCATCTCCACATAAAAATGACACTCATTCATTAACATTTATTATTAGCTTAAGTGCCCGGTGTTTCCTTGGGTAAAATGGATGATATCTTTACATACATGATCATATTTTAGTTCATTCGGCGATATTTTTTTTCATTTGGCGATTTATTTATTTATTTGGCGAATTCTTTTATAAATTTGGCGAATATTTTTATAAATTTGGCGACGTATTTTATAGATTTGGCAAACATTTTTATTCATTTTGCGGAATTTTTTGTTGATATTTTGGCAGTATACTGACGATATTTTCTCAACATCCAATCAAAATGCATCCCTTATCCTTTCTCTTACCTAACTATGTAAGAAACATTACAAGATAAAATACTTGTCGTATAAAACATTTCATTAAGATTATTAAAATACAATTACGCGTGTGTTAAGTGTTTTAATTGAGTATTTTTACGTTGCATTTGTATTTTAATGGCATATGTTACATTGTTACAATATTGAATATTGCATTGTTACAGAATTGCATTATTACAATTAGGTTTCGGTAAGAAGTCCAAAGGGGTTAAGTGTCTTTAGGGGTGGAGGAATGGGGGTGTTTAACCAACCAACCAACTAACCAAACCAACCATATAAATTAAAACTTTGTAAGCATGACAGCTCAATTTACTCAAAACTCAAACTTATTTTAATGAACACGCATCAGATTTTCAGGATTAAATTTTTATTTAAAATATTAAAAGCTTGTAATTAAAAAAGCATTTAGAAAATTACAGTATTATTCATCCGCAGCTAGCGAACAGCTCTTGGTTCTAAATACAATCTGTCGATCTTCCAAAATCTCGCTGATTTTATACAAAAAGATTAGCTCCCAAAATTTGCATAACACTGTTCACATTTGTAAAACACATTCTCTTTCCGACCTTTGGTAAGGCGTTCAGCTACTAATCAGAGTATTGGTGGTTTGAATCCGGGCAATGGACTTGACTTAGAAAAGTAAAAAAGTAGTGATCTTGCCATCGGAGGGTTGCCAGCTTCGATACAAAAATACTAGAAAAGTCGTCCAGAACATCCGCAAAAATTAGCGGCGTGTATACGGGACTTGTGCACGATACATCTGATCGGGGTCCAAAGTCCCGACGTCTATTGAAGGCGTTGGGTGCCAGTTCAGGTGTTTCCTCGTCATCTGACCATGGTTCTAAAATAACGAGGTGCATGTATGAATGTGTATGTGTTCCTGGGTCTTTCCTTCGAGATTGACCCCGAACCGTCTCTAATAGCCCACTGTGCAGCTCTAGTGCGACGTTAATTAACAAAACCAAACCTTTCCGACCTTAAGCCTGGTTAGAAGTGTTGCGCAGTTTGTTTAGCGTCGGCTTGTTTGTTTGGGATTTGACAGGAAGGTCGCAGTTTATAGTTCAAACAAAACAGCTGATTCTTGAAGTAGTTGATTCTTACGCCGGTAGATGTCAGCACATGACAGACATTTATTTATATCCCTTCTCCACCAACATTTCATATGTATTTACTATTCATAATATTTTGTTTTAAAGTCACTTGTACCCCTTCATATGTGATTGTTAAATATCTTACCATTTATAACTTTGCGCTATAGGCTATTTTAATATCTTCTATATGATGGGCTCGTCTACGGGATTGCCTTTTCCAGTATTTAAAGCATGCGATAGCGATGACAATTGCGCATACAACAAACACCACAAAGAGAACCCACAAACTTGTACTCAAATGTGACGAATTTTCCAACTTTTGAGGACCATTTTCCAATTTCCTAATCGTTGTGTACCCAATTTGATGCCAATCATATCCGAAGAAGACCTAGAATAAAAATTGTGCATTTCATATGACAACTAAGAAATATTTTCTTTAGTTAACACTTTACATGGTAATCTTTTCATTTTTAGAGCCCTAGGGGGGCTACGCCAACCCCCAGAGGATTGTTTCGCAAACCAATGATGGCTTCATATACACTGTAGACAATGACAATGTGTTCTAACAACAATACTTTCTTAGTTATATAAATCATTACTGGAAAAGCACATCTGTAGAATTGTTTCTGCTTATTGAAAAGTGAAACATGTTCCAAAAACAAACAGCATAAATGCGTCAAGCATAAATGAGCCAACCTTTACTCTAATCGCCAACTTTAATTTAAAACTACTAAATACGTAAGATAAATTGGCACTAAAAATAATTCGCCAATAAGATATGTATTAAATTATGGGATACTGGGTTGCCATTTCAGTTCCATTTACTTCCTATCAGATTTTGAAAAATATTTATAGTACTTCACATAAATAGCTGTAATCTAATTTAATATTTAAGATAGAATTTCAATCTTGATACCATCTAAGAAAGGAGGATTTTGCAAACTTGACTATATTTTTTAATGGGAAAAAAGTATATTTTTGAACTACTTAGAAATAAATTTAAATTTTTAACTTTTGAAAAAATGTAAAATATTGGCGTTTATTTTAGACATTTCATCAATTGTTTAAAATTTTATAGCTACAAAACTAAATCGAATTTTCAAAAACGCTCTGGATCATTTGTAGCTAATAGTTTAAACTATATTCTTAATTTTTTTTAATGTGTTGAAAATTGGAAGACAAGTATTCAAAAATATATAAATGTTTTCCGAAATTTTATGAAATTATGATTTTGAAAAAAGTATAAGGAAACCTATAGAGGTATGCTTATCAAGTGAACTATTCTTCCCATGGACAAGGGTACATTAGACTAGTGGTCCCGAATTGGAGGTCCGCGGAGTCATAAATTAAAAGTAGTTAAATGCATTAAAAGGTCACCCTTGGCGACTTTACTAAAAACGTGATATTCGAATCGCTAAAATGTGACTGTTACAATGTTTTCCATGAGTTTGAATTAGCATTAAATGTACCAAGATACTTAAAGCAATTAAACTTTTGTTGGTTGAATGTGTTTCCATATACTGAGTAAAAGCTGTTTAAAATAAAAAGTGGGACGGTACTGCCATGAGCCTATATGAAAAAAGGAATCCCTGGTCCTATTTCAGTTTTAGCTCTGGGTCCATAATGCTAATTGGGAACCCTTTCATTAAACTAACATTTCTTTTGATTTGTAAAACCATATAATTTATATGTTTCAATTAACATAGCCCACGGAGTAAAGAAAAAGGTGGATCTGATTTGCCGAGATTTCACGGGAAGCAAGATAGCAACCTTAAAGTAGGTACAAGCAAATCCAGCTGGCAGTACGTTTCAACGTGAACTGCGTTATTTAACACACAAAATTTAAAGCATAAGAACTAAAAAAAAATAACAGCTTTTTGCAGTTGTCAGATGCAGTACAGGTTCGAAATCGATAAAGAATGCCATTATTTCATCTTCATAGGTAAATTAAATTATAAAATAAATTATCGCGAAGTACTGGTACAAAGTAATGCTTAGGAATAGCGCCAAATACTTCGCCAGTACCTACTTTTTCAGCGATTGCTTATTTCGCATTGTAAACCGGTTTTTGATTTAATCGCACCTCCACCTTCTTCTTTACTCCGTGACATAGCCATTTAAACATAAGTGCACATAATAAAAAATGAGTATGACAAAATCTACATATGTAACGCGATGAATATTTAGTCTATGGCGGGGGCCTCCAATGGATAAAGGCATTCAGTTAGAAATCAGAGGATTGCTGGTTCGAATCCGTACGATGGACTTAAAAAAGAAAAGTAAAAAAGTAGTAATATTCCCTTCGGAGAGTTGTCAGTTTTGCTAAAAAAATACTATAAAGTCGTCCAGAACATCCAACAAATAGAAGGGACTGGTGCACAATAAATCTGATCGGAGTAAAATGTCCTGACGCCTTATTGAGGTTGCGTTGGGTACCACCTCAGGTACTGTCCTCGTCATCTGACCATGGTTAAAAAATACGAGGCATTGTTCCCGGGTCTTTCCTTTGAGATTGTCCCAGAACCGTCGCGAATAGCCCACTGTGCAGCTCTAGTGCGACGTTATTTAATCATACCTAACATTTTTTTTTATCTAAATTGTTTATTTCGGTTTGGTTTGGGTTTCGTTAATAACGTTGCACAGGAGTTGCACATTGGGCTATTGGCGACGGTTCGGGGCCTATCTCGAAGAAAAGACCCGGGAACGGTGCTTCGTATTTTTGAACCATGGTCAGATGACGAGGTTTGGTTTGGTTTGGTTAATAAACGTCGCACAGGAGCTGCAAAATGGGCAATTGGCGGTGGTTCGGGGCCTATCTCAAAGGGAAGACCCGGGAACGATTCCTCGTATTTTTTGACCATGTTCAGATGACGAGGACAACACCTCAGCTGGCACCCAACGCCTTCAATAGACGTCGGGACTTTGGACCCCGATCAGATGTATCGTGCACCAGTCCCGTATACACGCCGTTAATTTTTGTGGATGTTCTGGACGACATTCTAGTATTTTAGTAGTGAAGTTGGCAACCCTCCGGAAGCAATATCATTACTCTTTTTTTTACTATTCTTAGTCTAGTCCGTCGCACAGGTTCGAACCGGGAACTCTCGAATTCCCAGCTGACGTCTTAATCCACTCGGCCACAGAGGCCCCGTATTTGGAAGCATATGAAGAACTAAAAAAGAAACGGCCCTAAGAAAATCGAAATTTATAATTCACGAGTCCCTACTTTGCTATGAAAGAAAACCACTGATCTCTAACTGTAACTTCTGGATAGGGCAAGACATTTCTTTGACTTGAAGCCGATGTAGAGGCAGCCATGATGTGCCCCACTTTCTTTGCGACCGTCATATTTCGTATACTTTTCATGTTAAAATAAGCCGACATACATTGCTTTTGGCTGAATTTTTTCTATTTTCTTATGAAACCCATTTTAAATGCAATCTGCTATTAAAATAGAAAGTCATTTGGAAGTCAAAGTGGAAGTAGATAAAAAGCAAGAGCAAAAACTATTTGTTTGGCAATATAAAAATTAATTCTATAAGAAGAAAATATAATATTTATATGCATTTAATATTTCTACAATGCTATTGGGGCACAGCATGGCTGCTTTCAATTGGCTTCAACCACTGAACTCTAACTGTAACTGCTGGAAGGCTCAAACCTTGTTTCCTCTACGGGCGCGTTGAAACCAATTGAAAGCTGCCATACTGTGCCCCAACATTTTTTAAAAAATGATTTAGCGGTGTTTTTTATTACCAAAGCATTGTAGAAGTATTAAATATATATAAATATTATATTTTCTTCTTATAGAATTAATTTTTATATTGCCAAACAGATAGTTTTTGCTCTTGCTTTTTAACTACTTCTACTTTGACTTGCAAATGACTTCCTATTTTAATAGCAGATTACATTTAAAATGGGTTTAAAAATAAAATAAAAAAAACTTACCCAAAAGTAATATATGTCAGTGTATTTTAACATGAAAAATATACGAAATATTGCGGTATCAAGAAAAGTGTGCCCCATCATGGCGGCCTCCATATCGGCTTCAAGTCAACAAAATGTCTTGCCCTATCCAGAAGTTACAGTTAGAGATCAGTGGCTTCAACGCGCCCATAGAGGAAACAAGGTTTGAGCTTTCCAGCAGTTACAGTTAGAGTTCAGTGATCGTCACTTATTCACTAAAATGGTTTTTTAACAATTTATGAATTAATATTAAATGCGTAAGAGTAGAAGTTGAAAATATTAGCTGATTAATGATCGGTCAGTTTTCATTACCTCAACTGTAATGTTAGTCCCGAAGATAGCTGAATTCGACAAAAGAGTTGACGGTATGTCACAGGTTATATTTCTCTCTGAAAAAAACCCGATGTTGCAGAAGTAGTCAACTCCAAGCCTGATCTGAAATCCTGGAATTTTTTTCAAATACAAGTGGTTACCCTGAAACAAATACAGGGGGAAATAGTTAGCATATAATAAAATAAAAAAAATCTGCTGCATGCAATAGGTACTCAAAAATAGGTACTCAAAAATAGGTACTCAAATATAGGTACTCAAAAATAGGTACTCAAAAATAGGTACTCAAAAATAGGTACTCAAAAATAGGTACTCAAAAATAGGTACTCAAAAATAGGTACTCAAATATAGGTACTCAAAAATAGGTACTCAAAAATAGGTACTCAAAAATAGGTACTCAAAAATAGGTACTCAAAAATAGGTACTCAAAAATAGGTACTCAAAAATAGGTACTCAAAAATAAGTACTCAAAAATAGGTACTCAAAAATAGGTACTCAAAAATAGGTACTCAAAAATAGGTACTCAAAAATAGGTACTCAAAAATAGGTACTCAAAAATAGGTACTCAAAAATAGGTACTCAAAAATAAGTAAAATGTACTCATCATAGCTCCGAATGCATAAGTTTCAATTTTTAAAATGACATGTAGTCAAAAATAAGTGCAATGAATAAAAGGAGTAAATATGCTTGCTTACATAGTCTGCCTTCATAAATCCCTTTCAATTAATAACGACAATTACAACTAAGAATTACCGGGAATCGAACCCAGGTCATCAGGGATTGCAGCCCAATGTCTTATCCGTTGTACCGCAAGGGCGTCGTGAAGATGTTATAAACAGAAGAAATGTTAAGAAGGTGTGCCAAAAGAATGGGAAGTAGAATAATTGAGTTTTAATAATTCAGTTTCTATTTAAGCAATCGGCATCAAATAATGCGGAAAACTTTTCTGAACAATTATTTTAAGTTTGTCAAGTCGCTTTGTTACGATGGATTGAACAGAAGTCGAGATTAGCCATATTAAATCGCACTGCTCATTTTTCAGAAAGTGCGTTTACTTAAACTGTCATCGCTCATTTACGGTGCAATTGTACTTAGAGAAAAATAAGTAGGTTCAAATACACATTTTAAGTAATTTTTTTTATATTATATATTCGACTGTTATTATTTTTAAAGAAAATGGCGTGATCAGTATTTTTGTTTTGAAACATGTTTTTATATTTTATTTATTTATTTAAACCAGATAAATTATCTGCGTACCTCATAATCCATAAATGTCCTCTTCACATAGAAATAATTAAACTTTATCTATACATACACCATCTATTTATACACTTGCGAGGTAGTTTTTTTAAAAAAAAATTTAAAATAATAATTTAATTTGTAAAATTAATATTTTTACGTTTCTATTTGAATCGTCGTTAGCAACAACGATATTGTACGTTGTTAAAAGGTTCCAAAAATTAAAAAATAAAGGTGATTAATTTTATAAAAAACTAGAACTTTTTATCCAATAACTAAAATTTTTTTATCCAATAATAACATTTGTCCCTTTAGTGCTACAACTAGACACAACTTTGCATCGTCGTTAGCAACAACGTTATTGTACGTTGTTAAAAGGTTCCAAAAATTAAAAAATAAAGGTGATTAATTTTATAAAAAACTAGAACTTTTTATCCAATAACTAAATTTTTTTTATCCAATAATAACATTTGTCCCTTTAGTGCTACAACTAGACACAATTTTGCATCGTCGTTAGCAACAACGTTATTGTACGTTGTTAAAAGGTTCCAAAAATTAAAAAATAAAGGTGATTAATTTTATAAAAAAACTAGAACTTTTTATCCAATAACTAAAATTTTTTTATCCAATAATAACATTTGTCCCTTTAGTGCTACAACTAGACAATTACCAAAATTGGCATAACATGGATGTGTATGGGGATTTTCATAGCCAATTGATTTGTAGGTATCTAGTTGTAGTACAGGTGAAACTATATGCTACCGTATATTGTGGTACGGCGTAAAGTTACCCAAGATGTTCACATGGGATTATCGAATGCCTTTGTTTGGTTAACAATAGATGGTAGGTAAACTAAGTCGAGGTAAACTAAGTCGAGGTAAACTAAGTCTAGGTAAACTAAGTCGAGGTAAACTAAGTCTAGGTAAACTGGAAAGAGTCAGACAAGGGGTCGTCTATATATTGCACAACGCGCCTGTATGGAAAGAGATTTTTGTCCTCACTGAATTTGTTTAATTCCTGGATTATGGTACCCCAAGGTCACGCTTTTCCCCTGCGAATATTGCGTCATACGTGGTATCTCAACAACAGTTTTAAATAACAGCTAGACTTCTAACGTCAATTTATAGCCCCGGGAAATTATGGTCTCCGGCCTACGACTACTCAGAATAGCAGATGGTACCCTTCGAGTAGTTGATTATGTTGCTTTCAGACAAACCTTACAGCAGTCGATTAACGTGTTCTGTACAAACATTATTGCCAAATATCAGGGGTACTGTAAACTAGGAATTAACCAGAACCTACAATCAACACAAATGCACGCAGTGCAGAAAATATGTTTCCTTTATAAGTTCGTAACGCAATATATGGCTCGCAAGATCTGGCCTAGGTTCTTGGGGTTTGTCGTTTTCGAGCTGTTGATTATGGTGTTTGCAGATAAGCTTTCCAGCAGTCGATTTACGCGTTGTGTATAAACGTTGTCGTCCAATATCAGGGGAGCTGTAAACAAGGAATTAAAAAGTTACAATCAACATTCGCAGAATAGAAAATTATTTCCCTTACAGATGCGTTATGAAATATATGGACGACAACTCGCAATATCCAACCTAGTTTCTTGTAGTTTGTTACTCAATATTGATAAAGGTCAAGTTTTGCTGTGATTCAGACTTTACAGTTTAGATAATCGCTCACCACGATTACTATGCTTTTATCTTCGACATTCATGACGTCATCGACAACCGGATCCGGGTAGTACCACAAACGAGACATCTCCTCGTGGTGTGTGCTGAAGTCCTTGAGTTCCTTTACGCCATCCATGATAAAAGCAACATACGTCAGGAGAGGATCAACTGATGTCGGGATACGAACCCCTGGTCTTTTTGGTAAAGGTGGAGTACCGCAAGTCATGATGGTTCCATTGGATTCCGGAATGATCCAACAATCCTTAAAATAAAACAAATTATGTCCTCTATATATCAAAGAACCTTTCTGCACAATTGCTAATCTCAGCTTCCGCTCAAGCCTTCGATTATGGATCCTTCATAGTAGAGAAATCAGAAGGTTATAATCTCGCAAACATCAAAGTGAGGCTAACATGTATGGCCTCAGATACGTGGTTTACTACGTCATCCATTCATAAATTTTTTCTAGTTCATTCATAAAAATATCCTGTACTTCACGAAGTAACACATTTACTAATATTTTCAAATCACAAGTCAATCGGGAACGTTTTTTCATTCATAAATTTTTAAAGGAAGTCACGAGTATGAGGCCATCACGTCTGAGATGTTTGTATCCCGATGATGACGTCATATTCGCTCTACTACAGTCTACTATAGGCTTACTTCATTTACCCGATACTCCCGCTTAAGCGAGAGTGATCACTTTGGCCTGACTGGCAGAGTATCGGCGTAGCAAGCCAAAGTTCCTAGGTTCGATACCGAGTGTAGCTAAGTTGTCTGCATAGCCCTACATATGTGGCTGACTTGACTTGTTTAAAGATGTTGTCGAAGGACATGGCCAAGTAGTGGCCTTCGCCTCCAGTATAGAAGATATTTTCGGACATAGCTTTTGCTCACGGCAGCATAGGATGAAATGAAGTGGCACACTCTCAAATTCTGAATCGGATCCGGACGCAGGCAGGTGGGCGGGGCCTAAGCAGAGCAGGCTCCCTATTGGCCGGTGGGCGGGGACTCTTCGCTGGGGACTTTTTCCGCAAAGTAGTCAAAGAAAACTTGAAGCTTTTCAAGCGGTGATTTTTGTTCGCGAAGCCGAAGGATCAGGCCTTTGATTCCTCCGACTCCGGAAAAGATTGGAGCTAATTCCTTTATTAGCTCCAGCATAGGGGCAGCCTCATTGAGGTGCCTTAAAGTGGCAAGGGAATTTAACAGGTTTGGGCGAGGAATTAATGAAGTAGAACTTCGCTTAGGAACAGGGGGAGTAGAATGGTTTTGGCATTTCCTAACAGTTTTAACATTAAAGGCCTGACGCTTAGCAGCTCGCTGTTTGATCGAAGGCAGTTTGGTGGATTTCGGGAACAGGCGGCATCTCCTGCTGCTGGCTACATGGCCTTTCTCCAGGCAGTTGATGCAGCTCGGTACATCGGCTCGGGGTAGAGAGCATTCACGGGAGGGATGTGGGCCCCCGCACTTCAAACACCGGGGTGTAATGAAGCACTGGGCGCTGGAGCAACTGGAGTGACCAAAGTAGTTACAGTTGTAACATTGTATTACTCCGCGTCTACTTCGGAACGGCTCAACTTTAACATTGAGTTGGAGTAATTTGGTCACGGCCAGCAACTTGTTGTTTCCTTTCTTGCGTGGAAGTTCGACCAAGAACATTCCTAACTTCTTGGTGCCACGCTTGGTAAGCTGAACAACTCTCGCGGAGGGATTACATATGTGGCTGTAATAAGTCTTAATACGAGGACAGAAATAGCCAGCTATAAAACGTATAAACTAAACCAAACTTTTTATGATAGATCAGTCCAGTAAATTTATCCCACTCAGCTTCCAACAGAAAATTCTCTATCTTCCAAAAAACAACAATGTTAAATTTACCTAATAACTATTTAAATAAATTTGAGTAAAAAATTAACTAAATAATTTGTAATTAAAAAAAACATATTAAATTACATAAATAAATTCAATCGATATAGGTATATAGGTTTTATTTAAAGTAATCAAACTTACACACATTATTTTTATCATTAAACTCAAAATATATCAAGCAGAACATCCAACAAATTATACTAGCGTGTATACGGGACTGGTGCACGATACATCTGATCGGGGTCCAAAGTCCTGACGTCTATTGAAGGCGTTGGGTGCCAGTTCAGGTGTTTCCTCGTCATCTGACCATGGTTCTAAAATAACGAGGTGCATGTATGAATGTGTGTGTGAATGTGTATGTGTTCCCGGGTCTTTCCTTTGAGATTGACCCCGAACCGTCGCCAATAGCCCACTGTGCAGCTCTAGTGCGACGTTAATTAACAAAACCAAACCAAAATATATCAAACTGAATGCATGTCGATGCTATAGTAGAAAAATCCTCACAACTATTGAAAAGTCCACAATTGTATAAATTACACAGGTAAACATTGTAGATAAAGGTAATGCTAAATAAATAGTCATACTCACTTCCGAAATTTCCAAAAATTTGAAATTTTCTTTTGGTGGTGTGATTGAGATCTTCACCACTAGTTTCGGGAACTGAACACTGTCCAAATGAAGTCCAGTTGCAGTCACGTTCATTAGCCCACTGCGTAAAAATCATTAGCCCATTCTTATGATAAATCCGTTATTTTAAAATATAAGCATTTTATAAATTAATAAGCGAATTAAAAGTTGAAAACCTATTATAATTGAAATAGTAATAATAGAAAATGAAAAGCATTTTAGAAATTGATAAGCGAATTAAAAGCTGAAAATGTATCCTAATTGAAATAGTGCCGAATATCATTCCCCACTCCAATCTTAGGTGTTACAAAGGCAAGAAAATTAAGATTAAAAATAAATAAATTGATCCTTTACTAGAATATCATTTCAAAATGATAAAAATGTATAAATATACATGTAAAAATTATACAATATAACTTATTAACTTTTATTTCATTTTCAGTGTCATACATCATTCCACACTTTAATATTAGTTATTGCAAAGGCAAAAAATTAAGAATTAAATATATATATATCATTTACTAGAATAACATTTTAAAATGATAAAAAAGTATAAATATACATATACAAATTATACACTATAACTTATTAACTTTCATATATTTTATTTTCAGTATCGTATATTATTCCACATTTCAATATTAGTTGTTGTAAAGGTAAAAAAAAATAAGAATTAAAAAAAAATTATCGTTCACAAGAATAACATTTTAAAATGATAAAAAGTATAAATATACATATAAAAATTATACAATATAACTTATTAATTTTGAACTGAAATACTTGGGAAAACGCCAATAGGTTATAACAATGATATAAAAGTTCTAACAAAGAATTGATTAAATTATTCATATTTTAAAAAGTACTAGGTTAATATTTGTATAACCCAGAAAAAAATGTCAGAATGAAACCTTTATCAAATTTGTCAAATTGAAGGTTTTATAAAGGATATTGAAACAAAAAAACTGCAATTTTTTTTAAGTTTTTAATTTTCCTGCATAAAACTTTTAAAATATCTGCATTTTCCTTTCATGGTTGAAAATTGAAGGTTTTTTGCAGATTTTATGAAGGATATTGAAACAAAAACCTTTAATTTTATAGATCGTCAAAAAAAACTGCAGTTTTCCTGCATAAAACCCTCAATTTCAAAATTTTGATGAAGGTTTTATGCTGACTTTTTTTTGCTGGGAACCTATCTCAGCATAACTAAAAGCCTACCTAAAAGCCTATATTTTAAAAAGTACTATGTTAATATTTGTATTACCTATCTCAGTATAACTAAAAGCCTACCTAAAAGCCTATATTTTAAAAAGTACTAGGTTAATATATGTATAACCTATCTCAGTATAACTAAAAGCCTAGATTTTAAAAAGTACTAGGTTAATATTTGTATTACCTATCTCAGTATAACTAAAAGCCTAGATTTTAAAAAGTACTAGGTTAATATTTGTATTACCTATCTCAGTATAACTAAAAGCCTAGATTTTAAAAAGTACTAGGTTAATATTTGTATTACCTATCTCAGTATAACTAAAAGCCTATATTTTAAAAAGTACTAGGTTAATATTTGTATTACCTATCTCAGTATAACTAAAAGCCTATATTTTAAAAAGTACTATTTTAATATTTGTATTACCTATCTCAGTATAACTAAAAAGGCTAAAGAAAGGTTATTCACGCAGATTATATAATAGAAAAAATGCCATATTTTATATTACAATATCCATTTATAATTCTTTATAACACAAGAAAATTGTAAATAAAGGAACTTTTTTATTAATATTATAAATCACTGGAATATGTTTTAAAATAAGAAAATCAAACAAAAACAAGTTGAACTATACAGAAACAGTTATCTTATCTTATCTTAAAAAAAGCAAAACAGTCTTTATGGAACCTTGGCTTTATGGCAAAACAGGAAATATGTACAAAAAGTAAAAAATAATTTTTATTTTTTCAAACTAGTTGATAATAATTTAATTATTTAATATCAATTTTATACTTATTAAAATCTTTTGAAACCGCCTCCAAACTTAATGTGTGATTTTTGTAAATTGGCACCCACTTCAAAAGTTGTCATAATTATAAAATTGATATTAAATAATTTAATTTTTAAACTCGTTCGTAACATTTAAAAAAAAAATCATTTTTAATTCATTTTTCTTAAAGTCAGTTTTCTTTTTTTCTAAAAAAAAAAAGACATTATTTTAGTTTTTAATTTAGTCGGAAGATTCGTCCATTATTCACAAAGAAATTCAAGTAAAAACTTGTGCTAACTTTTTGTCTCAACAAACAATAAAAACATGTTGAAATTGGATAAACTGTTTAAAAAAAACAATTTTAACATGCTTGATAAGGTTCGTTGTTCACCATGAGAAATTAATTCAACATTGGAGAAATGTACAGTACCAACCTTGATAAGCTCAGAGTCTGTACACTGTTAAAAATAGGTATTAAAAAATAAGTACAATTTACTCATTTTTAATTACATTCGATGCTTATTATAGCTCCGAAAACATAAGTTTCATTTCTGAAAAAGACATGTACTAAAACATGAGTAAAAAGAGAAACTTCTGGCCTACATAGGCTGTCGTCATAAATCACTTTCAATAAATATCGACAATTACAACCAAGACCTACCGGGAATCGAACCCGTATACTCAGGCACCATCGTCCAGTGGTGTGAAGAAGTGACAAACAGAATAAATGTTAAAAAGGTGTGACAACAGTAAGATAATTGAGTTGTAATAACTCCATTTATGCAATCGACTTCAAATAATGTGCAAAACTATCATCTGAAAAACTATTTTAAATATATCAGGTCGCTTTGTTGCTTTGTTAAGAAGCTGAGATTAGCAATATTAAATCCCACTGCCCATTTCTGAGAAAATGCGATTATTTAAATTTGAATACGGCATCGCTCATTTACGATGCAATTGTACTCAAAGAAAAACGAGTATGTTCATGTAATCATTTTTGAGGCCATTTTTTTCTACAGTGTAGTTGGTATGTTATTATTTGTATATGACACAATTTAAAAAAAGGACCAAAATGATATCCTGAAGAAGTGATTAACAGAAGAAATGTTAAAAAGGTGTGCCAATAGTAAGATAATTGAGTTGTAAAAACTCCATTTAACAATCGACTTCAAATAATGTGGAAAACTATCATCTGAACAACTATTTTAAGTGAGTCAGGTCGCTTTGTTAAGATGGCTTGAACAGAAGATGAGATTAGCAGTATTAAATCACACTGCTCATACTTAAGCAAGTGCAATTATTTAAATTTGAATACGGCATCGCTCATTTACGATGCAATTGTACTCAAAGAAAAACGAGTATGTTCATGTAATCATTTTTAAGGACATTTTTTTCTACAGTGTAGTTGGTATGTCATTATTTGTATATGACACAATTTAAAAAAAGGACCAAAATGATATCCTGAAGAAGTGATTAACAGAAGAAATGTTAAAAAGGTGCGCCAATAGTAAGATAATTGAGTTGTAAAAACTCCATTTAACAATCGACTTCAAATAATGTGGAAAACTATCATCTGAACAACTATTTTAAGTGAGTCAGGTCGCTTTGTTAAGATGGCTTGAACAGAAGATGATATTAGCAGTATTAAATCACACTGCTCATACTTGAGCAAGTGCAATTATTTAAATTTGAATACGGCATCGCTCATTTACGATGCAATTGTACTCAAAGAAAAACGAGTATGTTCATGTAATCATTTTTAAGGACATTTTTTTCTACAGTGTAGTTGGTATGTCATTATTTGTATATGACACAATTTAAAAAAAGGACCAAAATGATACCCTGAAGAAGTGATTAACAGAAGAAATGTTAAAAAGGTGCGCCAATAGTAAGATAATTGAGTTGTAAAAACTCCATTTAACAATCGACTTCAAATAAATGGAAAACTATCATCTGAACAACTATTTTAAGTGAGTCAGGTCGCTTTGTTAAGATGGCTTGAACAGAAGATGATATTAGCAGTATTAAATCACACTGCTCATACTTGAGCAAGTGCAATTATTTAAATTTGAATACGGCATCGTTCATTTACGATGCAATTGTACTCAAAGAAAAACGAGTATGTTCATGTACTCATTTTTAATTATCTTTTTTTTCAACAGTTGGTCTGTCATTATTTGTATATGACATAATTTAAAAAAAGGACCAAAATGATATCCTGAAGAAGTGATAAACAGAAGAAATGTTAAAAAGGTGTAACAACAGTAAGATAATTGAGTTGTAATAACTCCCTTTATGCAATCGACTTCAAATAATGTCGAAAACTATCATCTGAACAACTATTTTTTAGTGTGTCAGGTCGCTTTGTTAAGATGGCTTCAAAAGAAGATTAACAGTATTAAATCACAGTGCTCATACTTGAGAAAGTGCGATTATTTATATTTGAGTACGTCATCGCTCATTGACGATGTAATTGTACTCAAAGAAAAACGAGTATATTCAGGTATTCATTTTTAAGGACATTTTTTTCTACAGTGTAGTTGGTAGGTCATTATTTGTATATGACACAATTTAAAAAAAGGACCAAAATGATATCCTGAAGAAGTGATAAACAGAAGAAATGTTAAAAAGGTGTGACAACAGTAAGATAATTGAGTTGTAATAACTCCCTTTATACAATCGACTTCAAATAATGTCGAAAACTATCATCTGAACAACTATTTTAAGTGAGTCAGGTCGCTTTGTTAAGATGGCTTGAACAGAAGATGATATTAGCAGTATTAAATCACACTGTTCATACTTGAGCAAGTGCAATTATTTAAATTTGAATACAGCATCGCTCATTTACGATGCAATTGTACTCAAAGAAAAACGAGTATGTTCATGTAATCATTTTTAAGGACATTTTTTTCTACAGTGTAGTTGGTATGTCATTATTTGTATATGACACAATTTAAAAAAAGGACCAAAATGATATCCTGAAGAAGTGATTAACAGAAGAAATGTTAAAAACGTGCGCCAATAGTAAGATAATTGAGTTGTAAAAACTCCATTTAACAATCGACTTCAAATAATGTGGAAAACTATCATCTGAACAACTATTTTAAGTGAGTCAGGTCGCGTTGTTAAGATGGCTTGAACAGAAGATGATATTAGCAGTATTAAATCACACTGCTCATACTTGAGCAAGTGCAATTATTTAAATTTGAATACGGCATCGCTCATTTACGATGCAATTGTACTCAAAGAAAAACGAGTATGTTCATGTAATCATTTTTAAGGACATTTTTTTCTACAGTGTAGTTGGTATGTCATTATTTGTATATGACACAATTTAAAAAAAGGACCAAAATGATACCCTGAAGAAGTGATTAACAGAAGAAATGTTAAAAAGGTGCGCCAATAGTAAGATAATTGAGTTGTAAAAACTCCATTTAACAATCGACTTCAAATAAATGGAAAACTATCATCTGAACAACTATTTTAAGTGAGTCAGGTCGCTTTGTTAAGATGGCTTGAACAGAAGATGATATTAGCAGTATTAAATCACACTGCTCATACTTGAGCAAGTGCAATTATTTAAATTTGAATACGGCATCGTTCATTTACGATGCAATTGTACTCAAAGAAAAACGAGTATGTTCATGTACTCATTTTTAATTATCTTTTTTTTCAACAGTTGGTCTGTCATTATTTGTATATGACATAATTTAAAAAAAGGACCAAAATGATATCCTGAAGAAGTGATAAACAGAAGAAATGTTAAAAAGGTGTAACAACAGTAAGATAATTGAGTTGTAATAACTCCCTTTATGCAATCGACTTCAAATAATGTCGAAAACTATCATCTGAACAACTATTTTTTAGTGTGTCAGGTCGCTTTGTTAAGATGGCTTCAAAAGAAGATTAACAGTATTAAATCACACTGCTCATACTTGAGAAAGTGCGATTATTTATATTTGAGTACGTCATCGCTCATTGACGATGTAATTGTACTCAAAGAAAAACGAGTATGTTCAGGTATTCATTTTTAAGGACATTTTTTTCTACAGTGTAGTTGGTAGGTCATTATTTGTATATGACACAATTTAAAAAAAGGACCAAAATGATATCCTGAAGAAGTGATAAACAGAAGAAATGTTAAAAAGGTGTGACAACAGTAAGATAATTGAGTTGTAATAACTCCCTTTATACAATCGACTTCAAATAATGTCGAAAACTATCATCTGAACAACTATTTTAAGTGAGTCAGGTCGCTTTGTTAAGATGGCTTGAACAGAAGATGATATTAGCAGTATTAAATCACACTGTTCATACTTGAGCAAGTGCAATTATTTAAATTTGAATACAGCATCGCTCATTTACGATGCAATTGTACTCAAGGAAAAACGAGTATGTTCATGTAATCATTTTTAAGGACATTTTTTTCTACAGTGTAGTTGGTATGTCATTATTTGTATATGACACAATTTAAAAAAAGGACCAAAATGATATCCTGAAGAAGTGATTAACAGAAGAAATGTTAAAAACGTGCGCCAATAGTAAGATAATTGAGTTGTAAAAACTCCATTTAACAATCGACTTCAAATAATGTGGAAAACTATCATCTGAACAACTATTTTAAGTGAGTCAGGTCGCGTTGTTAAGATGGCTTGAACAGAAGATGATATTAGCAGTATTAAATCACACTGCTCATACTTGAGCAAGTGCAATTATTTAAATTTGAATACGGCATCGCTCATTTACGATGCAATTGTACTCAAAGAAAAACGAGTATGTTCATGTAATCATTTTTAAGGACATTTTTTTCTACAGTGTAGTTGGTATGTCATTATTTGTATATGACACAATTTAAAAAAAGGACCAAAATGATATCCTGAAGAAGTGATTAACAGAAGAAATGTTAAAAAGATGTGCCAATAGTAAGATAATTGAGTTGTAAAAACTCCATTTAACAATCGACTTCAAATAATGTGGAAAACTATCATCTGAACAACTATTTTAAGTGAGTCAGGTCGCGTTGTTAAGATGGCTTGAACAGAAGATGATATTAGCAGTATTAAATCACACTGCTCATACTTGAGCAAGTGCAATTATTTAAATTTGAATACGGCATCGCTCATTTACGATGCAATTGTACTCAAAGAAAAACGAGTATGTTCATGTAATCATTTTTAAGGACATTTTTTTCTACAGTGTAGTTGGTCTGTCATTATTTGTATATGACACAATTTAAAAAAAAGGATCAAAATTATATCCAACCTGATTGTAGTAAACCCTGGCTGCAACTGATTTATTACAGGATCTGGCGAGTATTCAAAAGAATGCGAGAAGTATGTGATGTTGGAAGTAGAAGCGAAATTTCCATTGTAGACATAAATTTCTTTTTCAATACGAAGAGCAATCGATTCCGGGAAATCTTCTTTTAAAAAGGTCGAGTTTCCAGTGATGCAGGAGGCAGTGTTCTCATCGACTCTAAAATGAAAGTAATTAAAATTTCAGGGCTTACACATGGGACTAAAAAATATAAAGGCGTCCTATTATCTTGCAAGGTTCTACATTCGCAAGATTAGTTCCGTCATTTGCAAGATATTTGAAACTTGTTGAAAAATCATGTAATGAACGTTCTACAGACAAAATGATTGCTTTCAAGTACACAGTATGGGTTTAGAAAGAATGAATCTTATGTTACTACTCTTTTACAATTTTATGATGGAGTTAAATAAAGATTTGGATAGTGGAAACAGTGTAGATGTAGTTTATATCGATTTTCAGAAGGCTTTTAACAAGGTTTCGCATGAAGCTCTGCTGTATAAGTTAAATACAAATACAAATATTGACGACCAACAACAGGCTCAAGGCCCAACAAGGTTGGTCCATCTAGTACCTCTTAACTATTCCCCAATGCATATCTAACTTCTTCTTAAAATCCGTTACTCCTTTACTATTAACAATATTCACTGGCAAGTTGTTCCATTTGTCTATTACCCTATTATAGAAATAGTGTTTTCTCCCTTCCCTATTAAAATGGGATTTGTTTAACTTAAACCCATGACCTCTCGTTCTATCAATCATATTAAAATCTAAGCCCTCCACATCTCCTTGTTTGATAAATTTGAATAGTTGAATCAAATCTCCCCTAACCCTTCTCTCTTCCAGAGTATACATATTCAAATTTCTTAATCTCTCATCATAATTCATGCCTGAAAACCCTTGAACCATTTTAGTAGCCCTGTGCTGAATTTTCTCTAACAATTCAATGTCTTTTTTAAGATATGGTGACCATAACTGTACAGCATACTCAAGATGTGGCCTTACTAAACCTCTGTACAATGGCAAGATAATATTGGGATTCGGAGTAATATTCTTAAATGGATAAGAAATGGGCTAACCGGTAGAAAGCAAAGAGTACAAATTAAGGGTAAATACTCTCGATTTGCGTGGAAGTCAAAAGCGGAGTTTCACAGGGTTCTGTATTGGGACGACTGTTGTTTATTATTTTTATTGATGATAATAGTAAGAACGTTGAAAGTAGAGTTAGCATCTTTGCGGACGATTTGAAAATCATGGGCACCGTAAACAGCATTGAACAGGTAGAGCAATTGCAGGTTGATTTAACTAAATTTTCAGAATGGGCTGTTTATTGGGGTATGAATTTAAAAAAAAAATGTCAGGTCTTGCACATGGGCATAAAAATAGAAAGGCTTCTTATTACCTGCAAAGTTCTGAAATTAGTGCCAGTAATATTGTTAGCAATCTGGGCGTTTGGGTAACTAGTTCTTTTAAATGGGGACATCAATGTGGGAGGGACAGCTAGTAAAAAGGCGAGTAGAATGTTGGAATTTATAAAAAGAAATATATCATCCAAATCTAAGGGAATAGTTTTACCATTGTATAGGAGTTTGGTTAGGCCTCATCTCGAACATGGTGTACAATTCTGGTCTTCTCATCTTAAAAAGGATATTGTTAGAACGGGTTCAGCATAGGGCTTCGAAAATTGTTCAGGGTACTTCGGAAATAAATTAATGAGAGGCATATAAATTTAAATATGTATACACTCGAGGAGAGAAGGATTAGAGGGGACCTTATTAAGTTATTCAAATTCAGTAAATTGGTCGAGGTAAACGGATTGGAATTTAATATTTCTAATATAACTTGAGGACATGGATTCAAATTACACAGTTAAAAATTTCAGTTCAAAGATGTACCATGTCTTGGTGTAAAACAGAGGTCTACGCTATGTTATGGTGGAATCTAGGTTGAACCAAAAATCCTTTATTGGAAAAATAGGAGGAAAAAAAATTCTTGTTCTAACTTAGTTCTGCTCTATCAATGTGTTTAATTAGTAGGGTTAATTTAAAGTTTCAAATTCGGGAAGTGAAGAACAAATTACCCAGTTATTTTGCAGATTCGCTGTCCCACGCTGAACACGCGCTCTTTTCCCATACCGTAGCCAAGATTCTCGCCAAATATAGTGACTTTGGTGCCACCGGAATTGGGTCCTTTATGAGGTCGAATCCCATACAGCTTTGGCTTCTAAAATAGAAAAAAGTAAAAGTACAGTGTTAAAAATAGGTATTCAAAAACAAGTAAAATACAATCATTTTTGAATGCATTCGATGCTTATTATACCTCCGAGTACATAAGTTTCATTTTTTAAAAAGGACATTTACTCAAAAAAGTGTAAAATATTCCACTTTTTTTATTTCGTCTAGTGAAACAACAGTCGTCGCAAAAACTGATCACTGACTACATGGTAACTGAAAAAAAGTCAACTCTAAACGAGGTAGTATCTTCAAGTGACAAAAGCTATTTTGAACCAAGTTCGCGTATTGTCAGACTACGAAGGATAATGGTTATACGTTTTGTATGTGTAAAATAAGTACTTATGTAAATAAAATATTAAAAAATGTTCGCCTGTGTATTTTCTAAATCAGATTCCAAAAGGTTTGGTCCAAGTAGCTGTCAAGCCTCGTGTCTTGATTTCGTTTAAAAAAGCAATTCCTAGTTATTTTGTAAGGTTTTGAGTTATTTTCTATGTGAGACTTTTTTTATGCGGTCCCTATCCACCGCATAAAAAAAGGTTTGAGTAAAAAAAAGGTACTTAAAATGAGCACCTGAACTATACTCATTTTTCTTTGATTACAATTGTATTGCAAATCAGTGATGACGTACTCAAGTTTAAGTAGCTGTACTTTCTCAAAAATGAGCAGTGTGATTTAATATTGCTAATCTCGGCTTCTGTTCAAGCCATCTTAACAAAGCAAACAGACAAATTTAAAATAGTTGTTCAGACGATGTTTTTACACATAATTTGATGTCAAGTGTTTAAATTATTACATTCGAAGTTTATCATAGTTCCGAATACGTAAGTTTCATTTTCGAAAAAGACGTACTCAAAAATGTGTAAAAAATGAATAAAAAGAGCAGTTGCTTGCCTACATAGGCTGTCTTCATAAATCACTTTATCAATAAATATCGACAATTACAACTAAGTCTTACCTGGAATCGAACCCAGAATCTCAGGGATCGCAGCCGAGTGCCATATTCGTTGTACTACCAGGGATGCGGGAAAAAGTTATAAACAGAAGAAATTTAAAAAAAGGTTTGCCAAAAGAATGGGAAGTAAAATAATTGAGTCGTAATAACTCAGTTTCCATTTAAGCAATCGACGTCAAATAATGTGGAAAACCATCAACTGAACCTATTTTAAGTTTGTCAGGTTGCTTTGTTAAGATGGTTTGAACAGATGCTGAGATTAACAGTATTAAATCACACTGCTCATTTTATAGAAAGTACAGTTACTTCCTTCGAGCATGGATCCTTCATAGTAGAGAAAACATAATGTTATAATCTCGCTAACATCACAGTGAGGCCAACATACATGGCTTCAGACACGTGGTTAATTACGTCATTCCATTCATAAATGTTCACTGTTACACATTACCCAATTCATCAGCCGATCGCGAGTATTTTTTAATTCATAATTTTGAAAAGAAGTCACGTGTCTGAGGCCATTCGGTCTGAGATGTTGGTTTCACGATTTTGACGTCATATTCGCTTTACTACAGTCCATTCATGCTCGAAGGTTACTTCAATTTGACGTCATCGTTTATTTCATCGCTCATTTACGATGCGATTGTAAAAATAAGTAGTTTCAGGTACTCATTTTTAAGTACATTTTTTTACAGTGTATATGGCTAAAAAATAATATAAAACTATTTTGCTATATATTATAACATACCATGGAGTAAAAAAAGCGAAAGTTTCGACATCGGGCAATATTTGACCTTTGCTCATCGCGGTCAAAGTTTTGAATTTTACTCATATCGGGTCCATTTATGACAAAAAGTAGCTTAACATGGAACAAATTGCAACAAAAGGTTTTTTAACGGTTTTTGATTGTACCTGGTGTGGTGACCCTCATTAAAAAAGTTTACACGTTTCTGGCTACCGACAGTGGGTAAAAACTGGGCAGTTTCATAATGGCCGCCAATAACCATTACAATTAGCCAGTCGTTGTATCTTCTTTATTATTATGTCGAAATTAATAATTTTTCTTCTAATCTGGGGTTTTAAGGGTCAAAGAATTCTTCTGCTATCAAAAATTAAAAAATTTGTTAATTCATTATTTATATACAAAAGAGGGGCAACAATTACAGAAGAGGGTAGGTTTACGAAAAAAATATGTCCGACAGCAAACAAATTCAAATTGAATTGTTTGTCTTTGTTTGATGTATTGAGTCAATACATCAACAAAAGAAATTCAGAAATATTTTATTGAATTTTGATTGCTGTTGGACATTTTTTTTTTACATAAACCAACTCGTTTGTGTGATTGTTGCCCCTCTTTCGTATCAAATGAATTGATTAACAAAATTTCAAATTTCTGATACCAGAAATTAATTCTTTGATCACTAAAACCCCAGATTAGAAGAAAAAGTTATTAATTTCGACATAATAATAAAGAATGTACAACGACTGGCTAATTGTAATGGTCATTGACGGTCATTACGAAACTCCCTAGTTTAAACCCATTTTCGGTAGTCAGAAACGTGTAAACTTTTTAATTATGGAACTTTTTTATTATATCACACCAAGTAGAAGAAAAACCTGTTAAAAAACTATTTTGTTGGAATTTGTTTCATGTTTAAGCTACTTTTTTTTCGCTAATGTAACAGATATGGGTAAAATTCTAGACTTTGACCGCGATGAGCAAAGGTCAAATATTGCCCGATGTCGAAATTCCTTTTTGCATTCGTCTTCTAATTACTAAAGACAAGTTTTTTGCGCAATTTCATTTTAATTTATTCAATTTAATTCATTTTAATTCCGACTCTCCTTAAGGACCAGACTTTAACACCGCCATTTCCGACGTTCTTGTACAACCGGGGGGAAAAAAACGAACCACCAAAAATTATTTCGTTAGTTTTTATAGTAGAGCTAAACTTAATATACCATTTTGTAGGGAATAAAGTCTACTACACATTTATATACAAAAAATTTGCATAGGGGGACACTCTTCATATTAAAATCCGCACCAACTTTAAAATTTCCAATAGCAACACCCAGTTTTGATTCAATATTTAGAATCTACAACAAAATTCATCGTTGAATATCAATTTGCAAGTCATTTGGTTAAGTAGTTTTTTAATTATGAATATCGAAAGTTTAGAACTCGTAATGTTAAATGAATTTCTTAAACTTTTAATCATATCTTTCGAAATAATAATTTTATTAAGTTGATATTTTTATCTGTGTTACTTCTAAACGACCCAAATAAAATACACTAACTTTCATTATTTATATGTATATATTTTTTTTAAATTTAAATTAGGATATTAATATTCATAAAATTTATGAATAGCGACCATGCTATATTTTGATAGTGATGGATTCAAAAAAACGCTTTATATGCATATCTAAAATTTCCTGATTTTCTTTTTTGTAGTTTTTTTGCTATATTAAAATGTGCATCAAATGATCATTTCAGGGGTCATACATAAATTTAAAAACTACAGAACTTAGCAGAAATCTTCACTAATTTTGAGAATTAAAAGTGGTGTGATCGCGTTAGTATAAAATTCTAAATTCTTATATAAAGGCGAGTGGTATACGGGAGTGGGGGAAATGAAGAACCACGGCTAACGTCAAAACACATTTTCTACCCGCATCCTTCATTTCGACCAACTAATACTTTGTTCAATGTAGAGGTAGCCCCTCAAGTAAGATCGATACATATTGTCTAATATCTCTGCATATAAATGTAGGAAATGAACAAAAATTTATATTTAGATTATATTGAGGGCGGGGAACATTTCTGCGCTATCAAAAGTAGGTGTTGCTATTGAAAATTTTAAAGTTGGTGCGGATTCGAGTAGGAAGATAGTCCCCTATGCAAATTTTTTATATATCAATGTATAGTAGACTTTATTCCCTACAAAATGGTATATTAAGTTTAGCTCTACTATAAAAACTAACGAACTTATCATTGGTGGTTCGTTTTTTTCCCCCGGCTGTACAGTGAGCCATTAGTTTCTTTTTTAATCTACCTACCTCACGAACTTCCAGGTAGAACGAATCTGGGTGGGGACACTCCTCTTGTGTGGTGCACCGACCCTCGCACCACCCGCACCCCAGGGGGTCCTTCTGCCCGAGTGTCAAGCAGAGAGTGTAAGTGTCGTGAGCACCGCAGCTTCCGACAGGATACTTGAAGATCTGGAAGTGTAAGAAATTAATTTGAATCAGTTGCCGAAGTGTACGAACTACACTGTTAAAATAGGTACTCGACAAAAAGTAAAATATACTTATTTTTTAGTAGATTCGATGTTTATCATGGCTCCGAATACATAAGTTTCAATTTCGAAAAAGACATGTATTAAAAAATGAGTGTAACCCAACAAAAAAAGTCAGCATAAAACCTTTATAAATTTTTTGAAATGATGTTTTTATGCAGGGAAACTGCAGTTTTGTTAAAGATCTATAAAATTAAAGGTTTTTGTTTCAATAACCTTCATAAAAACTGTAAAAAAAACTTTCATAAAAACTGTAAAAAACCTTCATAAAAACTGTAAAAACTTTCAATTTTGAATCATGAAGGGAAAATGCAGATATATTAAAGGTTTTATGCAGGAAAATTAAAAATTAAAAAAAACTGCAGTTTTTGTTTCAGTATCCTTTATAAAACCTTCAATTTGACAATTTTGATGAAGGTTTCATGCTGACTTTTTTTGCTGGGAATGAATAAAAAGAGCAGATGCTTGTCTGTGTTACATAGGCTGCCTTCATAAATCATATTCCATAAATATCGACAATTACAACCAACACACCGGGGGTCGAACCCAATGCCTCAGGTACCACAATCCAGTGCCTTATCCGTTAAACTACCAGGACGACTTGAAGAAGTTAGAAAAATAATTTTTTAAAAAGGTGAGCCAAAAGAATGTCAAGTAAGATAATTGAGTTGTAATAACTCAGTTTCCATTTAAGCAATCGACGTCAAATCATATGGAAAACCATCTTCTAAACAACTATTTTAAGTGTGTCAAGTCGCTTTGTTACGATGACTTGAACAGAAGCTGAGATGAGCAATATTAAAACACACTGCTCATTTTTGGGAAAGTACGGTTACTTGAATTTGAGTGCGTCATCGCTCATTTACGATGCAATTATACTCAAAGAAAAACGAATAGGTTCAAGTACTCATTTTTGTGATGTCCACATCGACTGCTTTGTCAACAAGTTTTTCTACCAAATAAATTGTTTCATAAAACCTGTAAAAAAACCTTCAATTTTAAAACAATGAAAATTTTGAAGGGAAAAATGCAAACTTTTAAAAAGTTTTATGTCGAAATTTAAATCCTCTAAAAAAGTTATCTAATAATTTTTTTTGTTTCAAATTCATAAAACCTTTAAAAAAACCTTCAATTTCACAATGTTGATGACGGTTTTATGCTGCTGCTTTTTTTACTGGGTTTGTTCGGAGTCACGGCGATATATTAAAATAAATAAAAACTAACATAATAGAAAGTTCTATGATTTTGAATACCAGAGTTCAGTGATAATCCCTAATTGCAAAAAGTTTGCTGTCTATCTTCAAAATGGGCCTCAGTGGCCGAGCGGTTAAAGACGTCAGCTGGGAATCCGAGAATTCTTGGTTCGATCCTAGGCGATGGACTTGACAAAAAAAAGTAAAAAAGTAGTGATCTTGTGATCGGAGGGTTGCCAGCTTCGCTACAAAATACTAGAAAAGTCGTCCAGAATATCCGCAAAAAAATTAACGGCGTGTATACGGGGCTGGTGCACGATACATCTGATCGGGGTCCAAAGTCCCGACGTCTATTGAAGGCGTTGGGTGCCAGTTCAGGTGTTTCCTCGTCATCTGACCATGGTTCTAAAATAACGAGGTACATGTATGAATGTGTATGTGTTCCCGGGTCTTTCGTTCGAGATAGACCCCGAACCGTCGCCAATAACCCACTGTGCAGCTCTAGTGCAGACATTAATTAACCAAACCAATCTATGATTTTGAATGCCAGAGTTTAGTGATAATCCCTAATTGCAGAAAGTTCAAAATCCAACAGAAAAAAAACCACATAAAATAATCTCTTACCTGATTTCGCACCTGTAAATAAATGTGATCTCCTTTACGGTCTACAACAAAAGATCCGTAGTAAGGCAATTTTTCCGTTGTCATTGAATTAATGGCGAAAACTTCTCCTGTAGACACCTTCACCTGCAAAGTAAATAATTGATTTAAAGACAACTTATGTGTAAGTTTCTAATTACAGAATTTCGTTTGTATGCAAACTAATTAACAACTTAATTTTTAGATCGTCATCTGACCATGGTTCAAATATACGAGGCATTGTTCCCGGATCTTACCTTCGGGATCAGCCCTTCGAGCATGAATGAACTGTAGTAGAGAGAATATGACGTTATAATCGTGAAGCCCACATCTCAGAGTGGAAGGCCCATATCACGTGCCAACTTTTCAAAATTATGAATGAAAAATTACTCGCGATTGGCTTGTGAATTGAGAAATGTGAAACTGTGAAAATTTATGAATGGAATGACGTAGGTAAACACGTATCTTGGGCCATACAAGTGAGCTTCACTTTGATGTTAGCGAGAGTGAGATCATGTATATATATATATATATATATATATATATATATATATATATATATATATATATATATATATATATATATATATGTAATGATTATTATTTAGATTTGCAGTCGTTAGTTATTAGATGATAAGTTCCATGATGCAAGGATAAAACTGAGGGCCGATGATCAATTCAAACATTTATTTCTCCGGACTTCACAGCCCGACTTGCTAGCTCGAGGTTACATCGTGAATCTGTATCAAGATGGAGATTATGAGAAGGAGACTGGACCGTGGACGCCTCTGATTGGTTCATTTCGGTTTTGGTTCGCATTTTTAGGTTTGGGTTCGGGATTTTGAAGTGGCGTGGGTAGGAAAGCAGTCACAGGAGGGATGCTTTTGTACTGAGAAAAGGGGGCGATATCCATATTTAAATAAAGTTAATTAAAGTACATTTTAAAGGGGGAAAGATTTATAAAATATATATATATATATATATATATATATATATATATAAACAGTTGTTCATTTTAACTTCTTTTTTTTCCACTAAAAAAAATTCATACATGGTAATAGAATAGACATTTTCCATAATTTTAGAAAGCAAACACATGAATTCGTCTATTTACAAAATACGAAAAGTTTACGAATTTTAATAAATTTTGTGAATCAAAATCGTTTTATACTCAATAGTGATTAAATGTTAAGGAAAAATAAGATGTATTTTTTTTTAAGAATGACCCATATACGTACGTCTTCATCATTAAAAACTGAAAAATAATAATAATAATAAAAAAAAACATATTTAACTATATGAAATACATTTTAAATAAAACAAAATTCTGAATTGATTGTAACTGAAAACTTGGTGGTACTTAGTAGACGGAATTTGAATAGCATATTGTTGAGCGCACCATGCTTTTATTGTTAGTAAATTTAAGAAAATTATTTAAAAACAATTATATAAAGTTATTTTATATAATAATGTATATGTTTTCGGATGTTTTTAAAGTTTTTTTTTATATAACTATTCTTTTGGCGATGTTGCAAACCTGTTGGAAGCATGGTCACTGATCTCTAACTGTATCTTCTGGATTTGGCAAGATATTTTGTTGACTTGAAGCCAGTGTGGAAGCAGCCATACTGTGTCCCACTTTCATCGCTATCGCAATATTTTGTATATTATTTTTCATGTTAAAATAAGCCGACATTCTATTTTCTTCTGAAAACCATTTTAAATGCAATCTGTAATTAAAATAGTATGTCATTTGCAAGTCAAAGTCGAAGTAGTTTAAAAGCTAGAACAAAAACGATGTGTTTTTCTATTTAAAAATTAATACTATCTGAAGAAAATATAATATTTATATACATTTAATAATTCTACACTGCTTTGGTATTAAAAAACATCACTATATCACTTTTAAAAAAATGTTGGGGCACAGTATGGCTACTTCCACATTAACTTCAACGCGCCCATAGAGAAAACAAGTTTTGAGCCTTCCAGAAGTTACAGTTAGAGTTCAGTAAGCAAAACCAATCCAAATTTCAAAACACAAGTTTTTAACTTTATTCCAACGTCGTGTTCTTCTTCAAATATAACAATGGTTTGGTTTGGTTTTGCTAATTAACGTTGCACTAGAGCTGCACAGTGGGCTATTGGCGTCGGTTCGGAGTCTATCTCGAAGGAAAGACCCGGGAACACATACACATTCACACACACATTCATACATGCACCTCGTTATTTTAGAACCATGGTCAGATGACGAGGAAACACCTGAACTGGCACCCAACGCCTTCAATAGACGTCGGGACTTAGGACCCCGATCAGATGTATCGTGCACCAGTCCGGTATACACGCTAGTATAATTTGTTGGATATTCTGGACGACTTTCTAGCATTTTTGTAGCGAAGCTGGCAACCCTCCGATCGCAAGATCACTACTTTTTTACTTTTCTATGTCAAGTCCATTGCGCGGATTCGATCCACAAATCCTCTGATTAGTAGCTGAACGCCTTACCAACTGAGCAACTGGGGCTCCCAAATATAACAATGAAATGGGCATAAACACCGCCAACTTACCTTGCACACAGATCCATACCTTCCTATACCAATCACAACAATGTCATTGTTTTGCTTTACGGTGGTGAAGGCTACAACTCCGTAGCGGACAATCCCGAAATGTTGCACTATCACGGGCTGGCTGATAATATATGGCTTGTCAATTGATCTGCCGCAAAGGCTAACATTGCTATTTTCCACCTGAAAGAAAAAATATTTTTATATGTATTAATATAAATACTGTAATGTCTAAGCGCAGTAAGATTAAGGACCTGCTGATCTTAACACCCTCTTATAAGTCATATATTTCATTTGCCTAGTGTTCTATTATAAATATAATTAACTTACCAGAAATCTTCTTTAAAAAAATTCCAGATTGGGTTTGGTTAATTAACGTCGCACTAGTGCTGCACAGTGGTCTATTGGCGACGGTTCAGGGCCTATCTCGAAAGAAAGACCCGGGAACGATGCCTCGTATTTTTGAAAAAAGATGAGTGTTTGGTAGCGAAGTTGGCTACCCTCCGATCGCAATATCACTACTTTTTTTATTATTCTTAGTCTAGTCCGTCGCACAGGTTCGAACCGGGAATCTTCGGATTCCCAGCTGACGCCTTTAACCGCTCGACCACGGAGGCCTCAAAAAAGGATTTCAAAGAATATAAATTCAAAATTAAAGACCAGTTAGAGACCAGTCGATCAGTGTTTAGTCCAGGGACTTACGGGACCTCCAATGGCCCAGTGGATAAAGGCATTCGGCCAGTAATCAGAGAATTGATGGTTCGAATAAGTGTGATGGACTTGACAAAGAAAAATAAAAAAAAGTAGCGATCTTGCGATCGGAGGGTTGCCAGCTTCGCTACAAAAATACTAGAAAGTCGTCCAGAACATCCACAAAAATTATCGGCGTGTACTTTAAATCAGTTCGCGGTCCAAAGTCCCGACGCCTATTGAAGGCGTTGGGTGTCGGCTCAGGTATTGTCCCCGTCATCTGACCATGGTTCAAAAATACGAGGCATCGTTCCCTAGTCTTTCCTTCTAGATAGGCTCCCAACCGTCGCCAATAACCAACTGTGCAGCTCTAGCGTGACGTTATGTTGATCCTACCAAGCCAGTGGTTTGGTTTGGTTAAATAATGTCGTGCTAGCGCTACACATTGAGCTATTGCCGACGGTTCGGAGCCTATCTCTGAGGAAAGACTCGGGAAAGATGCCTCGTATTTTTGAACCAAGGTCAGATGACGAAGAAACACCTGAACTGGCACCCAACGCCTTCAATAGACGTCGGGACTTTGGACCCCGATCAGATGTATCATGCACCAGTCCCGTATACACGCCGATAATTTTTGTGGATGTTCTGGACGACATTCCTAGCATTTTGTAGCGTATATGGCAACCCTTCGATCTCAAGATCGCTACTTTTTTTTACTATTCTTAGTCTAGTTCGTCGCACAGGTTCGAACGGGGAACCCTCGGATTGCCAGCTGTCGCCTTAATCCACTCGGCCACGGAGGCCTCAAAAAGGGATTTCAAAGAATAGAAGTTCAAAATTAGAGACCAGTCGATCATAGTTTAGGCCAGGGACTTACGGGACCGTCGCCAATAGTCCACTGTGCAGCACTAGGGCGAAGTTAATTAATCGAACCAAACCTTCGAGATAGGCCCCACTGTGCAGCTCTAATGCGACGTTAATTAATCAAACCAAACCTTCGAGATAGGCCCCGAACCGTCGCAAACAGCCCAATGTGCAGCTCTAGTGTGACTTTAACTAATCAAACCAAACCAGTGACTTACCTCCATATCACACACTTCGCCAAAAATCTCTCGGCTGCAGACCCTGGGGGCCTTTTCAAAAGCGTCGGCAATTGCCGACATTGGGAAGTCGCATAGAACTGTTCCTCTTCTGGTCGAGAAGCCCACGTAGAGGGATTTGGCCGTGGACGAAGACGTGTCCCCGTAGTGTCCAGCTGAAGGGCTTGTCCGCTGTGAATTGTCTTGCTGACAAATGAGGGTCAACTCAGCGTAGGATCGAAACGACGCGTCTCCAGGGCAGAAACGCAACAACTTAGTCTGCCATTTCTCGGATAACCTTTTGATGGTGGTCAGGAAGTAAGCGAATTCGTCGTGCACGAACCCCTCTATCACTGCGTCGCCCTGAAAGGAAGATGTTGCTAATATAAATTGTACACTGATTTTTTTACACTTTTAATTTGCATTTATTATGTATTTATTTGCCAAGGATTGATTGCAAAAGAAGCATTGAAAGAATGCAAAGAAGAGTTTTGTATGTGTTTATTGTTCAAAACAAGAATTTTGCTAATAGTGTCATAATCATGGATTAGAGTTGATTATTATGACTGTTTATATATTGAGTATTATGACTGTTTATATATTGAGTATTATGACTGTTTATATATTGAGTATTATGACTGTTTATATATTGAGTATTATGACTGTTTATATATTGAGTATTATGACTGTTTATATATTGAGTATTATGACTATTTAGAGTGGATCTTTCCAGTTCCTTGTTAATTACAGTTTAATTTTCTTGATACATAAAGCATTTAAAGTTATTCTGCTATTAACATGAACCGTATTCGATAATATTATGTCAATTTCTAAAAAATCATAAGTATTTAGAACCTTCAAAATGTGCGAAATCATCTCTGTAAATAAACGCTTTTACCATATACTCGATTTCATCAAACGATTTTTTTTTATGCTTTAAATAAAGATGACAAATAGAAAATATTTTGCACATAAGTATATAACTTATTGAATTTTTTTACCCTAATTAAAGGCGTGGAGTGTGATTGCAGAAGAGACTGCAGCTATGGGTCGCAGAGAGTTGTAATATTAAATAGAGAGCGCCTTCAATGCCAGACTCTCATAAGGCCGCGGTGTCAACATTGAAAAGAAAAACTCACATCACGTGGTTATAGCGCTGCCACATTTGGCGTTCAGACATCTGCAGGAGTTTCAAATTTGGCGCACTTTCTTCTCTTTTGGTAATAAGGAGTTCTGTCCGTATTCAACTTTTTAACATATATGTACGTATTTACTTATTTTCAAACAATATGCGCTAAATATTTCCTCTTCATTAACGAAACGAAAATATTTTATTTGTGTTCAATACTCGAAGAAGCGAAACTCTTTATATTTCTCAGGTTTTATTGTTCATCTTTTCTTATTGTATACAAAATAACAATTGAAAGAACTTCGCTTATGGTAGATTTTTTACATAAAAACGTAATGCAATTATTTCAAAACTACAAAGTAAGAAAAATCTCCTTAATATATCTGTTAAACTCCCTTAAATTGTGCCACTTGTTTAAAAAAATACTATATTTAAATATAAAATTAAACACAAAACCATATTACAATACTTCGATCTCGTTAATTTCTAAAGTTGCCAAGGCCTGCCAAGTAATATTGACGCATGAATGAATTGGCATTTCCACCTATCACGTGGTTTCAATGATGGACACACGGAAATCAGCATTTTTATTCCTCTATTTGTATCATTACTCTATGATGGGTCCACTTGTTAAGTAGAATGCTGTTTATCTTGCATCTCACACAATTGAGGATATGAACAACTTCATATTAAAAAAAAAAAAAGAGCTCTACGCAAGCTTTATACAGATGAACATAATCGAATTCATGGAGAATTATTAAGGGTTTTATTTATATGGAATTTTAAATGCATGTATTTTTACAGGATTATTGTTTGTTACAGGATTTTTACTTGCAGATATTTTTTTATACTAGTATAATATTAATTATGATAGATAGATACTCATGCATCAACTAATTTGTTTCTTCTTGAATGTTTAGAAAAGCTGAAACTTTAAAAAATAATTTTCTATTGGGTTGGAGAGAAAGTTCTGTCGTATTTTAAAGAAAATATTTGAATTAATTTATAAAAATATGTGTTTAATATTAATCAATTATATATGCTCCGTTATTTGTTACAACCTGTTGCCATCTTTCAGGTAACCTGTGAATTCCTGTTTTGTAGAAGTTCTCATCCTTGGAGTTAAAATAGTCAGCAACTGCCTTAGAAACACTTTCAAAAGACGTGAATTTTTTTCCCGTTAGATAATTTTGTAGTAAGATTTTTTTCTCTTAATATTCTCGTAAAGAATCCACTTTTCATCTCCAGTAACCAGCCTGTCCAAAAACGACTCCACATTGTGTCTAATCAGATGTGATGAACACATTCTTACACGATCAGACAAATTCTTTTCCGTTAATTCATGTGGAACCCAAACACTTTGCTTTAACACAAACCCAACAGATTTAATGTGATCTCCAACAGTTGTATGATGAATGCCAAACTCTTCTGCAATTTCTCGACTTGTTAAATGTGGATTATTTTCCAACATGGATCGCAAAACATCATTATCGATCTTGGATGGTCGCCCAGATCGATCACTTTCTTTGAGGCTCAGATCCCCGGAACGAAATTTCCTAAACCATCTTTGACAAGTACGAACATTTACAATATCTTTTCCAAATACCGCACATAAATTTTTACATGCAACCGATGCATTGCTTCCGTTTTGGAATTCATATAAAATGCAGTGTCGTAAATGCACTTTATCTACTGACATGTTTTTCACTTTAAATATCACAAGTAAATGATGAACGGTAAAAAAGGGCACCTTTTATATTATACAGCAGCTAAAAAACAAAAAAAATCCTATTGACTCACTAGCCATATTTTCTTTTTATTTACAAGAAAAATCACCTGCCTATTTAAAATACGACAGAACTTTCCCTCCAACCCTATATGTAAAAGTAAAATGTACTCATTTTTGAGTACATTCGATGCTTCGAATATACAAGTTTCTTTTTTGAAAAAGACATGTACTCAACAATCAGTAATAACCGACTTCCCTACGCGCCAACCATAACTCCAAAATAAAACCGCCAGAAACTTTAAATTAAAACCGCCAACGTGCGCCAAGTTGAGAGGTTATCAATTCGTCTGTTATGTATTTTTTTATGTATGTTCGCGCGGGATTTAGGTTCTACTTCAGATATTTGGAAAATTATTTTTTTGTTGGATAGGGGATGTTTCACTTGATAGCAATTTGAAAAAAATATATTCGGTTATCCGGCATTTAACTATCCGATATTCTCAATTAAACGGACCGTTTGAAAAAAATATTGTCCGATTTCGAAAATTCTTTTTTTGTTGGATAGAGAAAAATACATTTTTACAAAATCTGCAAAAACTAATCGGTTATCCGGCTGAAAAGATGTATGTATCGTGACCCCCCCCCCCCCCCCACTCCCCGGTTACATTTCTTTCAGTTGAACCAGATGGGTACATTGTAAAAAAATTAATGTGCTTAAAAATGAGTACATGGGCGTATTCATTCTTCTTTGAGTACAATTGCATCGTAAATGAGCGATGAAGTACTCAAAGCTAAGTAATCTTACTTTCGCAAAAATGAGCAGTACGGTTTAATATTGTTAATATCAATTTCTGTTCAAGCCATCTTAACAAAGCAACATTGCAAACTTAAAATAGTTGTTCAGCGGATGGTTTTCCACGTTTTTTTTATGTCGATTGTTTAAATGGAAACTGAGTTATTACGGCTCAATTGTCTTACTCCCATTCTCTTGGCACATCTTTTTAACATTAGTTTTGTTTATAACTTCTTCACGTTGATCTGTAGAACTACCGATAAGGCTCTGGACTTCTGTGTGGACGATATCAAGTGGACGGATTGGGTTCGATTCCCGGTAAGTCTTGGTTGCAATTGTCGATATTTATTGAAAGTGTTTTATGAGGGCAGCCTATGTAGGCAAGCAACTGCTATATTTATTCATTTTTAGTACATGTCTTTTTCAAAAATGAAACTTATGTATTCAGAGCAATGTAGAGCATCGAATGACATCAAAAATTAGTACATTTTACTTATCTTTAAGTATCTATTTTTAACAATGTATGTTCTATTATTTTATGGCAAATCCATAATGTACAATATCAGAACATTTGGGAAAGGGAAAATGTACCCGTAAACGACAAATCCACATGCCAATTAGCAAACACTCTAAGCAGTTTGTTTATAGTTTCGGTCATGAATTGAATTTTGATCCAAAGAGCGTCAACTTAATTATTCGAAATTCCCAACTCAATAGTGCTGAAAATTTCCAGTTCCAACTTATCGACCTTTTTCATTTTTTTTTTATATTAGGTAATATTTAACAGTTCTCTCACAAGCATTGATTTGTTTTACTACTCATATTCCAATACAGTCTCCGTTCTGAGGTCTAATTTTAATTTAATCATACAAGTTGTGAAATTTCTGATCTGTACTAGCTTTCATCTGCTAATACTGTTAATTTTCTTCAGGCGCATAAATTTTCCCAACTCTGGGATGTTTAGAAGTTGAAATTCCCAACTTTTTGGGTTTCCAGATTATTGGGTGGTCGAAAAGTACCCCCCCCCCCCTCCCCGGTGCGACGGGCCTGATGACATCACCGGAAAATACAGCAATATGGGTAGGTTTTAGTGTTAAAAAAACTTATGTTTTACACCAGAAACTTGGGGCTCCCAGGATAGTCATAAAAAATAAAAATCACCGTCAGAGGGCAGTTATTTGCAATAGAGGAATTAAGACGAATGGGAGGTCTAAGAAAGTAGTTTCTAACATTGTGGACACTGAACTCTAACTGTAACTGCTGGAAGGCTCAAACTTTGTTTCCTCTACGGGCGCGTTGAAACCAATTGAAAGCTGCCATAGGGTGTCCCAACATTTAAAAAAAAATGATTTAGTGGTGTTTTTTATTACCAAAGCATTGTAGAAGTATTAAATATATATAAATATTATATTTTCTTCTTGTAGAATTAATTTTTATATTGCCAAATAGATAGTTTTTGCTCTTGCTTTTTAACTACTTCTACTTTGACTTGCAAATGATGACTTCCTATTTTAATAGCAGATTACATTTAAAATGGGTTTAAAAAGAAAATAAAAAATACTTACCCAAAAATAATATATGTCGGCGTATTTTAACATGAAAAATATACGAAATATTGCGGTATCAAAAAAAGTGTGCCCCATCATGGCGGTTTCCATATCGGCTTCAAGTCAACAAAATGTCTTGCCCTATCCAGAAGTTACAGTTAGAGATCAGTGATTGTGGACCACTGAGGTAAATAGTAAACCAAGGAAGACCACCAATCATTTTTTCAAGAAATGTATCAGGAAATTAAACCATTGAAGCCATCTCCTACATGTCATGCCACAGCCACACATGATATATCCTTTCACCCTCTCTCTCCCCTCACGTAATAAATTGACGACCCCTAATTTCATTTCACATTCATTACATAACGTTAAATCACTCTTAACAACAACTGCAAAATAATAAATGTTTTTACAAATGCAAAAAACGTTGTTTTTTTATCTGACGAATTCAAACGAAATATTGCGGAAATGGAAATGATATTAAAGTTTGCAAACCGAATTCAAAGCTAATCAAAAACCATACTGTTCTGAGATTTGGGCAGATCATATTCAAAAACAATCATTTGGCGAATTCCCCTGTCGACGTAAACTATGATATGACTTACTTACTTTAGATTTTTCGGAACTGAAAACTTCACATTTCGCCGGTAGATGGCGATGGCTGCTGAGATAGCATTTTCCTTCACCTTCACACGATTTTTATTATTGAAAACCTTAATTTGTCCTAGTTGCGTTAGAGCACTTGAATTGGGATCACTTTAAACTGTCTTTGAATATAAATATATTTGTCTTAAATTTGAACAAAACAAATTATTTTAATTGCAATCTTTTTGAAGGATAAAGTTCCATTTTTTTCATAATATCTACCAGTTTATTTGTATAAAAATTTTAAATATAAAAATATGTAATGTAAAAATTATTCAAATTTTCAATGTTGATCTACTTAATCCAAGGGATGTTCTTTAATAGAGCATTCCTAGTCCATACGAATAAGATACTGCGATGTACAATTAGATCTTTCATTCATTTATACCTGCACAATTAATCGAATGAACCAATATGCCATTCATTATATTAGTGGCCAAATTTATCGGTTGAGATATCTGTTCCGAATTTCACGAGGAACTTCCCTGTGTTTGAGATAGGAATACATCGTCATTATAACCCCTGGTGGGTCAATCCATGAGTTTTTTTTTATCAGACCCAATAGTGCAGGGGCATGTGTAATTCCGTGGGATTTTTAAGGAAGGAATATAGTGTGTGGTATGGATGGATAGCTTATGAGCTGTATAATCACGTACCACCGGGTGTTTTGTCTGAAAATGTGGCCGATAGCCGCTATGACGTCATAATTCCAAGATGGCCGCCATAGCAAATATTCATTTATTTTTAATATTAAATTCATTTAATGGTGATTTTAAGGTAATTGGTTAATATATACATTATTTCAAATTATATAAAATTAAAAAAAAGTTTTTAAAGAAAATTATTGATGATTTTTTGATATCTCTGTTAGTTTTCGAGATATGATTTCGGGTAATGTTGAAAACAAACAATATGTGATAACCAATTTAACAATGGTGATATAATTACTCAAAATACTTAAAAAACTAATATTTCCTGAAAAAAAATATGTTTGTCTAAAAATGTGACCGATAGCCGCTATGACATCATAATTCCAAGATGGCCGCCATAGCAAGTATTCATTTATTTTTATATTAAATTCATTTAATGGCAAATTTAAGATAATTGGTTAATATATACATTATTTCAAATTATATAAAATTAAAAAAAAGTTTTTAAAGAAAATTATTGATGATTTTTTGATATCTCTGTTAGTTTTCGAGATATGATTTCGGGTAATGTTGAAAACAAACAATATGTGATAACCAATTTAACAATGGTGATATAATTACTCAGAATACTTAAAAAACTAATATTTCCTGAAAAAAAATATGTTTGTCTAAAAATGTGACCGATAGCCGCTATGACATCATAATTCCAAGATGGCCGCCATAGCAAGTATTCATTTATTTTTATATTAAATTCATTTAATGGCAAATTTAAGATAATTGGTTAATATATACATTATTTCAAATTATATAAAATTAAAAAAAAGTTGTTTAAAGAAGGTTATTGCAGATTTTTCGATATCTCTGTTAGTTTTCGAGATATGATTTCGTGTAATGTTGAAACCGGAAAATATGTTATAACCAATTTAACAATGGTGATATAATTACTCAGAATACTTAAAAAACTAATATTTCCTGAAAAAAAATATGTTTGTCTAAAAATGTGACCGATAGCCGCTATGACATCATAATTCCAAGATGGCCGCCATAGCAAGTATTCATTTATTTTTATATTAAATTCATTTAATGGCAAATTTAAGATAATTGGTTAATATATACATTATTTCAAATTATATAAAATTAAAAAAAAGTTGTTTAAAGAAGGTTATTGCAGATTTTTCGATATCTCTGTTAGTTTTCGAGATATGATTTCGTGTAATGTTGAAACCGGAAAATATGTTATAACCAATTTAACAATGATGAAATAATTACGCAATATATTTTTTAAAAAAATAGTATTTCCCATGTTTGTACAAAAAAAAATTGATATAAGTTAAGGTTTTAAAGGTCGTCATCTGAATCTTATTCATGCTCAATATCTCTATAGTCGATGTTTTCACATGCTCTTTTTCTCCGCTACACATGCACAATTCTGTACACCTTATGGACTGATCTTAGCATCTGCAATTTGTCTCTTGTCAGAGTTACAACATACCAGTTGCACAAGGCGGGTCAAAGAATTTTTGTGACCCAAGAAAAAAAAATTTGGGGAAATCGATAATTTTATGAGTAATTTGACAAATTGGGTTATTTGTTTAAAATAGAAATTTTCTAACTTCGGCAACTGAAAATTATATGTATTTTGGTTTCACTTAAGGGTCAAATTTCAGAATTTGGTAGAATAAAGTGGTATGCAGTGTCAAGAATATATTTTTCAGCAAAAATATATTCTACAATTCTTCTTAAAGTAATATACGGTTAGGTGTAGTGTAATGTTGCACAACTGAATGAAATCAATTTATTTAAATGCAGTGACGGCTCTAAGAGATTAGGATGTTGTAAATCAGCACGTTTCCACTCCATTACTTGGTAATGAATCCTTAAGATATATGGTATATTTGTTTGCAGTAGATTTTTACAATGCATGTCTTTTATAGTAAACACCTATCAATGCAGCTGACCAATATCTGAATTTTTCCCAGGTAAATATACATTGCATATGAATCGCTCTGTGCATTGGTCATCTTCAGTTTGAAATTTTTTGTGTGCTTCCAAGCCGTCACAATGCCTCGAAAACTTCCTCTTCAGCAGTCTGAAAAGCTTTTCAGAAAGATAACTACCTTTTAATTTTTAAGAATCCTCTAATAACACATCCAGAAAGCGCATGAAGCCTAATAAAGCTTCCATTTTTTTAACCCGAACATACATGGTTCAGTTCATTAAGTCTTTTATGAGATCCAACACCTGTCACAAACATGACCTTTGTAGGCAAAAATTTATATCTCCATAGAAAGAGCACAAAAACATCAGTATTAGGGGAATAAATATGAATGGGAGGTGTTCAAAGAGTGTAGAATAAATTTTGTATCTGCCTCCTCTTGTGTATTTTCAAGTTTTTTAACATTATTTCCATTTTAAAACTTGGCCTCTTTTCTTCAACTGACAATCAGTTTTCTTTTAATCTTTAGAGCATGTATTGCTGCCTTATTTGCAAGGTAGGCGTTTTGCTCATCTTTAGTTTTATAATGAGAAAAGAGGGATCTGTTCGTCAGTTTTTATTATATCGGTAGAGTCCATCAGTAGTTGCTTTTCTAGCTGTTTTTCTTTTCGTACTATTCTTAAGAGAATTCTCTAGGTATGTGTGGAACATAAGATGCGTTTCATTCACTTTAACAGGCAAAGTCATATTTTTTTTGTTAAACTCAATTGCAAAGTCATTTTTTCAGATATGAAGGTTTGTGAAGATCTTGCAATTCAGCCATTCCATCAAGGTTAGTTCCAGAAAAGGATTTAGGTATTAAAGGTTTTAGTGGAGACGACATATTTTCATCTGCAAAATCTATACCTTCTGTAATTTTATTACAGTCAGAATGTTGTTGCTCTTCAAATACCTTCATTAAGTGTAAATTAAAGTCGATTCGACTTCTGGAAACGATTAGTAAACGTGTGACTTAATTTCATATGTATAATAAATTAGATAAATTTGGGTTCCAGGTTAGGGTTACTTGGATCCAAGCTGTATATTTTCCATGAAATCGAAAAAAAGTAGGACCTAGGATATGAAAATAAAACACTTAGGGACATCGTAGTTCTAAGAATGTTTATGTAATTTGACATTAAATTTAAAAGTACATCGAAATTATATCATAAATTTGTTGAATGAAATACGCCCCTTTATATCTTTCTAACTATTTCTAATAATGATAACAATATATGAAAAAGCTACTTTACATTGGAACAGAAAACAACCCCCTTTTCATTATTTTTGTGGTACTAAATATCTTTCTTATATCGCACAATTCATAGGCGTCAACTTGTTGGGTTCATAGGCCTAAGCGCTGTTTTCCCCTAAATTTTGAAAAAGTGTGTTTATATTTTTACACGTAAAGATAATGTTTTTAAAGAATAAGAAGTACATTTATTCATACCTAATACAGTAATTATTACATATTCAGTTGAAAATTTAATTCATGAAACAATTTTTCTAAAACTGTTAGATAGAATAATATCATTAACTACCAACTGTAATAATATTTTTAACTTAATATATTATTATAAATAAAAAATCTCTTAACCAATTATCTTAAATTTGCCATTAAATGAATTTAATTTAAAAATAAATGAATACTTGCTATGGCGGCCATCTTGGAATTATGACGTCATAGCGGCTATCGGTCACATTTTCAGACAAACATATTTTTTTTCAGGAAATATTAGTTTTTTAAGTATTCTGAGTAATTATATCACCATTGTTAAATTGGTTATCACATATTGTTTGTTTTCAACATTAAACGAAATCATATCTCGAAAACTAACAAAGATATCGAAAAGTCACCAATAACCTTCTTTAAAAAACTTTTTTTTAATTTTATATAATTTGAAATAATGTATATATTAACCAATTACCTTAAAATCGCCATTAAATGAATTTAATATTAAAAATAAATGAATATTTGCTATGGCGGCCATCTTGGAATTATGCCGTCATAGCGGCTATCGGCCACATTTTCAGACAAAACACCCGGTGGTACGTGATTATACAGCTCATAAGCTATCCATCCATACCACACACTATATTCCTTCCTTAAAAATCCCACGGACCTTCAAAATGACGACATAAGCAACTGCACTACAAGTGCCAAACCTGATCACTGCCTTCTATATTAGCTGCCTGTCAGATGGGCTTGGAGGGGAGTTTGGTGTAGGGACAGTTTCGTCCGCAACAGGCGCTAGTCAACCACAACTCCCGTCTCGAAGTCAGTGTGTTTTGGTCGCTGTGAAATAACCTATAAATCAAGGAAGGAATTTATGGGGAACAGAGGGGAGGGTCAAGCCTTTTCCCCTTCACACATCTGGTCCAAAATACACTTAAAATCATTCCGTTATCTAAATCCCAAACAAACTTCGCCGGGCAGTGAATACAAGTCGTAAAATTGTCAAAGAGGGGGAAGTTTTTGATGAATTAACTGCATGCCCCCTCCCTCCCTACAGACCCATCTGTTGATTGTCAAAGGACAAACGTATTCTCATTCTTGAATCTTATCTGATGTTTGAACACTTTGAATGGAAAAGACACTAAAATACCCATTCAATTCCCTGTTGAAAAGTAAATTTCCCATTGTTAAAACTTTTGGTGCTTGCTTGTACAATGAGAGTCGATTTTCAGAATGGATGTATTTTACTGTAATTGGGTGGGTTTGGAACCACTTAAAAACAGTGATTGAACAAAGAGTCTAAACATTCATTTTACAGGAAGGTTGACGATGGTCAGAATACATCAAGTCCACATGGTTTATAAACGATCTCCCCTTCAAGGTGGCCGACTTAAATTGTTAGAGGGTTGTTATGCTAAAATCTGATAACTCGTATTTTTTTTTTTTAAATAGATATAATAAGATGATGGTGTAGCGTTTTAAAGTTTTATTAAGAAACACACTTTTATTGTTCCAATCTGAATAACAAATTTTTACAATAAAAAGTAAGTAAATTATTTTTATATTGATTTATATATTTTGGTATAAACTTTTTTGCAAGTTGTTTGAAATTTTAAAAAGTAATGCAGTTAATGGTCTAAAAATGCGGGAAATACATATACTATTTTGTATTGTTTTTAAGAAAATGATTTTATATATATAAAAATTCCATCAAAGAATATATTCATTGATGGAATTTCGACTTATATAAAAAACTAAAAAAGATATGCATGTATAGGCATGACATCTAGTGAAATCTGCAGTTTTGAAAGAAAATACCTAAACTTTGCCGATAGACTTAGTTTAAGAATATGGTGGTTGCAGAGATCTAAGATGTGTTTCTCTGCTGAGGACTAAGAAAAGTATATAAATGAATTAATAAGTACAAAATTTCAGACCTTTTAATGCCAAGCTGTGAATTTCTATGGAGGTCAAGTGTACTATGACTCAATTTTTTTAATGGAGATAGCGATTTATATGCTTCATCGGTTCCATCAATGCGAGCCACACAATAACAACTAATATTCCATATATAGCAAAGAGACAAAGATTTCACACATCTGCTACTTGGAAGCTTTTAAATGTTTTCTAATTTCAGTGTTCACGCTGTGCGTTTTTTTAAGGGGAGGTACGCCTTGTCCGCCCTTTTTTCTTGAAAATTGCGCCCTCCTGCCCTTTTATGCTCGAATCACCCTTTCCGAAATCCCACTATCCACCGGATCATGTTAGGAATATATTCGTTCTCATCCTTTTCACTTCAGTATAAATTTTTTGTATTTCTTTCTTTGAGAATTTGATCAGCGCTAATTAAAAATTGGACAGTTGAGATGGCTGACTTAAATTATTCGCGAATTGTATTATGCTAATATTGTATTATACTAAAGTTTTTTCTTCGGCTTTATTTTGGTTCTGCAGTTATTTATAAAAAATTTATTATAGCTCTTAATAGACCATAAAATAATGGCAATTAAAAAAAAAACTGCAATTAGACACCGATTTTTTAAAAATCAATTTTGCGACTTAAAAAGCGGCTTCAGCTGTGGTATTTATTATGTTAAGGGTAAACTTTAGTTTTGCATGCATATTTTAATATTTTTAATGTAACATAAGTATCATACAACTTCCAAAAATATTTAAAAAATGCAATTGTTTTATTTAAATTCTAAATAAAAATAAATATAATATTCACACTAAAACTACTTTAAAATTCTAACATTTCTCCACTGAAAAAAAAATTTTAAGTTGAAAATTGTAATTCCCTGAATCAAAAAATATATTAAACACCATTCTTATTTTTTTAATCAAATAAAACGTGTCACGCGGAACCCCTAATTTTTTTCGTGGAACCCACTTTGGGAACCACTGCTCTAGAGGGTTAATCTTAAAGAGGGTTAATCTTAAAGAGGGTTAATCTTAAAGAGGGTTAATCTTAAAGAGGGTAATAAAATTTATGTTCTTCAGCATAAATAAATTGAATAATTACTTAAAAGTTAGGGGAGCGAGTCCCTTCAAAATAATTTGTGGGGAACTTACTTTCGAGGCACACTTATGTTCTAAACCCATGGAAAAGACAGTGTCGTCCATGGGTTTAGTATATCATGGTAAAATAAAACTTATCAAATAAAGATTTTATAGCACACAATTCTTTTCGGAATATATCTAAAAAAAAATTACCTTTAAAAATATTGCGTAAAATTAATTTAATAAAAACTCTTTTAATTAATTTCATTGGAATATAAAAGCTTAAACATGTATTAATAAACAATTGCAAAAATAAAACATATAAAATAACAATGATGTAGAACAAAGTTTCATTTTAAATTCAATTAAATATATATTTTATAAATAACACGTAACATTAATGCAATAAAACCTGATTCAATTGATTCCATTGGAATATAAATGCTTAACTGTTTATCATTTTATATAACAAAAAGCAAAAAAAGAATACACCTGTCAACAGTGAAATTTCTTCAGATGAAAGTATCCAATTCTGAAAGACAACATACTGAACACGATATCACTTTAAAAGCAGTTGATTGGCTTTCGTTGAAAATATACGGCCGTTGCTGCCAAGGATAGTGAAGACTATATATATATATATATATATATATATATATATATATATATATATATATATATATATATATATATATATATATATATATATATATATATATATATATATATATATATATATATATATATATATATATATATATATATATAAGGTGTGCTCGTGTTTCGCTTTTTGAAAGGGGCAAGGAAAGTATTCTTTTGACGTCATTTTAGCTCCGCCTTACTATGAGTTTTTGATCATTCTCATTGGCTGTATGTTTCAAAGATTTGCTACTTAGGTTCGATCCCCGGTTGGGTAACAACTGGTGATTTAATTTTTAATAAGCAAAATAATGTAAATATCTGTAAATAATTTTGTTCAGGTGGCTTCACTGCTAATCCGTCCTTATTTTGTTATGTCCCCGTATTTTACTTGAAATTGTAACTCATTTAATATGTCCAATACAAATGCATTGACATGATGGTTCTGACCCCATTTAACTCTTTCAAAATTCATGGACATGCTCCCGTCGCAGCTAATATTATTTTAATACGCTTAATTTATTAAGCAAATCTTTTTCAATTTTTACATACTAAATGCAATCTTTAAAATAAAATTTAAACTCATAAAATGCAGCAAATACTAAATTCAGTTAGCGAAATCACTTTTAAATAGTTCGCAAAAACACTAATAGATGGCAGCAGCTCACGAACCATTTGTTCAAATTGAACGAAATTAATTCCTAATATTTTAATAACTAAACAACTCTGCAAATCGATTCAAATTGTTTTTTGAAGCAAATGTTAACTGTTTTCTTTTAAAAAAAATTCATGATTAATTAAAAACAAAAATTCTTGTTAAATTAAGTACACTCCTAAAACGACTGCACAAACTAGAGCATTAGACACGCCCACAGAAGTCGGAGGCGTCACTATGACGTCACAAGAATACTTTTCCACGCCCTCCATCAGAAAGCGGGAGTACCAGCACACCTTTTATATATAGTCTCCACTATCCTTGCGTTGCTGCGCAAAAAAAGACCAATAGAAAAAAGCGTATTATTTGTATTTTGGTTGCAAGATAGGCGACCAGGACAAAGACTGGCCCACGCGTATGTTGCCGCACTTGTGGAGTCAATATTTAACAGTGGTTAAATAACAAAAAAGGCAACGACATTTTCTGTGCTCATGATTTAAAAGAAGCCGACCAATCACGCAGATGACTGTTATTTCTAAATGGTACTACCCTTCGAGCATGAATAGTCTGTAGTACAGAGAATATGACGTCATAATCGTGAAGCCCACCCACATCTCGGAGCGAAAGGCCCATATCAGTGCCATCTCTTCAAAATTATGAATTAAAAAATACTCGCGATTGGCTGATGAATTGGGAAATGTGTAACAGTGAAAATTTATTAATGGAATGACGTAATTAACCATGTGTCTGAGGCCATACATGTTGGCTTCACTTTGATGTTAGCGAGAGTGACGTCATGTCTCCTCTACTACAAAGTGTCCATGCTGGAAGGTACTACCAGCTTCTGGAGGCATAACCACGATAAAGTGGACAGTTGAATACCCTGATACCATCTACTCTGTGTCCGGACTCACATGGAATACATACATTTTTTTTTTCAATAATGTGTGCATATTACAAGAAGAATCGTAGTCAATTCAGCTTTTTCATTGTCATATTTGTTTTCAGCATATTAAATTAATTAGGTTGGTTTAGTTTGGTTTTGTTAATTAACGTCGCACTAGAGCTGCACAGTGGGCCATTGGCGACGGTTGGGGGTCAATCTCGAAAAAAAGACCCTGGAAGACATACACATTCACACACACATTCATACATGCACCTCGTTATTTTAGAACCATGGTCAGATGACGAGGAAACACCTGAACTGGCACCCAACGCCTACAATAGACGTCGGGACTTTGGACTCCGATCAGATGTATCGTGCACCAGTCCCGTATACACGCCAGCATAATTTGTTGGATATTCTGGACGACTTTCTAGTATTTTTGTAGCAAAGCTGGCAACCCTCCGATCGCAAGATCACTACTTTTTTTACTTTTCCATGTCAAGTCCACCGCACGGATTCGAACCACCAATCCTCTGATTAGTAGCTGAACGCCTTACCAAGTGAGCAACTGGGGCTCCATCTCGGAAGGAGAATGTTTTTGAAATTGTGTTGCCCAATGTTATTTACTTACCACCATGGTGTCCGATATCATGAACTGGCTTGACGTTGAATCATCCCTCAGAGGATAACGAAAGTAATAATGGTCATTATCTTCCACGAGTACCTTGCTTGTGAGAATAGGAACAGTTTTATCCTCTTCCCATTCTACATGGGCCGTGAACAGCGTCCACTGTTCGTTGTGTCCTCTGAGGAACATCGCCTTGTTCATCTCCGATCCTATGTTGTATCCTAGGCTGCTGTTGTACGGGTGAATCCAGTTCTCTTCCTCCAGGTTGTCCGTTGGTCTGACCTGACACAACCTATTTGGATTTTATTCCGTTATTAGTGAATCGTTACTATACAGGGTGCTTAGTAAAATTTTCCACTCGTTAAACTTTTTAAACCGTGATCTATATGAATAAAAGGGGTGTGTATATGTAGTACAGTGGCAACCTTCTATTCAATGTATTATATCAGTGGTTCCCCAAAGGTGGCACAAGTAAAATGTGAAACAAGTAGGAACAAGTAAAATGTAAAACAAGTAATATGCACAAGCAAATAAACAAGTAATATGCACAAGCAAATAAACAAGTAATATGCACAAGCAAATAAACCAGTAATATGCACAAGCAAATAAACCAGTAATATGCACAAGCAAATAAACAAGTAATATGCATAAGCAAATAAACAAGTAATATACACAAGCAAATAAACAAGTAATATGCATAAGCAAATAAACAAGTAATATGCACAAGGAAATAAACAAGTAATATGCACAAGCAAATAAACAAGTAAATGTATCATCGCCGGCCTCCGGGGGTCCACGGGGTATGTAAAACAAGTAGGAACAAGTAAAATGTAAAACAAGTAGGAACAAGTAAAATGTAAAACAAGTAGGAACAAGTAACATGTAAAACAAGCAGGAACAAATGAAATGCAAAACAAGTAGGAACAAGTAAAATGTAAAACAAGTAATATGCACAAGCAAATAAACAAGTAATATGCACAAGCAAATAAACAAGTAATATGCACAAGCAAATAAACAAGTAATATGCACAAGCAAATAAACAAGTAATATGCACAAGCAAATAAACAAGTAATATGCACAAGCAAATAAACAAGTAATATGCACAAGCAAATAAACAAGTAATATGCACAAGCAAATAAACAAGTAATATGCAGAAGCAAATAAAAAAGTAAATGTATCATCGCCAGCCTCCGGTCACAAAAGAAAAACTGGCTTAAATGCATTTAATGGTCACTCTTGTCGACTTTACTGAACGAGCGGTATTTGCAAAGCTAACGCATTCTTTTCTCTCCTCCATTTTCCCTCTGTGGGGCTCCGGAAAGGGTTCCGAAATTGAAATAATGATATTTAAACAGTTATTCAAATATCGATCATCAATACATTGAATATCGTTATAAACGCATTAAACTGTATATTTTGATCACTAACACAAATACTTCCTTAAAACATCACTAATTTATTGCTAATATCATAAATGGGAAAGTAAATGGTGGGAAGCAGTACCTGTTATACAAGGATAGTGAAGACCATATATATATATATATATATATATATATATATATATAAGGTGTGCTCGTACTCGCGCTGTCTGACGGAAGGCGGAGAGAGCAACTATTTGACGTCATAGTGACGCCTACTTCGCCTTCTGTGGGCGTGTCTAATGCTCTCGTTTGAACCAATGGCAAGGCTGAACTAGATGCGGGCGCGTTGTTTGATGGTGCTGCCATCTATTCGTTTTTTTTGTGAACTATTAAAAAGTGATAAGCTAACTTTATTTAGTTACTTTTACTGCATTTTATGATTATAAATTATATTTTAAGGATTGCATTTAGTATGGAAATATTGCAAAAGAGTTGCTTAATAAATTAAGAGTATTAAAATAATATTAGCTGCCACGAGAGCATGTCCATGAATTTTGAAAGAGTAAAATAGTGGTCGGAACTATCCGGTCAATGTAATGCATTTGTATTGGACATATTAAATGAGTTACAATTTCAATCAAGTAAAATACGGGGGCATAACAAAACAAGGACGGATTAGTAGTGAAGTTACCTGAACACAATTATTTACATTATTTTGCTAATTAAAACTTAAATCACCAGTTGTTACCCAACCGGGATCAAACCTAAGTAGCAATGCTTGAAACACACAGTCAATGAGAATGATCAAAAACCGATAGTAAGGTGGAGCTAAAATGATGTCAAAAGTAAGGCGGAGCTAAAATGACGTCATTTAATTGCCTTACCTTGCTCACTTTCAAAAAGCGAAAAACGAGCGCATCTTCTATATATAGTCTTTACTATCCTTGCCTGTTATATACTAAAATCACGTTTGTCTTTTAAAAAAAAGGAAGGTTGTAGATTAATTTACAGACATACACACCCGTTATACACACTGCCACATACAAGTAATTTCGGCGGCGATCCTAAGAAGTTGACCATCTGTAAAAGGCCGTTCTCGTTGTCTTGGAGCTCCCTTTCTTTGTCACAGTAGAAGGGAGGGATTGGACAACCTTCGCCGTCTTCCACGGGTCCTGTCGTCAGTCTCTGCTTCATTTCCAAATCTGATGAGAAGTGGTAGAGAACGTTCAGACCAGCGGCGTACACGTCACCGTTGTTAGGGTCGACGACCACGTTGAATAAAACGTTTCCGTCGGGATCGGCGAAGGACTTCAAAGTGTCTGCAAACTGTTGTGGGGTGGACGAAGTGAAGACGGTGTGTAAAATACAATGCAGAAGGAAGGTGAAGCCAACATCCCTCCTCCGTGGCATCTGCAAAATAGAAGCAAGATATGAAGATCTTCCTAGTTAAAACATAGATAACATAACATAGAAACATAGATATAACATAGAAACATAGATAACATAACATAGAAACATGGATAACATAACACAAAAACATGGATAACATAACATAGATAACATAACATAGAAACATAGATAACATAATATAGAAACATAGATAACATAACATAGAAACATAGATAACATAACATAGAAACATAGATAACATAACATAGAAACATAACATAGATAACATAACATAGAAACACAACATAGATAACATAACATAGAATTACAGATAACATACCATAGAAACATAGATAACATAACATAGAAGCATAGATAACATACCATAGAAACATAGATAACATAACATGGAAACATAGATAACATAACATAGAAACATAGATAACATAACATAGAAACATAGATAACATAACATAGAAACATAGATAACATACCATAGAAACATAGATAACATAACATAGAAACATAGATAACATAACATAGAAACATAGATAACATAACATAGAAACATGGATAACATAACATAGAAACATAGATTACATAACATAGAAACATAGATAACATAACATAGAAACATGGATAACATAACATAGAAACATAGGTAACATAACATAGAAACATAGTGTTAAACATAGATACTTGAAAATAAGTAAAATGTACTAATTTTTAATTATATTCGATGTTTATCATGACACCGTATACATGAGTTTCAATTTTGAAATAGACGTACTCAAAAATAAGTAAACTATTAAATATTTCAGTTTAAAGTTGCACCATATCTTGGTGCTCTGCAGCAACTTACACCATATTATGGCGGAATCTAGGTTGAAATAAAAATTCTTGATCGAGAATAGTGCAGCTTTTACCAATCAAATTGAAATGTTACAAAACTGCCTTACTAATTTAAAAAGTTTTAGATTTCTGTTATCGGCACTACTCAACTGTAAGGAAATAATAAACTTCTATCAACTATATCCAACTCGATCACGTATTTAAGTGTATAAAATTAAAAACACCTGCAAACAATTTATTGTGGGAATTCTCATTTTCCTAACTTTGCATTTACACAAAGTTTATATTCTTTGAATATTCAAATTGAAATGTTACAAAACCGCCTCACTATTTTTTTTAAAAAAAGTACTTACTCTTTTAGATTTCTGTTATCGGCACTACTCAACTTTAAGGAAATAATAAGCTTCTAAACAACTATATCCAACTCTATCACGTATTTAAGTGTATAAATTATTAAAAACACCTGCAAACAATTTATTGTGGGAATTCTCATTTTCCTAACTTTGCGTTTACACAAAGGTTATATTCTTTGAATATTCAAATTGAAATGTTACAAAACTGCCTCACTATTTTTTTTTAAAAAGTACTTACTCTTTTAGATTTCTGTTATCGGCACTACTCAACTGTAAGTAAATAATAAGCTTCTAAACAACTATATCCAACTCGATCACGTATTTAAGTGTATAAATTATTAAAAACACCTGCAAACAATTTATTGTGGGAATTCTCATTTTCCTAACTTTGCGTTTACACAAAGGTTATATTCTTCGAATATTCAAATTGAAATGTTACAAAACTGCCTCACTATTTTTTTTAAAAAAATTACTTACTCTTTTAGATTTCTGTTATCGGCACTACTCAACTGTAAGGAAATAATAAGCTTCTAAACAACTATATCCAACTCGATCACGTATTTAAGTGTATAAATTATTAAAAACACCTGCAAACAATTTATTGTGGGAATTCTCATTTTCCTAACTTTGCATTTACACAAAGTTTATATTCTTTGAATATTCAAATTGAAATGTTACAAAACTGCCTCACTATTTTTTTTAAAAAAGTACTTACTCTTTTAGATTTCTGTTATCGGCACTACTCAACTGTAAGGAAATAATAAGCTTCTAAACAACTATATCCAACTCGATCACGTATTTAGGTGTATAAATTATTAAAAACATCTGCAAACAATTTATTGTGGGAATTCTCATTTTTCTAACTTTGCATTTACACAAAGTTTATATTCTTTGAATATTCAAATTGAAATGTTACAAAACTGCCTCACTATTTTTTTTTTAAAAAGTACTTACTCTTTTAGATTTCTGTTATCGGCACTACTCAACTGTAAGGAAATAATAAGCTTCTAAACAACTATATCCAACTCGATCACGTATTTAAGTGTATAAATTATTAAAAACACCTGCAAACAATTTATTGTGGGAATTCTCATTTTCCTAACTTTGCATTTACACAAAGTTTATATTCTTTGAATATTCAAATTGAAATGTTACAAAACTGCCTCACTATTTTTTTTTAAAAAGTACTTACTCTTTTAGATTTCTGTTATCGGCACTACTCAACTGTAAGGAAATAATAAGCTTCTAAACAACTATATCCAACTCGATCACGTATTTAGGTGTATAAATTATTAAAAACATCTGCAAACAATTTATTGTGGGAATTCTCATTTTTCTAACTTTGCATTTAAACAAAGTTTATATTCTTTGAATATTCAAATTGAAATGTTACAAAACTGCCTCACTATTTTTTTTAAAAAAGTACTTACTCTTTTAGATTTCTGTTATCGGCACTACTCAACTGTAAGGAAATAATAAGCTTCTAAACAACTATATCCAACTCGATCACGTATTTAGGTGTATAAATTATTAAAAACATCTGCAAACAATTTATTGTGGGAATTCTCATTTTTCTAACTTTGCAATTACACAAAGGTCATTATCTTCGAATATTCAAATTGAAAGGTTACAAAACTGCCTTAATAATTTTTTTATAAAAAAAAGTACTTACTGTTTCAGATTTCAGTTATCGGCACTACTCAACTGTGAGGAAATAAATAAGCTTCTATACTCGGGGCAACCTAAGTTGAGCCGAAAGCAATTGATGATAACTTCCGCTTCCCGTTCAACTTAGGTTGTCCCCGAGTACATCAACTCTATCCAACTCGATCACGTATTTAGGTGTATAAATTATTAAAAACACCTGCGAACAATTTATTGTGTGAATTCTCATTTTCCTAACTTTGCATTTACACAAAGGTCATATTCTTCGAATATTCAAATTGAAAGGTTACAAAACTGCCTTACTAATTTTTAAAAAAAAAAGCACTTACTGTTTTAGATTTATGTTATCGGCACTACTCAACTGTGAGGAAATTATAAGCTTCTAAACAACTATATCCTACTCGATCACGTATTTAAGTGTATAAATTATTAATAAAATAATCTTTCTAAAAAAAAGGAAAACCGACTTTAAGAAAAATGCGCTAAAAAGTAAAAAATAATTTTTAATTTTACGAATGAGTTGGAAAAATTGAATTATTAATTATCAATTTTATACTTAGTACAACTTTTTGAAATAGGCGCCAAAATTTAGATATGATTTTTGTAAATTGGCACCAACTTCCAAAAGTTGTACTAAGTATAAAATTGATATTCAATAATTAAATTTTTTCAACTCATTCGTAAAATTAAAAATTATTTTTTACTTTTTAGCGCATTTTTCTTAAAGTCGTTTTTTTTTTTTAGAAAGATTATTTTATTTTTCCCTTTTTAGTTTTTAATTTAACTTCCGCTTCCCGTTCAACTTAGGTTGTCTCCGAGTACATCAACTCTATCCAACTCGATCACGTATTTAGGTGTATAAATTATTAAAAACACCTGCGAACAATTTATTGTGGGAATTCTAACGTTCCAAACTTTGCGTTTGCACAAAGTTCATATTCTGTGAATATTTAAATTGAACTACCACAAACCTGCATTGCTACAAGTTAAAAAAAAATAGTACTTACTGTTTTAGATTTCTGTTATCGGCACTACTCAACTAATTGTGAGGAAATAACAAGCTTCTATCGCTATATTGAATGTGGACTTCTATCGCTAGACGATAACCAAAAATTAATTGGATTTTAACTACTGATAGTTCGCATTGCAACGTATACAAGGAAACGGAAACCTCCCGTACTTTTTTTAAATAAATAGGAAGGATGCACGGTGACACATCAATAAAACATCATCGCCATCAGTTAATACGTCAATAAAAGTTATTGTATTGTTTTAGGAATACCATGGACGACTTTATTTTCGTAATATATGTGTATTGGTTATCTTGTGGAGTTGCTAAATTAGAAATTAAAAAAGGAATACATAAAATACACTCAAACCTGTTTTTGTGCGGTGGATAGGGACCGCATAAAAAAATTCGCACAAAACTTCACGAGTAGCTATAAAAAATAGTTTGCGTAACTCAATTAAAACATTTTTTTTATGTGGTGGATAGGGACCGCATAAAAAAAGTTCTCAATTCCTAGAGATCAAACGAGTATTTGACCAAAGTTTAAAAACTATTGTAATTTTTTCTCCTATTTTACCTAATTGCAATGGACTAAAATGCGAATTTTTAAAAACAATTCCTTTCATCACAATTTTTAAAACATATCTTCAAAACTGAAAAACTCGAAAATGTTCTCTGTTTTTTTTTGTTTAATACTATTATAAATAGGTCTATTTATAAACAATTGGTAAAATAAACGTATCAAATAAAGATTTTGTAGCACAAAATTCTTTTCGGAATATATTTAAAATTATATTTTTACCTTTATAAATATTGCGAAAAATTAATTTAATAAAAACTCTTTTAATTAATTCCATTGGAATATAAAAGCTTAAATAAGTATTTATAAAGCTTAAATAAGTATTTATAAAGCTTAAATAAGTATTTATATAAGTATTTTAATTGCTAAAAAAAACTTATCAAATAACAATGATGTAGAACAAAGTTTCATTTTAAATTCAATTAAATATATATTTTATAAATAACGCTAACATTAATTTAATAAAACCTCATTCAATTGATTTCATTGAAATATAAATGCTTATCAAAACAAACGAAATTGCTTCTAATCAAACAGATTTTGTTTTGAAAATTCTATGTTCTATTTGTGGAAATAGATACATTGGTCAACATGCATAACCTGCTGTCGAGATTAACTGTAACAAAATAAATAATCTATTTTACATGAAATAAAAAAAAAACATGCGAATTTTTTTAAACAATATTTTTTTACTTATTTCTCTTAAAGAATTTTAAACACTTGCTTTTGTGTATTTCACTTATGATTTTACGTACATAAATAGAGTAAAAAATCACATGATTTAATTTGTTCGATCTTTGATTATTTTAAATGTAAACGATTTTTGTTCAAGTTCTTTTTAAATATTTATTAAAAAACTGATGAACTGAAAAAAGAATGTCATTTTTCTTTATTTGAAAACGTAAACGATTTTTTACTTTTAATTTTTAATTTACTGACGTTTCCTTTGGTTATTTCTGACAAAAAATAATTGACAATTCTTTATTTTAGAATAAAAATTGTTTACACTTTTTGAATTAATATAACATATGATGAATTAAATAAAATAACGTGTAAATGTTATTGCCTTATAATCTATTAATATTCATACGCAAAGAATAATTTGCAATGGAAAGAATAATATTAATGTTTTAATCTGCTTATTTCACCCTCTAAATAAAAAATTTCGAAGATGAAACCTATCCCAATTGAAATGTATTGCTCGTATAATATTATTAGATAAATAGATGGCAATACATCGGATAAGTTTACGCCAATTATTAACGGACATTCAAATTTAAAAAGCTATTTTTAATTTTGTACGGTGATGCACGGTTTAGAATGAAAGCCACAAAACAAAAGGCAGCATAAAACCTTCATTAAAATAGTAATATGGAATGTTTTAAGCAAGAAAACTACATATTAACTATTAAAAGTTTTTGTTTCAAATTCTGTCAAAATTCCTGTAAAAAAACCCCTCAAAATAACCAGAAAAACTTTAAATTTCGAAGCATTGCGATTATTCAGAGAATTTAAAAAAAAAATGTTTTATGTAGAAAAATAAATACTTAATTTAACTGTATTTTTTATTTCAAATTGTTTTATAAACCCTTCATTAAAAACCTTTAATTTAACAATTCTGATGAAGGTTTTATACTGACTTTTTTTTTGCTGAGGAGCCGCAGCAATACTGACTGAGTACCTGTACCTACTCGTTTTCCTTTGAGTGCAATTGCATCATAAATGAGCGATGCCGTACTCAAATTTAAGTAACCGTACTTTCACAGAAATGAGCAGTGTGATTTAATATTGATAATCGCAGCTACTGTTCAAAGCATCTTAACAAGGTGACCTGATACACTTAAAATGGTTGTTCAGAAGATGGTTTTCTATATTATTTGGTTTCGATTGGTTAAATGGAAACTGAGTTATTACCAACTCAATTATCTTACTTACCATTCTTTTGACAAAACGTTTTTAAAATTTCTTCTGTTTATAACTTCTTGGTAGTTTAACGGATAAGGTACTGGACGGCGGTGCCTGATTATATGGGTTCGATTCCCGATAAGTCTTGGTTGTAATTATCGATATTTATTAAAAGAGACAGACTATCTAGGTAAGTATAACTGCTCTTTTATGCATTTTAAACACTTTTGAGTACAGGTATTTTTCCAAAATGAAACTTATGTATTCGGAGCAATGATAAGCATCGAATGTACTCAAAAGTAAGTACGTGTTACTTATTTTTGAGTACTTAGTTTTAACAATACAATTATTAAAGAGAAAATGCAAAAAAATATTTAATATTTTATGTAAAAAAAATAAAAACTTCAAAAAACTGAAGTTCTTTGTTTCAAATTGTTTTATAAAAAAACTTTCAATTTCACAAATTTGTTGAAGGTTTTATAATGACTTTTTTCTGCTGAGCTGCTACAATATTAACTGCTGATTTAAAAAGATGATAAAATAATATTTCTAAAAAAAGGAAAACCGACTGTAAGAAAATGCGCTATAAAGTAAAAAATAATTTTTAATTTTACGAATGAGTTGAAAAATTTGAATTTATACTTATTAGAACTTTTAAAATCGGCGCCAAAATTTAAGTAAGATTTTTGTAAATTGGCACCCACTTCAAAAAGTTCTAATAAGTATAAAATTGATATTAATTAATTCAATTTTTTCAACTCGTTTGTAAAATTAAAAATTATTTTTTACTTTTTAGCGCATTTTCTTAAAGTCGTTTTTTTTTTTTTTTTTTTTTAGAAAGATTATTTTATTTTCCCTTTTTTAGTAACAACATTTTGTCTCAACAGTGTATATCGTGACACAATTCCTATCAATGGCAATAAATGCTGGTTAAACGAAATGTCATTGTTGTACAACTTCTGTTAAACAATGAAAATATTATGAAATCGGATAAATTGTTAATCGACATTTCCGGATATAGAACAGCCGGATAAACCATTATTTTTTTGGCAGATTTTTGCCTCAGTAAATTTTTTTCCATCCAAAAAAAAAAAAAAAAATTAAATTGGACAATATTTTTTTTTCAAACGGTACGGTTAATGAAGAATTCCGGATAGTTAAATACCGGATAACCGGATATTTTTTTCAAATTGCTCCCAAGTGAAACATCCGCTATCCAGCAAAAAACAAATTTGTGCAAATATCTGAAATAGAACCAAAATCCTGCGCGAACATATATAAAAAAAATACATAACAAACGAATTGATAACCTCTCGACTTGGCGCACGTTGGCGGTTTTAATATAATGTTTCTGTGACGGTTTTATTCTGGAGTTTTGGTGGGCGCGCTGGGCAGTCGGTTAAAAATGGTATGATTCTAAAAATGTCCCAATGTCAGGATGCCGTTGGGGTTGTGACACCGGGCATCCTGCCACATTCTGTTTATTCGAAAAGTACGGGATATTTCCGTTTCCTCGCATAGGTTTCGGTGTGAAATGTCAATAATTAAAACCCTATGAACTCTCTCTGATGTTCGATTAGATTGGATGGATGTAATTTTAGATTGAAGATTTATTTCTTTCAGTTGATTGGTGTCGATAACAGAAATATAAAATAGTAAGTAATTTTTTTTAAATTATTATGTGGCATGTCAAGTTTGCTTAGCTTAAATAATAATTAATCTATGTGTAAAAAAAGGGATTTTTATAACTTGACAAAACCTTCCAGAAAATCGTTTGCATGGGATGTTAGTATTTTTATACGTCTGATTGTTTAACTACGGCGGGGAAAATGTCTGTAAGAGTAATTAATGCCAAAAATGTACAGAATCCATTGTCTGTTTACCAATTTCGGTGAATGCCATGTAATAAAATTAAAATTTAATATGATTTAATATTGCTCATCTCAGCTTCTGTTCAAGCCATCTGAACAAAGCGATCTGACACACTTAAAATATTTATTCAGAAGATGGTTTTCCACATCATTTGATGTCGATCTCTTAAATGGAAACTGAGTTATTACTACTTTCCCTTCTTTTGGCATACCTTTTTAACATTATTTCTGTTTGTAACTTTTTCACATCGCCCTAGTGGCTTAACGGATAAGGATTTGGACAGTCGTACCTGCAGATGTGGGTTCGATTCCCGGTAAGTCTTGGTTGAAATTGTCGATATTTATTGAAAGTGATTTATGAAGTCAGTCTATGTTTGCTAGTATCTGATCTTTTTATTCATTTTTACCCATTGTACTCATTTTTAAGTACATGTCTTTTTCAAAATTGAAACTAATGTATTCGGAGGCATGATTGGCATCGAATGTATTCAAAAATGAGTACATTTTACTTGTTTTTGAATTCCTATTTTTAACAGTGGAGGGAACTTTAGCATTTTTAAACGTATAATTATAATTAATGACAAAAATGAACAGGATTTATTGTCTGTTTACCATTTTCGGTGACTGCCATGTAATACGATGTAAAGGAATATGGTATTGCGTGTCCGAGATCAGGTGTTGTAATTGTCATCTGATCATGGTTCAAAATTGTGAAAAGAGACTTTCTACGACATGGGTATTTAATCATAATCGATAACCCATTGCGTAGCTGTAGTGTGACATTTATCCACACTGTTAAACAGTTCAGTTCAACGTTGCACCATACATTGGTACTCTGCTGCAACTTATACCTTATTATTGTGTAATCTAGTTGGAACCAAAAATTCTTGATCGAGTATAGTGCAGCTTTTACCAAAAAATGGTGCAATCTCCTAAATTGCAAACGAAACCTTCGCTGAAAGTACAAACCGAGGAATCCCCTGATGCATTAGGGACCCGGTTGCTCAGTGGATAAAGGCGTTCAGCTGGTGATTAGAGGATTGCTAGTTGGAGCATGTGCGGTAGACTTGATAAAAAAATGTAGTGATCTTGCGATCGGAGGGTTACCAACTTCGCTAAAAAAATACTAGAAAATCGCCCATGACATCCAACAAATTATACCGGAGTTCATCGTAATATGGGGTAGCGAAGACTCGAATTTTGATTTGACGTTTCACCAGAAAATGGTGAAACGACAACATGGTGAACCACTAAATGGTATCCGCGATAGCACCATTAAATGGTGATATACTAAGCACCAAATAATGATTGCAGCTAAATGTGTACTAAATTTTGGTGCAACCCAACAAAAAAAGTCATCATAAAACCTTCATAAAAATTTTGAAATTGAAGGTTTTATGCAGGAAAACTGCAATTTTTTTGAAGATCTATAAAATTAAAGGTTTTTGTTTCATTATCCTTAATAAAAACTGTAAAAAACCTTCATAAAAACTTGCAAAAAACCTTCAATTTTTAATCATGAAGGAAAAATGCAGATATTTTAAAGGTTTTATGCAGAAAAATTAAAAACTTCAAAATAACTGCAGTTTTTTGTTTCAATATTCTTTACAATACCTTCAAAAAACCTTCAATTTGACAATTTTGATGAAGATTTTTTGCTGACTTTTTTTGCTTGGAATGTCGCACTAAATTTTTAACATTGCAGTTTTCATGCACCTTGCTTTACTCTTTTAGATGCGACAGAGAAGAGATTTGGGCTTCCTATTTCTCCTACCTTGGGCTTCACTCGCTGCTTTAACTGCGTCCACTCCACCCCCGTTTGCAGACACTTTGAAGTCATTCACCGACCCCGACGGAACTTTCCTGCCCTATGTGGTCGTCGACCACAACACCACGGACGTGTACGTGGTCGGTGCCAACGTCCTCTACCACTTCTCTTCCGATTTGGAATTGAAGCAGAGGGTTGCCACCGGACCTTTGGAAGATGCCGACAACTGCTTCATCCCCCCTTACCCCTGCGACATTGAGAGGACCCTTCAAAAGAATGAAAACCGTCTTCTGCAGATGATCGACTACATGGGATCGCCTCCGAAATTACTTCTATGTGGCAGTGTGTATAACGGGTATGTATTTCTGAAAATAAGTACACTCACACAAACCTGTTTTTGTGCGGTGGATAGGGACCGCATAAAAAAAATTCGCACAAAACTTTACGAGTAGCTATAAAAACTAGTTTTCGCAAAACAATTAAAAAATAGTTTTTATGCGCTGGATAGGGACCGCATAAAACCACACCTGCCATAAAATACACATACTTCAAGAACCACATATACAATAAAATACATACACTCTAGAACCACATATACACTCAAACCTGTTTTTGTGCGGTGGATAGAGCCGCATAAAAAAACGCATAAATTTTTTTCACAAAACTTTACGAGTAGCTATAAAAAATAGTTTTTGCAAAACAATTAAAAAAATAGTTTTTTATGCGCTGGATAGGGACCGCATAAAACCACACATGCCATAAAATACACATACTTCAAGAACCACATATATAATAAAACACATACACTCTAAAACCACATATACACTCAAACCTGTTTTTGTGCGGTGGATAGGGCCGCATAAAAAAACGCATAATTTTTTTCACAAAACTTTACGAGTAGATATAAAAAATTGTTTTCGCAAAACAATTAAAAAATAGTTTTTTTATGCGCTGGATATGGACCGCATAAAACCACACATGCCATAAAATACACATACTTCAAGAACCACACGTACAATAAAATACATACACTCTAAAACCACATATACACTCAAACCTGTTTTTGTGCGGTGGATAGGGCCGCATAAAAAACGCATAAAAAAAATTCGCACAAAACTTTACGAGTAGCTATAAAAAATAGTTTTCGCAAAACAATTAAAAAATAGTTTTTTATGCGCTGGATAGGGACCGCATAAAACCACACATGCCATAAAATACATATACTTCAAGAACCACATATATAATAAAACACATACACTCTAAAACCACATATACACTCAAACCTGTTTTTGTGTAATGGATAGGGACCGCATAAAAAACGCATAAAAGTTCTCACAAAATTTTACGAGTAGCTATAAAAAATAGTTTTCGCAAAACAATTAAAAAATAGTTTTTTTATGCGGTGGGTAGAGACCGCATAAAAAAAGTCTCACATAGAAAATAACTCAAAACCTTACGAAATAACTAGGAATTGATTTTTTAAACGAAATCAAGACACACGAGCTTGACAGCTATTTGGAATCTCGCCAAACCTTTTGGAATCTGATTTAGAAAATACGCATGCGAACATTTTTAAACATTTTATTTACATATGTAGTTATTTTACACATATAAAACTTTTCAAAATGTATAACCATTATCCTTCGTAGTCTGACAATATGCGAACTTTTTTGTGGTAAACTGGTTCAAAATCGCTTTCGTCACTTGAAAAGATACTACCTCGCACTCGTTTAGAGTTAACTTTTTTTTCAGTTACCATGCAGTCGGTGATCAGTTTTTGCGACGACTGTTGTTTCACTAGACGCTTGTATATCTCTGGGTAGTCATATAATCAATTATGTTCCAATTTGATTGAAATTCTCATATACCGCACAAAAAAAGAGCACAAAAAAGACCGCAAAAAACAGGTTTGAGTATATATATATACCCAGCAAAAAAAGTCATCATAAAACCTTCATAAAAATTTTGAAATTGAAGGTTTTATGCAGGAAAACTGCAATTTTTTTGAAGATCTATAAAATTAAAGGTTTTTGTTTCATTATCCTTAATAAAAACTGTAAAAAACCTTCATAAAAACTTGCAAAAAACCTTCAGCTTTTAATCATGAAGGGAAAATGCAGATATTTTAAAGGTTTTATGTAGAAAAATGAAAAACTTAAAAAAAAAACTGCAGTTTTTTATTTCAATATCCTTCATAAAACCTTCAATTTGACAATTTTGATGAAGGTTTCATGCTGATTTTTTTTGCTGGGTATATATATATATATATATATATATATATATATATATATATATATATATATATATATATATATATATATATATATATATATGTATGTATTAATACCAGAATGACACCCAATTAGGTTGTGCCACGTCAGATCATTGGACAAGCTGGATGAAGTGCACTGGGTTCACCCGTACGATAACAGCCTGGGATTCAATCGAGGCGCGGACACGAACAAGGCGATGTTCCTCAGAGGACACAACGGTCAGTGGACGCTGTTCACGCACCACGTGGAACTGGACGAGGACGGGACGCTCCCTGTTTTCTCTAGTAAGGTGCTCGTGAAAGAAAAAGACGAGTATTACTTTCGTTACCCTCTGCAGAATGATTCGTCGTCAAGTCTATTCATGACAATGGAAACCAGAATTGTAAGAAAACGTTCTGCTTTTCACAACTTTTACATGAATCTTCCCAATTCTGGGTATATTTTTCTAAATATATTTCTTTCAAGCTTCGTAAAGATTAGAGATATAAAATAACTAATCTAAAATATATTTTTCCCGATTATCTTCAAAACAAAGCGTTTACGTTTGTATAATTGCATTTGGGTTTGTTGGCTGCCACATTCAAAATCAGAGTTTTGATATAAGAGCATTTAAATTTGGTATCTCGCCTTGGCTATGCGGGAGTTTCACGTGACGTATCAACATAGTAACTTACTATTAATGGCGATTTCTTCCCGCTACAGCAGACAACTTTGCTTTTGTTTGTTTAGTCGCTACGCTTGCAATTATGGGAAATTTTGTTAATAATATTTGTTTTTCAAAATAAGTAATATTTTTATTCTATATGTGAATAAATTTAAATGCAGAAATACTTATATTATTTATGTATGTTATTAGAATTACAACGAAATAGGGAAAAATACTTTTATTTCAACACACAAAATGCTTCATAAACGACGAGTACAATCTATCTCAGTGTATGAAGTAAATATTTTTATATTAAGATATTATTTAATGAGTTCCATGCTAATCCTACGGAACTTCTTCGGCGTCGCGGATTTTTCTCCATGTTCCGTTGGAACAGCGGTCTTCTTCTTCTCTGCGTGAAACTCCCCCATTGCGGCAATCTCCTTCCAAGTGAGTGATATCTTTAACCCACTGATCTTTAACTGTAGTTTCTGGATTGCGCAAGACAGTTTGTTGACTTGAAGCCAATTGAAGGTTAAAAAACTGTACCCCACTTTCATTTCGACCTCTATATTCCGTATATTGTTCATGGTAAAATATGCCGAAATGTAGTGCGTTTGGCTATTTTTTTAGAATTTTTCATTAAGATCCATTTTGAATGTCTGTTCTTTGAAATCCATTTCAACCAATAATAAGTGGAAGAGTAGCAAAAAGAAAAAATATATATTTGGCGATATACAAATTATTTCTATATGTAGAAAATAAAATATGTAATTTTTTTAACATTTCTATAACGGTTTGAGAAGGAAGAAACCAACAAAATTAGTTTTAAAAATTAGTTGGAGTACAGTGTGGTTGCTTAGAGTATGGCTTCAACCGAGTCCATTGAAGGAACTGATTATGAGCGTTCCAGAATTTACAGTTAGAGTTCAGTTTGAGCATACTCGTTTTTCTTTGAGTTCAATTGCATCGTAAATGTGCGATGACTTACTCAAATTTAAGTAATCGTATTTCTCAGAAATGATCAGTGTGATTTCATATTTCTAATCTCAGATTCTGTTCAATCCACCTCAACAAAGCATTCTTTTCTCACCTGGCATTCTTTTTGAAAAGATGGTTTCCCATATTATTTGATGTCGATTGCTTAAATAGATTATTGCATCTCAATTATCTCATTTCTCATTATTTTGGCACGCATTTTTAACATTTGTTCTATTTATAACTTTTACACATCACCGTGTTAGTACAACGGATAAGGCACTGGACTGCGCTGCCTGACGATCTGGGTTCGATTCCCGGTAAGGCTTGGTTGGATGTAATTATTGATATTTATTAAAAGTGATTTATGAAAACACTCTATGTAGGCAAGCAATTGCTCTTCTTATTCATTTTAACTCAGTGTACTCATTTTTCAAAAATGACACTTATGTATTAGTTGCTATGATAAGCATCGATGTAATTGAAAATGAGTACATTTTACTTATTTTTAAATATCTATCTTTAACTGTGTAGAAGGAACTAGTTATGAGCGTTCCAGAAGTCATAGTCAGAGTTCAGCACGGAGTAAAGAAGAAGGTGGAGGTGCGAACAAGTCTAAAACCGGTTTGCAATGTGAAGTAAGCAATCGCTTAAAAAGTAGGAACTGGCGAAGTGTTTGGCGCTATTCCAAAGCACTACTTTGTACCAAAACTTGGCGATAATTTATTTTTCCCTCGTAGGAAAACTACTGCAAACTAGGTTTGTTTGTTCCTAGTTTGGGGTTGCTAACTTACGTCTCATGAAATCTCGCCAAATCATCTCCACCTTTTTCTTTACTCCGTGGAGTTCAGTGACTGTTATAAATATCTTTTTTTCAGGGCGACGGAGTGATTGAAGGTTTCATACACGACGGATTCGCCTACTTCCTGACCACCATCCAAAGGTCGGGCGATAATTGGCAGACCAAATTGGTTCGATTTTGCCCTGAGGACGTGACATTCCGGTCCTACGCTGAGTTGACCCTCAGATGTAAGCACGACAATTCGTACAGATCAAACCCGTCTGGCGGACACTACGGGGACACACTTTATTCGGACGAGAAGACTCTGTACGTGAGCTTCTCGACCAATACCCTGTACGGCCCGGGGTCGGTTATTTGCAACTACCCAATGTCGAAGATCAGCGATGCTTTCGACAAGAAGCCCACGGAATGCAGTTGGGATACATTCGACGATTTGTGTGACGTGGAGGTAAATCACTGGACTGCATACAAATATACTGATGGTTTGGTTTGGTTTGGTTTGTTCAATTAGCGTCGCACTAAAACTGCACAGTGGGTTTTTGGCGACGGTTCGGGGTCCATCTTGAAGGAAGACCCGGGAACACATACACATTCACACACACATTCATACATGCATCTCGTTATTTTAGAGAGCCCCAGTTGCTGAGTTGGTAAGGCGTTCAGCAACTAATCAGAGGATTGGTGGTTCGAATCCGTGAGATGGACTTGACATAGAAAAGTAAAAAAGTAGTGATCTTGCTATCGGAGGGTTGCCAGCTTCGCTACAAAAATACTAGAAAGTCGTCCAGAATATCCAACAAATTATACTGGCGTGTATACGGGACTGGTGCACGATACATCTGATCGGGGTCCAAAGTCCCGACGTCTATTGAAGGCGTTGGGTGACAGCTCAGGTGTTTCCTCGTCATCTGACCATGGTTCTAAAATAACGAGGTGCATGTATGAATGTGTGTGTATGTATGTGTTCCCGGGTCTTTCCTTCGAGATTGACCCCGAACCGTCGCCAATAGCCCACTGTGCAGCTCTAGTGCAACGTTAATTAACAAAACAAAACAAAACCGTTATTTTAGAACCATGGTCAGATGACGAGGAAACACCTGAACTGGCACCCAACGCCTTCAATAGACGTCGGGACTTTGGACCCCGATCAGATATATCGTGCACCAGTCCCGTATACACCGGGGCCTATCTCGAATGAAAGACCCGGGAACGATTAACAAGATTATGTTTTCTTTTTATTAATAATCTTAAAACAAATGTCCCAAAGTTTGAAACTATTGCATTTCCCCTCATGGTTAAAATTGCGCCAGAAATGCCATCGTTTTTCGATTTAGAATACTTTAAATAACTCATTTTCAGGAAACATGCGCCATTTTCATGGTTTCATAAAAAAAATTACGGGCGTATACTTGTCTAATGGTTCCCAAACAGTGATCCGCGGACTCCCAAAGGTTCGAGGGTCGATGTTATGGGGTCCACGTAGTTAAGGCAAAATCGTTAAAATGCTTTAATCCAACTTGGTCAAGATTTTGAACAAAAAAGATTTTACTTATATCATATACAGTTTGAAAAGCAGTGCAGTAAATAACTTAAGTGAATATTAAAATGTTTGTAAGAGTTTAAATAGATGTACAAGTGATGGACTAAAAATAATTAAAGTTCTGATTGTTGTATTTTCTTTTCTATGCGTTTATTGGGCAAATTTGTATCCATATTCTCAGTAAAAGATGTGTAAAATTAAAATAAATAATGAAATTAATTTCTTTATTTTTCTAGCCTGAATTTGTTTTACCAACTACACCCAATTTTTGCAATACATCTAGTAATTCTGGAAACATTAAACTTCACGACCAAAAATAATAATAATAATTTTTTTTTAAATAACATATACATCGTTTTTAATGACTTCAAGGAACATTCATGCCACATTTGGAGAAAATCGAAAAATGCGTTTGACTGTGTAACAAAAAAACTGTGTAACAATACATCTAGTAATTCTGGAAACATTAAACTTCACGACCAAAAATAATAATAATAATTTTTTTTTAAATAACATATACATCGTTTTTAATGACTTCAAGGAACATTCATGCCACATTTGGAGAAAATCGAAAAATGCGTTTGACTGTGTAACAAAAAAAATTATATACCTAGCTGTCGACATAAGAAATGCCAAGTCAAACAGATAAGAGAAGAATTGTCTAAAACAAATACAGCGTCGAATAGACGAGACAGACGAATTGTCTGAGACAAATGCGGGGACAAACAGACGAATTGTCTAAGACAAATGCGGGACAAACAAACGAGACAGACGAATTGTTTGAGACAAATGCGGGGACAAACAGACGAGACATGCGAATTGTCTCAAACAAATGCCGAGACAAACAGACGGATTGTCAGAGACAAACAGACGAATTGTCTGAAACAAATGCGAAGACAAACAGACGGGGAAGCAATGCCGAGCGGTCGAGTTAAAACAGACTTCCCTAATTCTTGGTCAAAAAGGCAATCGGATTGGCATTGGGGGATTGTCAGGATGTGTTAAGAGCCCAGCAGGACCACCCCTTTAAGTTTTGAGACTTTAGTTAATTGAGATTAGTATTTTTATTTGTGTTAATACACTTGAAAAATCTTTTGTCTTTCAGGAACCAAAAGCCAATGTAAGCTTTTGCGGCAGATCAATTGACAAGCCGTATATTGTAAGCCGGCCTCTGATTGGCCGTTACTTCGGGGTCGTTCATTACAGAGTTGTAGCCTTCACCACCGTGAAGCAAAACAATGACATTGTTGTTATTGGTATAGGGAAATATGGATCCGTGTGCAAGGTAAGTTGTATGGTGTTTACGCACATTTCATTGTAATCAAGCTATTGGGGTTTTCTTAAGGGGGTCACCCAATCAGAGCTGGATTTAGAGTTGGTGGGCCTATAGCTTGATTACGTGGTGCGGACCCCTAAACTATTGTGTGGGATGAAATACCCCTCCTGTAAAACGATTTGAGGGAGTCGAGATTTTTTTTAATTGGGAATTAGCAGACTGCAAATTTAAATTTTTTTAGTTTTATCATATTGGGATACAATTTTTTTTTTTGTAAATCTTCTGACATAGTGATCCAATGCTTATTTTTAATAAGTTGGAACTATGAGAATGACCTTTCATCACTACTTTTGATAATCATCAAAGACAAGTATATTCAAAATGTCACTTTCATGTTGGGAACGGCCGGGATACATTTCGAATGTAACATTCTTCAACAAGCAACATTTTTCCAATAACATTACTCTCCAAGTGTAATCACTTCACAATTACAAATTATCCCCACACAAAAAAAAAAATTATTTGGCACTTACAAAAAATCTGGTGTTTTTGTTTGAGTGATGTATTTTCAAACAGATCATTATGTCACAATATTAAAGTGTTGAGGTCAGTCAGGAGTACCAGTCAGAAGAAAGATTACATCGAAAGGAATGCAATAAGCCTAAAACGTTCGGCGTCGAGAGAACGCGAAAGCTAAGAAAAGAAAACGGGTAACGGCGCAAGGTGAGTACGTAGCTGGTCCATTGGAAGTACAGCTGCCAGCTGCCGGCCCAATCGTCTACGGATCATGTGCATACGTCGTTTCGTTGGAATGCGATACAGGAGACAGTTATAATAACAAAAATAAGATAGGTTAAAGTATATGCGCATTAGAAACAAAAGAGGCAATCGGCGCAATGCATCTTGGGATGCTGATAACAGGTTGCAGATAGCTGAGAGTTGACTGAGAGCGATTCCGAAACAGGGAGAAGCATAGAATTCGAGCATAGAACCAGTCAGACGCGTACAGACGGCTCACTCTTATTGGACGCCGTGTTATCACCGCCCCACAATGTCTAGCGCTTTGTTATGCGCAGAATTTTGAAAACCTGCCGGCAATACTTCATATTCTGTCATGGAGGAAGGCTTTTCCATCCGCCTCCTTCCTCTCTGTATTATTGCGATATTCCTGAAAGAGTACGATTACGATGCTTTTTGTGGAAGGAAAAATATTTCTTTAAGCATTGTGGAACTACGACTTGCCTTACACTAAGAGACGCGTAACTGTCTGACGGACAGATCACTAACAATTATTCCTTAAAGCAGGTAGATTTGAAAATAGGGGTAGGGTCACTTAAAGGGTTGAAAAACTCAAAAGCCGGGGTGTAGACGATCTGTAGAAGCCATTAGTCAAACGTCACATGTCCGAAACCATGTAGTTTCTGCTGCAAACAGCATACTTCAGATTTCACATGGTTTAAAAATTCTTCGCTAGACCTGTAAATCTAGCTCACACCTAAAGGTTAAATGGAAATGCAATGCATATCTGTTTTTTAAAATACAAATACAACGTTAAAATACGCAATAAAATTCCATCAAATCTGGACATGTTTCGGGAGATACGTCTCCCTTCATCAGCAGAGAATGAAAAAGTCAGTGTTATGAAATATAAATAAATAAACCCAGAAATTGAAAATGTTGCCAAAGAAAAAAACAAAAAAGACTATTTCAATCGGTTGGAGTTAACTATTGTGTGCCAACAAGCGGGAAATACTGGGACTGCAAATGTTTCGTTGACAATCGAATCAATATTGCTAGAAATATGAAACGCCTCCAGGAAGTCAAGTTCAACTAGAGATTTGGGCTTGCAAATTAAATGTGGGTTAGAAAAATTAAATATATTACCATGTTCCCAAGAGTGCTTGCCAATGGAGGACTTCTTTATTTCTTGTTTAACAGTATGTGCTTGGTGCTCCTTAATACGAAATCTCAGTGCTCTCTTTGTTTGACCGATATATGACATGCCACATTGACATGAAATCCTGTATATGCCCCAGTTATTCAGATCGTCAATGGGTCTTTAAGTTGTGTGAAGGTGATCTTATTGATAGGTGAAAAAATGGAACGTATCTCGAACCTACCGAGTATTTTAGAAATTTGATGGCTGATCTGGGGATAATATGCATATCTGTTATATTAGTGTTCACCCTCTATTAAAGATACACCCCCATAATAAAACAAATTTTTTTCGTATGCTACATTTTATTATACATGACAACAAGCGATCAATGAATCAATTTTTTTTCCAGATGAAGGTATCTACAGGAGAGATATTTGCTATTAATGCAATGACGACCGAAAAATTAGATTACTACGGATCTTTTGTTCTAGATCGTGAGGAAGAGAACATTTACCTTCAGGTCCGAGATACGGTAAGACATTGTTTTATATTTTTTCCCGTTCGTTAATGAAATAAATTATTTTGATTTGAAATTTTCAAAAGAGATAATATGGCAAAATTTCTGCAATTGGTGATTTAGGGGACATAGCCTAAACTTAATTTTCTTTTTAACTTTTTGAATCTAAGTTTTAATGTATATTATATAAGAAAAAAATATATCACACAAAAATTTCATATGCATATTTTTTTTTTCAAAATGTAAACTTTTTTAATTTTTTCAAAACGCTACGGCTATATTTTAAATATTTATATTTTCACCAATTTTTTTTCTCAGAACCATTAAACAATAATACATAAGAATTGGCATTAAAAGTTTGTATACTACATGTATTTGATTAGTACATAAATGGTAATTCATATTAAAACAAAATGTGTGTCCAAAGCTCATATTTTTATATTATTTTTATCTACTACTCACATATCTAATTTACATGTTAATTTATAATATACACATATTTTACAATATGCTTAAAAATTATAAATTTCTCTATTATTGCTAAAAAAAAGCCTTAGCGTTCTGAAATCTTAACATTGAGAAAACCCAAACGAGAAGAAAAAACGATGTCAAGTTTTTGTTCTTTGAAAAATATAATACATAATCCACCATAAAATCTCAAATAACTCAATAAGAAACCATAAGTTTAGTTCTAGAATTTTGCAAAACTAGATCTCAAAATACGAAAATTTCATCTCACAAAGAAAATATACGCTTTAGTTGCTTCAAATACTCAGCAAATAGAACTTCCAAAGTAAAAACTCGAGTAAACAAAGATTGATTCAAAGTGCATTCCAACCTTACAACTAGCTGAACGTGCGAGCCCCAGTTGCTCAGTTGGTAAGGCGTTCAGCTACTAATCAGAGGATTGGTGGTTCGAATCCGTGAAATGGACTTGACATAAAAAAGTAGTGATCTTGCGATCGGAGGGTTGCCAGCTTCGCTACAAAAATACTAGAAAGTCGTCCAGAATATCCAACAAATTATACTGGCGTGTATACGGGACTGGGGCACGATACATCTGATCGGGGTCCAAAGTCCCGACGTCCATTGAAGGCGTTGGGGGCCAGTTCAGAGGTTTCCTCGTCATCTAACCATGGTTCTAAAATAACGAGGTGCATGTATGAATGTGTGTATGAATGTGTGTGTGAATGTGTTCCCGGGTCTTTCCTTCGAGATTAACCCCGAACCGTCGCCAATATCCCACTGTTCAGTTCTAGTGCGACGTTAATTAACAAAACCAAAAACCTTCGAGATTGACCCTGAACCGTCGCCAATAGCCCACTGTGCAGCTCTAGTGCGACGTTATTTAACAAAACCAAACCAACCAAACCTAGCTGAACGTGTAGAATATAGTCAGAACCAACAAACTTATTGATTCGCGCAAAATATTTCGATCTTCAGCTCGGTAGTTGGGGAAAATCTAAGAAGTGTTCACAAATCACTGTGCGTAGCGTAACAAGTGACTGCCTTGAACTGCATTGACGTCACTTTACTGTCCGTCACATTTCCTATTCAAAGTATCTTGAGTAGGAGCGTGTCAGTATCTGTACATGCATTCTGTTAGATGACTATTTACTTCATTCTGTCCCTGTATCTACCTCATCCTGTCTTTATATCTACTTCATAAAGTCCCTGTATCTACTTCATACTGTCTTTATATCTACTTCATCCTGTCTTTATATCTACTTCATCCTGTCTTTATATCTACTTCATCCTGTCTTTATATCTACTTCATCCTGTCTTTATATCTACTTCATCCTGTCTTTATATCTACTTCATCCTGTCTACTACATTCTGTCTACACTCTCTATCTGTATCTATTTCACCCTGTCTACTTCAATCCGTTTACTTTATTCTGTGTCTGTATCTACTTCATCCTGTATCAATATCTACTTCATCCTGTCTCTGTATCTACTTCATCCTGTCTCAATATCTACTTCATCCTGTCTCTGTATCTACTTCATTCTGTCATTGTATCTACTTTATTCAGTCTACACCTTGTCTCTGTATCTACTTCATCCTGTCTACTTAATTGTGTTTACTTTATCTTGTATCTGTATCTTCTTCTTCTTGTCTCTATATCTACTTCATCCTGTCATTGTATATACTTTATCCTGTATCTGTATCAACTACATCCTGTCTCTGTATCTACTTCATTCTGTCTTTGTATCTATTTCATTCTGTCTACCCTTTGCCTCTGTATCTACTTCATCCTGTCTACTTAATTCTGTTTACTTTATTTTGTATCTGTATCTTCTTCTTCTTATCTCTATATCTACTTCATCCTGTCACTGTATATACTTCATCCTGTATCTGTATCAACTACATTCTCTCACTGTATATACTTCATTCTGTCTTTGTATCTACTTCATCCACTTTGGCCACTGATTCAAATTAACTTCTTATCATGCCAGATCTTCAAGTATCCTATCGCAAGCTGCGGTGTCCACGAAACCTACACTCTCTGCTTGACGCGAGGACAGAAGGACCCACTGGGGTGCGGGTGGTGCGAGGGTCAGTGCACCACCCAACAGGAATGCCCCCAAAATAGTTCGTTCTACAGGGAAATTCGAGAGGTAGGTAGATTAACAATCTACTCTTATGATTGTGCACGAATATCAGAATATCATTATTAACGTAAGTGTCGATTAATACTCGCATAATTTTTTAAGGAAGTGCATCAGCACATTAAACTTTTTTTCGTAAAAAAAAAACTTTTTCGACAAAATAATGTACAATTGATATCAAAAAAATAATCACTAAAAAAATACAATGTTTAATTTTTTGAACAATAGTTAATTATTTAGCATTTATTTTATATATCTTAAAACTTCTTGATATCATGGCCTAATTTTGTATTGTTATTTTGTAAATTAACACACAGCAAATCAATGCTTGTGAGAGAACTGTTTTAATATTACCTAAAATATATATAAAAAAAAAGATGAAAAAATATCTATAAGTTGGAACTGGGAATTTTCAGCTCTATTGAGTTGGGAATTTCGAATCGTCAAGTTGAGAAATTTCTTACTTCAACCTCCCCCCCCCCCCCCCCCCCCCAATATATATATATATATATTAGGGTGGAGCGAAAAAAAATCAAAATTTGATTAATGTAAAGTAATAGTGCGGAAAAGTTGCCTTTCGTATACATTATTCACCATGTAAAAGGATTTTGATAGCAAATAATATCTAAAGGTTCCCCTCAGGCCTTGAAATTTACCAATAATAGGTAAAAATTGAATATGTTGTAACGCACTATTAGTCCAGTCAGCAAAGGGTTCAATTCGGAAAAAAAATAGGGGAAAGCTGGAAACAATTTTAATTGCTTCCAAAAAGTGTTCTGTATGATATATTAATTTGCACTCCTGCACCACCCCGGCGTTGGCCGCCATCTTGGATGGCGGGGCCAAAATCAGTTTTTGTGATTATTTCCTTATTTTGTAAATTTAGAGAAAATATTTCAATTACAAAATTATTCCCAAAGTAATTTTACATAAAAATGCAATATACATTATGTTTCTGCGACTCACCATTTAGACGCTAGAGACGAATAAAGTGGATACTAAATCACCAAGTGCCATGAAAACTCGAAGAAACCGCTTTGACAGGACGTCTTTTGTTTCTTACTTTATTTAAAAACCTCTCAATACCTCATTCACGCATAATATTTTTTAGTTAACATTTTAGTAATGTATTTCGTATTCATAAAACTAAAAAAAAAATTCAGCTTCACACATGTCATGTTTTCTATATTATCATTGTATGCAGATAGTTCTAAATTTGTTTATGTACACTCCCAAAATTATTTACTTCAAGTCAGTTCCCGTATATATAAAAATTTTAACTACGATTTCTTCTGATATTTCTTTACCTTCGTAAAATAGTTCGGTACAACAAAGTACGCCTCATGTATTTGACTCCAGCACAGCTGGAGTGCTTTTTCTACATGGTAAATAAGTATGTGTTGTATGGTGATCTTGCGATCTCACCAGCTTTCAAAAGCCATTCGTTAGTCTAAGATAATTAACAGTGTACAATAATAATAAAAGGCATGAATACAATGTGTGTAGCACTAAACTATCATTATCGACTTAAATGTAACAATTGAGGTCTATTAGGGAAACAAGCCTTGCAAACTATTCCGTGACTGAGTATTTGCACTATATTTTTCCAATGGCATCATACAACATTAGAAAGCCTTTTAATAATTTATTTTTATTGGGCAAAGATTATTTATTGTCCTTCCCCACTGTGGGTTCGGTTTGATTAATTAACGTCGCACTAGTTCCACACTATGAGAGTAAATACTGGGTGTAAGCAAACGTTTTTTTTTTTAAATTATGTCATCATTTAAAAGCGAGGTGAAAGAAAATACTCTAGTATTACTCTATATTATACTGTAAAATTCGGAGACATGATGCTAAATTTAAATGTTTCCTGAGTTTATAATAGGTTTTTTTAATGTGTGATTCATATCCATTGTTTAAGTAGGATTTCATCAAGGACACTATCAGAAATTCTTTTAACAGAAGCAAGCCATTTTGGCGCTCTTCCTCCTTTTGAACAAAGTAATATACTTTTCAAACAATCAGACAACTAAAAGTAATATAGTACTTATATTCATACTTTGAATGATAAAATTTAGCTCTATGGCAATATATTAAGTTTCGAATAATAATTCAATATCAATATTGGAATTTAAAATGTTATTTGGATTGTAGAAGGGTGTTTCAAGTCGGAATAGTTACTTGGAAATAAATAGGGAAGACTTATTCTTCAACTCTATGGGAGCCCATTGTGAAATCTCTTTCAGAAATGGAAATATAACACTTATTTGCAAAATCCCCTCAGTAAAATTAACTTTATCTTAACGTCAAACAACCATTTTTGTTAAATTATACGTTCATAAGGTATAGAGATGTTTTTAATCAAAGTAAGGAACAAAAGACATCTTACAAAGACGGTTTCTTGAGTTTTCATGCCACTTGGTGATTTAGTATCCACTTTATTCGCCTCTAGCGTCTAAATGGTGATTCGCAGTAACATAATGTAAATGCATTTTTGTGTAAAATTACTTCGGAAATAATTTTGTAATTGAAATATTTTCTCTACATTTACAAAATAAGGAGATAATCACAAAAAACTGATTTTAGCTGCCATTTTTCCAATATGGTGGCCAACGCCGGCGTGGTGCAGGAGTGCAAAATTAATATATCATACAGAACACTTTTTGCAAGCGATTAAAATTGTTTACAGCTTTCCCCTATTTTTTTTCCGAATTGAACCCTTTGCTGACTGGACTAATAGTGCGTTACAACATATTCAATTTTTACCTATTATTGGTAAATTTCAAGGCCTGAGGGGAACCTCTAGATATTATTTGCTATCAAAATAATTTTACATGGTGAATAATGTATACAAAAAGCAACTTTTCCGCACTATTACTTTACATTAATCAAATTTTGATTTTTTTCGCTCCACCATAATATATATATATATATATATATATATATATATATATATATAATATATATATATATATATATATATATATATATATATATATATATATATATATATATATATTAAAAAAATTAGATAAACAAGAAAAGGGAAGATGAAGAATATTGAAAGTAAAGTAGTTGAGAGTATCACGATCTAAATTACTTATGAAATATGTCGAGGCTCTTTATTCGAATCTTGTAGAAATGCAATAGTAACACAATATTTGTAAATACTTAACTGTTTATGGAATATATATGGTAAGTTAGTATGAATGTGTATATTCTTTTACTTGTTTTTTCCATTTTAGAGGCCAAAGCTGTATGGCATTCGTCCTCATAAAGGACCGACATCCGGTGGAACCGAAATCAGTCTCTTTGGCGAGAATCTTGGCTACGGTATAGAAAAAGAGCGCGTGTTTAGCGTAGAAAAGCGAATCTGCAAAATAACTGGGTAATTTGATCTACACTTTCCGATTATATAAAACCTCAAATTAACCCACGGAGTAAGGAAGAAGGTGGAGGTGCGAACAAGTCTAAAACCGGTTTGCAATGTGAAGTAAGCAATCGCTCAAAAAGTAGGAACTGGCGAAGTATTTGGCGCTATTAAAAAGCACTACTTTGCACCAATACTTGGCGATAACTTAATTTGAAAATAATGCATCCCTCGTAGGAAAACTACTGCAAACTAGGTTTGTTTGTTCCTAGTTTGGGTTGCTAACTTACGTCTCATGAATTCTCGCCAAATCATCTCCACCTTTTTCTTTACTCCGTGAATTAACCCTACTAATAAAACACATCGATAGATCAGAACTAAGTTAAGTTAGTTTGGTATCGTTGCGTCAAGGGAAGAAGTCGAATTTTTGTAAATTATACCTCAATGCTTGCCAATTATTTTGTTAAGCATCATGGTAAAATAGTGTTGAGTTCTTCTCTAGATAAATTCTTGAGATAAAGTTTGTAACATAATAGAAATTTGTAGTTCTAAACTCGTGCAGTTGCAAAAGCAGTTAAAATTGAAGCCAGATCAAGTTTTGTAAATGCAAATGCAAACCTACCAGGTTCGATACATTTCCTGTAGTTCGGAAGACTCAAGTAGAAGAGACATCTTTTAAAAACTTAACTAGTTTTTATTTACATTCCTAAACAATACTTTTTGTGGAGGAGCTGAATTTTATCCAACCATACTCAATGGCGGCCTGGTGCTCTCTCTGTTCGAAATGCGAACCGAAACCTCTCAAGTGGAAGACGCCACATTACAAACCCAAATGGGGCCTCTCAGCAGTGAATCATGCCCCAAGTGGGCCGGTCTGCAACATTCTCCCACCTTTGAGTTTAAACTTATAAACTCAAATTTTACTTACTACAGCTCTCCCCACAAAAGCAAAGTCAAATATACAAAAAGGATACAAATACACACATAGTTCATTGAAAACAAAAACAATGAATTATTTGCTAACTAAAAGCATGCTTACTAATTAATGCCAATATATATATACATATAAATTTAAATGCAAAAAAAGTATAAATTGAAAAAAATATTCTAAATATTAAATTCACTAAAGTTTTATGCTTAATATCTCAAACGATCTGTTGCATTCACAGTTCGACCACTTTTAGTACGTACACCATTACCAGCGTTAGAGTTTGTTGTGAGATACAAAGAGTCTTAAATTTCTAAATATGAAGATACATATTCATAATACAATTTGTTTCACTACATCATTATGTACAGTTAAAACATTTTTTAGTTATTCAGAACTAATTATCTCTTCATATATCATATCTACACTAGAAGGCCACTCGGATTCTGACTTTCAGAGCCAAGATGGACCCTCCCACCATTTCAATTGTTTCAACTTTTCAGTTAAACAATCACGAGACTCGAGGTCGGCAGCTTTATATACACCTGGTATATTTATGCCACAACTGAGGAGGATCAGTCACAGAAAGAATGTATTTAATTCTATTTAACACTAATGTGCACCGAAAACTGTTGAAACTGTTTCTAACAGCTGTTGAAGTGTCCATCGAATAGAATGGACGACTTCCAGTGACCTCCAAGTCACTTAAACTTGGGATACAATCACCAACACTTAGATGATTGGCAGTTGGAGAAAGATCACGGGGCACTAGATTCAAATGATGATTTATGGTGGCACTTAATTGAAATGGTGAGCATTTTACACCAAAACACACATTTGTATGGCGATAAGTAACTGACTTACCTGAGTTTACAAAATCTGATGTAATAACAAGAAGGTTTGGCTCTTTTTCCAAACATTGATTCAGAGACGATAATCCCTTATACTGAAAGGATACATCATACACAAGCCTTTCCGACTGTTCGGGCGCCATAATTTTGTAAATGCAAATGCAAACCTACCAGGTTCGATGCATTTCCTGTAGTTCGGAAGACTCAAGTAGAAGAGACATCTTTTAAAAACTTAACTAGTTTTTATTTACATTCCTAAACAATACTTTTTGTGGAGGAGCTGAATTTTATCCAACCATACTCAATGGCGGCCTGGTGCTCTCTCTGTTCGAAATGCGAACCGAAACCTCTCAAGTGGAAGACGCCACATTACAAACCCAAATGGGGCCTCTCAGCAGTGAATCATGCCCCAAGTGGGCCGGTCTGCAACATTCTCCCACCTTTGAGTTTAAACTTATAAACTCAAATTTTACTTACTACAGCTCTCCCCACAAAAGCAAAGTCAAATATACAAAAAGGATACAAATACACACATAGTTCATTGAAAACAAAAACAATGAATTATTTGCTAACTAAAAGCATGCTTACTAATTAATGCCAATATATATATACATATAAATTTAAATGCAAAAAAAGTATAAATTGAAAAAAATATTCTAAATATTAAATTCACTAAAGTTTTATGCTTAATATCTCAAACGATCTGTTGCATTCACAGTTCGACCACTTTTAGTACGTACACCATTACCAGCGTTAGAGTTTGTTGTGAGATACAAAGAGTCTTAAATTTCTAAATATGAAGATACATATTCATAATACAATTTGTTTCACTACATCATTATGTACAGTTAAAACATTTTTTAGTTATTCAGAATTAATTATCTCTTCATATATCATATCTACACTAGAAGGCCACTCGGATTCTGACTTTCAGAGCCAAGATGGACCCTCCCACCATTTCAATTGTTTCAACTTTTCAGTTAAACAATCACGAGACTCGAGGTCGGCAGCTTTATATACACCTGGTATATTTATGCCACAACTGAGGAGGATCAGTCACAGAAAGAATGTATTTAATTCTATTTAACACTAATGTGCACCGAAAACTGTTGAAACTGTTTCTAACAGCTGTTGAAGTGTCCATCGAATAGAATGGACGACTTCCAGTGACCTCCAAGTCACTTAAACTTGGGATACAATCACCAACACTTAGATGATTGGCAGTTGGAGAAAGATCACGGGGCACTAGATTCAAATGATGATTTATGGTGGCACTTAATTGAAATGGTGAGCATTTTACACCAAAACACACATTTGTATGGCGATAAGTAACTGACTTACCTGAGTTTACAAAATCTGATGTAATAACAAGAAGGTTTGGCTCTTTTTCCAAACATTGATTCAGAGACGATAATCCCTTATACTGAAAGGATACATCATACACAAGCCTTTCCGACTGTTCGGGCGCCATAATTTTGTAAATGCAAATGCAAACCTACCAGGTTCGATGCATTTCCTGTAGTTCGGAAGACTCAAGTAGAAGAGACATCTTTTAAAAACTTAACTAGTTTTTATTTACATTCCTAAACAATACTTTTTGTGGAGGAGCTGAATTTTATTCAACCATACTCAATGGCGGCCTGGTGCTCTCTCTGTTCGAAATGCGAACCGAAACCTCTCAAGTGGAAGACGCCACATTACAAACCCAAATGGGGCCTCTCAGCAGTGAATCATGCCCCAAGTGGGCCGGTCTGCAACATTAAGATAAAACCAGTGAAGATAGATATAGAAATTTGAATATGTATACTCTGTAAGAGAGAAGGGTTATGGAGAGATTTGATTCAACTGTTCAAATTTATCAGACATGGGGAAGTGTAAGGTTTAGATTTTAGTATGAGTGATAGAACGAGGGTTTAAATTAAAAAAATCCCATTTTAATCGGGAAGTGAGAAAACACTATTTCTATAATAGGGTAATAGACAAATGGAACAACTTGCCAGTGAATATTGATAATTGTACAGGCGTAATTGATTTTAAGAAGAAGTTGGATATTCATTAGGGGATAGTTAGGATATACTAGCTGGACCAACCTTGATGGGCCTTGAAGTTGTTATTTGTCGCCAATATTTGTATTTGTAAAAGTCATCATCCAAAATATCCTTCGTCGAAGTCTTCATCCCATAGTAATAATTAACAGTATGGAAATTTTATAATTTTTAAATTCTCCTAACAAAAACGATTAAAAGTTTTCAGTAAATTAAGAACGTTCCTTTCTGTTCGCAAAACTATAAAAGCGTCATTCCAAGTGTCTGTACCAGAGATTCTCAATCTTTAAATGACCACCGACACAAAAAGTAAGCAAGTCGCGGACCACAACCTTCAAATAACATTAAAAATAACTCTTAGGTTCTAAATATAAATTAGATGTTTAATTAAGTATATAATTAAAAAGTTATGTTATTAATTAAAAATATACACTTTTTAATGTAATATATTTTCGGAGCCAGTACTTGTTTCTATGAAAGGACATGGGCACTACGCGTCGTCACCCTGGTGTATTACATATTAAAGATTAAAGAATGTATGATGTCGCAGTAATTTATCGTTAATTGTTATAACAATCAAAGCAAGCATATGAAAGAGTTAAAAGGAGAAAACGATTTTGTTTGATTTTTTTAACACATAAATTTTTTATTTGTAATTATTATTAGTTTAGAAAGGAATACGGCAACTCCTTTAAAAAAAATACAACATTTATGGAACTGAAAATTGGGTCCACGGACTACTTATGACCGTATCGCGGACTACCGGTGGTCCGCGGTCCACGGGCTAGAAACCACTGGCCTACACCCATCTCCTACAAAAAGAATGACGACTACCAAGGATAATGAAGACTATATATAGAAGGTGCGCTCGTTTTTCGCTTTTTGAAAGTGGGCAAGGAAAGCACATTTTTGCTCCGCCTTACTATCGGTTTTTGATCATTCTCATTGGCTGTGTGTTTCAAGCATTGCTACTTAGGTTCGATCCCCGGTTGGGTAACAACTGGTGATTTAATTTTTAATTAGCAAAATAATGTAAATATCTGTAAATACCTGTAAATAATTGTGTTCAGGCAGCTTCACTACTAATCCGTCCTTGTTTTGTTATGTCCCTGTATTTTACTTGATTGAAATTTTAACTCATTTAATATGTCCAATACAAATGTAGTGACCTGATGTTTTCTAACCCCATTTTACTCTTTCAAAGTTCATGGACATGCCCTCGTGGCAGCTAATATTATTTTAATACACTTAATTTATTATGCAAATCTTTTGCAATTTTTCCATACTAAATGCAATCCTTAAAATATAATTTAAACTTCTAAAATTCAGCAAATTCTAAATTAAAATAGCGAATATCATTTTTAAATAGTTCAGAAAAAACGAATAGGTGGCAGCACCTCACAAACGAGAGCGTTAGACACGCCTACAGAAAGCGCGAGGTAGGCGTCACTATGACGTCAAAAATGTGCTTTCCCCGCCTTCCGTCAGACAGCGCGAGAACGAGCACACCTTATATATATATATATGGTCTTCACTATCCTTGGACGACTACGACTTCGATAGAACTTAATATAACCATGCAAAACTGTGATAGTTCATTTTATTTAACCTTTTGCATTTTATTACTTTTATTTTGATTCGATTCATTATTTTCATTTCAGAGTAGATGAAAACACGATTACGTGCATAACTGGGGATTTGAACAATTTCAGAGAAGATTTTCCGGAATCGATAGTTCTTCTCATTGAAAATGAGAATTACGGAATCGATGCAAATTCCTCTGCAGAGCTCAACATCACAGACGACCTCTCATCTTCTTTTGAATACACGCCAGATCCTGTAATAAATCATTTAAAGCCAGGGTTTACCACTACAAGGTAAAAAATAATATTAGACTATTTTCAAAATATTAGGATATTTAGTATAAATTATCACTTGACAAGGTATTCGGCAAGTATGTAGTCATCATTCCAGTTCCTAACTTAAAACATTTAGAACAATTTCACTAACTTAGAACATTTAGAACAATCACAATAAGTTAGAACATGAGCATATTAAATACTAATTAATATGCTTAAAGATTTTTTTCATTTGAAACATTTGATGTTTTATATATATTAAAATCTGTTTAACGCCTCTCCAGTTCAAAAAGTTGGTAGGCTTTTAGTTATACTAAGATAGGTCATGCAAATATTAACCTAGTACTTTTTAAAATACAGGCTTTTAGGTATACTGAGATAGGTAATACAAATATTAACCTAGTACTTTTTAAAATATAGGCTTTTAGTTATACTAAGATAGGTCATGCAAATATTAACCTAGTACCTTTTAAAATATAGTCTTTTAGTTATACTGAGATCTAGTACTTTTTAAAATATAGACTTTTAGGTAGGCTTTTAGTTATACTGAAGTAGTACAAAAGTTAACCTAGTACTTTTTAAAATATGAATAGTTTAATCAGGCCTTTGTTAAACATTTTATCATTGTTGTAACGTTGTCGACGTTTTCCCAAATATTTTAGTTCAAAAATCAAAACAAATTCTGTATAACTTTTATATTGTATATTTAAACTTTATTGTTTTATTTTGAAACGTTTCGTTTATTTTTTATTCTTAGTTTTCTTGCATTTGTAGCAACTAATATTGAAGTGTGGAATGATATATATGACACTGAAAATGAAATAAAAAATAAATAAGTTATATTGTATAATTTTTATATTGTATATTTAAACTTTTTTCGTATTTTGCAATGTTATTCTAGTGAATAACAAATTTAGTTTATTTTTTATTCTTAATTTTCTTGCCTTTGTAATAATTAAGATTGGAGTGTGGAATGATATACGACACTATTTCAATTAGGCCGCTTTTACATTTAACGACACGACACCGATAAATCGTGAAGGGACGACACAACGTTTGATCGTATCGTCTGATGGTCAGTTTTTAATTGCACCGATATCGTTCGCCGTAAACGACAATTTTTACATTCAATGCGTGTTCGTCTGTTGCCGAGAGCACGTCTATTCTCGATGTGGCGCATCGCAACAAATTACATTATAACAAACTGCGATTGTTGTATTTGCTGTATTTAAAGAGAAAGAAGAGATCAATAACAAAACGCTTCTGGGTGCATGATATCATCAAAGCAAGACATGTTGAAGGATATTTTTATGTTTTATTTGAACGTCTACAAAAAGCTAGAGCTAACCACTAGAGCTGCACAGTGGGCTATTGGCGACGGTTTGACTAAATATTGCCTCCCATGCCTTTTTTCGAACACACTTGTTCTTGTAAAATTCATCTCGCTTATCCCAAATACAGGTCTTTACTTCCACTAATTCACACAAGTTCACAATATCGAACTTAAAAGCCATATTGATAATATAAATAAGAAAAAACACAGTAGACTATAGCAGAGGGCAACACGTTTTTCTGAAACAAACTTAAAATGTCGTCACGATAAAGTAGGGAAAGCGCGTGCCCACGATAAAACGTTCCGATAAATTTTATCGTCTGATCGGCAACGACACTATCGGTATCGTATCGGCTAGTGAAAAAGCGCCCGGCTTCGTATGTGTATTTTGCGTACCCCGATATCGTGCCGCCGAAATCGTATACGATTTATCGGTGTCGCGTCGTTAAATGTAAAAGCGGATTTATAATAAGTTTTCAACTTTTATGTCGCATATTAATTTCTAAAGTACTTGTACCTTAAAATGACGGATTTATCATAATAATCTGCTAATGATTTTTACGCAGTGGTCTATTGAATGTGACAGCTACTGGACTTCACCTGGACAGTGTTCAGTTCCCGAAACTAGTGGTGAAGATCCCGATAACGCCACCGACAGAAAATGAGAAAACTTTGGAAATTTCGGAGGTTAGTATAGCTGAATTTACGTATCATTTTACTTAGTTGTGCCTTTATCTGTAAATTGAAAGAGCAAGTGGCAGAAAGGTTAACTGACACCTGTTGTAAATGGGGTCCTCTATTCAGTGATGCTGGAAGGACAATTTAACAGCTGTTACCTGTAATAAACTACATATGACGTCACAATCTGCGCCATGTTTAGTCTAGTTGTGAATTGATTTGATCTTTGAATACCAGAGATTAAATATTTTGTTTTCATAAGGGTAACAGGATAATTCAACAGGATAACGCAGTAAGACTTAATAACTCTTTTTGAAAAACTGCCTCTACAATGTTAAAATAGGTATTCAAAATTAAGTCAAATGTACTCATATTTGATTACATTCGATTTTCATCATAGTTCCGAATACATAAGTTTCATTTTTGAAAAATAAGTAATAAGTTGTTCTCAAAAATAAGTAAAAAAAGATGTAGCTTGCCTACAGAGGCAAGCTACCTTCATAAATCACTTTCAATAAAATTACAAATTAGACTTACCAGGAATCGAACCCAGGTCTACAGTACCGCTGTCCACAGTCTTATTCGCTCAACTATCAAGGCGATGCGAAAATGTATAAACATAAGTAATGTTAAAAAGGTGTGCCAAAAAAATGGGAACGAATATAATTTAATTGTAATAACTCAGTTTCCATTTAACACTAAACCTACCACGCGCGGTCAAATGCCCGTTTTTGAAATTTCGTTTAGAATTTCTTGTATACAAAGTTACTGTATCTCCATGTAACTTATTGACTTTTCCTATAATATACATATAACCCATTTTTGAATATTCACAACTTTCTTTATTCTTTACTTTCCGAAAAAAATTCGTAACATATCTAGTCTACCACGAGCGGTCATTTGACCATTTAAACAATTCATGTTATTTACGACTCTATTCTTCGGAAAGCGCACTCCTGAAATTGTCCACAATGTAATTGTGGATCTACAGTGTTGTGGTAATCCAGTCAACAGGGCACCAAGCGTCCTGCGGGCCAACCAGGCAACGCTGTACAGACCGCTTCGGCCCAACCAGGCGGCACGGGTGTAGACCGACTCCGGCAGGCGGCGCTGACGGCAACGGAAAATGTGCAATAAAAAATACTGTAATCTGTAAAAAAATGTGCTGAAAATGCATAAATGTAAATAAAACTTTTCTAAAGAGAAAAAAAAAAGAATATTTTTTACTATCCAATTGTCTAAAATCTTTTTCTATATTAAGATACGTATTTTTTTTTAAAGCTGTCATTTGACCGCTCATGGTAGGAATAGGTATGTGAAATGTCGGTTGGTTTAGTGCTAAGCAATCGACATAAAATAATGTGGAAAACCATCTTCAGAACAACTATTTTAAGTGTGCCAGGTCGCTTTGTTAAGATGGCGTAAACAGAAGCTGAAATTAGCACTATTAAACCACACTGCTCATATATGAGAAAGTACGGTTGCTTAAATTTGAGTACGTCATCGCTCATTTACGATGCCATTGTACTTTTAAAAAAAACGATAATGTACTCATTTTTAATCACATTTTTAATAGTGTATTCACCCGATTCTGTGGTACATAAAACATTAGGTAAAAAAATTGAATAAAAAGCTTTACACTGTATATTTTTTTTTCTCCAGGATTGCTGGTCTGATCCGGAATCTAATGGAACCACCATCACATGCCGCACTCCACCTCTACCTAAAAGACAAGGAGTTCCTATACCGATTTCAAGCACTCCCCTCTTGACGCATGTTGCATTTGTTATGGACGGTGTCCAGGATCTCAAGAATTTTGACTCAAACCATGAAGAGATGTCGCGTCTCTCATACTTTCCAGATCCTATTTTTGAAGAAGTCAGTAAAATGGGGGTTAAGACACTGGCAATCAAGGTGAGCAAACCATAATTATGCCGGTCAAAACACGTGAATTGAGTTAGCAGTTTCTTATTTATATATTTTTTTAATAAACCAACTTTAATATGTTAGTCAGGGTCTATGGCATACCAATTTGGCGATCAAAAAGTCCAGTGATTTCTTTGCGATGTCTTTATCTTTCTTAACGCAGTGAATATTTTAAATAAAACGTCTATTTTTAACCGATTTAAAAGCGCGCCAACTAATTTCAGAAGTGCGCCAAAAAGAGAGACGTTATCAATTCGAATGTTATGTATTTTTTTCTCTTTTGTATGTATGTTCGTGCAAAATTTCTGTTCTAATTACAATATGTGTATTTTTCTTTTTGGATAGGGGATGTTTCACTTGAGCTCCGTTTGAAAAAAATAATCGGTTACCAGCATTTAACTATCCGGAATTTTCATTAACCAGACCGTTTGAAAACAAATATTGTCTGATTTCGAAAATTCTGGATGAAATCGCGATGCGTGGCGTAACAACTACCCCAAACAAGAATACGCTATTGCGGTCCTTAAATTCCAATTTCGTCCACCTCCAATCCGATTCGCCTTGAATTGTGTCTCTTCAGACACAGTGCGAGTTCTGGAGTGTTAAATTAATTGCAACAGTTAAGACATGCCTTATTTAACCTTAACCTTTAAATTTATTTTCCTTAATCTTGTTTAACCTTAATCTTTAAATTTATTTGACCTTAACCTTATAAAACATTAATTTAACCCTATTTAATCTTATTTAACTTTAACTTAACCTTTTTTAACCTTAATTTAGCTTTATTTAACCTTATTTTACCTTAATCTTATTTAATCTTTACCTTCAAATTTATTTGACTTTAACGTTATTTAACATTAACCTTATAAAACCTTAATGAAACCTTAACCTTAATTACCCCTTATTTAACCTTAATGTAACCTTATTTAACCTTAACCTTAATGTAACCTTATTTAACCGTAATTTCACCTTAATCTTAATCTAACCTTATTTAACCTTAAACAAAATTTAACCTTATGTAACCTTAAACAAAAATTTAACCTTATTTAACCTTAAACAAAAATTTAACCTTATTTAACCTTAAACAAAATTTAACCTTATTTAATATTATACTTATTTTAAGCTATTATTAAAACACATTTAAACTCAACCTTAATTTAACCATTAACCTCAATTTAAAATTATTTAACCTTAACCTCAATTTAAAATTATTTAACCTTATTGTGACTCAATTTTCTTTTGTTTATATTTCAGGGCGATCACCTAAACTTGATCAATTTATCAGGATCTCAGATCAGGCTTGCAGACAACTATTTCTGCAACATCGTGTCTTTTTCAGAGAAATATATAACCTGTGACATACCTTCAGCCCTTTTGACGAATTCGCCTTTCTTCGAGACTAACATTACGGTTGAGGTAATGAAAATAGATAGATACTGGTCAATTGGTATCCACTGATCTCTAACTGTAACTTCTGGATTGGGCATGACAGTTTGTTGACTTGAAGCCAATTGAATGTTAAAAAAACTGTACCCCACTTTCATTTCTACCAATATATTTTGTATATTGTTCATGTTAAAATATGCCAAATTGAAGTTCTTTTGATTTTTTTTTTTTTTTTGTATTTTTTTTATTAAAACCCATTTTGAATGCCTATTCCTTGAAATCCATTTTAACCAATAATAAACAGATAAGCAGCAGATAGAAAAACTATATTTTTGGCGACATAAAATTGATTTTAGATGTAGAAAATAAAATATCTAAACATATTTAACATTTCTATAATGGTTTAAGAAGGAAAAACTTACAAAATCATCCTTAAAAATTTGTTGGGGCCTGTATGGCTTCAACCGCACCCATGGAAGGAACTAGTTATGAGAGTTCCAGAAGTTGCAGTTAGAGTTCAGTGTTTGTATCTTTACTTTTTACTTGATGTCATTATTAGAATAACTTGCATAGTTAAAAGAAAATTAAGGGAAAACTTAGTAATTGTATTAAAGGGGTCCGATACCCGAAATTCGCAAAAAAAGTCATTTTTTTTTATATTTAAAAAATAATATTCAAACTTATCTTAATAACTCACAAAAAACTGCTTCAAAAAATTCCTATTACTTTTTTAGTTATGAATGTTTTAAAGAGACACTATATTAATGATGTGTTCCTATAACATAGTTGTATCACTATATGTAAACTTTAAAAGCAAATATCTCTGTTCGTGGTTTTGAAATTTAATGAACACTAAAAATGCTAAGGCTTTTTTACTATTATACTTAAAATCATAATTTTTGTTTGTATAGCAAGATAAATATATTTTAAATAGATGTATGCATTCAGATTTCCTATTTTTACCATAATTTGTTTTTTAAAACCACTTAAAATGGAATTTTATTTTTTTCGTCAATTTTTTTTCCAAAATTTCTAATATATTTTATTTTTTTAAAGTGATATATCTGAATCAAAATTTGAATGCATACATCTATTTACATATTACTCAAGATCTTAAATAAAAAAATTGCTTCAAAATATTGAAAAACAAAAAAGGAGTAAGAATTTTAAAATTGTTAAAAAATTGACTAAAATTTTAATTTAAAAATAAATGTGCAATTGAAAAAAAAAATTGAGCGTCTTAAAATGGTTTTTTATGTATATTTAGAAAGAGAAAAAAAATTGGATTGTACAAGTATAAAAATAAAAAATAAAATGTCGAAGGTATCGGACCCCCTTAACAATACAAAATCACGCCATTTTTTCCCTCCATAAAATATATATTGAAAAACAAATAAACTGTACAAAACTGTAAAATAAACAAATAAACTATATTTTTATCCTGGAAATATATAGTTATAAGCTTCGAGCATGGATTCTTCATAATAGAGAAAACATAACGTTATAATCTCGCTAATATGAAAGTGAGGCCAACATGTATGGCCTCAGACACGTGTTAATTACGTCATTCCATTCATAAACTTTCACTGTTACACATTTCCTAATTCATCAGCCAATCGCGAGTATTGTTTTCATTCGTATATTTTGAACAGAAGTCAGGTGTCTGAGGCCATTCGGTCTGAGATGTTGGTTTCACAATTAAGACGTCATATTCGCTCTACTACAGTCCATTTACGCTCGAAGGTTATAAGTGTCCATTTGAAGAAATTTTATTATTTAATAGATGTAGCATTGTTGCGGTGATTAAGTAGGATGGAATTTTTTTTAATCGATTTCATATACTATTGTGCCTGCCCGTATTATATAACATTGTAGAATTTTTTTTGTGGAAATTATTTTCGCATGAAATTAAGATATCGTTTTAAAATAATCCACTTGATGTTCATACCTTAAATGCTTTCTTTAAATTATGTCGTCATCTCACCATGGTTCTAAAATAACGAGGTGCATGTATGAATGTGTGAATGAATGTCTGTGTGAATGTGTATGTGTTCCCGGGTCTTTCCTTCGAGATTGACCCCGAACCGTCGCCAATAGCCCACTGTGCAGCTCTAGTGCGACGTTAATTAACAAACCAAACAAAACCAACCTTTAAATTATGTTTAACGTAAATAATAAGATGAACAAAAATAAGAAGTTTTTAAGTAATTATCCTTCATTCCTCCACAATATATCTTCCAGGTTTTGATCGGATATACTTGGCACTTAATAGGAAACGTAACGATTGAGAAGCCCCTGGATGAAACCGATACTGCAGCCATAGAAAACCTGAATAATTTGAACCCAAATTGGTGGATTGTTATTGTTCTGATCCTTGTATGCGTCATTGCCATCGCCTTCGCTTGCTTCAAGCAGTGGCAGAAGAAGACCCGCAGACCACCTCATCCTATGGACATGGCTACAGGCTACGCTGGCGAGATTATCGATGGTAAGATATCCAAGATAAAAAAAAACTTTAGCGACTCAATTTTATCGTTTGCGGTGTTATATGGCAGCTTTTACATTTAACGACACGACACCGATAAATCGTGAACGATCGCGAAGGGACGACACAACGTTTTATTGTATCGTCTGATGGTCAGTTTTTCATTGCACCGATATTGTTCGCCGAAAACGACAATTTTTACATTCAGTTCGTGTTCGTCTGTTGCCGAGAGCACATCTATTCTCGATATGGCGCATGGCAACAAATTACATGATAACAAACTGCGATTGTTGTATTTTACTGTATTTAAGGAGAAAGAACACATTAATAACAAAACGCTTCTGGGTGCATGATATCATCAAAGCAAGACATGTTGAAGGAGATTTTTATGTTTTATTTTAACGTCTACAAAAAGCTAGAGCTAACCACTAGAGCTGCAAAGTGGGCTATTGGCGACGGTTTGACTAAATATTGCCTCCCATGCCTTTTTTCGAACACTCTTGTTATTGTAAAATTCATCTCGCTTATCCCAAATACAGGTCTTTACTTCCACTAATTCACACAAGTTCACAATATCGAACTTAAAAGCCATATTGATAATATAAATTAAATAAACACAGTAGACTATAGCAGACGGCAACAAGTTTTTCGGAAACAAACTCAAAATGTCGTCACGATGAAGTAGGGAATTCGCGTGCCCACGATAAAACGTTCCGATAAATTGTATCGTCTGATCGGCAACGACAATATCGTTATCGTATCGGCTAGTGAAAAAGCGCCCGGCTTTGTATGTGTATTTTGCGTACCCCGATATCGTGCCGCTGAAATCGTATACGATTTATCGGTGTCGTGTCGTTAAATGTAAAAGCGGCCTAATGTAAATGATGTAATATGAATTAAATAAATAATCAAGGTTAATTTTTTCATCAGAGCGCGCCAACCAAAACCGCCAAAGCGCACCAATTTAAAAGACAATTATTCGACTGTTATATATGTTTATGTACAGCCGGGGGAAAAAAACGAACCACCCCTGATTTCTTATCCAATATTTATTGTAGGGCTAAACTTAATACACCATTTTGTAGGGAATAAAGTCTACTACCCATTGATATACAAAAAATTTGCATATTGGACTATCTTCACTCGAATCCGCACCAACTTTAAAATTTTCAATAGCAACACCTACTTTTGAAATGAAATATCAATGTGAAGTAGACTTTATTCCTTACTAATAGTATATTAAGTTTAACCCTACAATAAATAGTGGCCGAGAAACCAGGAGTGGTTCGTTTTTTTTCCCCCGGATGTACATGATGTAATATGAAAAAACATTTTAACAAAGCTAATTTTTTCATCAATAATAATAATTGTAACAATAATTAATTTTTAACCGACTGAACAGCGCTCCAACCAAAACTCTAAAATAAAACCGCCAGAAATTTTAAATTAAAACCGCCAAATCGCGCGCCAAGTCGAGAGGTTATTAATTCGACCGTTATGTATTATGTTTTTTTTTAAATTTATTTCTTATGTATGTTCGCGCAGGATTTCGGTTCTAATTCAGATATTTGCAGAATTTCTTTTTCGTTAGATAGGAGATGTTTCACTTGGGAGCAAATTGAAAAAAATATCCGGTTATCCGGCATTTAACTATCCGGAATTTTCAATTAAACCGGACCGTGTGAAAAAAAATATTGTCCGATTTCGAAAATTCCTTTTTTGCTGAATAGACAAAAATCCACCTAGGCAAAATCTTCATAAAAAAATAATCGGTTATCTGGCTGTTATATATCTGGAAATGTCGATTAACCGGACTTTTTTAAACAATTTATCCGATTTCAAAATAATTTCACTGTTTAACAGAAGTTGTACAAGAATGACATTTCGTTTAACCATCATTTATTGGCATGGATAGGGATTGTTTGACATTGTACATTGTTGAGCACCAGTTGCTGCTTGGATTTCTTGGAGAATAAGAATAGGGGACGAATCCCCCGGCTAAATTAAAAACTAAATTGGGAAAAATAAAATAGTCTTTTTAAAAAAAGGAAAACCAACTAAAAGAAAATGCGCTAAAAAGTAAAAAATAATTTTTAATTTTACGACCAAGTTGAAAAAAATTAATTATTTAATATCAATTTTATACTTATATAAGTTATATAAGTTCGTGCCAATTTACAAAAATAATACATAAATTTTGACTTCGATATCGAAAAATTGTAATAAGTATAAAATTGATATTCAATAATTCAATTTTTTCAACTTGGTCGTAAAAAAAAAAGTATTTTTTACTCTTTAGCTCATTTTCTTTAGGTTGGTTTTCCTTTTTTAAAAAAAGATTATTTTATAATGAATATGGATTTATTGTGAAATTAAATATTAAATATTTTAGAACAAGAGCGGAAATACTTATGGCGCAGTGTTATTAAGGTAAATATTATGGATTGCTAAAAACACAATTGTATGTTCAATTTTTCTGCAGATTTTTGTAGAAAATGTTGCAAATAACCGCCGTATTTTTTAAGTCTTTTGAAGAAAAAAATGCAAGATTGTTTTTTTTAAGTATTAGAGCATTGAAACCGGTTTTTTTTATTAGTAAAAACTTTTAAAAAAATTCTGCAGAGTCAGAGGACAACTTGTGTCAGTGATAATTTGATTTTTGATTGGCCGTAATGTGGATATAACATATTTTCCTTCTTGAACAAAAACAAGATGGTGACGCAAACAGTTTCAAAAACAGTTAAAGACCTTCACCCAGTTGCAATACAAGTTATATAAAAATTAAAATTAGATCAATAATTTTTTTAGTAATCTGAAACTCATTTTAGCGAAAAGATATTAAAATAGATTGATTTAATATCCATTTTATACTTATTACAACTTTTTGAAGTTAGTGCCAATTTACAAAAATCATGCAGAAATTTTGGCGCCGATTTCGAAAAGTTTTAATAAATATAAAATTAATATTAAATAATTCAATTTTTTCAACTTTTATTGTAAAATTAAAAATTATTTTTTACTTTTTAGTGCATTTTTTTTAACGATACCCGAGCCCCAAATTCTGAAAAAATTAATATTTTTTTTTCTTTATAAAACAAACTTTATACAAAATTTAAAAACAATAAAAAGAAACAGAACATATGTTTTTTTAGATGTTTATATACCATTTATCATCTTTCTGCACACTTTTCGTCTGCAACAATCGTCATTTACTCAAAATATTTTTTTTTTACATTTTGGTCACTAAGCTAAGGCTGGCTAAGGCTTTGTAACTAATTAACTTAAAACTAAACTGTTAATAGTTTTTGAAGTTCTAATATTTTTTTTATAAACTTATGAATAGCTTCATAAATTAAGTTATAAATTTTTTTTACGAATTATTAAACATAAAAATTTGAATATTTTTTAGGTTTTGAACTCAAAATAAGTCTTTGAAAACTATTAAAACCCAAATCTGCAAAAGTCTATTCATACGTCTATAGTACATTTTTACGTTATTTAATCAATTAAAAAATTTAAAAATAACTTTAAAAATTGAAGGAGGATTTAATGTTTTTTTTAAAGTCTAAGTAGACTTAAATTTTTTTTTTTTTAAATAGATTCTTGTTTTTGTAATCAAGTTTTGTTCAGAAAAAAATGTTCTAATAATATTAAAAAAAATTGTATTTCTGAATTCATTAATAAACACATTAGGATTTGGGGCTCGGGTCTCCCTAAGTCGGTTTTCCTTTTTTATTTTTTAAAGATTATTTTATTTTATTATTATTATATTAACAAAAGTTAAGTGTTCATGGTTTTTCGAGACTTACTCAAAATAAATTTTAATCTATCCCAGCAAAAAAAGTCAGCATAAAACCTTCATCAAAATTGTCAAATTGAAGGTTTTTTGAAGATTTTATAAAGGATATTAAAACAAAAAAACTGTAGTTTTTTTTGAAGTTTTTAATTTTCCTGCATAAAACCTTTAAAATATCTGCATTTTCACTTCATGATTAAAAATTGAAGGTATTTTGCAGTTTTTATGAAGGACATTGAAACAAAAACTTTTAATTTTAGATCTACAAAAAAAACTGCAGTTTTCCTGCATAAAACCTTCAATTTCAAAATTTTGATGAAGGTTTTATGCTGACTTTTTTTGCTGGGATATAACTACTTTTGCACCTGGGCTAGGTATTGGCCTCCCTATTCACTTTGGCACGCCAGTCAGTCGCTTGGGTGCCGCACCCTTCCTAATTCCATGTTATATATTTTTCAGATTATCTTCGCATGGCTACTTCTGCGGGCATCATACAGAGCTATACTTCTGCAGCACAGGATGAATCAGCACGGGCCGAGATGTTGCTCGCCAACAGCGAAATAATGGCTCTCTTGGGACAGAAGGAACTCGTCATCCCGAAGAGTTGGCTGGTTATTGGCGAGAAAGTTGGCGCAGGTTTGGCATACATGAAGTATCTCTATGTTGGGTTTCTTCAATTGAAAACGTGGGTGGAAGAACCGGACATCTCCATTTTTCAAAATTGTTCAGGAAAAACGAAAAACGCTTTGAAAATATTTAACAATTTTAAATTTTATACTAATTACAACTTTTTGAAGTTGGGGCCAATTTACAAAAATCATACCTAAATTTTGGCGCCGATTTCGAAAAGTTTTAATAAGTATAAAATTAATATTAAATAATTCCATTTTTTTTTTAACTTGGTCGTAAAATTAAAAATTATTTCTTACTTTTTAGCGCATTTTCCTTAAGTCGGTTTTCCTTTTTTTTAAAAAAGATTATTTTATTAATTTTTAGAACAAGTTGAAAAAATTGAGTTATTAGTATTAATTTTATACTTATTCCAACTTTTTGAAGTTGGTGCCAATTTTCAAAAACCATACCTAAATTTTGGTACCGTTTTCGAAACTATATAATTCTATATTTAATAATTGCTTCGTTGAAATAAGTATAAAATAAATATAATTTAATTCCATTTTTCAACTTGTTTGTAAAATTAAAAAATATTTTTTTACTTTTTATTGCATTTTTTTAAAGTTGGTTATACCATATGATTTATGTTGTTCGTTAAATTTTAAATTTATATAAATATTTTACTCTAAAATTAAGTTTTTATTGGGAATAAAAAAATAATTGTATCTTAAAAAAGCTTTATTATGTAAAACTATTTTTATGCCAATAAAATAAATTCCTTTTTGACCGACTAAACAGCGCGTCAACCAAAACTCCAAAATAAAACCGTCATAAATTTTAAATTAAAACCGCCAAATCGCGCGCCAAGTCGAGAGGTTATAATTCGACCGTTATTTTTGTTTTTTTTGTTATGTATGTTCGCACGGGATTTCGGTTCTAATTCAGATATTTGCCCAATTTTTATTTTGTTGGATATGCGATGTTTCACTTGGGAGCAATTTTAAAAAAACATCCGGTTATCCGGCATTTAACTATCCGGAATTAATTAAAAACTAAAGAATGAAATAATCTTTTTTAGAAAAAAGGAAAACAGACTTAATGAAAATGCCTTAAAAAGTAAAAAATAGTTTTTATTTTTACGACCAAGTTGAAAAAATTTAATTACTTAATATCAATTTTATACTTACATGTATTACAACTGCTTGAAGTTGGTGCCAATTTACAAAAATCATACCTAAATTTGGCGCCGATTTCAAAAAGTATAAAATTGATATTAATTAATTCAATATTTTCAACTTGGTCGTAAAAATAAAAATTATTTTTTACTTTTTAGAAAATTTTCTTTAAGTCGGTTTTCTTTTTTAAAAAAAGACTATTTCATTCATATACTTATTGTAAGATATGCAAGGAAAATAATCCCAAAAAATGATAAAAGTTTTTTTAAAAAAAGCTCAGATTATAAAGTTTTATTATTCGATTGAAACGAATTATTTTCCTTTCAGGGCAATTTGGATGTGTGTTCGAAGGTTTACTACAACGACCAGAAGAACTCAAAATGGACAAAGTTGCTATTAAAACACTTCATGAACGTAAGTATATATATGACGGTCTTCTAAGAGCAATAACAATAGTCATTAGAAAACATTCACAAATGCAAATACTGACGACAAACAATATTCTCAAGGCCCAACAAGAATGGTCCAGTCTAGTATCTTCTAACTATTCTTCAATAAACTATTTTCCGATCTGAACATACTCGTTTTTCTTTAAGTACAATTGCATCGTAAATGAGCGATGACGTACTCAAATTTCAGCAACCGTACTTTCTCAAAAATGATCAGTGTGATTTAATATTGCTCATCTCAGCTTCTGCTCCAGCCATCTTAACAAAGCGACCTGACACACTTAAAACAGTTGTTCAGAAGATGATTTTCCATATTATTTGATGTCGATTGTTACAACTCAATTATATTACTTCCCATTATTTTGGAACGCCTTTTTAACATTTCTTCTATTTATAACTTCTTCGCGTCTCCTTGATAGCTTAACGGATAAGACTGTGGACAGCGGTGCGGCAGACATAGGTAAGTGTAAGTTGTAATTGCCGGTTAATATTTGCTAAAAGTGATTAATGAAGGCAGCCTATGTAAGCTGCTCTTTTTACTCATTTTTGAGTACATGTCTTTTTTCAAAAATGAAACTTATGTATTCGGAGCTAGATAAGCATCGAACATACTCAAAAATGAGAACATTTGACTTATTTTTGAATACCTATTTTAACCAGTGTAATCCTGAATTTTTGTCTTCTAAATAACCAGATTCGTGGAGCAATCTTCAAACTGTTGAGAGCTTTCTGAAGGAGGCGCTCATCATGAAGGACTTCGAACACCCAAATGTTCTCACGTTGGTGGGTGTGTGCTTCGACGGGAGTGCGCCGTCCATCGTGCTGCCATTCATGGAGAACGGGGATCTCTGCACCTACATAAGGGATCAGAAAAATGTAAGAATTCTTGAATTCATAGAGTGTAAGATAAATAAAATAGTTTGTTAATTAATTCTTCTACACAAGGGAAAAAGAAATCCAGTGGCCGAGTGGATAAAGGCGTTCAGATAGTAATCAGAGGACTGCTGGTTCGAATCCGTGCGATGGACTTGAGAAAGAAAAGTAAAAAAGTAGTGATCTTGCGACCGGAGGGTTGCCAGCTTCGTTACAGAAATACTAGAAAGTCGTCCAGAACATCCAACAAATTATACCAGGTGTATACGGGATATGTGCCCGATAAATCGGATAGGGGTCCAATGTACTGACCACGGAGTAAAGAAGAAGGTGGAGGTGAGAACAAGTCTAAAACCGGTTTGCAATGTGTAGTAAGCAATCGCTTAAAAAGTAGGAACTGGCGAAGTATTTAGCGTTATTCCAAAGCACTATTTTGTATCAGTACTTGGCGATAATTTATTTTATAATTTAATTTACCTATGAAGTGGAAATAATAGCACCCTTTATCGATTTGTAACTTGTACTGCATCCCACAACTGCACAAACCGTCATTTTTTAAGTTTTAGCATGCGTTTTTTCTTAATTTAAAAATAATGCATCTATCGTAGAAAAACTACTGCAAACTAGGTTTGTTTGTGCTAGTTTGGGGTTGCTAACTTACTTCTCACGATATCTCGCCAAATCATCTCCACCTTTTTTCTTTACTCCGTGGTACTGACGCCTATTGAGGTTGCGCCAAGTGCCAGCTCAGGTGTTGTCCTCGTTATCTGACCATAGTTCAAAAATACGAGACATCGTTCCCGGGTCTTTCCTTCGAGATAGGCTCCGAACCTTTGCCAATAGCCCACTGTGCAGCTCTACTGCGACGTTAATGAACAAAATCAAACCATAAAGAATTAAACAAAGATCAGAATTAATTGGTTTGGTTAATTAACGTCGCACTAGAGCTGCACAGTGGGCTATTGGCGGCGGTTCGGGACCTATCTGGAAGGAAAAACCCGGGAACGATGCCTCGTATTTTTGAACCATGGTCAGATGACGAGGACAACACCTGAGCTGGCACCCAACGCCTTCAATAGACGTCGGAACTTTGGACCCCGATCAGATGTATCGTGCACCAGTCCCGTATACACGCCGTTAATTTTTTGTGGATGTTCTGGACGACATTCTAGTATTTTGGTACAGAATTAATTGAATGCTCCGTAATGTTTTTTGGTTTTGGTTTTCCTCCGAAAAATGTACAGACTTACAAAATTAACTGAAAATCATAACTGAAATTAACCCGATCTTCTGAGCCTATAGTGACATCGATCTAATAAATGTTTTAATAATATAAGAAAGATTGTGCATTGTGCGGTTTTATCGTTCTGATTCCGCAACTTCTCTTTCAGGTCGTGCTAGTTTCCAATCTGCTTAAGTTTGCTATTGACGTTGCTGCTGGAATGGCCTACCTGGCGAGGAAGAAATTTGTTCATCGCGATTTGGCAGCTAGGAATTGCATGTAAGCAAAAGCCATGCTAATCTAATGCAAAGCACTGAACTCTAAATGTAACTGATGGAAGGCTCAAAACTGTTTCCTCTTCTATGGGCTCGTTGAAGCCAATGTGGAAGTAGCCATACTGTGCTCCAACATTTTTTTAAAGTGATTTAGTGGTGTTTCTTAATACTATTATACTAATAATACTATTGTATAGTATACTATAGTATTGTAGAAATATTAAATATATATAAATATTATATGTTCTTTTTATAGAGTTAATTTTTATATTGCCAAACAAAAATAGTTTTTGCTCAGATTCTTGCTTTTTAACTACTTTGACTTTGACTTGCAAATGACTTTCCAATTTAATAGCAGATTGCATTTAAAATGGGTTTCAAAAGAAAATAGAAAAAAAAACTCAGCCAAAAGCAATACACGTCGGCTAATTTTAACGTGAAAAATACACGAAATATTGCGATAGCGATGAAAGTGAGGCACAGCATGGCTGCTTCCACATTGGCTTCAACGAGCCCATAAATAAAACAAGTTTTGAGCTTTCCAGAAGTTACAGTTAGAGTTCAATGGTTCTAACGTGCTTTGTGCTTAGCTCAACATAGACATTGTAGCTCTGACGTCACTAAACTCAACCAATCCAAAATGAGCTTACATTCAGACGTGGCTTTTTATGTTTCAGCTTGGACTCGGCAATGGTCGTGAAGGTGGCCGATTTCGGTCTGTCACGTGACATGTACACGGAGGAATACTACCGCAGCCAGGACAGGGCCGCCAAGTTGCCCTGCAAGTGGATGGCCCCAGAATCCCTAGAAAACCAGGTGTACTCTTCGAAATCGGATGTTGTGAGCATAGTTTATATGTTTTTAGGCGTGAAACATCTTGTAAATCAGCTGCGTAGGAAATTATAATAGAATAAATTGGTACACTTTTTGGCCAGCCGCGATTTGGCAACAATCGAACATGCAACTAAAGTATTTAATTACACAAAATTGAAAAACTCAAATTCTATCAGCGCCTACTCTGTATAGAAACTTTATCTCCAGTGGTCCAGTGGATAAAGGCGTTCAGCTAGAAATCAGAGGATTGCTAATTCGAATCCGTTCAATGGACTTGGCAAAGAAAAGTAAAAAAGTCGTGATTTTGCGATCGAAGGGTTGCCAGCTTTGCTACAAAAATATAGAACATTGCGTTAAGAATTTTAAAATACAAATACAACGTTAAAATACGCAATAAAAATACATCCAATCTGGACATGTTTCGGGAGATACATCTCCCTTCATCAGCAGAGAATGAAAAAGTCTGTGTAATAAAATATAAATAAACCCAGAAATTGAAAGTGTTGCCAAAGAAAAAAACAAAAGACTATTTCAATAGGTTGGAGTTAACTATTGTGTGCCAACAAGCGTGAAATACTCAGCTCATTTCATTTTCTGCTGATGAAGGGAGATGTATCTCCTGAAACATGTCCAGATTGGATGGATTTTTATTGCGTATTTTAACGTTGTATTTGTATTTTAAAAAACGGATAGGTAGTTTATCTCTAGGTATATATGGTTTTAATTCCCTTGTCACTCCGCGAAGGGTGTGAAAAGGCTTTGTGGAATATTTTAACACTACATTATGTGTAAAAATTTCGTTTTCCATCCTATTGTTGGCTGCATGTTAAGAATGCTCTGGGCATTCCAACTTATTTTAGAACCACCCTGTATATTCTACTAAATTTTTTAAGATACCAAAGAAATTTGTAAAAAAATTGTTTAACTGTATAAGGAGGAGAAGAAAGGGAGAAAAGAGATTGATTAAGAAGGGTCTGAAGTGCTAAATACAAATACAAATAATGTCGACCACTACAGGCTCTATGCCCAGCAAGGTTGGTCCTGTCAATCCATCATCCTCACGATTCCCCAATGCCTATCCGATTGTTTTTTAAAACCACCCACCCCTGAAGAATTAACAACTACTCAGGTAAACCATTCCATTTGTCAATAACCATATTAAAAAAATAATGCTTTCTAACATCCCGATTAAGCTGTGACTTGTATAATTTGAATCCATGGCCTCTAGTAGCCCAGTAAATTTAGACCAAAAACAGGGTCGATATGACATTAATTCATAATTAGCTGAAATTTTCAGGATTAGCCCCTAGATATGTGTAGAACGTATCCTGAAAAGTCCCCTAACTTCCCACGTGAGCTTCCATCCAAAATGGCGGATCAAAGAGGGCCGATAAGTACTTTTTTTTTAAGCTCTTAGGCGATGTTTTTCGTCATATATCAGTCAAAAACCATAATTTTTCAATTCTGGAAAAACCTATGTACTCTGCAAGGACGTCTGTTTTTATTTATATCTTAGTGTTTCCAAGAAAAAAATTATAAATGAGCTGTATATTGATTAACCAGCTTTACCTCTACACCGAAACGTGATTGCTCCGCGTTTTGTCTGTATTTATTGATAGCACAGTTTCCCTCCGACTTTTAAATATTGTACTATAAATACTACTTTAAATATACTACTTTCCTTATACATATTAAAGTATCAGAAGTCTTGGAAGATTTTTGTGAAAAAAGTTTTGTATCCTCCGGTCAACATGTTGAATTTCGGCCTTCCACACAAGCACGAGATGATTTTGATTTGACAAAGCTATCTAATTGGCAATTGCTTCACAATCCTTTCAATGGTAGTTGTCCTAAACACTTATTGATTAATATAGCTAGTGGGTGGGTTGCTGATGATAAAACAAATTGTGATGATGCAAAAGTTGTTGGTGAAACATTACTGTCCTCGATTGTGGGAGGTTCGTTTTGGGAAGTTAAACTTCAAAGGAAAAAAGAGTTATGCCAATATCTGCTACAAACAATCTATTGAGAATAAGGAATGAAAGTGTGGTATTCTATGCTCTTCAGTTGCTTGCCAAAATTGCTGCTGCCCTCAAGTCAAATGCCAATTTACGAGATCATCTCAAATATTAATTAGCCCCTCAACCTCCCTCCCTCTTTGATGATATTTCCTTGAGGAAGAATACAAAATCAACCTTAGCAGCTATCATTGAATCAGTTGGGCCGTGTGTTTAACTGCCATCAACCTACTCGTCCATTGTAGATGGAGGATTTCTAATGCAGGAATTGGCTTGGGGGAGTCTGACACCTACAAAGATATATGCCTCAAATATGTTAGGTTTGTGTAGAAACGATTCTCTCCATGTGAGGCAGTGATTTTTGATGGATACTCGTGTGCTTCACAACTAAAAGTGTGGAGAGGCAAAGAAAAATGATGTCAAAAATGTCTGCGACTATTGCTTTTGATGAAAATATGGTGGCAACGACTAAACAAGCTATTTTTTTTCGAAACTCCAAGAACAAATCAAGACTAATTCGAATCATGATATTTTACTTTCAACCTGCAGGAATAACTGTTAAACAGGCGGATGGGGACGCAGATACACTGCTCAACGGCAATAAATGCATGCCAGACCAGTTGCAGATCAGTCGCAGTAATAGGTACTGATACAGATCTGATTACAATTCTAATTGCACGAGGTATCCCAGGAACATCACTGTATTCTGAATATTTCTCACATATTTCTGACACACATATTTCTGAATTATGAATTCAGCTAAAAACTTAGAACACAGAAATTTTGGGTTTCGACGTCAAAAAAATTAATTTTCCCTCATTCGAAAACTGTTATCGGCTATTTTATGGTATATATCGAAACAATAATCCTTTTAGAGTATACAAGCTTTTACAGAATTGAAATTTTTTTATTTTTAATTTAGATACGAGTAAAAACATCAAACAAGGTAAAAAGTGCTTTCCGGCTATCTTTGATGCGCCATTTTGGATTGAAGCTCACATGGAGAATTAGGGGACTTTTCAGGATTCGTTATACATGCAAATAGGAACTAATTCTGAAATTTTCAGCTAATTATAAATTAGTGTCGTATGAAATCCTAAATTTACTGGGCTATAGTCACATTGGTAATATTAAATTCCAATCCCGCCACATCTCCTAATTTGATAAATTTGAATAACTGAATAAGATCCTCTCTAATCCTTCTCTCCTCGAGTGTGTACATATTTAGAGTTCTAAGCCTTTTTTCATAATAAAGTATTAAAATAGTCAGAAACTTAATCTCAGGATAATCAAATTACATTGATTCCAACATAATTTCGATTAAAAATAATAATAATAATAATAATAACTACTATTTTGCTACTACACTGACATAGATGGAAAAAAACACATTTTCTTAATTATTCTGTTGGAAATCGGTCAATAACTCATATTACATTTAATTAAAAAATAATTTTAAATTTAGCGAAAATTAAAGTAGAAAAAATTACTATTTCGTTTGTTCGCTCTATATCTACCTCATTTGATTTATAATGTTGATTAAAATATTTTTTTTTCAAAGTTTTTCGTAATCATGGTCATTAAACCAATTAATTTTTAGTAGTTCATTTATATGAATATTTTACAACTTATGGACGATTTTTCTGTCCTAGTGGTCCTATGGAGTGTTGCTTTGGGAGCTCCTGACACGTGGAAACATGCCGTACCCTAAAATAACTAACTGGGATGTACTGGAGTTTTTGAAACTGGGCAATAGACTGGATCAACCAGAGCACTGTCCAAAATCAATGTAAGTACTTTAAAAAAAGGATTTTTTTCATTTAATATCGAACTTTTTTAATTCGAAATTGTGATATTTTAGAGCTCGATATCATAAAGGTTCTTATCAATTTAATTTTTAACCCTTTGCACTCCAATAACTCTTTCCGTTTTCCGTTCTTTCTATGGAACAGTTATTCATCCTTATGTTCTTTTCCCTACTATTTGTTATGTTATGGAGATTGGGAGCAAGGTCAGCATCTTTGCAGATGATTTAAAAATTATGGGGACTGTGAATTCTGGGGAACAAATAGAGCAATTACAAGGTGATTTAACAAAAATATCAGAATGGGCTGTTAAATGGGGTATGTCTTTTAATATCAGTAAATGTCAAGTGTTGCACATGGGTATCAAAAATAGTAAGGCTGCATATGTTTTACAGGGTGCAGAAATCAAAAATAGCGAGATTGTAAGTGATCTGGGTGTGTTGGTAAATGAGGATTTTAAAATGAGTCATCAATGCACAGTGGCCTGCAAAAATGCTAATGGAATGTTGGGGTACATCAGAAAAAGTGTTTCATCAAAATCTAAGGATATTATCTTGCCATTGTACAGAGGTTTAGTAAGGCCACATTTTGAGTATGCTGTACAGTTCTGGTCACCATATCTTAAAAAAGACGTTGAATTGTTGGAGAAAATTCAGCACATGGCTACTAAAATGGTTCAAGGGTTTTCAGGCATGAATTATGAAGATAGATTAAGAAATTTGAATATGTATACTCTGGAAGAGAGAAGGGTTAGGGGAGATTTGATTCAACTATTCAAATTTATCTAATAAGCAGATGTTAAGGCTTTAGATTTTAATATGAGTGATAAAACGAGAGGTCATAGGTTTAAGTTAAACAAATCCCATTTTAATCGGGAAGGGAGAAAACACTATTTCTATAATAGGGTAATAGACAAATGGAACAACTTGCCAGTGAATATTGTTAATTGTAAAGGAGTAACGGATTTTAAGAAGAAGTTAGATATGCATTGGGGGATAGTTAAGAGGTACTAGATGGACCAACCTTGTTGGGCCTTGAGCCTGTTGTTGGTCGTCAATATTTATATTTGTATTTGTATTTATAGAAAAAAGAAACATAATCCCTTTTGGATCTGAAAAAGAAAGAGTTGAAATAAATATCATGTTTTTTAAACACAAGATCATTGCTGTTCTCGTTTACTTTAAAGAACAGGGGACCAAAAGAACGATTCGTTATGTAGTCGCCTGAGCGGCGCCAACGGAGTGCAAAGGGTTAAGAATTAGAGAAATTGATATCATATCGTCGTTTTAGTGCTACAACTAAATAACTCCATACGTCCTCTCTATATATAAACCTCCAGTGGCCCAGTGGATAAAGGCGTTCGAATAGTATTCAGAGGATTGCTGGTACGAATCCGTGCGATGGACTTGACAAAGAAAAGTAAAATAAAGTAGTGATCATGCCATCAGAGGGTTACCAGCTTCGCTACAAAAATAATTAAAAGTCGTCCAGAACATCCGACAAATTATACCGGCGTGTATACCGGACCGGTGCACGATAAATCTGATCAGGGTCCAAAGACCCGACGCCTATTGAAGGCGTGGGGTGCCAGCTCAGGTGTTTCCTAGTTCTCTGACCTTGGTTCTGGAGGCATCCGGGGCCGATTGGATGAAGGCGTCGGCTGGGAATTCGAGGGTTCCCGGTTCGAACCTGTGCGACGGACTAGACTAAGAATAGTAAAAAAGTAGTGATATTGCGATCGGAGGGTTGCCAACTTCGCTACCAAAATACTAGAATGTCGTCCAGAACATCCACAAAAAATAACGGCGTGTATATGGACTGGTGCACGATACATCTGATCGGGGTCCAAAGTCCCGTCGTATATGGGTGCCAGCTCAGGTATTGTCCTCGCCATCTGACCATGGTTCAAAAATGCAAGGCATCGCTCCCGGGTCTTTCCTTCGAGATATACGGAGCCCCAGTTGCTTAGTTGGTAAGGCTTTCAGCAACTATTCAGAGGATTGGTAGTTCGAATCCGTGAAATGGACTTGACATAGAAAAGTAAAAAGGTAGTGATCTTGCGATCGGAGGGTTGCCAACTTCGCTAACAAAATACTATAATGTCGTCCAGAACAACCACAAAAAATTAACGGCGTGTATACGGGACTGGTGCACGATACATCTGATCGGGGTCCAAAGTCCCGACGTCTATTGAAGGCGTTGGATGCCAGCTCAGAAGTTGTCCTCGCCATCTGACCATGGATCAAAAATGCAAGGCATCGTTCCCGGTCTTTCCTTCGAGATATGTCCCGAACCGTCGCCAATAGCCCACTGTTCAGCTCTAGTGCGACGTTTATTAACCAAACTAAACCAAACCAAACTGACCTTGGTTATAAAATAACGAGGTGCAAGTATGAATGTGTGTGTGTGAATGTGTATGTGGCTGTGACAAATCTCAATACGAGGACAGAAATAGGCAGCCGGAAAACGTATAAACCAAACCAAACAGACGTTGATGAAATGGTGACAATGCTTTATTTGAATATTATAATTAATTTTTAAGTTTTAACTTTAAATTTAATATTGTTTTAGTGTGTTAGGGTACCCTTTTACCTGGATCCTTTACTTCTGGATCCATCTACGCTGCCATATAAAGTATTTTTAAAGTATGCCTCACGCGTTCCAGGTACCTGGTGATGCTGGCGTGCTGGAACAAGGAGCCTAAAAAGCGGCCCAGGTTCACTTTGCTGTACGAGTATGTTAAACGCATACGACAGAGGATTCTCGACAGGCACCGAAAGGAGGGCGAATCGGAGAAGGTCCCTCCCCAGCACGAGGGGTACTACAACAGCAGGGAACTCTACCTCAAGATGGACGGGCTCGTACTCGACAAGGAAATACTGAAGGAATCGCACGGCGTGCAGAATGAGTACACAGATATAAGGAAGAACAATGAGACAACAGTTTGAGAACTTTCGAAGCTTTTAATATACCCTATAGGCATGGCCCGATTAGACATTGAAGCAAGGGGCCGCCTTTAAATGGGGGCCCCATTGCTCTCACATAGACCCTGGAACATCAAATCGAGCTTTTACATGCACTAGAATCCTTGTCCGTGAACGGCATTAAAATGAAACGTATTATAAATAATTTAACAAAATAGAGTAATAAGTAATATATTTTCCTAATGATTATATAAGAAAATAATAATATAATAATAATTCCTAATAATAATATAACAAAATAATAATATGATAATAATTCCTAATAATATAACAATATAATAATAATTCCTAATAATAATATAACAAAATAATAATATGATAATAATTCCTAATAATATAACAAAATAATAATAGAATAATTCCTAATATAATAATAATTCCTAATAATGATATAACAAAATAATATTATGATAATAATTCCTAATAATATAACAAATTAATAAAAAAATAATTCCTAATGATAATATAACAAAATAATAATTCCTAATGATAATATAACAAAATAATAATATAACAAAATAATAATATAACAAAATAATAATATAACAAAATATTAATATAACAAAATAATAATATCATAATAATTCCTAATAATGATATAACAAAGTATTATTATGATAATAATTCCTAATAATGATATAACAAAGTAATATTATGATAATAATTCCTAATAATGATATAACAAAGTAATATTATGATAATAATTCCTAATAATATAACAAATTAATAAAAAAATAATTCCTAATGATAATATAACAAAATAATAATATAACAAAATAATAATATCATAATAATTCCTAATAATAATATAACAAAATAATAATATAATAATAATTCCTAGTTAATATAACAAAATAATAATATAATAATAATTCCTAATAATAATATATCAAAATAATAATATAATAATAATTCATAATAATAATATATCAAAAGAATAATATATAAAATAATTCCTAATAATAATATAACAAAAGAATAATATAACAAAAGAATAATTCCTAATAATAATTCCTAATAATAATATAACAAAATAATAATATAACAAAATAATAATATAACAAAATAATAATATAATAATAATTCCTAATAATAATATAACAAAATAATAATATTACAAAATAATAATATAACAATATAATAATATAACAATATAATAATATAACAAAATAATAATATAACAAAATAATAATATCATAATAATTCCTAATAATGATATAACAAAGTAATATTATGATAATAATTCCTAATAATATAACAAATTAATAAAAAAATAATTCCTAATGATAATATAACAAAATAATAATATAACAAAATAATAATGTAACAAAATAATAATATCATAATAATTCCTAATAATAATATAACAAAATAATAATATAATAATAATTCCTAATAATAATATATCAAAAGAATAATATAATAATAATTCCTAATAATAATATATCAAAAGAATAATATAATAATAATTCCTAATAATAATATATCAAAAGAATAATATAATAATAATTCCTAATAATAATATAACAAAAGAATAATATAACAAAAGAATAATATAACAAAAGAATAATTCCTAATAATAATGTAACAAAATAATAATATAACAAAATAATAATATAACAAAATAATAATATAATAATAATTCCTAATAATAATATAACAAAATAATAATATTACAAAATAATAATATAACAATATAATAATATAACAATATAATAATATAACAAAATAATAATATAACAAAATAATAATATCATAATAATTCCTAATAATGATATAACAAAGTAATATTATGATAATAATTCCTAATAATGATATAACAAAGTAATATTATGATAATAATTCCTAATAAAATAACAAATTAATAAAAAAATAATTCCTAATGATAATATAACAAAATAATAATATAACAAAATAATAATGTAACAAAATAATAATATCATAATAATTCCTAATAATAATATAACAAAATAATAATATAATAATAATTCCTAATAATAATATATCAAAAGAATAATATAATAATAATTCCTAATAATAATATAACAAAAGAATAATATAACAAAAGAATAATATAACAAAAGAATAATATAACAAAATAATAATTCCTAATAATAATGTAACAAAATAATAATATAACAAAATAATAATATAATAATAATTCCTAATAATAATATAACAAAATAATAATATTACAAAATAATAATATAACAATATAATAATATAACAATATAATAATATAACAAAATAATAATATAACAAAATAATAATATAATAATAATTCCCATTGTAATTCCTAATAATAATTCCTAATAATAATATAACAAAATAATAATATAAAAAAAATAATAATATAACAAAATAATAATATAACAAAATAATAATATAACAAAATAATATTATAACAAAATTATAATATAACAAAATAATAATATAATAATAATTCCTATTAATAATTCCTATTAATAATTCCTAATAATAATTCTTAATAATAATATAACAAAATAATAATATAATAATAATTCCTACTAATAATTCCTAATAATAATATAACAAAATAATAATATAACAAAATAATAATATAACAAAATAATAATATAACAAAATAATAATATAACAAAATAATAATATCATAATAATTCCTTATAATAATATAACAAAATAATAATATAATAATAATTAATAATTATAATTCATAATAATAATATAACAAACTAATATTATAATAATAATTCCTAATAATAATATAACAAAATAATATGATAATAATTCCTAATATTATAACAAATTAATAATATAACAAAATAATAATATAACAAAATAATAATATAACAAAATAATAATATAACAAAATAATAATATAACAAAATAATAATATAAAAATTATAATATAATAATAATTCCTAATAATAATATAACAAAATATTAATATCAAAAATTAATAATATAACAAAATAATAATATAATAAAAATTCCTAATAATAATATAACAAAATAATATGATAATAATTCCTAATATTATAACAAATCAATAATATAACAATAATTCCTAATAATAATATAACAAAATAATAATATAACAAAATAATAATATAAAAATTATAATATAATAATAATTCCTAATAATAATATAACAAAATATGAATATCAAAATATTAATATCAAAAATTAATAATATAACAAAATATTAATATCAAAATATTAATATCAAAAATTAATAATATAACAAAATATTAATATCAAAAATTAATAATATAACAAAATATTAATATCAAAAATTAATAATATAACAAAATATTAATATCAAAAATTAATAATATAACAAAATAATAATATAATAAAAATTACTAATAATAATATCAAAAATTAATAATATCAAAAATTAATAATATCAAAAATTAATAATATAACAAAATAGATTAATAACTAATGTGGTCTACATGTTTTGATTTTTTTTATCTCCAATAGTCGAACAAATTTAACGCAAGTGGATTTTTTTTTACTCAAGTTTGTAATAAATTTATTTATGGTAAATTCAGTATCAAACTTTGTTAGAGGTATTGAAATATTTATATAAAAGGGGTGATTTGGGGGCCCCCTCAAAATGTAAAGTGTAAGCCTGTGCTTCTCATCCCTATTTTGTAATCAGGCCTGTCTATATGTCGGATATCAATGTTGATAACGGACAAGTGATGTGGATTCACTAGACCAGTGGTTCAAGAAAAGTGATCCGCGGGTCGATGTTATGGGGTCCATGGGGTCATGGGGTTATGGGGTCCATGGAGTCCCAAAGTAAAAATGGTTAAAATGCACTGAACAGTTACTCTTGTAGATACAGTTCGGAAATCAGTGCAGTAACTAACTTAAGTGACTATGACAATGTTTTCATGTGAGTGTTAAATGTACAAGAAAGAGACTAAAAGTAATGAAACTACTGATTGTGCTGTTACCTTTTCCATGTGTATTTGTTGGGTTAATTGGTATCCATATCTTCATATTAAAATCCGCACCAACTTTAAAATTTCAATTGCAACACCCAATCTTGATTCAATATTCAGAATCTACGACAAAATTTATTGTTAATTATCAATTTGCAAGTCATTTGGTTAAGTAGTTTTTTAATTATGAATATCGAAAGTTTAAAACTCGTAATGTTAAACGAATTTCTTAAACTTTTAATCATATCTTTCGAAATAATAATTTTATTAATCTGATATTTTTATCTGTGTTACTTCTAAACGACCCAAATAAAATACACTAACTTTCATTATTTATATGTATATTTTTTAATTTTATTTAAATTAGGATATTAATATTTATGAAATTGATGAATAGCAACCATGCTATATTTTGATAGTGATGGATTCAGAAAAACGCTTTATATGCATATCTAAAATTTCATGATTTTCCTCTTTGTAGTCTTTGTGCTATATTAAAATGTGCATCAAATGATCAATTCAGGGGTCATAAACACATTTAAATCTACAGAACTTAATAGAAATCTTCACTAATTTTGAGAATTAAAAGCGCTGTGATCGCGTTGGCATAAAATTTTAAATTCTTATATAAAGGCGAGTGGTATACGGTAGTTGGGGAATAATGACCACGGGTAAAGAAGAACCACGGCTATCCCCAAAACATTTTCTACCCGCGTCCTTCATTTCGTAGTCCAACTAAAACTTTGTTCAATGTGAAGGTAGCCCCACAAAAAAGATCGATACATATTGTCTAATATATCTGCATATAAATGTAGGATATTAACGAAAATTTATATTTAGATTACTTTTAGGGCGGGGAACATTTCTACGCTATCAAAAGTAGGTGTGGCTATTAAAATTTTTTAAATTGGTGCGGATTCGAGTATGAAGATAGTCCTTTATGCAAATTTTTTGTATATCAATGTATAGTAGGCTTTATTCCCTACAAAATGGTATATTAAGTTCAGCTCTACTATGAAGACTAACTAAATAACCATTGGTGGTTCGTTTGTTTTTCCCCGGCTGTACATTACAAGTAAGACATTTTTGTGTCCATATTCTTAGTAAAAGTTGTGTAAAACTAAAATAATTATGAACCAAAATAAAAGATTATATATATAAACCAAACCGAAAGATTTCACTCAGTCCCATACAAATCGAAAATCAGTGCAGTAACTAACTTAAGTGACTATGACAATGTTTTCATGAGTTTAATTAAGTGTTAAATGCACATAACAAATAAAACACTATAAATAATAATGTAATTAAACTTCTGATTGTGGTGTAATTTTTTCTATGCATTTGCTATGTAAATTTGTGTCTATATTCTTAGTAAAAGCTGTGTAAAATAAAAATAACTTATAAAATTAATTTCAGGATTTTTTTTTTACTATCTTTATTTTAATGTTATTTTTTCACTCAGTTTTTTGCATTTACATATTTAGTTACTTCCTTTCTCAAACCCCAGGCTGAGCAACCTATTATAGGGCCCCATCACCAAGTGGGGAACACCAAGTAGGTCAGTCTGGAGATTGGAAGTTTACCTGTTCCCCAATGCAACCCTTAGGGTTTTTCCACTTCAAGTGAGATCTTTTGGCACATTAGATTTTTTGACGGCGTGTGGAAACTTGTGTGACTGACTGTCGAATAGAGTGGTGAAATGCAACACCGAGATGAAGCCGTTGCTAGTCAATCGCATGTTCGCCATGTTGAAAAACAGTCTGATCAGAAGCGATGAATACGCTTTCATTGAATTCTTCAAAAACATTACTTACCTTTTGGCAACCTTGATTTACGATAGCGGATTGTGGAAACTTCTGCGTAAGACTGCATAGTTGAAATAACAGCCCGAGCAGAGGCGTTGAACATCACTTCGTTTTTCTACTAAAACATTACTTTCCTTTTTGGCAATTCTGATTTTCGATAGCGGATTGTGGAAACTTCTGCGTAAGACTGCATAGTTGAAATAACAGCCCGAGCAGAGGCGTTGAACATCACTTCGTTTTTCTACTAAAACATTACTTTCCTTTTTGGCAATTCTGATTTTCGATAGCGGATTGTGGAAACTTCTGCGTAAGACTGCATAGTTGAAATAACAGCCCGAGCAGAGGCAATGAACATCACTTCGATTTTCTTCTAAAATTTTGCGTTAGGAGAACTGTGGCTCCGTTTGGCTGTAAATTAGTACTTCCCTTCCAACTGCCTAGTAGGGCATTGAACTGTTCAATTCATAAGGAGGGCTTTTTTCACAGCTCATTGCAAAGAAAAGCAGCTGGTTGGGGGAGTGGATATTTAACTGCGATTGTCCTTATTTCCCGACGTAAACGCGCAATCTCACGGCGCATTTTCACGATAACTTATGTTGTTTTTCGCGCCTTAATTTGTTTTATTATTTCTCACACGTTGAAATACACTTCGTTTCTCTTCTTGACTTCGCGTAGGGAGAACATTAACTCCGCTTAGTTGAAATTAGTACTTCCACTCTGACTGCTTAGTAGGGTAATGATCAGTTTTCATTCATAAGTTGGGCATTTTTCACGGATCATTGCATGGAAAAGTAGTCAGCTCCGGAGGTGAACATTTTACTGCGATTTTCTTGATTTCCCGATGCTAACGCGTTTTTCTTGGCGCATTTTTCAGTTAATTTTAGCTGTTTTTACCGCAATTTATAAATATTTCATTTATTACTACTTTTTCCGTTCTCAGTGCTTTTTGCAATTTTTTACTTTATTTTAAGAGGACTTGGTACCCTTTGATTTGAGAAAATCGATGAAAATATCAATTTTTATTTTTTTTGCTTAAAATATGCTCTTATACCTAAAGTTTATTATTACAAAGTTTTGAAACGATTTGATAATTATAAATGTAATTAAAATGCGTTTCATTACTCTCATAGCACTTAAAATGCTACGTCCATTTCGATGTTTACATTTTTGACGCAACTGCTTTTCGTCATTTATTTAAGGAAAAATCAGCTAAGAACAAGTTGAACGTGTTTATCTGTGACTGTATCTATCACATCACGTGTTTGTTTACTTTTTTTTTACCGTGGTTTGATATAATTTTAAATTTGAAGGTACAAGGAGACGTATTTGCCAAAGGCGACGTATTTAACAAATGTAATAACATGTTTTTGCTATTGTCAAAGCATATTCTAAAGTCTTTTATGGTATGGAATATGTATGTTTAATGAATTCAGTTGTATTAGTATGGATTCTAACACAAAATTAGTCTAAAACAATATTTTAAACACTATTATTTTGATTTTAACAGATTTTTCTCCAAAATTTAGTTTTATTATCATTTTAAAACTGAGTACACAATAGTGATTTAATATACTCCAATTAAATAATAAAAACCGGAATTTTATATGTATGCAAGTAGTTATAAAATTAATTATGTGTAAAGAAAATATCAAATGTATTCCTAGAGTTATTTGAATTTGAAATGTTTAAACCGATTTATCTCAGTTTGTGTTTTTTGCATATGCCACGGTATTTAAAATAGGAATACTTTCTCACATATTATTCAAATGACTTGATTTTTTTTCTGAAATACCAGTATAACCTATTTAAAACAATCAAGGATGGGTTTTGCAAAATAATGAAAAGAAAAAAAGTTAAAAATTAAAAAGTAGACTAAATCATGTTTTTTTCCATTTTTTGCATATACATCGACATTTTATTTTTTTTCTCAAGAACTAAATCAGTTATTTCAAATTCGATCCTTAAAGTTATAAAGTATAGTACAGTGAATGTAAGAAAAAAAATTCTTTACAAAATTATAAAAACTGAAAGAGAAAAACCATTTTTAAAACAGTTCAATTTTTTAAAAAAAAATTAAATTTTGTAAAATATACTCATAAAAATAATTTTTTTGTTGCTAAAATCATGTTATATAATAATAACCTTCAATAATATGTGTAAAATATCTATGTAAATTATTTAATAAAAAAATTATTCCAAGGGTACCGAGTCCTCTTAATGTGATCGCTCACGTTTTTCGCTTTAGTTGTCCCAAAATACTTAGATTTATTTTCATTTAATAGTTTTTTATTTGCGATTCATGTTTAATTATTACTGCTTGCTTAAGTTTTGGGGGTTCTGGTCTTTGTTGGGGTGTCCGCCCTGTGCTGTCCTGGCGTGAGTGGGGGTGGGGGTGTTCGCTGACTGTTTGATTGAATGAATGGTTTGTGAACGCACGCATTTCGTTGATCATTTTCGATTAATATACTTAGATTTTCTCTCAGATTAGTGGGTTATAGTCCGTAACTGGACCCAGGTACCCAGTGACAAAACATTTCGTCGATTAAAACGTATACATTCCCAATGAGCTTATTTGGAAAAGAGGTGTCCTTGATCCTATTTTAGAACTAGGGGTCCATGATCTAATGGTAATTTGGAGCCTCTGGACTAGACATCTTTCCTTTCTCTCCATTAAAGTTTTCCTCCCATGGAAGACAGAACAGAATGGAGGTGCGCTCAATAAGGTGGGCCGAAAAAAGTAAGTTTTTTTTTTTGCTATCACATTCTAATAGTGCGGAAAAGTTGCCTCGTGCATTAAAGCTAATGTGTAAGACATGTCTTCCCATTAGTTGATATCTTTTGCCTATCCAAGGGTTTCAAAATCTCTAAAACGGTAAAAAAGTGGGCTTTTTTTATATAAAAAATTGAAATGTTTACAATTGCGTTCCAATAGTGCACAAAAGTAATCAAATATTTTAATATTAACCCTTTGGGTACATTTGACGAGTGAGACTCGTCATCTGCTTACTTGCGCGAAGTTACGGTGGACGAGTCTGGTTCTGCGTCACCCCCGCCAGTGGGCGTTGATTGCAAACAATTTGTTGTAGGGTCGGTCAAGAATGGGATCAGTTGATCAAATTAAATCCGTCCCATGGGCATAAAAATCTTCAAATAATTCATTACTCAAAGGGTTAATGGTAAAAGGTTTAGTTAGATCAATACATATCTTATGCATTTCCAATGAGAGTCAAATATCATAAAAAACACTTAAATTATGACATTTTGTCAAAATACCGACTTTTGTAGTTATTGTAACAATTTCATTCTAAGGCCGCTTTTACATTTAATGACACGGCACCTATAAATCGTGAACAATCGCGAAGGGACGACACAACGTTTTATCGTATCGTCTGATGGTCAGCTTTTCATTGCACCGATATCGTTCGCCGAAAACGACAATTTTTACATTCAGTACCTGTTTGTCTGTTGCCGAGAGCACGTCTATTCTCGATGTGGCGCATCGCAACAAATTACATTATAACAAACTGCGATTGTTGTATTTGCTGCATTTAAGGAGAAAGAAGAGATCAATAACAAAACGCTTCTGGGTGCAGTGGCGGCGATTGGGTGGTAAAAGTGGGGGGGCAAGATCAAGATGAAACAATGTGTTATGGGGCGGGATAATAAAAATATTGACCACCAAAACAATGAATATTGAATATTTATATTTACTCTTTGTTTTGAGTTATTTAAAGAAAGGATATTATCTTAAAATAGGTACAAGACGCCCAGGTCGATTATTAACCCATTTCCGATTATTTCTCCCCCCCCCCCCCTTTTTTTTAAAGGATACGGACTGTTGCAAAGAATCTAATTAATATACTTATTGACCGACCTCCAAAGGGATAGCCAAAATACTAGAATGTCGTCTAGAACATCCACAAAAAATTAACGACGTGTATACGGGACTGGTGCACTTTAAATCTGATCGAGGTCCAAAGTCCCGACGTTTATTGAAAGCGTTGGATGCCAGCTCAGGTGTTGCCTCGTCATCTGACCATGGTTCAAAAATACGAGAAGTCGTTCCCGGGTCTTTTCTTCGAGATAGGCAAGAACCGTCGCCAATAGCCCACAGTACAGCTCTAGTGCGACGTTAATTAACCAAAACCCAAAGGGATAGGTATCCTTTCCATTTGTGTCAGTGTTGAAAATAAAATAAGGAAAATTTTATCTTCTCACCCTTCCATTTCCCAGAAAATGTCCTGCAGCAGTTACAATTCTACATTTGTGGTGCGACTTTTGCCAGCTCGGGTGTTGTCCTCGTTATCTGACCATTGTTCAAAAATACAAGCATTGTTCTCGGGTTTTTCCTTCGAGATGGGTCCCGAACCGTAGGCAATAACCCAATATGAAGTTCTGGTGCGCCGTTATTTAACCAAATCCGACTTAACGATCGAAATTCCCAACTCAACAGTGCTAAAAATTCCCAGTTCCAATTTATCGACATTTTTAACTTTTTTATAAATTAGGTAATATTAAACAGTTCTCTAAAAAGTATTGATTTGTTGCACGCATGTTCCAATTCAGTGTCCGTTCAGAGGTCTAATTTAAATGTAATCTTACAAGTTGGGCAATTTCTAATCTTCCATCGCTTCCATTTTCTAAAAGCATATTCTAAAAGCGGGTGGGGGGGGGGGGTTCAGTGACTAAGCAACGGATTCCTTTAGGTACCTTATCCCTTATCCCCCCCCCAAGGGGTGGAAAGTACCGTTACCTTAAGATATCCGTTCCTTTTTTAGGGGTCTCCCTTAGAGGGGAGAACTTAACCCCCCCCCCAAAAAGTCAACCTTCTTACCCCCCCCCCCAAGAAATACGTTGGCATTGACAGCAACAGTTGTCACTGTCATTAACTACTTTTAACAGTTGTCAATAACTATGTATTTTTTAAATTAGTAAATCCCCGCCTAATTCCGAAATAAAATTACAGAACAAATTTAAAGTTTGAGAATTCTTATAATATATGTGTGGTAATGATTAGTTAGATAATTTATAGTTATGTTAATTTAAAGATCTAATAAGCGTTTTAGTCGACTAAAAAAGTAAAGAATAATATAAAGGCTACATGAGCTAAAGTATTGTGGGAGTCAAAAGACTCGACATTGCATGGTACTGTGCAACACAATCGACACTGCTAATTTTAAATTAAACATTAAATATACTTAATTTAATTCAAAGGAAATTATTTACTTATTACCAATAAATATTAACTACCATTAGTTAAATTTAAATTGTAAAGGTCATTTTAATACAAAGATCTAAAAAAACAAGAAATTTACCAACTTAACAGCGCCAGGTGTTGTCCTCGTTATCTGACCATGGTTCAAAAATATGACGCATTGTTCCCGGGTCTTTAATTCAAAATGGGCCCGAATCGTCGCCAATAGTCCAATATTCAGCTGTAGTGCGGCGACGTTCAATACAGTGTGCGTTCAGAGGTCTAATTTACAAGTTGGGCTAAAAAGGACTCCAGACTATTGGGGGGGAGGGGGGGGGGGAGGGGTCGACCCAAGTAAAACCGCAAATCACACAAATCACAAACAGTAATAAAACATATTTATTATGTTATAATGTAAAAAAAAACTCAGACGTTCGGCGCCTATAGATTGCGCAATACTACATATTTATGGTCCTGGGTTTAAGTCAAAAAGGCAATTACAAAAAGTAAAAAAAAAAAAAAAAGAGAGAAAGCTAAATAATAATCAAAGAAGAGCAGGTGCTGGGCCAATAAATTAAAAACTATTATAGAAAATATGGGAGATGGTTTTGCTTTAGAATAAACTGGCAACTTATAATGAAGTATTTTAAGGCTAACGAAATTATGTGGTCACTTTCACATAGCATGTTTTGGAGCATCTTTGGTTATACGACCTGACAATCTTTTCCCTTTTGTTATCTTTATTTTTATTTCATATTAAACCTCACATGACGACATCGGGTTTCTGTTTCAATACCCCAAGCTTTCAAAATCCCCCCCCCCCCCAATAAAAATATATATATATTTATGATTTTTACAGAAATTCGGTTTTTACATTTTTTTTTTACTTACAATGGGAGGGGTTTGAACCTCCTGGACTCCCCCCCCCTTGTGATTTAGTTTTAAAAAGTGCAATATTAAAAAAGTGCGGGGGCAACATCCGAAAAAAGTGCGGGGGCAACCGCCCCCCCTTGCCCCCCCGAATCGCCGCCACTGTCTGGGTGCATGATATCATCAAAGCAAGACATGTTGAAGGAGATTTTTATGTTTTATTTGAACGTCTACAAAAAGCTAGAGCTAACCACTAGAGCTGCACAGTGGGCTATTGGCGACGGTTTGACTAAATAATGCCTCCCATGCCTTTTCTCGAACAATCTTGTTCTTGTAAAATTCATCTCGCTTATCCCAAATACAGGTCTTTACTTCCACTAATTCACACATGTTCACAATATCGAACTTAAAAGCCATATTGATAATATAAATAAAAAAAACAGTAGACTATAGCAGACGGCAACAAGTTTTCGGAAACAAACTCAAAATGTCCTCACGATGAAGTAGGGAAGGCGCGAGCCCACGATAAAACGTTCCGATAAATTTTATCGTCTGATCGGCAACGACAATATCGTTATCGTATCGGCTAGTGAAAAAGCGCACGGCTTCGTATGTGTATTTTACGTATCCCGATATAGTGCCACTGAAGTCGTATACGATTTATCGGTGTCGTGTCGTTAAATGTAAAAGCGGCCTAAGGATATGTACTGATCTGAATAATTTTTTTTAACTATTTATATGGAATATAATTGCGCACTATAAAAACGTAATTGTAAATATTTATATATATTTTTATAAACTAGAGGTCTTCGCCAACCCCCCGATGGATTCCTATGCAATCTTCTTTGGTTTGCTTCGCAAACCAATACTGGCTTCATACAAGAAATTTCCCAACTTAACAATTTAAATTCCTAACTAAACTGTGCTAAAAATTCCCAGTTCCAACTTATCATCATTTTTCAACTTTTTTATATACCAGGTAATATTAGGTAAAAAGTTCTCTCACAAGCATTGATTTCTTGTGCCCATATTCCAATGCAGTATCCGTTCTGATATCTAATTTAAATGTAATCTTACAAGTTGGGCAATCTCTAGCTTTCATTTTTTAATGATATTAGTTTTCTTCAGGCAACAAATTTTCCAACTCGGGGATTTTTAGAAGTTTAAATTCCCAACCAGGTTATTTCATGTGAATAACCCACGAAACATGTGTAAACAAGCGACAGCATAAATGAGCCAACTTTTACTCTAATCGCCAACTTTTTTTTGAAACTACTAAATACGTAAGAAAATTAGTGCGAAAAATAATATATATATTAAATTATGGAAAACTGGGTTGCCATATGTGTTCCCTTTTCCAATCTAATAACATTAAAAAAATATTTATAGTACTTTACATAAATTGCTGCATCTAATTTAATTTTCATGATAGAATTTTAATCTTAATACCATACAAGAAAGAAGAATTTTTCGGACGTAACCATATTTTTTAAATGGGATAACAATGTATGTTTTAACTACTTATAGCAGTTTTCATTTTTCACTTTTGAAAAAACGTGCAAAATTGGTGATTTTTTTAGACATTTTATCAGTTGTTTAAAAATTTATAACTACCAAACTAAATCGAATTTTCAAAAACGCTCTGGACAATTTGTAGCAAATAGTTCAAACTATTCCCTGAATTTTTTATTTATTCTTTTGTTGAAAATTGGATGACAAATATTCAAAAATATATGAAGTTTCGAAATTTTATTAAATTATGAATTTAACATTAAACGACGTCTAAAATACTAATTGCAATGAAATATATATATATTAACCTTATTCCTCAAACATTTTTTAACAAACTGACACAATTTCATAATTTTAGGACATTTACTTTTTGAGATGCGTGCGGAACAACGAGAAAAAAAGTCGCAAATTCAAATATTCTGAATATTTGCAAAAAAATATTGCTTCTTCACTATTTTTAATACTAGCTTAATTAATAATATCTAATTTAATTGTAAAGATAGAAATACTCGTATAATCTTTATGACATCGGAAAGATGAAGTTTTAGAAAACATTAAGATATTTTTTTAATAAGAAAATATATAATTTTAAATTTCTTATAGCAGTTTAAAAATCACAAATAAGTGGAGCGTGTTTAAATGTTTAAAAAATTTATAAATTCAAAACTAATTCGAATTAAAAAAAAAATGCTTATTTGGATTTCCAGTTCAAACCTATTCCTGCATTCCGTAAAAAAAATTGGATCTCTCCTCTTCAGAGTGTGTCAGAAACTTGACGGACACAATTCCTTGTAAACGAAAGTTTAGGAAGGCGACTTTAATATTAAATAAATTCTAAACTAATAAACGTATTGAAACAAAAATATATTCGTCTTATTAATTAAACATTTCTTAACAAATTCACCTAATTTCGTAATTTTAGGATTTTTACTTTTTGAGGTACGATCTGAATAACAGCGAAAGAATTAAAAATTCCCTCTAGGGCTTACTTTTTTAAAAAAATAGGGAAAATATTATTTTATTGTATGATTTTTTAACCGGACTCTCCCTTCCAATATGTGTATTTACTCGACAATTGTTTCTAAAGGGATCCCATTTTTAACCGACTGCCCAGCGCGCCCACCAAAAATCTAAAATAAAACCGCCAGAAATTTTAAATTAAAACCGCCAAATCGAGAGGTGATCAATTCAACCATTATGTATTTTTTTTGTGTATGTTCACGCAAGATTTCGGTTCTACTTCAGATATTTGCACATTTTTTTTGTTGTTGTTGGATAGGGGATATTTCCTTAGGAGCATTTTGAAAAAATATTCGGTTTTCCGGCATTTAACTATCAGGAATTCTCATTTAACCGGAGCGTTTGAAAAAACAATATTGGCCGATTTCGAAAATTCTTTTTTTATTGGATAGAAAAAAATCCACTTAGGCAAAATCTGCAAAAAAATAATCGGTTATCCGGCTGTTATATCTCCGGAAATGTCGATTAACCGGAATTTTTTTTTTATTTTATCCGCTTTCATAATATTTTTATTGTTTAACAGAAGTTATACAACAATGACATTTAGTTTAACCAGCATTTATTGCCATTGATAGGAATTGTTTTACAATATACGTTGTAGCACACAAGTTGCAACGCACAAGTTGCAACTTGAATTTCTAGGTGAATAATAAGAGGGGGCGAAACCCCTGGCTAAATTAAAAACTAAAAAGGGAAAAATAAAATAATCTTTCTAGAAAAAAGAAAAACCGACTTTAAGAAAAATGCTCTAAAAAGTAAAAAATAATTTTTAATATTACGAATGAGTTGAAAAAATTGAATTATTGAATATCAATTTTATACTTAGTACATTTTTTGAAGTTGGTGCCAATTTACAAAAATCATACCTAAATTTTGGCGCTGATTTCAAAAAGTTGTGATAAGTATGAAATTGATATTCAATAATTAAATTTTTCAACTCATTCGTAAAATTAAAAATTATCTTAATCGCGTTTCGAAGAAATGTGCGTGAGTAAGATTTTTTTTAGCAGTTATTATATTTATTAAAAATCGACTCTTCTATTATTCCGTCCCTATATTCCATAGAGATGACAATAGGGGGAAAAAAAGCTTATTTACACACCTGTCGCAACTTGGATTGCCGATTTGAAAAGATGAAAGTGTTATAAATCTAAAATTGTCCCGATGTCAGGATGCTGTTGGTAGTGACACAATGCATCCTTCCACACTGTGCTTCTTTGAAAAGTACGGGGATATTTCCGTTTCCTCGCATACGTACAATGTGAAATATCGGTAATTAAAGGCCAATACATTTCTGATTATCGAGTCAGATACAATGATAGGAACTTGGAATACTTCTACAGCTGAGTATTGTCGTTAACGGAATTCTAAAATAGTAAGTATTTTTTTAAGTATTAATGGTACAGTAGATTTTCGAAAGAGCCAAAATATCGGAATGTTTATTTATTGCTAAGAATACAATCTACAACTTAAGATATCATGGCTCATGTGTATTTTCATTAACCCTAGAATATCAAACATATATTTAGGGGTTTATGACATTTGTCAAATGTTTTTTTTAAAAAAAGGGGGGGGGGTTGAGGAATTTCAATTTGAACAAACACTGTAAAAAATGTGCTTAAATATGAGTACATGGACGTACTCGTTTTTCTTTGAGTACAACAGCATCGAAAATGAGCGATCCCATACTCAAATTTAAGTAATCGTAATTTCGCAAAAATGAGCAGTGTGGTTTAATAATGCTAATATCAGCTTCTGTTCCAGCCATCTTACTTCACAAAGCGACCTGACACACTTAAAATAGTTTTTCAGAAGATGTCTTTCCACATTATGTGATGTCGATTGCTTAAATGGAAACTGAGTTAGAAGGCGGCGTAGTCTTTACAGTGTCGCCAATAGCCCAATTGTGGTGATATAGTGTGTGTGGTGATATCAAATATATTACTACCACTTTAAAAGTTTATTATAACTCGATATATAATTAAATATGCATTTTTACTTTAATGGGGATAATTTTTGCGATTACCTAAATAACACTTCTTAAACGTTTGTGTAAGAAGTCATGTTAAAAAAGCTCGAAGGTTGCGGTTCATACAACAACCAGATTGGAACATTTAGGTCCGTTGTACACGGACGCTGTTTACGCGCGTTAGCTTTTGCAGACGGTTCTGCAATCTGTGGATACCACTGAACTGTAACTGCTGGAAGGCTCAAACCTTGTTTCCTCTATGGGCGCGTTGAAACCAATTGAAAGCAGCCATGCTATGCCCTAATATTTTTTTTAAGTGATTTAGTGGTGTTTTTTAATATCATACCATTGTAGAGATATTAAATGTGTATAAATATTATATTTTCTTCTGATAGAATTAATTTTTATATTGCCAAACAGTTTTTGCTCTTGCTTTGTAACTACTTCGACATTGACGTGCAAATGACTTTCTATTTTAATAGTTGATTGCATTAAAAATGGGTTTCAAAAGAAAACAGAAAAAACTTCAGCCAAAAGCAATACATGTCGGCTTATTTTAATATGACAAATATACGAAATATTGCGGTAGCAGAGAAAGTGGGTTACATCATGGCTGCCTCTACATCGGCTTCAAGTCAACAAAATGTATTGCCCTATCCAGAAGTTATAGTTAGAGATCAGTGCGTTTATCCAGTGACTACAAACATGATGGACGTAATATCACGTCGTATTTACCAGAAATGAACCCATTTTTTTAAATTTATTAATCAAATGGCGCTCAAGCCATTTTTGTCATTATAAAGTCGTTTTCATTGTTTGGAATTTTAAAACATTTTTCAATTTATATTATTTAAAGTAATAATTCTTTTTTAATTCATTGGCAGTAAATCAATTTTAAGAAGTGCCTCAAACCATTGAAGTATTTTTAAGAATTTAAAAATTGGATGCTTTGCTAATAAAAATCGGAAATCCCTGGATGTGAAATCACGTCCATGACCGTCAAATGACGTGATATCACGATCATGACCGTCATGACCGTGGGTTCAAATTAGAGAGTTGTTATATTAAATAGAGAGCGCCTTCAATGCCAGACTCTCGTAAGGCCGCGGTGTCAACATTCAAAAGAAAAACCCACATCACGTGGTTATAGCACTGCCACATTTGGCGTTCAGACATTTGCAGGAGTTTCAAAATTTGGCGCACTTTCTTCTTTTTTGGTGATAAGGAGTTCTGCCTTCTTAACATATATGTACGTATTTACTTATTTTCGAATAATATGCGCTAAATATTTCTTCTTCATTAATGAAACGAAAATATTTTATTTGTGTTCAATACTCGAAGAAGCGAAACTCTTTATATTTCTCCAGTTTTATTGTTTATATTTTCTTATTGAAGTATATAAAACAATAGTTGAAAGAACATCGCTTATGGTAAATTTTTTACATTAAAACGTAATGCAATTATTTCAAAACTACAAAGTAAGAAAAATCTTCTTAATATATCTGTTAAACTTCCTTAAATTATGCCACTTGTTAAAAAAAAACGATATTTAATGGAAAATTAAACACAAAACCATATTACAATACTTCGATCTCGTTTAGTTCTTAAAGTCGCCAAGGCCTGCCACGTAATATTGGCGCATGAGTGAATTGGCATTTTCACATATCACGTGGTTTCAATGATGGACACACGGAAATCAGCATTTTTATTCCTCTATTTGTATCATTACTCTATGGTTCAAATATTCCATTTTACAATACTATGACCATCACATGAACAATCCTCCCACCTACACAAACATCCATACGTTAGAGGCAACAAAAATATAAATGTTTAACAGTCTGTTCATAAATGGCAGCATAATCAACAGCTTGTTCACAAAACCACGTTAGAACGAATTATTTTGAACGCATTAATAAAAATATGTTGATATTCCTGAGATGAAAGTCACTTCCCAATGAAATTCTCTTTCTTGAGATTTGTTCTGTAAAAGGGATCTTTAATCTACAGAAATAATATATACTAGCATTCTTGTGCGATAATTGAGGGTTTGCTGCAAAAAGGATGTAGCTCCAACCTACGGGAATTTGGAGTTACATGTACTCTCTTGTGGTAAAAAAAAAGCTTGTTCGTTCGGTACTAGAAATATGTAGATCCAATCGTTAGTTCTCGCATTACTCGAGAAATGGATATGTCTGTCTCATTAGTTTATTGCAATATGGCGGTAGCTCCTGGAGCTACTGCCATTTTCCCCAAAACGACTGCAATTCAGCAAAATTCAGTTTTAAATTACTTTAATAAAAAGAACAAATGTGAAGTTGAACGTGACAGCAGTACAAGCACTACTGTTTCCATTCAAGAAAGCTTGTCTGTTTGCAATCTACGCCACAGAATTTTGAAAATCGCGCAAGTATACGTTTAAATATACCATTATCTTGATTTTTAGCATTTATATATCATATTTCGAAATCTTTTACATCATTCATATTATGCGATTGTTCTTCAATTTAATTTAGCATTAATTGTTCAATTTATAATTTAATTTCAAACTATTATTGGAAAATTTATTCGTATTTCAGTAATCATTGATATTCGTCTCCCTGTTTGGCTTTCATTTCAAATATAATATTTAAATTTTCCCCGCTTTCATTCGCTTCATCTGTTCACCGCCCGCTTGGCAAAATGCCAGATGTGGTTTCTCGCCAACGTTGGCTTACTTTTACTCTTGTTTTGGCAGTTAGTTAAAAATAATTTGAAAACAGAATCCAAAATACTCAATATACATTATTGTTGTAAACATTTTATTATAAACGGGGGGGGAGGAGGGGGGCGCGATGAAAATTGTGATTGAAAACTGGGCCGCGAATACTGAAAGGTTGAGAATCGCTGCAGTAGAGTCTTTGGTTCTTTTACGTTTTGTGGTTCTACGATGGACTACAACCACATAACGCAACAGATGATCCGGACGTTGCAGAGGGGGAGTGTGATGATTAAAAATGTATTTTTCTATTTTTAAAGCCAAGTTATATGCTATATTTCAATTGAAGTTTTCTTTACATAAAATAATATTATAGTAAATTCTATTTTTTTGTGAAATATTTTTCATAGAGGTAGACAGAGCATCTATTTGGTTGCAAGAAAGAGGTAGCTCCAATAATCCAACATTATATATATATATATATATATATATATATATATATATATATATATATATATATATATATATATATATATATATATATATATATATATATATATATATATATATATATATATAATACTATTAAACGAGCAATGTCACTATGTTTGTTCGTTTGTTTGTTTGTTTGCACAATCTCCAAATCCGCTCTAACGATTTTCACGAAAATTGATGTATTACCAATTTTCGGGGTAAAAATTCGATTGGGATAGGTTTCATCTTCGAAAAATTTCATTTAGAGGGTGAAATAAGTAGATTAAAAGTTCCACTTAACTCTTTCCATTGCAAATTATTCATCGCGTATAAGTTAATAGGTTATATAGCAATAACCGCTAAACGTTATTTAATTCGTCATATGTTATTTTAATTTAAAACGTGTAAAATATTTTGATGAGATATTTTTATTTGAGTTTTTATTCTAAAATAGTGTTATTTTTTTCTCATAAATAAACGAAGTAAACGTTATTTAATTCGTCATATGTAATTTTAATTTAAAACGTGTAAAATATTTTATGAAATATTTTCATTTGAGCTTTTATTCTAAAATAATGTTATTTTTTCTCATAAATAAACGAAGTAAACGTTATTTAATTCGTCATATGTTATTTTAATTTAAAACGTGTAAAATATTTTGATGAGAAATTTTCATTTTACTAATTATTCTAAAATAAAGTATTTTTTGCTCTCATAAATAAACAAATGAAACATCATTAAATTAAAATTAGAATTGGAAAATCGTTTGCGTTTTCAAATAAAGATAAAACATATTCTAATAACGTGACTTTTTCGTCTACTAAATGACTTTTTCGTCTACTAAATACTATAAGTTTTCTAATAAAATCGAAGTTTGAACATATTTAATCCTGTGATTTTTTACTTTGTTTATGCGCGTGACGTCATAAATGGAATACACAAGAGCAAGTTTTTAAAATCCCGTATAAGAATATATCGTTAGGGAAACCATGTAGGTTTTGTTTATATTCCATGTAAAATGGATTATGTATATCCACAAATAGAACATGGAATTTTCAATTTAATAAATGTTTGATTAGATGCAATTTCGTTTGATTTGCTAAGTATTTATATTTTAATGGAATCAATGGAATTATGTTTTATTAAATTAACGTTATGTGTTATTTATAAAATATATATTTATTTACATTTAAAATTAAAATTTGTTCTACATTGTTATTTGATAAGTTTTATTTTACCAATCGTTTATAAATGCTTTTCCAGCTTTTATATTCCAATGGAATTAATTTAAAGAAGTTTTATTAAATTAATTTTACGCAATATTTAAAAAGGTAAAAAAATAATTTTATACATTTAAAAAACAGTTTTTTTCTATAGATCATCGGCATTTGATAGGTTTTATTTTACCAACTGTTTATATTACTACTATTACAGACTACTATTACTGATAGCATTAAACGAGAAACAGAATTTTTTTGTAAGTTTTCCAGTTTTGAAGATATGTTTTAGAAATTTTGAAAAAATGAAGCGTTCCCGGAAATTCGCATTTGTTTACTATGGACACTTTGTACTGGTTTCTGCTGACATGACGTCTAATTAACATGACGTCTTTAAAGATATAAGAAACTGCATGCGCATTTGTTATTGGTTGACGGCGACTACGTGGTTTGTAATTCACCAATCAGAGGCTAATCGACCATGCGTTTTTGTTAATCATTCAAAATTTTAATATCCAGACCATGTCATGCATAGTGTATATAAAATAAGTTTGGTATTAATTCCACATTCTAATGAGTAAATAATTACTGAAAAAGTTAAATAGTTTCAAATGCTAATTTTTTTCTGGAAAACTGATACCAATAAATTTGTCCCATTCTGAATGTAAAAGCAACGTTCATATGACCTTTTGATGTTGTTCTTTTTATGTAGTATTTATTTTTAAATTTGAAACGACAGATAATCGCTCAAAATTTGTTTGTGATATTTTCATAATGAATGTAATAGCGTAGAAAAATTGCGCGAGGTCGATCCTTATCTCTACCTAATTTAATTTGAAATAATTCTTGATAGTAAATTGTATTAGTTAGTAATAATTTAATAATGAACTGTTTCTTGGATTACGTAAATAAGTTTTGTTTCAAGCAGAGAGGGATTGAAAATGAGTAATGAGGTTTTACAATAGAACAACGGAAAAAGGGTTTAAATTTTTCATTAACCAAATTTAAATTCACTTTTAAATGTAAATTTGAAATTTACTATATATGTGTTTTAAAATTGATTTACTTTGTTATTTCAAATAATTCTTCTTTATTGAAAGATTTGTTCGAAAACACCTGCCTAATTAAATATGAAATTATTTTCGGTATTGAATTGTATTAGATAGTAATACCTGAATACTGAATTGTTTTTCGTATTACGTAAGTATGTTTAGTGTCAAGCAGATATTTAGATGAGTAACGGGACTTTACAATATAACAAAGGAAAAAGAGTTTGAGAGTTTTCAATTGAAACGTACATAGTAATCTAAACGCTTGAAAGAAAAAGTTTTCACATACACACAGGGAAATAAATTTCACCAAATTAAAAACCCTTTTTAAAAATAAACCGCAAATGTATTATCGTATATGTGTTTTTAATTATGTTTAACATGTTACTTCAAATAAGTACTTAGTTAATAAAAATTTGTTCGAAGTAACTATTTGTTTTCAGGACACATACTATCAGCGACCTACACAAATTTTATATTATGTAACCTTTTCTTCTGTAAACTCTTCAAAATTATGAAATATTCCTAACAGCCACAAATGTCAACATGTATCCTTTACAAACATTAGGCTAAATAAAATAATATATGTATATTGAAAAGTCGAAAATTGCAGCTTCATCATTAATTACATTTAACAAACAAAAAACAAATTAAGATTAATTTAATCGTAACTAGATTATGATATACAATAAAAAAACTATTATATTTAGATTATAGAAAAAGTTTCATTTTAGAAGGTTGATTTTCAGAACCATTATAATTAAAAGTTAATTGGTAAAATTATATTATTTTCACTAAATTAAAGATAAAACTGCTTTCATCACTACGATTAATTCCGAATAACACAAAATTTCTCGAAATATGTAAAAATCTTTATTATTGAATAAACGTTTAATAAGAATATAAAATGCTGTTCGTTTCTTATTATTTGTGTATGCAGATTGAAGATAAAAAATTGCAGAAATAATTTTGAAGTAGCAAAAAAATAATTTGATATCCATTATCATAATATTCTTAATAACAAAGACTACTTTGTATAGCATTTAAAACTCCATTCAGTTACTCCAGAGTTAGACAGAAGCAAACATCGCTACAAATTGACTTAAAATACTGATCAACAAGAATATTGGCAGGGTTTAGCATGCACACGAAAACTTTGTGCTACAATTGTGCGAATGGTTGTATTAGACGCTCAGGATCATTAAAAATATTAATTTAAATTACTTTTGCAGAATTGATACGGTATCTTTGCAATCTTGACACTTCTAAAAAATCGTATGAGTATTTCAAAGAACTTATCTTATTTCGATAATTAAGACATTATTAGATGATAAAATATATCATGAAACGTCTAACCATTGATATGGACATTTCAAAACATTTGCATTTGATTCGAGTCATTAGAAATATTACTAAGTAATAAAATATGCAAACGAGCTGGGCTCGGTCACCTGGTACTAATACTATTAAACGAGCAATGTCACTATATTTATTTATTTATTTGTTTGTTTGTTTGTTTGTTTGCACAATCTCGATATCCGCTCTAACGATTTTCACGAAAATTGATGTATTACCAGTTTTTAGGGTAAAAATTCGATTGAGATAGGTTTCATCTCCGAAAAATTTCATTTAGAGGATGAAATAAGCAGATTAAAAGTTCGATTTAATTATTTCCATTGCAAATTATTCATCGCGTATGAGTTAATAGATTATATGGCAATAGCAGTTAAATGTTATTTAATTCGTCATGTGTTATTTTAATTTAAAACGTGTAAAATATTTTGATGATAAATTTAAATTATAGTTTTTATCTAAAATAAAGTATTTTTTTATTCTAAAATAAAGTATTTTTTTATCATAAATAAATGAAGGAAACATCAGTAAATTAAAATTAAAAAAATCGTTTGCATGTTTAAATAAACAAAATACGCATTTTAATCACGTGACTATTTCGTCTACTAAATACTACAAGTTTTCTAATAAATGTTTAAAAAGAACTTGAACAAAATCGTTTGCATTTAACATAATCAAATTTGAAGATATTTAATCCTGTGATTTTTTTACTGTTTCTGCACTTGACGTCATAAGTGGAATACACAAGAGAAAGTTTTGAAAATTCCATATAAGAAATTATCGTTTTGAAAAACGGGTAGTTTCTTTAATTCCATGTGAAATGGATTATATATTTCCACAAATAGAACATGGAATTTTCTAAACAAAAATTAGAAGCAATTTCTTTTGTTTTGCTAAGTATTTATATTCCAATGAAATCAATTGAATAAGGTTTTATTAAATTAATGTTACGTGTTATTTATAAAATATATATTTACATTTAAAATTAAATTTTGTTATACATTTTTATTTTATAAGTTTTTTTAGCAATTGTTTAAAAATATATATATTTTTTTAAAAATTTTGTGTGGAAATTACATGACGTCATTTCAAGATATAAGCGACTTCACGCGCACTTTTTATTGATTGATGGTAACCATATGGTTTGTTATTCACCAATCACAGAGGCTAATCGACCATGCGTTTTTGTTATTCCGTCAAAATTTTAATCTCGACACCACGTCATGCATAGTGTCTATAAAAATGGTTTGGTATTAATTCCACATTCTAATGAGTAAATAATTAATTAAAAAGTTAAATAGTTTCAAATGCTATTATTTTTCTGGAAAACTGATACCAGTGAATTTGTCACATAAAGTTCTGATTGTTAAAGCAACATTCCTATGACATTTTATACAATTTAATAATGAACTGTTTTTCGAATTACGTAAGTAAGTTTAGTTTCTAGCAGAGAGGGATCAAAAATGAGTAATGAGCTTTTACAATAGAACAACGGAAAAGTAGTTTAAATTTTTCATTAACAAATTTAAAATAATTTGTAAATATAAATTTTATATCATTTAATAAAATGTTTTTTAAAATTTATTTACTTTGTTACTTCAAATAAGTTTCTTTTTTATTTAAAAGTTTGTCCGAAATAACCTTGCACCTGCTTAATTAAATATAAAATTATTTTCGATATTAAATTGATTTATATAGTAATACCAAAATACTGAATTCTGTTTTCGTATTACTTTAGTATGTTTAGTTTCAAGCAGATAATTAAATGAGTAACGAGACTTTATACAATATAAAAAAAGAAAAATATTTTAAGAGTTTTTAATTAAAACGTACATGGTAATTTAAACGCTTGAAAAAAAAAGTTTTCACATACACACAGGGAAATAAATTTCAACAAAATTAAAACCATTTTTAAAAATAAATTTTACATTTACCGTAAATGTGTTTTTAATTATTGATATTTTATCATGTTACTTCAAAGAAGTATTTTGTTAATAAAAATTTATTCAAAGTAACTATATTTTTTTCAAGACCCAGACTGCAAGCTACTTACTGATATTTTAAATTCTGTAACCTTTTCTTAGGAACAAAATTATGAACTATTACTAACAACTGTAGCAAATTTCAACATGTGTGATTTTCAAACATTAGGCTAAATAAAATAATATATGTGTATTGAAAAGTTGAAAACGGCAGCTTCATCATTAAAAAAATGTGTTTAACAAAAAAAAATAGATTAATTTTAGTTTAAATCGTAACTACTATTATATAATATATATATATATATATATATATATATATATATATATATATATATATATATATATATATATATATATATATATATATATATATATATATATATACAGAGAAAGATAATAAAAAACATACACATGAAAAATGAGTTTTAAGTTCGAGCATTAAAAACAACCATATTTGATGCCTTCGAACCATATTTGATTTTACTTCGTAGATGCCACAGTGGATGGATCTCGGCTTCATCTTCCTCTTCCACTGCATTTCACTCGCTGGCTTTGCTGCATCCACCCCACCTCGGTTCATAGACACTTTACAGTCCTTCACCGAACCCGACGGCAATTTCCTACCCTATGTGATCGTCGACCACAACACCTCAGACGTGTATGTGGTCGGTACAAACGTCCTCTACCACTTGTCATCCGATTTGGAAGTGAAGCAGAGAGTTGTCACCGGACCTTTGGAGGATGCCGACACCTGCTTCGTCCCCCCTTACCCCTGTGCTAGAGATCGAACACTGCAGGATTTTAATACCCGCCTTCTGCAGTTGATCGACTTCTTGGGATCGTCATCGAAGTTGCTCCTCTGTGGCAATGTGTATAACGGGTACGTATTTCGGAATATAAATCTATGACTTCATATTTTTAGATTTCGTTAGGTTTGGGAGCCCCAGTTGCTCAGTTGGTAAGGCGTTCAGCTACTAATCAGAGGATTGGTGGTTCGAATCCGGGAAATGGACTTGACATAGAAAAGTAAAAAAGTAGTGATCTTGCGATCGGAGGGTTGCCAGCTTCGCTACAAAAATACTAGAAAGTCGTCCAGGATATCCAACAAATTATACTGGCGTGTATACGGGACTGGTGCACGATACATCTGATCGGGGTCCAAAGTTGCGACGTCTATTGAAGGCGTTGGGTGCCAGTTCAGGTGTTTCCTCGTCATTTGACCATGGTTCTAAAATAACGAGGTGCATATATGAATGTGTGTGTGAATGTGTATGTGTTCCCGGGTCTTTCCAACGAGATTGACCCCGAACCATCGCCAATAGCCCGCTGTGCAGCTCTAGTGCGACGTTATTTAACAAAAACCAAAAACCACGTGACGTATCAAGATGGAAACTTACTAGTAGTTTCGATTTCTTCCCTACAGCAGACCACTTTGCGTTTGTTTGTTGAGTCGCTACGCTTGCAATTATGGGAAAGTTTGTTTATAATATTTGTTTTTTCCAATTAAGTAATATTTTTATTCTATATATGAATAAATTTAAATACAGAAATACTTATATTATATTTGTATATAATTAGAATTATAACAAAATACGGAAAAATACTTTTATTTCAACACAAAAATACTTCATAAACGATGAGTATAATCTATCTCAGTGTATGTAGTAAATATTTCTATATTAAGGTATTATTTAAAGACTAAAACTTAAAATTATAGTACAGGAGCTAAAGCTCCATGCTAACTCTACGGAACTTTTTCGGCGTCGCGAAATTTTCTCCATGTTCCGTTGGAACAGCGGTCTTCTACTTCTCGGCGTGAAACTCTCCCATTAACGTCGCATTAGAGCTGCACAGTTGGCTATTGGCGGCGGTTTGGGGCCTATCTCGAAGGAAAGACTCGGGAAGGATGCCTCGTATTTTTTTTTAACCATGGTCAGATGACGAGGACAACACCTGAGGCACCCGACGCAACCTCAAGAGGCGTCAGGACATTGGACCCCGATCAGATGTATCGTGCACCAGTCCCGTATACACGTCAGTATAATTTGTTGGATATTCTGAACGACTTTCTAGTATTTTTGTAGCGAAGCTGACAACCCTTGGATCGCAAGATCACTACTTTTTTACTTTTCTTTGTCAAGTCCATCGCACGGGTTCGAACCACCAATCCTCAGATTTGTAGCTGAACGCCTTTATCCACTAAGCAACTGGGGCTCTCATAAGATTTTTAGAACACTGTAAAAAAGTGCTTAAAAATGAGTACATGAACGAACTTGTTTTTGAAGTACAATTGTATCGTCAATGAGAGATGACGTACTCAAATTTAAGTAATTGTACTTTCGAAAAGATGAACAGTGTGACTTAATATTGCTGATCTCAGCTTCTAATCAAGCTATGTTAACAAATCGGCCATACAAACTTAAATATTTTTTCGGAAGATGGTTTTTCACTTTATTTGATATCGATTCCTTAACACTAAACCTGCCGACATTTCATGGTACCTAATCCTGCCATGAGCGGGCAAATGACCGCTTCAAAAAATAATATGTATCTTAATATAGAAAAAGATTTTTATCAATTGGATAGTAATATATATATATATATATATATTTAGAAAAGTTTTATTTACATTTATGCATTTTCCGCACATTTGTTTTACAAATTACAGTATTTTGTATTGCACATTTCCCGTTGCCGTCAGCGCCGCCTGCCGGAGTCGGTCTGCACCCGTACCGCCTGGTTGGGCCGAAGCGGTCTGTACAGCGTTGCCAGGTTTGCCCGCAGGACGCTTGGTGCCCAGGTGGATGGATTACCACAACACTGTAGATCCACAATTACATTGTGGACTCGTAAAACAATTTCAGGAGTGCGCTTTCCGAAGAATAGAGTCGTAAATATAAAGAATTTGTTCAAATGGTCAAATGACCGCTCGTGGTAGACTGGACATGCTATTAATTTTTTTCAGAAAGTAAACAATAAAGAAAGTTGTGAATATTGTAAAAATGTTTTTATGTATATTATAAGAAAAGTCAATAAGTTACATGGCGATACGGTAACGTTGTATACAAGAAATTCTAAACGAAATTTCAAAAACGGTCATTTGAGCGCGCGTGGTAGGTTTACTGTTAAATAGAAACTGAGTTATTACAATTCAAGTATTTTAAGGTTGCTATCTTACTTCCCGTGAAATCTCGCCAAATCACCTACTTCTTTCCTCCGTGTAACAAAATTACTAGAAAGTCGTCCAGAATATCCAACAAATTATACTGGCGTGTATACGAGACTGGTGCACGATACATCTGATCGGGGTCCAAAGTCCCGACGTCTATTAAAGACGTTGGGTGCCAGTTCAGGTGTTTCCTCGTCATCTGACCATGGTTCTAAAATAACGAGGTGCATGTGTGTATGAATGTGTGTGTGAATGTGTATGTGTTCCCGGGTCTTTCCTTCGAGATTGACCCCGAACCGTCGCCAATAGCCCACTGTGCAGCTCTAGTGCGACGTTAATTAACCAAACCAAACCAAACCAAACTTTCCTCCGTGTATGATTTTCGAGCATGAATGGACTGTAGTAGAGCGAATAAGACGTCATCATCGTGAAACCAACATCTCAGACCGAAGGGCCTCAGACACGTGACATCTTTTCAAAATTATATTTGGTTTGGTTAATTTACGTCGCTATAGAGCTGCACAGTTGGCTATTAGCGACGGTTCGGGGTCTATCCCGATGGAAAGACCCGGGAACACATACACATTCACACACACATTCATTCCTACCTGCACCTCGTTATTTTTAGAACCATGGTAAGATGACGAGGAAACACCTGAACTGACACCCAACGCCTTCAATAGACGTCGGAACTTTGGACCCCGATCATATTTATCGTGCACCAGTCCCGTATACACGCCGTTCATTTTTGCGGATGTTCTAGACGACTTTACTAGTATTTTGTAGCGAAGCCAGCAAAAATTATGAATTAAATTATGAATTAAAAAATACTCGCGATGGGCTGATGAATTGGGAAATGTGTAACAGTGAATATTTATGAATGGAATGTCGTAATTAGCCACGTGTCTGAGGCCATACAAGTTGGCCTCACTTTGATGTTAGCGAGATTATAACATTATGTTCTCTCTACTATGAAGGATCCATTCTCGAAGTGTACGATGCTCTAATAACGAATTAAAATCTAAACAGGTTGTGCCAGGTTCGATCAACGGACAACCTGGAGGAAGTCCGCTGGGTCCACCCGCACAACAGCAGCCTGGGATACAATCGGGGTTCGCATCAAGGCAAGGCGATGTTCCTCCGTGGACACGACGCACAGTGGACGTTGTTCACGGCCCACGTGGAATCGAACGACGATGGAGGACTTCCTGTCCTCTCCAGTAAGGTTTTCGTGCAGGAAAATAAGGATTATTACTTCCGTTATCCTATGCAGAATGACTCGACATCAGGCCGATTAGTGGAATCAAACACTAGGGTGGTAAGCAAACATTATATGTTACTACTTATATTTAAATTGATAATAAATTTCACTAAAAACAGTTTTGTGCATGGGCGTTGTAAGTAGGCTAAAGGACATTGAACTCCCCTAAAAAATATTACATTGATAAACAAATGTTATTTAAATTGATGAACAAATGCACTAAAACAGTTTTGTCCATGGCTGTAGGAAGTAGGGGAAAAAACTTGATCTCCCTCCAAAGTAATTAAATCGATAAACAAATGTTATTTAAATTGAAAAACAAATGCTCTAAAACAGTAGTGTCCGTGGGCATAGGAAGCGTTAAAGGACTTTGAGCTCACCAAAAAAATAATTAAATCGATAAACAAATGTTAATTAACTTGATAAACAAATGCAATAAAATTGTTTTGTCCATGGCTGTAGGAAGTAGGGGAAAAAACTTGATCTCCCTCCAAAGTAATTAAATCGATAAACAAATGTTATTTAAATTGAAAAACAAATGCTCTAAAACAGTAGTGTCCGTGGGCATAGGAAGCGTTAAAGGACTTTGAGCTCACCAAAAAAATAATTAAATCGATAAACAAATGTTAATTAACTTGATAAACAAATGCAATAAAATTGTTTTGTCCATGGCTGTAGGAAGTAGGGGAAAAAACTTGATCTCCCTCCAAAGTAATTAAATCGATAAACAAATGTTATTTAAATTGAAAAACAAATGCTCTAAAACAGTAGTGTCCGTGGGCATAGGGAGCGTTAAAGGACTTTGACTCAACAAAAAAATAATTAAATTGATAAACAAATGTTAATTAACTTGATAAACAAATGCAATAAAAATAGTTTTTTCCATGGGCGTAGGAAGTCGGGGAAAGCTTGAGCTCCCACGAATAAAATTAAATTGATAAATAAATGTTATTTAAATTAATAAACAAATGTTATTTAAATTGATAAACAAATGTTATTTAAATTGATAAACAAATGTTATTTAAATTGGTAAACAAATGTTATTTAAATTGATAAACAAATGATATTTAAATGAATAAACAAAGGCACTAAAACGGTATTTTTTCCATGGGCGTAGCAAGTAGGCTAAAAGAGCTTGAGCCCCCAAAGCAATTAAATTGATAAACAAATGCACTAAGACAGTTTTGTCCATGTACGTAGGAAGCGGGCTAAAACAGCTTGAACTCCTCCAAAAATAATTAAATTAATAAACAAATTTTATTTAAATTGATAAACAAATTATATTTAAATTTATAAACAAATGATATTTAAATTGATAAACAAATGATATTTAAATTGATAAACAAATGATATTTAAATTGATAAACAAATGATATTTAAATTGATAAACAAATGTTATTTAAGTTGATTAACAAATACACTAAAAACAGTATTGTCTATGGACGTAAGACGTAAGGAAAAGGAGTTTGAGCTCCCCCAAAATAATTTTGAATGGACTCATATCTCTAACGTTGAAGTATATTTAATTTTATTTATGTTATTGAACATATTTTATTCTTGCCTTTTAGGGATTAAAGTTATAAAAGAAAGCTAATGTAATTATCTTTAAAACAATGCATTTTTATTGAGGTCATTAACAATTGAAGATGCTGGTACAAGAACAATTTAGCTGAGTGCAGTTTTTAAAAAAATTCTGGAAGGACGGAAAACAGTGAACTTTTTTTTTACATCATACCTGTATAATACAAAAGTACAGCGCCTTTTCCATTATATTTTAATAACCATTCCTTAGAGCTGTCTTTGTCTTTCACGAGTCCATATAAGTTTTTTTTTTATTTATAGCAATAAGTGAAAAATATAAAAAAAAGGGAGATGCTTTGTTTTTGCACCCACGTGTTTAATTGTAACATTTCAAAGTAATGAAAATAGTTATAAAAAATATTGAAATCAGTTCTACTTATAAAGTTTTCTTACCTTGTTAGAATTAATTTTATTAATTCAGCATCGTACATTATTATAAAGATTTCCACTGGAAAATTGTAAAAAAAACGATAAAGTTATATTTTTATAAGGAATTTTCTGTCTCTGCTCTGTTTGAAAAGAGAAGTCCGCGCCAACTGTTACGATATTTTTGCAATAGTTAAAGCTTCTTTTGCATAAAATTAGAAGCATGTTACTATTTGTACTCTAAAAATATCACCGACTTATTGACAAAATTGCTAAAATTAATTGGTAAAAGCAATTATTAAACATCAACGTTAATCAGAAAACATTACAACTGGGTGTAAAAATACAGAACTAAAACTGGAATTTTATAATAAGTTACCCATCAAAAATGACGACTGGGTGTAAAAATACCGAACTAAAACTGAAATTATATAAAAAGTTACACATCAAAAATGACGACTGGGTGTAAAAATACCGAACTAAAACTGGAATTTTATAATAAGTTACCCATCAAAAATGACGACTGGGTGTAAAAATACCGAACTAAAACTGAAATTATATAAAAAGTTACACATCAAAAATGACGACTGGGTGTAAAAATACAGAACTAAAACTGGAATTTTATAATAAGTTACCCATCAAAAATGACGACTGGGTGTAAAAATACCGAACTAAAACTGAAATTATATAAAAAGTTACGTTTCAAAAATGACGACTGGGTGTAAAAATACCGAACTAAATCTGAAATTTTATAAAAAGTTACGCGTCAAAAATGACGACTGGGTGTAAAAATACCGAATTAAAACTGAAATTTTATAAAAAGTTACGTTTCAAAAATGACGACTCGGTGTTAAAATACCGAACTAAAACTGAAATTTTATAAAAAGTTACGCGTCAAAAATGACGACTGGGTGTAACAATACCGAACTAAAACTGAAATTTTATAAAACGTTATGTGTCAAAAATGACGACTGGGTGTAAAAATACCGAACTTAAACTGAAATTTTATAAAAAGTTATGTGTCAAAAATGACAACTGGGTGTAGAAATACTCAACTAAAATTTTACAAAAAGTTACGCGTCAAAAATGACGACTGGGTGTAAAAATACCGAACTAAAACTAAAATTTTATAAAAAAGTTACGCGGCAAAAATGACGACTGGGTGTAAAAATACCGAACTAAAACTGAAAACTTATAAAAAGTTACGCATCAAAATGACGCCTGGGTATAAAAATACCGAACTAAAACTGAAATTTTATAAAAAGTTACGCGTCAAAAATGACGACTGGGTGTAAAAATACCGAACTTAAACTGAAATTTTATAAAAAAAAGTTATGTGTCAAAAATGACGTCTGGGTGTAAAAATACCGAACTAAAACTGAAATTTTATAAAAAAAGTTATGTGTCAAAAATGACGACTGGGTGTAAAATATCGAACTAAAACTGAAATTTTATAAAAGTTATGTGTCAAAAATGACGACTGGGTAAAAATACTGAACTTAAATTTTATAAAAAAGTTACGCGTCAAAAATGACGACTGGGTGTAAAAATACCGAACTTAAACTGAAATTTTATAAAAAAAAGTTATGTGTCAAAAATGACGTCTGGGTGTAAAAATACCGAACTAAAACTGAAATTTTATAAAAAAAGTTATGTGTCAAAAATGACGACTGGGTGTAAAAATACCGAACTAAAACTGAAAACTTATAAAAAGTTACGGATCAAAAATGACGCCTGGGTGTAAAAATACCGAACTAAAACTGATATTTTATAAAAAGTTATGTGTCAAAAATGACGACCGGGTGTAAAAATTCCGAACTTAAAATGAAATTTTATAAAAAGTTATGTGTCAAAAATGACAACTGGGTGTAAAAATACTGAACTAAAATTTTATAAAAAGTTACGCGTCAAAAATGACGACTGGGTGTAAAAATACCTAACTAAAACTGAAATTTTATAAAAAAAGTTATGTGTCAAAAATGACGACTGGGTGTAAAAATACCGAACTTAAAATGAAATTTTATAAAAAGTTATGTGTCAAAAATGACAACTAGGTGTAAAAATACCGAACTTAAACTGAAATTTTATAAAAAAAAGTTATGTGTCAAAAATAACGACTGGGTATAAAAATACCGAACTAAAATTTTATAAAAAGTTACGCGTCAAAAATGACGACTGGGTGTAAAAATACCGAACTAAAACTAAAATTTTATAAAAAGTTATGTGTCAAAAATGACGACTGGGTGTAAAAATACCGAACTAAAATTGAAATTTTATAAAAAAAAGTTACGCGTCAAAAATGACAGCTGAGTGTAAAATTAAGGTCGTTTAACTAAAAATTGTGGTTTCAAAATATGACTAACGACCGCTAATTTTGAACCCTGGTTAAAAGAAATGTATTAAACACCATAAACTTCAAAAGCAAATACCACTACACTTTACATTTTTGTATCTGTATTTTATTTCAGGGAGACGTAGTAATCGAAGGGTTCGTGCACGACGAATACGCCTACTTCCTGGTCAACATCAAAAGGTCGAACAATTGGAAAGTCAAGTTGGTGCGCTTTTGTCCCGGGGACGCGACGTTTCGATCTTACGCGGAGCTGTCCCTCATTTGTCAACAAGACAATTTCTTCTGGTCGAGCCCCTCAGCTGGACATTACGGAGACACGCCTACGTCGACGGAAAAGACCCTGTACGTGGGAGTGGGAACCAGGAGAGGAACAGTTATTTGCGCATACCCGATGTCGACGATCGTCAAAACTTTCGAAGATTCGCCCAGGGATTGCAACTCTGAGACTTTCGGTGAAATGTGTAATGTGGAGGTAATTCACTGATCTATACCACACTTCGAGCATGGATCCCTCATAGTAGAGAAATCATAAGGTTATAATCTCGCTAACATCAAAGTGAGGCCAACATGTATGGCCTCAGACACGTGGTTTATTACGTCATCCATTCATAAATTTTGTCTAGTTCATTCATAATAAAATAATCTTTCTAAAAAAAAGGAAAACCGACGTTAAGAAAAATGCGCTAAAAAGTAAAAAATAATTTTTAATTTCACGGTTGAGTTGAAAAAATTGAATTATTGAATATCAATTTTATACTTAGTACAACTTTTTGAAATCGGCGCCAAAATTTAGGTATGATTTTTGTAAATTGGCACCCACTTCAAAAAGTTGTAATAAGTATAAAATTGATATTCAATAATTCAATTTTTTCAACTCATTCGTAAAATTAAAAATTATTTTTTACTTTTTAGAGCATTTTCCTTAAAGTCGGTTTTTCTTTTTTCTAGAAAGATTATTTTATTTTATCCCTTTTTAGTTTTTAATTTAGCAGGAGGCTTCGCCCCCTATTTTTATTCACCTAGAAATTCAAGTAGCAACTTGTGCGCAACAATGTATATTGTAAAACAATTCCTATCAATGGCAATAAATGCGGGTTAAACGAAATGTCATTGTTGTACAACTTCTGTAAAACAATGAAAATATTATGATTTTTTATTATTTTTTACTTTTTAGCGCATTTTTCTTAAAGTCGGTTTTCTTTTTTTTAGAAAGATTATTTTATTTTTCCCTTTTTAGTTTTTAATTTAGCAGGGGGCTTCTGCCCTTATTCACCAAGAAATTCAAGTAGCAATTTGTGCTCAACAATGTATATTTTAAAACAATCCCTAACAAAGCCAATAAATGCAAGTTAAACGAAATGTCATTGTTTTACAACTTCCGTTAAACAATGAAAATATTTTGAAATCCAATAAATTGTTTAAAAAAAATCCGGATAATCGACATTTCCGGATATATAACAGCCGGATAACCTGTTATTATTTTGAAGATTTCGCCTAAGTGGATTTTTCTCTATCCAACAAAAAAAGAATTTTCGAAATCGGACGATATTTTTTTAAACGGTCTGGTTAATTGAGATTTCCGGATAGTTAAATACCGGATAACCGGATATTTTTTCAAATTTCTCTCCTTTGAAACATCCCCTATCCAACAAAAATAAATTGTCCAAATATCTGAAATAGAACCGAAATCCCGCGCGCACATACATAAAAAAATACATAAAGGTCGAATCTATCAGCTCTCGACTTGGCGCGCGTTGGCGGTTTTAATTTAAAGTTTCTGGCGGTTTTATTTTGGAGTTTTGGTGGGCGCGCTGGGAAGTCGGTTAAAAATATCATGTACTTCATGAAGTAACACATTTACTATTATTTCCAAATCGCAAGTCAACCGCGAACGTTTATTCATTCATAAATTTTGAAAGGAAGTCACGTGTCTGGTGCCATCAGGTCTGAGATGTTTGCATCACGATAATGACGTCCTATTCGCTCTACTACAGTCCATTCATGCTCGAAGATACCACAGAGCTCGTATTAGAATATTAGAATTACAAGCACCTGATCGGTCAATGTTTGCATATGGAAAAGATATTAATGAATCTTTACGCCATATTATTCCAGGCAGAAAAGAGTAGATTTCTCGTAATATATATATATATATATATATATATATATATATATATATATATATATATATATATATATATATATATATATATATATATATATATATATATATATATATATATATATATATATATATATATATATATATATATATATATATATATATATATATATATATATATATATATATATATATATATATATATATATATATATATATATATATATATATATATATATATATATATAAATATAATATATATATATATATATATATATACATATAATATATACATATACATACATATATATATATATATATATATATATATATAAATATATATATATATATATATATATATATATATATAAATATATATATATATATATATATATATATATATAAATATAATATATATATATATATATATACATATAATATATACATATACATATATACACATATATATATATATATATATATATATATATATATATATATATATATATATATATATATATATATATATATATATATATATATATATATATATATATATATATATATATATATATATATATATATATATATATATATATATATATATATATATATATATATATATATATATATATATATATATATATATATATATATATATATATATATATATATATATATATATATATATATATATATATATATATATATATATATATATATATATATATATATAATTGGTTCCCAAGTGGTTTTTAAACGAGCCATTGGTGTAGTGCTGCCATCTATGTATAGAAGCCTTTTAAAAGACTGCCATCTATGAATAGTTAGTTGCAATGAATGTCTGTGGGGGGGAGGGGTTTTCATGCGATAATTATCGCACAGGTATGCTACTTATTTTTATAATAAAACAATAGGCAAATGGAAAAGCCTGTCTGTTAAGATGATTTTGTCAGGTATGGATAGCTTTAAAAATAAATTGAATCAGTATTGGGGGATTGTTGGGATATGTTAATTAGGACCAACATTAGGGAGCCTATAGTTTGCCTATAGAGCCTATAGTTCGTGCTAATTGTTTGAATTTGTATTAATATACTTAGAATTATTTTTAATTATTTGTTTGAATTTGCATTAATATACTTAGAAATATTTTTAATTAATTGTTTGAATTTGCATTAATATACTTAGAAATATTTTTAATTAATTGTTTGAATTTGTATTAATATACTTAGAATTATTTTTAATTAATTGTTTGAATTTGTATTAATATACTTAGAATTATTTTTAATTAATTGTTTGAATTTGTATTAATATACTTAGAATTATTTTTAATTAATTGTTTGAATTTGTATTAATATACTTAGAATTATTTTTAATTAATTGTTTGAATTTGTATTAATATAATTAGAATTATTTTTAATTATTGTTTGAATTTGTATTAATATAATTAGAATTATTTTTAATTAACTTTTTGAATTTGTATTAATATACTTAGAATTATTTTTAATTAATTGTTTGAATTTGCATTAATATACTTAGAAATATTTTTAATTAATTGTTTGAATTTGTATTAATATACTTAGAAATATTTTTATTTCAGGAAAAGAATGACACTGAGAGCTTTTGCGGTGGATCACTTGACAGGCCGTACATTATAAGCAAGCCTTTAATAACGCGCCATGTAGGGTATGTTCCCTATACCTCCATAGCTTTCACCACTGTAAAGCAAAACAATGACGTGGTTGTTATTGGCATAGGAAGATATGGATCAGTTCATAAGGTAAGTGCGTGGTATTTACATATATTTTAAAGTATTCAAGCGATATGGTTAAGTAGAACACAAGAGTTTACACATGAAAAGCTCCTGCCAAATATATATATATATATATATATATATATATATATATATATATATATATATATATATATATATATATATATATATATATATATATATATATATATATATATATATATATATATATATATATATATATATATATATATATATATAAATTAGTTTGTATGTGCCGTAAAGTGGTAAGTAAAAGGTTTAGAGATTGTGTTGTGTTTTCTGTTGAATGATTATAGTGAGGAGAAATTATTAATATAGCATAATTAAAATAAGGTGCTTTAATTATCATAACAAAAATTACTATACATGTAAGGTAGTTTAACTGAGACAGTATAGAAGAGAGTCTGATACAGGGTCTGCTAATTTATTAAGGAGAGCGTATGAACCATTCAAAGGACCATTCCAAAATCATTAAAGCACTGAGGTTTCTCCTCAAGATGAATATGTTGGAATTATCTTTGCAACTTTGACGCGCAACTTCAACATAAAGGAAATAAGATAGCTAAGCTATGTTGCTTGTACACATAAAAACAACACATACAATTTTATTTGTAAGCAATTTTTTAAAAAAAACAATTTTTATTGTATATTTTTTTTATCATAGTTCCGTATAAATAAGTTTTATTTTTGAAAAGGCATGTGCTCAAAAATGAATAAAAAGATTATTTGCTGACCTATATAAAAAATAATCAAAATAGTCTTCATAAATCACTTTCAATAAATATCAACATTTACCGGGAATCAAACCTAGATCCACCGCAGCCCAATCCCTTATATGTTGTACTACCAGGGCGACTCGAAGAAGTTATAAACAGAAGAAATGTTAAAAAACTGTGACGATAGAATGGGAAGTAAGATAATTGAGTTGAAATGTTAAAAAACTGTGACAATAGAATGGGAAGTAAGATAATTGAGTTGAAATGTTAAAAAACTGTGACAATAGAATGGGAAGTAAGATAATTGAGTTGAAATGTTAAAAAACTGTGACAATAGAATGGGAAGTAAGATAATTGAGTTGAAATGTTAAAAAACTGTGACAATAGAATGGGAAGTAAGATAATTGAGTTGAAATGTTAAAAAACTGTGACAATAGAATGGGAAGTAAGATAATTGAGTTGAAATGTTGAAAAACTGTGACAATTGAATGGGAAGTAAGATAATTGAGTTGAAATATTAAAAAACTGTGACAATAGAATGGGAAGTAAGATAATTGAGTTGAAATGTTAAAAAACTGTGACAATAGAATGGGAAGTAAGATAATTGAGTTGAAATAACTCCTTTCCATTAAGCATTTAATCAATCGATTCCATTTAAGTTATCAACATCCAATAATGCGGAAAACCATCTTCTAAACAAATATTTTAAGTTTGTCAGGTCGCTTTGTTAAGATAGCTTTAACAGAAGCTGAGATTGGCAAAGTTAAATCACACAGATCATTTTTGAGAAAGTGCAATTACTTAAATTTGAGTAAGTCATCGCTCATTTACGATGCAATTGTACAGCGAGAGAGACGAGTATGTTCAGGTACTCATTTTTGAGTACCTGTTTTTTACAGTGTACCCTGTGTATTAGAGGGTAGATCTTAACTCTTTGCACTCCAAGAACTCTTTGGTTTTCCGTTCTTTCTACGGAACAGTTATTCATCCTTATGTTCTTTTCCCTAGAATTTGTTATGCTCATAGAAAAAAAGAAACCTAATCTGTTTTGCATCTGCAAAAGAACGAGTTGAAAAAAAATATTGATGTTTTTTAAACACAAGATCATGTTGTTCTTGTTTATTTTAAAGAACAGGGAACCAAAAGAACGAGTCGTTATGTTGTCGCCTGAGCGGCGCCAACGGAGTGCAAAGGGTTAAACCTTTACTAAAAATTTCACGTATTAGTGCTATCACTATCACAGTACGTAAACGATATTTGCACTTAAAAATATATTATGTGAATGTTTTTTCGTATGGTAAAGTATCACATACGATTGAAAATTGCCAGTGCATCAATTGTTGTCTTTCCAGGTGAAGATATCTACAGGAGAAATGTTCGCCGAAACTTCAATGACGAGGCAGAAACTACCTTACTACGGATCTTTTGTTGTAGATAGCGAAGGTGATAATATTTACCTTCAAGTGCGAAATAAGGTAAGAGAGCAATTTATTATTTTTCTTCTGTTCATTGCAACAAAAATTAATTTGATAACGAACTTTGAAAGAGAGGTGGAAAAATTACTACGATTTGTGATTAACAACAAAATGTGGTATTCATATCATATACCTTTTTTTGTATTGATACTTATTTTTTTAAAAAGATATTTATTTGGATATACTGACGTGGTTAATTTATGTTTGCTTATTAACAGTAAAATTAAATTGATGCATACTGGTACACTACTTACATGCTAATTTTAACATATAATAATAACAGTTTGATGAATACGAAAAAAAAATACTGATATTAACTTCCGTTCAAAATTAAGACAATAAACTGATATTTTTAATATCTTCAAATAGGTTTTTCAGTAGACAGCCACCTAACATAACTGACCATCTAACATAGTTGGCTATCTAACATAATATAACATTTAATGTAACAGGCTATCTAACACAAAAGACCATCTAACATAACATTCCATCTAAAATAACAGTCCATCTACATAACATTCCATCTACATAACAGTTCATCTAACATAACAGGCCATCTAACCTAACTTTCACTCCAACATAACATTCCATCTAATATAACATTTCATCTAAAATAACATTCCATCTACATAACAGTTCATCTAACATAATAGGTCATCTAACATAACAGGCCATCTAACATAAAAGATCGTGTCTCCGCTAAACTATATTAATTCATTTCCCTTATGTTGGAAGAATGATATGGATAAACAAGTTCAATCCATATAAAAGTAGATCGCGTCTAAACTAAATGTAAACCCAATATCATTCTTTCAAATAAGAAACAATATGGCTATACTCGGGGACAACCTAACTTGAGCCTAAAGCAATTGAATATTTATACATAACATAGCTTCCGCATGAGGTTCAACTTAGGTTGTCCCTGAGTATAGGACGTTCCAGAATTTATACATGCATCCTGATAGATGACTACACATCATTCCATGTGTAATGTTTCGGCATCTACTTCATCCACTTTGGTCACTGATTCAAGTTCATTTATTACCTTGCCCAGATCTTCAAGTATCCTGTCGCAAGCTGCGGTGTGCACGAAACGTACAACCTCTGCTTGACGAGTGGACAGAAGGACCCTCTGGGATGCGGATGGTGCGAGGGTCGGTGCACAACCCCAGAGGAGTGTCCCAACAATGCATCCTTCTACAGAGAAATTCGCGAGGTAGGTAGATTAAAATGCTTCTCTTATGGCTCATAGAAACCATTAGTCAAATGTCCCCTCTCCGAAGCCCTGTTCTGCCACAACCAGCATGTTTCAGACCTTATTCAATTTCTTCCCTCCCCCTTCTTGAACATTCTTCCCTACTTCCGTGGGTCAAAAGTGTTCCAAGCCCACCGCGAGGTAGGTAGATTAAAATGCTACTCTTATGGCACATATAAACCATTAATCAAATGTCCCCTGTTTTGCCACAACCAACATGTTTCAGACCTTATTAAATTTTTTAAATCCTCTTCTTCAACATTCTTCCCTCCTTCTGTGGGTCAAAAATGTTCCAAGCGCACCGCTAAACCTCTGTACAACCCAAGAGGAGTGTGCAAAAAATGTGTCATTCTACAGAGAAATTCGTGATGTAGGTAGATTAAAATGCTACTCTTATGGATCATAGAAACCATTAGTCAAATGTCCCCTATCCGAAGCCCTGTTCTGCCACAACCAGCATGTTTCAGACCTTATTCAATTTCTTCCCTCCCCTTCCTCAACATTCTTCCCTCCTTCCGTGGATCAAAAGTGTTCCAAGCCCACCGCTAGACCTCTGTGCAACCCAAGAGGAGTGTGCAAAAAATGTGTCATTCTACAGAGAAATTCGTGATGTAGGTAGATTAAAATGCTACTCTTATGGATCATAGAAACCATTAGTCAAATGTCCCCTATCCGACGCCCTGTTCTGCCACAACTAGCATGTTTCAGACCTTATTCAATTTCTTCCCTCCCCTTCCTCAACATTCTTCCCTCCTTCCGTGGGTCAAAAGTGTTCCAAGCCCACCGCTAGACCTCTGTGCAACCCAAGAGGAGTGTGCAAAAAATGTATCATTCTACAGAGAAATTCGTGATGTAGGTAGATTAAAATGCTACTCTTATGGATCATAGAAACCATTAGTCAAATGTCCCCTATCCGAAGCCCTGTTCTGCCACAACCAGCATGTTTCAGACCTTATTCAATTTCTTCCCTCCCCTTCCTCAACATTCTTCCCTACTTCCGTGGGTCAAAAGTGTTCCAAGCCCACCGCGAGGTAGGTAGATTAAAATGCTACTCTTATGGCACATATAAACCATTAATCAAATGTCCCCTGTTTTGCCACAACCAACATGTTTCAGACCTTATTCAATTTTTTAAATCCTCTTCTTCAACATTCTTCCCTCCTTCCGTGGATCAAAAGTGTTCCAAGCCCACCGCTAGACCTCTGTGCAACCCAAGAGGAGTGTACAAAAAATGTGTCATTCTACAGAGAAATTCGTGATGTAGGTAGATTAAAATGCTACTCTTATGGATCATAGAAACCATTAGTCAAATGTCCCCTATCCGAAGCCCTGTTCTGCCACAACCAGCATGTTTCAGACCTTATTCAATTTCTTTCCTCCCCTTCCTCAACATTCTTCCCTCCTTCCGTGGGTCAAAAGTGTTCCAAGCCCACCGCTAGACCTCTGTGCAACCCAAGAGGAGTGTGCAAAAAATGTGTCATTCTACAGAGAAATTCGTGATGTAGGTAGATTAAAATGCTACTCTTATGGATCATAGAAACCATTAGTCAAATGTCCCCTGTTTTGCCACAACCAACATGTTTCAGACCTTATTCAATTTTTTAAATCCTCTTCTTCAACATTCTTCCCTCCTTCCGTGGATCAAAAGTGTTCCAAGCCCACCGCTAGACCTCTGTGCAACCCAAGAGGAGTGTGCAAAAAATGTGTCATTCTACAGAGAAATTCGTGATGTAGGTAGATTAAAATGCTACTCTTATGGATCATAGAAACCATTAGTCAAATGTCCCCTATCCGAAGCCCTGTTCTGCCACAACCAGCATGTTTCAGACCTTATTCAATTTCTTCCCTCCCCTTCCTCAACATTCTTCCCTACTTCCGTGGGTCAAAAGTGTTCCAAGCCCACCGCGAGGTAGGTAGATTAAAATGCTACTCTTATGGCACATATAAACCATTAATCAAATGTCCCCTGTTTTGCCACAACCAACATGTTTCAGACCTTATTCAATTTTTTAAATCCTCTTCTTCAACATTCTTCCCTCCTTCCGTGGATCAAAAGTGTTCCAAGCCCACCGCTAAACCTCTGTGCAACCCAAGAGGAGTGTGCAAAAAATGTGTCATTCTACAGAGAAATTCGTGATGTAGGTAGATTAAAATGCTACTCTTATGGATCATAGAAACCATTAGTCAAATGTCCCCTATCCGAAGCCCTGTTCTGCCACAACCAGCATGTTTCAGACCTTATTCAATTTCTTCCCTCCCCTTCCTCAACATTCTTCCCTCCTTCCTTGGATCAAAAGTGTTCCAAGCCCACCGCTAGACCTCTGTGCAACCCAAGAGGAGTGTCCCAACAATGTGTCATTCTACAGAGAAATTCGCGAGGGAGATAGATAAAAAAAAACTTATCTTATGGCTCAGTGCACTCGGATGTCTAATTGCCTCGGATGTCTAATTAAAATCCGTGTAGATGTAAAACACTTCTAAGGAAAGTAATTAGAAATTTAAACTTTTTCGAAAATATACTTCTACAAAAAAAAATGTAACTTACATCAAAAATTGAATCACTGAAAGGTAAACAATCATGATTTTTTTACGTTAATTAATGTTAATCCATCAATTTTATAGTGTAAATCAATGTTTGGAAATTACTTTTTAGAGTTTATCAATGTTTAAAAATTTTACATCAGGTAGACGCATTGGGTTCGACTCCCGGTAAGTCATAGTTGTAATGATTGAAAATGATTTATGAAGGCAGCCTATATAGCGAAGCAACTACTCTTTTTGCTAATTATAAATTAAGGGTGTCAGCTGGGAATACGGAGGTTCCCGGTTCGATGCCAGGTGATGGACTTAACAAAGAAAAGTAAACAGTAGTGATCGTGTGATCAGAGTGTTGCCAGCTTCGCTACAAATTACTAGAAAAGTCGTCCAGAACATCCGTAAACATTAACGGCGTGTACACGGGACTGGTGCACGATAAATATGATCGGGGTCCAAAGTCCCGACGTCTATTGAAGGCGTGTGGTGCAAGTTCAGGTGTTTCCTCGTCATCTGACCATGATTCTAAAATAACGAAGTGCATGTATGAAAGTGTGTGTATGTGTTCCCGTGTCATTCCTTAGAGATACACCCCGAGCCGTCGCCAATAGCTCACTGTGCAGCTCTAGTGCGACGTTATTTAACCAAAACAAAAAAAAAACTACATCGGGATAAATCTGATCGGGGTTTAAGGTCCCGACGTCTATTGAAGGCGTTGGGTGCCAGTTCAGGTGTTTCCTCGTCATCTGACCATGGTTCTAAAATAACGAGGTTCCCGTGTCTTTCCTTCGAGATAAACCCCGAGCCGTCGCCAATAGCCCACTGTGCAGTTCTAGTGCGACGTTAATTAACCAAAACAAAAAAAAACTACATCGGGATAAATCTGATCGTGGTTCTAGGTCCCGACGTCTATTGAAGGCGTTGGGTGCCAGTTCAGGTGTTTCCTCGTCATCTGACCATGGTTCTAAAATAACGAGGTGCAGGTATGAATGAATGTGTGTGTGAATGTGTATGTGTTCCCGGGTCTTTGCTTCGAGATAGACCCCGAACCGTCGCCAATAGCCCACTGTGCAGCTCTATTGCGACGTTAATTAACCAACCAAACAAACAAATACTAATTTTTAAGTAAATGTCTTTATTAAAAATGAAACTTATGTATTCGGAGCTATGATAATCATCGAAAGTAATCAAAAATGAGTACATTTTACTTATTTTTAAGTACCTATTTTTAACAGTGTACTTTCTCTTTTCTATTTCAGAAGCCAAAGCTGTTTGGCATTCGACCTCATAAAGGACCGACTTCCGGTGGCACCAAAGTCACACTTTTTGGCGAGAACCTTGGCTACGGTATTGGAAGAAACCGCGTGCTCAGCGTGGAAAAGCGTGTTTGCAAAATTACTGGGTAATTTGATCTTCACTTCCTGAATTTAAAACGTTACATTAACCCTACTATTTAAACACATTGATAGATCAGAACTAAGTTAGAACAATTAAAATTGTATTATTTATTTCTATCAGATAAGAAACTTTATTTTTTTCGCACTCTGTATATCAACTATTACAATCATTTGCTATTTTTAACCGACAGAACAAGCGCGCCAACCAAAACTCCAAAATAAAACCACCAGAAATTTTAAATTAAAACCGCCAAATCGCGCGCCAAGTCGAGATGTTATAGATTCGACTGTTATGTATTTTTTTTATGTATGTTCGTGCAGGAGTTTGGTTATAATTCAGATATTTGCACAACTTTTTATTGGCAATGTACACTTCCCGACTAAAGAACACCAGATTAACCCTACTTTTGAGAAAAATTCCATTTTGATCGAACGCTTTTGTTTTAATAGTCCATTCTATAACTTGAGACGACTTCAGGAATAGACATTATTTGAATTTGAAATTTCTTCTTGATTCTTAGAAATTTCTTTAAGTTCTTGGTCATGTTCTTTAAGTATGGACAAGTAAAAAAATATGGGCATTTGAGGATATTTTCTCTTTTTTTTTTTATACATTCAGATTAATCAGGCATATATTTGGAGCGTCAATCAATCGGAATCATCGAGCATAGATCCCTCACAGTAGAGCAAACATCGGGATATCATGCCGCTGACATCAAAGTGAGGCAACATGTATCGCTACAAACACGTGATAATGACGTCATTCCATTCATAAAATTTCACTGTTACACATTTCCCAATTCATCAGCCAATCGCGAGTACTTTTTAATTCATAATTTTGAAAAGAAGTCACGTGTTTGTAGCGATTTGGTCTGAGATGTTTGCCTCACGATTATGACGTCATATTCTCTCTACTACTGGCCATTCATGCTCGAAGATCGGAATCAAGGAATATTTATCCACTGGCAACCGGGCCCCTCATGCAAGAGGATTGAGGGGATTCCCCGGTTCGTAGATTCAGTGAAGGTTTCGATTGCAGTTTAGGAGATTGTGCCATTTTTTGGTAACAGCTGCGATATTCCCAATCAAGGTTGTTTGATTCAACTTAGATTGCACTATAATATGGTATAAGTTGCTGCAGAGCACCAAAATATGGTGCAACGTTGAACTGAATTTTTTAACTATGTACAAGCAACATAACTTATTTATCTTACATTTCATTGCGTTTCAAAGTTGTAACGGTAATTCTCATACACTTTGTATACTCGACTCAATTGTATTATATTCAACTCAAAAAGAACTTGTGTGACTTTTTCGAAAGCACGATTCATTATTTTTTTTTTATTTTACCATGTCCTTACTGCTATACACTGTTAAAAATTATTACGACCTTGCACCAAAATTTGATACCCATTTAGCTGCAACCAACATTTAGTGCTCAGTTTCACCATTTTACGGCGCTACCACGAATACCATTTAGTTGTGAAACGTAGCACAAAACTCATAACGTTGCATAAAACTCAAAATTCGAGTTTTCTCATTTTTTGAGTAGTCTTTTTTTTTGTAGCGAAGCTGGCAACCCTCCGACTGCAAGACCACAACTTTTTTTTTTAAAAAATTGTCAAGCCCACCGATCTGGATCGAACTAGTAATACTTTGTTACATAATTGAACGCCTTTATCCACTGGGCCATGGAGGCCCTTGTTTGTCGTTGTCTTTCTTGGAGGAGATTTATCGGCTTGTTGATGTAGCGACATCGAAAATTTCGGTTACAGTTAAAGAGGTTGAACCTGTTATCGGTGAAACTTCCGCTCTTTTTCGATAAAGGAATTTTTGGTTCAACCTATATTCCACCATAATATGGTGTAGTTTGCTGTAGACCTCTGTTTTGCACCAAGATATGGTACATCGTTGAACTAAAAATTTTAACAGTGTGCTTATTTAATAAATAGAGCATCGGACCTAATTTATGTTGCTTATGCTTTATGCCATTTTGTGCAAGATATTGTTTATGACCATGTTTCATTGCATGTGATGATTGAACACTTTTATGAGTGGAAAAATATCGTATAAAACATTCGAGATAATATTTTATGATATTTTATAATATTTTATGACCATGTTTCATTGCATGTGATGATTGAACACTTTTATGAGTGGAAAAATATCGTATAAAACATTCGAGATAATATTTTATGATATTTTATAATATTTTATGACCATGTTTCATTGCATGTGATGATTGAACACTTTTATGAGTGGAAAAATATCGTATAAAACATTCGAGATAATATTTTATGATATTTTATAATATTTTATGACCATGTTTCATTGCATGTGATGATTGAACACTTTTATGAGTGGAAAAATATCGTATAAAACATTCGAGATAATATTTTATGATATTTTATAATATTTTATGACCATGTTTCATTGCATGTGATGATTGAACACTTTTATGAGTGGAAAAATATCGTATAAAACATTCGAGATAATATTTTATGATATTTTATAATATTTTATGACCATGTTTCATTGCATGTGATGATTGAACACTTTTATGAGTGGAAAAATATCGTATAAAACATTCGAGATAATATTTTATGATATTTTATAATATTTTATGACCATGTTTCATTGCATGTGATGATTGAACACTTTTATGAGTGGAAAAATATCGTATAAAACGTTCGAGATAATATTTTATGAACAGGACGATATTTTCTAATATATACCTTATTTTCTTGCCAATTTCTTTTAATGAAGATAGAGTATTTGTTAGAATATAAGATAAATTCTTTAAAGCAAGTATTTAACAAATTAAAAAATTTATAGCTTTAAACTAGTAGTGTATTTTTAAATTAAAAGTATGGAAACGTTATGATATATTCTTCTCCAACAAAAACAATTAAAAGTTTATAGATAATAAAAAAAAATGTTCCTTTCTGTTCTCAAAACGGAAGAATTGTCGTTCCATGCGTCGACACCCATCTCTTTGTATTTAAGAATACGGGGTGTTGGTTCGACTGTAATAATTTATTCAGGTTTTGCCTCATAGAGGGCAAAAATATAGAACTTTAAATACACATTTTCTGATAAATATATTGATTCGAGTTCGTTACTTTCATTTCAGAGTCGATGAGGAAACGATCACATGCATAACTGGAGATTCGAACAATTTTATTCAGGTTTTGCCTCATAGAGGGCAAAAATATAGAACTTCAAATACCCATTTTATGATAAATATATTGATTCGAGTTCGTTACTTTCATTTCAGAGTCGATGAGGAAACGATCACATGCATAACTGGAGATTCGAACAATTTTATTCAGGTTTTGCCTCATAGAGGGCAAAAATATAGAACTTCAAATACCCATTTTCTGATAAATATATTGATTCGAGTTCGTTACTTTCATTTCAGAGTCGATGAGGAAACGATCACGTGCATAACTGGAGATTCGAACAATTTTATTCAGTTTGCCTCATAGAGGGCAAAAATATAGAACTTTAAATACACATTTTCTGATAAATATATTGATTCGAGTTCGTTACTTTCATTTCAGAGTCGATGAGGAAACGATCACATGCATAACTGGAGATTCGAACAATTTTATTCAGGTTTTGCCTCATAGAGGGCAAAAATATAGAACTTCAAATACCCATTTTCTGATAAATATATTGATTCGAGTTCGTTACTTTCATTTCAGAGTCGATGAGGAAACAATCACGTGCATAACTGGAGATTCGAACAATTTTATTCAGTTTGCCTCATAGAGGGCAAAAATATAGAACTTTAAATACACATTTTCTGATAAATATATTGATTCGAGTTCGTTACTTTCATTTCAGAGTCGATGACGAAACGATCACATGCATAACTGGAGATTCGAACAATTTTATTCAGGTTTTGCCTCATAGAGGGCAAAAATATAGAACTTCAAATACCCATTTTCTGATAAATATATTGATTCGAGTTCGTTACTTTCATTTCAGAGTCGATGAGGAAACGATCACATGCATTACTGGAGATTCGAACAATTTTATTCAGGTTTTGCCTCATAGAGGGCAAAAATATAGAACTTAAAATACCCATTTTCTGATAAATATATTGATTCGAGTTCGTTACTTTCATTTCAGAGTCGACGAGGAAACGATCACGTGCATAACTGGAGATTTGAACAATTTCAGAAAAGATTTCCCAGGCTCAATAGTCCTTCGTATTGAAAACGAGATTTATGGAATCGATACAAATCTCTCAGAGTACAACATCACGGATCTTCCAGAGTTCAAGATCTTCTCTGCAGAGTTCAACATCACAGATCTCTCACATTCATTCGAATACACGCCAGATCCCGTAATAAATCAGTTGCAGCCAGGATTTACTACTGTAAGGTAGGAAATGGAGTCGGTCTATTTTGAAAATTGTATGATATGCAAATACAAATAATAAAATAATCCCTGTAAGATTGGTCGGATATAATTCCAAAATATTTTAGTTTTTTTTACACATGCAATTATTGACGACCAACAACAGGCTCAATGCCCAACAAGGTTGGTGTAGTCTAGTATCTTCTAACAATTCCCCACTAAATATCTAACTTTTTCTTAAAATCTACTCCTGAAGAATTAACAATATTCACGATGATGAGTCTTCAGGGTTTACGAAGGTCGTGGCTCCAGTATGACAAGTAATTTAACATAACATTAGCTCTGGGCTACATAAATGAAGTTTACCATTGCGAAAATGAACTTTGAAGGGGTAACCTCGGTTAAGGCAGGGTAGGTTAATTTTAGTTACAGAAGGATATCAAGGATTTGCAAGAATTATCCTGCTAGCAAGAGCGCCGCCCTAGGTCGATGAATATGAAGAGGATCTGTGTGACCATAGACCACTAGGTCTTTTAACTCTTCATTGTCAATATGGTCCATTGCTCCATAGAAGTTAGTGGCTTGCTTACCAATAAATTGAAGTAGTGAGGGCATTTGTAGTGAGCTGGCTATGTCGATGTCGCGTACGAACCGTTTGGACCTCGTGATGTAGGCTCTCAGTAGGTTTCTTTGGCATTTGTCAAAGTTATCAAGTCTGGTTTTACAGGCAAAGGCCCATATGAGAGCTGCGTATGTAATAATAGGTCTAAGAATTACTTTATATACCAATAGTTTATTGGTCATGGAGAGATGAGATCTACGGTTCAGTAGCGGCATTAGACTCAATTTGACCTTACGCAGTACAATATTCACTGGCAAGATGTTTCATTTGTTGTTCATTCTTTTGATTAAATAGTGCTTTCTCACTTCCCGATTAAAATGTGATTTATTTCATTTAAACCCACGATCTTTCGTTTTATCACTCATATTAAAATCCAAACCTTCGACATAAATTAGTACAGATTAATCCAATCTCCCCTAACCCTTCTCTCTTCCAGAGTAAACATATTCGAATTTCTCAATCTATCACCATTATCCATGCCTGAAAACTCGTGGACGATTTTTGTAAATTTTTTGCTGAACTTTCTCTAACAAATCAATGTGTTTCTTTTAAGATATAATGACTAAAACTGTACATCATATTCAAGATGAAACCTTGCCAAACCTCTATATGATGGCAAGAGATTCTTAGATTTTGACGAAACACTTTTTCTGATGTAACCTAACATTCTATTCAATTTTTTGCTAGCTACTGTACATTGAAGACTTCTATTCCACCTGTTAGAATTATGAGTCAATGAACTTTTTTTCTTTAATGCAAATGAACACTATTTCCGCTTTCAGGAAATCCATACGCATTTCCTGCTCCATAAGTTTTTTCGCATCTCAGAAAGAAACTATCAGATAATTGCAAAATACCCTGCGGTTTTTACTATTTCAATATTTGGAGAATACATGTACATTACTTTTTATCAATAGGACACTTATGTTTAAAAGCTATTTTATGTTAAATTTGAAAAATTACAAAAAATGACGATGGTAGAAGCAATACGCATAAAAATAAACACCCAATAAATATATTTATGTTTCATTATATTTTAGAGAAATAGTAGCCATACACTTTAATTGGTGGATCCCTCGCTCTTTTTCAAAAATGTAATTGGTTTAAAAGTTATGGAAAATTAAATAATATTCTTCACATTTTTTAAGACATTTTCTTCTTAATATTGAGATTATATATATATATATATATATATATATATATATATATATATATATATATATATATATATATATATATATATATATATATATATATATATATATATGTCATTAGCCTGCGCCAGGCACGTAGGTATAGATTTTTCATGGGGGGGGGTTCACTGACTGAGCAACGGATTTCTTTACTTATCCTCCCCCCCTTCCCGAGGGGGGGGGGATAAGGGGTGTCTAAGAAAATCCGTTTTTTTGGGGGGGGGGCCCCCCCTTACAGGGGAATCCTTAAACTCCCTCCCCCCCCAAAAAAAACATCAACAAATTTCTCCCCCCCCCCAAACAATTTTTTTTCCTCAAACAAATTTATAAATTTTCATTAGTAAAAAGGAATACGTTGGCATTTGAATATCGAGGCAGCAACAGTTATCACTGTCATTAACTACTTTTAACAGTTGTCAATAACTGTACTTTTAAAATTAGTAACTCGCTCCTTAATTATGAAATAAATTTAGAGAACAAATTTAAAGTTTGAGAATCCTTATATGTGTGGTAACGATTAGTTAGATTATTTATAGTTATGATAGTTTAAAGATCTAATAAGCGTTTTAGTTAACCAAAACTAGTAAAGAATAATATAAATTATACAGGCTACATGATCTAAAGTATAGAGGAAGTAAAAACATTCGAAATTGCATGGAATTGTGCAATCCAATCGCCACTGTTAATTTTAAATTAAACATTAAATATCATTAATTTAATACAGAGAAAATTATTTACTTATTACCAATAAATATTAACTTCCATTAATTAAAAATTTAAATTGTAAAGGTCATTTTAATTCAAAGATCTAAGAGAAACAAAATATTTATCAACTTAACGGTGCCAGGTGTTGTCCTCGTTATCTGATCATGGTTCAAACATACGAGGCATTGTTCCCGGGTATTTCCTTCGAGATGGGCCCCGAACCGTCGCCAATATTCCGATATGCAGCGACGTATAATGCAGTGTTCATTCGGAGGTCTAATTTAAATTTAATCTTACAAGTTGGACAATTTAACCTTCCCTCGCTTTCATTTGCTAATTCTTTGGGCTTAAATGTTCTCAAATCAGAGATTTTTAAAACTCGCAATTCCAAACTTCCCCAGGGGGTGCGGGGGAGGGGGGGGGGGTGTCGAACGGAACAGAACCGCAAAGAGTAATAAAACAAGATTTATTTACGAAATAACGCTGAAAATGCCAGAACCAAAGGAAAATGCTCAGACGTTCGGCGCCTATAGATTACGCAATACTACATTTTAATGTAAAAAGTTTCATATACATATTTGATGAAAGAAAGAGTGTCTGATCTATTTTTAGAATTAAATAAAAATAAAAAAGCGATACGAGCCGACTGGTCTGCGTCCTGGGTTGATTCGTACAAAAGTAAGAAAAAAAAACGCTCGATTGTTTTTCGCGAAATTTCGATAATTTTTAAAGAGCCGGTATTTTCACGGGCCAACAAAAACAATAAATTAAAAACCGTTATAGAAAACATGGGAGATGGTTTTGTTTTAGAATAAACTGGCAACTTATATTGAAGTATTTTAAGATTAACGAAATTATGTGGTCTTGGAGCATCTTAGTCTTGTCATTTTTAAGTCTTATTTTACGACCCCGTTTGACGATCTATTCCCTTTGTTATCTTTATTTCAAATTAAACCTAACATGACGTCATCGTGTTTCGGTCTCAATACCCCATGCCCACAATGGGGCACCCCCCCCTCACTAAAATCTCTATTTTTATGATTTTTACAGTAATTCGGTATTTCATTTTTTTTATTTTACTTACAATGGGAGGGGTTTGAACCCCCCCAAACCCCCCCCCCCTTTACCTACGTGCCTGGCCTGCGCCCATTGTGTCCCGTGTTCTTATTTAACTTACGATGACTATTCACCGACCGAAACAGGTGGTTTTGCGAAATCTCATGTAGGCAGTGGCTTTCCCCTTGTTTAGAATGTCAAATGTACAATATGATATTAATGTTATTCTTTGAAAATAATTTCGTAAGTTTGATGATATTTTGTACATACATGACCATATTTTAGTTCATTTGGCGATATGTTTATTTATTTGGCGACATTTGTATTCATTTGGCGACAAAATAATTCATTTGGCGATATGTGCGTGTGTGTGAGTGTGTGTTCGCTTCATAAATTTCATAGTTTGGATTGAAATCTAAGCTTTCGTACAATCTGAACTATAGTTAAGTAAACTATATAGTATATATATTAACTATTAGAGAGACGGTCCTTCGAAAATGTGTCGTCTTACATTAAATGTTATCTTACAAATCGTACAAAGAACTGTATTTCAACCATATGCTTGCGTATCTTATTCGTAACTTGTTGTGAATAGTTGTATGATATATAAAGCAATTTCTTGTAAGACCTGCGAATAGATACTTTCATTATGCATAGGAATTTGTAACATATTGGTAACTTAAAATACTGGAATTATAATAAAATTCTGCTTTTGATTTTTACACAGTGGTCTATTGAATGTGACTGCAACTGGACTTCACTTAGACAGTGTTCAGCTCCCCAAACTAGTGGTGAAGATCCCGATAACGCCACCAACAGAAAATGAAAAAAATGTTGAAATTTCGACGGTTAGTATGTCTGAGATTACAGTATTTTTATTAAGTAATGCCATTATTATTAAAGTGGGATATTTATATAGATTAAATAAAAGAAAGAGACGACGGTTGTGTTTAATTTTAAGAGCGGAAAATAGCCATAAGTAACCATTAATAAACTTTAATATTTTCCCGAGCCCAGAGTGGCATGGATTGACAGAACACTAATGGAAAGCGAATGTCCCAGGATGGGGAAAATTGATATTCAAACGAGGGAAAACACAGGGAAATTAAGGGATTATTACCGAATTGAGGACTTCAGCCATTCGAAGAACTTCAGCCATTTCTTAAAGGGGTAACTTAGTCGTGGGATCCTTTAAAAAATCCCCGGGGAATGGTAGATAACTGGGCGAGAATTGTTATGGTTTATTAAAGTAAAAATTGTGTGTCAATCAGAAACTACAAGGGAACGGATTGACCAATGGAATGAAATCGTAAATCGGCGGGAGAAATGTTTTGGTATGCAGGAATAAAGAGTTTCAAGGGACGGAACACCATTGAAAGGGAAATCTTTATAGGTATGAACTAAAAATATATAGAATCTTTATATATAATTCTCTAACGCGGTGATTGAAAACCGCTGTTTTTCTCTAAGCGGAGTGGCAACAGTTACTTTATTTACAAAATTCTGTTGTGCCCGCATTTTTATTTTGCCATTTTGTAAACCATTTTGACGATTAACCCCTTCAATTCATTGGTAAATAATTATTTTGATGATGTCAGCTTAAATTAGGAAGAATATAAGCCTTATTAAATTTAAAAAATAGAAGTTTTAAAAAACGCTTTTCTAAAATTTAAATGAAGGAAAATTGAGGTGGTGCCTTCTGTTGGCAATTTCGAAAACTAGATATCTATGAGCTTCATTTTCATGACGTATAAACTAAGTAAATTACACACTTCTGGTAGGCAAGATTTGTGGAAAGCTTAAGGTCAATTATGGCCAAAACAAACTGCCAATAATGTTAGAAATTTAACTGAAACGCATGAAAGGTGTGAAAATAACGTGGAAAATAATAAATAATGGTAGGCTTGTCAGTGGTACCATTGTTTTTATTTGTAGTTAAAAAGAAATTTGACTGAAATTTATTTGGACTAGGTACCGAGAAGCGAAGCTTCTATAACCCTTACAATACAATTTTTTTTTTTTTTACATGAGATGTGCATGAGTACAATTATTCCATGAGGTAAGAGGACGAAACAGGACAAAACAACATAAAGAAACAAACAAAGGTCAAAAATCAAACACAACAACGAATTACAATTCGCATCAAGATTCACATTTGAATTGTCAGACAAGTCGAGACTAAAAGTTTATTGTTCTTGTGTTGGGAGGGTCCGGCAACTCCAGTAGTTAAAAAGAAATTAGTTTAAATGATTTTATATTTACTTACATGGCGAAAAAATGTAGTGATGCCAAGATGAATATTAATTTAAACTTACGATTTCAACTTTTAAACTTTTTAGTAATATAATTAAAAAAGTATTGTTACTAGGACACATTGTTATTGTGTCCTACCTTTTAGCGAGCGGAGCGAGAAGTGGTTTGCGAAGCAAACCTATGAGGATTGCGTAGCAATCCTCAGGGGGTTGGCGAAGCCTCCTAGTTATATATATAATTCTATATCTTGATAGTTCATACCTATAAAGATTTCCCTTCAATTGGTGTTCCGTCCCTTGAAACTCATTATTAGAATATAACCGATAGAGGAAGAAATTGGACTTGGGTCAGTCCCTAGCAGGGCCAGATTTAGGCACATGCCACATAGGCTGCAGCCTAGAGGCCTGCATCACAAGGGGGACCGCACCCCCTCCCCCTATTTTAATCTGGAAACCCTAAAAGTTGGGAATTTCAACTTCTAAAAACCCTGATTTGGAAAAATTTATACCTGAAAAAATTAATATTATCAACAAATGAAGGCTTAAGCAGATTAAAAATCGCCCAACTTTTAAAATTACATTTAAATTAGACATCAGAACGGACACTGCATTGAAATATAGGCGAAACAAATCAATGCTTGTGAGAGAACAGTTTAATATTACTAAAATATTTATAAAAAAAGATTAAATATGTCGATAAGTTGGAACTGGGAATTTTCAGCACTGTTGAGTTGGGAATTTCGAATCGTTAAGTTGGTAAACTTCTTGTTTCAACCCCCAAAATATTTTTTGGTGTAACGACACTGGGACGGAGCACCAACTGGTATTGAATATAACAGCGTTTTTAAGTCAAACCCCGGTATAACGAACCCTGGATATAACGATCTCTCGGTTGTAAAGAACTTTTCAAATGATCCCAACCGAACTCCTATGTCACTAATGTATTTTCAAATGCTTGTAACGATCTTCAAAAGTAACGAATTCGGATGTAGCGAACTAAAATTCGAACTTTTAAAGTTTATTTTCAGGTCTTTCACGGAAAATATTACTCGCCCCGACCACATTCCTTACCCTTTGTCCCTTTGACAGAAGCCAGTTTTCTCAAAGGTGACAATAGACTTTACTGATCAAGTCCTCCCCTTCCCTCGTTCAACTGGTCAGCATACATTATTTGCCTTCCTTTAATTCTATTGCTGATTTTCGTTTGACTTATGGACTTCGCGTAGGTTTTAAATCGCTCCTGTTAGTAAGCGAAAAGCTTTTCCCATTGAGGATAAAGTGAAACTTATTAAAAGATCAAAAAACGGTGATTAACGTTTATCTTCAGATATTGAAGACGAAGATAATGTAAGTTCAGGTCCTTCAATTTCTGATGCTGAGGACTTAGGCAGCTGCGAGCATTTTGCATAATTTCTTTGCAACAGAAACTGTGGATAAGAATGTAATGGACTCTTTTGATGCTTTCAACAAAAAATCACAACTTTTTTTCATACTTCAGATAAATAATTGCGAGTATAGTGTAAAATTAATTTCATTGTTTAATTGTTTTTTAAGAATAAATATGTCTCTTAATTTATTATTGCCCATTACTAATTGTAATTCAGTGTAATTAATTTGTTTCGCACAGAAATGTGCTAAAGGACTTTAGGAAGTTTCATATTGCCCATATTTGAAAAATCGGATATAACGAACCCTCGGATATAGCGAACTTCTGAATCAGTCCGTTGAGGGTTCGTTATAACGGGGTTCGACGTAATATATATATATATATATATATATATATATATATATATATATATATATATATATACATATATATATATATATATATATATATATATATATATATATATATATATATATATATATATATATATATATATATATATATATATATATATATATATATATATATATATATATATATATATATATATATATATATATATATATATATATATATATATATATATATATGCGAAGCTGCATCGTCATCAGTCATTTCTGAGCTGACGTCAGTAGCGGCTTGTGCACTGCAGCAAGTACAGCCGGGCTGCACCTAAAGGACTTTAAGAAGTTTTTATATCGTCAATATTTGAAAATTCGAATATAGTGAACCGATACCGAAATTCTGAACCAGTCCGTTGAGGGTTCGTTATAACGAGGTTTAACAAGCGCCATTTTTTCCTTTTTTTGGTCCCATTTAGAACTAATTTTGTGCGTCATTTATTTCCCCGTGTTTAGAAATTTAAACCATGAAATGTGGTGTGTTAGGGTTTCTATTCAAATCGGAAGACTGATTTGGAATCAAGATTTTTTACACTATTTTTCAGTGGCAACGAAAAAATTTTAAGTTTTTTTTTAGATTTTTTCGAGTTTTTAAAAAAAATTCAATTTTCCGGAAAAAGTGAAAAGTGACAAAATTCGTAATTTTCACAGCACGCCCTTATGGCTTGAAAAGTATCAGTATGGCGTTAACTACATACCCAGAGGCAAATTTCAGGCCATTCCCATTGATAGTTTTGCATATATGGATATATATTATCTTAAATCAGCATATTTCAGGCATGAATACCTTGTTCTATGAATACCATGAAGCTATTACTACACTGATGGAAATTTCAGTTAAACGTTGCACCATATCTTGGTGCTCTGCAGTAACTTACACCATATTATGGTGCAACATAGTTTGAACATACATATGTTGCTCTAAACAGGGGTACTTTAATTATAAATCCCTTGGTACTTTGATATATAGAGCACGCCATATGTTTTTTTTTTCCAGGATTGCTGGTCCGATCCGGAATCTAATGGAACCACCATGACTTGCCGTACTCCTCCTCTACCTAAAAGGCAAGGAGTTGTTATTCCGATTTCAAGCAACCCTCTCTTGACGCATGTTGCTTTTGTTATGGACGGTGTCCAGGATCTCAGGAATTTTGACTCAAACCATGAAGAGATGTCGCGCTTGGAGTACTATCCTGAACCAGTTTTCGAAGAAGTCAGCAAAATGGGAGACAAGATGCTGGCCATCAAGGTGAGCGACAACGGTTTGGTCTGCAAGAGACGAGGATAGGTCTTATTTTGCTGTTTATTACTTTTAACTTTTTTAACAACTCGTTGTCTATTAGACCATCGATTCCCATTCAGTATTACCCTTCGGACGTGAATGGACAGTAGTAGAGCGAATATGACGTCATAATCGTGAAACCAACATCTCAGACCGAATGGCCTCAGACACGCGACTTCTTTTCAAAATTATGAATTAAAAAATACTCGCGATTGGCTGATGAATTGGGAAATGCGTAACAGTGAAAATTTATGAATGGAATGATGCAATTACCCACGTGTCTGAGGCCATACATGTTCGCCTCACTTTGATGTTAGCGAGATTATAACATTATGTTTTCTCTACTATGAAGGATCCATGCTCGAAGGTGTTACCCAATGAACTCCTTGCTAAACCTTAACTAGGACAGGGGACCTCTACTTTTATATATGTGCTTTCTGTGCATGTATACACTGTAAAAAAAATGGTACTTAAAAATGAGTACCTGAACCTACTCGTTTTCCTTTGAGTATAATTGCATCATAAATGAGAGATGACGTACTCAAACTTAAGTAATCGTAATTTCTCAAAATGAACATTGTGTTTAATATTGCTAATCTCTGCTTCTGTTTAAATCATCATAACAAAGCGACCTGACAAACTTTATATAGTTGTTCAGAAGAGGTTTTTATACGTTATTTGATATCGATTGCTGAAATGGAAAATGAGTTATTAAAACTCAATTTTCTTACTTCGTATACTTTTGGAACACCTTTTTAATATTTTTAATGTTTATACCTCCTTTAAGTTGCCCTGGTAGTACAACGGATAAAACACTGGACTGAGGGGCCTGTGGATATGTGTTCGATTCCCTGTAAGTCTTGGTTGTAATTGTCGAGATTGATTGGAAGTGATTTATGAAGGCAGCCTATGTAGGCTAGCTACTGCTCTTTTTACTAATTTTTGAGTACATGTCTTAGTTTTGAAAAAGACATGTTTGAAAAGACATGTCATAGCTCCGAATACAAGTTTTAGTTTTAAAACTTGTATTCGGAGCTATGATAAGCATTCTAATGTAGTCAAAAATGAGTAAATTTTACTTATTTTTAAGTACCTTTTTTTAATAACAGTGTATTAAAACATTTCTTTGATAGTTGAATTATTTTTAATTTAATGAAGTAGAATTATTTTTAAGTGATTTATGAAGGCAGCTTATGTAGGCTAGCATCTGCTCTTTTATTCATTTTTACTCATTTTTGAGTACATTACTCTTTCAAAAATGAAACTTATATGACAAGCAGTGAATATAATAAAAAATAAGTACATTTTACTTATTTTTGAATACCTATTTTTAACATTGCAATTACGGCATGTTTTAAAGAGAAACTTCAGTTATTGATAATTCGCTGATAATAATTATCGGTGAATTATCAACAACTGAATCTCGATATTCCTATTTTTTTTTTAGTTTGTTATATTTTAACACTAAATCTACCGACATTTCATGTATACCTAACCCTACCATGAGCGGTCAAATGACCGCTTCAAAAAAAATATGTATCTTAATATAGAAAGAGATTTTAGCCAATTGTATTGTAAACGAAATATTATTTTTTTTCTATTTAAAAAAGTTTTATTTACATTTATGCATTTTCAGCACATTTTTTACAAATTACAGTATTTTGTATTGCACATTTTCCGTTGACGTCAGCGCCCCCTGCCGTGAGTCAGTCTGCACCCGTGCCGCCTGGTTGGGCCGATGCGGTCTGTACAGCGTTGCCTGGTTGGCCCGCAGGACGCTTGGTGCCCAGATGGCTGGATTGCCACAACACTGTAGATCCACAATTACATTGTGGACAATTTCAGGAGTGCGCTTTCCGAAGAATATAGTCATAGAAAAGTAAAAAAGTACTGATCTTGCGATCGGAGGGTTGTTAGCTTCGCTACAAAAATACTAGAAAGTCGTCCAGAATATCCAACAAATTATACTGGCGTGTATACGGGACTGGTGCACGATACATCTGATCGGGGTCCTAAGTCCGGACGTCTATTGAAGGCGTTGGGTGCCAGTTCAGGTGTTTCCTCGTCATCTGACCATGGTTCTAAAATAACGAGGTGCATGTATGAATGTGTGTATGAATGTGTGTGTGAATGTGTATGTGTTCCCGGGTCTTTCCTTCGAGATTGACCCCGAACCGTCGCCAATAGCCCACTGTGCAGCTCTAGTGCGATGTTAATTAACAAAAAACAAACCAAACCAAACCGAAGAATATAGTCGTAAATAACATGAATTGTTTAAATGGTCAAATGACCACTCGTGGTAGACTAGACATGCTCTACATTTTTTTCGGTAAGTAAGCAATAAAGAAAGTTGTGAATATTGAAAAATGGGCTGTATGTATATTATAGGAAAAGTCAATAAGTTACATGGCGATACAGTAAGGTTGTACACAAGAAATTCTAAACGAAATTTCAAAAACGGTCATTTGACCGCGCGTGGTAGACTAGACATGCTCTACATTTTTTTCGGTAAGTAAGCAATAAAGAAAGTTGTGAATATTGAAAAATGGGCTGTATGTATATTATAGGAAAAGTCAATAAGTTACATGGCGCTACGGTAAGGTTGTACACAAGAAATTCTAAACGAAATTTCAAAAACGGTCATTTGACCGCGCGTGGTAGACTAGACATGCTCTACATTTTTTTCGGTAAGTAAGCAATAAAGAAAGTTGTGAATATTGAAAAATGGGCTGTATGTATATTATAGGAAAAGTCAATAAGTTACATGGCGATACAGTAAGGTTGTACACAAGAAATTCTAAACGAAATTTCAAAAACGGTCATTTGACCGCGCGTGGTAGACTAGACATGCTCTACATTTTTTTCGGTAAGTAAGCAATAAAGAAAGGTGTGAATGTTGAAAAATGGGTGCTATGTATATTATAGGAAAAGTCAATAAGTTACATGGCGCTACGGTAAGGTTGTACACAAGAAATTCTAAACGAAATTTCAAAAACGGTCATTTGACCGCGCGTGGTAGACTAGACATGCTCTACATTTTTTTCGGTAAGTAAGCAATAAAGAAAGTTGTGAATATTGAAAAATGGGCTGTATGTATATTATAAGAAAAGTCAATAAGTTACATGGCGATACAGTAAGGTTGTACACAAGAAATTCTAAACGAAATTTCAAAAACGGTCATTTGACCGCGCGTGGTAGACTAGACATGCTCTACATTTTTTTCGGTAAGTAAGCAATAAAGAAAGTTGTGAATATTGAAAAATGGGCTGTATGTATATTATAGGAAAAGTCAATAAGTTACATGGCGCTACGGTAAGGTTGTACACAAGAAATTCTAAACGAAATTTCAAAAACGGTCATTTGACCGCGCGTGGTAGACTAGACATGCTCTACATTTTTTTCGGTAAGTAAGCAATAAAGAAAGTTGTGAATATTGAAAAATGGGCTGTATGTATATTATAGGAAAAGTCAATAAGTTACATGGCGATACAGTAAGGTTGTACACAAGAAATTCTAAACGAAATTTCAAAAACGGTCATTTGACCGCGCGTGGTAGACTAGACATGCTCTACATTTTTTTCGGTAAGTAAGCAATAAAGAAAGTTGTGAATATTGAAAAATGGGCTGTATGTATATTATAGGAAAAGTCAATAAGTTACATTGCGCTACGGTAAGGTTGTACACAAGAAATTCTAAACGAAATTTCAAAAACGGTCATTTGACCGCGCGTGGTAGACTAGACATGCTCTACATTTTTTTCGGTAAGTAAGCAATAAAGAAAGTTGTGAATATTGAAAAATGGGCTGTATGTATATTATAGGAAAAGTCAATAAGTTACATGGCGCTACGGTAAGGTTGTACACAAGAAATTCTAAACGAAATTTCAAAAACGGTCATTTGACCGCGCGTGGTAGACTAGACATGCTCTACATTTTTTTCGGTAAGTAAGCAATAAAGAAAGTTGTGAATATTGAAAAATGGGCTGTATGTATATTATAGGAAAAGTCAATAAGTTACATGGCGATACAGTAAGGTTGTACACAAGAAATTCTAAACGAAATTTCAAAAACGGTCATTTGACCGCGCGTGGTAGACTAGACATGCTCTACATTTTTTTCGGTAAGTAAGCAATAAAGAAAGTTGTGAATATTGAAAAATGGGTGCTATGTATATTATAGGAAAAGTCAATAAGTTACATGGCGCTACGGTAAGGTTGTACACAAGAAATTCTAAACGAAATTTCAAAAACGGTCATTTGACCGCGCGTGGTAGACTAGACATGCTCTACATTTTTTTCGGTAAGTAAGCAATAAAGAAAGTTGTGAATATTGAAAAATGGGCTGTATGTATATTATAGGAAAAGTCAATAAGTTACATGGCGATACAGTAAGGTTGTAAACAAGAAATTCTAAACGAAATTTCAAAAACGGTCATTTGACCGCGCGTGGTAGACTAGACATGCTCTACATTTTTTTCGGTAAGTAAGCAATAAAGAAAGTTGTGAATATTGAAAAATGGGCTGTATGTATATTATAGGAAAAGTCAATAAGTTACATGGCGCTACGGTAAGGTTGTACACAAGAAATTCTAAACGAAATTTCAAAAACGGTCATTTGACCGCGCGTGGTAGACTAGACATGCTCTACATTTTTTTCGGTAAGTAAGCAATAAAGAAAGTTGTGAATATTGAAAAATGGGCTGTATGTATATTATAGGAAAAGTCAATAAGTTACATGGCGATACAGTAAGGTTGTACACAAGAAATTCTAAACGAAATTTCAAAAACGGTCATTTGACCGCGCGTGGTAGACTAGACATGCTCTACATTTTTTTCGGTAAGTAAGCAATAAAGAAAGTTGTGAATATTGAAAAATGGGCTGTATGTATATTATAGGAAAAGTCAATAAGTTACATGGCGCTACGGTAAGGTTGTACACAAGAAATTCTAAACGAAATTTCAAAAACGGTCATTTGACCGCGCGTGGTAGACTAGACATGCTCTACATTTTTTTCGGTAAGTAAGCAATAAAGAAAGTTGTGAATATTGAAAAATGGGCTGTATGTATATTATAGGAAAAGTCAATAAGTTACATGGCGATACAGTAAGGTTGTACACAAGAAATTCTAAACGAAATTTCAAAAACGGTCATTTGACCGCGCGTGGTAGACTAGACATGCTCTACATTTTTTTCGGTAAGTAAGCAATAAAGAAAGTTGTGAATATTGAAAAATGGGTGCTATGTATATTATAGGAAAAGTCAATAAGTTACATGGCGCTACGGTAAGGTTGTACACAAGAAATTCTAAACGAAATTTCAAAAACGGTCATTTGACCGCGCGTGGTAGACTAGACATGCTCTACATTTTTTTCGGTAAGTAAGCAATAAAGAAAGTTGTGAATATTGAAAAATGGGCTGTATGTATATTATAGGAAAAGTCAATAAGTTACATGGCGATACAGTAAGGTTGTACACAAGAAATTCTAAACGAAATTTCAAAAACGGTCATTTGACCGCGCGTGGTAGGTTTAGTGTTAACTTATTTTTTCCTTTGCTTTTGTTTCAGGGAAATCACTTGTACCTTATAAATTTATCAGGATCTCGGATCAGACTTGGCGAAAACTACTCCTGCAACATCGTGTCTTTTTCAGAGAGATACATCACCTGCGACATAGAGCCGACCCTTCTGTCAAATTCACCCTCCTTTGGAACTAACGTTACAGTTGAGGTAATGAAAATAGGTCAATGTATGTCTCTACTTATATCTTAATGCTTTCATTTAAACGTCTACGTCATTTAAAAGAAAATTCAGTGAAAACCTAGTAATTATACTGGCGCAGTATAGACATCACAGCATTTTTGTTTTATATTGTACAAATAAACTGAATAAAATGTTACAATAAGCAAATAAAGTGTATTTCAATGCTAGGAGAGTATGGATAGTGTTCTAATGTACACTACTTAAAGAACATTAATTATTTACTAATAGTATTAGAATAGCAACATTACAACATTTTGATAACCCTATGGACGAAAAGGGTCTTATCAAAATTTGTTTAACTAACTTAAAGTAATGATTTAATATGGAACATATACTAACGTTAAACTGCAAAGTATAGTGTGCCTGAAATTTTTTTTTTACAATTCTGAATAATCATTACGAAAATATAAACAGAGATATGCACTCACGGTTTTTTGTATTTAATGAATAAAGCAATACATACATATATGCATGTGTATGAGTATGCATGTATTTGCGTAGATATGTATTAACATATGTGTGTACGTATGTATGCATTTGTGTAAGTATGTGGGTACAGCTGCGGAAAAAAAAACGAACCACCGATGATTATTTCGTTAGTTTTTATAGTAGAGCTAAACTTAATATACCATTTTGTAGGGAATAAAGTCTACTATACATTGATATACAAAAAATTTGCATAGGGGACTATCTTCATACTCGAATCCGCACCAACTTTAAAATTTTCAATAGCAACACCTACTTTTGATAGCGCAGAAATGTTCCCCGCCCTCAAAATAATCTAAATACAAATTTTCGTTAATTTCCTACATTTATATGCAGAGATATTAAACAATATGTATCGATCTTATTTGAGGGGCTACTTCCACAGTGAACAAAGTATTAGTGAGACTTCGAAATAAAGTACGCTGGTAGAAAATGTTTTGGCGTTAGCCTTGGTTCTTCTTTTTCCGTGGTCATTCATTCCCCCACTCCCGTATACTCTTCACCTCTATATAAGAATTTAGAATTTTATGCCAACGTGATCACAGCGCTTTTAATTCTCAAAATTAGTAGATTTCTGTTAAGTTCTGCAGATTTTAAATTTGTGTAAGACCCCTTAAATGATCATTTGATGCACATTATAATATTGCCAAAAAACTACAAAGAGGAAAATCATGAAATTTTAGATATGCATATAAAACGTTTTTCTGAATCCATCACTATCAAAATATAGCATGGTTGCTATTCATAAATTTTATGAATATTAATATCCTAATTTAAATAAAATTAAAAAATATACATATAAGTAATCAAAGTTAGTGTATTTTATTTGGGTTGTTTAGAAGTAACACAGATAAAAATATCAGTTTAATAAAATTATTATTTCGAAAGATATGATTAAAAGTTTAAGAAATTCATTTAACATTACGAGTTCTAAACTTTCGATATTCATAATTAAAAAACTACTTAACCAAATGACTTGCAAATTGATATTCTACGATAAATTTTGTCGTAGATTTTAAATATTGAATCAAAATCGGGTGTTCCTATTGGAAATTTTAAAGTTGGTGCGGATTTTAATATGAAGATAGTCCCCTATGCAAATTTTTTGTATATCAATGTGTAGTAGACTTTATTCCCTACAAAATGGTATATTAAGTTTAGCTCTACTATAAAAACTAACGAAATAATCATCGGTGGTTCGTTTTTTTTTTCCGCGGCTGTACATATGTATGTACGTAATGTATGTACATAAGTATGTATGTATGTACGTACATAAATATATACATATGTGTATACGAACGCATGTATGCATTTGCGTATGTATATTTGTACGTATATATATGTATGTACGTACGCATGTATGCATTTGTGTAAGTATGTGGGTACATATGTATGTACGTATATATGCACATATGTATGTAATGTATGTACGTATATATGCACATATGTATGTACGTATATATGCACATATGTATGTACGTATATATGCACATATGTATGTACGTATATATGCACATATGTATGTACGTATATATGCACATATGTATGTACGTATATATGCACATATGTATGTACGTATATATGCACATATGTATGTACATAAGTACGTATTTATGTACGTACATAAATATATACATATGTGTATACGAACGCATGTATGTATTTGCGTATGTATATTTGTACGTATGTATGTATATGTATGTACGTACGCATGTATGTATTTATGTAAGCATGTGGGTAAATATGTATGTACGTATATATGCACATATGTATGTACATCAGTACGTATGTATATACGTACATAAGTATATACATATGTGTGTACGCACACATGTATGCATTTGCGTATGTATATTTGTTCGTATGTATATGTATGTACGTACGCATGTATGCATTTGTGTAAGTATGTGGGTACATATGTATGTACGTATATATGCACATATGTATGTACATAAGTACGTATGTATGTACGTACATAAGTATATACATATGTGTGTACGAACGCATGTATGCATTTTCATATGTATATTTCTCCGTATGTATGTGTATGTATGTACGTACGCATGTATGCATTTGTGTAAGTATGTGGGTACATGTGTATGTACGTATATATACACGTATGTATGCTTATGTATGTATGTACATGAGTACGTATGTATGTACGTACATAAGTATATACATATGTGTGTACGAACGCATGTATGCATTTTCATATGTATATTTGTACGTATGTATGTACGTATATGTTCACATATGTACTTACGTATATATGAATATATGCACTTGTGTATATAGGTACATATGTACCTATGTACATATATATGTATGCATGTACAAATTTATGTGTGTATGTGTGTATGTACGTTCATAATTATGTACTTATGTATGTACGTACGCATGAATGTATTTGCGTATGCATGTACGTATATATTCACATACGTACGTGCGCGTGTATGTATGTACATACGTATGTGTGTATGTATGTACATACGTACGTATGTATGTATACATATATATAGAGAGACAAGGAGAGAGAATGAAAGAGAGAAATAAGCAAATAAAATTACATTCCGCAATTTCGCATAACATTTCTTCAAAGGTCTTCCTCGGATACAGTTGGCTGCAAATCGGACACATACCCATTGAGAAGCCGGAGGTTGAATCTTCACCGATCGAATATTTTACGAATATGAATTCGAACTGGTGGATTGTCATCGTTCTGGTCCTCGTGTGCGTCATCGCCATCGCCTTCACGGGCTTCAAGCGCTGGAGAAGGAAATCCCGGAGACCGAGTCACCCTATGGACATATTTAACCCAGGCTACGGTGACGGTAAGATGTCGAATAGTGAAGACGTCGTGATTGGATTTGCGCATTTCGATTGCGAACCTGCAATGCCAGAAATTTTTAAATACCGCAATCGCAATTTTGATTTCAGAAGTACAATTTGATATAGAATACCGTATTTAATATATTTTCCCACAAGTAACCTATTTAACACTAAACCTACCGACATTTCATGTATACCTAATCCTACCATGAGCGGTCAAATGACTGCTTCAAAAAAAAAATGTATCTTAATATAGAAAGATATTTTAGTTGGATAGTTAACAAAATGTTTTTTTTCTTCTATTTAGAACAGTATTATTTACATTTATGCATTTTCAGCACATTTTTTACAAATTACAGTATTTTGTATTGCACATTTTCCGTTGACGTCAGCGCCGCCTGCTGGAGTCGGTCTGCACCCTTGCCGCATTGTTGGGCCGAAGCGGTCTGTACAGTGTTGCCTGGTTGGCCCGAAGGACGCTTGGTGCCCAGATGGCTGGAACACTCCACAACACTGTCGCCACAACACTGTAGATCCACAATTACATTGTGGACTCGTAAAACAATTTCAGGAGTGCGCTTTCCGAAGAATAGAGTCGTAAATAACATAAATTGTTGAAATGGTCAAATGACCGCTCGTGGTAGACTAGACATGCTATAATTTTTTTTCGGAAAGTAAACAATAAAGAAAGTTGTGAGTATTGAAAAATGGGTTGTATGTATATTATAGGAAAAGTCAATAAGTTACATGGCGCTACAGTAACGTTGTATACAAGAAATTCTAAACGAAATTTCAAAAACGGTCATTTGACCGCGCGTGGTAGGATTAGTGTTAAACTAGTTTCCTCAGCATATAACATAATGCTAAATTATTTTTAAAAAAAATTTATAAACAGACTGGGGCTTGCTATAGAAAATTGAATTAAGCATCATCACATTGTAAAACAAAATGTGCTTAAAAATGAGTACATGGACGTCCTCGTTTTTCTTTGTGTACAATTGCATCACAAATGAGCGATTCCGTACTAAAATATATGTAATCGTACTTTCTCAGCAATGAGCAGTATGGTTTAATATTGCTAATATCAGCTTCTGTTCAAGCCATCTAAGCAAAGCGACCTGACAAACTTAAAATAGTTGTTCAGAAGATAGTTTTCCACAATATTTGAGGTCGATTGCTTAAATGGAGACTGAGTTAATACAACTCAATTATCGAACTTGCTATTCTTTTGCCATGCCCTTTTAACATGACTTCCGTTTATAACTGCCATGGACTTAGGTGCGGGCGGCATCAGGTAGACGGATTGGGCTAGCTTCCCGGTTAGTCCTGGTGGTAATTGTTGAAAGTGGTTTATGAAGGCAGCCTGTGTAGACAAGAGACTGCTTTTTTAATTCATATTTGAGTACATCTAATTTTCCAAACTAAAACTTATGTATTTGGAGCAATGATAAGCATCGAAATTAATCAAAAATCAGTACATTTTACTTAATTTCAAGTACCTAATTTTAACATAGTTGGTACACAAAATAAGTAATATGTACTGATTTTTGGTTACATTCGATGCTCATCATAGCTCCGAATACACAAGTTTCATATTTGAAAAAGACATGCACTCAAATATCAGTAAAAATTAATAAAAATAACAGTAGCTTGCCTGTATAGGCTGCATTCATAAATCACTTTCAATAAATTTCAACAATTACAACCAGGACTTATCGGGAATCGAGCCTAATCCGTCTACCTGATGTCGTCCGCACCAAAGTCCAGGGCCTTATTCGTTGTACTACAAGAGCAATGTGAAGGAGTTATAAACAAAAGTAATGTTAAAAAGGCGTAGCCAAAGAATGGAAAGTAAGATAATGGAATCGTAATAACTCAGGTTCCATTTAAGCAATCGACATCAAATAATGTGGAAAACCCTCTTCTGAACAAATATTTTAAGTTTGCCAGATCACTTTGTTAAGATGGCTCGAACAGTAGCTGATATTAGCAACATTAAACCATACTGAAATTTTTTGCGAAAGTAAGATTACTTAAATTTGAGTATGTCTTCGCTCATATACCTTGCAATTGTACTCAAAGAAAAACGAGTACCTCCATGTACACATTTTTTAACACACATTTTTTACAGTGTTTTTAAAACCTCAATCGCTATTTTTATTTCTAAAATACAATTTGTGTTAGAATATGGCATTTAATATATTTTCACAAAATAGCCTATTTAATCTAGTTTTCTCAGAATGTGACATAATGCAAAATTATTGTCAAAAGCAAATAAAAGTTCAGAAACAGACTGAGCCTCATTAAAGAAAATTAGATTAAACGACATCAATATCGGTAATACCAACCAAGGGTTTTTCAATAATCCATACGGTTGGTAATTTATTTCCTTTTCATCCGAAAAAAAAAATACACACCGTGTATGGGGTACTGATGCTCGTTAAATCTGCCGTGGTCCAAACGTCCTCGCAGTGTGTAACTAAAACGGAGCATTTGTAAGAATCTTCAGATCGTCGACTGTCCAAACTGATTCCTGAGCGAATGGAATAACCTCAAGTATTCTCTCGACATATTACCACCATGCTCGACACCAGTGGGGGAGTCTCACGTAACGTAAGAACTGGGAAACTTACTAATATTTTCGATTTCTACCCTACAGCAGACAACTTTGCTGTTGTTTGTTTAGTCGCTATGCTTGCAATCATGAGAAAGTTTGTTTATAATATTTGTTTTTTCCAAATAAATAATATTTTTATTCTATATGTGAATAAATTTAAATGCAGAAATACTTATATTATATATGTATGTTATTAGAATGACAACGAAATACGCAAAATTACTTTTATTTCAACACCCAAAATGCTTCAGAAACGATGAGTACAATCTATCTCAGTATAAGAAATAAATATTTTTATATTGAGATATTATTTAATGACAAAAACTTTAAATTATAGTACAGGAACTGAAGTTCCATGCTAATCCTATGGAACTTCTTCGGCGTCGCAGATTTTCTCCATGTTCCGATGGAACATCGGTCTTCTTCTTCTTGGCGTGAAACTCCCTAGCACCATCTCTCGATTCCAACACTTTCTATTGGGATCGTCGCTACGCTTCTACGAAGAAATCTCAAAGAATGTATCCCGTGACCTCGCGATTCCAACATAAAGTGTTGGAATCGAAAGTTGGTGGCCCCAGAGCCTTACATCAGGTGGAACTGATCAGTTTAGACCAGTGTTTCTTAACCTGTGGTTCATGGACCCCTTGGGGGTCCATGGGTCATATTTTGGGGGTCCGCCGACTGATCCTAATTTTTAAAATGTTTGCATCAATATTTAGCCAGCAGTGGTAACCCGGACCTACTTCATCTGTGACGTTGTCCCTGATTTGCGCGCCAGGTGATTGCGCGCGACGTGATTTGCGCACCTGGCGGCGGTGCCGCGGTGCAGGTTAGATATAAAACGCTTGAGTGTTTTTGAAAGGGTGGCCATTATTTATGCAGGCGGTCACGTATTCAGTAGTAAAATAATGTACGAAGAGTTTCACCCTACCAGTCTTGTCATAATATTTGAGGTAGAGCGTATCAATTGTGCATGGTTAGTGGTTGTATATTGAGAATAGAAAGAATACGGCGTTTCTTATGGAGTTGTGGTATCCCGAATGTTGAAGATCTTTCGGCGCCGTCATTTGTCCGGGTGCGCCTCCGTCTGTCCACAGTCCTCTGCTGTTCCCAGCAGTCTTCACGTAAGTGATTGTAATTATCGAACCTCTGCAACCAGCTCGAACTCTAGTTGGACATTGCTTCCGTGTTGGATTGATTTGTGTGTACCATTATTGTTCCGAAAGCTTATCTGGCGTATTTATGTTAATAAATAATAAAAGTTATGCTATTGTTATTATTTGACTGTGTAATTTATCATTTTGGGGCCATCCAACTCACACGCTAACGTAACGCCTTTTAACTTGTACCCCCAACGTACGATCTTGTGCCAAGTGGTATCTACCACAAGCAATATGACATGGTGCCGTGACCAGGATACGAACCTGAGTTATTGCGGCTGATCCTAATTTTTAAAATGTTTGCATCAATATTTAGCCAGCAGTGGTAACCCGGACCTACTTCATCCTTAGCGAGCTCTGTATGGCAACCCTGTTTCTTTTTCCGCTCCTCCGGAGAAGAGAATTTGAGGCGCTTTTTCGCGCATGCTCATTTATTTCTCTTTTGTTTTAGCCTTTTCATTGGTCGATAATTTGTTTGAGTTTGAAATAGCGGTATAATTTTAAACTTGATTCACGATTTTATTTCCGTTGGATCTGCCCTGGAGGTAAGACGTACATTTATTTTTGTCTTTCATCTGTTTGTGAGTAGAATATTTTTTTGGTGTTTTCTTAGCTTATATTATTGCTAAATGCTTGATTTCACTATGGAATTAGCTCTTGCTGAAGTTTTGAATGCGAAAAATAAATATTCAGTTGGCTATTTTAGTGTTTTACTAGTCATGTGTAAGAAAGCGTTGTTAGAATAATGTATGAAAGAGGGAATGATTTCATCGATGTATTAATGTCCAAAATGTGAATCACAAATGAGTTTGAAGCCGAGACATAAGGGTATATCCTCCATCGATACAAGATTCCTTGCCGCTTTTTCAAGTGTTTTTTTGTGTCTTAATGTGTGTTCTTAATGTTTCATTTGATTATTTGAAATAAAACTATTACTATTACTATTGAAATAAAAATATTAAAATAATTAAATAATAAAACAGAATATATTTTGTAATAAATTATGTTTAAGCATTTTTTTTTTCACAGAGGGGTCCGTGACATATTTAAAATTTTTAAAGTGGTCCATTGTGCCAAAAAGGTTAATAAACACTGGTTTAGACTGACAGATAAATCGTTCACAGAACTGTGTGTGTAGGGGACCTAAGTGCAGACAGTTTGAAGTTTCAAAGGAAGGATTGTGAAAGGTAACTTTTATGATACTAATGAGTTTTTAGCAATAATACGACTAAAAGTAGCTTGTACATATTGTAAATTTATCCATTTTTCGCCAAATATTATAACCCCATTCACATTTTTTAATAGTATCCCATGCAGTCGCTAGTGTCTCAAACCATTTCTGGAGGCCTCCGTGGCCGAGCGGTTAAAGGCGTTAGCTGGGAATACGAAGATTCCTGGTTCGATCCTAGGCGATAGACTTAACAAAGAAAAGTAAAAAAAAAGTAGTGATCTTGTGATCGGAGGGTTACCAGCTTCGCTAAAAAATACTAGAAAAGTCGCAAGTTCGGGGTCTTTCCTTCGGGATAGACCCCGAACCGTCACCAATAGCCCACTGTGCAGCTGTAGTGCGACGTTAATACCAAAACCAAACCAAACCATTTCTGATACCATCTTAACATTTCAGATTACATTCGGACGACAACTGCTGCTGCCATTTTACAGAGCTACGCTTCTGCAGCGCTCGGCGAATCAAGTGACGATGAGACGCTGCTTGTGGACAGCGAAATAATGGCGCTGCTGCGAGACAAGAACCTCGTCATCCAAAAGCACTGTCTAATTGTTGGCGAGAAAGTGGGCGCAGGTTTGGTGTTTATGAAATATCTCTATGTTGGGATTCCTCATTTAAGATTTTATCCATAAAAACCTGATTTTGTTGTAAATGCCCATAAATATAGATTTAAGTAAGAAAAATTTAATTATATAGGGTGTTTAAGAATTATATTTACAACTCTGACGCACAATAAAACTTAAAAGAAATAAGATAGCTAAGTTATGGTACCTGTACATATAAAAGCAACAAGCCAGTTTTATTTGTATGTAGTTTTCACAAACTATTAATAAACCAACGTGCTTGTACATGTAACAGCAACACATAAAGTTTTATTTGTACGTAGTTTTTTTTCTTCCAAAACCATTAATGAACCATTCAACGTGCCATTCAATCACCATTCAAAGCACTGAGCTTTTTCCTGATAATGGAATATGGGAATTATCTTCTTTAGAACATTAACACGCAACAAAACATAAAGAAAATAAGATAGATAAGTTATGTTGCTTGTACATGTAAAAGCAACACGTAAAGTTTTATTTGTACGTAGTTTTTTCCAAAACCATTAATGAACCATTCAACGTGCCATTCCATAATCATTCAAAGCACTGAACTTTTTCCTAATAAAGGTCTATGGGAATTATATTCTTTAGAACTTAAACACGCAATGAAACTTCAAGAAAATAAGATAGCTAAGTTATGCTGCTTGTACTTATAAAAGCAACACGTAAAGTTTTATTTGTATATAGTTTTTTCCAAATTCATTAATGAACCATTCAACATACCATTCCATCACCATTCAAAGCACTGATATTTCTCCTTATAATGGTATATGGGAATTATCTTCTTTAGAACTTTAACACGCAATGAAACTTAAAGAAAATAAGATAGCTAAGTTATGTTGCTTGTACATGTAACAGCAACACGTAAAGTTTTATTTGTACATAGTTTTTTTTTCCAAAACCATTAATGAACCATTCAAAGTGCCATTCCATCATAATTCAAAGCACTGAGCCTTCCTTATAATGGCATATGGGAATTATCTTCTTTAGAACTTTAACACGCAATAACACTTAAAGAAAATGAGATAAGTAGGTTATCTTGCTTGTACATGTAACAGCAACACGTGAAGTTTTATTTGTACGTAGTTTTTTCCAAAACCATTAATGAACCATTCAAAGTGCCATTCCATCACTATTCAAAGCACTGATATTTCTCCTGATAAAGGTCTATGGGAATTATCTTCTTTAGAACTTTAACACGCAATGAAACTTCAAGAAAATAAGATAGCTAAGTTATGCTGCTTGTACTTATAAAAGCAACACGTAAAGTTTTATTTGTATATAGTTTTTTCCAAATTCATTAATGAATCATTCAACATACCATTCCATCACCATTCAAAGCACTGATATTTCTCCTTATAATGGTATATGGGAATTATTTTCTTTAGAACTTTAACACGCAATGAAACTTAACGAAAATAACATAGCTAAGTTAAGTTGGTTGTATATATAACAACAACAACACATAAAGCTTAATTTGTAAGTATTTTTTTTAATTAAACTGCGTACAAATAATATTTCAAGTGGGCTGTTATATGTACAAGCAACAAATTTTAATTATCTTATTTCTTTTAGGTTTCATCACGTGTCAAAGTTGTAAAGATAATTTTTAAACACCTTATTATAACTGTTCCCGATAAAATGTAAATGTACACATAAGTTAAAAGATTGTTTCTAGGATAATTTGTTACTTTTTAATATCCCAAACCAAAAATTTCAATATGGCATCATTCTTTCAAGATGGCGGAAATTTACTTAGGGAGAATTTTAGGTAATATTAAAATTTCTTTATTGATTGATATTAATTTTAATATTCGAGTAAATGTGTTTATTTTATTTTCAGGACAATTTGGATGTGTGTTTGAAGGTTTAATGCACACACAACCAGATGAACGCAACATTGTAAAAGTTGCCATTAAAACACTTCATGAAAGTAAGTATTAAGAACAATATCGTACTATTTGCGCTCATGATAAAAATAGTGCCATTTGCGCCAATCTGTAGAGGTCAATCTTATTGAATGACGGAGATGCAGAAAATCAGATTTTGTGTTTTTCCCTTACTTCCCCAAACTCTCTATTAAAAGGTTGTCGTCTGAAAAAAGCTCAATTTGAAAAAAATTATACCTTTAATTTATGCAGTTTTCTGCAAAATGTTGCAATAAAACGTTTTGTTAAAAAAATTTAGCTTTTTTCAACATTTTAGATCATTTTCCAATACATTTTTAAAACTGAGCTTCTTAATTTAGGAGTGTAAATAAAAAATTGTGATTTACATTTCCAACATAGTCAAAATGGCCGATAAAAAGCCAATCTGGCAAACTACTTCCATAATGTGAACGAAAATATGACTTTGTGCATGGAAACAGGTGTTCTACATGCTTTTAAAGCTTAGGTGTAACCGACACTACCTTTATCTTAGGCGCAACTGGCACTACTTTTATCTTGGGCGCAACTGGCACTACTTTTATCTTGGGTGCAACTGACACTACTTTTATCTTGGGTGCAACTGGCACTACTTTTATCTTGGGCGCAACTGGCACTACTTTTACCTTAGGTGCAACTGGCACTACTTTTATCTTGGGCGCAACTGGCACTACTTTTATCTTGGGTGCAACTGGCAGTACTTTTATCTTGGGTGCAACTGGCACTACTTTTATCTTGGGTGCAACTGACACTACTTTTATCTTGGGTGCAACTGGCAGTACTTTTATCTTGGGTGCAACTGACACTACTTTTATCTTGGGTGCAACTGGCACTACTTTTATCTTGGGTGCAACTGACACTACTTTTATCTTGGGTGCAACTGGCAGTACTTTTATCTTGGGTGCAACTGGCAAAGCTTTTATCTTGGGCGCAACTGGCACTACTTTTATCTTGGGTGCAACTGGCAGTACTTTTATCTTGGGTGCAACTGGCACTACTTTTATCTTGGGTGCAACTGGCACTACTTTTATCTTGGGTGCAACTGGCAGTACTTTTATCTTGGGTGCACCTGGCAAAGCTTTTATCTTGGGCGCAACTGGCACTACTTTTATCTTGGGTGCAACTGGCACTACTTTTATCTTGGGCGCAACTGGCACTACTTTTATCTTGGGCGCAACTGGCACTACTTTTATCTTGGGTGCAACTGGCACTACTTTTATCTTGGGCGCAACTGGCACTACTTTTATCTTGGGCGCAACTGGCACTACTTTTATCTTGGGCGCAACTGGCACTACTTTAATCTTGGGTGCAACTGACACTACTTTTATCTTGGGTGCAACTGGCACAGCTTTTATCTTGGGTGCAACTGGCACTACTTTTATCTTGGGTGCAACTGGCACTACTTTTATCTTGGGTGCAACTGGCACAGCTTTTATCTTGGGCGCAACTGGCACTACTTTTATCTTGGGTGCAACTGACACTACTTTTATCTTGGGTGCAACTGGCACTACTTTTATCTTGGGCGCAACTGGCACTACTTTTACCTTAGGTGCAACTGGCACTACTTTTATCTTGGGCGCAACTGGCACTACTTTTATCTTGGGTGCAACTGGCAGTACTTTTATCTTGGGTGCAACTGGCACTACTTTTATCTTGGGTGCAACTGACACTACTTTTATCTTGGGTGCAACTGGCAGTACTTTTATCTTGGGTGCAACTGACACTACTTTTATCTTGGGTGCAACTGGCACTACTTTTATCTTGGGTGCAACTGACACTACTTTTATCTTGGGTGCAACTGGCAGTACTTTTATCTTGGGTGCAACTGGCAAAGCTTTTATCTTGGGCGCAACTGGCACTACTTTTATCTTGGGTGCAACTGGCAGTACTTTTATCTTGGGTGCAACTGGCACTACTTTTATCTTGGGTGCAACTGGCACTACTTTTATCTTGGGTGCAACTGGCAGTACTTTTATCTTGGGTGCAACTGGCAAAGCTTTTATCTTGGGCGCAACTGGCACTACTTTTATCTTGGGTGCAACTGGCACTACTTTTATCTTGGGCGCAACTGGCACTACTTTTATCTTGGGCGCAACTGGCACTACTTTTATCTTGGGTGCAACTGGCACTACTTTTATCTTGGGCGCAACTGGCACTACTTTTATCTTGGGCGCAACTGGCACTACTTTTATCTTGGGCGCAACTGGCACTACTTTAATCTTGGGTGCAACTGACACTACTTTTATCTTGGGTGCAACTGGCACAGCTTTTATCTTGGGTGCAACTGGCACTACTTTTATCTTGGGTGCAACTGGCACTACTTTTATCTTGGGTGCAACTGGCACAGCTTTTATCTTGGGCGCAACTGGCACTACTTTTATCTTGGGTGCAACTGGCACTACTTTTATCTTGGGCGCAACTGGCACTACTTTTATCTTGGGTGCAACTGGCACAGCTTTTATCTTGGATGCAACTGGCACAGCTTTTATCTTGGGCGCAACTGGCACTACTTTTATCTTGGGTGCAACTGGCACAGCTTTTATCTTGGATGCAACTGGCACAGCTTTTATCTTGGGCGCAACTGGCACTACTTTTATCTTGGGCGCAACTGGCACTACTTTTATCTTGGGTGCAACTGGCAGTACTTTTATCTTGGGTGCAACTGGCAAAGCTTTTATCTTGGGCGCAACTGGCACTACTTTTATCTTGGGTGCAACTGGCACTACTTTTATCTTGGGCGCAACTGGCACTACTTTTATCTTGGGCGCAACTGGCACTACTTTTATCTTGGGTGCAACTGGCACTACTTTTATCTTGGGCGCAACTGGCACTACTTTTATCTTGGGCGCAACTGGCACTACTTTTATCTTGGGTGCAACTGGCACTACTTTTATCTTGGGCGCAACTGGCACTACTTTTATCTTGGGCGCAACTGGCACTACTTTAATCTTGGGTGCAACTGACACTACTTTTATCTTGGGTGCAACTGGCACAGCTTTTATCTTGGGTGCAACTGGCACTACTTTTATCTTGGGTGCAACTGGCACTACTTTTATCTTGGGTGCAACTGGCACTACTTTTATCTTGGGTGCAACTGGCAGTACTTTTATCTTGGGTGCAACTGGCACTACTTTTATCTTGGGCGCAACTGGCACTACTTTTATCTTGGGTGCAACTGGCACTACTTTTATCTTGGGCGCAACTGGCACTACTTTTATCTTGGGTGCAACTGGAACTACTTTTATCTTGGGCGCAACTGGCACTACTTTTATCTTGGGCGCAACTGGCACTACTTTTATCTTGGGCGCAACTGGCACTACTTTAATCTTGGGTGCAACTGACACTACTTTTATCTTGGGTGCAACTGGCACAGCTTTTATCTTGGGCGCAACTGGCACTACTTTTATCTTGGGTGCAACTGGCACAGCTTTTATCTTGGGCGCAACTGGCACAGCTTTTATCTTGGGTGCAACTGGCACTACTTTTATGTTGGGCGCAACTGGCACTACTTTTATCTTGGGTGCAACTGGCACAGCTTTTATCTTGGATGCAACTGGCACAGCTTTTATCTTGGGCGCAACTGGCACTACTTTTATCTTGGGTGCAACTGGCACAGCTTTTATCTTGGATGCAACTGGCACAGCTTTTATCTTGGGCGCAACTGGCACTACTTTTATCTTGGGTGCAACTGGCACTACTTTTATCTTGGGCGCAACTGGCACTACTTTTATCTTGGGTGCAACTGGCTTAGCTTTTATCTTGGGCGCAACTGGCACTACTTTTATCTTGGGTGCAACTGGCACTACTTTTATGTTGGGCGCAACTGGCACTACTTTTATCTTGGGTGCAACTGGCACAGCTTTTATCTTGGATGCAACTGGCACAGCTTTTATCTTGGGCGCAACTGGCACTACTTTTATCTTGGGTGCAACTGGCACAGCTTTTATCTTGGATGCAACTGGCACAGCTTTTATCTTGGGCGCAACTGGCACTACTTTTATCTTGGGTGCAACTGGCACTACTTTTATCTTGGGTGAAACTGGCACTACTTTTATCTTGGGTGCAACTGGCACTACTTTTATCTTGGGCGCAACTGGCACTACTTTTATCTTGGGTGCAACTGGCACTACTTTTATCTTGGGCGCAACTGGCACTACTTTTATCTTGGGCGCAACTGGCACTACTTTTATCTTGGGTGCAACTGGCACTACTTTTATCTTGGGTGCAACTGGCACTACTTTTATCTTGGGTGCAACTGGCACTACTTTTATCTTGAGGGCAACTGGCACTACTTTTATCTTGGGTGCAACTGGCACTACTTTTATCTTGGATGCAACTGGCACTACTTTTATCTTGGGTGCAACTGGCACTACTTTTATCTTGGGTGCAACTGGCACTACTTTTATCTTGGGTGCAACTGGCACTACTTTTATCTTGGGTGCAACTGGCACTACTTTTATCTTGGGCGCAACTGGCACTACTTTTATCTTGGGTGCAACTGGCACTACTTTTATCTTGGGTGCAACTGGCACTACTTTTATCTTGGGTGCAACTGGCACTACTTTTATCTTGGATGCAACTGGCACTACTTTTATCTTGGGTGCATGTGGCACTACTTTTATCTTGGGTGCAACTGGCACTACTTTTATCTTGAGGGCAACTGGCACTACTTTTATCTTGGGTGCAACTGGCACTACTTTTATCTTGGGTGCAACTGGCACTACTTTTATCTTGGGTGCAACTGGCACTACTTTTATCTTGGGTGCAACTGGCACTACTTTTATCTTGGGTGCAACTGGCACAACTTTTATCTTGGGCGCAACTGGCACTACTTTTATCTTGGGTGCAACTGGCACTACTTTTATCTTGGGCGCAACTGGCACTACTTTTATCTTGGGTGCAACTGGCACTACTTTTATCTTGGGTGCAACTGGCACTACTTTTATCTTGGGTGCAACTGGCACTACTTTTATCTTGGGCGCAACTGGCACTACTTTTATCTTGGGTGCAACTGGCACTACTTTTATCTTGGGTGCAACTGGCACTACTTTTATCTTGTGTGCAACTGGCACTACTTTTATCTTGGGTGCAACTGGCACTACTTTTATCTTGGGTGCAACTGGCAGTACTTTTATCTTGGGTGCAACTGGCACTACTTTTATCTTGGGCGCAACTGGCACTACTTTTATCTTGGGTGCAACTGGCACTACTTTTATCTTGGGCGCAACTGGCACTACTTTTATCTTGGGTGCAACTGGCACTACTTTTATCTTGGGTGCAACTGGCACTACTTTTATCTTGGGCGCAACTGGCACTACTTTTATCTTGGGTGCAACTGGCACTACTTTTATCTTGGGCGCAACTGGCACTACTTTTATCTTGGGTGCAACTGGCACTACTTTTATCTTGGGTGCAACTGGCACTACTTTTATCTTGGGCGCAACTGGCACTACTTTTATCTTGGGTGCAACTGGCACTACTTTTATCTTGGGTGCAACTGGCACTACTTTTATCTTGGGTGCAACTGGCACTACTTTTATCTTGGGCGCAACTGGCACTACTTTTATCTTGGGTGCAACTGGCACTACTTTTATCTTGGGCGCAACTGGCACTACTTTTATCTTGGGTGCAACTGGCACTACTTTTATCTTGGGTGCAACTGGCACTACTTTTATCTTGGGTGCAACTGGCACTACTTTTATCTTGGGCGCAACTGGCACTACTTTTATCTTGGGTGCAACTGGCACTACTTTTATCTTGGGTGCAACTGGCACTACTTTTATCTTGGGTGCAACTGGCACTACTTTTATCTTGGGTGCAACTGGCACTACTTTTATCTTGGGCGCAACTGGCACTACTTTTATCTTGGGTGCAACTGGCACTACTTTTATCTTGGGTGCAACTGGCACTACTTTTATCTTGGGTGCAACTGGCACTACTTTTATCTTGGGCGCAACTGGCACTACTTTTATCTTGGGTGCAACTGGCACTACTTTTATCTTGGGTGCAACTGGCACTACTTTTATCTTGGGTGCAACTGGCACTACTTTTATCTTGGGTGCAACTGGCACTACTTTTATCTTGGGTGCAACTGGCACTACTTTTATCTTGGGTGCAACTGGCACTACTTTTATCTTGGGTGCAACTGGCACTACTTTTATCTTGGGTGCAACTGGCACTACTTTTATCTTGGGTGCAACTGGCACTACTTTTATCTTGGGTGCAACTGGCACTACTTTTATCTTGGGCGCAACTGGCACTACTTTTATCTTGGGCGCAACTGGCACTACTTTTATCTTCGGCGCAACTGGCACTACTTTTATCTTGGGTGCAACTGACACTACTTTTATCTTGAGGGCAAATGGCACGGGAATATATTCTCATGGACTATCAAGTAATAATAATAATAAACACAAAATCTTTCAATAATAAGTTGTTGTTTTTATTTTGAGTAATGGGTCTTCACTTTTAATCACTTCGCCTGCCGCGGCAAAATTATTAGCTAGCTGTCGTGACGTCATCAATAATAACTTGACTGTGTTTATTCCATTATGAATGCATAATATATCGTGCCCGTAGTGGAAATTTTTAACGAAACTGTAACATATTGAAAATAAACGATGCATCCCATAAATCCAAGTTTCCATTTTCTTATACTATACACCGTTAAAAATTTCTGTTCACCGATGTACCATATATAGGTGAAAACAGAGTTCTGCTGCAAATTACACCATATTATGGTGGAATCTAGGTTGAACCAAAAATCCTTTATCGGAAAAAAGCGGAGGTTTCACCGATAATTGGCTCAAAACCTTCTTAACTGCAACCGAAATTTTCGCTGTCGCTACATCAACAAGCCCGGGAATTCAATCCAAAAAAAAGACAACGACAAACAGCCCAGTGAATAAAGGCATTCAGCTATGAATCAGAGGGTTCCTAGTCCGAGCCCGATCGGTGGACTCGAGAAAGAATAGTAAAAAAGTTGTGATCTTGCGATCAGAGGGTTTCCGGCTTCGTTACAAAAATACTAAGAAAACTCGAATTTTGAATTTTATGCAACGTTGAGTCGTTGGGCATGATAAGCATTACATTTTTTTTTCGGCCGACCGTCAAACGTTTTGGTGTAACCTTTCACCACTAAATGGCATCCGTATAAAGGTGAAACTAAGACCAATTGTTGGTTGCAACTAAATGGGTACTAAATTTTGGTGCACGGTCGTAATAATTTTTAACAGTGTACTTAACACGTTCACGCCGGCGCGGGCCACCGATGGCCCGCGCTAGATTGTCTCATCGGGCGGCGCGTACCACTGGTGGTACGCACTAGATTTTGCTATTAGACGGTGAAAATTAAAATAATAAAAATTTAACGTATTTTCATTAAAAAACATTTATTTTTAATTACAATTATAATTAATAACGTATCATAAACATAAGTTTTGTTCAATAACATAAACATAATAATACAGTATTTTAAATATAACTCAAATTCTACAAAATTAGCATAATAATTCTACATTGCTCGCTGTACTACTGAGCAAACATAAAGCGCGTGTGCAGGTGTGAACAGGCAAAAATCGCGCGCCGCCAGATGAAGCGCGGTATTAATTTAAGCGCCGCCTCACAGAAAAACAAATTAAAATCGGCGCCGGTGTGAACGTGTTAAACATATTTTCTGTACCAAGTGGAAACTAATCCTTAATTTCTGTCCTGTGAATGCAACAGATTCCTGGAGCAATCTCGAAACTGTCGAGAGTTTCCTGAAAGAGGCGCTCATCATGAAAGACTTCCGACATCCCAATGTCCTCGGATTGATGGGCGTTTGCTTCGCAGGGATCGCACCGTCCATCGTGCTGCCATTCATGGAGAAAGGGGATCTCTGCTCCTACATAAGGGACAAGAAGAAAGTAAGGATTCATTAATTAAATCTTACACTGCGAAAACTACAAAATACTAGAAAAGTCGTCCAGAACATGTGTAAAAATTAACTGCGTGTATACGGGACTGGTGCACGATACATCTGATCGGGGTCCAAAATCCCGACGTCTATTGAAGGCGTTTGGTGCCAGTTCAGGCGTTTCCTGATCCCCAGTTGCTCAGTTGGTAAGGATAGGTTGGTAAGTTGGTAAGGATAGCTAATCAGAGGATTGGTGGTTCGAATCCGTGAAATGGACTTGACATAGAAAAGTAAAAAAGTTGTGATCTTGCGATCGGAGGGTTGCCAGCTTCGCTACAAAAATACTAGATAGTCGTCCAGAATATCCATACATACATACAGACAGACAAACATATAGAAATAATACCATAAACCATTAAACAAACACATAGAATAAATCATTTACATATTCCTGTGAAGCGCTTACAGCTAGGCTACACAAGGAAGCTACACAAGGAACTGCAATATTTATTTAAATCAATAAATGTGAAAAGTTCATCCAAGCGGGAATCGTCGTCCTGATAGCTAGCTCAATGGTAGATCGTTTGTGCGCTAACCAAGGGGTCTCGGATTCGATTCCCAGCTGGATGAACTTTTCACTTTTATTGATTTAAATACGTCAAAACATTCCGGTTTTTTTTGTTGACAAATTGACTTTTTTTAAAAATTTGCTACATTTTCGATCATAATTAAAAATATCTATACTCGGGGACAACCTAAGTTGAACCTAAACTTTAGGTCCCACTTAGGTTGTCCCCGAGAATAGATCTCCTAAAATCCTAGTTATCTTTATCCAATAAACAAAGAACGTACATTTCACATTTTTTTATTGTTCTGATTCTACAACTCATGTTTCAGGTTGTGCTAGTAGACAAACTTCTGAAGTTTGCCATCGATGTTGCTTCTGGAATGGCCTATCTTGCAGAAATGAAGTTTGTCCATCGGGATTTGGCAGCCAGGAATTGCATGTAAGTAAGAGTCAAGGATAGTGAAGATCATATATATATATATATATAAGGTGTGCTCGTGTTTCGCTTTTTGAAAGGGGCAAGGAAAGAATTCTTTTGACGTCATTTTAGCTCCGCCTTACTATGGGTTTTTGATCATTCTCATTGGCTGTGTGTTTCAAGCATTGCTACTTAGGTTCGATCCCCGGTTGGGTAACAACTGGTGATTTAATTTTTAATTAGCAAAATAATGTAAATATCTGTAAATAATTGTGTTCAGGTAGCTTCACTGCTAATCCGTTCTTGTTTTGTTATGTCCCCGTATTTTACTTGATTGAAATTGTAACTCATTTAATATGTCCAATACAAATGCATTGACATGATGGTTCGACTCCCATTTTACTCTTTCAAAATTCATGGACATGCTAATATTATTTTAATAAGCTTAATTTATTAAGAAACTCTTTTGCAATTTTTACATACTACATACAATCCTTAAAATATAATTTAAACTCTTAAAATTTAGAAAATTCTAAATATAATTAACGATTATCACTTTTAAATAATTCACAAAAAAAAAAATAGATGGCAGCACGTCAGGAACCATTGGTTCAAATCGATTCGAAATATTTTATTAACGAAACAACTCTGCCAACTCGATTCAAATTGTTTTTTGAAGCAAATTTTAACTGTTTTCTTTTAAATTAATTCATGATTAGTTAAAAACAAGAATTCTTGTTAAATTAAGTACTCTTTGCCAATAGCGACAATTACTCCTAAAGCGACTGTACAAACGAGAGCATTAGACACGCCCACAGAAGTCAGAGGCGTCACTATGACGTCAAAAGAATACATTTCCCCGCCCTCCATCAGAAAGCGGGAGTACTAGCACACCTTTTATATATAGTCTCCACTATCCTTGAGTAAGAGTGATGTTTCTCTGAAACCTCTGAACTCTAACTGTAACTTCTGGAAGGCTGAAAACTTACTTCCTCTATGGGCGCGTTGAAGCCAACGTGGAAGCAGCCAAACTGCGCCCCCAAAAATATTTAAGTGACTTAGTAGCCTCATTTTCCTATCATATTTATTGTAAATTTGAAATTTAAACCGCTGTCACCTCTAATAAAAAACCATATTTTATAGTTAAATTTATATTTTAGCAAAAACTTTATAGAATTCCTCTCTTTAATTTAGATGTAGTGTTTTAACTTTCTTATGTCCCTTTGGTTTATTCTTTTTTTCGGTTGAGTTTTCTTGTGGTATTTGTCCGGGATTGGTTTCTGTTGCGAGAGACGACTGATAGAATGAGTGTTTAACTACCAATTTAGTTTGTCATATTCTGTCATACATATTTATACTTGGATATCAACTTCGTCCGGATCCAGGATCTGAGAATGGACAACCTCACTTCACTAGATGCAGCCTTGAGCTACAGTCATGTCACCATAAATTGTCATTCCGGAGGCGAAGGCCACTTCGTGGCCATGACCTTCGTTAACTCACTAGACTCAAATCAATTACAGGTAAATAGGTTATAGTACCGAGGGGACCCAGAATTAATCTAGAATTACCTAGAATTAAATGATATCGTAGCTACTTATATAATTAATTTTTATATTGCCAAACAAGTATTTTTTGCACTTGCTTTTTAACCACTTTCACTTGCAAATGACTTACTAATTTAATATCAGATTGCATTTAAAATGGGTTTCAAAAGAAAATAGAAAAAAAGTCAGCCAAAAGCAATACATGTCGACTTATTCTAACATGAAAAATCTACGAAATATTGCGCAAGCCATGAAAGTAGGGTACAGAATGACGGCTTCCACACTGGCTTCAAGTCATCAAAATATCTTGAGATCAGTGAACTGAACCAATACAAATTTTAAGTTTGCAGTTTTGGCCTTCAAGCATGGATCCCTCACAGTAGAGAAATCATAAGGTTAATCTCGCTAACATCAAAGTGAGGCCAACATGTATAGCCTCAGACACGTGATTTTCTACGACATCCATTCATAAATTTTTTCTAGTTCATTCATAAAAATATCCTGTACTTCATGTAGTAACACATTTACTATTATTTCCAAATCACATGTTAATCGCGAACGTTTTTTTCATTCATAAATTTGGAAAGGAAGTCACGTGTCTCGTGCCATCAGGTCTAAGATGGTCACGTTGGTGACGTCATATTCTCTCTACAACAGTCCATTCATGCTCGGAGGCCTCCGTGGTTGAGTGGATTAAGGCGTCAGCTTGGAATCCAAGGGTATCCGGTTCAAAACCTTGCGATGGACTAGACTAAAGAATAGTAAAATGTAGTGATATTGCGATCGGAGGGTTGCCAACTTCGCTACCATAATACTAGAATGTCGTCCTGAACATCCACAAAAAATTAACGGCGTGTATACGGGACTGGTGCACTATACATCTGATCGGATCCAAAGTCCCGACGTCTATGCGACGGGTGCCAGCTCAGGTGTTGTCCTCGTCATCTGACCATGGTTCAAAAATACGGGGCATCGTTCCCGGGTCTTTCCTTCGAGATAAGCCCCCAACCGTCGCCAATAGCCCACTGTGCAACTCTAGTGCGACGTTAATTAACCAAACCATTCATGCTCGAAGGTTTTGGCGCAAAACTCTTCGTTCAGACTTGTTGTTGATGCTTCCACAATGGCTTCAACGCGCCCATAGAAGAAACAAGTTTTGAGCTTTCCAGAAGTTACAGTTAGAGTTCAATGGTTCCAACGCGCTTTGTGATTAGCGCAACATAGACATTGTAGCTCTTGCGTCATTAAACCCAACCAATCAAAAATGAGCTTACATTCAGACGTAGCTTTTTATGTTTCAGCTTGGACTCTGAGTTGGGCGTGAAGGTGGCCGATTTCGGTCTGTCACGTGACGTGTACACGGACGACTACTACCGATGCCAGGACAGGACCGCTAAACTCCCTTGCAGGTGGATGGCACCGGAATCTTTAGAAAACCAGGTGTACACTACGAAAACAGATGTTGTGAGTATAATGTACTTTCCTTAAATTACTATATTTTAAAATTTTCTTAACTTTAATGGCAACCCTTTTCTATAATTTAATTGCATCGTAATCAAGGATAGTGGAGACTATATATAAAAGGTGTGCTCGTTCTCGCGCTTTCTGACGGAGTGCGGGGAAAAGTATATTTTTGACGTCATAGTGACGCCTACCTCCGCCTTCTGTGGGCGTGTCTAATGCTCTCGTTTGTACAGTCGTTTTAGGAGTCTACAGAGTAAATTTAATTTAACAAGAATTCTTGTTTTTAACTAATCATGAATTTATTTAAAAGAAAACAGTTAAAATTTGCTTCAAAAAATAATTTGCATCGATTTGCAGAGTGGTTTAGTTATTAAAATATTCAGAAATCAATTTGAACCAATGGTTCGTGACGTGCTGCCATCTATTCGTTTTTTTGTGAACATTTAAAAGTGATATTCGCTAATTTTATTTAGAATTTGCTAAATTTTAAGAGTTTAAATTATATTTTAAGGATTGTATTTAGTATGTAAAAATTGCAAAAAAGTTGCTTAATAAATTAAGCGTATTAAAATAATATTAGCTGCTACGAGAGCATGTCCATGAATTTTGAAAGAGTAAAATGGGGGTCGGAACCATCATGTCAATGCATTTGTATTGGACATATTAAATGAGTTACAATTTCAATCAAGTAAAATACGGGGACATAACAAAACAAGGACGGAAGTAGTGAAGCTACCTGAACACAGTTATTTACAGATATTTACATTATTTTGCTAATTAAAAATTAAATCACCAGTTGTTACCCAACCGGGGATCGAAGCTAAGTAGCAATGCTTGGAACACACAGCCAATAAGAATAATCAAAAACCCATAGTAAGGCGGTGCAAAAATGACATTTATATTGCTTTGCTTTCATTAAATGTACCTAAATGCCAAATGTGCGTAAATGCGCCAATTTTGTTAACCTACCATATTTATCATAACGCTAAACATCGAGAATATTTTTAGGTCGTCTTCTGACCATGGTTCAAAATTACGAGGTAGGGTTCCTAAATCTTTCCTTCGAGATAGACACCGAACCGTTGCCAATATCTCAGTTGGTGCCGATTTACAAAAATCATACCTAAATTTTAGCACCGATTTCATTAAATTTTAATAAGTCAAAAATTATAATATGAAAGATTTAAATTTTTTCAACTGGTTATTAAAGTAAATTAAAAAAAAACTTTTTAGGGCTTTTTTTTTTTCTTCTTAAAGTTGGTATTTTGTTTAAAAAATGATTATTTAGTTAAGAATAATTTACATTTTAAGAACAGATTTTCTCTCTTAGTGGTCTTATGGCGTTTTGCTTTGGGAGCTTTTGACACGCGGAAACGTCCCATACGCCAACGTCGCCAACTGGGATGTGTTAGAGTTCTTAAAAGCGGGGAACAGACTGGATCAACCAGAGCATTGCCCAAACTCCACGTAAGTACTTTAACAAGAAATTACCTAGAAACGAAAGTTCTTCACCCCTTGCATTATAACGTAAAATCATAAATGAAACGTTTTAAATTACTTGCATAGGGTAGATGGACAATAGGTAAAAATTTACTGTACGGTCACCCTTGGCGACTTTTTCAAAATCTCGCCAAAAGTCGCCATTTTGGCGACTGTTGTCCAATAGGGTTACTGCAATTCCTTGTCGGGTCGGAGGGGGTTGTCATTTAAAAAACTTATCGCCAAATGTGGAAAAAATCGCGCCAAGGGTGACCGTACAGTAAATCTGACCCGGACAATACACGGGACAGCACGTTCACAAAACACACGACGTTCAGAAGACGGTCAAAATCCGGAAATGTATGAACGTCTAGTGGAGGCATCTAGTCTGAAGATGGTGTGCACTGTTAAGAACAGCAGACCTCGTGACCAAAATAAATAAATAATAATTAAAAAATCTGAACTTTACATCAAACGGAACCACTATAAAATGGCCACCATCTAGAAACGGAATTTTTAAAAAAAAAACGTCGTTTTTAATGATTTCAAGGAACATTCGTGGCCAAATGGGGGAGTTTCACGCCGAGAAGAGGAAGACCGCTGTTCCAACGGAACATGGAGAAAGTTCCGCGACGCCGAAGAAGTTCCGTAGGGTTAGCATGGAGCTTTAGTTCCTGTACTATAAATTTAAGTTTTAGTCTTTAAATAATACCTCAATATAGAAATATTTTCCACATACACTGAGATATATTGTACTCATCGTTTATCAAGTATTTTTGTGTTGAAATAAAAATACTTTTCCGTATTTTGTTGTAATTCTAATTATATAATATAATATAAGTATTTCTGTACAGTAATTTATGCATATGTGGAATAAAAATATTACTTATTTGGAAAAACAAATATTATAAACAAACTCTGTCCCATCGAAGAAAATCGAACAACACGTTTGGTTGTAGCTGAAAGGGTCATCGCTAGAGTTTATGATTGGGGAGAGGTGGGAGGAGAGAATATTGACAAGTTTTTAAAGGTCGAATTACTAACTTTTTTTTAGTTTGGTAATTTACATGTTTTTTCGCGATTGTATGGCCCAAATATTTTTTAGTTAGGAAATTACCAACTGGACCAGAATTAAAATTTATTAAAATATTGAAGTTTTTTACAACGATTTCCTCCAAGGATAGTGAAGACTATATATAGAAGGTGCGCTCGTTTTTCGCTTTTTGAAAGCGGGCAAGGAAAGGCAACTATTTGACGTCATTTTAGCTCCGCCTTACTTTTGACGTCATTTTATTTCCTCCTTACTATCGGTTTTTGATCATTTTCATTGGCTGTGTGTTTCAAGCATTGCTACTTAGGTTCGATCCACGGTAGGGTAACAACTGGTGATTTAATTTTTAATTAGCAAAATAATGTAAATATCTGTAAATAATTGTGTTCAGGTAGCTTCACTACTAATCCGTCCTTGTTTTGTTATATCCCCGTATTTTACTTGATTGAAATTGTAACTCATTTAATATGTCCAATACAAATCCGACACCCATTTTACTCTTTCAAAATTCATGGACATGCTCTCGTGGCAGCTAATGTTTTCTTAATACGCTTAATTTATTAAGCAACACTTTTGCAATTTTTCCATACTAAATGCAATCCTTAAAATATAATTTAAACTCATAGCAGTAAAAGTAACTAAATAAAGTTAGCTTATCACTTTTTAATAGTTCACAAAAAAACAAATAGATGACAGCACAATCAACCAACGCGCGCGCATCTAGTTCATCCTTGCCATTGGTTCAAACGAGAGCATTAGACGCGACCACAGAAGGCGAAAGTAGGCGTCACTATGACGTCAAATAGTTGCTCTCTCCGCCTTCCGTCAGGCAACGCGAGAACGAGCACACCTTATATATATATATGGTCTTCACTATCCTTGGATTTCCCCAACATTTTTCACGTACCATCATTATTCTACGTGGGCCGTAAGAATGTTGATAAATTCCTGTTGTCGTTATCGAAATCACAAATCCAGTTGGCAATGGCATTTGGCTTTTTTTTTAAATAAAACTTCTTAGTTTCATTTAAAAAAAAAGCCCACTGTTTCACAAGTATACAAACTAGATGGGAAATTGCCGAGCCTCACCAGAAGTAATATTTTTTTTTAATTTTGCAGTTTTGAACGAAGATTTTCGCAACATTTTTCATGCCTACCTAGGCCGTAAGAATGTTGGTATATTCCGTTGACTTGGCGAAATCACAAATCCGTTGGCAAACTTGTAAAACATTTTTTTTTTTAAATAAAAGCCAAAAGTCTCACAAATTAGCCAAATAGGTTTGTGATTTCGCGTAATAGTGATGAGCTGACATAGTGACTGCGTAATAGTGATGAGCTATATTTGAATAAAAGTTATAAAATATCATTATTTCAATTTCCGAGAATTTGACGCGAGAATTTATTAATATATGGTACCTAGGGCCGAAGGCCCTTTAACCCACACTTGAATTACTAACATTAATAGAACATGATGAGAGTTTCATTGGTAGACAACACAGTCACAGCACAACACAAAACACAAACGGACGTCAAATCCACATTCACACTCGAATTCCCAGAGAAATTCGCACATCAGACGAGGGAGGAAGGCATTGGAAAGTCACTAAGTTTAGTTCCTAAGTAAGGGCACCGAAAACATGTCCGAGAGAGCACATCCAGTAATAGTCAATAACGATAGGTTGATCATAAGTTCAGCTCCAACCTGATTGGAGGGGTTAGAAATTGGCTTGTTTTGTAAGTAGTTCGTCGTATCACTCCGCGAGCGGAGTAATACCGTCTTTTCCATGAGTAAAAAGGTCACTAAGTGGGTGAAATGTTCCCATTGGTTGAGTACTTGTTTCTCATTGGTGGGTCAAAACAACACGGTTTTTCTTGATTTTTGGCACAGAAAGTTAGTGGTTCCAAGGTGGGAGGAGCCAAGCACAGCTCAAGGAGTGTGCGACGGTTCTTTCGCACAAAAGAAGAAAGTCATTGGTTGAGAGTTCTTGAAGCTTGTATTGCTTTGACGGGTCAAAACAACACGGAAAAATAGAGTTTTTAGCTTCACCACTCTCTCTCTCGCCTTCGAGTAAGACGGACGAGCTTCCAGACTGCTCCCTGAGTCAAGCCAAAACATCGAACTCCCGATCAGAAATTACCAACTGTAAATGTGGATCCTTGCCCGTGGTATTGTATGCCTGGTATTCTTTTCTATCCCCTATTTTCACGATGGCACCTACGTGTTCAAAAACGCTTATCTCGCTAGAAAAGCAACTAATGCAAGTAAATTTCGACCACTCCATTCTAATTGCTAAAAGAAAGGACGGTAAACTTACCAAAGCCGAAAAAATTAAACTCGGAAATCTTTCCAAATTACGATCAACTTTATCAAGCGAACTGCATGATCTTAATGCACCAGCTTCCCCGGAACCTCTACCGGTTATTAAAACAGTCGATAGCCCAAAAATTATCGACACCACTGATAAACTCAGTAGTAACATCATTCAGGATGATCCTTACTCTGTTGAAGAGTCAACCTTAGCTCTGACCGTAATGCTTGAGCTTGATCAAAAAATCCAGTCAGGTATGTTCGAGCCAATTGACAAGATCAGGCACGATTACATACAACTGAAACTGATCGAAGATAATGACCTCATATGCCTTAATGCACACACCGCCGCTGGCGCTGAAAATAATATATTAGAAACCAAACGTAATGAGCTCCTAATGACTCAAGATAGTATCCAAATTATCTTACACGAGCACCCGTGTCTTGTTGGATTTAAGGCCACCAAATCCACGGCCAAAAGAAAACTAGAGCCGGAAAGCCCCCAAGCTCTTGGGGAGCCCAGTAAATTTACGGCGATCGCCGACATTAGCGAAGAAATGGTTATTGACGAGGCCATGAAACCTAAAATCAGGATTCCCCCCATTATCATCTCAGAGCCGTCATTATGGATGGAAATCAAGGAGATGCTTAACATGGAAGGGATTACAAAATTCACCTGTAAGGCTAACCCCGAATCGCTAAACCTAAGACTCGAAGTACTAGACGAGTACCTAGCTACTATCGAAAAATTCAAAATTATGAAGCTACCTTTCCATACGTTTAGTAAGAAATCTGAAAAACGCATGAAAGTTGTGTTGAAAAACGTCCCCGCAGATGTTAGGGTCGACGATATCAAGGAAGCCTTCATTGAAAAAGGCTATCCAGTCTCTAACGTTCACCAACTGAAAAAATCAGTTAATAGGTATAGGGTCAACCTGCCTATCTTCTTCATAGAGTTGCCGTATGGAAAAACGTATGAATCCATTTACGAGCTCACTGATCTTATGCACCTCAAAATTAAAATTGAGCGTCATATCAATAGAAAGTCTCCTAGCCAGTGCCATAATTGCCAGCGCTATGGACATACAAAAAACGGCTGCAACAATCCAGCCAGGTGTGTTAAATGTGCAGGCGACCACCTTTCAGGCGAATGCACCGAAACTTACATCGCTAACCCTAAATGTGCACTATGTGACGGCGATCATGTAGCTAGCTTTAGGGGTTGTAGTTTCTACCCTAAATCGAGAGCAAAAACCGCCAGCCAAAATACTCGAACCGAAGCCCCAGTCCCAGCTTCACCAACTCAGGACAACGCTAATGTCCCTGAACCAAACCAAGATGACCAAAGTTTTAAAGACCTGTTCAAGGAATTTATGTCTTGGTTCAAAAACATTAATCTGAGAGAATTGATGAACAAACTCAAAACTCTGTTCGTGGACTTTAAAAATGCAGCATCGCCATTCGAAAAATTCGAAGTCGGGCTAAAAGCTTTTGAAACTTTAACCAACTGCTTTTCTGACTAGAGATTTCATTGAGCATACTTTAAACTACTGGCCCAGGCCAATACAGCCTTTACAAACTGCTACCCCGGTGCCCGAGCAACCTAGCAAATGAACCGCTCTCAGAGAGCAGGGATGCTGGGTCGAGCCTCTGGGGAACCACGGCAGGGAGTAATTTCACCATAGGACGGCAATTTTACAAGACAACATTATGTCGCTGGAAAAGATAAAACCGAAAATAAAATAAAAATCATAAAAACCTTGAAAACAAAATAAAAAGTACAAAATATTTTGAAAAACAAATAAAAATTATTGAATAATAATTATTTAAACCAGGTGCCATCCCTTTTCCACTTTACCCAAATTCCTTTCCCTAAACTTCTTTTTCACGCCACTAGATGGCGTGCCTAGCTCACATCCTGAGCCCTGCAAACTTTCACCTCTTCTCGCCTTCCTATTGGAGGGCGGGATCCCTTTGTGCCATTCTGGCACGCCCCCTCTCTCTTACCCTATGCCTCTGCCAGGCAGCAATTTTATGATCCACCATAGACCACCACCAACCATCTTCGATGAAGGCGAAAGGACCTTAGGGTCGATGCGCCGAATGGCTAATTATGATTTCCGATTTCCGAGTTTTTAGCACTGAAAGTTTAGTTTCTTGTGTTGGGAGGGTCCAGCGACTCCATGATGAGTGTGCGCCGTTGCCTCCGCACAATTTTCATTAGTTGTGAAGGGAAATCGAAGGAGCTTAAGTTCATTTTCTAAGCTTCCTCCGAAAAGAAGGTGATGAAGGCTTTCACCTTTTCCGCGGCTTGCGGTTGATTTTTTAAGGAGTTAGTAAGGAGCAAGATTCCTTGATCCCCACGGAAAAGTTCTATAAGTTCTTTCATCAACTCAATAAGTGATACAAACTCTTTAAGCACATCAGATTGGGTCGGTGAGGGTTGAACATTAGATTTGTTAACAGCGGTTTGTACTTGCTCTTTACGTATTACTTTTCCGTTTTGAGCCGGCACAGGTTTTGCTGTAACGGGTTTTTCTTTGGGTTGGGCAGGGTTTTCTTTAGTTTTCGGATAGGCAGGGCATTGGCGCCAAGAAGCCACATGTCCAACCGTTCCGCAATTAATGCACTCAGGGTGCTCAACCCACTTAATTTCACAAGAACGAGTTTCATGGTTAGCGCCGCATTTTAAGCAGCGTGTAGGCATGTTACAGTTGGAAGCAGTATGACCAAAGTGGTTACACTTGTAACATTGGATAGGCTTTTTCTTATTTTTATAAAGTTCACATTTAACAGTCATAAAACAGAGCTGTTTTATGTTCAGGATTTTTTCGTTATCAGAAGTTTTTGGCAACTCGACGAGAAAAATGCCAATCGGTTTTTTGTTTTTTCGAGAAAACTGCACAACATTGGTGACTTGAAATTCCAATTTAATTAATTCTTCCTGAACTTCCTCGGGCTTAAATTCCGATGGAATACCTTTAATGATAATTTTTAATGGAATTTCTTTTTTAGGCGTGAAAGTGAAGAAGTCACAATTTTGACTTTTAAGATACTCAGAGATAGAGTTACACAAAATAGCATTTGTTACCTGGATTTTGATGAAATCCCCCGATGTTTCACATTTGACTGTTCCACATGAGAGTTTGTTAATTTCCGAAAGATGCTGACGGATGTCAGACTTTGTTTTCAGGAAGATGGGAGGGGGGGGAACATTGGTCCCCTCTTCACCGATTTCCATAGAGTGGGATTGTTCGTTGGTGTGGTTATCCACAGATGTCAGTTCCGAACCCTCTTGAAGTTGGCTTGTTGACATCTGTTGAGTCCCCGCTTCAGAAAGTTTAATAATCTCACAAGTGAGAGAGTGTTCATTTTTGTCCTGTGTATGCGCCAACAGTTCCGTCCGCAAGGGGGGATGAGGACGCACACTTGGTTTACACAATTGTGCAGCCATTGCCTGTAAGACTTCATTTGTCATAGACAAGCTCTTTGGTGAATCTTGAAATACCTTGGGTGCAGCATGAAGTTTGGAGTTGAGTTCCTTCTCAATCTTCCGAATCTTCCTCGAGAGGGAGACCCGGTCCTTTTTCTTCAGCGAATCCCAGGAATCATGAAGTTGTTCAATTTTCACATTGTAGTCCACCAGAAGTGGATCATCTTTTTCACCTTGAAAGATCTGGAAGTCTGGAAAATCCTCCCTTCTATTATCCGCCATGGTCAACAATGAAAGACTCGAGCAGTTAACAGTTTAGAGCAGTTAAATTTGAGAAAAACCTAATTTTGGCGGAGCATGTCAAAAACCTGACTGACGTGGGCTCTCGCCGCAATCGGAATGGATTGATTGCTGATGATATAATGAAATTTCCGATAATGAAAAGTATTATTTATAAGAAATAACAGTTATTTATTTGCTAAAAAAACAGTATTTCAAAATCAAAATTTTAAAAAATATTTTGAAAAAAAAAAAAATTATTAAAAAAATATTTCCAATTGGGATGGTTCAAAAATGCGTAGCATTATACCCTTGTCTTTCCTTTGAGATAGACCCCGAACCATCGCCAATAGCCCACTATGCAGCTCTAGTGCGACGTTAATTAACCAAACCAACTCAAAAATGAACCCTTTAGAATTATAGTGATTTCTATAAAAACGACTATTAAAATTTTGGAAAGAAATAAAAAAAAAATTACAAATCTTTTCTACGTCCCATAATTCCTGAGGCCACCTCCCCCCACGACTCCCCACAGTCCCGTGTCGTAATATTTGAAAACTGAGCACCTTGAAAGTTTAGTCGCCTGTGCCTTTTCTCTTAAATCCTCCACTAGTGTTGTGCGATATTTGAATAACAGTTAAAATATATCATTATTTCAATTTCGAATAATTAAAAATATTATTTTTGAAAAATAACAGTTCTTCAAACCCACTAAAACTTATTTTTCAAAATCGAATAAAAAAAGTTCTTCATACGATCAATAGATGGAGCAGTTTAATTTTATCAGAAGAACATACATTTGACAAAATGAACAGGTTAACAAAAGAACAGGTAAATAAAAGAACATGTAAAGTTATGAAGACACTGCTCTTAAAAAAGAACGGAAACAAACTGTTGCTTGTCACCGTTGGGAAGAAGACGGCTTTGGTTGAAACTTGGGAACAGATGTAGTATAGGACATTTGGTGCATTTTTGTTTTTGACGACGAAAAATTGCCGTTAAACAGCGCAGGGTTGCCAGATTGAAAGTCGCCACAAGAATCGAAAATACCAACAATGTCAGGTTGGGTTGCCATACTATAAATTTATCGCCTCTATAAAACACGCCAAAAAAAACCTCGCGCGCCAAATGTCCTATACTACATCTGTACCGAAACTTGTTCAGCAATAAAAAATAAAAATTCCGATCTTGAACGGAATGTTATCAGTTATAACTAACAACCGGTTGATTGTTTTCTTTTACGATTATATTCAATACTAGCAATATGGCCCGGCGTTGCTCGTGGTCACTTTGCACATTAAGAACTGCGCGATTTTGTCTTGTCAGCGTAGCCATCGCATATCACTTTCTGTGCTCTGTGAAAAATAAACTTTATCCAAATCCAGATTTACTTTGAATATTACCCAGAATTACTTTGAGTATTTGAGACACCTAAATCTATTTTTATGTTCACGACTTTACATGCTATTGCGACTACTGTTTAAACTGATGTTTTTGTAAAATGATTATTTTTTTAAATAAAAATTCCTAATTTTTTTTTTTTTAAATTGCATATTTTTTGTACAAAAATTTTATTCAATTTAGTAACAATAAACCTTTGTAGAAAAATGTCACATTCATTAGTTTTAATATTGGCGACTCAATAATATATCAAAGAAAAAATATTGCATTGTTCCAAATCGAAATAATGTATCGTATTTGGTGAAGTTTTTGTTTTGTTTTTTGTGCCAATTGGTGGCCGGAGTCTATATATCCGTCTTTCAACATAATTTCATTAGGGTCAATATTTACGGACAATATTTCTTATAAAAATTAATTATCAAATATTCATTTTTTAATTCCAATAATATGTTTTTGAGGTAAAAATTTAAAAATAAGCTACATGAAGGTATAAATATAGAAAACCTTAAATTAAACTTTTAGGGTGTCCATTTCAACACCATAGAAATATTCCACTCCGTAACAAAAAGCATTATTGTCATAAAAGTTAAGTTGTTCAGAACATGAATACACATGGCATCAGTCAAAATAGTTGGTTTATCTTCCTCCTTCGGTTGGCGAGGTTTTTGTTAACGACATTTTGTTATTTGGACACTAATTTCGCCATTGTGAGCTCATTTTGCAACATTTTTATTGATTTGGAGAAATTTTTAATTCATTTAGCGACATTTTTAATTCATTTGGCAATTATTGGCGACATTTTTAATCCGTTTGGCGACATTTAAAATTAATTTTGCGACATTTATTATTCATTTGGCGACATTTAAAAAATTATTTATTTGGCAATATTTGACGACATTTTTAATTCATTTGGCAATATTTGGCGACATTTTAAAATTCATTTGGAAACATTTGGTGACATTTTTAATTCATTTGGCAATATTTGGCGACATTTTTAATTCGTTTGGCGACATTTTTAATTCGTTTGGCGACATTTTTAATTCGTTTGGCGACATTTTTAATTCGTTTGGCGACATTTACTCATCAGCCAATCAAAATAAATCGTTTATCCCAGTATTGTCGAAAAATATTTTTGGTCGCCAAGGTGATTTTTAACAATAATGTTATGAGGGGAAGATCGAGATGCAAATTTCCCATAGGCGTAATGTTAGAGAAAACGGAAAAAGTTCTATAACTTTTGAATGGTTCCAGATATCCACATGAAACAAAGTGCATATTTTAAACTAAGAAAAGCTTGTTCACATGGTGCAAGTTTCATAAAAATCCGTGCAGTAGTTTTTGAGTTAAATCCGGACAAACAGACAGACAGACAGACAGACAGACAGACAAAAAAAATTTAAATGTGATTTTCGGAATCAGTGTATCCTAATTCGTGGAGAAAACTCAAAATGAGGGGTTTTGTTCGATTCCACTGACAGACACTCCATTCTTATATATAAGTATTGATTAACGGAATTATTTCCTTTTAAATGGTATTTAATGTCTCGATTGTAGAGTGTAGCCCAGTAATCCAAAGTATTGTATAATGTTTCGTGACAATGTTACGATTCGAGAATTGAATGTGTTGTAAAAATGTAGATTTTATTGTGTTATAACATTGTGAGGAATTTGCACGAATTGTGAATAAGCTTGATTTTTAACCGACTGAACAGCGCGCCAACCAAAACTCCGAAATAAATGAGCCAGAAATTTAAAATTAAAACCGCCAAATCGCGCGTCAAGTCGAAAAGTTATAGATTCGACCTTTATGTATTTTTTTTATGTATGTTCGCGCAGAACTTTGGTTCAAATTCAGATATTTGCAGAATTTTTTTTGTTGTTTGATAGGGGTTGTTTCAAAGGGAAGCAATTTAAAAAAAATATCCGGTTATCCGGCATTTAACTATCCGGAATTCTCAATTAACTGGACCGTTTACAAAAAAAAATATTGTCCAATTTCGAAAACTCTTTTTTTGTTGGATAGAGAAAAATCCACTTAGGCAAAATCTGCAAGAAAATATCGGTTATCCGGATATTAAATATCCGTAAATGCCGATTAACAAGAGTTTTTTTTAAATAATTTTTCCGATTTCATAATATTTTCATTGTTTAACAGAAGTTTACAACAATGACGTTTCGTTTAACCAGCATTGTTTGGAATTGTTTTACAATATACATTGTTGAGCAAAAGTTACTTGAATTTCTTGGTGTATAGGGGGGAATCCCCCCGCTAAATTAAAAACTAAAAAGGGGAAAATAAAATAATCTTTCTTAAAAAAGGGGAAACCGACTTGAAGAAAAATGCGGTAAAAAGTAAAAAATAATTTTTAATTTTACGAACGCATTGAAAATATGGAATTATTTAATGTCAATTTTATACTTATTACAACTTTTTGAAGTTGGTGCCCATTTACAAAAATCATGCCTAAATTTTGGCGCCGGTTTCAAAAATTTGTAATAAGTATTAAATTGACATTAAATAATTCCATATTTTCAATGCGTTCGTAAAATTAAAAATTATTTTTTCTTTTTACCGCATTTTTCTTCAAGTCGGTTTCCCTTTTTTTTAGAAAGATTATTTTTGAACTTTGAATATCTATTAACTTTGAATATCTATTTTGAACTGAATGTGAATTAGGTTTAAAATTGATTTTGGTTTGGTTTGGTTTTGTTAATTAACGTCGCACTAGAGCTGAACAGTGGGCTATTGGCGACGGTTCGGGGTCAATCTCGAAGGAAAGACCCGGGAACACATACACATTCACACACACACATTCATACATGCACCTCGTTATTTTAGAACCATGGTCAGATGACGAGGAAACACCTGAACTGGCACCCAACGCCTTCAATAGACGTTGGGACTTTGAACCCCGATCAGATTTATCGTGCACCAGCCCCGTATACACGCCAGTATAATTTGTTAGATATTCTGGATGACTTACTAGTATTTTTGTAGCGAAGCTGGCAACCCTCCGATCGCAAGATCACTACATTTTTACTTTTCTATGTCAAGTCAATTTCACGGATTCGAACCACCAATACTCTGATTAGTAGCTGAACGCCTTACCAACTGAGCAACTGGGGCTCCTATCCCGAAGGAGAGTGTTAGTGGTTTAATATTGTTGCAGCCTGCGCCTTCAATAGAGGTCGGGACTTTGGACCCCGATCAGATGTATTGTGCACCAGTCCCGTATACACGCCGTTAATTTTTGTGGTTTGGTTTGGTTAAATACCGTCGCACTAGAGCTGCACAGTGGGCTATTGGCGACGGTTCGGGGCCTATCTCGAAGGAAAAACCCGGGAACGATGCCTCGTATTTTTGAACCATGGTCAGATGACGAGGACAACACCTGAGCTGGCACCCAACGCCTTTAATAGACGTCGGAACTTTGGACTCCGATCAGATGTATTGTGCACCAGTCCCGTATACACGCCGTTAATTATTTGTGGATGTTCTGGACGACATTCTAGTATTTTGGTAGCGAAGTTGGCGACCCTCCGATCGCAATATCACTACTTTTTACTATTCTTAAGTCTAGTCCGCCGCACAGGTTCGAACCGGGAACCCTTGGATTTCCAGCTATCCTTGCTCCCAACGGAGACCTCCATAACCGTAGGAAGTTTTAGGATAGGGAGTTTTTATATTATTTTGTAAAAAAAAAAAAAAAAATTCTCAATTTTTCTTATTTTCAGGTCTTTATTTTAACCTTACCATAAGATAAGCTGGGAATCGTGCTTCCGCTGAAACCTGACCCTAGGTCCCCTACACCTGTGTGTAGAATCATCTCCTAAGGTTGTTCAGGTTCAGCGGTAACCTCCAGTTACCATCATTTTCTTGGCTTGGCGAATGCTCCTTTATAATTGTTGACTAATGCATTTCATCTTAGCTACAGAAATTTGCTGTCTAAACCAATTTTTTTTTGTATTATTATTGTTTGAGGCGGTAAATCGACCACGCATGAGCTGGTCAGGATACTTGAGTTCGTGGGAGCGGCCACACACAATAAGCAAACCTCGGCACTCCTAATGTTAGATGTGGCCAAAGCCTTTGACATGGTATGGCAATTGGGATTAATTAAAAAGCTCATAGATTGCAAGCTGCCTCCAGGGCATATAATAACAATATACTCATATCTCAATAATAGGAACTTTACTATTAAATTTGGCACAGAAACATCTACCTCCAGAATAATTGAAGCCGGTGTACCTCAGGGCTCTATTCTCGGTCCCATCTTATATCTTTTCTATACCTCTGACTTTCCGACTTTAAGGCAAGATAACAACTGCTTAATCGCCTTCTACGCGGATGACACTGCGGTGGTTTGCAAATCCGCTAATACGAACCACGCAGTATATAAACTCCAAGTGAAAGTGGACGAGATAGAGTCCTGGTGGGAAAAATGGAAGATAGCTATTAACGCTTAGAAATCTAATATACTTGTAATACGTAAAACCAAGAAAAATAAGCCCATCACAACAATAATTGATATATTCGGAGAAACAGTTCCTATTGTAACTAAAGCCAACTATCTGGGGTTCATAATAAACAATAGACTAACTTGGACTGATCATATTAAACATGCAACTAATAAGACTAAAGCAGCCATGGCCCGACCTCGACCCCTTCTAGGGCGAAACTCAAAACTCTCATTCAACAATAAAATACTTCTATACAATTCTACCATCCGCCCGATACACACATATGCATCGCCTGCAATAGCATGCCTAACAAAAACTGATAAATATACACTCCAAAAATGCCAGAACAAAATCCTTAGGGAAATTGTTGATGCCCACCGATACGTGAGGGACAATCTTATCCACCAAGACCTCAGAGTTCCTAAATTAGACACATTCATGTCTAAACTTAATACAACATTCTACAAAAATGCCCTAAATAAAGACAATGACTTCCGTAGTTCATTACATTACGAAGTCCTCATGGAAGACGCAAATATTAGGCCCTTTGCGGCCTTCAATGCTTCCGATGCTATCCTGTCCCTACTCTGAATAGGGACTTGGCACGCACACGCCAAGTGGCATGGTTTCATGGCACTAATTCCCAAGACTACCATTTTGGGAAAATGACTTTTATGTCATATTACGTCCGCTAATCAAGGCCCCGTCCTTCGTTGGATTCTTGACCAACTCTCCTGGTTTCTCTCTAGCCGCCTAACGGCTATGTCAGATATCAAATGTCCGGCGCCTATGGCGTTAACTCCGATAAATCGGTATGAATCGCAAGATTGTCACCGAGTTGCACCCCACATTAAAGATTAAAGCACCAACCCGAAGGTATTTTTTTTCTTCATCTGACTTGGGCCTATAGACAACTAAATTTCTGAGATATCTGGATTAAAAGACAAGGGACGGGACAAATACAGAACATACACAAGAAAAATATAAAAACTGTGAATGGCTTTTGATTATGGTACAGCGAGTAACAAATAAAAAGTCACATTTAGATCAAAAATATAAAATCTGAGATAGTGCAAGGCAACTGTTTCCGAAATATATACTAATATGTCATAAAGTAAAAGCAGCGGGGAGCACGATATATATATACATATACACGTACATACACAATACACACATATATACACATACAATGAACACATATACATTATACACGCATACAAACTACAATATATACAAAAACGGCGTAACAGCAATCAGCATCAATTAACTGTAACAAAATAGATGGAAAATATATTAAGCTTGAAAAAGAGAGGTAAGCACGGCCTCTGTGAGCGGAAACGCAGCGTAGGGTCGCCTGCTAGCATCTTCACGTATTTGAAATTTTAATATTTAAAAAAAAAATGATATTCATTTGGAATTTGGAATAAATTAACGTTTAGATGAAACAATCGTATATCTTAAGATTAAAAATATCATAGAAATTGTCAGTTAATAAAAATAATATAATTTTTTTAAATATAAACATATATTCACTAATATAAAATGACCAAATATAATAGGAATTGGAATGCTACCCCCTCTTGCGGTCGAAACTGTCCCTACATCAAATTATCTTGATATCAACAGTGTACCAAGAGAGAATATTGGACAGCGGCATTGTCCGATATCGGCTAATGTCGGGTCGGCCAATATTATATATCAATATTATTGACTAGTTTCGATAATGCCGGGTCGGCCAATGTTAAACGGACTACCTTTTATCAATCTTGTCAAACCGATTTTGATCAATATTGGACAATGGAATTAGCCGATATCTGCAAATGTTGATTCGGCCACTGAAAACGGTCAACTTTGTATGATGTGGTAGATTTTGGTAACCCAATAGATATCAATATCGATAAAAGGCGGCCAATTTACATTGATCGACTCGACATTAGCTGATATTGGATATATTAGAGCTAGGATCTTGGATCTTGTGTAGAGACAGGGTGTCTGTTCGAAAGTATTTACCCCTCCATCGAAGTGAGTGCCCGAGGGCGCCGGACATTAAAAAATCGAAAGGTTGGACAGATCATATACAAAACAGGACAGATAAGAAAAATTAGAGAAGCATACAATAAGGAACAATAAAAGCACATATAACAACAATGGCACACATAACAACAATAGCGCACAAAACAACAATAGCACACCTAACAACAATAGAACACAAAATAATAATTTTCATCAAAGTACAGATTGTCTCTGTAAGATTTACTATTTCATTCATCGCAGACTAGAAAATTAAAGAGTTAAGTATAGGGCATCTGATTGCATAAATGATGCGAAGGGTCTGATATCTGCATCCTCTTGTAAAACTTCATACGACAAAATTTGATTAAAAGTTTCTTGCCACAGCGCTTGGCTGTAGAACTTTGCATTTAACTTGTCAATGTGGACTTTCATTTTTTCAATTCCAGATCTCTATGAATTAGTTCGTTTCTCACATACCTCGAAAATTTGCAATTTTTGTACAGCTGTAAAAAACAGAAATTCTACAGAAAACATTTAACCATTTAAAATAAATTAGTTAAATTAGTTACTTACTAAAGTAAAGTAATTTCTATTTCTGAAAAATATGGAATGGAAAACAAAAAAAATCACAATTAGCTTAATTTCGTTTAACTTTACATCATATAACAATGTGTTTCCAAATATTGCTATTAAATTATAATTCTCCAAAAATAGTTTAATTAGTTAATTTTAAACTAAGGTATCTGTAAAATTTACATTTACTTTTCTAAGTGCAATAAGTAATATGTAATATCATTTTATTAAATATAAAAAAATTAAAAACTTCAATCTTTATATCTAGCATTTTGAAAAAAATAATACTTAATTTGTTAAAAATATATTAAATATAATGCTTAAGATGCGAGAAAAACTTTTATACTGAAGTAAATGTGAAATAATAAAATAACCTTTCTAGAAAAAAGGAAAACCGACTTTAAGGAAAATGCGCTAAAAAGTAAAAAATAATTTTTAATTTTACGAAAGAGTTGAAAAAATTAAATTATTGAATATCAATTTTATACTTAATACAACTTTTTGAAATCGGTGCCAAAATTTAGGTAGGATATTTGTAAATTGGCACCAACTTCAAAAAGTTGTACTAAGTATAAATTTGATATTCAATATTTAAATTTTTTTAACTTATTCTCGTAAAATTAAAAATTATTTTTTACTTTTTAGCACATTTTCCTTAAAGTCGGTTTTCCTTTTTTCTAGAAAGATTATTTTATTTTTCCCTTTTTAGTTTTAAATTTAGCAGGGGCCTTCGTCCCCTATTATTATTCCCCAAGAAATTCAAGCAGCAACTTGTGCTCAACAACATATACTGTAAAACAATCCCTATCAATTCCAATAAATGCTTGTTAAACGAAATGTCATTGTTGTACAACTTCTGTTAAAAATGAAAATATTACGAAATCGGATAAATTGATTAAAAAACTCCGGTTAATCGACATTTCCGGATACATAACAGCCGGATAACCAATTTTTTTTTGTGGCAGATTTTGCTTAAGCGGATTTTTTCTATCCAACAAAAAAAGAATTTTCGGAATCAGACAATATTGTTTTGCAAGCGGTCCGGTTAATTAACAATTCCGGATATAAATGCCGGATAACCAAATTTTTTTTTTCAAATTGATCCCAAATGAAACATCCCTATCCAACAAAAAAAAATGTGCAAATGCCTGAAAAAGAACCGAAATCCCGCGCGAACATACATAAAAAAATTCATAGCGGTCGAATTGATCGATTGATTGAATCGACTTGGCGCGCGTTGGCGGTTTTAATTTAAAGTTTCTGGCGGTTTTATTTTGTGGTTTTGGTTGGCGAGCTATTCAGTCGGTTAAAAAAATATCCATGAGAAGAGGAAATTTTATTACCAAGCTTGTGTAAAAGTGCTTTTACACCAAAGTAAAATATTAAAAGTTTTTAAAATAGCAAGAAACATTTGATTGTCAAGGCAAAAAATGCTGTAGAGAGATGAGAAAGTTTAAGAATTTTTAGTTATCTAGTCAAATTTCTTAAGCTAAATTTGAATGGTTAAGCTGGATTTGTTTTGCTTCTATAGAAATTAAGCTTTTATAAAATTCAGCTGCTACAAAATCTGCGATTTATCTGCCCTCTACTAACAACTAGAGTTTCGAAATAAATTCACTATCATACTTTTTATTCATGTTGACGTACTTCGCCATCAACGACATTTTGTTTAGGTTTTCAGAAACTAGTTGGCGCTAGTATAGTACTTGTATTTTTTTTTGTTGGGGGGGGGAGGGGTTGGTAATAAAATTAAGCTTTTATAAAATTCAGCTGCTACAAAATCTGCGATTTATCTGCCCTCTACTGACAACTAGAGTTTCGAAATAAATTCACTATCATACTTTTTATTCATGTTGACGTACTTCGCCATCAACGACATTTTGTTTAGGTTTTCAGAAACTAGTTGGCGCTAGGATAGTACTTGTATTTTTTTTTTGGGGGGGGGAGGGGGGGAGGGGGGAAGCTCCATATTGAAAACCGAATTTTTTTTTTCAATGGATATTGCAAGCTCTTGTGTATTTCATTTATTGTTTCACATGTATATCTAAACAGATAGATAATATGTATAGACTAGAACACAATTATATTTGTAAAACATATGATCAACTTGATTTTATAAACCGCTATTATTTTTAAAATAATGATTTATAAATTGATTAATTTGATTATTAAGTTATAAAACACTTAAAAAACTTAATTGCAAATTCTAAAAATTAACTGTACTTTTACTATCTGATTTTTAACAATTTTTTTTGGAAAAATTTCAGATTGTTGTTCTAAATATTTACAACATTTTTAAAGTTATGTAAAATGTTATTCTATTTAACCATAGATTTTAATAAAATTTAAACATATACACCAGTATTAATATTTATTTTTTTATGATAAATAAAAAAAACAAAATTAAATTGTGATCATAATCAATAGGTAAAGTCTAGATTTAAAGGAAATGAATAAAAAGTCACTTCCTTCTGACGAAAATAAAGTTTGTCTCCCGTGGTCGTTTTCAAATTCCAGTGTCATTTAGTGTACTAATAAAAAATATTTCCTTATAAGTTGTATTTATCTTTTCAACTTTTTTCGTACAGTTGTTGTGAAACAGTTGTTATTAAAGAAATACAAAATTGGATTATAATATTTAAACAAATATGGCGGGGGAATAAAAAAAAAATGGATGTCCGAAACGGAAAGTATAATTTGAATTCTGCAATAGAATTATTCCAATGGCGGTTTTGTTTTTGTGTCGCATTTATAATTGCTTTAAATATTCTGTATTTTTGCATTAAATAAGGTTTTCATAATATATTTAAAGATAAATTAGCTTTTAATTTTTTTGTCTAGAAAATTGTGCCGTCTGTTACCGTACACTTTAAAACATATTTTTAAATCAAAATTTACATTTTTTGATTGGTAAAAGTTGTTTATCAATGCAGCAGCATTAGAGAGATAGTTATAAGCAGCCATCTGGAATTTCCTGTTGTTAATAGATGAAGTAGGAGACCTTTTGTAGAAAGTATTTTTATTAAATGTCATGTCTGTTATCTTAATTTATTTTTATATAAATTATTTATATTTTTTTAATTTCTCAACTGATGTATTTAGCTAACAGGGTTAGTTATTCAAAATAAATGTGTTGTTTATGTTTTGGTTTAGATATTCCTAGTAAATAATTGAGGGGCTGACATAGGGAAGACATTAAGTCACAAATTTCGAGTTTTTCGGTTTTTTTCACGGAAAAAAACAGTAAACGATCAAGCCAACGGCATGGAATAAACAGTAAGTCAATCTGCAAAATGGTTTAGTTTCTACGAGCAAAGCTTTCTTGATTGGTTATTGGTAGTACTAAGAAGCGGGTCAAATGACGGGAGTTAACATTGACGTTCGGGAATATTCGTTGGCCGCTAGAGGCGCTGATACCGACCCCCATGCTTCGGTCTGTTTACATATAAAACGTTACGTGCAATTCTGTTTTTAATGTCGATTCAAGATTGCATTTTAATCTCAATTTGTACAAATATGGCTTATGTCTTTAACGCTTCCACCTATTGCCTTATGTTATGTTCCACTACTCTATAAGTTATCTGGAACATTTTTAAATATACATTAACAAGGACTGACAATATAGTTGCATAGTCTTATTACTTTTTAACATTACCACACCTTGCTATTAAAACATTTATATATATATATATAGCCACTCTTTTAGCGAATGCACTAAGAGTGATGAACTACCAGCGCATTGTTTAAATTGTGGTGGGCCGAACACTGCATCCTACCGCAAATGCCCAATGTTCCCCAAACTTCCAAAAAAGAAATTCACTGGGCAAACCCATCGAAATGGTCCCTTCAGACCTCAAAACCACACTAACAACAGGGAAGTTAGCGAGCCACATTCCTCCAATGCAACTGGCAGTCGCAGGCGACTCAATTTCAGTTACGCCAATGCTGTCGGTCATCCTTCAGGGCCTAAAGCACCTAATCTACCTAATCTATTTGCTAACTCGGACTTCCAAACTTTTAATACCGAGGAATCAGTCAACCACAACCAATCACCAGATAGTTCAGTAAACCAAGCAACATTAATGTTGCTGAACTCAATGATGACCCTTCTGCAGGGGTTATCAACTCAGATAGGTGCCCTTGCTGAAGGAATCGCCAAACTAACTCAGCCCAACATTACGCTATGAGTGCACACCCGGCATCATTTACAATTTGTTTCTGGAATGCCAATGGCCTTTCAAACAAAATTGGCGAACTACGGGAATTTGTCTCCCGCCAACGTCCTGACATCATACTTGTCCAAGAAACGAACCTAAATTCATATAATAGGGTAACCATCCCCAATTTTATATGTCTTAGGGATGATTGGGTCTTTTCTACCCCATTCGATACGTCCTACAAACACGGAACAGCTATATTCATTAAATCTAATCTGTCGCACCATAGAGTTCTATCTCCAGTGCTTCAAAACATTGAATCCACTATTGTCACTCTAAATCCCCCTGGATTCACTCAATTTACGGTAGCTTCCATGTATGTCAGAAACAATCCCAATGCGGACTACTATAACGACCTGGAAACTCTCCAGCGATCAGACAACTCCTTGCTGCTGTGTGGGGATTTCAATTCTAAACACCTCCGCTGGAACCACTGTGATAATCCAGCAGGTAAAACCCTTTGTCAATTCGCTGACAACTCAGGTTTCGAAATCGCGGCACCTCCAACACCCACCAGATTTGACCATCGCTCGTATTCCACTATTGATCTAGCCCTAATAAGAGACTTCTCATATCCTTTCGAAATCAACTCCATCTCTGACTTGGGATCTGACCATAATCCAATTATTCTACAATTCTCGGTTAACATCCCTATTTCAAAATCCAATGTCTACTTCCGTACTAATTGGAGCAAATTTGAGAGTGAGCTTAGAGAAAATAACATCTCAGTTGAAGCTATTAATTCCACATATCAGCTCAATGAAGCTATAAATAGGCTCACCGACTCCATACTCAAAGCCCACAAAACTGCTTCCAAAGAACTGGAAAGCATAAACGACATTTACACTCCAATTGCAGTGAAAAACCTTATCAAGGAAAAAAACAGAGCTCGCCGTAAATGGCAAAGGTCCCGGGACCCTCGAGACAGAGCCCTCATGAAACACCTACAAGCCCAGACCAAAGTTATGGTCCGAGGGCTCATCCGAGACAACTGGAATAACTATCTGAGCTCCCTAAATAATGAAGACGGCTCCCTTTTCCGAGCTTCAAAAAATCTCAAAAGGGATAATATTGCTATCCCTCCATTAAACACCCCAGGCTCAAGAGCCTTCACGGATACAGCTAAGGCTGAAACATTGGCATTATCCTACGAAAACCAATTCACAGAAAATTCGGTGATTGACTCCAACTTCAATAACCACGTCATCCAGTCTGTTCAGGATTTTCTTTCCATACTTCCTACTAACGACTGTGAACCCATACTCTCGGAGGATATCACAGGTTATATAAAAAACTCAAGGTCAAAAAGGCCCCGGGCAGAGATTCAATCACAAATAAAATGATTAAGAATCTGCAGCATAATTATGTCCTTCATATTGTGTTCTTAATCAATGCAGTCTTAAGACTTAAATATTTCCCAGATGTCTGGAAAATAGCCGTCATTGTACCCATTCCAAAACCAGGGAAAGACCCCAGTGAACCCTCCTCTTACCGGCCTATTTCGCTATTGCCAATACTCAGCAAAATCACGGAAACCGTCATACGTAATAAACTCCTCAAATTTCTGGACGATAATAAACTTCTGATTCCACAACAATTCGGTTTCATGCGCCAACTGTCTACCACTCACCAACTCATCAGAGTTACTGAGCAGATTGCTGAGGGCCTATCCCTCAAGCAAAGTACTGCGGCAATTTTTCTGGACATAGCTAAGGCGTTTGATCGCGTATGGATTGACGGCCTAACTTTCAAACTCATTCAACTTCAAATTCCCAAGTACCTAATACACCTCATTTATTCATATCTAACAAATCGCTCCTTCTCCGTCCAGGTCAGAAAAGACTTCTCATCGCACAGAACAATATCTGCGGGGACCCAACAAGGTTCTGTCCTGGGGCCGCTCCTTTTCAATGTATATGTCAATGACATCCCCCAACACCATAAAACTACCTTGGCTATGTTCGCGGATGACACAGCTATCCTGTCCACGGGAAAAAACCAAAACTATCTTAGGCTCCACGTTCAAAATCACATCAGTCTGATTGAGAGCTGGCTCAACAGATGGAAAATCGCGATTAATGTCTCTAAAAGTGTTGCGCTCATGTTCACGAGGAAAACCAAGAAACCTCAGAAGCTTTCCATTTTCGGATCTGAACTTAATTGGAACGATTCCACCAAGTATCTAGGAGTTGTCCTAGATTCAAGATTAACCTGGGGACCTCATTATGAACACGTCAAAAAAAAAGTTTAGAAGAGGCTCCCTACGACTCAAATCCATTCTGGGGAAAAAATCCCCCTAAACCATCAGATGAAACTACTACTGTTTAAAACAGTCCTCAGGCCTATAATTACTTATGCCTCCCCGGTGTGGGCGAGCGCCTGTAAAACCAGGATGGCCCAATTCGATACACTCCAAAATTCAATCCTCAGAATTCATGTTGCACGAGCAAGATGGTTCGTCAGGGACGAGTATATCAGGAACTCTCTCCGGATCCCATCCCTTACCCAATTTATCGGCAAATTAGCCAGCAACTTTTTTGGCTCCCTAGACGCCATTGAGAACGATGAAATAAGAAAACTAACTCCTTATGACCATACACAACCCTCTAACCTTCACCGGCCTCGAGCTACCCTGTCGCTTCTTCCTGCATGATAACTTGGTCACCACATGGTGCTGAGCCACCTCTGAATCGTTCAAATATGTAAATATCGTTTGTCGTCCGACTCGTTCTACTCTTGTGACATACTACAGACTAATTGTACGCAATTGTATATACTTTATGTTGCCTCATATCTTTCTATGGTTATAGTTTATACCATAAAACCCCTTCTGTACATACATTATAAATATTCGCTCTGCCGGAATGAGCTATTCTTTATTGTTCTGCACTTGTGCTCACAAGTGCGTAGTTCGTATTTTGTGTTTGTCTCGTCCCATTTTTCACGATTTCATAATCTAAGGTAAACAAATTTAACCTCAGGTGTTAATAACGCAGTTTTACTGCATTCCGATTGGAGGTAATGGGGCCTTCGGCCCCGGGTACTCCATAACCACTGTGAAATATATATATATATATATATATATATATATATATATATATATATATATATATATATATATATATATATATATATATATATATATATATATATATATATATATATATATATATATATATATATATATATAACGAAAATTGAAATACCGACATATTCTTCACCATAAATAGTATAATTTATTGAGAGCAAAATAAGCATTTTGTGTAAAATTCAGTCGGAAACGTTTCACAAATAAATTTGCCACATTGCGAATATGTCCCGAAACTTTCTTGCAAGAGAATTCGTGACGTATCCTCCAAAGCTATTTAGTTCCAGTGGTCTGACGTCGGGGCCGCTGCAGTCGATCAACAAAATGCGCGCACTGATCTCTAACTGTAACTTCTGGATTGGGCAAGACATTTAGTTGACTTGAAGCCAATGTGGAAGCAGCCATGCTGTGCTTTACTCTCCTCGTTATTGCAATATTTCGTATATTTTTCATGTTAAAATGTATTGTATTGCTTTTGGCTGAGTTTTTTTCCATTTTCCAACCCATTTTAAATGCTATATGCTATTAAAATAAAAAGTCATTTGCAAGACAAAGTCGAAGTTGTTAAAAAGCAAGAGCAATTTAATAAGAAGAAAACATAATATTTATATACATTTAACATTTCTACAATGATATGATATTAAAAAACACCACTAAATAACTTTTTTTTTTATAATTGTTGAGACACAGTATGGCTGTTTCCACATTGCGCCTGTAGAGGAAACAAGTTTTAAGCTTTCCATAAATTACAATTAGAGTTCAGTGTTTGCGCGTCCTTGGAGAAGAAATTAACGAAAGCTTTGACTTTTTCAGCGATGTTTGGCTTTTCCCTGATGGAATTAGTCAACAGCTGAATACCTTGATTTACGCAAAACATAGATTTAAGTTTTTTCACGAGTTCCGAAATCGGAAGGTAATCTTGTAATGCCTGAATTTGGGTGGGTCCATGAAGTACGGAAGCATAAGTAGTGATTTCAAAAAGTCCTTTACTTATTTAATTTTTAAGAATTTATGAAAAGGGTGTTATATTATTCCAATATTAAAAGATACGTTTTTTTATGGAAAATAGCTTTATAGCTATGCAGAATAAGACTACAAAGATCAGACTTAAAAATATGAATATTAAAGTAGAATTGTTAAGAATATGGATATTAAAGTAGAATTGTTAAGAATATGGATATTAAAGTAGAATTGTTAAGAATATGGATATTAAAGTAGAATTGTTAAGAATATGGATATTAAAGTAGAATTGTTAAGAATATGGATATTAAAGTAGAATTGTTAAGAATATGGATATTAAAGTAGAATTGTTAAGAATATGGATATTAAAGTAGAATTGTTAAGAATATGAATAAGAATATTGTTAAGAATATGAATAAGAATATTGTTAAGAATATGAATAAGAATATTGTTAAGAATATGAATATTAAAATAAAATTGTTAAGAATATGAATAAGAATATTGTTAAGAATATGAATAAGAATATTGTTAAGATTATGAATATTAAAGTAGAATTGTTAAGAATAAGAATATTAAAGTAGATTTGTTAAAAATAAGAATATTAAAGTAGAATTGTTAAGAATAAGAATATGAATATTAAAGTAGAATTGTTAAAAATATGAATAAAAATATTGTTAAGAATATGAATGCGAATATTGTTAAGAATATGAATAAGAATATTGTTAAGAATATGAATATTAAAATAGAATTGTTAAGAATATGAATATTAAAATAGAATTGTTAAGAATATGAATATTAAAATAGAATTGTTAAGAATATGAATAACAATATTGTTAAGAATATGAATATTAAAATAGAATTGTTAAGAATATGAATATTAAAATAGAATTGTTAAGAATATGAATAACAATATTGTTAAGAATATGAATAACAATATTGTTAAGAATATGAATAAGAATATTGTTAAGAATATGAATATTAAAGTAGAATTGTTAAGAATATGAATAAGAATATTGTTAAGAATATGAATATTAAAGTAGAATTGTTAAGAATATGAATATTAAAGTAGAATTGTTAAGAATATGAATATAAAGTAGAATTGTTGAGAATATGAATAAGAATATTATTAAGAATATGAATAAGAATATTATTAAGAATATGAATATCAAAGTAGAATTGTTAAGAATATGAATATGAATATTGTTAAGAATATGAATATTAATGTAGAATTGTTAAATTAAGTTATCGAAATATTTTCTTAATTGCTTTTTTAAAAGTCTTTTAATCCACACTTTTTTAATTTAGAACTTTTTAAATTAAAAATCCTGTTATTGTCTCTAACTTATTTTTTTTAAGAAGTTATTATTTCTATATTGAAAAAAAAAAACGTTTTTAGGTTGTTTTTTTTTTAATCGAAAGCAGCTTTAAAGCTATGCAGAATAAGACTACATATATACATTGTCTATACATTGCCGCCATTTAATCAATTTAAATTTAAAAATAATATTTAAAATTGAAGGTGGATTAGTGTTTTTAAAAAGGCGTATTAATTTAAAAACAAAGCAAAAAAAATAATTATATATATATATATAATATATATATATATATAGTGTCTCCCTTATATGGGGGTTCCCGGTCCTTATTTTAGTTTTAGCTAGGGGTCTGTGGCTAGTTAGGAACCGCTGCCCTACAGTATTTTCACATGTTGCAGGTACCTGGTGATGCTGGCCTGCTGGAACAAGGAATCTAAAAGGCGACCCACTTTCGTTTTGCTGCACGAGTATATAACCCGCATACGACAAGGGATTCTCGATGCAGAGCAGAAGAAGGCCCCGTCGGAGAAAGTTCCTGTCCAACACACGGGGTACTACAACAGCAGGGAACTCTACCTCCGGATGGACGGCCTCGTCCTCAACAAGGACATCTTGAAAGAACCTCACCATGCACAAAACGAGTACACTGATATGAGAATGCACAAAGAATCAATAGTTTGAGTACTTTTAATAGCGTATGTAGGTGCATTTAAAAAAAAAACGAACCACCTCTCGTCATTTGGACATTATTCACCGTAGTACAAATCCAAATATGGGGAACAGATGTAGTATAGGACATTTGGCACGTTTTTTTTTTGTTGGCGATTTGCGCTGCTAAATTATAGAATTTATTATGAAGTTTTATGCAACTTCTGTTAACTATTTTGTTGTATTCTGCCGCTTTCAATTGCTGTTAAAAATAGTTCCGATAACACACAAAAACGATTATGCAGCACGATGACGTCATAGGGTTGCCAGATTAAAAGTCGACACAAGAATCGAAAAAAAATACCAACAATGTTGCCATACTATAAATTTCTCGCCCCTATAAAACACGACAAAAACAACTCGCACGCCAAATATCCTATACTACATATGTACCAAATATGGTGCTGACTGACAATATGATACCAGATTCAAAACACTATTGATTGAGATAAGCATAAACAATAGGGATAAATTTTGCTTTGTTATTCGGGAAGCGACGCTAGATGTCGCTTTTTTCAACTTGTTCCTTTACATTTAAGGAGAGCGGAGTCTACAGTAATAGAAGGGTGTGCCGTCTCCAGCACTTTCTGACGGAGGGTGGTGCTCTGAACATTGGCCTTACCTTGCGGGTTTTCTGACCATTCTCATTGGCTGTCTATTTCGATGGAATCAGTTACTTATTTTTTCAGATTAATACGGTAGCCATTCTAAGGACTAATGATAATCTTAGAAAAGTCTTGGACGAAGGAAAAAGGCATGATCAACCAGAAATATTTTTTTTAATTTAACAAAATCCCGCAAAAAACCATAAAGTACTGTTAAACAGTGGCGGCGATTGGGTGGTAAAAGTGGGGGGGCAAGACGAAACATGCGGGAGGGGGGGGGGGGGTATAAAAATGTTGACCGCCAAAACAATAAATATTGCATATTTATATATTTACTCTATATTGAGTTATTTAAAGGAAAGGATACTAACTTAAAATAAGTACGAGACGCCCAGGTCGATTATTAACCCATTACCGATTATTTCCCAATTTTTTTTTTGAAGGATACGGACTGTTGTAAGAATTTAATTAACATATTTATTGACCGACTTCCAAAGGGATAGGTATCTTTTCCATTTGTATCAGTATTGAAAAAGAAATGAAGGAAATTTCCCATCCTCACCCTTTCAATCCCTAGGCATCTGGCATCTATCCCCCCTTACCTAGAGGGGGGAATCCTTAACCCCACAAAAATCAACAAACATCTCTCCCAACCCACCACCACTTTTTTTCTTAAAAAATTATTAATTTTCGTTCACAGGAATACGTTGGCAGATAAACAACATCATCAGTTATCATTGTCATTAATTATATTTAACAATTGTCAATAACTATTTTTAAAATTAATAAATCACTCCCTAATTATGAAATAAATTTAAAGAACAAATTTAAAGTTTGAGATTCTTTGTAATATCTGTTTGGTAACGATTAAGAAATTTCCCAACTTAACGATTCAAAATTTCCGGCTTAACGCCGCCGGATGCCCAGCTCAGGTGTTGTTCTCGTTATCTGATCATTGTTCAAAAATATGAAGCATTGTTCCCGGGTTTTTCCTTCGAGATGGGCCCCGAATCGTCGGCAAAGCCCAATATGCAGCTCTAGTGCGACGTTATTTAACCAAATCAAACTTAACGATCGAAATTCCCAACTCGACAGCGCTAAAAATTCCCAGTTCCAGCTTATCGACATTTTCAACTTTTTTATAAATTAGGTAATATTAAACAGTTCTCTCAAAAGTATTGGTTTATTGCACGCATGTTACAATGCAGTGTCCGTTCAGAGGTCTGATATAAATTTAATCTTACAAGTTGGACAATTTATAACCTTCCCTATCATTTGCTAATAATATAAATTTTCTTTAAGCATAAATTTTTCCAACTCGGGTTTGTAAAAATCTAAACCAAAATCATAATAGCAAAATCATATCACAAGATCTCATTGTCGAATTATTATTACTATTCTTTTTAAATGGATATTTTGGGAAAAGCAAAAACATCTCATCCGTGTAGGAATAAATCAATCTTTAAACAAAAGTTTTTTAAATATATCCATTCACGGTTAAATTAAACTGTACCCTCGTTACGCATTTGATGAAGTGCAATAATAGTCGAAATTTACGAATATCAATGATTACTGAAATTCGAATTAATTTTCCAATAATAATTTGAAATTAAATTATAAATTGAACAATTATGCTAAATTAAATTGAAGTACAATCGCATAATATGAATGATGTAAAAGATTTCGAAATATGATATATAAATGTTACAACTCAAGATAATGGTAATTTATCAAGATAATGGCTTTAAACGTATACTTGCGCTATTTTGAAAATTCCGTGGCGTAGATTGCAAACAGACAAGCTTTCTTGAATGGAAACGGTAGTGCTTGTGTTACTGCTGCTGTCATGTTCAACGTCACATTTGTTCTTTTTATTAAAGTAATTTAAAACTGAATTTTGCACAATTCGCTTCATTTCGCTAAAAAGCAGAGCCGACGAAGATCAAAACAATGACATTAACGGCAAACTAATGACAAACCCTACCCACCTATCTACAGGCCTATGGATTACGCAATTGTTCGGCGCCAATATTACACAATAAACATTTTATTTAACGGATTTTATTAAGACCGAATACTATTTTAATGTATCAGATAAATAAAAGCAGGGGATTTGATCTATTTTTTGCATTGAAGGTCAAACAGTTGCATTTTCTATGTAAAGATATGCTATTTCTTTTTCCGAAAAAAAAACCAGAATGAGTAAATGTAAGGCGCCAATCAATGAATTATTGGAATACTGTCTGGAAATCTGAAAACGACGCTGCTCAATTTAGATAAAGAATTTATTATAGTTTTAAAATGAGGAATTATTTTTAAAGAATAACGATACCACATTCGTTCAAAATTTTTTTTTCACTTGACTTTCAATGAAAGGGGTTTGAAACTCCTGACCCCCCCCCCCCCCCCCTTAATGCCTGTGGTGGTGGGAGGATTGGGTTCAAAAATTTTCCTTGGTTAGGCAATGCCGTAAAACAATTGACTTGTTATTTAGTTTTAAAATGTGCAATATTAAAAAAGTGCGGGGGCAACATCCGAAAAAAGTGCGGGGGCAACCGCCCCCCCGAATCGCCGCCACTGCTGTTAAAGTCTATCGCTCGTCACTCACATTAGACACACCCACAGATTACGGATGATTACGTCAGTATGACGCCAAAAATGTCGAGCCCCGCCCTTCGTCTGAAAGTGCTAGAAACGGCACACCTTACTATTACTATATGATCTCCACTCACCTTGCATTACGTCGCTGTTTTTAATGAAGCATGATAGTATTTTACTGCGATCACTTTTGTAAAAATTGGTTATTGTTTCATGCCAGTGATTCAATTAAAGATTTTTGAATATTTTCTAATCATTGTTTAAAAAATGGGTTAAAAAATGGTTAAAAAATTTAAACGAGTTTTGTTTGAAAATACAGTCATAATAATAAACATAAATTTCCGATAAAATAAGTTGTCCTGTTTAAAGGCATCTGAAGCTAAAACTAATAAACGGAATTACACCGAATTTCATATTAGGGTTATTGGAGGCACGAAGAGGATATTTCCCAAAAAAAGTTCCAAAAGACACCGTTAGGAGGAATTTTGGCGCCTTCCGATCCAAAAACAGGTATGATATATATAAAAAACAATTGCAATGCACACACAAATTCATTTAGTGATTAAACTCAAAGAAAGTAATCTTTTATTCACCAGAATTAGGATCTCCAGAACCGCATACACTATTTTCAATGTTCTAACTTTTCTTGTGTACAACAATTTACATCCGATGAGCGTCCACACAAACTAATTTAGTGATTAAACTCAAAGAAAGTAATCTTTTATTCACCAGAATTAGGATCTTCAGAACCACATTGACTGTTTTCAATGTTCTAACTTTTCTTGTGTACAACAATTTGCATCCGACGTGCGTCCACACAACTAATTTAGTGATTAAACTCAAAGAAAGTAATCTTTTATTCACCAGAATTAGGATCTCCAGAATCGCATTGACTATTTTCAATGTTCTAACTTTTCTTGTGTACAACAATTTGCATCCGATGAGCGTCCACACAAACTAATTTAGTGATTAAACGCAAAGAAAGTAATCTTTTATTCTTAAGAATTAGGATCTCCAGAACCGCATTGACTATTTTCAATGTTCTAACTTTTCTTGTGTTCAACAAATTGCATCCGATGTGCGTCCACACAAACTAATTTAGTGATTAAACTCAAAGAAATAAGCATGGCTTATTTTCTTTGAGTTTAATCACTAAATTAATTTGTGTATTCATCGCACATTTTTTTTTAACGTATATTATACAGCATGCACCAAAGTAAGTGTTTTAAGAGTGTTATTTATAATACTATTTTACAAAAATTCAAATGATAAAAACAATATGAATTATTAATTAAAATATTAATAAATTATAAAAAATATTTAAAAAATTTAGCATAATTCCAAAACGGCCCTTGTCCACTTTAGAGAACAAGCACATCACATTTTTAAATAAATATATATATATATATTTTTTCGTTGTACATTTTCTTTCTACACCTGTAATTAAGCAGATTGTGTTATTTTACACAGAAAAAAATTCCCGTTGTTACTCATGCAAAATACCTTGGGCTAATGATTCAGCAAAACCTCAAATGGACCAAGCATCTTAAACACGTCACAAAAAAGGCATATGGTGCCATGAACTGCCTCAGACCGATAATTGGGAGAAAATTCCAAATGAACCTTAGATTGTAAAGGCTACTATATGAAGCAGCAATCAAAGCAAATTTAACACAAAAATATCAGAACAAGTCCTTCAGAGAAATTGTAGATGCGATCTAATTGGTTTGGGCATCCGACCTATTACCTTAAAAGAAAATAGCTGTTAAAAAAAACCTTACGAGCAGTCGTTTGGGGCTACTTTTCCGCTCCGAGCAGTCTGTTTTGGTACCGGTGGTAAAAATAATAACTTTTTTTATTTGTATACACGTAAAACAGTATAATACTTAGTTAATAATGGCATCACTACAACTTGAAAAGCGTGAGATTAAAAATAACAAACATCGTAATAAAAATCTACAGCAATTTAAAACAACCATAAACTGAAATAAATAATGGAACTATAACAGAAGATTGCAAGCGCTTTATCCTCATCGATGTGTTCGTGCGTGGTGAACGACCTATCATCTGACCATCTACCGGTAATCACATCTGTAGGCATATCCAAACCAGATGATAATTATGGGAAACCTAGAACTGACTGGACTCTTTTCAATAACATCCTTTCAGTTAAAAATCACTCTGATCTCCCACTTGAAACTCCTAAACAAATAGAAAAATCAATAGCCCAATTCACTTCAGAACTTCAAGAAGCGCAAAAAGAGGCGACTTCCATAATTGAATTACCACCAAACTATCTTATTCTCCCTAAACAAATTAAACAAATAATAAGTCTCAGAAACTGGGTGCGTAAAAGACATCAACGAACACTGGACCCCAATCTCAAAAGGGAAGTTAATAAACTTAATAAAGAAATAAAAGAACTCTGTAAAAATCACAGAACTGAAATGTGGGAAGACAAGGTCGTCTCCTTATGCACTTCGGATAACTCTATATGGAAAATATCCAGAAGCTTAAGGACCCCAAGCACCATTATTAGGCCTATACATGGTGAACAGGGCCTCGCCTATTCAAATGATGAAAAAGCGGAAGCTTTTGCGGACGAGATGGAGCGCCAATTTACAGAAAACTTAGATCCTTCAGATGACGATTTTGAGGGGATAGTCAGAGGAGAGGTCAATATGTATATAAGGACTCATAAATTTAACTGTTCACTGGACCCGACTAACCTAGACGACATTAAATACATAATTCATAAACTTAAAAAGAAAACATCTCCTGGAAAAGACAATATCAACAATAAAATGCTCAAAAACCTGCCGGAGAGTTCAATCCAAAAGCTTCTAAACATCATTAATGCATGTTTAATAAATACTTACTTCCCAAGCTACTGGAAAGAGGCTACAATTATCATGCTTCCTAAGCCAGGCAAAGACCCTGTCCAACCGTCCAGTTATCGCCCAATTAGTCTTCTACCATCCATGGCTAAAGTCTTTGAGCGGGTGATAAATGAACAGATCAAGCCACATCTGGTAAATATACCATCCGAGCAATATGGATTCTTACGGGGCAAATCAACAACCCATCAGCTGGTAAGAATCATGGAATTTATAGGGGCGGCTGCCCATAACAAGCAATCTTCTGCCCTGCTCATGCTAGATGTGGCAAAGGCCTTCGACAGGGTCTGGCACTTAGGACTCATCAAGAAGCTGATTGACTGCGGCCTTCCTCCAGGTCTAGGCTGCCCATAACAAGCAATCTTCTGCCCTGCTCATGCTAGATGTGGCAAAGGCCTTCGACAGGGTCTGGCACTTAGGACTCATCAAGAAGCTGATTGACTGCGGCCTTCCTCCAGGTCTAATCATACTCTTAAGATCCTACTTCACCAAGAGGAGATTTAACATCAGAGTTGGTAATGATATCTCCTCCAGTAGACAAATTGAAGCTGGTGTTCCCCAGGGCTCGATCCTCGGTCCATTACTCTACTTGTTTTATACAATGGACTTTCCTGCATTCCGATCCGACCACAACTGTCTCACGGCATTCTATGCCGATGACACCGCAGTTGTCTGTAAATCCCTAAATCCAAACCATGCAGTAGAGAAACTACAAGAAAAAGTAGATGAGATCGAGACCTGGTGTGAAAACTGGAAAGTTGCCATCAATGCACAAAAATCTAAAATCCTGTTGGTGAGGAAAATTAAAAAACCCTGTCCCATCAAATCAGTTATTAGCCTCTTTGGCGAACCTATCCCAATTGTAAACAAAGCTAAGTATCTTGGACTGACAATAAACAATAGACTGAACTGGGAGCACCACGTTCAAAATGTTAGAAACAAAGCGAAAGCCGCAATGTCAAATCTCCGTCCCATAATTGGTCGCAAATCTAAAATGCCCCTTAACAAAAAGAGGCTTATATACACATCTACAATCCGACCCATACTAACGTATGCTTCTCCAGTGCTTACAACCCTTAACAAGACTGAGTCCACCGCCCTCCAGCGCTGCCAAAACTCTATTCTAAGAGAGTTGGTTAACGCGGAATGTTATGTTCGTGACACCCTAATCCACAGGGATCTTAAAATTGATTCTCTGGCCACTTTTATGGCTAAGATTAATACTAAATTTTATAAGAATAACTTAGCACGAGACTCAGATTTCAGAAGCTCCATCCAATATGAAATTCTCAAGGAAGACAGAAATATAAGACCCTTTGCGGCATTTTACATGTCAGATGCCGTTATGTCCTTCATATAACGAGCGACCAATATTTTAAATCATATACTCCATATACAATAAATTTATAAAGTATAATAGTATTCAAATCCATTCCATTTCAAGGAAACTAGCCTCAGCCAGTTTTTTGACTGCCCCCCCTCCCACCCCCCCTCCATTATCTAAACTGCCTACCAGTTTCATTCAGATAAAATAATTTCGACATAGCCTATGGCACAATCCCGATGAAAAAGTATGGGGCCTCCGGCCCGTCACTTTGGTCAAATCCATATCACAGTTATCCTCATCGCCATGGCCAACCAGAAGTCAGCGCTGCCTAGGCTCCGACCCTCCTGCTCCGCTCCATTCCTGACATTGCTGAGAGTCTCAGATCATTACGTGATGTGTCGCCGTGAGCGACAGTTAGGTCAAAACATCTTATCATACTGGAGGCGAAGGGCCACAAGCCCATGTCCTTCGAGACCACGCTAAATTGTATTGTATTTATCCTCATCGCCATACAATTATAGCGCTGTGGCGCCAATATGCTTTTCCTCCACCAGCCCACATACCTTATTACTCGGATACGGTGGGAAACGTAAATCCATTGATATAAGTAGGTTGTTATTTTAAAAACATTCGCAATATATACGAATGAATTTTATTAATACACGAGATCCGTGACCATATCGCAATATGAAATTCCGTTTAAAAGTAGTTTATATATTTCTCCTTTAAAAAGAAAAACTTATAGTAATATTAAAACTGTTTTATTAAACGTTTAAAAAAAAAAAAAACTCGTTTATATTGTATCTACGGAACTATTTGCCACATATTTATAGGTCAGACTGTTTTACTTTAAAGATTGATATATTCTTTTTAAAAAAAACGTATAAAGTACTATTTTTAACCGACTGCCCAACGCGCCCACCAAAACTCCAAAATGAAACCGCCAGGAATTTTAAATTAAAACCGCCAACGCGCGCCAAGTCGAGAGGTTATCAATTCGATCGTTATATATATATATATATATATATATATATATATATATATATATATATATATATATATATATATATATATATATATATATATATTCTTATATAAAAATTTAGTATTTTTTTTTAATTAATATAATGATGCCAGATTCAAAAATCCTAGCCATTAAAAAACGAAAAATAATTTTTTGTAAAACTTTTACAGTGTTGCAGTTGATTACATATTGACGCCAGATGTCGCTGTTTACAACCCATGCCATTAAATCGCTGTTCTTAATTAAGCATGATTGTATTTTACTACGATCACTTTTGTAAATATACTTTATCGTTTTGGTCCAAAGTTTCAAGAATAGATTGTTAAATGTTGGCTAATCATTCTTTTTTATTTTATTTTAACTATATTGTCAGTCCTTGTTAAGGTACATTTAAAAATGTTCCAGATAACTTAGAGAGTAGTGGAACATATCTTAAGGCTATAGGTGGAAGCGTTAAATACATAAGCCATATTTGTACAAATTTAGATTAAAATGCAATCTTGAATTGACATTAAAAACAGAGTTGTACGTAACGTTTTTTATGTAAACAAGCCGAACCATGGGAGTCGATATCAGCGCCTCTAGCGGCCAACGAATTTTCCCGAACGCCAATGTTAACTCCCGTCATTTGACCCGCTTCGTAGTACTACCAACAACCAATCAAGGACGCTTTGATATAACCAAGTTTTTTTTTTCGGATTCCGTAAATATAGTGATATTTATAAAAGTAAAAAAACACCAGTTTTATTTTCTCAATATATTTTTTATATGTTTTTCGATTCATGTTCTTCTTACATTCAAAAATAGTGAATTAAACAATGCCTCTCTTGAAAAGGAGAGGCATGATTAATAAAGTATGTTCAACTTAATTTTGAGCGTCATCTGTTATTTATCAGTACTTTCAATTCAAATAGTAATTTCGTTTTCTACACTTATTTTTTTTTTAAATACATTTCAAATATTAGTCTACTTAGAAAAAAGTTTAATGTACAATTTTATTGTATAAAATTTTAGTTATTTATAAATAGTTCAACTAGATTTTACGATTCCCTCTGTGTAAATCGACGAAACTGCATTGATTCATAAACGTGTGGATACTATTCAGGACTTGATGCGAGATTACAATGCGTATGAATAAACAAAATTCGAATATGCTTTAATGATTGGCGTATAAAAACCACCAAGTTTTTATTAACCAAACATGGAATCAAAAAACTACTTTAATCTCGACACTAGTTTGAGTATTATACTGTCTAAAATATCTTGGAAAAAAATTCCTTTACGCAAATGCCTTTAGTTGAAAGTTAAAATTTTGAAGCCTCCAATATCATTGATAACTTTACGCCTACACAGTGCATTCAACACCTTAAAGATTGTACAGACAGCTGTAAATATGCTGTTAACGTGATCTATTCTGCAGATTTTGTTATCAACAAACGTGTCATTAAAATTTTATTTTACTTAGTTATAGTAGAACTAGCTATATACAATAACATCTGTACTGTGTATTTTTTTTTATTAAAAAAAAAATATTTTGATTAATTACTTCATAAAATTTAACATATATTTACTTAATAAAAATATGAGTTCAGCTTCGAAATAAGAGTATGTATGTGCCTAAATAAGTGTTTTAAGAGTGTTATTTATACTATTTTAATAAAATCAAAAATTATACTAAAATAAATTTAAATTATTTAATTTTTTTTAATTATTTTTACAAAAAATTAATAAATAGAAAATGTAATAAATCAAGAACATTTAATAAATAAAAAAAATAATAAATCAAGAAAATAATAAATCAAGAAAATTTAATAAATAAAAAAAAATCTTAATAATTCTTTTTAAATATTAATACATGTTTTATAAATAGTTAAATATTTATATTATTTATTATTTGGTTTTCAAATTATTTGTTCGTTATTTCGATAGCATCATCAATTTTTAAAAAAAATTGCTGGCCGGAATTTAATACTTTTCCGGGCCGTTTTTGAGTGCCAGTCCGCCCCTGGATGCAAATGCAAACTGAGTCAAATCGTAGCGAGAAATGGCTGCCACTTGTTTACACGTTCCAACATGTCGTTACGATTCGCAGAAATAGATGCCGACCGGCACCAACCATCCAATCCAATTCCAATTAATCGCTACAATGTCCTGTTTACACCCAACGATAAATCGAAACAATTCGATCGTTAATATAAATTGCTAGCATTTATCGTAGCGTGTAAACCTGCCTTTACACTACTGTTTTCACATACGCAACATCGTACTTTTCTTAACTAATGGTTCGTTGTGACGATCCAGTAGTTGACGGGAAATTCTTCCCGTATGAAAAAAAAAAAAATATTCCACAGATTTATTAAAAATGTTGTTAATATATAATAATAAAGGCACTGTTTCAAAAAAGGCATTCATTTGCAATAGTAGTTTTAGTATAAGAGTGACTAGACATCTGATCTAATGATTCTTTTTCAGTTATAACGTAAGTTTGTAATCGATTTTTTAGTGGAAATGCAAAGCGCTCATAAAAAGTATAAAATTTAAAAAGACGGAACCTAAAATTTGTTTTTATTTCTTCAATTTCTTTTCATTTTTTTTGTTTTTTATTTTCCTAATTTCTTCAAAAACAAAAATCGGTACAGATTTTTTTTGGCGTGTTTTATAGGGTCGATAAATTTATAGTATGGCAACCCCACCTGACATTGTTGGTATATTCCGATTCTTGTGGCGACTTTCAATCTGGCAACCCTATGACGTCATCGCACTGCGCAATCGTTTTTGTGAATTCCCAGAACTATGTTTAACGGTAATTTTTGGCCGCCAAAAAAAACGCGCCAAATGTCCAATACTACATCTGTTTTTCAAAGTAAAGCTATTAAGCCAATCCTTTAGTTATTGATGGAATAAGGTTTTTTTCTTCTAAAAAACATTCAAACGTTTTCTACGAATGAATTTTTTAAACAGAGTGGCGAATTATAGTGGTAAAAATACTTTAATATCTTTAATATGGGGTGCAACTCGGTGACAATCTTACGATTCATACCGATTCATCGGAGTTTACGCCGTAGGCGCCGGACATTTGAGATCTGACATAGCCGTTAGGCGGCTAGAGAGAGAGAGACCAGGAGAGCTGGTCAGAATCCAACGAGGGACGGGGCATGATTAGCGGACGTGGATTGACATAAAAGTCATTTTCCCAAAATATGGGTAGTCTTGGGAATTAGTACCATGGAACCATGCCACTTGGCGTGTGCGTGCCAAGTCCCTATTTAGAGTAGGGACAGGATAGCAACGGAAGCATAGAAGGCCGCAAAGGGCCTAATTTTTGCGTCTTCCATGAGGACTTCGTAATGTAATGAGCTACGGAATGTAATGAGTGAGTAATGTAATGAGCTACGGAATGTAATGAGTGAGTAATGTAATGAGCTCGGTGGGCATCAACAATTTCTCTGAGGATTTTGTTCTGGCATTTTTGGAGTGTATATTTATCATTTTTTGTGAGACATGCTATTGCAGGGGATGCATATGTGAGTATCGGGCGGATGGTAGAAATGTATAGAAGTCTTTTATTGTTGAGTGAGAGCTTTGAGTTTCGCCCTAGAAGGGGTCGAGGTCGGGCCATGGCTGCTTTAGCCTTATTAGTTGCATGTTTAATGTGATCAGTCCAAGTTAGTCTATTGTTTATAATGAGCCCCAGATAGTTGGCTTTAGTTACAATAGGAACTGTTTCTCCGATTATATCAATTATTGTTGTGATGGGCTTATTTTTCTTGGTTTTACGTATTACAAGTATATTAGATTTCTGAGCGTTAATAGCTACCTTCCATTTTTCACACCAGGACTCTATCTCGTCCACTTTCTCTTGGAGTTTATATACTGCGTGGTTCGCATTAGCGGATTTGCAAACCACCGCAGTGTCATCCGCATAGAAGGCGATTAAGCAGTTGTTATCTTGCCTAAAAGTCGGAAAGTCAGAGGTATAGAAAAGATATAAGATGGGACCGAGAATAGAGCCCTGAGGTACACCGGCTTCAATTATTCTGGAGGTAGATGTTTATGTGCCAAATTTAATAATAAAGTTCCTATTATTGAGATATGAGTATATTGTTATTATAAGAACTGGAGGCAGCTTGCAATCTATGAGCTTTTTAATTGATCCCAAATGCCATACCCTGTCAAAGGCTTTGGCCACATCTAACATTAGGAGTGCCGAGGTTTGCTTATTGTGCGTGGCCGCTCCCACGAACTCAAGTATCCTGACCAGCTGATGCGTGGTCGATTTATCCTGTAGGAAACCATATTGTTCTGATGGAATATGTGTTAGATGTGGCTTAATCCTGGCATTCAGGATTCTTTCATAGACCTTAGCCAAGGATGGTAGAAGGCTAATCGGTCTGTAGCTACTTGGGATAACCGGGTCTTTACCAGGTTTTTGAAGCATGATAATTGAAGCTGACCTCCAGGGTTGAGGGAAATAAGTTTGTTGGAGGCAGGCATTAATGATATGGAGAATTTTAGATAACGAGATACCTGGGAGGTTTTTGAGCATTGCATTACTAATGTTGTCTATACCTGGGGCTTTATTGGTTTTGAGTTTACCAATTATGTAAAGTATTTCTTCTAGGTCTGAAGGTTCTAGATTGGATGTAAATTTGTGAGTCCTTATGTAATTGAGGTCCTCCCTCCGTACTTCTTCTTTGAAGTCATCGTTAGATGGAGATAGATTTTCCCTGAACTGACTCTCCATCTCGTCAGCGAATGCCTCAGCTTTTTCCTTGTCTGTATAAACTAGACCTAACTCCCCATGAATAGGTCTGTTGATGATTGGGGGTTTTCTCAAGCTTTTGGACATCCGCCAAAGCGATTTGTCCTCCGCCCAGAGTGAAACTACTTTATCTTCCCACATCTCAGTCTTGTGATTGATACATTTGATTTTTATTTCTTTATTGAGTCTATTTATTTCGGTCTTTAATCTAGGATCTAAAGTTCTACTATGTCTCTTCCGGACCCAGTTCCTATATTTGATTAATTGTTTTATTGATTTCGGAAGGATTAGATAGTTAGGAGGTTTATCGACTTTTGTTGTGGCCTCAGAGTCGGCTGATTGTAATTCGGAAGTGAAATTCTCCACTGCCAGGTTGATGTTTGAGCAGTTACCTAGGGGCAGGTCATTGTGTCCCCTGGTTGTAAGAATGTTGTAGTAGAGTTTCCAATCTGTGCGGAGCTTGCGAAAGTCATCTGCAGGTTTTTCGATACCCACTGTCGCAATAACAGGTAGATGATCCGATGACAATTCGTTATAAACGTGAGCACACATGTGAATGCTCGCATTGTTGAGGAAGATGTCCAGTATATCTGGCCTGTGATTGAAGGCCGTTGGAATATATGTGGGTTGTATTGGAGCAATTACTGTTAAACCAGCTTTCCCCAGATATTTTTGGAGTTGCTTGCCATTTTTGTTGACTGCTCTACAACCCCATATCGAGCTTTTAGCATTTAGATCACCTCCCAAGATTGTTGGGGTATTGGGAGGGAAGAAATACTTTATTTCATCCTCTGTGATAATATGAGTTGGAGGGTTGTACACAGCGGATATGTTAATGTTTTGTTGCTTGCGAGAGAGGGTGATGGTAGTCTCCTCGAAGCCTTTATTGTTACTAGTTCTGAACAGAGATGTTTGCAGAGAAGTTTTCGCTAGTATGGCACAGCCACCCCCTCTACGGTTGAGCCTATCCGACCTATAGGTTTGATAGTTGGCCATTCGGAGTGAGTGGCCAGCCGACAGGTGAGTCTCGGTAATGATGCACACATCTATATTGTACTCCATCATGAAATCTTTTAATTCAGTGAATTTATGAAGTACTCCATTGGCGTTCCAATTTAAAATCGAGATTGGAGTGAAACTATGAGATGTATTAAGCATTAATTAGAGTTGAATTATTGACTGCATTCTGCTGAGCAGACTGTGAATTAGTGTGATTAATTTGGATTGAGCTTCCGTTTTCAGGGCTTTCTACTATTTCTAGAATGCCTGAGTTTTTGATCCATTCCACACGAGTGGCAAGTTTTTCCAGTTTCGTCTCGGCATTAGAGATCACTTGAGGATTATGAGAGATCACTTGAGGAGTCTGTGTTTCCCCAGAGTTGATGTTGGCAGGCATCTGTACCAATTCGTTACGACTTCGGTTATTTGCAGGCATTGATGCCGCTTGCGCATATGACTTATTGAGGAAGACTCTGTTTTGATAAGTAGTCCTTAGAGCAAGGTCTTCAGGTATGGGTACGCTAGAAGAGTTGGGAACTTGAGTGTTCCCACTTCGGCCAGTTCTGTTGATTTGAGGTTTGGACGTCTCCTCTGGCCTTACGGGGCAGCCACGCCAGTTAGCCGTATGTGGTCCAAAGCAATTGCAACATTTGGGAGTGACAGCCTCCTCATCTTAATAACACTTATAACATAAATTACGATTTTTATATACAATTCCACAAGAAACTAATTACTTTCCATACGTTTGACACTAGTAAGCGTCATTGGCGGCGATTAGGGGGAGGGGGCGTTGCCCCCCCCCCCCCGCGCCCCATTATTTTTGGATGTTGCCCTTATATTTTATAAATTTCAACTTTAAATTTTGTTACTGAATTGACGAACCAAAGAAAATTCCATACCCAAACCCCCTCCTAATTTTTTCTGTTACTTATATTATTACATTTACAATCTATTTTATTTTCTCGTAGTATTATCTCTTATCTTTTGCCAGCACACAGATAGCTAACAGACATATAGTCGCCTTAGCGTCCTGCTTAGCTCCTGTTTCTGTCAGTACAAAATATTCATCGAAGAAAAACAAAAAAAGCAGCAGGAAATAGGTCTCGAATTTATAGAGCGAGAAAACAATTGGCGCCGATATATGTTTAATTGATCAAAAGCAACCCCCTGTTTGACAAGTGTACGACTTTTATTCCCTATCGGGCGTAGTTTTGATTCTGATTTAGAGACAGAATGATTTTTAAGTGTAACAGAATGATTTTTAAGTGTATTTTGAACCGGATGTGTGCAGGGGAAGAGGTTTCACCTTCCCCTATCTTTCCCCTATATTCCTAAACTAATTGTTCCAGGAAGAGATAGTATGGAATTGATCTATACGGTATTTCACAGTCACTCAAGACTCACTGTCCTATACGAAATGGGATAGTACACTACCCCATCTTGCGGAAAAAACTGTCCCTACACCAAACTCCCCTCGCAGCCCATCCGATAGGCATCTAATATAATAAGGCCATGCTTTGGAATGCCTCGATTTCATACTTTGCCTCTAACAAATACACTGTTTTTAAACACTGGAAAATGTTCCGTAATTAATAACATTAGAAAAATTTCCTTAATTCTTCCTAAATATTCGGTCGCCGAAAGAATTCCTATTTACCCCAGATTTTATCCTTTTAAATAAAATATACTTTAAAATAATTGCTTCTCCTTCAGGATTCGACGTTGTCTCTGTTCGTTTTATAGTACGTATTGCCATGGTTAAAAATATTAAACATCCTTGTTATTCAGTTACCCATCATCGCAGTTTCTTTAAAAAATTATTAGTTAAAAAAATTAAATATGTGAATTGCCAACTCTAGTATACCAATTTTATTTTTTAAATGTACCTTTTATAGATTTTTTTGAAATTGTCAAACGACGGTGCGAGGAAAAACGCTTCTTAATAGTTTAAAAATGCTTCTCTTGACTGAGAGGCGATACAAACTAGCGCTTCGAAGTTACGATGGCTTCCTATGAGGCGGGCGAATCCATTTAAACCATGGGTGTTTGCGCAGTTGAGCTCAACTGGTAGAGTAGCCGCGATGCTTGAAAGACAAAATGTAAACAAACAAATGTACACTCGTTTTAGATGTATCGGTTTTCAATTGATTTCAGCGATATTTTATTGATGGCATTTCATGTTTTATTCTGTTTCGCCTAATTCACACGCGTTTTAGACTTATGGGCTTTCAAATTAAATGTAAATTAGATTTCTACGCCATATTTTGTTATTTCTCAGGCTTTTTTTAATGTCGGAAAATTATACTCCTTCTAACTTAAGACTTGTTCGAGAAATTATTCTAATGTAAAGTTTGTCTTTAACATTATGCAAATTATACTTATTCAAAAACAATTTTTAGCATTGAAATTTTTTTTAAAGAAATGCATGTATTTTAAGTTTTATGTCAAGGCCAAATTGGTAAATTACTGAAATAATATTATAAGGTTGAATTAATCTATTAGAAAAGATCTCTTAATATTGTGAGATAAATTGATTGCTTGTGTAAAAGTGTTTATGCAAAGTGTTAAAAACACAAAATATGAAATTTTATTTATAAATATAAATTTATTTTATCAGTGAAACATGAAAAAAAAATACAAGTTTAATTTCCCTTTGTTAAATCTTTATTAAAAACATCCATTAACAACGCATTTAAAATATTTGTCATTTCCTTTGTTAATTTGGACAAAATTACCCTGATTACCTTTTAATGGGCATATATAAGTAAAAGTTTCAAAATTCTTGCATTCGGCATTAAATCAAAATAACATTGTAACATAAATCGATAATATATACAAATATTACATATATGAATATTAACTTCCAAGACCACCTTCTGATACATCTAAAACGAGTGCACATTTGTTTGTTTACATTTTGTCTTTCAAACATCGCGGACTCCGTGGTTGAGCCTCAACTGCGCAATCACCCATGATTTAAATGGATTCGCCCGCCTCATAGGAATCCATCGCAACTTCGAAGCGCTAGTGCGATACAATAGATAATAAAGCTATCCATAATGAATGAACAAAACTGTTTATTTCAAGATCATCTGTGTGTATGCAGATATGAATATTTAAATTCCTTTCAAGATGAATAATTGTGGGAATGCGGAGAAGAAATATAATATTTTCTAAAAATTGTGTGAAGGACTGTCTTCGTATTAAAAGGTGCAGCAACTTTGCATTCATCACAGCAACACCCATATTCCTAATTTTCAACACATACCTTAACAGCACACAACAATGTGCAATGAAGATCATCAACAAGCATTGAGTTTGTAGATCATAGTATATATTAATAAACTCTACATGAAAAGCACGCCGAAGTAGACATCGAAACGTTTTAATTATATATCTAACCTTTATTTATTGGTTTAATAGAAGTATCAAAGGAAAGAACGTTTATATGCAGAACATATACAAGAAAAATATAAAAACTGTAAATGGCTTTTGATTCTGGTAAGAGAGTAACAAAACAAAAAATTAGCATTTTGATCGAAAATACGAAATCTAAAATAGTACCGAAATTCAACTGGTTTCGAGATATGTAAAAATATTTCATAAAGTAAAAGCAATGGGGAACATGATATATATACATATACATACATACACACATACATACACACATATACATATACACATGCAAACTACAATATTTACAAAAAATGGCCCAACGGCAGGCAGCATCAATTAACTATGACACAATAAATGAAAAATATATTAAGCTTGAAAAAGGGAGGTAAGCACGGCATCTGTGAGAGCAAACGCAGCTGAGGGTTCTCTCTCGCTTTCGAGCAAGAAGACGGACGCACTTTACGACTCGAGCGACAATCTTCGATCTCAGGACCTTAATCGGCCCGAGGAAGTTATTACGATCCAGCCTGACCCTGTGCCAGAACTTCAGTTATCAAATGGTAAGCATTGCCTGCATTGAGTTTACCCCATAAACGGAAGTCCTCGGATTCCGAATATCGTTTTCTCTCTAAGGTTGCGGCATCGTTCGCAAATACCTAGGAGAAGCGGTATCTCAGCCAAGCTTTTCCGAAAGGTCAGCGAAGCTTTCTGTTTACCCTGGCAGTAAAATCCCACCCGCTACTACCTTCTTTCTTTTCTACGATGGCACCTACTTCTACCGCAAATCTTAAATCGGTCGAAGACCAGTTAATGCAAGTCCATTTTGATTATTCAGCCGTAGTAGCTAAACGCAAAGCAAATAAACTTTCAAAATCCGAGAAAGTTAAACTCGGAAATTTGACAAAACTTCAAACTGCTCTTTCCCAAGAGCTACATGAATTAAATGCCCCAGCTTCTCAGGTCCCAACCCCGGTTGAACCTGTTAGCGAAGTATCGCAGGGTGAAATTGTTGAGAATTTGACGAAAATTTGACGAAAGCGACACGTCTAACTATATACAAAATGAAGTCTTCACAGATAACGACAGTGATGAGGCCATTAAATGTATTATTGAAATTCACGGTAAAATTGCTGCCGGCAATTTACTAATTGAAGACGTTCAAAAACAGTCTTACCTACAGCACAAAATTTAAAGAAAGAGACATCTACTTTGATATTTAGATGTACTCGCAGGGCAATGCGTATGATCCTACTAAGCTCGCCGAGCTCAAGGAAAAAAGCTAGAGAAAGTAAAATTGAAATACAAAAAATTTTGCACGCTTTCCCGCAATTTGCTGGATTCAATAAAAACGTTAAATCCAACAAAAGGAAAATTGAACAGGATAACCAGCCCCCGGTCGCAACCCCCAGCAAATTTATTGCTCTGGAGGAAGTCGACGAGGATACGGGAGATAAAATGGGAAGTGGAAACGGCAGTAATACCGAAAAAACTGCCTCCAATTATTATTTCTGACCCCACCCTGTGGACTGAAATAAGGCAAATTATAACTGACGCCGGAATATCCAAATTCTCGTGCAAAGCTAGCCCCGAAACCTTAAATTTAAGGTTCGAAGAGGCAAATGAATACCATGCTATGGAGCAATTGTTCATTCAGCAAACACTGCCGCTTTCATACTTTTAGTACAAAAATAAAAAAACGGTTCAAAGCCGTTATCAAAAACATACCAGCTGACATGCAGGTTGACGAAATTAAAAATGCGCTCACTCAGAAAAACATTCAAGTGATTAGCGTGCATCAGCTTAAGAAAACAGTCGGCAGATACTAAGTCGCACTGCCAATTTTCTTTATTGAGCTGCCATACGGTGATACCAGCTCCAAAATCTACGAGATAGAGGATCTACTCCACCTAAAAATTAAGTGCGAGCCATATCGCAATAAAAAATCGCCGCCCCAGCGTCACAAATGCCCGAGATATGGCCATACTAAAAATTCTTGCAACCACCCCTCGAGGTGCGCTAAATGCAGCAGCGGTTGCGGTGAAGCCTACGCTGATACCCTAAAATGCGCTCTTTGCGGCAAAAATCATGTCGCCAGCTACCGGGGATGTAAATACTTTCCTAAGCTCAAACAGCAACAAACCAAAAACGAAAAAATCCCCACTCCCGTCAGTCTTCAAGGAATTCATGTCCTGGATAAAGGGATTCAACCTAAAAGACATTTTCATTAAAATGAAAAAAAATGTCATCGAAATTAATAATGCAAAAAGAGCATTCGAGAAATTCGAAATAGCTATGGAGGTATTTCAAACATTCTCCGAAATTTTCGCTGAATAATATCTTTTCCAAAAAATGTTTTATCAATTAAAAAACCCCTTCAAATTACAACTTGCTACCCCGGTGCTTGAGTAACCCAGTAAAGGAACCTCTCTCAGAGAGGGGATACTGGGTCGAGCCTCCTGGGAATCACAGCAGATTGTAATCACCATAGGTATTGTAGCAAACAAAGATATATTCTATCTGAACAAGAACATTTGAAAAACAAATAAAAATCTTAAAAGACAAATAAAAATGTGTAACTTTGTGCCATCCCACTTCCCTGTCCTATGCCTCAATAAAAACTTCTCTTTCACGTTATCAATCTGATAAGGCTCCTATGCTCATCTCTTTGAGCCCTCACTCATCTTCACCTAACCCACTGACCCAGCTGGACAGCGGGTACTTTCTTGCCCTTCAGCGGCAAACTACTCTTTACTCTAACTCAACCGTCAGGTAATGCATATAACCATCTTAATCCTTAGCCACACAAGGCATCTTCGATGAGTGCGAAATGATCTATGGATCACGTACGCAATACAGTTAAATTCCGATTTCCGCTTGCCTGGATATGCGACCGCGGCTGGATTGCCTTCCTATAGAAGTTGATGTTGAGTTTTATGATGTGGTCTGCTATTGTGGCTATTTTTAGGTCCCTATGAATAAGGGCGTTTCTGATATATCTTGTTGCACCTACAAATTCACGCAGGATCTTGTTTGGGGCAATCTGCAGGCGTTTCGACTCTTTCTTGGTGACTGTAGTAGGAGACGCGTAAGTGAGAATCGGTCTAATTGAAGTTTCGTAAAGTCTCTTCTTCATGTTGAGTCCGAGCTTTGATCTTATACCAAGGATAAGACTGAGTCTATTTATGATACCGTCAGCTTTACCCGCAACGCGCTTGAAGTGGTCCGAAAAATGTAGTTTATCATTTATGATCAATCCAAGATAAGAGCCTTTCTTCACAATGGGAATATTTGTATTAAAGAGTTTAACTGTAAATTTGATCTTCTTCCGTTTGTCTTTTGCTTATACAACAAGAATCTTTGAGTTTGATGCGTTTATCGCAACTTTCCACTTCGAGCACCAATCCTCAACTTCTGGCATCTTCCTGTCCAGGTTCTCGACGGCAAGCTCTGGATCAATGGATTTTGAGATGATGGCTGTGTCGTCAGCGTAGAAAGCTGTTAAGGCCCGTTCAGACTGGCATCGCGCCGCGCGAACTCGTCGAGTTTTTCCCTACTTCTCCTCATATCGCGTGGCAAAAAATCGCCGAAAGCGCGACGCAGATCGCATGAGTTGAACCAGTCGAACTTCGCCGCTTCTGATCGCGCGCGATGACCAATCACAATCTGGTATTGAAACATGTTTCGTGCCCAACTCTAGCGCTGGGAAAACGGAGTTCTTCTTCAAAACACTACTTTGAGAAAGATGTTAGAAGATTTTGAAAGTGAGGAAGCCGTGTATCCGCAGATACACTGATTTGTTCAGTGACAGTGTGGAATCGTAAACAAAATAAGAGTTTTCTGCACTAGGAAATCTGCAGATTCACGTATTCGGAATCGTGAAAGCGCAGAAGTTTATTTTTATTGCAAATTACGCCAAAAAAAAGCGCTAAATGTCAAATATTGGTGCAGTGATAATTTTTTCATGGAAATGTGCACAGGGTGCAACTGAAGACATTTTCACCTACGTGGGCCGTAAGAATGTTAATAAATTCCTGTGCACTTGGCAAATTTGTGAAACATTCGACCTTTTTTAAAAGTGAAACTTCTTAATTTAATTTTTTTTAGAAAAAGCCAATTGTTTCACAAAATTGCCAATTACTTTTGTGATTTTGCCAAGTCAGCGGGAATTTACAAACATTGGGTTGTAAGGATCCTGAGAGACATAATCTTATAAATAAATAATTTTGAATGGAGTTTTTTAAATGATGCAATTAAAAAAACACAAGAAATATTAATGTTACAAAACACTATATATATATAAAAAATATATTAATTTCTGATTTCATGTTTACTTACTTCTAACCATTATTCATGTTTTAAACTAAAAGTTAAGCTCTAAATATTCCCTTCTTTGAGATTTAAAGCATTTTAAACATGTTAATGTTTATCAAAATTCTTGAAATTTTATAATTGATATAGCTATTAACCAAATTTAAGTAGTCATTCAGCTTCTTCCATGTGAAAAGGTGTAATGCATATGTTTATTAAATTTCACTACAAAACATTAAAAAAAATTATCTTGTTTTATGTAAAAATTTTCAATACAAATGACATATTTCACAAATGCAATTGCATATTAAACTTGTACATTTCATGCCATATTAACAGTGAGTTCTCTATATAGCACAGTTTAGATCAGCAATTTGGAAATATTTCAAAATTACATTTTCAAACTCGTCGTGCAGTACAGCTCTGTGTGCCAGATATCAGACAAAACCACTATCGGGTTCATCCCTAGCTAAAATGCAATATTTACTGCCATTATTATTACAAAATATGAAACATTTACTGTTATTACTACAGTAAAATATAAAATCAGGAAAAAGTATTTTTAAAAATGTTAGACATTTATGGAAAGATGCAACTATTGTGATCGGCTGAGAAATCACTATACAAGATTGATTTAGATAATGTCATTCACAGCTATTGGGGGGGGGGGGGGCACAGGTCCCTCCCCGAAATTCGCCAATGTTTGTAACATATTGAATTAAGCGCAGAACACGTTAGGTTGATGGTGGTAAGATCTTGGGAGAGGATTGTGCCGTTAGACAGGGAGGCACAGGATTGTAGAGGGACTGCTGAGTGATTGTTGCCACAATGTACGAGAGAGAAGTGTGCGGAGTGTAGACTTCTAGTTTACTGGTTGAACATGAATGGTTACACATGAATGCTAAGTCCAAAAAGTTCCTTGATTTTTAGGATCTTATTACATCCAGGTGTTTTGGGCATGGCCGCCATAAACACTTTAGTTGGGGCTCTAGCTACCCGCCTAGCGAGTTGGACTACCTTAGAAATATGAAATCCAAGGGTAGTTAGGTCAGTCAGGATAGATGAACAGGCCGTTTCAGTAGACAGTCCTTTGATAGCCACTTTGAAGGGGACGCTGATAGGTGGTGCAGAGAGAAAGAAGTCAGCCTTCCGAAACCTATTTTTTGGCGTTTGGCACCCTGACTATAAATCTCTTCCCTTTTTCAATAATGATCTTGTACATTACAAAATATTTTCAACATCGGATTAATACCACGTATTTGTACATTCCATTCTTCTAAGTCATGTCTTCAAAACCACGGTTTCATGTCCATGTATGGTCACTAGAATCCGTGAGAATCGAAACTTCCTCTCGCAATGGCAACCTCTCTTTGTCAGTCCTGCCAGACATCATAGCATTCCTAACCTAACCAGCAATTATGTAGGATGTGTCTCTGCGTCCTAAACTTTTTAGCCGGTATCCCCAACAGAAGCAGAATAAATTAAATTGAAAACTAATTACACTGAAACAAATTTATCGCATAAGTCTTTAGCATAATTTTCCTGTAAAAAATATTATTGTGTATATATGGAAATAAATTTTCTTCACGGACCAATGGGAGGAGTTCTGACCCCCCCCCCCCTCCTCCCCTCAAACCCTTTTCGTACGCCACTGCTTTTGGCATCCATTAAGATGAATGGATAAGGGCGCGCCTCGCGCCAACACCAAGTTAAACCCCATACGAAGGTCACTGTTAACTTTTTCTTTAATTTTCTTCTGCTTGAGAAAGAATATCTTAAATTCGGGTCCTTTACCCGCCGTGTTATCCCTCGAGATCCCTATGATCTCACTCATCTATGTGAGAGGTAGTTAATTGATCAAAAGCAAAACCCTCTTTGAGAGGTGGGCGACTTTTATTCACTATCGGGCGTAGTTTTGATTCTGATTTAGAGACAGAATGATTTTTTAAGTGTATTTTGGACCGGATGTGTGAGGGGGAAGAGATTTGACCCTCCCCTACCTTCCCCCTAAATTCCTAAACTAATTGTCCCACGAAGAGATAGTATGGAATTGATCTATACGGTATTTCACAGCCAATCAAAACTCACTGTCCTATAGGAAATGTCGAAATGTGACAGTACACTACCCTCCTCTTGCGGACAAAACTGTCCCTACACCAAACTTCCCTCCTAGCCATTTGACAGTTGAATATAGAAGGCTATGCTTTGGAATGCCTCAATTTCACACTTTGCCGCTAACAAATACACTGTTTTTAAACACTGGGAAATGTTCCGTAATTAATAAACATTAGTAAAATTTCCTTAATTCTTCGTAAATATTCGGTCACCGATAGACTTGCTTTTTACCCCAGATTTCATCATTTACAAAATTGTACTTTAAAAAAAATTGCTTCTCTTTCAGGATTTGACGTAGACTCTGTTCGTAATATAGAACGTACAGTCTTGGGGAAAATATTAAACATCCTTGTTATTCAGCCCCCTTCCCCTATCATCGAATTTTTTGCAAATTAAATAATAGTTGTAATAATAATTGTTGCATCTGCGTAACTCGAGTATACCAATTTTATTTTTTAACTAGATTTTTTATAGATTTTTTTGCAAATAAAATTTTATTGTGTATAATCACTGATATGAAATACGTGTAAAAACGCTTCTCTTGACAGAGAAGCAGAAGCAATACAAACAGAAACCAAAGCTATCCGTTTTTGTATTTTGAATGGAAAAAAAAGACTTAATATCAAGACCATCTGTGTATGCAGATATGAATACGTCAAATATGGCCTCGATGAATAATTGCAGGGCGTAGGGAAGAAATATAACATTTTCTAAAAATTGTATAGAGGAATGTCTTCGTATTAAAACGTGCAGCAACTTTACATTCCGCACAGCAACCCCATGTTTGTAACACACCAATGTGCAATGAAGATCATCAACAAGCATTGAGTTTGTAGAGCTTAGAATATATTAATAAACACACCATGAAAAGCACGCCGGAGTAGACATCGAAACGTTATAATTATATACCTTACCTTTATTTCTAGGTTTAATAGAAGTATCAAAGGAAAGGACGCTTTAGAAGCATTCTTCAGTACAAGTAGCATTGCGCATGCGCAATACTTCCAGCCGTCCGATAAATACTGGATTATTAAAATTAACCGATTTGCAAGTTAAAAAGAAAAGAGGATAGATTAAATTTTCAAAAAAGAAGTGTTTTCTATTTTTTTTTTTTTTTTTTTTTTGCATGTTATCATTTCGTAAAAAATTTAAAGGAAACTTTGATTTGAGTAATAAATGTTAAAGTAGTTCCGTTCATGTATGGTTGTGGAAAATTGGGGGTTTCACATGATTTCGGCTGCACTAACAGTTTCGACCACGGGCCGCCACTGTTCTCGACCTCATATTTTATTAAAATATTTAACTAAATATAAATTGTTTCAATTCCTGGATTCTCTGTTCTGTATAAAATATGTGTTACCGTGGGAAACATTTCAAAGTATCCTTATAATTCAATCACCTATCATCGCAATTTTTCTTAAATAATTTAAAAGTTCATTTAACCCGTTTTTGTTAATTGAAATTCTGGAAAATAAACAGATCGCTGCCGTGGAGGATATGATCGACGAAATAATTATCGGCCCATCTCCATCCCCGACTGCTATCTGATATAGTTGCGGCAAAAGACTCTATACCTGGCCTGCCTCAAAACAACTGAAGAATTCCCCCTCATTCTGAGTGAACTAAGGGGCCTAACTGACCTCTGATTTATCTGCCTAACTGACCTGATTTATCTGCCCTCTACTGACAACTAGAGTTTCGAAATAAATTGGCTATGATACTTTTTATTCTTGTTTACGTACTTCGCCATCAACGACATTTTGTTTAAGTTTTCAGAAACTAGTTGGCGCTAGGATAGTACTTGGATATTTTTTTAGGGGGGGGGGAAGCTCCATATTGAAAACCGATGATTTTTTTTTCAATGAATATTGCAAGCTCTTGTGTATTTCATTTATAGCTGCACATTTGTATCAAAACAGATAGATAATATGTATATGTTAGAACAAAATTATATTTGAAAAACATATGAACAACTTGATTTTTTTTATCTAGTATTTTATAATAATGATTTATAAATTGATTAATTTGATTATTAAGTTATAAAACGCTTAAAAAAAACTTAAATGCAAATTCTAAAAATTAACTGTACTTTTGCTATTTGATTTTTAACAAACTTTTTCGAACTATAAGTGGAGAAATTTCAGACTGTTGTTCTAAATATTTACAACATTTTGAAAGTTATATAAAATGTTTATTGCCATAAAAATTATATATTTACACCAGTATTAGTATTTAATTTTTTATAACAAATAAATTAAAAAAAAGTAATTGAGGAATGAATGAGGTGGAAAGTATTTTGTCAGGAAGTGAATAAAAAGTCACTTCCTCCTGGCTCAAAAAAAGTATGTCTCCCAAAATTCATCACAGGGTATATGGGTCATTTTCAAATTCCAGTGTCATTTAGGGTCCTATCTCTCTATCTTTATTTACGCTGCGCAGGCGGCATATATCACCACCACTTATGCTATTCCGCAAAGGAGAAATTCGATTAAATAGGTAGGACCTTCTGTCGAGACTGTGTATCGGCTCATTCCGATTTAAAGTATTCTCATTTCTGTTTCTGATAATCACCAAAACTGATATAGGTGTAACAATTTATCCCACATATTCTTTTTTCTAGTCTGCGATGAAGGAAATAGTAAATCCTACAGAGACAATATGTATTATATTGAAAATTATTATTCTGTGTGCTATTGTTATTATGTGTGCTATTTATTGTTACTTATTGTATGCTTCTTTAAGTTTTTTTGTCTGTCCTTCCAACCCTTTGATCTCTTAATGTCCGGCGCCCTCGGGCACTCACTTCGATGGAGGGGTAAAATGATTTCGAGCAGACACCCTGTCTCTACACAAGATCCTTAAAGTATTCTCTCTTTTTAAAGCTTAATATATTTTCCATTTATTTTATTTTTATATATAATTGATGCTCCTTAGCCGTTACTGTTAGGCCGTTTTTGTATATATTATAGTTTGCACGTGTAAATGTATATGTGTGTATGTATGTGTTTGTATGTATCATGTTCCCCACGGCTTTTACCTTATGACATATGTTTATATATCTCGAAACCAGTAGGCTCTCGGCACTATCTTAGATTTTGTATTTTCGATCTAAATGTTACTTTTCATTTGTTACTCTCGTTACTAGAATCAAAAGCCATTCACAGTTTTTATATTTTTCTTGTGTATGTTCTGTATTTGTCCCGTCTCTTGTCTTTTAACCCAGATACTCTTGAAATTTAAATGCCCATAGGCGCAAGTTAGATGAAGAGAAAAAAATACCTTCGGGTTGGTGCCTCGAACAATTTCATATTCAAGTTCAAGTTTAAAGTATTAAATAACGTTAAATTGCAATTTTTTCAAATTATTTTAGAATAAACTTATATATGTCAGCAAATTAAGTCAAAAATTTGAATTTACAGAAAAATGTGTCGTTAAAATAAAAACTTTTAATTAAATTTTTTATTAAAATTAACTTTTGGAAGACGTTTACATTTTAAAATAATTTATGTTTAATTACAATTTTCTTTATTAATGCAGAAATAAATATATAAAAACATATATAAGTCAAAAATTTTAATTTATTTGCAATTTTCTTTTTGTAAAAAGTAAAATAAATTCAACACGCTTTTAAATTTAAATATCTAATTTTTTCTGAGGAATTGTAAAATTTTAACTATTGTTTACATTAATAATATTTTTTATTGCGATTAGATAAATATGCTTAAGTGATGAATTTCAATTTATATACAAATGAAAAGGTAAGCTAAAATTTAAAAGTTTCCGATTATTACTTTTTAAAATATGCTTTCGCTTCGCATCATTTTTAAAAGGCTTTGTTATTTTAAGTTGAGTTTCTTGACTTTGGTTTGCCCACATATAATAAAGGATGATTCATCGTTCACAAATTAATTTTTATCTTCATTTTTTATTATATATTTTTTATTTTTTGTGATTTATAGTTTGTAAATATCTTTATGTATCTTTTACAATTATACAATCTAACGGAAGCCGTAGTTTAATTGGGAAACTGTTAATTAAAAGCATAGGTAGTCACATTAATTTAAAATGGACACTCGTAAATTTTAAATGGGTTATAATTTAATAATTTAGATGTTAGTATTCCAACGTTTATTGAATAATACTTAACCATTTAAAATAAATTAGTTAAATTAGTTACTTACTAAAGTAAATTAATTTCTATTTCTGAAAAATATGAAATGGAAAACAAACAAAAAATCACAATTAGCTCAATTTCGTTTAATTTTACATCATATAACTATGTGTTTCCTAATATTGCAATAAAATTATAATTCTCCAAAAATAGTTTAATTAGTAAATTTTGAACTAAGGTGTCAGTAAAATTTACATTTACTTTTCAAAGTGCAATAAGTAATGTGTAATGTGTAATATCATTTTCTGAAATATTAAAAAATTAAAAATTAGCATTTTGAAAAAAATAATACTTAATTTGTTAAAAATATATTAAATATAATGCTTAAGATGCGAGAAATACTTTTATACTGAAGTAAATGTGAAATAATAAAATAATCTTTCTAGAAAAAAGGAAAACCGACTTTAAGGAAAATGCGCTAAAAAGTAAAAAATAATTTTATACTTAATACAACTTTTTGAAATCGGTGCCAAAATTTAGGTATGATTTTTGTAAATTGGCACCCACTTCAAAAAGTTGTACTAAGTATAAATTTGATATACAATATTTCAATTTTTTTAACTTATTCGTAAAATTAAAAATTATTTTTTACTTTTTATCGCATTTTCCTTAAAGTCGGTTTTTCTTTTTCCTAGAAAGATTATTTTATTTTTCCCTTTTTAGTTTTAAATTTAGCAAGGGCCTTCGCTACCTATTATTATTTACCAAGAAATTCAAGCAGCAACTTGTGCTCAACAACATATACTGTAAAACAATTCCTATCAATTCTAATAAATGCTTGTTAAACGAAATGTCATTGTTGTACAACTTCTGTTAAAAATGAAAATATTACGAAATTGCATAAATTGATTAAAAAACTCCAGTTAATCGACATTTCCGGATATATAACAGCCGGATAACCGATTTTTTTTTGCAGATTTTGCCGAAGCGGATTTTTCTCTATATAACAAAAAAAAAATAATTTTCGAAATAGACAATATTGTTTCGCAACCGGTCCGGTTAATTGAGAATTCCGGATATAAATGCCAGATAACCAACATTTTTATCCTGCTTTCTGCTTTTGTGCCTACTTTTCTCAAGATCCGCCTGCTGTCGTCGGACTTCATGCTGAAAAGTCGTGTCTCAAGGCTCATGGCACCTTCATCGTGATTCTGGAGCTACTACTATCCAATGCTGGTCTTGGAGTCGGCCCCTTGGATTCGAGACGTCGTGAGACTATGACGTTCGTTCTCGCTGATGATGCAGACCTGGAAAGTTTCCAGAGGCCCTGTCTACCACGTGTGGACCCGCCAGGTGAAGATGATCACCCTACGATGCGGCTCTACCATGATTATATGGGAGTTCTACTGAATCACCCACCTCTTGCTATGGATGACCGATTCCAACAAGAGAAAGTCCTTATTCTCTCTGCCATGGCACTTCACCGTGATAAACGCTATGCACACTTGTTCAACTGGGCGAACATCCTGAACTCCTTGAACCCGGCTCAGAAAGCGGAGGTCCTGGAGTTGGAGAAAAAAGCATTCCCTGATGTTCTCTTCCATCTGCCACCTTGAAAGCTAAGGAGCAGCATGCTACTCCTCGAAAGAAGAGGAAAATTAAGAGAGCCAGACCCACTCCTACCGAGGTCCCGGCATCCGCTCCTACCCTGCCACCCGCAACCGAGATCGATCAAATGGAGATCGAGGAGATGCTCGCGGTGCATGATGAATCGATCTGACGGAGTCAGATACCACTGGATTAAGCGTCGCCCCGGTTGGCTATAATGGGGTTCAAAGTTTCCCTACGCCAACTGCGGAAGTCGCTGATCCAGTGGTTATTCCTGTTCCACCCCTGCCCATATTTCTCTGGATCACTGAGAATTTTGCCCAAGTTATAAAGCATTACACGGCAAATTTCCTGATGCATTTAGCACCAGAAATACTGGTGATTACATCAGAATCGACCCTTTGAATGCGGAGACTCACTTCTCTATTATGACTCACCTCAAGGAGGGAAAAAATGACTTCTACCTGGAAAGTATCACTCCGTTTAGAGTGATGGTTAAAGGACTGCCGCCACAAACGCCGTGCTGTGAGATATACTCTGAGCTGTCCTCCCTGGGGTTTACCCCATCGAGCGTTACCCAAATGACCAGACGTGGATCCAAAAGACTACTAGGAATGTTCCTGGTAGAGACCCCGCACCTGCCCCACTCGAACAAGATCCTCTCCATGAACTCTCTACTTCGACTTGATGTTCATCTTGAACCATTCAGAAAACGAGGGGGACCTGTCCAATGCTTCCAATGCAACTGGTTTGGGCATACGAGCGCACAGTGCTTCATGACTGCACGATGCCTCAAATGCGGGAATGCACATGCCACCCGTGAATGCATTCTGCCAAAATCTAACGAGCCTCGGTGCATAAACTGCATGCAAGATGGACACGTCGCATCTAGCAGAAAATGCCCCAGGTTCCCTGCGAGACGGACCCCGGCACAGAAGAGGACAAGCCGCCCTTCTGCTAAAAGACCGCTTATGCAGCAATTTTACCCAAACCACTTAAATTCCCCAAAAATTCCTAAATATAGAAAAAATGCTACTCTTATTCCACGGCCAGTGCTCTTAAAAGCACTGCCATCTTCCACCCAGCAACTAAATGATGTTACCCCGATCATGGAGTTGCTCAAAGAGATAGCATCCATTTTCTCTGGTGAAATTGGAATAAAAAGTCTTATTCTAAACATCAGAGAGCAGAAGACTCCGCTAGCCAAGCTGCAAGCATTCTTCAATTTCTTCGTTGATCAAGTCCCAAGCGAAGAGACCACGCCGCCTGGCCAAACAGAAGTCGGCGCTGCCTAGGCTCCGCCCCTCCTGCTCCGCTCCATTCCTGACATTGCTGAGAGTCTCAGATCATTACGGATGTGTCGCCGTGAGCGAAAGTTAGGTCAAAACATCTTTTCATACTGGAGGCGAAGGGCCACAAGCCCATGTCCTTCGAGACCACTCTAAATTGTATTGTATTTTTTTTTTTCAAATTGATCCCAAATGAAACATCTCCTATCCAACCAAAAAAAAAAAATGTGCAAAAGTCTGAAATAGAACCGAAATCCCGCGCGAACATACGTAATTTTTTTTTTAAATACATAGCGGTCGAATTGATCGATTGATTGAATCGACTTGGCGCGCGTTGGTGGTTTTAATTTAAAGTTTCTGGCGGTTTATTTTGTGGTTTTGGTTGGCGCGCTGTTCAGTCGGTTAAAAAGATATCCATGAGAAGAGGAAAATTTATTACCAAGCTTGTGTAAAAGTGCTTTTACACCAAAGTAAAATATTAAAAAGTTTTAAAAATAGCAGGAAACATTTGATTGTCAAGGCCAAAAATGCTATAGAGTGGTGAGAAAGTTTAAGAATTTTTAGTTATCTAGTCAAATTTCTTAAGATAAATTTTAAATCAAGCTGGATTTGATTTGCTTCTATAGGAATTAAGCTTTTATAAAATTCAGCTGCTACAAAATCTGCGATTTATCTGCCCTCTACTGACAACTAGAGTTTCGAAATAAATTCACTATCATACTTTTTATTCATGTTGACGTACTTCGCCATTAACGACATTTTGTTTAGGTTTTCAGAAACTAGTTGGCGCTAGGATAGTACTTGTATTTTTTTTTGGGGGGGGGAGGGGGGGGGGGGGGAAGGGAAGCTCCATATTGAAAACCGAATTTTTTTTTTCAATGGATATTGCAAGCTCTTGTGTATTTCATTTATTGTTTCACATGTATATCTAAACAGATAGATAATATGTATAGACTAGAACACAATTATATTTGTAAAACATATGATCAACTTGATTTTATAAACCGCTATTATTTTTAAAATAATGATTTATAAATTGATTAATTTGATTATTAAGTTATAAAACACTTAAAAAACTTAATTGCAAATTCTAAAAATTAACTGTACTTTTACTATCTGATTTTTAACAATTTTTTTTGGAAAAATTTCAGATTGTTGTTCTAAATATTTACAACATTTTTAAAGTTATGTAAAATGTTATTCTATTTAACCATAGATTTTAATAAAATTTAAACATATACTTCAGTATTAATATTTATTTTTTTATGATAAATAAAAAAAACAAAATTAAATTGTGATCATAATCAATAGGTAAAGTCTAGATTTAAAGGAAATGAATAAAAAGTCACTTCCTTCTGACGAAAATAAAGTTTGTCTCCCGTGGTCATTTTCAAATTCTAGTGTCATTTAGTGTACTAATAAAAAATATTTCCTTATAAGTTGTATTTATCTTTTCAACTTTTTTCGTACAGTTGTTGTGAAACAGTTGTTATTAAAGAAATACAAAATTGGATTATAATATTTAAACAAATATGGCGGGGGAATAAAAAAAAAATGGCTGTCCGAAACGGAAAGTATAATTTGAATTCTGCAATAGAATTATTCCAATGGCGGTTTTGTTTTTGTGTCGCATTTATAATTGCTTTAAATATTCTGTATTTTTGCATTAAATAAGGTTTTCATAATATATTTAAAGATAAATTAGCTTTTAATTTTTTTGTCTAGAAAATTGTGCCGTCTGTTACCGTACACTTTAAAACATATTTTTAAATCAAAATTTACATTTTTTGATTGGTAAAAGTTGTTTATCAATGCAGCAGCATTAGAGAGATAGTTATAAGCAGCCATCTGGAATTTCCTGTTGTTAATAGATGAAGTAGGAGACCTTTTGTAGAAAGTATTTTTATTAAATGTCATGTCTGTTATCTTAATTTATTTTTATATAAATTATTTATATTTTTTTAATTTCTCAACTGATGTATTTAGCTAACAGGGTTAGTTATCCAAAATAAATGTGTTGTTTAGTTTTGGTTTAGATATTCCTAGTAAATAATTGAGGGGCTGACATAGGGAAGACATTAAGTCACAAATTTCGAGTTTTTCGGGTTTTTTCACGGAAAAAAACAGTAAACGCTCAAGCCAATGGCATTTTTTTTTTTTTTTTATTAGCCCGTCCTGTCCCTAAGGATATTCGGGCAACAAATACTTTGTATATATATATACAAACATTTAAATATATATATATCCACTCTTCTAGCGAATGCACTAAGAGTGATGAACTACCAGCGCATTGTGGAAATTGTGGTGGGCCCCACACTGCATCCTACCGCAAATGCCCAATGTTCCCCAAACTTCCAAAAAAGAAATTCACTGGGCAAACCCATCGAAATGGTCCCTTCAGACCTCAAAACCACACTAACAACAGGGAAGTTAGCGAACCACATTCCTCCAATGCAACTGGCAGTCGCAGGCGACTCAATTTCAGTTACGCCAATGCTGTCGGTCATCCTTCAGGGCCTAAAGCACCTAATCTACCTAATCTATTTGCTAACTCGGACTTCCAAACTTTTAATACCGAGGAATCAGTCAACCACAACCAATCACAAGATAGTTCAGTAAACCAAGCAACATTAATGTTGCTGAACTCAATGATGACCCTTCTGCAGGGGTTATCAACTCAGATAGGTGCCCTTGCTGAAGGAATCGCCAAACTAACTCAGCCCAACATTACGCTATGAGTGCACACCCGGCATCATTTACAATTTGTTTCTGGAATGCCAATGGCCTTTCAAACAAAATTGGCGAACTACGGGAATTTGTCTCCCGCCAACGTCCTGACATCATACTTGTCCAAGAAACGAACCTAAATTCATATAATAGGGTAACCATCCCCAATTTTATATGTCTTAGGGATGATCGGGTCTTTTCTACCCCATTCGATACGTCCTACAAACACGGAACAGCTATATTCATTAAATCTAATCTGTCGCACCATAGAGTTCTATCTCCAGTGCTTCAAAACATTGAATCCACTATTGTCACTCTAAATCCCCCTGGATTCACTCAATTTACGGTAGCTTCCATGTATGTCAGAAACAATCCCAATGCGGACTACTATAACGACCTGGAAACTCTCCAGCGATCAGACAACTCCTTGCTGCTGTGTGGGGATTTCAATTCTAAACACCTCCGCTGGAACCACTGTGATAATCCAGCTGGTAAAACCCTTTGTCAATTCGCTGACAACTCAGGTTTCGAAATCGCGGCACCTCCAACACCCACCAGATTTGACCATCGCTCGTATTCCACTATTGATCTAGCCCTAATAAGAGACTTCTCATATCCTTTCGAAATCAACTCCATCTCTGACTTGGGATTTGACCATAATCCAATTATTCTACAATTCTCGGTTAACATCCCTATTTCAAAATCCAATGTCTACTTCCGTACTAATTGGAGCAAATTTGAGAGTGAGCTTAGAGAAAATAACATCTCAGTTGAAGCTATTAATTCCACATCTCAGCTCAATGAAGCTATAAATAGGCTCACCGACTCCATACTCAAAGCCCACAAAACTGCTTCCAAAGAACTGGGAAAGCATAAACGACATTTACACTCCAATTGCAGTGAAAAACCTTATCAAGGAAAAAAACAGAGCTCGCCGTAAATGGCAAAGGTACCGGGACCCTCGAGACAGAGCCCTCATGAAACACCTACAAGCCCAGACCAAAGTTATGGTCCGAGGGCTCATCCGAGACAACTGGAATAACTATCTGAGCTCCCTAAATAATGACGACGGCTCCCTTTTCCGAGCTTCAAAAAATCTCAAAAGGGATAATATTGCTATCCCTCCATTAAACTCCCCAGGCTCAAGAGCCCTCACGGATACAGCTAAGGCTGAAGCATTGGCATTATCCTACGAAAACCAATTCACAGAAAATTCGGTGATTGACTCCAACTTCAATAACCACGTCATCCAGTCTGTTCAGGATTTTCTTTCCATACCTCCTACTAACGACTGTGAACCCATACTCTCGGAGGATATCACAGGTTATATAAAAAAACTCAAGGTCAAAAAGGCCCCGGGCAGAGATTCAATCACAAATAAAATGATTAAGAATCTGCCGCATAATTATGTCCTTCATATTGTGTTCTTAATCAATGCAGTCTTAAGACTTAAATATTTCCCAGATGTCTGGAAAATAGCCGTCATTGTACCCATTCCAAAACCAGGGAAAGACCCCAGTGAACCCTCCTCTTACCGGCCTATTTCGCTATTGCCAATACTCAGCAAAATCACGGAAACCGTCATACGTAATAAACTCCTCAAATTTCTGGACGATAATAAACTTCTGATTCCACAACAATTCGGTTTCATGCGCCAACTGTCTACCACTCACCAACTCATCAGAGTTACTGAGCAGATTGCTGAGGGCCTATCCCTCAAGCAAAGTACTGCGGCAATTTTTCTGGACATAGCTAAGGCGTTTGATCGCGTATGGATTGACGGCCTAACTTTCAAACTCATTCAACTTCAAATTCCCAAGTACCTAATACACCTCATTTATTCATATCTAACAAATCGCTCCTTCTCCGTCCAGGTCAGAAAAGACTTCTCATCGCACAGAACAATATCTGCGGGGACCCAACAAGGTTCTGTCCTGGGGCCGCTCCTTTTCAATGTATATGTCAATGACATCCCCCAACACCATAAAACTACCTTGGCTATGTTCGCGGATGACACAGCTATCCTGTCCACGGGAAAAAACCAAAACTATCTTAGGCTCCACGTTCAAAATCACATCAGTCTGATTGAGAGCTGGCTCAACAGATGGAAAATCGCGATTAATGTCTCTAAAAGTGTTGCGCTCATGTTCACGAGGAAAACCAAGAAACCTCAGAAGCTTTCCATGTTCGGATCTGAACTTAATTGGAACGATTCCACCAAGTATCTAGGAGTTGTCCTAGATTCAAGATTAACCTGGGGACCTCATTATGAACACGTCAAAAAAAAAGTTTAGAAGAGGCTCCCTACGACTCAAATCCATTCTGGGGAAAAAATCCCCCTAAACCATCAGATGAAACTACTACTGTTTAAAACAGTCCTCAGGCCTATAATTACTTATGCCTCCCCGGTGTGGGCGAGCGCCTGTAAAACCAGGATGGCCCAATTCGATACACTCCAAAATTCAATCCTCAGAATTCATGTTGCACGAGCAAGATGGTTCGTCAGGGACGAGGATATCAGGAACTCTCTCCGGATCCCATCCCTTACCCAATTTATCGGCAAATTAGCCAGCAACTTTTTTGGCTCCCTAGACGCCATTGAGAACGATGAAATAAGAAAACTAACTCCTTATGACCATACACAACCCTCTAACCTTCACCGGCCTCGAGCTACCCTGTCGCTTCTTCCTGCATGATAACTTGGTCACCACATGGTGCTGAGCCACCTCTGAATCGTTCAAATATGTAAATATCGTTTGTCGTCTGACTCGTTCTACTCTTGTGACATACTACAGACTAATTGTACGCAATTGTATATACTTTATGTTGCCTCATATCTTTCTATGGTTATAGTTTATACCATAAAACCCCTTCTGTACATACATTATAAATATTCGCTCTGCCGGAATGAGCTATTCTTTATTGTTCTGCACTTGTGCTCACAAGTGCGTAGTTCGTATTTTGTGTTTGTCTCGTCCCATTTTTCACGATTTCATAATCTAAGGTAAACAAATTTAACCTCAGGTGTTAATAACGCAGTTTTACTGCATTCCGATTGGAGGTAATGGGGCCTTCGGCCCCGGGTACTCCATAACCACTGTGAAATATATATATATATATATATATATATATATATATATATATATATATATATATATATATATATATATATATATATATATATATATATATATATATATATATATATATATATATATATATATAACGAAAATTGAAATACCGACATATTCTTCACCATAAATAGTATAATTTATTGAGAGCAAAATAAGCATTTTGTGTAAAATTCAGTCGGAAACGTTTCACAAATAAATTTGCCACATTGCGAATATGTCCCGAAACTTTCTTGCAAGAGAATTCGTGACGTATCCTCCAAAGCTATTTAGTTCCAGTGGTCTGACGTCGGGGCCGCTGCAGTCGATCAACAAAATGCGCGCACTGATCTCTAACTGTAACTTCTGGATTGGGCAAGACATTTAGTTGACTTGAAGCCAATGTGGAAGCAGCCATGCTGTGCTTTACTCTCCTCGTTATTGCAATATTTCGTATATTTTTCATGTTAAAATGTATTGTATTGCTTTTGGCTGAGTTTTTTTTCATTTTCCAACCCATTTTAAATGCTATATGCTATTCAAATAAAAAGTCATTTGCAAGACAAAGTCGAAGTTGTAAAAAAGCAAGAGCAATTTAATAAGAAGAAAACATAATATTTATATACATTTAACATTTCTACAATGATATGATATTAAAAAACACCACTAAATAACTTTTTTTTTTTATAAATGTTGAGACACAGTATGGCTGTTTCCACATTGCGCCTGTAGAGGAAACAAGTTTTAAGCTTTCCATAAGTTACAATTAAAGTTCAGTGTTTGCGCGTCCTTGGAGAAGAAATTAACGAAAGCTTTGACTTTTTCAGCGATGTTTGGCTTTTCCCTGATGGAATTAGTCAACAGCTGAATACCTTGATTTACGCAAAACATAGATTTAAGTTCTTTCATGAGTTCCGAAAGCGGAAGGTAATCTTGTAATGCCTGAATTTGGATGGGTCCATGAAGTACGAAAGCATAAGTAGTGATTTCAAAAAGTCCTTTACTTATTTAATTTTTAAGAATTTATGAAAAGGGTGTTATATTATTCCAATATTAAAAGATACGTTTTTTTTTATGGAAAATAGCTTTATAGCTATGCAGAATAAGACTACAAAGATCAGACTTAAAAATATGAATATTAAAATAGAATTGTTAAGAATATGGATATTAAAGTAGAATTGTTAAGAATATAGATATTAAAGTAAAATTGTTAAGAATATGAATAATAATATTGTTAAGATTATGAATATTAAAGTAGAATTGTTAAGAATAAGATTATTAAAGTAGATTTGTTAAGAATAAGAATATTAAAGTAGAATTGTTAAGAATAAGAATATGAATATTAAAGTAGAATTGTTAAGAATATGAATAAAAATATTGTTAAGAATATGAATAAGAATATTGTTAAGAATATGAATAAGAATATTGTTAAGAATATGAATAAGCATATTGTTAAGAATATGAATATTAAAATAGAATTGTTAAGAATATGAATAAGCATATTGTTAAGAATATGAATATTAAAATAGAATTGTTAAGAATATGAATAACAATATTGTTAAGAATATGAATAAGAATATTGTTAAGAATATGAATATTAAAGTAGAATTGTTAAGAATATGAATATAAAAGTAGAATTGTTGAGAATATGAATAAGAATATTATTAAGAATATGAATATCAAAGTAGAATTGTTAAGAATATGAATATCAAAGTAGAATTGTTAAGAATATGAATATGAATATTGTTAAGAATATGAATATTAATGTAGAATTGTTAAATTAAGTTGTTGAAATATTTTCCTAATTGCTTTTTTAAAAGTCTTTTAATCCACACTTTTTTAATTTAGAACTTTTTAAATTAAAAATCCTGTTATTGTCTCTAACTTTTTTTTTTTAAGAAGTTATTATTTCTATATTGAAAAAAAAAAACGTTTTTAGGTTGTTGTTTTTTTAATCGAAAGCAGCTTTAAAGCTATGCAGAATAAGACTACATATATACATTGTCTATACATTGCCGCTATTTAATCAATTTAAATTTAAAAATAATATTTAAAATTGAAGGTGGATTAGTGTTTTTAAAAAGGCGTATTAATTTAAAAACAAAGCAAAAAAAATAATATATATATATATATATATATATATATATATATATATATATATATATATATATATATATATATATATATATATATATATATATATATATATATATATATATATATATATATATATATATATATATATATATATATATATATATATATATATATATATATATATAGTGTCTCCCTTATATGGGGGTTCCCGGTCCTTATTTTAGTTTTAGCTAGGGGTCTGTGGCTAGTTGGGAACCGCTGCCCTACAGTATTTTAACATGTTGCAGGTACCTGGTGGTGCTGGCCTGCTGGAACAAGGAATCTAAAAGGCGACCCACTTTCGTTTTGCTGCACGAGTATATAACCCGCATACGACAAGGGATTCTCGATGCAGAGCAGAAGAAGGCCCCGTCGGAGAAAGTTCCTGCCCAACACACGGGGTACTACAACAGCAGGGAACTCTACCTCCGGATGGACGGCCTCGTCCTCAACAAGGACATCTTGAAAGAACCTCACCATGCACAAAACGAGTACACTGATATGAGAATGCACAAAGAATCAATAGTTTGAGTACTTTTAATAGCGTATGTAGGTGCATTTAAAAAAAAAACGAACCACCTCTCGTCATTTGGACATTATTCACCGTAGTACAAATCCAAATATGGGGAACAGATGTAGTATAGGACATTTGGCACGTTTTTTTTTTGTTGGCGATTTGCGCTGCTAAATTATAGAATTTATTATGAAGTTTTATGCAACTTCTGTTAACTATTTTGTTGTATTCTGCCGCTTTCAATTGCCGTTAAAAATAGTTCCGATAACACACAAAAACGATTATGCAGCACGATGACGTCATAGGGTTGCCAGATTAAAAGTCGACACAAGAATCGAAAAAAAATACCAACAATGTTGCCATACTATAAATTTCTCGCCCCTATAAAACACGACAAAAACAACTCGCACGCCAAATATCCTATACTACATATGTACCAAATATGGTGCTGACTGACAATATGATACCAGATTCAAAACACTATTGATTGAGATAAGCATAAACAATAGGGATAAATTTTGCTTTGTTATTCGGGAAGCGACGCTAGATGTCGCTTTTTTCAACTTGTTCCTTTACATTTAAGGAGAGCGGAGTCTACAGTAATAGAAGGGTGTGCCGTCTCCAGCACTTTCTGACGGAGGGTGGTGCTCTGAACATTGGCCTTACCTTGCGGGTTTTCTGACCATTCTCATTGGCTGTCTATTTCGATGGAATCAGTTACTTATTTTTTCAGATTAATACGGTAGCCATTCTAAGGACTAATGATAATCTTAGAAAAGTCTTGGACGAAGGAAAAAGGCATGATCAACCAGAAATATTTTTTTTAATTTAACAAAATCCCGCAAAAAACCATAAAGTACTGTTAAAGTCTAACCAAAGATACTATAAGGACTAATGATAATTTTTAAGCCGTAATGACCCTACGGCTTAAAGATGGTACACTCCCGTAGACGTAATGTAAGCCGGTCGATGACTTTGCTTTATGTGAGTGGAACAAAAATTACAAGGCAAAGCAATTCTGATCATATTGAGAACAAACAGACAATAATGGTTCGTATCCGAAAATATTTATTTAAAAAATGCATTTAAACAGAGAAAACTATATATTCAAATTTAATCGGAGAATAATTATGAATGTAAAAGCACAAACAAATAATTTTAGATAAATATTTATGACATATAACACTCATACAAACCACTTCAAGTTGTTTTTTATTCGCAAAGTAGAAAAGTATAAAAAAAATTACTTTAGAATGCACTGTGACATTTGTTCATAAACTATAGCAATGTATCTCCATTAAAGAACTCTAGAATATTTAAAGTTCGGGCGTGCAAAACAAACATGTCAAAAAATTATATAAGCATTTAATTTTATTAAAAAAAATATTTATCCATTTTTGCATTTTTTTTTTTAATATTTCGAAAATATTCCTTTTATTTTTAGAACTTGAAAATCCAAAGCTCCGTTGAAATAAATGTATATATCATTTTTTTTTTACGGTTAGACTTGCATGTTTATTTATGCATGCACGATATTCATTTGAAATGTTAATGATGGTAACTTTTATAAAATACCTATTTCAAATTTAATTTCACAATGAAATCTTTTAAGCTTGTGCTGATAAAATGCCATCAATATAGGCCAATGAGAAGTTTTTATGAACAAGTTCATCATGTGTGAAAGTGTGACTATAAATAAGGTTGCATTCAAACCAATGCTGTTAACATTATTTAAATACATTTTAAGTACTTAGTATTTTAAATATTTTAAGATATTTGGCGACATCATAATAAATTATAATAATAACTTCATTTACATTCTTCAATTAAGATATTATTACTTACAATTAGTTTCTTTAAGTACCTATATTGCGTTAGTACATGTGATACAAGTAAATAACAAGTAGTTTTTATGACCATCAAAATTGCTAAAACAATTATTTCTTCATATAATCTATGAAATATTCATAACATTATCGAAATATGTAGAAATCTTTTCAGAATTCTGATTTCAAGATTCATCGCCTGTCATTACCATTTAAAAAATTGTATATTAGTTTCTTTACATTCAACAACTTCTGTCAGCATTTGTGTCTCGGCAGTTTTTGATGGTTGGTCAACGTCGCACTAGAGTTACACAGTGGGCTATTGGCAATAGTTCAGGGCTATCTCAAGAGAGAGACTGTTCAGTATATTTTTACCTGGATTACATGACGAGGACAAAACCTTAGTTGGTATCTGATGCAATCTGAATAGGCGTCAGAGCATTGGACCACGATTAGATTTAACGTGCACCAGTTCCGCATACACACCGATGGAAATTGAATATCATTTCAGACAACTTTCGTAATTTAGTATCGAATCTAGCAATCCTCCGATCACGAGTTCACTGCATCTAAACTTTTATCAAGTTCTCATGCCGATTCGAACTCACAGTCCTCTGATTGCTAGCCGGATGCTGTACCTCGAAGCCACCGGCCTCTCACAGCAGTTTTTGAAGAGTAAACTGAAAAAATACATAAGTCAGTAAAAATATTATTATATCAAAGAGGAAACAAATCGAACAATAAGAATTTTTGTGAAAAAAGGAAGAAATACTTAGATTCTCAACATGAATACTTATACTCAATAAACATTTAATAATTGTATACTTGTATGCCACATGGGGTTCAAGGATTAAAAGTTTCAGATTTGATCGAATTCAAGCTAATTGCTCTTATAAGCAAATTAAGATAAGCTGAAAGGTTTATTTTTATGTTAAAAACTAATAAAATAAGGCAATACTTTATTTCAGTTAAAAAAGATGTTTTGATCAATTTTATGAATGTGCAGTCGAGTTACCTATATATTTTTTAATATTTATTTTTTGAGATGTTTGTAAAATTTTGGCTCTTTAGGCATTTATTTAAAGTTTTTGTTATACCATTTTCCTAAAATATAGATTGCTGTTATTCGTAAATCATCGAAACTAGTTTAAATCTTGCGCATCAATCAAACAAATATAAAGATTTGCCTGGATTTTAAAACGTTGACAAAAGATCTCCACTTATGAAAATTGGCTTTCTGCACAATTCCCTTATATAACTGTACTTTCTGTTGTCATATATATAAAAAAAAACCTACAAAGTGCTTCCAAGTCTAGTAATTATGTAACTCGAATCCCGCCGATCAATGGAAAGCACAAAGAAGTCGCGTAATTTCATTTGAGACAAAGTTTTTGTATAAAATAACATTCAAAAGTGTATATGCAAGCTTTAAATTGACTATATTAATAATAAATTGCTTGCCACTTACCTTAAATATTGAGAATTGTCCTTATTTGATCCGATATTTATAGCATGCAATGAAATCGAATCGACATATTTACAGTCAACAACAGCACGGAATAACAAACCTTGATTGGCCTACGAAGCGTTCAAAGCAGGCGCCAAAAAACAATGCGCTTTCTGCGCATGCCAAAACTTCAGGTCAAGCGCCTGTTAGTCAACTTCACTGCAGTGTTTTGAGACTTCAACTTAGTGAGAGGGCGCCACAGTAGCATTGCCGAAGTGTACCTTCTTGTAGTTACAAGTTCTTTGGTCTGAAGGCCTATTCAGACTGGTCACTCGCGTGCGTCGCGTCGCGCGCGATGAAGGGATTTTTCTCAAAATGCGTTCAGACTGAGCCGCGCGTCTCGCGATGATCGCTTCCGCTTTGACCAATCGCTGAATAGAAATACGCGCATGCGCATGTGTATCTCGTGTTGGCGTGTAAAGTCTGCAAACCTCTGTTTTCAAAACGATGTGGTGTTTACCGATTATTGAAGTTGTATCAAAACGAATTCTCACGAACAACGAAAGTATATCGTCAGGCGGAACAAAATTATTTATTTGTATTCATAAGTGTTACAATCTTATATCATTTGAACATTTATACTGCTTATCACATGCAAATATATTACACACCATTAGTGAATAGCCGATTCGCAGACTTTTCCTATTGTGAAGGAGTACAGTTGCCCATTTTTGCTCTTCTTTGGTATTCAACAAAAAAAACCATTCAGGGCACAATAAGGGAATGAAAACACGTAGGACCATCCCCCAGAAGTGGCTCCAGGACTGAATTAATACGGAAGAGAACATTCTTGGACAAGTAACTTGGTAGAAGACTATGTGGTCCTTTACCTTTCCCGCTGTCCATATCAACAATTCCGCGACCAGTACCCCGCCAATAACAATATAACTTACATCTGTAAAACTGACTGTGAATGTGAAAACATATAAGCACTGCAACTTTGCGACCACCATTTACGACCAATAAACCAGAAGTCTACACTCCGCACACTTCTCTCTCGTACATATGTAAGCCCTCTCAACTGATAATCGGGATTGGACCATAAACTGCATTCCTGCTGCAGACAACAATGCAATCGTCCCTGTAATTCAACATACTGCAGCGCTATGCACTTTTTTGGCTGTCACTCTCAGTCGAACCGAGAACCTTCTGCATGGAACGTCAATACTCTACCAGTCAGTCTAAGGTGATCACTTGGAGTATTGCGTATATGAAGTGACCCCCACAAGGTACCACTCTATTGATCTGATCATCTGCACAGATTCCCTCCAATAGCACACTTCTACAATGGGGACTACTAGTAAAATCACATACCCTTCAACTCATGGGTTCATTCTTCACCTTTTAGCACAGTTCCAGGGTGGTCTTCGTAAACTCCTACAACCTCACTTCACATCAAAGCACAACTCCAAAGTGGTCTCCACAACCTGCGACAGCACTCCAGTCTACTCTTCATCCGGCATTGTTGCAACAACCACTCGGCAGTCCCTCAACAATCCTGTGCCTCCCTGTCTAACGGCACAATCCTCTCCCAACATCTTGCTTGTCCCTCGGGATGTTCCGTGTTACATCCCGGAAAGAGACAACATCCTATAACCTAATTTCGCTTTTACAAGACTATGAACGATAGCCCTTTTCCCTGATCAGCAGCAAACTCTATGCTCGGTAACGAAATTCGACACTCCAACGTATCTTCCCTTCCTGCTCATACGCTCTGTTCATTTTCTTTCAAAGGAAGTGGGGCAGCTGATGTCTTTTTGTTTTTTACCCAATCGTAAAAAATCTTTTGCTTTACTCGTTGATTGTATCAATATTTGTGTGTGCTTCAGGTGTTTTGTATTTCTAATGTGTTCTTCGCTTAATTCAATATGTTACAAACATTGACGAATTTCGGGGAGGAACCAGCCCCCCCCCCCCCCAATATCTATGAATGACATTATCTAAATCAATCTTGTATAGTGATTTCTCAACCGATCACAATAGTTGCATCTTTACATAAATGTCTGACATTTTTTAAAATACTTTTTCCTGATTTCATATTTTGTAATAATAATGGCAGTAAATATTGCATTTTAACTAAGGATGAATCCGATAGTGGTTTTGTCGGATATCTGGCACACAGAGCTGTACTGTAGGACGGGTTTGAAAATGTAATTTTGAAATATTTCCAAATTGATGATCTAAACTGTGCTATATTTAAATGCTAAAACTAGCTCGTACTAGACTGTATAATACCATAATTTCTGATATATAATGAACAGAGATGTAGCTATGTATACATCGGCACCCATGTGGATTGTTCAAACTCAAAGATAGCTAGTGGCTGGTTCCGAATGTCTGCAGCATATCTTCCTTACTATCTATTCTCTGTAACCCAGCATGTCTGAAACACACCGGGTCAGGTTTTAGGAGAAAGTTATGACTTCACTCTCTTTTCCCACCTGAATAGCCCGACAAAAATTTTAGGCCGAATCTCTGGAATACATAGTTAGTATGTTTAGGATAATACTTAAAGCGGGAACAAAAGATTGATTGACATAAAAAAAATCTGTCGTTTTATTTATCCGGATATTTGGGGCTTTGCTTCTGGATACCGGATAGTTAAAATTCAGCCGGAAACTGGATATCCGTTTCATCCCTAATTTTAACCTTTTGTACGATGATTTCTTCGTGTTTTCAAATAAAATGTTTTTCAATAAATGAAATTAATTAAACAATGTAAAAACATATGTTGTAGTTTACTACTGTTTATTTAAAGCCTTTAATTCTACCAAATCTATAAATAAAATTTAAATGTCGATAAATTGTAAAGGGGAATTTTTTAGCACTGTTTATTTGTTAATTTCAAATCTTTCAGTTGGCCTCCAACCTTCAAAATGTTTTATGTGTTATAACCCTGGTCCAGACAGGAAAAATGTAATAAAACCATTAATTATTTAAAATTGAAGCTACACATTGTATGAAATTAATGTTAATAATACATATTGACTTAATTTAATAATTAATTATGTTATATTGAAAATCCTGTGAAAATTATTTGTTTAAATTTACTTCGGGAGGGGTTCGGACCCCCCTTTTAGCAGGTCGTTGTATACTGTGCTTCCCCAGAATTATTTTTTATTAGTGTATTAGTTTCAAGTACAACCAAGTATTTTTCTTTTTCATTCTGTGTTTATCCACCTAAGACTTATTTCTCTGCATGAGGTGAGAACTCACTGTTAAATGCCATAAAATGTACAAGTTTAATATGCAATTGCATTTGTGAAATGTGTCATTTGTATTGAAAATTGTTTACATAAAACAAGATACTATTTTAAAATATTTTGTAGTGAAATTTAATAAACATATACATTACACCTTTTCACATGGAATAAGCTGAATGACTATTTAAATTTGTTTAATAGCTAATATCAATTAAAAAAAATTCAAGAATTTTGAGAAACATTAACATGTTTAAAATGCTTTAAATCTCAAATAAGCGAATATTTAGCTTAACTTTTAGTTTAAAACATAAATAATGGTTAGAAGTAAGTAAACATGAAAGCATAAATTAATATATATATAGAGTTTTGTAGCATTAATATTTCTTGTTTTTTTTAATTGCATCATTTAAAAAACTCCAAAATTATTTATTTATAAGATTGTCTCTCATGACCCTCGCAACACAATGTTTATAAATTCCTGCTGACTTGGCAAAATCATAAAAGTAGTTGGCAATTTTGTGAAACATTTGGCTTTATTAAAAAAATTAAACTAAGAAGTTTCACTTTTAAAAAAGGACGAATGTTTCACAAGTTTGCCAAGTGCACAGGAATTTATTAACATTTTTACGACTGCACTTTCACGAATCTGCAGATTTCCTAGTGCAGAAAACTCTTATTTTGTTTACGATTCCGCACTGTCAATGAACAAATCAGTGTATCTGCAGATACACGGCTTCCTCACTTTCAAAATCTTCGAACATCTTTCTAATCAAAGTAGAGTTTTGAAAAAGAACCCCGTTTTCTCAGCGCTACTAGGTTCGGCACGGAACTTGTTCAATACTCGATTGTGATTGGTCATCGCGCGCGACGAGACGCGATGAAGTTCAACCGGTTCAACTCACGCGATCTGCGTCGCGCGACGGGTTTTCGGGGATTTTTTACCACGCGATTAGGAAAAGTAGGGAAAAACACGACGCGCGCGCGCGTCGCGATGCCAGTCTGAACGGGCCTTAACGCTCGTCACTCACATTAGACACACCCACAGATTACGGATGATCTACGTCAGTATGACGTCAAAAATGTCGAGCCCGCCCTTCGTCTGCAAGTGCTGGAAACGGCACACCTTACTATTACTATATGATCTCCACTCACCTTGCATTACGTCGCTGTTTTTAATGAAGCATCATAGCATTGTACTGCGATGACTTTCGAAAAATGTGTTTATTGTTTCATTACAGTGTTTCAATAAAAGTTTTTGAATATTATTTAATCATTGAAAATTTAACGTATATTTTTAAACAAGTTTTGTTTAGAAATAATAATAAACATAAATTTGCGAAAAAATAAGTTGTCCCGTTTAGAAGCATATGAAGCTAAAACTAATAAACGGAATTACACCGGATTTCATATTAGGGATATTGGAGGCACGAAGAGAATATTTCTCGAAAAAAAAAGTTCCAAAAGACACCGTTAGGAGGAATTTTGACGCCGTCCAATCCAAAAACAGGTAAAATATATATATAAAAAATTGCAATACACACACAAATTAATTTAGTGATTAAACTCAAAGAAAGTAATCTTTTATTCATTAGAATTAGGATCTCCAGAACCGCATAGACTATTTTCAATGTTCTAACTTTTCTTGTGTACATCAAATTGCATCCGAAGTGCGTCCACACAAACTAATTTAGTGATTAAACTCAAAGAAAGTAATCTTTTATTCGTCAGAATTAGGATCTCCAGAACCGCATGGACTATTTTGTGTAATATAAGTATTTTATAACATTTCTACTTTAAAAAGAATAATCGACCTGGTTTAACAAAAATCATCCCAAACATGAGATCGAGCACACAAACCACGAAGAAGTCCAAAATATCATCAGACACCTAAATAAAAGAAAAGCCCCGGACCCAGACAAGATAAAAAATAATATGCTAAAACATCTCCCTATAGAGACAATAAAGAGAATTACAAATATTTTCAACAAATGCCTCAGACAAAACTACTATCCAAAACAATGGAAGATTGCCACGATAATCATGATACCAAAACCTGGAAAAAACCCGATGCAACCAACAAGCTACAGGCCGATAAGTCTCCTCTCCAGCCTGGGTAAAATTCTTGAAAGAATTATCTACATCAGAATGCAGCCTCTACTAAAACTCATACCATCAGAACAATACGGATTTTTGAGAGGAAAGTCAACCACAAAACAACTGGTTCGTATTCTAGAATTCATTGGATGTGCCATGCATAATAAACAAGCTGCGGCATTTCAATTGCTTGACGTAGCTAAAGCATTCGACCGGGTTTGGCACTCTGGCTTACTCTACAAAATTATTAATATGGAATTCCCAATTGACATGGTACTACTTATCAAGGAATATCTTGATGGAAGAAAATTTCAAGTCCGTCAAAGAGAAACTCTCTCCTCCGAAAGAAACATACAAGCAGGTGTCCCCCAGGGATCAATATTAGGACCAATCCTTTACATTTTTTATAACGCGGACTTTCCTACATTTCGTGGAGATCATAACACAATGACAGCATTCTACGCGGATGATACCGCAATTATAACAAAATCCTTAGTCCCCGACCGAGCAGTTGCAAAACTGCAAGAAAAAAATCGTGATATTGAGAACTGGTGCACTAAGTGGCGTGTGTCAATAAATGCTCAGAAATCAAGTATTATTGTCATAAGAAAAACCAAGACCAAACGTCTCATCACGGAAGAAGCAACTCTTTTTGGAGAAAAAATCCCCATTGTTACACATGCAAAATACCTTGGACTAATCATTCAGCAAAACCTCAAATGGACCAAACATCTCAAACACGTCATAGGAAAGGCATATGGTGCCTTGAACTGCCTCAGACCGATAATTGTGAGAAAATCTCAAATGAATCTCAGATTAAAAAAGCTACTATATGAAGCAGCAATTAAGCCAATCTTAACATATGCGTCTCCTGCATGGGCTACACACACTGCTGGAGATTTAAACATGTTACAAAAATGTCAGAATAAGATCCTCAGAGAAATAGTGGATGCGTCGAGTTATGTGAGAAACGAACTAATTCATAGAGATCTGGAAATTGAAAAAATGAAAGTCCACATTGACAAGTTAAATGCAAAGTTCTACAGCCAAGCACTTAGGCAAGAAACTTTTAATGACATTTTGTCCTATGAAATCTTACAAGAAGATGCAGATATCAGACCCTTCGCATCATTTATGCAATCAGACGCCCTATACTTAACTCTTTAACTTTCTAGTCTACGATGAAGGAAATAGTAAATCTTACAGAGACAATCTGTACTTTATTGTAAATTATTATTCTGTGTGCTATTGTTATTATGTGTGTTATTGTTGTTATGTGTGCTATTGTTGTTATGTGTGCCATTGTTGTTATATGTGCTTTTATTGTTACTTATTGTATGCTTCTCTTATTTTTCTTATCTGTCCTGTTTGGTGTATGTGCTGTCCAACCCTTCGATATTTTAATGTTCGGCGCCCTCGGGCACTCACTTCGATGGAGGGGTAAATGCTCTCGAGCAGACACCCTGTCTCTACATAAGATCCAAGATCCAAGAATAATCGATAGTGATAATATAACTATATTATATCTAACTTTAAAAAAAAAACACTAAAACCTCATTTATATTGTATCAACGGTACTATTTGCCACAGATTTATAGGTCAGACTGTTTTAGTTTAAACATTGATATATTCTTTTCAAGAAGAAACGTATAAAGTACTATTACATATAAAGTACTATTTTTCTTATATAAAAATCTAGTAATTAGACCAGATGCCCTGATTCCTTTTTTTTTTTCGAATTAATATAATGATGCCAGATTTAAAATCCTAGTCATTAAAAAACAAAACAAAAAATTGTAAAACTTTTACAGTGTTGCAGTGGAATACCTATTGACGCCAGATGTCGCTGTTTACAACCCATTCCATTAAATTGCTGTTCTTAATTAAGCATGATTGTATTTTACTACGATCACTTTTGTAAATATACTTTATCGTTTTGGTCCAAAGTTTCAAGAATAGATTGTTAAACGTTGGCTAATCATTCTTTTTTATTTTATTTTAACTATATTGTCAGTCCCTGTTAATGTACATTTAAAAATGTTCCAAATAACCTAGACAGTAGTGGAACATATCTTAAGGCTACAGGTGGAAGCGTTAAAGACATAAGTCATATTTGTACAAATTTAGATTAAAATGCAATCTTGAATCGACATTAAAAACAGAGTTGCAAGTAACGTTTTATATGTAAACAAACCAAAGCATGGGGGTCGATATCAGCGCCTCTAGCGGCCAACGAATATTCCCGAACGCCAATGTTAACTCCCGTCATCTGACCCGCTTCGTAGTACTACCAACAACCAATCAAGGACGCTTTGATATAACCAAGTTTTTTTTTTCGGATTCCGTAAATATAGTGATATTTATAAAAGTAAAAAAAACACCAGTTTTATTTTCTCAATATATTTTTTATATGTTTTTCGATTCATGTTCGATAACTACATGCATAAGATGCTATTCGCAGATAGTGAGTGACATATATAAGTTGCCTTTGATCTGCAATTTCAAAACTACGCCGTCAGCGACTCTTCGCAGGCATGGCGGCGAACGAGACTATGATAGAAGAAATATGTGACAGACTTGCCACAGCTATGTCAAGTCTTTGATAAAAGTCATTCCAGATATTTATGAGGATAAAGAGGGAATGCTTGGTATCTTTATGAAGCAATATGAGATAATTAAGAGTGATATTCTAAATAACTCAAAGTATGGACACAATAATAACATGAAAGCGACGCGTCCATCTTCCGATGAAGAATTCCCGACCCTTTCTTCAGTAGAAGGGAGACACCAAAAGGCGACTGCGTTCCCTTCCCTCCCCCCCGACGTTGAGGTAGCTGTAATCCCCTCTTCTGAGATTCCAGGAAAAAGAACCCATCCGCCCCCCTCGGTGCAGGGAGGAGAACGTCTTACTCCCTCACCTCTCTTTCCCTCCGTCCCAGATGAGGTTAAAAAATGCGATAATGCTCCTACGTCCAATATTACATCTCCAAACGGACACAAATTATTTCATTATTTTGATGAAAATAAATCTCAAAAACAACAATTCACGCCTAACCTTAAAGATGTTACAATAAATTCAGATAAATCAAAGAGAAATAGTTTAAATGATGAAAATAATATTTCTCATTCTGGGTCGGATGCGAAATACCAACCGCCATCCGAAATTGAAGAAAAAGTGCATCGGGCCTCAGAAATGTCAAAAACCATTGCTGACTGCGTGGAAAAAATTAAAAAAGTACCGGATACGGATAATTATGGCATAGTTCTTAGGAATAATAAAATAATACATTGTATGACAAATATCAAAAATGCTACATTGAATGGCATTTCAAATATCGTGGCGCCATCCAGTGATAGAAACGAGAACGACTCCCTAGACTTAGAAAATTTATCAAATTCTACCTATGGTGAAGATAGGAAGGGGATACCCACTATAGAAACCATACCAAAAATAAATGCCGGTACTGAAAATCAAGAGGTTGTCGTTTCAGAAATTTATACAAATAACATCTTTTCGAAAGAAACAACTCAGATCTTATGCTCTACCTTGGAAAAACAGAAAAAGGATTGTGATGATAGGAGCACCAATTCAGACACAAATAATGATAAAACACCAAATCACTCTATAGATCTAAATTCTGCAAGTCATACTGATGGTTTCAGAACACAAAACAAGAAATCAAAAACAACCCCGATCATTATCAACGATGAAAAAGTTGTATGGGCTGATCTCAAAAGAGAATTAATTGCACGGGGCTTTATTTTCACTGCCAAATTTAAAGGAACATACACATTCAACATTAAACCTGAAGATAACACACAACACAGATACATCACAAAATATCTCGAAGATAAAGAAGTTAAATATCACTCTTATACTTTACCAGAAGACAAGTTTCTGAAGGTGGTGATCCGATCTCTGCCAGCCGACACCCCAGTAAAAGATATATCCGATGAGCTTATTGCTGAAGGCTACCCCCATGAAAGAGTGGTCCAAATGACCAAAAATGTTAATGGAAGCAAAGTTGGTCTTCCACTTTTCTTTGTCACGCTTCCAAAAACCCCTCATTCAAGCAGCATATATTTCCTGGAGTTCCTGCTCAAATTAAAAATTCGAGTTGAGCATTACAGAGGAAGACCTGGTGTGTCCCAGTGCCATAAGTGTCAGGGCTTTGGACATGCCCAACGCCACTGTAACTATAATGAAAAATGCGTCAGATGCCTTGATCAGCATTTAACAATTAAATGCGACAAACCAAAAGGCACTCCTCCTAGATGCGTCAACTGTTTGGGGGATCATACCGCAAATTGGACAGGCTGTCCGAACAGACCTCTTCCAATCGAAAAGAAGGAAAGAACTGAACCGCAGCCAGACGATACCAGACCACCAATACCAACAAGGACATTCAATAACAAATCGTACGCTGCAGTTGTCAGGGCAGTTGGTATAAATGAAAATACGATCACTCTGACGGCTACAAAAGACCAGACACAACAAGCAATTCAAACAAGTTCTGAATCTCAATACAATGAAAACATCACACCTAAGACCACTGAGGCACAAGAACCAGCCACAAACAAATCAATTATCAGCGAAGCGAAGGAAATACTCATGGAGCTTGGTGAACTTGTTAAATTCGTCAAGTCAAGTGGTATGATGGAGATGATGAAAGACTTCAGACAGAACTTTGGACCACCAGGAAACTCGCATACTCATAATGTCTAATACAGCCAGGAACATTTCCCCTCTCCTGATGGTTGTTTGGAACGCCAATAACATTACACATAAAATCGCAGAATTCACGAACTTCCTTTCTGAATACAGTATTGACGTCTGCCTGGTCACAGAAACGCATGCCGGACCACACAACACCTTAAATATACCCAATTACAAGACATACAAAACTGATAGAATGCGCTTCAGAGGAGGGGGTACTGCGGTTTTTGTCAAAAGAACAATCCCTTCGTCACTTTTTAGAAGTCACAATGATGATGGTATTCAGGAAACAAATGTCATTATAGAAATTGGAGGCAGTGCCATTCACTTTTCTGCTGTCTACAGCCCTCCAAAAAATCTGGTTAACAAAGACCTAATGAACTTCCTCATCCCGGAGAATACTCCGACAATCCTCGGCGGAGATCTTAATGCCAAGAACACGCTATGGGGCTGCATGAACTGTAACAACAATGGAAAAATACTCGCAGCAGGTCTTGGTCAGACTAGCAATAGAGTTATTGCACCACTTCATCCAACCTACTACCCAGTTTTCCAGAACCACAGGCCTGACATTTTGGACATAGTCATCACAAATACCAACATTCCCATATGTGCAGATGTCCTGAACGAACTATCCTCGGATCATATTCCAGTCATCGCCACGATCGGAAAACATCTGGAACATGAAGAGAAAAAGATCGCTCTCACTGATTGGGACCTCTTCAACAATATTTTATGTTGCAAAGAGCCAATTCCAACAACACACATCTCTTCCGACAACATTGATGAGTGTATCGCAGAAGTATCGGAACAAATCAAAGTAGCACATGCAGACTCTACCACATACAAAAAACATGTCGAAAACTACATGCTACTTCCGCCTTTTACAAGGGATCTCATTAAATACAGAAACTGGATTAGGAAGAAATGGCAGCGTACCAAAGACCCAGTTTTTAAAAGAAAGATCAATGAACTTAACAGAACGATAAAAGAAACCACCCAAGAACTTAGAGAAAACAGATGGAGGGAGAAGGTGGAATCTCTTGAAATAGAAGACAACAGCATTTGGCGTATGGCCAAAACTCTCAAAAGGGACAAAGTCGTTGAGAGACCTTTGCATGGTGAAGGAGGACTGGTATTCACAGAGATGGAGAAATCTGAGGTGTTTGCTGACTCCCTTGAGCAGCAATTTAAAAATAATATAGAGCCATCGGACGACGACCATGAGGAACTTATTGAAAATGAAGTACGAAGATGGAAAAGAGGAGCAGTAGTTGCACCACAAATGGAACCAACAGACATTGTGGAAGCAAAGATGATTATCAAGAAACTAAAGATAAGGAAAGCTTCTGGTGGAGATGCAATCTCCAACAGGATGATCAGAAATCTTCCTGAAAACATCATCCAATCACTTGTCAATATTTTTAACATCTGTCTAGAAACCTCCTACTTCCCAAGGGAGTGGAAGGAAGCCCAGATTATCCTCTTCCCGAAACCTGGAAAGAACCCTATCATGCCAGCCTCGTACAGACCAATTAGTCTGCTACCTAACATTGCCAAACTCTTCGAAAGAATTATATACAACCGCATCAAACCTTTCCTGGACAAAATCCCAAAAGAACAATTCGGCTTTATGGCAGGAAAGTCAACGACTGGTCAACTAGTAAGGATCCTGGAGTTTATTGGTGAAGGCCTTCACAACAAACAAACCTCTGCACTTCTCATGCTCGATGTGGCCAAAGCCTTCGACAGAGTATATCACAAAGGCTTAATATACAAACTGATAAAGCTTAACATCCCTGTAGACATCGTGCACCTAATTGAATCATACCTCCAGGACAGGACCTTCAAAGTTAAAGTTGGAAAATCAATCTCGAGCTCTAGATCAATTGAAGCCGGGGTACCACAGGGATCTATCCTTGGACCCCTGATGTACCTATTCTACACATCTGACTTCCCTACCTTTAAAGAAGATCACAACTGTCTCACAGCTTTCTACGCTGACGACACAGCCATCATCTTAAAATCCATTAATCCAGAGCTTGCCGTCGAAAAGCTGGACAGGAAGATGCCAGAAGTTGAGGATTGGTGTTCGAAGTGGAAAGTTGCGATAAACGCATCAAAGTCAAAGATTCTTGTTGTAAAAGCAAAAGACAAACGGAAGAAGATCAAATTTACAGTCAAGCTCTTCAATACAAACATTCCCATTGTAAAGAAAGCCTCTTACCTTGGATTGATCATAAATGATAAACTAAATTGGTCGGACCACTTCAAGCGCGTTGCGGGTAAAGCTGCCGGCATCATGAATAGACTCAGACCTATCCTCGGTAGAAGATCGAAGCTTGGACTCAACATGAAGAAGAGACTATACGAAACATCAATTAGACCGATTCTCACTTATGCGTCTCCTGCATGGACCACAGTCACCAAGAAAGAGTTGAAACGCCTACAGATTGCCCAAAACAAGATCCTGCGTGAATTTGTAGGTGCAACAAGATATATCAGAAACGCCCTTATTCATAGAGACCTTAAAATAGACACAATAGCAGACCACATCATAAAACTCAACATCAACTTCTATAGGAAGGCAATTCAGCCGCGGTCGCATATCCAGGCAAGCCTAAATTATGAAGTTCTACGTGAAGATACTGGGAGGCGACCCTACGCTGCGTTTGCGCTCACAGATGCCGTGCTTACCTCTCTTTTTCGAGCTTAATATATTTTCCTGTTTTTGTATATATTGTAGTTTGTATGTGTGTATATGTATGTATATGTATTCATGTATGTGTATATATGTGTGTATTGTGTATGTACGTGTATATGTGTTTATGTATATGTATATATATCGTGCTCTCCACTGCTTTTACCTTATGACATATTAGTATATATTTCGGAACCAGTTGCCTGGCACTATCTCAGATTTTATATTTTTGATCTAAATGTTACTTTTTATTTGCTACTCTCTGTACCAGAATCAAAAGCAATTCCCAGTTTTTATATTTTTCTTGTATATGTTCTGTATTTGTCCTGTCCCTTGTCTTTTAAATCCAGATATCTCAGAAATTTAGTTGCCTATAGGCCCAAGTTAGATGAAGAGGAAAAATACCTTCGGGTTGGTGCCTCGAACAATTTTATATTCAAGTTCAAGTCGAGAACTACCTTCGATTTGTACAGGGGACTAATAAGGGGATTAATATTAAAACCTATAAAGGGTGGAATAACCACCCTTTCAAAAATATTTTAATTGGATGGACGAATCGCCTTGTGCGGTTCCAAGCCCCGCCACGGCCTTCTTCAGCAATCCTCTGCCCCTCACCATCTCGTTCATTCCAGCAGCTGTCTCCCTCTGCAAAGGACACGCTCGACGCCAGTCTTCTTTTCGAACATTGCCACTTCCATTCCGATGAGCAGAAAGGTGCTTGGCTACGCCAAGCCGTATGCTGCTTTACTTACGCTTAAATGACTTAAAAAATTTTCTCGTATTACCTTTTATATTTTGCAGCACACAGACAGCTAACAGACATGTAGGCGCCTTAAATACTCATCGAAGAAAAACAAAATAAGCAACAGGAAATATGTCTCGATTTTATAGAGCGAGAATAAATTGGTTCCGACATATGTCTAATTGATCAAAGGCAATCCCCTGTTTGACAAGTATACGACTTTTATTCACTATCGGGCGTAGTTTTGTTTCTGATTTAGACGACAGAATGATTTTTAAGTGTATTTTGGACCGGATGTGTGCAGGGGGAAGAGGTTTGACCCTCCCTATCTTCCCCCTAAATTCCTAAACTAATTGTCCCACGAAGAGATAGTATGGAATTGATCTATGCGGTATTTCACAGTCACACAAGACTCGCTGTCCTATGTGAAATGTCGAAATGTGACAGTACACTACCTCCTCTAGCGGATAAAACTGTCCCTTCACCAAACTCGCCTCCTAGGCCTTTTGATAGGCAGCTAATATAGAAGGTATGATTTGGAATGCCTCGATTTCCCACTTTGCTGCTAACAAGTGCATTGGTTTTAAACACTGGGAAATGTTCCGGAACTATAACATTATTATAATTTCATTAATAAACATTATTATAATTTCATTAATTCTTCCTAAATATTCGGTCGCCACAAGAATTCCTATTTAGCCCAGTCAAGATTTAGCGTTGTCTCTGTTTGTTTTATAGTACGTATTGCCATGGGGAAAATATTAAACATCCTTGTTATTCAGTTACCCATCATCGCAGTTTCTTTAAACAACTAATAGTTGAAAAAAATTAATTTGCAAATGCCAACTCGAGAATACCAGTTGTATTATTTAATTATATATTATATAGCTAGATGCTATACTTTTTTTTAGAAGTATTTCTCACAAATTTAAACCTTTAAGCACAAATTTATGAAATTTTAACAACTTGTAAAAATTCTATACCAAAATACATAAATCGATCTAAAAATAATTTATTTGCTTTCTATTGTAGAGGTTTGTCATTCAGATTGAAACAATAAAAGTGCTTCTTAATCAAATTTTATAGTACACTAGGAAATAGTACACTACCCCATCTTGCGGACAAAACTGTCCCTACACCAAACTCCCCTCCCATTCGACAGGCAGCTAATATAATAAGGCCATGGTTTGGAATGCCTCGATTTCACACTTTGCCGCTAACAAGTACACTGTTTTTAAACACTGGGAAATGTTCCGAAAATAATAAACATAAGAAAAATTTCCTTAAATCTTCGTAAATATTCGGTCACCGTTAGATTTGGTATTTACCCCAGATTTTATCATTTCAAACTGTACTTTAAAATAATTCTTTCTCTTTTAGGATTTGACGTAGACTCTGTACGTAATATAGAACGTAGTCTTGGGGAAAGTATTAAACATCCTTATTATTCAGGCCCCTTTCATCGAATTTTTCTTTAAATAATTAATAGGTGTAAAACTTTGACGGCATCTGCGTAACTGAAATATACCACTTTTGTATTTTAAATATACCTTTTATATATAATTTTTTTTTTGTATAAGATATAAATTATAAAAGTGACACTTAAAAACTCTTCTCTTGACTGAGAAGCAATAGAAAAACTCTCAATGTCCGGTACGTCGCTAGGCGGTGTAACACCCGTCGCTGATGACCATAAAATTGAAAAAAGACAAATCAGATTCGCGTTAGGCTCCTACGTCATACGTACGCCAAATTGTTAGTATATCAACACATTGAAATAATTTTCTCTTGTTATATCAACCCCCTTTCATTCTTATAACAACCTTTGAAGATTTTATTTTGTAAATAAGTGTGCAGTGTTTTTATTTTAAATATGCAGCGTTTTTATTAAATATCGATCCGATTTTTTTTAAATTGCATAGTTTTATGATGTATAAGACTGTGCGAACGGACTAGAGGTCATGGGTATATATCGGCTCTGACTAAATGGCCTCTGTGACGTTCTTCATTTACATGGTCTGGATAAGCCGATTGGTCAATTTGTATGTTGATTTGCTAAAACCAGTTTTTATAGCTGTTACCCAACCTCCAGTTTACCAGAGCCAGACTATACAAGTTATAGAAATCGCATCTTAATTAAAAGGATTGAATACTTTTCATAATAGAGTAATAGACAAATGGAATAGCTTGCCTAAAGAGGCAATTATTTCGTCAGGAATAATGGGTAGTTTGAAAAGGATATTGGTCAACATTGGGGGATTAAACTTGTATTTTTTTCATGTTTCACTGATAAAATAAATTTGTTGTATTTATAAATACAATTTCATATTTTGTGAATTTGATGCCTACAATATTTTTTTAACACTTTGCATAAACACTTTTACACAAGCAATCAATTTATCCTAATACTATACCTCATTAATGCCTCACAATATTAAGAGATCTTTTCTAATAGATTAATTCCACCTTAAAATATTATTTCAGTAATTTGCCAATTTGGCCTTGGCATAAAATTTTTTAAATACATGTATTTTTTAAAAAAAAATTTCAATGTTTAAATTGTTTTTAGATAGGCATAATTTGCATAATGTTAAAGACAAACTTTACGTTAGTATAATTTCTAGAACAAGTCGTAAGCCAGAAGGAGTATAATTTTCCGACATTAAAAAAAAGCCTGCAAAAGAACAAAAGATGACGTAGAAATCTAATTTACATTTCATTTGAAAGCCTATAAGTCTAAAACGTGTGTGAATTACGCAAAACAGAATAAAACATCAAATGCAATCAATAAAATATCGCGTTATTCACTTGAAAAACCAATAATTCTAAAACGCGTGTGCATTTGTTTGTTAACATTTTCAAACTGCAAAACCAGGTTCGAACAAAAACAAACATTTTAGCTTATCGCCGTAGTTGGCGGAGAAAATAAGGCCAAAACCACGCCAAATCGATAAGCGTATATGATTGGTCGGTTTGCAATTTTGTGGTGATCAGCGCTGGGTGTTTTACCGTCCAGTAGAACGTCTGCGTATATGAAGAATTAAAATATTTCTTCGATGAACAGGGGAGGGCGGGGAAGAAATATAACATTTTCAAAAAATAGTATGGAGGACTGTCTTCGTATTAAAAATGCAATGTCCTGACTCCTATTGAGGTTGCGTCGGGTGTTCTCCTCGTCATCTGATCATGGTTTAAAAAAACGAGGCATCGTTCCCCTGTCTCTCCTGTTGGATGAAGTTGGCAACGACTGTTTATTTTCTGTATTTAGTTCTAGTATGTGGCAACGTTATATCTTTTATTATTGTAACTCAAGAAAAGTAAAAATGTGTTCGTAGGTTTTTCAAAGCGTGTTTATTATTGAATATAGTTCTGTCTGTCTCACACTGTTCCACTTATGTTCTGCGAACAGGTTATGTAGCCCAGCGTATGTTGCCTAGTATAATTTAATTTAGTGGTATTCTTTTTATTCGTCAAACGAAAGACGTAGGTAAAGAAACTGAATTAATTTTTTTTCAAAATGGCGGATCTTGTGCGAGTAGGCATTGATAAGTTGAACAACGACAACTATCAATCATGGAAATACGAAGCAGAACTGATTCTTAGAAGAGAAAATACGTGGGTTGCTGTTACTGAAGAAGCGCCATTAATTTCAGATGAAAAAGCGCATAAAGATTGGAAAACAGCAGATAGCAAAGCTATCGGAACTATTGGATTGCTAGTGGAGAAAAATCAACATATTTTGATTCGAACGGCAGCTTCAGCTAGACTTGTGTGGCAAAAACTAAAGGAGCACCACGAAAAAGCGACTTTATCAAGTGCTGTACACATGTACAGAAAACTCGCAAGTATGAAGTTGGCTGAAAATGGAAATGTCGAAGAATTGATTCACGCAGTTCAAAGTATTTCTGATAAGCTGGTTGCTGTTGGCGAACCATTAACAGAACGTTTTACAATGGGTATGATGCTTGCTAATTTACCTAATACCTATGGTACATTGATTACTGCTTTAGAATGTCGCGCAGAAACTGATTTAAATATCGCAATGGTACGCGAGAAAATTCTTGGCGAGTACGGGCGACGGAAAGAGAGCGAAAGTCTCTATTCAGTAACGGAACCCGGGGAAACTGTTTTAAAAGTTAAAAATGATAAATCTTCTTACAAGAATAAAACAAAAGCTATTTGTCATTTTTGTAAACTGCCAGGACATTTTAAGGCAAATTGTTATAAGTTTAAAGCATTTCAGAAGGAAAAGCAGCAAGTTGCTAAAATTACTACGCAGACGACAGTGAGTGATTTGGAATCTGAAATTAATATGCAAATGGAGCATTATTGCTTTCAGACACAGTTTTCTGAGAAAAGTAAATGGTATATAGATTTAGGAGCTACTTGTCATATGACAAATTCCGATTTGTATTTGGAGAATATCGATATGAGTAAATCTGAGATTATAAGAGTTGCAAACGGAGAAACTCTTAGTACCAAAGGCATCGGAAATTTATGGCTGAATTGTGAAACCAGTTCTGGACAATCGCACAAAGTTTTAGTTACTGGTGTTAGATATGTTCCAAATCTAAATGGAAATTTACTTTCAGTACGTGCATTAATTAAGAATGGACTTTCAGTGAGTTTTAATGAAAATGGGTGTGACATAATGAAAGGTGACAAAGTCATCGGAATTGCCAAAACGAAAAACAATCTGTATAAATTGGAATGCAAACAAGATGCTTTATTCACGGGATTCACAGTAAATGAACATTGCTTGCATAACTGGCACCGTAGATTTGGCCACAGAAATCCAGAATCGATTCGAATGCTAGAAAATAAATTACTCTCAACTGGAGTTCGTATTGATGATTGCAGTGAAATTATGTTTTGTGAGACATGTGCAAAAGGAAAGTTGGCACGTACTTCTTTTCCAAGAGTTTCAGAGACAAACACGAAATATGTTGGGGATTTAGTTCACAGTGATCTTTGTGGACCATTACAGACTTTAACGCCCGGAGGCAAAAAGTATATTCTGACTCTCATTGATGATTACAGTCGTTACTGTTACGTTTACTTACTTGCTAAAAAGTGTGAAACAAGTGAGAAGATCAAGGATTTTGTACAAATTTGCTTCAATAAATTTGGTTACAAGCCGAAGATCATCAGGAGTGATAGAGGAGGAGAATATCTTAATGAAAGTCTGCGTTCTTTCTTCAGAAGCCAAGGTATTGAACATCAAATGACAGCTCCACGATCACCGCAACAAAACGGTTGTGCTGAGCGTAAAAACAGATCTTTGATGGAAATGGTCCGTTGCATGCTCATTGATGCGGTACTACCAAACCAATATTGGGGAGAAGCTGTAGTAACCGCAAACTACTTACAGAACCGTTTGCCAACAAAAGCAATTGTGGGAACACCTTTTGAGAAGTGGTACGGTGAAAAACCTAATTTGAAGCACATTAGAGTTTTTGGTTGCAAGGCTTTCATGTATGTGCCGGATGAAGAAAGAAGAAAACTTGACAGTAAAGCTCGAGAATTAACTTTTGTAGGATATGCAGAAGGTTCAAAAGCTTTCCGATTGCTTGACAGAACAACAAATAAAATCTATATCAGTAGAGATGTGAAGTTTGTTGAAACGTCGCATAAGGGAATGTCAAGTAGAGTAAATAAAAATGAAGTAAATTCTCATGAAGATAAATATCAAATTGATATGGATACAACTGATGATACTTCGAGTGAAGCAGAGGGGACTCAAGAGGAGATTGAAACTGTTCGAGTATCGTCTAGAGAAACAAAAGGCGTTCCACCAAAGAGACTAATAGAGACCTGCAACCTTGCTATGCCTGCAAGTGAACCGGCGAGCTATAGAGAAGCAGTGAATAGTCTTGAAAGAGAAGAGTGGATAAAAGCCATGCAAGAAGAAATGCATTCTCTCAACTTGAATAAAGTTTGGGATTTAGCAGAATTACCCGATGGACGTCAAGCCATAGGAGGAAAATGGGTTTTTAAAAAGAAGCTTGATGAACATGGAAATGTTTGTCGTTATAAGGCAAGATATGTTGCAAGAGGTTTTTCTCAAAAATATGGAGAAGACTACGATGAAGTTTTCGCACCTGTAGCTAAGCAGACTACATTCAGAACACTTCTTGCTGTTGCTGGAAAATATGAAATGCAAGTAAAGCATTTAGATATCAAAACTGCTTTCTTGAATGGAGATATTGAAGAGGCCTTATTCCTGAAACAACCTGAGGGATTTGCAGAAAGAGGGAAGGAACACTTAGTGTGCAAACTTCATAAGAGTATTTACGGCTTAAAGCAATCTGCACGAGCATTTGACTGAAGAAGGTTTTTCTAGATCTGAAGCCGATCAATACTTATATTCAAAACAAGAAGAAGGAAATTGGATCTATTTAATGGCATATGTTGATGACATTATTTTGGCCTGCAGTGAAGAAGATCTGATCTCTAAAGTTAGCAGAAATCTGGAAAAGAAATTTGATATATCAAATTTAGGGGACTTGCAATTTTATTTAGGGATCGCAGTAGATAGAAATTTAGATGGAACATTCTCAATCCATCAGAAATCCTATGTGAATCGCATTATCGAAAGATTTGGTTTACAGGATTCAAAAACGTCGAAAATACCATTGGATCCTGGATATGAAAAACGGAACGAAGTTGACGCTCAATTAAAAGATAACACTCAATATAGAAGTGCAATTGGTGCCCTGCTCTACATATCAAATTGCACAAGACCTGACATATCTGTAGCAATATCCATATTGAGTAGAAAGGTAAGCAAACCTTCTGAAGCAGATTGGATAGAGGTAAAACGCGTTATTCGTTACCTCAAAGGCACTAAGGAATACCAGCTGAAACTTGGGGATTCTAGTGATGCTGCTGGTGAAAATGCTAATCAACTTATCGGATACGCGGATGCTAATTGGGCCAGCGACAAAACAGATCGTAAGTCGAACAGCGGATACATTTTCAAGATTTTCAATGGGAGTATCAGCTGGGCCAGTAGAAAGCAACAATGTGTTTCGCTCTCAACAACTGAAAGCGGAATACGTATCTTTGTCAGAGGCTTGCAGAGAAGGAGTATGGTTGATGAGACTTTTAAAGGACTTTCAAGTTGAAATTCCGGAATCATTCATGATGTTTGAGGACAATCAAAGCTGCATTAAACTCCTGGAGAATGAACGAGCATCTAATCGAACAAAACATATTGACACTCGATTTCATTTTATTAGAGACTTAAAAGAAAAAGGAATCGTACAAGTGGTTTATTGCTCTACAGAAAGTATGATTGCGGACATTTTAACAAAACCGCTCGAGGCTGTTAAAACTCGTAAAATAGTTTCCTTGATTAGTTTTTTGTAAACATTGTATATTTATGTATTTCCTTATATGTAGTAGTGTATTGTACATATAGTCGTTGAGAGGGGATGTTGGATGAAGTTGGCAACGACTGTTTATTTTCTGTATTTAGTTCTAGTATGTGGCAACGTTATATCTTTTATTATTGTAACTCAAGAAAAGTAAAAATGTGTTCGTAGGTTTTTCAAAGCGTGTTTATTATTGAATATAGTTCTGTCTGTCTCACACTGTTCCACTTATGTTCTGCGAACATTTCCTTCGAGATAGGCCCCGAACCGTCACCAATGGCCCACTGTGCAGCTCTAGTGCGACGTAATTAACCAAACCAAAGAAAGCAAAAACTATATTTTTCTACTGCAGTGGTACTGTGATATGGATTTGTCCAAAGTGACGGGACGGAGGCACTGAACTCTAATAGGGTTGCTGGAAGGCTGAAAGCCAGTTTCGCCAATAGGTTAATTGAAGGTATGGCGGCCGTCGCCAACTGTTCCCCTCAATTTGTCGGTAGATGGGAGTTTCAATGGTAAAATCGCTTTTTTTTTTAAATATTATTGCGCTCTAAATATAGCATTTTTGATAATGCTGTAAATTACAATAAAACACGGTAATATTGTAAGTTATGAGAAAAAATGTTGTTTGCGTTGCTTTTAAAGGGAAATATTAATATTTAGAAGTTTTATACAACCACATGGGTAGACATAATTTTTAACTTTTAACGCTAATATTTGTTATTTTATGGTTTTAATGGCTAATATATTGCCGTAATTAATTTGGGTAAATTAAAATTAATTACTTTCTTAATTAATAACAAAGTAATGAAAATGATTTGTTGTTCAAGTTGAAGCAGAATCCAAAGCAAGCGATAAATGTCACCAATCTGGCAGCCATATACCTAATCCTTCCCCGTTTCTCGCCAACTCTACCCCGTTTTCTCGCCCTTGCAGGCTTCCTCGGCTTTATACCCTTCCTCCTTCTAGGTCTTTATACATTTCTATGGCCGGAGGCCCCATACTTTTTCATCGGAATTGTGCCATAGGCTATGTCGAAATTATTTTGTCTGATTGAAACTGATAGCCAGTTTAGATAGGGGGGGGGGGGGGTGTCAAAAACTGGCTGAGGCTAGTTTCCGTGAAATGGAATGGATTTGAATACTATTATAGTTTATAAATTTATTGTAGAGAGAGTATATGATTTAAAATTGGCCGCTCATTATATGAAAGACATAATGGCATCTAACATGTGCCGCAGAGGGTCTTGTATTTTTGTCTTCCTGGAGAATTTCATATTGGATGTGCTAAGTCAGTCTCGTGCTAAGTTATTCTTATAAAATTTAGTATTAATCTTATCCATAAAAGTGGCCAAAGAATCAATTTTAAGATCCCTGTGGATTAGGGTGTCACGAACATAACGTTCCGCTTTAACCAACTCTTTTAAATAGAGTTTTGGCAACGCTGGAGGGCAGTGGACTCAGTCTTGTTGAGGGTTGTGAGTACTGGAGAAGCATGCGTTAGTATGGGTCGGATTGTAGATGTGTATATAAGCCTATTTTTGTTAAGGGGCATTTTAGATTTGCGACCAATTATGGGACGGAGATTTGACATTGCGGCTTTCGCTTTGTTTCTAACGTTTTGAACGTGGTGCTCCCAGTTCAGTCTATTGTTTATTGTCAGTCCAAGATACTTAGCTTTGTTTACAATTGGGATAGGCTCGCCAAAGAGACTAATAACTGATTTGATGGGAAAGGGTTTTTTTTAATTTTCCACACCAACAAGATTTGGGGTTTTTGCGCATTGATGGAAATGATGGAAACTAACATATTCATATAATGGTCAAGCGAGTAGTGGGATTTTGGGAAAGGCAGCGATTCGGGCATAAAATGGCAGAAGGACACCATTTTCCAGGAAAAAGACGGTCACGGCGTTCAAAAAAAAAAATTAAAACTGGGATATTACTGGATGTTATACCTAGATGCATTGCTTTTTTTATTTACTTATACTATAAGTTAAAATTATATAAAAAAAATAGAAATAAAATTTTTACGTCATCATTCTTTTTAATATAAAAGCATTTTCTTACAAAAATAAATAGAAGTATTTCTCACATATTTAAACCCTTAAGCACAAATTTATAAAATTTTAACAACCTGTAAAAATTCTATACCAAAATCCATAAATCAATATAAAAATAATTTATTTGCTTTTTATTGTAGAGGTTTGTCCTTCAGATTTAAACAATAAAAGTGCTTCTTAATCAAATTTTAAAAGCGCTACATACATTTCAGATATTTCTTATTATATAATTTCGTTATTTATAATTTTTTAGCATAATACTACAAATCTCAAATAATTTAAGTCAGGCGTCTCATATTCTTGAAGGAGAGATCGTTTATAAATCATTTGCACTTGATGTATTTTAACCGTTATCAACCTACTTGTAAAAGACTCCGTTCAATTCCTGACTTCAAATGGTTCCAAAGTCATCCAATTGCTGCAAAATACATTAATTTTAAAATCTAACTCACGTTGCGCAAGCAAGTACTGGAAGTTTGACCGATGGGAAATTTGCTATTCTACAGAGAAGACCGGGTATTTTAGGGTCTATTGCCATTCAAAAATCAAATAACATTCAAGAATCTGAGTTTGTCCTTTGACAATCAGCAGATGAGTATGTGGGGAGGGTCAGTTAATTCATCAAAAGCAACCCCCTCTTTGACAAGTTAACGACTTTTATTTACTGTCGGGCGTAGTTTTGATTCTGAGTTAGACAACAAAATTATTTTTAAGTGTATTTTGGACCGGGTGTAGGCAGGGAGAAGAGGTTTGATCCTCCCCACTCTTCCCCCTAAACTAAATTCCCCACGAAGAGATATTATGGAATTGATCTATACGGTATTTCACAGTCCCACAAGACTCACTGTCCTATACGAAATGTGATAGTACACTACCCCATCTTGCGGACAAAACTGTCCCTACACCAAACTCCCCTCGCAGCCCATCCGACAGGCAGCTAATATAAAAAGGCCATGCTTTGGAATGGCTCGATTTCACACTTTACCGCTAACAAGTACATTGTTTTTAAACACTTTGAAATGTTCCGTAATTAATAAACATTAGTAAAATTTCCTTAATTCTTCGTAAATATTCGGTCACCGATGGATTTACTATTTACCCCACATTTTATTATTTAAAAAAATGTCCTTTAAAATAATTTCTTCTCTTTCAGGATTTGACGTAGACTCTGTTCGTTTTATAGTACATACAGCCTTGGGAAAATATTAAACATCTTTATTATTTTGTTACATATCATAGCAGCTGAAAATAATTAATAAATGGAATAACTTAAATTTACAAACGCTCAACACAGAAATACCACTTTTATTTTTTAACTGCAACTGTTATAGCTTTTTTTTAGTATTAAAATGTTAATCGAAAAGGGTATTGAAAAAGGTGTTGACGTGGTTTTAAAAACGCTTCTCTTACCGAGAAGCAATAGAAAAAGACACAATTTGAAGACTGCGCATGCAGGTATGAATATGTAAAATATTTCCTCGATGAATAACAGCAACACCCGTTTGAAATTTTCAACACATACGTTAACAACAATGAAGATCATTGAGTGTGTAAAGAATATATTAATAAACTCTACATGAAAAGCACGCCGAAGTAGACATCAAAACGTTATAATTATATTATCTTACCTTTATTTCTTGCAAATGAAAGGACGCTTTGGAAGCATTCTTCATTCAAAATATTCATACACGGAGCATTACGCATGCGCAAAACCTTCAGCTTTGGCCGATCTGGTCCGATAACTTCTGTATTGGGCATTTCCTCTTTCATTTTTACCGCAAAATTTCGTATATTTTTCAAGTTAAAATAAGCCGACTTTTTTTTTTTTTTTTAAATTTTCGTTTGAAACCCATTTGAAATGCAAACTGCTATTAAAATAGAAATTCATTTACAAGTCAAAATGTTTAAAAAAGCAATAGCAAAAACAATTTGTTTGGCAATATTAAAATTAATTCTATTAGAAGAAAATATAATACTCATATGCATGTATTAATTCTACAATTCTATATTATTAAAAATCCCCAATAAATCACTTTTTTTAAAAAATGGGATTCAGTATGATTGCTTCAACGCGTCCATAGAGAAAACAGATGGTGAGCCTTCCAAAAGTTACAGTTAGATGTCAGAGGATACGAACTGCCTTTGTTCAAAAATCTTTTCATTTTTTTTTCAAAGCTGTTTCTTAAAAAATAGATAATTGATTGCTGTGCCTTCTTTGTGTGAAATATATGCATTAACGAAATACACAAAAGCTTTTGACGTCAAATACATGAACCGATCAAACTCCTGACAAAAAATTGACGAGCCATCACTAAAAGGCTATTCAAATGTACAAAACAATTTTTTTTTCTGCTTTTGTCCTAAATGACTGACCGTAAGTGAGGAACGTGCAAACAAAACCGATCATCTCAAAAAACATAAAAGTGATTTAGGCATTGAATTTTATAAAAAAAAAAAAAGTTTATATTTATTCGTATTTGCAACTCAAAAAATAATACCAAATTTCCTTTAATTTTAAAACTCGGATATATGGAAATCCATAGAAATATATGCATCTACCAAACGTTTTCGGGATTATCCTCGATTTGCGAATTTATAACATGTTTGATTTTGCATGCCCGCTCCTCAAGTTTAGACATAGGAGATAATGATAAATGCCAAAAAATATCACAATGTAGCCTCAAAGTGTAGATATTCGTCAAGTGGATTGGATAAAAAGAAATTGGGCAATCATATTTTGCTTAGAATAGACACTATAGCACTGGCAGCTCGTGGACTACAGCAAGTGCAGCCGGGCTGCACTTAATTTTATTAGTGTATTTTAAAACTAAAATTATATATTTTACTAATTTTCTTAAATGAAGATTATAATTGGAAATGAAGACGGAATTTCTGCTGTAAGTAAAAAAAATCTCCGATAAATAGCAAACCTGTTGCCGTAAGGCACAATTCAGGAGGGGGAAAAACTCCATTCAATCAAAATTGCAGCCAAAAAGCGAAGTTCGAAATCGACTGCATCGTTGCCACAACAACCTTATGTAGCATGACTTCCCCTACACGCTAAAATAGAGGTTGTGACGAAACAAATGCAGCCCAAAAGGATTTTTTGAAATCTGCTGTACTTGACCCTGCGATGAATTGATTGGCTCGTGCGTGAATCGGTGGGTGGGCTGGGGGGGAAACCGAGAATTTCCAAGAATCTCTCCAAACGGAAATAGTTTTCCTGATAAGTTTACACTTGTGTTGTTGTTTCGTTACTTAAATTAATATTAAAATTGACCGATTCGCAAGTTTAAAAGAAAGGAGGATTGATTTAATTTTCAACAAATAAGCAAGTGTTATTTTGTCGCATGTTATCATTTCGTAAAAATTGAAAGGAAACTTTGATCTTCGCAATAATTATTAAAGAATTTTCGTTCATGGTTGTGGAAAATTATAGGTTTCACATGATTTCGGCTGCACTAGCATTTTCGACCACGAGCTGCCACTGCGCTATAGAAAGATTGGACAAATTTGTTAAATTGAAGGAACGTAAAACTCAAGCAATCAATCAAAAGATGTGTCACGCTTCATTCCACCAACTTGTCATCTGACCATGGTTCAAAAATACGAGGATTCGTTCCCGGTTTTTTCCTTCGAGATACACCCCGAACTGTCACCCCACTGTGCAGCTCTAGTGCCACGTTAATTAACCAAAACCCATTCAAACAACCACTAGGATTATTAAAATAGTAAGAAGTGAGTAATCGTAAGAGCAGCACTAACGTTAAAAAAAAAATGGCCTATCTATCCGATGGTTATTTTGATTTACTTTTTGTCTTAATAGCTAGTTAATGACGAGCGTCTAGGTATTCGTTTATCTTTTCGCTGATCCGGACGGATTGCGGGTTAGCCGCCTAACTGCGTGGATTGGATTGATTCTCATAATGGATCCAAGTGACTCTCTCTTGACGGAATAGACGTGAATGAAATGGAACTGGCCCCCAGTCATGACGCTGAACAGGAAAGATGCGAGCACATCTCGCTTTATACTTTGCAACTCGATCTACTGGAGAGTAGTTTGAAAGTGCATTTACTGCGCTACCCGGACTCCCGAGAGCTTGAAAGATCCAGAGAACACATTTTGGGCAAGTTGGCTTTTTATGGTTCTTGTACTATAGATCTGATATACATGAGAGATATAATGTTAATGAATGTATCATAAATGAGAGGAACTCTAATGAAACGAGCGCTAAAGGGCAAAAAAAGAGCCAATGAAAATTTTTCTCGTATGGACAAGCGCCACACGGCCAAAAAACTAATTGTTTCAGACGAATTGGATAATCAACCGTCAACAAGCACGGCAAACCGTTTTGATGCTCTCTCCACTTCGGAGGAAGTGGGGGGGGGCCTCCGACGGTGGCTAATATAGATGAAGTAATTCACCATGTTGAACCAATTATGGTGAAGTCGGTGACCGATCAACTAAAAATCCGGAAGGATATTCTAGCTATTGTTGCCCCGAAAGCACAATTTAAGATAAGCAATGGCGACTATTTTAGCGTTATTTGCAAAACTGCAGGGGAACATAAGAAAATTACGTCATATTTAACCGAGCAACGTATTGCCTATTTTGTTGTATCTCCAATAAAAGACAAACCGATCAAGGTTGTCATCAAGGGTCTGTGTAGAGACACGGACCCTGGTGAGATCTTGACGAAATTGACTGAGCAAGGGCATGAAATAAACCACGTCGTTCAGCTCAAAAACTTAAGGGGGTCCGATACCTTCGACATTTTTTTTTTATTTTTATACTTGTACAATCCAATTTTTTTTCACTTTCTAAATATGCATAAAAAACCATTTTAAGACGCTCAATTTTTTTTTTTAAATTGCACATTTATTTTTAAATTCAAATTTTAGTAAATTTTTTAACAATTTTAAAATTCCTACTCCTTTTTTGTTTTTCAATATTTTGAAGCAATTTTTTTTATTTAAGATCTTGAATAATATGTAAATAGATGTATGCATTCAAATTTTGATTCAGATACATCACTTTAAAAAAATAAAATATATTAGAAATTTTGGAAAAAAAATTGACGAAAAAAAATAAAATTCCATTTTAAGTGGTTTTAAAAAACAAATTATGGTAAAAATAGGAAATCTGAATGCATACATCTATTTAAATATATTTATCTTGCTATACGCACAAAAATTATGATTTTAAGTATAATAGTAAAAAAGCCTTAGCATTTTTAGTGTTCATTAAATTTCAAAACCACGAACAGAGATATTTGCTTTTAAAGTTTGGACTTCCGGTAGGGAAATTTGAAGTGTGTCTCTGCAGTTTTTTGTGAGTTATTAAGATAAGTTTGAATATTATTTTTTAAATATAAAAAAAAAATGACTTTTTTTGCGAATTTTGGGTATCGGACCCCCTTAAGAGACAGGACTCCCCTGCTCGTTTTTATGGTCGAAATGCCAGCGGGCCAAAATGTATCGAAAATTTACGAGGTAAAGACTTTGCAATTAATGATGGTCGAGGTCCAAAAATATGTGCGCCCTAGGCGCTCAAACCAATGCTATAAGTGCCAGGGCTTCGGCCATCATAGCAAAATGTGTAGGGCAACACCCAGGTGTTGCAAGTGTGGTTTGGATCATCACTCGAACGAGTGTACTCAAACTAAGGATGATGGGACTGACCCCAAGTGCGTTAATTGCGGTGAGGCACACGTTGCTTCCTACCGAGGCTGTCTAAAATTCCCGAAACCCAGAAAAACTAATTTCAACTCAAGATTTAACTCTAGAAATAGCTCGGACAATAATCGTGTCAGTGCCCCTCGATCTAACTACAGAAGGGAAAACTTTAGTTACGCAGCCGCTGCTCGTAAATGATCCAGTGGAGGTCCCCCTAGCGGAGAACTCGGTCCCCAATGAATTAATGACAAACAACGATATCAGTGAAACTCCTTCTGAAAATATCCAAAAACTTTCTATCGTCTCGGATATAACTAAACAAATGGCTTCAAATAATGAAAGTATCATTAAACAAATGAATGATAACAATAACAAAGCAATGGAACAAACAAGCCGAATGTTAAAAACCATGGCCGAAAATAATAATGAAATGATTGCTCGAATGAGCTCAATGTTTGAGAATGTTATGAAAATGTTGGTACAAAGTAATAACCGCAATGTAAATGAATAATAAAACCCTTACAAATTTAAAAATAGTCTTTTGGAATTGCAACGGACTATCACCAAAAATCGGCGAGCTTAGGGACTTCGTGGGAAGGAGGGACCCTGATTTAATACTCTTACAGGAGACTAGACTCCGATCTTTTAATAAATCATCGGTGCCCAACTTTGTCTGTCATCGAGATGACAGAAAAGTTGTTGGCCCTAACGTAGCATTTGTAAAGCATGGGACTGCAATATATATTAAAAATTCGATTCCCCTACATAGGATTCCAACACCCGAATTAAAATTTATCGAGGCCACCATAGTAATGGTAAGTCCTACTAACCTCCCCCCCCCCCCCTGTTGCTATCATGTCAATATATATTAAAAATAACCCAACTATTGATATCAGGAAAGACTTTGAAGTCATTGAAAAAATCAATAACTCCTTGATTATATGCGGCGACTGTAACGCCAGGCATAAAAGCTGGGACTCTTGTGAAAGAGAGAGAGATTTCGAGTCCGGCGCGGAGTACCCGGGGCCGAAGGGCCCCATGACTGCATAAAGATGCATGGGAACACATGAAGTTAGAGTTGATTTCCATGAGATTGAGAGGACATCAGGCGTCAGGAAGGCAAGGGCAGGAACGGAGCAGAAGGGGCGGAGCCAAGGCTGGGCCGGCTTCTGATTGGCCAGGAGGCGTGGTCTCGGCGTCTTTTCCGGCGAAGAAGGCCTGTAGCTTGGACAGAGGATTCTCCTGCTCTCGAAGACGCTTAATTAAGCATTTAATATCAGCGTCTCCAGAGAAAATCAAAGCTATCTCCTTGAATAGCTCTAGAACTGGGGCAGCATCATTAAGCTGCCGGGCAATAGATAGGGATTTTAACTGGTTTGGGCGAGGAATGAAAGCCAGTGAATAATTTTTAACATTACTGTTTTTATCATTACAAAGGGGATTAAAGTGGTGTGGGCATTTTTTAAATTTAACTGGCGGCTTTTTGTTGGAAGAGCGACTTGCTCTTTTTCCTTCAGGCGGCCGTCTTGATGGGTTTTTAGGGAACTTTGGTCATCGTCTGCTGCAGGCTGCATGGCCGGTCTGGAGGCAGTTGATGCAGTGGGACACAGCGGGTCTAGGCAAGGCGCAGTCTCTAGTGGCGTGTGCTTCCCCGCACTTCAGGCAACGTGCCGCCATATAGCAATGGGCACTGGTGTGCCCGAACCAATTGCACTGGACAGCACCACGTCTGTTCCTAAACGGCTCGATTTTAACGTCGAACCGAAATAGGGAGGTAATGGCCAAAATTTTGTTTGAGTTGGACTGACGTGGAGACTCAACCAGGAACATTCCCAGTGGCTTTTTGTTTACACGTTTAGATAACTGGGTGATTCTCGAGGAGGGAAACCCAAGAGATTCAAGTTCAGTTTTCAGACTACCGCACCCCGTTTCCGATGGTAGCCCCTTCACTACCACCTTGAAAGGGGTACGGCTCTCGAGAAAAAAACCGAAGTTTCTCTCCCGGAGATACGTCATGATAGAAAAGTAGGTCACCTCAGATTTAGGCAGAATTCTGAGATAATCACCACTCCTTTTGTAGGTGAATAAATCAGGGTGTCCGAGTTTTAAGTCGTTCAAAACTTCAGGACTCTCATCTGAATATCTGAGGCAAATAGGTAGGATGTCATGGGAATCAGGGGCAGAAAGCGCTGGATCAGTGACTTCCACAGCTGGCAAAGGGCTTCTTGACACCCCGTTTATGCCAGCCGTAGCGACACCTACCCCAGAGCAATCTGGCTCCGTCAAACCCTCATCCGCAAACATCTGCCGGAACTCCGCTCGTTGTTTAGAGAACTTAGGTAGTTTTGCCAATTTTCTCTGATAAGCCCCCGGACCATAGTCTTGGTCCGTGCCTGTAGGAGTTTCATTTGGGATCTGTCTCTGGGGTCTCGGAACCTTTGCCATTTGCGTCGGGCTCTATTTTTTCCTTGATGAGATTTTTAACGGCAATCGGGGTATAAATATCGTTAGTGCATTCAAGTTCTTTTGATGCCGATTTGTGGGTGTTAAGAATGGAATCAGTGAGTCTGTTAACGGCCTCATTGAGTTGGGATGAGGACTCTGGTGAATCGGAAATCGGAAATCGTAATTAACCTTACGGTGTGTCGACCGGAGGTCCTTACACCTTCATCGAATTAAGTCTAGTAAATAGAATAACTTTAGCGGGGTTTAAGTTTAACTAAGAAGTTACTAATTAATTGTTGGGGGTTGGGGGCCCTAAGGCTAAACGCGAGTTCGTTTGAAAAACCTGAAAAATAACATCAGTAGATGGTGTGTGTTAGAAATAAGTAGAGACAACAAGTGATTTGTGGTACATATTTTATTATTATAAGATGCAAAATACACAACATTGAGGACAATAACATAACCTGGCTACTAGCTAAGGAGCAGCTGTCGGGAAGTTGACATGTCGGTGTGACAAGCAAGTCTATAAATGCCTACCAGGTGGGGTCGTGGTGTATAGTTCTTGGTCTTTTATACTTCTGATTTACCTCGTGGTCGTATCTGGTTATTTCCTTGAGATGTTGTAAGTCTGAATTGTCTATTGCCATGTTGTAGTTGTGTGATATTGTCAATATTGCGTTGTCAATAGTGTCCATTTTAAGGTCTCGGTGTAAGATTGTGTTTCTGACATATCTAGGTGCATCAGCAATCCTTCTAAGGGCTTTGCTTTGAAAAGATTGAAGTTGTTGTCTGTATGTTCTTCGGACTGCAGCCCAAGCCGGACAGGCATACAGTAGAACTGGTCTGATCATTGTTTTGTATAGAATTACTTTGTTCCTAAGTGACATTTTAGAGTTCTTCCCAATGAGGGGGTTTAGGCTTATACTTGCACCAGTCGCTTTTGCTATAGTCTGTTTAATGTGGTGTCTGAAATCTAGTCTGCTGTCTAGGTGTACTCCTAGGTATTTGGTGTGGTGTTCTCTCTTGATCTCTGTATCAAAGATCTCAAGATCGGTGTTGTATTCGGTTTGTGCGTTATGTCTGCGAAAGAGTACCGATACGCTTTTTTGTGCGTTAATTTTGATGCGCCAGTCCTCGCACCATGTTTCAACTATATTTAAAGCGGCTTGTAGCTTCCCAAAGGCTATGTCACCGTGCTTAGATTTAGCTAGTATTGCTGTGTCGTCGGCAAATTGTGCCGTGATACAGTTGTCGAATGTTGGGAAATCATTTATGTACAAGTTAAATAAGACTGGTCCTAGAATGCTACCTTGTGGTACTCCTGCGTTAATGGTTGTGAGTGTTGAGAGTGTGTTGTTTACTCTGACCTGAAAGGATCGCTCTGAAATGAAAGAGTTTACCATGTGCACCATTTCTTTGGGGATGTTTTGGTTAATTAGTTTTTTAATTAGGCCTTTGTGCCATAAACTATCGAAGGCTTTTTCTACATCTAAAAATACGGCTCCTATCATTTCTTTATTATTAAACGCTTCTCCTATTTTCTCTACTATCCTATGAACCTGATGCGTGGTTGAATGTCCCTTTTTGAATCCATATTGGTTAGTATTAATAACGTTGTTTGTTGCCAAAAAAGATTGTAGTCCGATATTTAAGACCTTTTCGAAGACTTTCGCCAAGCAGGGCAAAAGACTGATAGGCCTGTAGTTACTAGGTTGTAGGGAGCTTTTACCTGGTTTTTTAAAAAGGATTACGATTGCTTTTTTCCATTTACTGGGGAAGTATTTTAATCTGAGGCATGCATTGAAGATGTTGGTTATGTGTACTATTACCTTATGGGCAATGTTCTTGAGTGCTTTGTTAGAGATTAGGTCATATCCAGAGGCTTTTTTAGGATCTAGTTTTTTGATAATGTCAGTGAGTTCCTCTGGTGTGGTGTAACGAATAATGTTGTTTGGCTCGGTTGCTAGGTAGTTATCTACTTCGCTTATGGTGTCATCAACAAGTTCAGGGTTGATTGGTGTCTGATGTGGTGAAAATTGGCTGTGTAGACTGGAGGCGAGAACCTCTGCCATGTCTTGTTCTGTGTAAACTATAGAGTTCGGTCCTTGAAGAGGGCCTATGTTTTGCCGTTTGGTTTTAAGGGCTTTCGCCATTCGCCAAACTGAGTTGTTCTGTGTGGAGAGCCTCATAACTGTGTTTTCCCATAGAGTCTGTTTGTAGTCTTTTGTGAGGGAACTAACTTTCCTGCATGCCTCGTTCCACTTACGTTTTGCTTGCGGGTGTCTAGTTATTTTATAAACTTTTCTTAATCTATTTTTTTCCCGTATCTCGTCTTTAATCTCGTGGGGGAGTTTTAAGGTTTTGTCTAGTTTAATAGGTCTTGAAGAGCTGTCTATATCCCTTTTGAGTTTGGAGGTTAATTTGGAGGCGTGGTCTCGGCGTCTTTTCCGGCGAAGAAGGCCTGTAGCTTGGACAGAGGATTCTCCTGCTCTCGAAGACGCTTAATTAAGCATTTAATATCAGCGTCTCCAGAGAAAATCAAAGCTATCTCCTCGAATAGCTCTAGAACTGGGGCAGCATCATTAAGCTGCCGGGCAATAGATAGGGATTTTAACTGGTTTGGGCGAGGAATGAAAGCCAGTGAATAATTTTTAACATTACTGTTTTTATCATTACAAAGGGGATTAAAGTGGTGTGGGCATTTTTTAAATTTAACTGGCGGCTTTTTGTTGGAAGAGCGACTTGCTCTTTTTCCTTCAGGCGGCCGTCTTGATGGGTTTTTAGGGAACTTTGGTCATCGTCTGCTGCAGGCTGCATGGCCGGTCTGGAGGCAGTTGATGCAGTGGGACACAGCGGGTCTAGGCAAGGCGCAGTCTCTAGTGGCGTGTGCTTCCCCGCACTTCAGGCAACGTGCCGCCATATAGCAATGGGCACTGGTGTGCCCGAACCAATTGCACTGGACAGCACCACGTCTGTTCCTAAACGGCTCGATTTTAACGTCGAACCGAAATAGGGAGGTAATGGCCAAAATTTTGTTTGAGTTGGACTGACGTGGAGACTCAACCAGGAACATTCCCAGTGGCTTTTTGTTTACACGTTTAGATAACTGGGTGATTCTCGAGGAGGGAAACCCAAGAGATTCAAGTTCAGTTTTCAGACTACCGCACCCCGTTTCCGATGGTAGCCCCTTCACTACCACCTTGAAAGGGGTACGGCTCTCGAGAAAAAAACCGAAGTTTCTCTCCCGGAGATACGTCATGATAGAAAAGTAGGTCACCTCAGATTTAGGCAGAATTCTGAGATAATCACCACTCCTTTTGTAGGTGAATAAATCAGGGTGTCCGAGTTTTAAGTCGTTCAAAACTTCAGGACTCTCATCTGAATATCTGAGGCAAATAGGTAGGATGTCATGGGAATCAGGGGCAGAAAGCGCTGGATCAGTGACTTCCACAGCTGGCAAAGGGCTTCTTGACACCCCGTTTATGCCAGCCGTAGCGACACCTACCCCAGAGCAATCTGGCTCCGTCAAACCCTCATCCGCAAACATCTGCCGGAACTCCGCTCGTTGTTTAGAGAACTTAGGTAGTTTTGCCAATTTTCTCTGATAAGCCCCCGGACCATAGTCTTGGTCCGTGCCTGTAGGAGTTTCATTTGGGATCTGTCTCTGGGGTCTCGGAACCTTTGCCATTTGCGTCGGGCTCTATTTTTTCCTTGATGAGATTTTTAACGGCAATCGGGGTATAAATATCGTTAGTGCATTCAAGTTCTTTTGATGCCGATTTGTGGGTGTTAAGAATGGAATCAGTGAGTCTGTTAACGGCCTCATTGAGTTGGGATGAGGACTCTGGTGAATCGGAAATCGGAAATCGTAATTAACCTTACGGTGTGTCGACCGGAGGTCCTTACACCTTCATCGAATTAAGTCTAGTAAATAGAATAACTTTAGCGGGGTTTAAGTTTAACTAAGAAGTTACTAATTAATTGTTGGGGGTTGGGGGCCCTAAGGCTAAACGCGAGTTCGTTTGAAAAACCTGAAAAATAACATCAGTAGATGGTGTGTGTTAGAAATAAGTAGAGACAACAAGTGATTTGTGGTACATATTTTATTATTATAAGATGCAAAATACACAACATTGAGGACAATAACATAACCTGGCTACTAGCTAAGGAGCAGCTGTCGGGAAGTTGACATGTCGGTGTGACAAGCAAGTCTATAAATGCCTACCAGGTGGGGTCGTGGTGTATAGTTCTTGGTCTTTTATACTTCTGATTTACCTCGTGGTCGTATCTGGTTATTTCCTTGAGATGTTGTAAGTCTGAATTGTCTATTGCCATGTTGTAGTTGTGTGATATTGTCAATATTGCGTTGTCAATAGTGTCCATTTTAAGGTCTCGGTGTAAGATTGTGTTTCTGACATATCTAGGTGCATCAGCAATCCTTCTAAGGGCTTTGCTTTGAAAAGATTGAAGTTGTTGTCTGTATGTTCTTCGGACTGCAGCCCAAGCCGGACAGGCATACAGTAGAACTGGTCTGATCATTGTTTTGTATAGAATTACTTTGTTCCTAAGTGACATTTTAGAGTTCTTCCCAATGAGGGGGTTTAGGCTTATACTTGCACCAGTCGCTTTTGCTATAGTCTGTTTAATGTGGTGTCTGAAATCTAGTCTGCTGTCTAGGTGTACTCCTAGGTATTTGGTGTGGTGTTCTCTCTTGATCTCTGTATCAAAGATCTCAAGATCGGTGTTGTATTCGGTTTGTGCGTTATGTCTGCGAAAGAGTACCGATACGCTTTTTTGTGCGTTAATTTTGATGCGCCAGTCCTCGCACCATGTTTCAACTATATTTAAAGCGGCTTGTAGCTTCCCAAAGGCTATGTCACCGTGCTTAGATTTAGCTAGTATTGCTGTGTCGTCGGCAAATTGTGCCGTGATACAGTTGTCGAATGTTGGGAAATCATTTATGTACAAGTTAAATAAGACTGGTCCTAGAATGCTACCTTGTGGTACTCCTGCGTTAATGGTTGTGAGTGTTGAGAGTGTGTTGTTTACTCTGACCTGAAAGGATCGCTCTGAAATGAAAGAGTTTACCATGTGCACCATTTCTTTGGGGATGTTTTGGTTAATTAGTTTTTTAATTAGGCCTTTGTGCCATAAACTATCGAAGGCTTTTTCTACATCTAAAAATACGGCTCCTATCATTTCTTTATTATTAAACGCTTCTCCTATTTTCTCTACTATCCTATGAACCTGATGCGTGGTTGAATGTCCCTTTTTGAATCCATATTGGTTAGTATTAATAACGTTGTTTGTTGCCAAAAAAGATTGTAGTCTGATATTTAAGACCTTTTCGAAGACTTTCGCCAAGCAGGGCAAAAGACTGATAGGCCTGTAGTTACTAGGTTGTAGGGAGCTTTTACCTGGTTTTTTAAAAAGGATTACGATTGCTTTTTTCCATTTACTGGGGAAGTATTTTAATCTGAGGCATGCATTGAAGATGTTGGTTATGTGTACTATTACCTTATGGGCAATGTTCTTGAGTGCTTTGTTAGAGATTAGGTCATATCCAGAGGCTTTTTTAGGATCTAGTTTTTTGATAATGTCAGTGAGTTCCTCTGGTGTGGTGTAACGAATAATGTTGTTTGGCTCGGTTGCTAGGTAGTTATCTACTTCGCTTATGGTGTCATCAACAAGTTCAGGGTTGATTGGTGTCTGATGTGGTGAAAATTGGCTGTGTAGACTGGAGGCGAGAACCTCTGCCATGTCTTGTTCTGTGTAAACTATAGAGTTCGGTCCTTGAAGAGGGCCTATGTTTTGCCGTTTGGTTTTAAGGGCTTTCGCCATTCGCCAAACTGAGTTGTTCTGTGTGGAGAGCCTCATAACTGTGTTTTCCCATAGAGTCTGTTTGTAGTCTTTTGTGAGGGAACTAACTTTCCTGCATGCCTCGTTCCACTTACGTTTTGCTTGCGGGTGTCTAGTTATTTTATAAACTTTTCTTAATCTATTTTTTTCCCGTATCTCGTCTTTAATCTCGTGGGGGAGTTTTAAGGTTTTGTCTAGTTTAATAGGTCTTGAAGAGCTGTCTATATCCCTTTTGAGTTTGGAGGTTAATTTGGAGGCGTGGTCTCGGCGTCTTTTCCGGCGAAGAAGGCCTGTAGCTTGGACAGAGGATTCTCCTGCTCTCGAAGACGCTTAATTAAGCATTTAATATCAGCGTCTCCAGAGAAAATCAAAGCTATCTCCTTGAATAGCTCTAGAACTGGGGCAGCATCATTAAGCTGCCGGGCAATAGATAGGGATTTTAACTGGTTTGGGCGAGGAATGAAAGCCAGTGAATAATTTTTAACATTACTGTTTTTATCATTACAAAGGGGATTAAAGTGGTGTGGGCATTTTTTAAATTTAACTGGCGGCTTTTTGTTGGAAGAGCGACTTGCTCTTTTTCCTTCAGGCGGCCGTCTTGATGGGTTTTTAGGGAACTTTGGTCATCGTCTGCTGCAGGCTGCATGGCCGGTCTGGAGGCAGTTGATGCAGTGGGACACAGCGGGTCTAGGCAAGGCGCAGTCTCTAGTGGCGTGTGCTTCCCCGCACTTCAGGCAACGTGCCGCCATATAGCAATGGGCACTGGTGTGCCCGAACCAATTGCACTGGACAGCACCACGTCTGTTCCTAAACGGCTCGATTTTAACGTCGAACCGAAATAGGGAGGTAATGGCCAAAATTTTGTTTGAGTTGGACTGACGTGGAGACTCAACCAGGAACATTCCCAGTGGCTTTTTGTTTACACGTTTAGATAACTGGGTGATTCTCGAGGAGGGAAACCCAAGAGATTCAAGTTCAGTTTTCAGACTACCGCACCCCGTTTCCGATGGTAGCCCCTTCACTACCACCTTGAAAGGGGTACGGCTCTCGAGAAAAAAACCGAAGTTTCTCTCCCGGAGATACGTCATGATAGAAAAGTAGGTCACCTCAGATTTAGGCAGAATTCTGAGATAATCACCACTCCTTTTGTAGGTGAATAAATCAGGGTGTCCGAGTTTTAAGTCGTTCAAAACTTCAGGACTCTCATCTGAATATCTGAGGCAAATAGGTAGGATGTCATGGGAATCAGGGGCAGAAAGCGCTGGATCAGTGACTTCCACAGCTGGCAAAGGGCTTCTTGACACCCCGTTTATGCCAGCCGTAGCGACACCTACCCCAGAGCAATCTGGCTCCGTCAAACCCTCATCCGCAAACATCTGCCGGAACTCCGCTCGTTGTTTAGAGAACTTAGGTAGTTTTGCCAATTTTCTCTGATAAGCCCCCGGACCATAGTCTTGGTCCGTGCCTGTAGGAGTTTCATTTGGGATCTGTCTCTGGGGTCTCGGAACCTTTGCCATTTGCGTCGGGCTCTATTTTTTCCTTGATGAGATTTTTAACGGCAATCGGGGTATAAATATCGTTAGTGCATTCAAGTTCTTTTGATGCCGATTTGTGGGTGTTAAGAATGGAATCAGTGAGTCTGTTAACGGCCTCATTGAGTTGGGATGAGGACTCTGGTGAATCGGAAATCGGAAATCGTAATTAACCTTACGGTGTGTCGACCGGAGGTCCTTACACCTTCATCGAATTAAGTCTAGTAAATAGAATAACTTTAGCGGGGTTTAAGTTTAACTAAGAAGTTACTAATTAATTGTTGGGGGTTGGGGGCCCTAAGGCTAAACGCGAGTTCGTTTGAAAAACCTGAAAAATAACATCAGTAGATGGTGTGTGTTAGAAATAAGTAGAGACAACAAGTGATTTGTGGTACATATTTTATTATTATAAGATGCAAAATACACAACATTGAGGACAATAACATAACCTGGCTACTAGCTAAGGAGCAGCTGTCGGGAAGTTGACATGTCGGTGTGACAAGCAAGTCTATAAATGCCTACCAGGTGGGGTCGTGGTGTATAGTTCTTGGTCTTTTATACTTCTGATTTACCTCGTGGTCGTATCTGGTTATTTCCTTGAGATGTTGTAAGTCTGAATTGTCTATTGCCATGTTGTAGTTGTGTGATATTGTCAATATTGCGTTGTCAATAGTGTCCATTTTAAGGTCTCGGTGTAAGATTGTGTTTCTGACATATCTAGGTGCATCAGCAATCCTTCTAAGGGCTTTGCTTTGAAAAGATTGAAGTTGTTGTCTGTATGTTCTTCGGACTGCAGCCCAAGCCGGACAGGCATACAGTAGAACTGGTCTGATCATTGTTTTGTATAGAATTACTTTGTTCCTAAGTGACATTTTAGAGTTCTTCCCAATGAGGGGGTTTAGGCTTATACTTGCACCAGTCGCTTTTGCTATAGTCTGTTTAATGTGGTGTCTGAAATCTAGTCTGCTGTCTAGGTGTACTCCTAGGTATTTGGTGTGGTGTTCTCTCTTGATCTCTGTATCAAAGATCTCAAGATCGGTGTTGTATTCGGTTTGTGCGTTATGTCTGCGAAAGAGTACCGATACGCTTTTTTGTGCGTTAATTTTGATGCGCCAGTCCTCGCACCATGTTTCAACTATATTTAAAGCGGCTTGTAGCTTCCCAAAGGCTATGTCACCGTGCTTAGATTTAGCTAGTATTGCTGTGTCGTCGGCAAATTGTGCCGTGATACAGTTGTCGAATGTTGGGAAATCATTTATGTACAAGTTAAATAAGACTGGTCCTAGAATGCTACCTTGTGGTACTCCTGCGTTAATGGTTGTGAGTGTTGAGAGTGTGTTGTTTACTCTGACCTGAAAGGATCGCTCTGAAATGAAAGAGTTTACCATGTGCACCATTTCTTTGGGGATGTTTTGGTTAATTAGTTTTTTAATTAGGCCTTTGTGCCATAAACTATCGAAGGCTTTTTCTACATCTAAAAATACGGCTCCTATCATTTCTTTATTATTAAACGCTTCTCCTATTTTCTCTACTATCCTATGAACCTGATGCGTGGTTGAATGTCCCTTTTTGAATCCATATTGGTTAGTATTAATAACGTTGTTTGTTGCCAAAAAAGATTGTAGTCTGATATTTAAGACCTTTTCGAAGACTTTCGCCAAGCAGGGCAAAAGACTGATAGGCCTGTAGTTACTAGGTTGTAGGGAGCTTTTACCTGGTTTTTTAAAAAGGATTACGATTGCTTTTTTCCATTTACTGGGGAAGTATTTTAATCTGAGGCATGCATTGAAGATGTTGGTTATGTGTACTATTACCTTATGGGCAATGTTCTTGAGTGCTTTGTTAGAGATTAGGTCATATCCAGAGGCTTTTTTAGGATCTAGTTTTTTGATAATGTCAGTGAGTTCCTCTGGTGTGGTGTAACGAATAATGTTGTTTGGCTCGGTTGCTAGGTAGTTATCTACTTCGCTTATGGTGTCATCAACAAGTTCAGGGTTGATTGGTGTCTGATGTGGTGAAAATTGGCTGTGTAGACTGGAGGCGAGAACCTCTGCCATGTCTTGTTCTGTGTAAACTATAGAGTTCGGTCCTTGAAGAGGGCCTATGTTTTGCCGTTTGGTTTTAAGGGCTTTCGCCATTCGCCAAACTGAGTTGTTCTGTGTGGAGAGCCTCATAACTGTGTTTTCCCATAGAGTCTGTTTGTAGTCTTTTGTGAGGGAACTAACTTTCCTGCATGCCTCGTTCCACTTACGTTTTGCTTGCGGGTGTCTAGTTATTTTATAAACTTTTCTTAATCTATTTTTTTCCCGTATCTCGTCTTTAATCTCGTGGGGGAGTTTTAAGGTTTTGTCTAGTTTAATAGGTCTTGAAGAGCTGTCTATATCCCTTTTGAGTTTGGAGGTTAAGTAATCTATTGCTTCGTCTATTTGAGTTTTTGATCTCATGGGGGGGTTTACGTTTACGTTTTCGTCTGACATGGTGTAGAACTTTTCCCAATCTGTTGTATATTTAAGTGCTTCCGGGGGTTGGGTGAGGCCATAGAATGTGAAAGTGACTGGGCTGTGATCTGATGATAAGCAGCTGTGTACTTTTAGTGTAGGGTTTGATGGTATGCCCTTAAGGAGCATTATGTCTAGTATGTCTGGTCTATGCGAGAGAGTGCCTGGAAAGTGTGTTGGTTCCTCTGGGGCGGCAATAGAGACGCCGTGGTCCAAGATGTATTTTCTAAGAGTGATTCCGTTTCTGTTGTTAGCTCGACAGCCCCAAATTGTGTTTTTGGCGTTTAAATCGCCAGCTAGAATTGTTGGGAGTCCGGTGTTTAACAGGGCTGTCAAGTCGTCTGCTCCGATTTTGGAGTTTGGTGGGTTGTAGACCGAAACAACAAGAATTTGTCCAAAGTTCTCGTTTTCCAGTACTACGGCACATGCCTCAATAGTGTTGAGTGTTGGTAAAATAAATTCAGTGCATTTAAAGCTGCTTTTTATGTATATGGCCACTCCTCCCCCTTTGTTAATTAGCCTATCTTTCCTAAACAGTTTATAATTTGCTATCTTTGCGTTGTCACTTGGACGAAGGTGAGTCTCGTTTACCATCATAATGTCTAGATTTTTTTCCATTATGAAGTCTTTTAGTTCCACTAGCTGTTTCCTAAGCCCGTTTAGATTTGCAAAACCTACTTCCGTGTAGAATGTGGGTGTAAAAGTGTGAGTTCCCCTGTGGTGTAATTTATTATTCATAATTTAACATACTGACTAACTCCTCAAAGGCGCTAAACCCAACTTCTAATTTGGCCATGATACCCTTTGCCGATTTAAATTTATTTGCGGTACTTTTTAAGATAGTAAGGATACCCTTTAGATTAAACGATTTCATGAAACTCTGAAATTGTTTAATATAATCGAAAATACTCTCTTCCTCTTCTTGGACCTGCTGTGTTGGCTGTTGTTGTGTCTGTTGAGTGGGCGCAGAAGGCGCTGGTGGAATGTTTATCTGGGTGGGTGCTGGTGGTGGCGCAACAGCGTTTGAATAGCTGACCCCGGGTCTCACGACTGAGGGGGCGGGGATTGCAGAAGGGGTGTGGCTATCATTGTGGGCGGAGCCTCTGGTGTGATGGTTGTGTTTGTTGTGATCGACGAATTCGTCGGTTTCAGTGTTTTTCTTGGGATACATGGGGCATCCTCGGAAATTTGCAGTATGAGGTCCTTCACAAAGGGCGCATTTGGGCGAATCAATGCGACCCTTGGTGTGACACTCAGCTGTAAGATGGGAACCCGCACATTTCACACAACGTACCGGGTTCCTACAGCCCGATTGGGCGTGGCCAAAACGCTGACATCGGTGGCACTGCGTAGGTTGTTTTGACTTTCTGTAGGTGTCCACGTGAACTTTTAGATTCATGAGTTCATCTACGTTGAAAATTCGTTTATTGTTTTGGGTGTTGTGTAGTTCCAAGAAGAATACGGGGAGGGGTACCTTGTAGCCGTCCTTCGTTTTAGAAAATTGGAAGACGGTTTTTATGCCAAAACCCTCAGCCATTAACTCTTCCTTAATACTATCGGCGCTAATGTCTGCTGGGACATTCCTCAAGATTGCTTTAAGCGTACGTTCTTCCTTCAACTTATAGGTATGATACGGAATGTTCTGTTCATCCAGAACATGCGTAGCAATCCTATACTCAATCGCGGTTGAGACCTTTAAGTTTAAGGTCTCGCCCGAGGCCTTACCGCTGAAGTTGCTTAAGCCAGCAGTCTTCAGGGTTTTGGCTAGTTCCTTCCAGTTTATCTTTGGATTTGTAATAACTATGGGGGGGATTTTGTTCGGGTTTGCCTTAGGGGCATCGGTGTAGGGTGTTTGATCGCTAGTATCCATGTTGTTTGTGGTGTCTTCGACCGCAATGGCGGCGAATTTGTTAGTAACCTCCAAGGGCACGGGGCTGACGCAATCCCGAGTCCGTTTGAAGGTTCTCTTAGGAGTAATGAACTCCTTTTCTCCCCTATATTCTGTTTCAGCAATTAGTTGCTGTTTCTCTAGGTTGTCTAGATGTGGTTGAAGCGCTAGGTGAGCTCCTCTCACCTGCAGCTCCTGCCACTCAGCCCATAAGTTAACTAATTCTGTTCCTTGATCTATGGTCTTATTTTGCATCCCAATTAGGTGGTTATACCTTTCACTTACTCTGATAACCTCTCGCTGTATGGAACAGTCGAGTAACTCCGTTGGTAGGCCTTCCACTGAAAAAGGTACCTGCGAGCTCCCACTGGGAGTCGCCGAACTTACATGGCCGTCTGGGCCTCCGCTGGGCTTTTCTCCGTCTGAAAAGATAATCTGCGTGCTCCCACTGGGGGCCGCTAAACTTACGTCTCCAATAGTCATCTCTGTGTCTGAAATAGAATTCATCGAACTCCCACCGGGAGCCGAGGTGCCTAACTTAACATTCCCTAACTTAACATTCCCTACCTCTGTAAAGGAATCAACCACTTCAGCCTGAGGGACCCTTAAAGAGGAATCCGAAGTGGTTGTGGAAGGAGGAGAGGACATGGCTTTTTACCAAGAGCCAAGCCTAGATAGAAAAATATACTACTGCCGGGCAAACAGAAAGCGTACCAAACCACCCTTCGGGGAATTGGTAGCTAATGGTAGTTTCGCCTAAGAAACGGGGAACCGCTCTGTAGAGTTACGCTACCATCGGAGACCTCGGACTTACGTTTGTTAAAAAGAATTAGATCTTACACCTTGATCTGCTACACGCTGCAACTTCTGCTTCTCGCTAGTTTAAATGCACCACCGATCGCTAATGATTAGCCTTGAAAAAGGCTGCAACCCAGTGTCATACAATAAACCAACTCGGGATCGCCGGCGGGAACACGACCGAGCGCGGGGCACTCGGGAGCTCGAACACGGGAACTGGACAGGAGCCTCTTGAAAACACGACCTCACTTCACGAGCGTCGGACTGGAACTGACTCTGGTGAAAATAATGCGGGGAAATATTTATATGAATTCGCTAACGAATCACTTTTCGAGATTTTGGCTCCGCCCACTCCCACCCGCTTTGGCAGTCACTCTTCTACCACTATTGATCTCATGCTCGTTCGAGCCTTTCCATTTCAAAGCAAACTCGAGTCTCTCTCGGACTTGAGCTCCGACCATAACCCGATTCTATGTAATTTCTGGTTAAACTTGAATGTTCCTATCATGGGACAAAAATTCCAGGAAATTCTGAAACAAATGAACACTGATGACTTCAGTGAAATTGAGACTCAAAATGAACTAGACGAAAAGGTAGACAAACTAACTGAGGGAATATTGGGAGCGCACAGAGGGGCATCTAAAGTTGTTGATTCTCAAAACAATACTTTCACGCCATTAATTCTTAAAAAAAAACTCATTGAAGAGAGGAATGACATGAGGAGACAGTTTTCGAGATCGAAGGGATAAATCTGAACTTAACTATATTCAAAAACAAATCAGAAAAATTTTTCAAAAACAAATCCAAAAAAAAAATTGGGAGGATTTTTTGATCTCAGTTGATCCACAGGATAATTCATTATTTCGGCTCACCAAATTTTAAAAAAAAGATAAAGCAAATATCCCTCTGATGAACAAATCCCCCCTGTGGAAATTACTGAAGTTAACACTTATATAAAAAAAAATAAAAATAAAAAAAAGCCCCTGGGAAGGAGGGAATATCTAATAAAATGACGAAAAATTTCTCAAATAACATTATTGTTATCATTACTCTCCTTTTAAATGCCATGCTCTCCTTGAAATATTTTCCCAAACAGTGGAAAATAGCGGTTATTTTACCAATTCATAAAAAACTGGGAAAAACCCCACCCAGCCTGTGTCCTACAGACCTGTTTCACTGTTACCACTTCTCAGCAAAATAGCTGAGGTGATAATCAGAAATAGACTGCTTAATTTCCTTGAACTCACAAAACAACTAATTCCGCAGCAATTCAGTTTTACTAAACGTCTCTCTACCACCCACCAACTCTTGCGGGTTACCGAATATATCTCTGAAGGATTTACGAATGACTTACACACTGGAGCAGTGTTTCTCGATGTCGAAAAAGCGTTCGACAGGGTTTGGACAAATGGTCTGATTATCAAACTCTTGAACCTTTATGTTCCCCAATACTTTATACCTCTAATCCATTCCTTCCTTAATAATAGATCCTTCATGGTACAGGTCAAAAATAGCAGATCTACTACCCGTAAAATACTTGCCGGAACCCCCCAAGGTTCCGTCCTTGGGCCGTCGTTATATATAATATACATGAACGACTTTTCAATGAACCCCAGAACCAAAATAACACTTTACGCCGATGATACGGCTGTACTCGCTAGACACTCTTCCGCGTTCTTTGTTGGGAAACTACTACAAAAGCACCTCTGGGAAATAGAGGACTGGCTTGTAAAATGGAAAATTAAAATTAACGTAGCCAAAAGTGCTGCTGTCATGTTCTCTAGCAAACTATACCAGTCAAAACCACTGAAACTCTTTCAATCTGATATCCCATGGCTTAGAGAAGCTAAGTACCTGGGTGTTGGTTTGGATAGAAAATTAACTTGGAGGCCCCATTTCATTCAAATTAAGAAAAAACTTAATAAGGTAAAATACGCTCTAATGCCTATCATAAATAGGAAAACTAAGCTCTCAATGAAAAACAGGCTAATTATTTTCAAATCCATATTGGGACCCATCATCACCTATGCAGCTCGAATCTGGGGTTTTGCCTGTAGTAATAGAATGAACGAATTCGCTGCATTACAACGTATCTTCCTGAGAATTTACGTTACTAAAGCCAGGTGGTACATTAGAGATGTTGACTTAGCTCATGCTCTAAATATTCCACCCTTGCCTGACTACATTGGTAAACTTGCGTTCAACTTCTTTCAATCGATGGATCACATCGATAACAGTGAATTAAATGAATTGGAAAGATATGACTACGGTGATAATATTAATATCCACAGTCCTAGAGCTTCCTTACTGCTTTATAAGGGGTAGTAAAACGGAAAACAGAAAACTTGAAAATCAAATAAAAATTATAAAAAACAAAATCAAATAAAAAGTATAAAATTTTATAAAATAAAAATTAAAATTAAAAAAATTCGAAAAACCAAATAAAAAGTCAAGACTTAGAAAAATTTCTTAATAATGGAATAAAAATGAAAAAAAAAAAAAAAAACTATTGGGTGAAAAAAATACTGAACTACTCTCTCATTGGTTACTCTCTCTCGTCACCTCTATAGTGCATGCCATGTAAAAACTAACCCACTCTCTCCTTGCAGCCATTAACTACCCTCGCCATGTTCGCGGACGATACTGCTATACTATCCACGGGCGTAAACCTAAACTACATCAGATACGACGTACAAAATCACATCTACCTTATTGAAAAGTGGCTTAATGCATGGAATATCTCAATCAACGTATCCAAACGCGTAGCCATTCTTTTTACAAGGAAGACTAACCTCCCACTTAAACTTAAAATGTTCAACACGGAACTTGAATGGGCAAACTCCACCACTTACCTCGGTGTCGTCTTAGATGCCAGGCTCACTTGGGGCCCACACTATGATCATGTCAGTAGAAAGTTCAGGAGAGGCTCTCTCAGACTAAAATCCATTCTGGGGAAAAAGTCCCCACTTAACATCTCCATGAAACTCCATTTTCCAACCCATTTTAAATGCTATATGCTATTAAAATAAAAAGTCATTTGCAAGACAAAGTCGAAGTTGTTAAAAAGCAAGAGCAATTTAATAAGAAGAAAACATAATATTTATATACATTTAACATTTCTACAATGATATGATATTAAAAAACACCACTAAATAACTTTTTTTTTTATAAATGTTGAGACACAGTATGGCTGTTTCCACATTGCTCCTGTAGAGGAAACAAGTTTTAAGCTTTCCATAAGTTACAATTAGAGTTCAGTGTTTGCGCGTCCTTGGAGAAGAAATTAACGAAAGCTTTGACTTTTTCAGCGATGTTTGGCTTTTCCCTGATGGAATTAGTCAACAGCTGAATACCTTGATTTACGCAAAACATGGATTTAAGTTCTTTCATGAGTTCCGAAAGCGGAAAGTAATCTTGTAATGCCTGAATTTGGGTGGGTCCATGAAGTACGGAAGCATAAGTAGTGATTTCAAAAAGTCCTTTACTTATTTAATTTTTAAGAATTTATGAAAAGGGTGTTATATTATTCCAATATTAAAAGATACGTTTTTTTTTATGGAAAATAGCTTTATAGCTATGCAGAATAAGACTACAAAGATCAGACTTAAAAATATGAATATTAAAGTAGAATTGTTAAGAATATGGATATTAAAGTAGAGTTGTTAAGAATATGAATAAGAATATTGTTAAGAATATGAATATTAAAATAGAATTGTTAAGAATATGAATAAGAATATTGTTAAGATTATGAATATTAAAGTAGAATTGTTAAGAATAAGAATATTAAAGAAGAATTGTTAAGAATAAGAATATGAATATTAAAGTAGAATTGTTAAGAATATGAATAAAAATATTGTTAAGAATATGAATAAGAATATTGTTAAGAATATGAATAAGAATATTGTTAAGAATATGAATAAGCATATTGTTAAGAATATGAATATTAAAATAGAATTGTTAAGAATATGAATAACAATATTGTTAAGAATATGAATAAGAATATTGTTAAGAATATGAATATTAAAGTAGAATTGTTAAGAATATGAATATAAAAGTAGAATTGTTGAGAATATGAATAAGAATATTATTAAGAATATGAATAAGAATATTATTAAGAATATGAATAAGAATATTATTAAGAATATGAATATCAAAGTAGAATTGTTAAGAATATGAATATCAAAGTAGAATTGTTAAGAATATGAATATCAAAGTAGAATTGTTAAGAATATGAATATGAATATTGTTAAGAATATGAATATTAATGTAGAATTGTTAAATTAAGTTGTCGAAATATTTTCCTAATTGCTTTTTTAAAAGTCTTTTAATCCACACTTTTTTAATTTAGAACTTTTTAAATTAAAAATCCTGTTATTGTCTCTAATTTTTTTTTTTTAAGAAGTTATTATTTCTATATTGAAAAAAAAAACGTTTTTAGGTTGTTGTTTTTTTAATCGAAAGCAGCTTTAAAGCTATGCAGAATAAGACTACATATATACATTGTCTATTCATTGCCGCTATTTAATCAATTTAAATTTAAAAATAATATTTAAAATTGAAGGTGGATTAGTGTTTTTAAAAAGGCGTATTAATTTAAAAACAAAGCAAAAAAATAATAATATATATATATATATATATATATATATATATATATATATATATATATATATATATATATATATATATATATATATATATATATATATATATATATATTCTTTCTATTCTTTCTTATATGGGGGTTCCCGGTCCTTATTTTAGTTTTAGCTAGGGGTCTGTGGCTAGTTAGGAACCGCTGCCCTACAGTATTTTTACATGTTGCAGGTACCTGGTGATGCTGGCCTGCTGGAACAAGGAATCTAAAAGGCGACCCACTTTCGTTTTGCTGCACGAGTATATAACCCGCATACGACAAGGGATTCTCGATGCAGAGCAGAAGAAGACCCCGTCGGAGAAAGTTCCTGCCCAACACACGGGGTACTACAACAGCAGGGAACTCTACCTCCGGATGGACGGCCTCGTCCTCAACAAGGACATCTTGAAAGAACATCACCATGCACAAAACGAGTACACTGATATGAGAATGCACAAAGAATCAATAGTTTGAGTACTTTTAATAGCGTATGTAGGTGCATTTAAAAAAAAACGAACCACCTCTCGTCATTTGGACATTATTCACCGTAGTACAAATCCAAATATGGGGAACAGATGTAGTATAGGACATTTGGCACGTTTTTTTTTGTTGGCGATTTGCGCTGCTAAATTATAGAATTTATTATGAAGTTTTATGCAACTTCTGTTAACTATTTTGTTGTATTCTGCCGCTTTCAATTGCCGTTAAAAATAGTTCCGATAACACACAAAAACGATTATGCAGCACGATGACGTCATAGGGTTGCCAGATTAAAAGTCGACACAAGAATCGAAAAAAAATACCAACAATGTTGCCATACTATAAATTTCTCGCCCCTATAAAACACGACAAAAACAACTCGCACGCCAAATATCCTATACTACATATGTACCAAATATGGTGCTGACTGACAATATGATACCAGATTCAAAACACTATTGATTGAGATAAGCATAAACAATAGGGATAAATTTTGCTTTGTTATTCGGGAAGCGACGCTAGATGTCGCTTTTTTCAACTTGTTCCTTTACATTTAAGGAGAGCGGAGTCTACAGTAATAGAAGGGTGTGCCGTCTCCAGCACTTTCTGACGGAGGGTGGTGCTCTGAACATTGGCCTTACCTTGCGGGTTTTCTGACCATTCTCATTGGCTGTCTATTTCGATGGAATCAGTTACTTATTTTTTCAGATTAATACGGTAGCCATTCTAAGGACTAATGATAATCTTAGAAAAGTCTTGGACGAAGGAAAAAGGCATGATCAACCAGAAATATTTTTTTTAATTTAACAAAATCCCGCAAAAAACCATAAAGTACTGTTAAAGTCTATCGCTCGTCACTCACATTAGACACACCCACAGATTACGGATGATCTACGTCAGTATGACGTCAAAAATGTCGAACCCCTCCCTTCGTCTGAAAGTGCTGGAGACGGCATACCTTACTATTATTATATGATCTCCACTCACCTTGCATTACGTCGCTGTTGTTATTGAATCATAATAGCATTGTACTGCGATCACTTCTGTAAAATGTGTTTATTGTTTTATTTCAGTCTTTCAATAAAAGATTTTTGAATATTATCTAATCATTGTTTAAAAAAATTAACGTATATTTTTAAACAAGTTTTGTTTAGACATAATAAAAACATAAATTTGCGATATAATAAGTTGTCCCGTTTAGAGGCATCTATAACTAAACTAATAAACGGAATTACACCGAATTTCATATTAGGGATATTGGAGGCACGAAGAGAATATTACCCGAAAAAAAAGTTCCAAAAGACACCGTTAGGAGGATTTTTGACGCCGTCCAATCCAAAAACAGGTAATATATATATATAAAAAATTACAATACACACACACACAAATTAATTTAGTGATTAAACTCAAAAAAAGTAATCTTTTATTCATTAAAATTAGGATCTCCAGAACCGCATAGACTATTTTCAATGTTCTAACTTTTCTTTGTGTTCAACAAATTGCATCCGATGTGCGTCCACACAAGCTAATTTAGTGATTAAACTCAAAGAAAGTAATCTTTTATACTGATCTCCAGAACCGCATTGACTATTTTTAATGTTCTAACTTTTCTTGTGTACATCAAGTTGCATCCGATGAGCGTCCACACAAACTAATTTAGTGATTAAACTCAAAGAAAGTAATCTTTTATTTACCAGAATTAGGATCTCCAGAACCACATTGACTATTTTCAATGTTCTAACTTTTCTTGTGTACATCAAATTGCATCCGATGTGCGTCCACACAAGCTAATTTAGTGATTAAACTCAATAAAAGTAATATTTTATACATCAGAATTAGGAATCTCCAGAGCCGCATAGACTATTTTCAATGTTCTAAGTTTTTTTATGCCCAACAAATTGCATCCGATGTGCGTCCACACAAGCTAATTTAGTGATTAAACTCAAAGAAAGTAATAATTTATACATCAGAATTAGGATCTCCAGAGCCGCATAGACTATTTTCAATGTTCTAAGTTTTTTTATGCACAACAAATTGCATCCGATGTGCGTCCAAACAAACTAATTTAGTGATTAAACTCAAAGAAATAAGCATGGCTTATTTTTTTTGAAGTTAATCACTAAATTAATTTGTGTGTTCATCGCACATTTTTTTTAACATATATTTTACAGCATGCACCAAAATAAGTGTTTTAAGAGTGTTATTTATAATACTATTTTAATAAAATTCAAATGATAAAAACAATATGAATTATTAATTAAAATTTTAATAAATTATAAAAAATATGTAAAAAATTTAGCATAATTCCAAAACGGCCCTTGTCCACTTTGGAAAACAAGCACATCACATTTTTAAATAATTTTTTTTTCGTATTACATTTTATTTCTACACCTGAAATTAAGCAGATTGTGTTTTTTTACCCAGAAAAAAATTCCCGTTGTTACTCATGCAAAATACCTTGGGTTAATGATTCAGCAAAACCTCAAATAGTCCAAACATCTTAAACACGTCACAAGAAAGGCATATGGCTAAACGAAATGCCTCAGGCCGATAATTGGGAGAAAATCCCAAATGAATCTTAGATTGAAAAAGCTACTTTATAAAGCAGCAAGCAAAGCACATTTAACACAAAAATATCAGAACAAGTCCTTCAGAGAAATTGTAGGGGCGATCTAATTGGTTTGGGCATCCGACCTATTACCCTAAAAAAAACAGCTGGTAAAAAAACCTTACAAGCAGAGTGAGAGAGAGATTTTATTTTGTTATGGAGTACCCGGGCCGAAGCCCCCACAACCTCCATCATGACTGCATATATAATATGCGTAGTTAACACATTAGGTTAAATGGACGTTACACTAGATAAACAAAATTCTCATCCATGCCATTCCGAACGAGGAACAGCGCAGGCGCGAAACAGAAACCTTACGCGCAGTCGTTTGGGGCTACTTTTCTCCTCCGAGCAGTCTGTTTTGGTACCGGTACTTTTTTTATTTATATACACGTAAAACAGTATAATATTTAGTTAATATTGGCATCACTACAACTTGAAAAGCGTGAGATTAAAAATAACAAACTTCGTAATAAAAATCTACAGCAATTTAAAACAACCATAAACTGAAATAACTGATGGAACTATAACAGACGATTGAAGCCGCTTTATCCTCATCGCCATACAATTATAGCGCTGTGGCGCCAAAATGCTTTTCCTCCACCAGCCCAAAGACCTCAGTAGTCGGATCCGGTGGGAGACGTAATCTATTGAGAAGTAGGTTGTTATTTTAAAAACATTCGCAGTATACGAATGAATTTTATTAATACACGAGATCCGCGATATCATTGCAGTATGAAGTTACTGTGATACTGTGATATGGATTTGACCAAAGTGACGGGCCGGAGGCCCCATACTTTTTCATCGGAATTGTGCCATAGGCTATGTCAAAATTATTTTGTCTGATTGAAACTGGTAGGCAGTTTAGATAATGGAGGAAGGGTTTGCCAGTCAAAACTGGCTGAGGCTAGTTTCCATGAAATGGAAGAGATTTGCATACTATTTTACTTTATTAATTTATTGTATATGGAGTATATGATTTAAAATATTGGTCGCTCGTTATATGAAGGACATAACGGCATCTGACATGTAAAATGCCGCAAAGGGTCTTATATTTATGTCTTCCTTGAGAATTTCATATTGGATGGAGCTTCTGAAATCTGAGTCGCGTGCTAAGTTATTTTTATAAAATTTAGTATTAATCTTAGCCATAAAAGTGGCCCAAGAATCAATTTTAAGATCCCTGTGGATTAGGGTGTCACGAACATAACGTTCCGCGTTAACCAACTCTCTTAGAATAGAGTTTTGGCAACGCTGGAGGGCGGTGGATTCAGTCTTGTTAAGGGGTAAAAAAGTATTTTATATATTTCTAATTTAAAAATAAATATTGGTAGTAATATTAAAACTGTTATATATCACCTTTAAAAAAAAAACTCATTTATATTGTATCTACGGTCCTATTTGCTACATATTTACAGGTCAGACTGTTTTACTTTAAAGATTGATATATTCTTTTCAAGAAAAACGTATAAAGTACTATTTTTAACCGACTGCCCAACGCGCCCACCAAAACTCCAAAATTAAACCGCCAGAAATTTTAAATTAAAAACGCCAACGCGCGCCAAGTCGAGAGGTTATCAATTCGATCGTTATATATATATATTTTTTCTTATTAAAAATCTAGTATTTTGACCAGATACCCTGATTTCTTTATTTTTTAAATTAATATAATGATGCCAGATTCAAAATCCTAGTCTAAAAAACGAAAAATAATTTTTGTAAAACTTTTACAGTGTTGCAGTGGATAACCTATTGACGCCAGATGTCGCTGTTTACAACCCATTCCATTAAATCGCTGTTCTTAATTAAGCATGATTGTATTTTACTACGATCACTTTTGTAAATATACTTTATCGTTTTGGTCCAAAGTTTCAAGAATAGATTGTTAAATGTTAGTTAATCATTCTTTTTTATTTTATTTTAACTATATTGTCAGTCCTTGTTAAGGTACATTTAAAAATGTTCCAGATAACTTAGAGAGTAGTGGAACATATCTTAAAACTGTAGGTGGAAGCGTTAAATACATAAGCCATATTTGTACAAATTTAAATTAAAATGCAATCTTGAATCGACATTAAAAACAGAGTTGCACGTAACGTTTTATACGTAAACAAGCCGAACCATGAGAGTCGATATCAGCGCCTCTAGCGGCCAACGAATTTTCCCGAACGCCAATGTTAACTCCCGTCATCTGACCCGCTTCGTAGTACTACCAATAACCAATCAAGGACGCTTTGATATAACCGAGTTTTTTTTTACGAATTCCAGAAATATAGTGATATTTATAAAAGTATTAAGACACCAGTTTTATTTTCTCAATATATATTTTTTAAATTTTCCAACTCACATTTTTTTACATTCAAAAATAGTGAATTAAAAAATGCCTCTCTTGAAAAGGAGAGGCAATACTAAAAAGAGAAGAAAGTGCGCCAAATTTGAAACTCCTGCAGATGTCTGAACGCCAAATGTGGCAGCGCTAAAACCACGTGATGTGGGTTTTTCTTTTTAATGTTGACACCGCGGCCTTAGGAGAGTCTGGTAATGAAGGCGCTCTCAATTTAACATTACAACTCTCTGATAAAAACCCCCTTTGTTTTTATTAACCAAACCAAGAATCGAAAAGCTACTTTAATCTCGACACTAGTTCGAGTATTATACTGTCGATAATATTTAGAAAAAAAAATCCATAGTTGTTCTGTAATACACAACACCCACTATACTCGGGGACAACATAAGTTGAACCTGTGAAGCGGAAGCTATGATATGTGTAAATATTCAACTGCTTTAGGATCAATTTAGGTTGTCCCCGACCATAACAGTGGTTGTTTGAGAGCGTAGATTTCTTCCTCTAAGGCAGGTTTACACGCTACGATAAATCATGACGATGTTATTGACAAATTTATTATTCTAATAAATCGAAAGAGTGAGTATTGTTTACACCCTACGATAAATCGTAACGATTTATTGGCAAATATTCGTTGTCGACCGCTAAATAAGCCTTTGCCATATCCCGGATTTTGCCGAATTGTTAACTTTTGGAAGTTATTTCTTATAAATAGTATGCAACGTATTATTTTTTTTTCACGACAATGTTTCTGTCTGCCGATGGATCAAACTCCTTGTATTTTTTAACGAGCTCTGTATAATCAAGGTCTTTTTTATTCCTGTCCGAGTATTCTTTGCTCTTAACGACCCACAAGCAGGTAAAACTCCGATAAAGTTCAATGACTTCACTCAAGAACTCTCGAGGAATTTGTTTAACTGCCATGAATGCATATTCGAATAAAAACAACAGTCAACCAAAGAACGAACTATTCGACACAACCTTTCTGATGCAGATGCAAACTGAGCCAAATCGTAGCGAGAAATGGCTGCCACTTGTTTACATGTTTCAACATGTCGTTACGATTCGCAGAAATTGATGCCGGCCGGCACCAACCATTCAATCCAATTCCAATTAATCGCTAGAATGTCCTGTTTACACCCAACGATAAATCGAAACAATTTGATAGTTACGATAAATTGCTAGCATTTATCGTACCGTGTAAACCTGCCTATACACTGCTGTTTTCACCTACGCAACATCGTGTTTTACTTAACTAACATCACATTTTATAAAAATGGTTCGTTGTGGCGATCTAGTGGTTGACGGGAAGAATACTATGACAAAAATCCCGAATATTGCACAGATTTATTAAGATTGTTGCTAAAATTTAATAATAAAGGCACTGTTTCAAAAAAGGCTTTCATTTGCAATAGTAGTTTTAGTATAACCAATGTATTAGCAGCGCAGCTGCGGCAAAGATACTATAATAACCCTACGGCTTAAAGATGGTAAACTCCCCATAGACGTAATGTAAGCCAATTGATGACTCCCCCCCGCATACTTGAAGTCACATGACGTCATAACAGGGTTGTACGTTGGCATGCTTATCGCTTTTTACAGATTCTACTTGGCGATTTAATTCACGGACACGCGGATATGCAGGAAAAGTACCCTTCAGGCACAATTATTAGGTAACGAAAGGAATTAGATTTCAAATAAAATTTATGAAAACAAATTTAAAGAACTTTTCATGTTCTTTAAAAAAAATTCATAAATTTTATTTGAAATCTAATTTCTTTCGTTACCAAATTTAATTTACAAAATTAATGCAGGCATAAAATTGCAGAAAGAAATAAAAAAATGTACTTTTAATTATTTTTAGCATACTATTTTAATGATAGGAATTTAATAAAATAAATATTTTCAGTACATTTTCTAAAAACATATGTTTTTAAAAAAATATTAAAAATATAATTTTCTATTTTTCGCTTCATCGGACTTTCAATAATTTAAATATATATATAGAACTATACTTATACATGGCTAATGAAATATTACAAATTTCCAATCAACTTTAATTTATAACCAAATAATTGGTCATTTTGTACATACATTTGTAATCTTTAAATATTTTTTTTAATTAATTGAAACTTTCTTTTACTATCTGATTAAAAGGCATTAAAAATTTTCAGTTCTAGCTCTATGAAAAATAAATAGTTAATCTTATATTCTCATATTTTAAACATTTTGGTAAAAATTACGTTTTATTTCTCCGTCCAATATTTCTCCAAGTTCTTTTAATTTGTAGCATTTCTATTAAGAATATTTAATTTATATTTATTAATATTTAGTTTGCATAAAATTAAGTTTGGGTATTTTTTCTAACATTCTTATTAGCGGGGTCTTTACTTTATGTGAGTGGAACAAAATTACAAGGCAAAACAATTCGGATCATATTTAGAGAACAAACAAACAATAATGGTTCGTATCTGAAAAGATTTATTTAAAAAATGCATTTAAACAGAGAAAACTATAAATTCAAATTTTATCGGAGAATAATTATGAATGTAAAAACGCGAATAAATAATTTTAGATAAATATTTATGACATATAACACTCATACAAACCTCTTCAAATTGTTTTTTATTCGCATCGTAGAAAAGTATAAAGAAATTGGTTTTACTTTAGAATAATAATATATTACTTTAGAATGTGACATTTGTTTATAAACTATAGCAATGCATCTCCTTTAAAGAACTCTAGAATATTTGAAGTTCGTGCATGCAAAACAAACATGTCAAAAAATTATATAAGCATTTAATTTTATTAAAAAAATATTTATCCATTTTTGCATTTTTTTTTCAAAAATATTCCTTTTATTTTTAGAACTTGAAAATCCAAAGCTCCATTGAAATAAATGTATGCACCATTTTTTTTTTTTTTTTTTTTTTCGATTGGACTTGCATGTTTATTTATGCGTGCACGATATTCATTTGAAATGTTAATGATGGTAACTTTTATAAAATACCGATTTCAAATTTAATTTCACAATGAAATCTTTTAAGCTTGTGCTGATAAAATGCCATCAATATAGACCAATGAGAAGTTTTTATGCACAAATTCATCATGTGTGAAAGTGTGACTATAAATAAGGTTTCATTCAAACCAATGCTGTTAACATTATTTAAATACATTTTAAGTACTTAGTATTTTAAATATTTTAAGATATTTGGCGACATCATAATAAATTATAAATAATTATAATAATAACTTTATTTACATTCTTCAATTAAGATATTATTTCTTACAATTAGTTTCTTTAAGTACCTTATTTTGTTAGTACAAGTGATACAAGTAAATAACAAGTAGTTTTTATGACCATCGATATTACTAAAACAATTATTTCTTAAAAAAATCTATGAAATATTCATAACATTATCGAAATATGTAGAAAACTTTCCAAAATTCTGATTTCATGATTCATCGTCTGTCATTACCATTTAAAAAATTGTATATTAGTTTCTTTACGTTCAACAACTTCTGACAATATTTGTCCCTCGAAAGTTTTTGATAGTTGGTCAACGTCGCACTAGAAGTGCACAGTTCAATAGTTCAGTTGGCAATAGTTCAGGGCTATCTCAAAGAAGAGACCACGGAACACTGTTCAGTATATTTTTACCTGGATTACATGACGAGGACAATACTTGAGTTGGTATCTGATGCAATCTGAATAAGCGTCAGAGCATTTTACCACGATTAGATTTAACGTGCACCATTTCCATATACACGCCGATGGAAATTGAATATAATTTCAGACGACATTCGTAATTTAGTATCGAATCTAGCAATCCTCCGATCACGAGTTCACTGCATCTGAATTTTTATCAAGTAATCATTCCGATTCGAACTCACAGTCCTCTGATTGCTAGCCGGATGCTGTACCTCGAAGTCACTGGCCTCTCACAGCAGTTTTTGAAGAATAAACTGAAAAAGACACATAAGTCAGTAAAAATATTATTATATGAAAGAGGAGACAAATCGAACACTAAGATTTTTTGTGAAAAAAGAAAGAAATACTTATACTCAACAAGAATACTTATACTCAATAAAAATTTAATAATTGTATACTTGTATGCCCATGTGGTTCAAGGATTAAAAGTTTCAGATTTGATCGAATTCAAGCTAATTGCTCATATAGGCAAATTAAGATAAGCTGAAAGGTTTATTTTTATGTTAAAAACTAATAAAATAAGGCAATACTTTATTTCAGTTAAAAAAGATGTTTTGATCAATTTTATGAATGTGCGGTCCAGTTACCTATATTATTTTTTTTTTAGATGTTTGTAAAATTTTGGCTCTTTAGGCATTTATTTAAAGTTTTTGTTATACCATTTTCCCAAAATATAGATTGCTATTATTCGTAAATCATCGAAACTAGTTTAAATCTTGCACATCAATCAAACAAATATAAAAATGTGCCTGGATTTTAAAACGTTGACAAACGATCTCCACTTATGAAAATTGGTTTTCTGCTCAATTCCCTTATATAACTGTACTTTCTGTTGACATATATATATAAAAAACTATAAAGTGCTTCCAAGTCCAGTATTTATATTACTCGAATCCCGATCAATGGAACGCACAATAAAGTCGCGTAGTTTCATTTGAGACAAAGATTTTGTATAAAATAACATTCAAAAGTATATGCAAGCTTTAAATTGACTATGTTAATAATAAATTGCTTGCCACTTACCTTAAATATTGAGAATTATCCTTATTTGATCCGATATTTATTGCATATAATGAAATCAGATCGACATATTTACAGTCAACAACAGCACGGAATAACAAACCATCCTTGGCGCTCGAAGCATTTCAAAGCAGGCGCCAAAAAATAATGCGCTTTCTGCGCATGCCAAAACTTCAGGTCAAGCACCTGTTAGGAAACTTCACTGCAGTGTTTTGTGACTTCAACTTAGTGAGAGGGCGCCACAATAGCATTGCCGAAGTTGACCCAAAGATACTATAATAACCCTACGGCTTAAAGATGGTAAACTCCCCATAGACGTAATGTAAGCCGATTGATGACTCCCCCCCCCCCCCCCCCCCGCATACTTGAAGTCACATGACGTCATAACAGGGTTGCACGTTGGCGTGTTTATCCCTTTTTTAGATTCTACTTGGCGATTTAATTCACGGTCTCGCGGAGATGCAGGAAAAGTACCCTTCAGGCACAATTATTAGGTAACGAAAGTCGAATTAGATTTCAAATAAAATTTATGAAAAAAATTTTAAGATTTTTTCATGTTCTTTAAAAAAAATTCATAAATTTTATTTGAAATCTAATTTCTTTCGTTACCAAATTTATTTTACAAAATTAATGCAGGCATAAAATTGCAGAAAGAAATAACAAAATGTATTTTTAATTATTTTTAGCATACTATTTAACGATAGAAATTTAATATAACAAATATGTTCAGTACATTTTCTAAAAACATATGCTTTTAGAAAAATATTAAAAATATAATTTTCTATTTTTCGCTTCATCGGACTTTCTTTCAATAATTTAAATATATATATATATAGAACTTTATACATGGCTGATGAAATATTACAAATTTTCAATCAACTTTAATTTATAACCAAATAATTGGTCATTTTGTACATATATTTGTTATCTTTAATTTTTTTTTTTTAATTAATTGAAACTTTCTTTTACTATCTGATTAAAAGGCATTAAAAATTTTCAGTTCTAACTCTATGAAAAAAAAATAATAGTTAATCTTATATTCTCATATCTTTAACGTTTTGGTAAAAATTACGTTTTATTTCTCCGTCCAATATTTCTCCAGGTTTTTTTAATTTGTAGCATTTCTATTAAGAATATTTAATTTATATTTATTAATATTTAGTTTGCATAAAATTAAGTTTGGGTATTTTTTCTAACATTCTTATTAGCGGGGTCTTTACTTTATGTGAGTGAAACAAAAATTACAAGACAAAACAATTCTGATCATATTTAGAGAACAAACAAACAATAATGGTTCGTATCTGAAAAGATTTATTTAAAAAATGTATTTAAACAGAGAAAACTATAAATTCAAATTTTATCGGAGAATAATTATGTATAATTATGAATGTAAAAACACGAACAAATAATTTTAGATAAATATTTGACATATAACACTCATACAAACCACTTCAAATTGTTTTTTATTCTCATCGTAGAAAAGTATAAAGAAATTGATTTTACTTTAGAATGCACTGTGACATTTGTTTATAAACTATAGCAATGCCTCTCCATTAAAGAAATCTAGAATATTTGAAGTTCGTGCATGCAAAACAAACATGTCAAAAAATTATATAAGCATTTAATTTTATTAAAAAAATATGTATCCATTTTTGCATTTTTTTTCAAAAATATTCCTTTTATTTTTAGAACTTGAAAATCCAAAGCTCCATTGAAATAAATGTATGCACCATTTTTTTTTCTGCGATTGGACTTGCATGTTTATTTATGCATGCACGATATTCATTTGAAATGTTAATGATGGTAACTTTTATAAAATACCGATTTCAAATTTAATTTCACAATGAAATCTTTTAAGCTTGTGCTGATAAAATGCCATCAATATAGGCCAATGAAGTTTTTATGCACAAAATCATCAAGTTGGAAAGTGTGAATATAAATAAGGTTTCATTCAAACCAATGCTGTTAACATTATTTAAATACATTTTAAGTACTTAGTATTTTAAATATTTTAAGATATTTGGTGACATCATAATAAATTATAAATAATTATAATAATAACTTCATTTACATTCTTCAATTAAGATATTATTTCTTACAATTAGTTTCTTTAAGTACCTTATTTTGTTAGTACAAGTGATATAAGTAAATAGCAAGTAGTTTTTATGACCATCGATATTACTAAAACAATTATTTCTTAAAAAAATCTATGAAATATTCATAACATTATCGAAATACGTAGAAAACTTTCCAAAATTCTGATTTCAAGATTGATCGTCTGTCATTACCATTTAAAAAATTGTATATTAGTTTCTTTACATTCAACAACTTCTGACAATATTTGTCCCTCGGCAGTTTTTGATAGTTGGTCAACGTCGCACTAGAAGTGCACAGTTCAATAGTTCAGTTGGCAATAGTTCAGGGTTATCTCAAAGAAGAGACCGCGGAACACTGTTCAGTATATTTTTACCTGGATTACATGACGAGGACAATATCTGAGTTGGTATCTAATGCAATCTGAATAAGCGTCAGAGCATTGGACCACGATTAGATTTAACGTGCACCATTTCCATATACACGCCGATGGAAATTGAATATCATTTCAGACGACTTTCGTAATTTAGTATCGAATCTAGCAATCCTCCGATCACGAGTTCACTGCGTCTGAACTTTTATCAAGTTATCATTCCGATTCGAACTCACAGTCCTCTGATTGCTAGCCGTATGCTGTACCTCGAAGTCACCGGCCTCTCACAGCAGTTTTTGAAGAGTAAACTGAAAAAAAAACATAAGTCAGTAAAAATGTTATTATATGAAAGAGGAAACAAATCGAACACTAAGAATTTTTGTGAAAAAAGAAAGAAATACTTATACTAAACAAGAATACTTATACACAATAAAAATTTAATAATTGTATACTTGTATGCCCCATGTGGTTCAAGAATTAAAAGTTTCAGATTTGATCGAATTCAAGCTAATTGCTCATATAAGAAAATTAAGATAAGCTGAAAGGTTTATTTTTATGTTAAAAACTAATAAAATAAGGCAATACTTTATTTCAGTTAAAAAAGATGTTTTGATCAATTTTATGAATGTGCGGTCGAGTTACCTATAATATATTTTTTTTTTAGATATTTGTAAAATTTTGGCTCTTTAGGCATTTATTTAAAGTTTTTGTTATACCATTTTCCTAAAATATAGATTGCTATTATTCGTAAATCATTGAAACTAGTTTAAAACTTGCACATCAATCAAACAAATATAAAAATTTGCCTGGATTTTAAAACGTTGACAAACGATCTCCACTTATGAAAATTGGTTTACTGCTCAATTCCCTTATATAACTGTTCTTTCTGTTGACATATATATATAAAAAACTCCAAAGTGCTTCCAAGTCCAGTATTTATACTACTCGAATCCCGATCAATAGAACGCACAATAAAGTCGCGTAGTTTCATTTGAGACTAAGATTTTGTATAAAATAACATTCAAAAGTATATGCAAGCTTTAAAATGACTATGTTAATAATAAATTGCTTGCCACTTACCTTAAATATTGAGAATTATCCTTATTTGATCCGATATTTATTGCATATAATGAAATCAGATCGACATATTTACAGTCAACAACAGCACGGAATAACAAACCATCCTTGGCGCTCGAAGCATTTCAAAGCAGGCGCCAAAAAATAATGCGCTTTCTGCGCATGTCAAAACTTCAGGTCAAGCGCCTGTTAGGAAACTTCACTGCAGTGTTTTGTGACTACAACTTAGTGAGAGGGCGCCACAGTAGCATTGCCGAAGTTGACCTTCTTGTAGTTACAAGTTCTTTGGTTGACCTTCTTGTAGTTACAAGTTCTTTGGCTGCGGCTGACCCGCCCATTGATTAGGGCATACAGCGCGATGATGGCCGGGGATAATTATGTGTCGCCACGACGGCAACCCTGCTCAGTTTCAATTAATATTTTATTCTGACTTAAGTTTTATTTCTGTTTTTAGTTTGACTGGAAGATCCGTCTCTCTCTCGTTTATGCAGGTTAACGAAGTGCGTCAACTAAATGACATTACTCCGATATCAATGTGGAACATGAGAATAAAAGTCACAGCAGTGAATGATGCATGATCTAAGAATGTTAAGCACATTAGTTTAAACGAAGAAAAGTACACAGCACCATGTCCGGATCTGAAGGGGCGGAGCCTATTCAGCCTTGGCATCTGATTGGTCAGGCGTAAGGTCGTCCTTTGGGATATTAGCAAAAAACTCGAAGAGAATTTGCAGTTTGTCGATCGGCTCAGTCTTCGTACGGATGGAGAGAATTAGTTCCTTAATTCCTTGATTTCCGGAGAAGATTGGCGAAAGTTCCTTAAAAAGTTCCATGAGAAGGGCGATGTCGCCCATAGAATTCACAACACTTGCATCAGTGGGTTGGTTGGGTTTATAACAAACAAAAGGAGAAGTTTTCTTCTTACCAATTCTTGGAATCACTTGTTTCCTTTTTTTGGAAGGCAAAACCTTTTCCTGTTTTTGAGCTTTCGGGAATACTGGACATTTTCGGTTAGAGGCAATGTGCCCAAAACCACCACAGTTAATGCACTTGGGATTTTCCATTCTTCCAATTTCACATTCCCTGGTTTGATGGTCTGAACAACCACATTTCAGGCATCTTACTTGCATGAAACAATTTTCGGCTTTATGAAAGAAGTGGTTACAGTTATAACATTGGATTGGCCCTCTTCTGCTTTTGAAGGGTACAATTCTAATGTTGAGTTGCATCAGCTCTTTGACTTTAAGGATTTTGTTGCAGCCAGGGCTTTTTGGCATTTCAATCACAAAAATCGGTCTATGCAAATTTGCACGCCTTTTGAGCTGGTAAATTTTATCAATTTGGAAACCCAATTGGGTAAGTTCTTCACGCAGACGATCACAGTCAATAAATTGTGGGAGTCCTTTGAGAACCACTTTGAAGGGAATTTTGTCTGCTGAAGGTGAGACATAAAAATCATGCTTTTCAGATTGGAGGTATGACATAATGGCAAAAAGAGTACTCTCGCATGTAGGTGAGATTTTGACAGTTTTGCCTTGTAATAAAGATTTAAATGACTCACCGAATTTGGTTTTCAGACTTTTCAGAATCATCTCAAACTCGGTGGTAACAGTCAAGAAAATAGATCCCGGATTTGGGGAATTTGAAGTGGCAGGTGTGTTTTCACAAATAGGGTCCAAAGGGTCTTCTTCCATTTTCTCAGCATCATTAGCAATGAGTTGAATGGGAACAGTAGACACTTGGTGTTTAGTAGAATTTTGATGTTCAACAGAGTCCAAGGAAATCGAAAGCGAAACCTCAGGATGAGTCACCACCGGAGCTGGCGTAGGGATACATTCATCTCTATCAATGCCGACTTCGACGCAACATTCCTTTGATTCCCGACCACCGGTCGGTTTTACCTTCTTTTTCTTTTTCCTCTTACTTGGAACAGAAGATGTGACAGTTTTATTAGTAGAGATGACAGGAACGGGAGTCCGCGCGATGAGGGTGTACTTTTCCACTCTTTCGGCGTTCACACATCCAAGTATCTCTTTCATGTTAAATTGTGAAGCATACTGACTTTGTTCTGAGAGATACATAGCAATGTTGAGCATATCATTCTCCAGTTTAATAGTTGCCTGTGGAGATAAGTCAAACTGATACATCAATTTTGATGTTAGAGAAACGAATTCCTTGAATAGCGGATCATCATCCGTTTTCGACTCTTTAATGAGCGGGAACTTTGGTCCCATTTGCTCAGTCATCCATGAAAGCATTTGCAAATTAAAACTCATGATTAGTTTTGAAATATTACATCAAATGGCGGAGCAGTTCGACTACATGACCGTCGTGGGCTCGCGCCGCAATCAGAATGTGGAAGATCCGTTTCACGCAACGTTCATTTAGCTTTATTTATTAAATACAAGTTTTGCTTTTTTTTCATAATTTAAATATTACATTCACATTGCTATTTTACACGTTTCCAATTGACATACGAACGCCGCAACGGCGGCGGCAATCCCAACAAGGAGAGACGATTTGGAAACGAGCATCGTGACAAAATCTGCAATGAGAGTTCAACATAAAAACACATTAATACACAATATAGATTAATTTTTTAACATATATACAATTCATATCCAAGAATTATTGGATATAACTAAGTGGTGAAGAGAATTCAAGCTAGGATAATCGAACTCATCTTCAAATGTAAACTAAAGAATAAGGTGGAAGACCTAGTTCCACTCTGGCCGGGGGATCACCATCCCTTTCAGTAGCCGACCCATTATCTCGGCTACTCCTCGTAGCGAGTCGGCCCTGTTGAGGATTGTTACTAAATTATCTTCTGCTTTGAAATATTTTATTCTAATGTCATTATGTTGATTACACTTAAGTAAGACGTGTGATCTAGTTCCGATCTCCCCACACCCACACTTTTTCTCTTTGCCGAAAAACCTGAACTGGTATGCGGGGAAAGCCCCGTGTCCAGTTAGGGCTTGCGTAATATAAAAGTTTTCAAAGTTAACATATTTTACTTTGCTTACTTTCGGATTAATCCTGAATAGTGGTCTACCCTTGGTTGAATTGCTCCAACGTGTTTGCCATTTGTTCAATTCCTCTTTTTTCGATAGATTTTTAAGTTGTATTTTAGACCATTTAGTTGTAATATCAACACTATCTTTTTGAGTTGCTGATTTTGCTGTTTCATCGGCTTCCTCGTTACCCCAGGAGCCGATGTGTGCTTTGGTCCGATATATTTTAACAATTTGATTATCATTTAATTCATACAGCAGATTCCTGATTTGGTTTACGGTTTTATCGGTCGTTGAGTAGCTGCATATCATTTGAAGAGAAGACATTGAGTCGGAAATTATATTTATTTTCGATTCTTTACTATAGTGCTGTTTAATTGTAATTAATGTTTTCATAATGGCGGCCAGTTCTGCCATGAAGACAGTAGAACTATCCGTCAACCTATATTGCTCTCTATCAATTATTCTGTTATTTTTAGTTATGACTAAACCACAGCCGACTCTACCGTTCATTTTAGAGCCGTCTGTATAGATGTTAAGTGAAGATTGATTCAGTTTATTTTTTTCCCATTTTTCCCAGTTTAATTTGATTCTTTCCCACGGTACAGTTATGATTCTAACGTCCCTATGAATTTCATTATTTAGAATTGTTCCTCCGTTATACTTAAAATTGGCTTTTCCCTCAATCGAATCGTAAATGTGTTTTGACTCTTTAATTTTAATATCGAGAGGCACCATTCCTGTGAGCACAGACAGGGCGACGTCGGACACAGTTTTGTATGCTTTGGCAATCGGGATCAAGGCCAACCTTTGAATCTGTATCAATTTTTGATTGATTCTGACCTGATCCCGATACCATGATTCATGCCCGTACATTATCATCCGTTCAATGGCCTTTAGGTACATTTCTCGCATAATGTCTGTCCTCAATCCCCAAGTTGCCCTCGATATTCTTATTAGTTTATATTGTAATTTACTGATTTTTTCTTTTACAACGTTTAGATGGTTTACCCATTGCAACTTGTCAACGAAATGTATGCCTAAGTATTTAAGAAGTTTGGTATGTCCTAGGGTTTCGTTCCCCATTCTGATCGAGGGCGATCTGCTAAAGGTTTTTCCATAAGTTATAATTATGTATTTACTCTTTGAGTGATGAAAGGAGAGTTTCTTTTCCAAGGCCCAAATACGTATTTTGTTTAGTGCCATTTTAGCCTGCGACTCAAAACGATATGCCGCGGTGTTAGTCATCATCACCAGCATATCGTCTGCAAATGCCTGCATTTCTACACCCTCGCCCAATGGTAACTCAAAGACATCATTCATGAAGATGTTCCAGAGGATCGGCCCTAGACTCGAACCCTGCGGCACTCCCATTCCGTAACTCTCTGATATATCATTTATAGTGATATATCTATCGTGGAGGAAGTCATTGATTATATTGATAAGATATCCCGGGATGTTAGCTCTAACTATTGTGTTGTGTAAAATAGTCCAGTCAACACTATTGAACGCGTTTACTATATCTAGTGAAATCAGACATGTAGGAGTCTTATCGTTTTTATTTCTCTTGACCTTTTCTATTATACTATTAAGTGCTCCCGTAGTTGACCTAAACTTTCTAAATCCATATTGGTTGTGGTTTAATTTTTGATGTTTTTCTAGATGCTGAGTTAGTCGTGCCGTTAGGGCCTTGTCCAGGACCTTTCCCCATATGGAAAGCAGGCAAATAGGTCTGAATGCCGATGGATGTTCCGGGTTTTTTCCCTCTTTTGGTATAAGGACAAGTCTCGCAACCTTCCAAGGGGTTGGGAACCTGCCCTTTTCCAAGCATTTATTTAGTACATTCATGAACCATTTTTTTTTGCTTATGAAATAGTTCTCTGACTATTCCCATAGTGATCTCATCCGGCCCCGACGCTTTATCGTCAGGCATGTGTTTAATGATATAGTCTATTTCGTTAATTTTAAATTTACTAAATGGCTGAATAGTTTCTAAGTCGAGGATCTCATTGGTTCCCTTTGGAAAATGGTATCCAATGATTTCCTCTAGAGTTTCTTTTGTCGAGTTTGTAAATGTACCATTGGGTCTCTTAATTTGTTGAATGGCTTTGGGTCTAGATTTTTTATCTCTAATTACTTTATACTGTATCCCAAAAGCATCGTTTTTAAGTATTGAGTTAATATAATTCTTAAAATATTCTCTTTTAGCCAAGATTATTTGCTTTTTATAGATAGAGTCGTTTAGTTTGTATTCTCTTCTATATTTTAATTTAAGTGTATTGTCTTTTTCCTTTTGAAACCTTCTCCGTAGGGATTGAGTTTTGCTACGTTGGGCTCTTAATTTGTCATTCCACCAGTTAGCGTTCCTTTTCATGGGGTTGTTTGACTTCCTAATGCTATTACGGGCCACTGCGTAAATTTTCTCAGTTATATTGTTAATATAATTGTCTAAGTCTTCCGTTATTCTGTTTTCATTAATGATTTTATCAACTTTTTTATTGAATTTAACCCAATTGATTTTGTTATCTCTTATTTTTACTTTGTTAGTTTTATCTGTAATTTGTTCAACTTCTAGTGTTGTCTCAATTATGTTATGATCGCTAGCTGTTATTGTGTCGCGAAACAAACTTTTGGGGTTCCAGCCCGCAGTCCCCTTATCACGTCAATCCAACTTTTCCCTTTAGTGGAACAGTAAGTGGGAATTGAATATGGGTCGTTTAAAATGTTAAGTTGATGTCTATTAATCAATGCTAACAGTTCTGTACCCCTGTCATCCTGGGGACTTTGGCCCCAACACTTGGACTTAGCGTTAAAATCTGACATGACAATCCAATTATCACTATTGTATGCTATTAAAAGGCTATCGAGTGTTTGTAGGTACCCGGAGATGCTCTCTGACGGTGGGCAGTACAGCGAACATAAATTAATTATTTGGTCATTCCAGTTTATCTGGATAAGGACGATTTTACTGTTCATAAATAGTATTATTGGGGATAAGTTTCTATTATTTACAATGAAGCCTGCTTTGGCTTGTTCCCTGTCGGTGATAATCATTGAGTTAATCGGGATATATGCAACCTCGTTTTTATATAGGTACGGCTCATTAATTGATACGATGTCATATGCCTCCGACGAGATATCCGCTCCCAGTTGTATATTTGCAGCCCTGGTGTTACCTAAATTTAAGTGTGCTATTTTTAAAGTGTTAAGTTTTGTGTTAAGCATAATTAATCTTCCTTCTTACTTTGTTTAATTCTATTGTGTACATTGGGCAATTCTTATCGAAGTTAGTGTGATTTGTTTTGTGTTTTGACTTGTTATAATAGTTGTTCAAATGGCAATTGTTGCAAAAATGGAGTCGATTACATTGCTCCCCTTTGCTAGAGTCGGTGTGTACCTCGTCGGCGCATACTCCGCATTTGGTATCACTTCGACACCATTTTGCAATGTGTCCGTATTTCCCACAATTAAAACATATTTTAGGTTTGATGAATTCTCTAACACCGTAAGTGCACCAATCCAATTTGACCTTTCCCTTTCTCATTATATCCCTAAAGCTCTCTGGTTTGACCTCTATGACCCAATTTACACTGCCCTCGCCTCTGCCGTTCATTTTATTTCTTATGGTAAGATCGCCCTCTGTAAATTCCTCATTTTGTTCTGTTAATTTCTCTATTATTGCTTCCTTAGCTATGTCCTTGTCAACCCCATAAACTATCAAAGTCGGGTTCCATTTTTCAATACGTTTTATTTCGTAGTTAGAATTAAGGTTTACGTTATTTTGTATTTCATTAATTAGTTTTATTCTGTCTTCCTCTGATTCTGTCTCTACTACTATATCCCCATTTTTGGTGTTTTCACTTGTTTTACTTTGATTTTGGTTTTATTTAAATCAATAGAGTTTTGTATATTTATCTTAGTTTGTTTAGAGTCAGAATTATCAGTAGGTGTGATGCTCAGCGAGCTGATTTTATTGTCACCTTCCCCTTGAATTGTGTTTAAAGGATTTATATTAGACCGTAATGCCTGGGCATAAGTGGGTTGTTTTTGTGTTTGTTGTGTTTGTTGTTGAGAGAGTTTACCCCTATAATAGGCTATTGTATTCTGCTGATCAATTATAATCTTCAAGAATGTAGCAATGCCTATTCTTATTTCGCCGTTGTGAGATGTGTTAGGTATGTATTCGATTAGTTTTGAAGTCATAACTGTTTGGAGTTCAATAGCTGTGGATATAAATTCATTGGTTTCTTCTGTCATTGTAATGTTAGAGTCTATTATGGGATAATGGTAAACCGGATCTATTATAGCGTTTTGGTAAATTAATGAATTGTTTGGAACGTCTTGGCCAGAGGCCTCAACATTATAAGAGGGGCTGGGCTCGGAGACAGGTCCTTGCACTTGTTTCTCAATTGGTGAGTCCCCTGTATCTGTCAAGTTTATTACCGGCACTCCTCCAGAAAGTCCTTCCCGCGAGGGTCCCGGTGTACTTGCACTTATTGTTTGTTTTTGTCCCTGTATAGGTTCATTATTTATTGCATTTTCCCCATACTGTGCACCCCATGTTATGTCCTGTTGAATAGTTAATGTGGTTTCTTGGACCTTATCCTGTTTCTTGTTACGCTTTTTGGCCGCAGCCAATGCGTTTTTATCGATTACATCTCGTTTGAAGTGCTCCGCCTTAGACGCTGCCCTAGGTCGGAGTGTCCTGGGGTTCGTATCCTCACCCAGTCGTGTCCCCAGACCTGTCGGGTTGTCGACCGCATAATCGGCGCTATCATCGGAATCCATTCTACTATCAAGTTAGTTCTACCCCAAGGGTACCCCCACCACCGATTTTCGCCAGCTAATTCAGCTGTTGCCAGCCGGACCGCGTGGAGGTAATCGGGCGGGCCGGTGGAGGACAAGTCCAAAAAGGAGAACCGCATATGTGGAAAATTTTGCGATAAAAAAAGGGAAAATCCCAATGAGCAAAGCAACTCAAAAGGATTTTCCCAAGCACGAAAATTTTGCAAGAACAGCCAGTCCGAAAGAATATATTCAAAATATCAGCTAGAAAATAGGCCCCCGGCCAGTTTTAGTATAAGAGTGACTAACATTAAAAGGACATCTGATCTAGTGATTCTTTTTCAGTTATAACGTAAGTTTGTAATCGATTTTTGACTGGAAATGCAAAACGCTAATAAAAAATAAGCTTGTCGAAAAAAAGTATAACGGTTGAGCGAAGCGTTTGAAGTACCTGGGGGCGTAAGCCCCCCTAACCTCCTATATGACTATTAGTTGGTGAAGCATGGCGCTGAGAATGGCGTTGACTGACTCGCGCTCGGCGACTGAAGACGAAACAGGGACAGCACAGGACACGGACAAAGTTCAAGTTCAAGTTGACGGTATTTGCTGTCAGAATTATTTTCAGTTCCGACAAAATGAGAGGGTAATCATCGGTATTTTTAGGAAAATAGCACCGGGCACGGTATTTTATGCCTCGATAGAGATGGGAGCAGGAGGGGAGTCAATGACCATTTAGTCACTAGTCTCCTCCGTAACAAGCATGCCATTTGGCTCGTTTAGTCCCATACCCTCGGCTACTTCGTCAGGGCAAGGAATGCGTTCAGAGGTGATGGGAACCACTGGATGCATCACCTCCGCGGCCGGCGTGGGGAAACTTGTCTCCCTATTATAGCCGACCGTGGCGCTATCATCCAGTGGTGGCTGACCACCGGTCAGCTCAACCCTGTTGCGCTTCTTTTTCTTTTTTGGTCTGGGTGGCTCCGGTTCAGGAACATTTTCGAAATCTTTGAATCGAATTAATTTCCCAGTGGGGTCTTGCTTCAGTTCGGCATAGATGAATCCATGCTGAAGTGTTCAGGGAACTTTTCATACTCTGAGATGGTATGATACATCTTTAAGAGCTCGCTCTCTACTTCGAGCTTGACAACTGGATCGTTTCCCTTTTCAATCAATCGCCTATAGATTTTTGTTTTCTCATGAAAATTGATGAGAATCGGGCAATAAGTAAAGTGAGCATAACTGTCCGTAAATACCGGAAAACTCGGTTTAGTAGACATTTTAAATCTTTGATGCAACGGGAGCAAATCAGTAAACCAACCGATGTGGGCTCTCGCTGCACCTGAATGACGAAAAAAGTATAAAATTTTCTACGGCATCTAAAATTTGTTTTTATTTCCTCGATTTCTTTTCATTTTTATTCGGTTTCATTTGTTATGTATTTTTTTCTCCTAATTTGCTCAAAAACAAAAATCGGTACAGATGTAGTATAGGACATTTGGAGCGCGAGGTTTTTTTTAGCATGTTTTATAGGGGCGATAAATTTATAGTATGGTAACCCCACCTGACATTTTTGGTATTTTCCGATTCTTGTGGCGACTATCAATCTGGCAACCCTATGACGTCATCGCGCTGCGTAATCGTTTTTGTGCGTTCCCAGAACTATGTTTAACGGCAATTTTTCGTCGCCAAAAAAAAACCGCGCCAAATGTCCTATACTATATCTGTTCCCAAAAATCTAAGGTAGATTCCCATCGTTTTGTTTCGAGGTATGGTTATTTCCTGATTGTTATATACAACTGTCTTTAAGAGGCAGTGCTCAAAGCTATCAAGCCAATCCTTTAGCTATTGATGGAATCAGGGTTTTACTTCTAAAATACATTCAAACGTTTTCTGCGAATGAATTTTTTAAACAGAGTCGCGCATGATTGTGGTATAAGCGAAGTTATTCTTTAATATGGGGTGCAACTCGGTGACAATCTTGCGATTCATACCGATTCATCGGAGTTAACGCCATAGGCGCCGGACATTTGATATCTGACATAGCCGTTAGGCGGCTAGAGAGAGAGACCGGGAGAGCTGGTCAAGAATCCAACAAAGGACGGGGCCTTGATTAGGGAACGTGATATGACAAAAAAGTCATTTTCCCAAAATGGTAGTCATTTTCCCAAAATGGTAGTCTTGAGAATTAGTGCCATGAAACCATGCCACTTGGCGTGTGCGTGCCAAGTCCCTATTTAGAGTAGGGACAGGATAGCATCGGAAGCATTGAAGGCCGCAAAGGGCCTAATGTTTCCGTCTAAGCGAAGTTATTAATTTAAAAGTATATCACATAGTAAAACCTTTAAAAAACTAGGTGCTAGTTAATTTTATACACTTACTGTCCCTTTCTACTTAAATAATTAGGATTTTGAAACCAAATAAAATCCCATATTGAAAACTAAATAAATTCTGAGACTGAAAACCAAATAATATATACTGCATTGTTTACCACAAATGTATAGTTAATTATGTTTTAATTAGCTGTTTAATATCAAGTGAGAAATATTACGTATTTTTGCGTGCATTAAATTCGGGTAATTTATAAATTGTTCAGAAACCAGATGTCCCGATTCTCTTTGAGCGAATTGAGAAATGCTGCCAAATTCAAAACGCTATTGTTTGAGAAAAGCATAATCATTAAATAGAATTTTTCATTGTTATTCTGGAATTTCAGGCAGCGCCAGATGTCGCTATTTGCAACCCGTTGTTGGATGACGTTGGTAAAGACTATTTATTTTCTGTTTTTTAGTTCTAGCATATGGCAACGTTATGTCTTTATTATTGTAACTCAAGAAAAGTAAAAATGTGTTCGTAGATTTTTCAAAGCGTATTTATTATTGAATATAGTTCTGTCTGTCTCACACTCTTCCACTTAGAGAGAATTTTTATTTTGTTATGGAGTACCCGGGGCCGAAGGCCCCACAACCTCCATCATGACTGCATATATAATATACATAGTAAACACGTTAGGTTAAATGGACGTTACAGTAGATAAAGAAAATTCACATGCATGTCATTCCGAACGAGGAAGAGCGCAGGCGCGAAACAGAGGGCGGGCCTAGGCAGTGCTGGCTCCTGAATGGCCGATGGGCAGTGACTTCTCGCAGGGAACTTTTTCTGTAAAGTAGTCGAAGAACGCTTGGAGCTTGTCAAGCGGATTTCTTTGTTCACGAGGACGAAGGATCAGGCCTTTGATTCCACCATCTCCGGAAAAGATTGGTGCTAATTCTTTCAGCAGCTCCAGGACGGTGGCAGTCTCATTGAGGTGCCGGGAAGTATTTAAAATGTTTGGGCGTGAAATGAAGGAAGAAGTTGAACTTCTATTAGGAGTAGGGGGAGTAAAGTGGTTTCGGCATTTGGTAGTCTTTTTGGCAGCCTGACGATTAGCAGCTCGCTTTTTCGTCGGTGGTCGCTTATAAGAAGAGAACATATTTGGGGAACAGGCGGCATCTCCTGCTGCAGGCTACATGGCCTTTCTCCCGGCAGTTGATGCAGCTAGGTTCTTCAGATCTGGGCAAGGAACAGTCACGGGAGGGATGAGGACCCCCGCACTTCAAACTCCGAGGTGTCATGAAGCACTGGGTACTGGAGTGGCCAAAGTAGTTACAGTTGTAACATTGTATCACTCCGCGTCTGCTCCGGAATGGCTCAATTTTGACATTGAGTTGGAGTAAGGTGGTTAGGGCCAGTATTTTGTTTTTGCCTCGCTGGCGTGGTATCTCAACCAAGAACATTCCTGAATTCTTGGAACCACGCTTGGACAGCTGAACAACTCTTGCGGCGGGAAACCCACGAGAGCCGAGTTCAGCTTGCAGCCGGCTGCACTCAGTTTCCGATGGTAGCCCCTTAACTACCACCAGGAAAGGAGTGCAGCTCCTCAGGTAGAATCCTTGAACCATTTCCCGGAGGGCGGCCTTCATGGAGATTTTTTTTTCTTTTTTTTCATGCCCAGACCCGAGTTCACTTTGACCCGCCCCAAAGGAACGGGTCTCGGACTACAGAGTCCTAGAGCGTTTATTCACTCGGGCCGGGAAGAGCCCCCACCACCAAGCGGGCCAACGAGAGGCCCAGCCCCACCGGACGGGGAGAGCAGCGGACGACGCCAACAGTGCAGCACGCCCGCTGCCCCAGACAACATTCATTGAGACACAGAAGAAGAACTTTACAAACGCATATGCACTCTAGTGCGCGTTTCCTAAGAAAAGACAGACATACGCCTTAGCACTCTTGTGCGCGTTATTAAAAATAGAATTGCTTTATATAAATATATATGACATCTTTTGTATTCAAGAAAATATTTATAAGACCCACAAATTGGAACATATATAAAGCCGCTGTTGCCTAGGGGCCGCAACGGCTTCATTTTTTTTTTATAAAAATAAAAGGAGAACCACAGAATGACATGAGAATAAATAATTAATTAACTTTGATAATTAGAGTCTGAGTAACTCAATATATAATTTTAGCAAGACCATATTTGTATTACTACAACACATAAATCCAGATCAGTTGGAACGATATACACATAAATCAAACCTTACACTTAATTTATTTATAAATTATATACACAGATTACAAAATCATCCTAGTTTATTCATTGATTCACTCAATTGATCACTAATTTTCTTAGTAGGTTATACGAAATACAGGGGAAAATAGAAAAAATAAAAGTGAACAGGGCTACAACTCGTAGTCTAAAACTAGAAAAAAGGAAAAGTGTTTCACGTCAACAGCTCGCAGACAGAACTTAGGAAACAAACAGGGAACAAAAGCTTTCTTTACCAAGGTCTTAGTTTCAATTATGTTGTCTGACATAGAATGAACCATCAAGGGGGGGGTCATCTGCGTCGATCATTTCTATAGTTGGTGATGTCAGCATATAGTTTGTGTCCTGGCAAATTTCCTTGGATATTCCAACACAGTTAATGACTCTATCCAAAGATGCAGAGTTTCCTAATACATTTCTCAGCCACTGCTCCCTAAAGACTTCGGTAGGGCGAGTTACATGGAACTGGGCTGTGAGTCGGCAATCGAAGACACAGTGATCTGGGTCGTCTACTCCTGAATTGCAAATACACCTGTTTGTTTTGGATACTTTAAATCTATACAGGTAAGATAAAAAAGGACCATGACCAGTCAAAACATCATGGAGAGTTTAGCGTCCTCGCTGCACGGGGTCATCCGAATTTAGTCACCGCTACGTTGGCTGGTGAAGACATCTGGGAATTTGACATTCAGGGCAGCCAGAATTTTGTCAAACTCACCCGTGATATGGAGGAAAATAGGTAGTGTGGTGACGTCAGCAGAAATAACCACTGGGTCTATGACTTCCGTGACTGGTGTAGGGCAACTTTGCGCCCCATTATAGCCAGCCGGGGCGACAATCAACCCAGTGGTATCTGACTCCGTCAGATTGATAGCAGGGGCACCAGTAGCTAAAGGCATCGGCTCGTCCAAGTTAGGTGGCTCAGATGCGGGCAGCTCGTCTGGGGCAAGCATGGCTTTCCTCTTCCTCCTTTTCGTGCTGGGAGGAACTGCCTGGTCCGTTATTTTTGGGCTCGCAGGCAGAGGTGGGAAATCTTGGTCCGGAGTGCATAAGTATCTGGCATACTTTGCCTGGCATGCATCTTCCGAGTTTTTCAGGATGTCAGTCATATTGAAGCCGTCAAAGTAACCACTTGGACAGCTTGTGACAAACTTCTAAAATATCATCCAAAAGTCGGGGTTTTGAGTCCGAATCAATCGGAGCTCCAAAAAGCCTCTTGATAGCATCAATGTAATCGTTGATCAACGGGTGGTCATCGGGTTCCGCCTTAGAGATTCCGGGAAAATTGAACGCCATGTCATAAGCTCGAGAAAAGACGTCCTAATCTGACGGCGTCTGAGTCTCCAGAATGAATGTCCTTCGAAGTCCTCGGTAGCAATGAGTAGCGGGCATCAGCACTTCTTCAGCTCTCTGGTCAGCAGGGACGGCGTATCCATCTTGTTCCGTAAATCAGCAACTCCAATCCTCGAGGGCACCAGCAAGCCAAACTCACTACCAGCCTACAGGCCAAGTTCAGCAAGCTATTTGATTTCCACTCTTCCACTTAAAAGAGAGATTTCAGTTGCGTTCGGAGTACCCAGGGCCGAAGGCCCCATTACCTCCGATCGGATTGCATACGAATGCTTGAAAACACATGAGGTTAAAATGGATTTCCATTATATTTTGAACTCATTAGGCATCAGGAAAGGCAGGAGCGGAGCAGAAGAGGCAGAGCTTAGGCTGAGCTGGCTTCTAGTTGGCCAGGGGGAGGAGCCACAGCATCGGTGACTTTGCTGGCGAAGAAATCAAAGAATACTTGCAGCTTTGCAAGAGGTTCTTTTTGCTCGCGAAGACGAAGAATTAATCTTTCAATTCCGCCGTCCCCGGAGAAGATGGGAGCTAGTTCCTTAAAAAGCTCGAGCATATGGGCAGCATCATGGAACTGCCGGGTAGTTGAAAATGTGTATGGTATTTAAAATGTTTGCACGAGGAATCAGGAAAGTTTTTAAACTTCTGTTAGGAATGGTTTGGGAATTAAATTGGTTTGAGTGATTAGATTTGGAAAGCGGTCTTTTGGTGGAAGAGCGGCTTGCTCTTTTCTTGACCTGGGACCGCTTAGCTGGGGACTTCAGGAAACTCGGGTATCTTCTGCTACAGGCTACGTGGCCAGTCCTGCGGCAGTTTAAATACTCATCGAAGAAAAACAAAAATAGCAGTAGGAAATAGGTCTCGATTTTATAGAGCGAGAAAAAAATTGGCGCCGATATATGTTTAATTGATCAAAAGCAACCCCCTCTTTGACAAGTGTACGACGTTTATTTACTATCGGGCGTAGTTATGGTTCTGATTTAGACAACAAAATGATTTTTAATTGTATTTTGGACCGGATGTGTGCAGGGGAAAAGTTTTGACCCTCCCATATCTTCCTCCTAAATTCTTAAACTAATTGTCCCATGAAGAGGTAGTACGGAATTGATCTATACGGTATTTCACAGTCACTCAAGACTCACTGTCCTATACGAAATGTCGAAATGTGAAAGTACACTACTCCCTCTTGCAGACAAAACTGTCCCTACACCAAACTCTCCTCCTAAGCCATTTGACAGGCAGCTAATGGGTCATTCCATGTCAAATCAACAGAGTCATTTTCCTCACCATCTCCGATTTTTATGAAATTTGGTAAACTTGTTATACCTACTAAGAATGTAAAAAATGCAAAATTTTAACCTCCTAGGCCTATTAGTTTTTTAGTTATTTGCATTTCAAAATGGCTAAAAACGTAAAATCTGCCTCCGATGGCTACATTTAAATTACCATAACTCCTGTTCTAATTAACATATAGAAATAAAATTGGTATCGTTTTAAAGCTCTTTAAATTACTCTTCGAATGATGTGAAACACATGAAAGTTTGGTGAAAAACCTTTTAAGATCATATTATTTAACCTTTGACCTTGAATTCCCAAAAAACAAATTTCTCAATTTTCACTATATTTTTTTTCCTGAATACTACAACATCTGAACTACATATATACCAATTTTCAGAGTGGGATGAGAATGGGATCACATACAAAAAAAAATTAGAAACAAAAATATGCAATATGTTGGGGTCATTCCATGTCGCGAATTGTCAAATCGGCCAAAGAAAATGCATTATTTTTCCGCACCATCTCCGATTTTTATGAAATTTGGTGAACTTGTTATACCTACTAAGAATGTAAATAAGGCAAAATTTTAACGCATAAGCTTATTAGTTTTTTAGTTATTTGCATTTCAAAATGGCCGATTTTTAAAAAAAAAATTTAGTATATGATCCCATTGTCATAAGTCGAAATTCCCCAGTCCGAACCCCCCAATAATTTGGAAATCCTAAATGTTGGGAATTTCATGGTTTGAAACTACCTAAGTTGGAAAAATTTATGTCTGAAGAAAATTAATATTTTTAACAAATGAAAGTGAAAACAACAAGGTTATCAAGGGAAAATGAGAAATTGTCCAACTTGTAAATTTAAACTTAAATTCGTGTGTTTGGTTAAGGCTACAGATGGAGTTGTCTAATGCAGTCTGCGGCCGACACAACTCCAGTGTGTCCCAAACAGACATCCGTTATCTATTGGCGCCAATGAAAATGCTCGCATCTTTGGAAAAACAAGCAATACTTTAATACCTTATTGCATTAAAATGTAGTATTGCGTAACCTATAGACGCCGAACGTCTACGCATTGTTGACATTATTTCGATAATAAATCGCGGTTTTGTTCCGGTCGTCCGGCGTTTCGCGCCGGTTGGGGGGTGGGAGGGGGGAGGGTTGTTACACTATAATTTTTTCTAGAACTTTCGTGAATAATTTGTCTGACGCTCGCCTTTTTTTTTTTTTTGCCTGGGAGCTTTTTCTTTGGGGAGATGAGGTGTGGACTTTAAAGTTTTGGTTTGTACCCTTTATTTATCATCCTCTTTTAGACCGAATGAATTTGAGTGATCAATACTTTAAATTTGCATTAGTTTGCCTTTTTTCAAAATAATATACTAACCCTTTCTTTCACTAAGAAAGCCTTATTGGTCACCTGTGCTTAAACGTGTAGAGTATATAACCATTATGATATATCACGGGCTGTACATAATGATATATTAAAACAATTATTCTAATATACCAATCATAAAAGTAGATATTATTTTATAAAAATATCCACCGTGACAGAAGTTAATGGCAATGATAACTGTTGCTATTTCGATATTCATCTGCCAACGTATTCCTGTTTACTTAAATGAAAATTAATTTTTCAAATTTTTTTTATTTAAGAGTTAAGGTTCATTTAAGTCTAATTCATATAGGCTTTTGCATTAAATTCTCAATTAATGTAAAGTTTTCTGTCAGGAATTACAAATTATCTTCATACATGATATTGGCGGCTCGTGCACTTCAGCAAGTACAGACGGGCTGGACCTAATTTTGTTAGTGTATTTTAAAACTAAAATTATATATTTTACTAATTTTCTTAAATGAAGATTTTAATTGGAAATGAAGATGAAATTTCTACGTTAAGTTAAAAAAAATCTCCGATAAATATCAAACTTGTTGCCGTAATGCACATTTCAGGAGCGTTAAAAACTCCATTCAATCAAAACTGCAGACAAAAAGCGAAGTAAGAAATCGGCTGCATCGTTGCCATAACAACTTTAAAATATGACTTCCCCTACACGCTAAAATGGAGGATGTGACGGACGACACAAACGCAGCCAAAATGGATATTTTCAAAACTGCTGTACTTAGGAATGATTGGTTCGTGCGTGATTCGGCGGGGTGGGCTGGAGGGAACCGAGAATTTCCAAGATTCTTTCGAAACGTAAGTAGTTTTCGTGATAACTTTACACATGTGTTGTTGTTTCGTTACTAAAATTAATATTAAAATTGACCGATTCGCAAGTTTAAAAGCAAAGAGGATTGATTTAACTTTCAAAAAATAAGTAAGTATTTTCAATTTTTTTCGTGTTACCTTACGTAAAATTTGAAGATAAACTTTAATTCAGTTTGAGTAATATATATTAAAAAATATCCGTTTGTGTATGGTTATGAAAAGTGGGGAGGGGGGGGGGTTATTTTCAAATAAAGTATTCTGCAATAAATTAAATTAATTAACACAATATAAAAACATGTATCGTAGCTTTCTACTGTTTATTTTAAGCCTTTAATTCTACTTAACCTATAAAAAAGATTAAAATGTCGGTCATTTGGAACTGGAAATTTTTTGCAATGTTGAGTTGGGAATTTCGAATATTTTAGGGAAAGTTTCAGCAAGAGCAAAAACAATTTTTTTGGCAATATTAAAATTAATTCTATACTTGAATATAAAATTGTTCGAGGCACCAACCGGAAGGTATTTTTCCTCTTCATCTAACTTGGGCCTATCGGCAACTAAAATTCTAAAATATCTGGTTTAAATGACAAAGGACAGGACAAATACAAAACATATACAAGAAACATATAAAAACTGTGAATGGCTTTTAATTCTGGTAAGAGAGTAAAAATTAGCATTTTGATCGAAAATACGAAATCTAAAATAGTTCCGAAAGGCTGGTTTCGAGATATATAAAAATATGTCATAAAGTAAAAGCAATGGGGAACATGATATATATAAATATACATACATACACACATATACATACATACACACATATACATACATACACACATATACATAGATACACACATATACATACATACACACATATACATACATACACACATACACATACATGCACACATATGCATACGTACACACATATACATATACACGCATATACACATACATACACACATGCAAACTATAATATATAAAAAAAAACGGCCTAACACCAGGCAGCATCAATAAAATATGACAAAATAAAAAAAGAGGCTTTAAAAAGAGAGGTAAGCATGGCATCTGTGAGCGCAAACGCAGCGTAGGGTCGCCTCCCAGCATCTTCACTTAGAACTTCATAATTGAGGCTTGCCTGGATATGCGACCGTTGCTGGATTGCCATCCTATAGAAGTTGATGTTGAGTTTTATGACGTGGTCTGCTATTGTGTCTATTTTAAGGTCTCTATGAATAAAGGCGTTTCTGATATATCTTGTTGCACCTACGAATTCGCGCAGTATCTTGTTTGGGGCAATCTGCAGGCGTTTCAACTCTTTCTTGGTGACTGTGGTCCATGCAGGAGACGCATAAGTGAGAATCGGTCTAATTGATGTTTCGTAAAGTCTCATCTTCATTTTGAGTCCGACCTTTGATCTTCTACCAAGGATAGGTCTGAGTATATTTATGATGCCGGCAGCTTTACCCGCATCGCGCTTGAAGTGGTCCGACCAATTAAGTTTATCATTTATGATCAATCCAAGGTAAGAGCCTTTTTTTCACAATGGGAATATTTGTATTGAAGAGCTTGACTGTAAATTTGATCTTCTTCCGTTTGTCTTTTGCTTGTACAACAAGAATCTTTGACTTTGATGCGTTTATCGCAACTTTCCATTCGAGCACCAATCTTCAACTATTGGCCAGGTTCCTGTTCCTGGCCAACTCCTGTCCAGGTTTTTGACGGCAAGCTCTGGATCTATGGATTTAGAGATGATGGCTGTGTCGTCAGCGTAGTAAGCTGTTAGACAGTTGTAATCTTTTTTAAAGGTAGGGAAGTCAGATGTGTAGAATAGGCACATCAGTGGTCCAAGGATAGACCCCTGTGGTACCCCGGCTTCAATTGATCCAGAGCTCGAGACTGATTTTCCAACTTTAACTTTGAAGGTCCTGTCCTGGGGGTATGATTCAATTATGCGCACGATGTCGCCAGAGCAGTGGCGGCTCGTCCACTACAGCAAGTACAGCCGGGCTGCACCTAAATTCAGTATTTTACAACTAAAATCAGATATTTTACTAATTTTCTTAAATGAAGATTTTAATTGGAAATGAAGATGTAATTTCTACGTTAAGTTAAAAAAAATCTCCGATAAATATCAAACTTATTGCTATAATGCACAATTCAGGAGCGGAAAAAACTCCATTCAATCAAAACTGCAGACAAAAAGCGAAGTAAGAAATCGGCTGCATCGTTGCCATAACAACTTTACGAGTATGACTTCCCCTACACGCTAAAATGGAGGATGTGACGACACAAACGCAGCCAAAATGGATATTTTCAAAACTGCTGTACTTAGGAATGATTGGTTCGTGCGTGATTCGGCGGGGGTGGGCTGGAGGGAACCGAGAATTTCCAAGATTCTTTCGAAACGTAAGTAGTTTTCGTGATAACTTTACGCGTGTGTAGTTGTTTCGTTACTAAAATTAATATTAAAATTGACCGATTCGCAAGTTTAAAAGCAAAGAGGATTGATTTAACTTTCGAAAAATAAGTAAGTATTTTCAATTTTTTTCGCATGTTACCTTTCGTAAAATTTGAAGATAAACTTTAATTCAGTTTGAGTAATAAATATTAAAAAATATCCGTTTGTGTATGGTTATGAAAAGTGGGGAGGGGGGTGGGTTATTTTCAAATAAAGTATTCTGCAATAAATTAAATTAATTAACCCAATATAAAAACTTGTATCGTATATTTCTAATGTTTATTTTAAGCCTTTAATACTTCATAATCTATAAAAAAGATTAAAAGGTCGGTCATTTGGAACTGGAATTTTTTTTGCAATGTTGAGTTGGAAATTTCGAATATTTTAGGTAAATTTTTTGTTTCAGTCGCCCCCCCCCCCCAAAAAAAAAAAAAAATTGTGTGTGACGGCCCTGCTAACAAGTTCATTGTTTTTAAACACAGGGAAATGTTCCGTAATTAATAAACGTTATTAAAATTTCCTTAATTATTCGTAAATATATGGTTACCGATAGATTTAATATTTTCCTGAGATTTTATCATTTAAAAAAATGTAGTTTAAAATAATTGCTTCACCTTCAGGATTTCACGTGGTCTCTGTTCGTTTTATAGTACGTATTGCCATGGGGAATATATCAAACATCCTTGTTATTCAGTTACCCATCATCGCAGTTTCTTTAAATAATTAATAGTTGAAATTCTAAATTTGCAAATGCCAACTCGAATGTACCACTTTTATTTTTTAAATATATCTTTTATTAAATTTTTTATGAATAACAATTAAGACCGTAAATAAAATAAATGAAGCTTAAATAAGTTTAAAAATGCTTCTCTAGACAGGAAGGCAATAAAACAAAAGCTATCCGTTTTGTATTTCGAATGATGGATACTCTTCATTTCAAGTCCATCTGTGTATGCAGATATGAATATTTAAATTGTTTCCCCGATGAATAATTGTGGGAGGGCGGAGAAGAAATATAACATTTTCTAACAATTGTATGGAGGACTGTCTTCGTATTTAAATCTTCAGCAACTTTGCATTACGCACAGCAACACCCATGTTTCTAATTTTCAACACATACCTTAACAGCACACAACAATGTACAATGAAGATCATCAACGAGCATTGAGTTTGTAGATCTTAGAATATATTAATAAACTCTACATAAAAAAAACATGCCGCAGAAGACATCGAAACATTATAATTATATATATAACCTTTATTTCTTGGTTTAATAGAAGTATCAAAGGAAAGAACGCTTTGGAAGCATTCTTCATTCAAAATATTCATACACGGAGCATTGCGCATGCGCAGCGATGGCCGATGTGGCCCGAAAACTTCTGGATTGGACAAAACATTTAGTTCATTTGAAGCCAATTAAAGAGGTAACAACTGTACCCCTCTTTCATTTTAACCGCAAAATTTCGAATATTTTTCAAGTTAAAATATGCGAACTGAGTTTTTTTTTAATTTTTATTTTCGTTTGAAACCCATTTGAAATGCAAACTGCTATTAAAATAGAAATTCATTTACAAGTCAAAATGTTCAAAAAGCAAGAGCAAAAACAATTTTTTTGGCAATATAAAAATTAATTCTATACTTGAATATAAAATTGTTCGAGGCACCAACCGGAAGGTATTTTCCTCTTCATCTAACTTCGGCCTATCGGCAACTAAAACTCTAAAATATCTGGTGTAAATGACAAAGGACAGGACAAATGCAGAACATATACAAGAAAAATATAAAAACTGTGAATGGCTTTTAATTCTGGTAAGAGAGTAAAAATTAGCATTTTGATCGAAAATACGAAATCTAAAATAGTGCCGAAAGGCTGGTTTCGAGATATATAAAAATATGTCATAAAGTAAGAGCAATGGGGAACATGATATATATAAATATACATACATACACACATATACATACACACATATACATACTATACACGCATATACACATACATACACACATGCAAACTATAATATATATAAAAATATTATATTAAATATATATTAAAAAATCAATCTTTGGGAAGTAATCTGTTATATAATTCTGCAACAGGGTCAACAGCATCTGGAAAAAATGCAGCGGGTGAATGTTCGGATATGTATATTAAAGAACAATTAAGGGTATTTTACTGCAATGCAAGAAGTATAAGGAATAAAATAGAAGAATTAAGGGGCATAGTAGCAGCAGAAACCATCGATATAATTGGGATTACAGAAAGCTGGACAAATGCTAACGATTTAGCTGCGTTATTAGAAATTAAGGGTTTCATTATGTTTCGGCAGGATAGAATTAATAAGAAAGGAGGTGGTGTGTTGATTTATGTAAGAGAAAATTTAAATTGTTCGGAAGTAACTTTTGAAGGTAAATCTCAATGTATTGAATCAGTTTGGATAAAACTAACAGATCATAAAGGTAAGAATTTGGTTGTGGGAAATGTTTATAGACCCCCGAATAGCACTGTTGAACAGGATGAAATTCTATTTAATCATATAAATGAAGCTTGTAAGAAAGGAGAAATAATTTTAATGGGAGATTTTAATTTTCCTAACATTGACTGGAAGGGTAACCTAGTTAACATTGGAAGAGGGGCAGAATTCTTGGACACGATTCAAGATTACTTTTTAGAGCAATTGGTTCATGATAATACAAGGGGTAATGCGTTATTGGATTTGGTGTTTAGCAGTTGTGAAAATAGGGTACACAATTTAACAGTGAGCGAGCATCTAGGGGAAAGTGACCACAATAGCATTAGATTTAACATTATGTTTCAGACAACTGTAGATAAAAACAATAGGTTAATTCCAAATTTTAGAGATGTTAATTTTCATAAGTTACGAGCTGAGGTAACTAATGTTTTTAAGGATGGGTTGGAGCATTCTCATATAGTAGATCAATGGAAGGAATTTAAAGATAAATTAAATGTAGCTGTTAATAAGCATATTTCGTTTAGGCAGAAATATGTAGTTCGAAAGCTTTCTCCTATGTGGTTTTCAAAGGAAACAAAACGAGCTCTTAAGTTAAAACAAAAGACGTATAAAATATTTAAAGTAACAGGTAGGGACACTGATGGTAAGGAGTATAAAAAAGCTAGAAGGGAGTTTAAGTATATCAGTAGAAAACAGAAATTAGCATTGGAGGAAAAACTTGCTAGGGATATCAACAATAATCCAAAGGGATTTTTTGCTTACGCCAGTGGAAACAATAAAGGAAATAATCATCTGGGACCACTCGAAGATTATCAAGGCAAATTAATTCAAGGTGATGTAGGAATGGCTAATATTTTAAATGAATTTTTCATGGGAGTTTTTAATAAGGACTTCAAATCTGATTTCATGCAAATAGAGGATAATATGCGTCCGGTTATTAAGGAATGCAATTTTACTAGAGAAGAAGTAGTTTATCACTTAAGAAGTATTAAACCTTTTAAAGCACCAGGACCAGATGAAATTTACCCAAAAGTACTAGTGGAGTGTGCGGAAGAACTGGGAGATGTTGTACTAACTATTTTCAAATCGACGTATAATTCGGGTAATGTACCAATAGACTGGAAATTAGCATATGTCACTCCGCTTTTTAAAAAAGGGGCAACATGTGAACCTGGTAATTACAGACCGGTTAGTTTAACATCAGTGTTATGCAAGATTTTTGAAACATTAATAAAAAACAGCATCATATCATTTTTGGAATCAGAGAGCTTGCTGTCAGATAATCAGTATGGATTTAGGAAAGGAAGATCTTGTACAACAAATCTTTTAAAATTCTACGATAGGGTTACTGAAGAATTAGATAAAAGGAACAGTGTAGATGTAGTATACATTGATTTCCAGAAAGCATTTGATAAAGTACCCCACGAGGCATTGCTGTTCAAGTTGGAAAGGTTAGGGATTGGGGGTGAAATTTTACAATGGATAAGGAATTGGTTAATTGGTAGGAGTCAGCGGGTGCAAATTAAAGGTAATTACTCTCAGTGGGCAGAAGTTAAAAGTGGAGTGCCACAGGGTTCTGTGTTAGGTCCACTTTTATTTATTATTTTTATTGATGATATCAGTTGGGAGATTGGGAGCAAGGTCAGCATCTTTGCAGATGATTTAAAAATTATGAGGACTGTGAATTCTGGGGAACAAATAGAGCAATTACAAGGTGATTTAACAAAAATATCAGAATTTGCTGTTAAATGGGGTATGTCTTTTAATATCAGTAAATGTCAAGTGTTGCACATGGGTATCAAAAATAGTAAGGCTGCATATGTTTTACAGGGTGCAGAAATCAAAAATAGTGAGATTGTAAGCGATCTGGGTGTGTTGGTAAATGAGGATTTTAAAATGAGTCATCAATGTACAGTGGCTAGCAAAAAAGCTAATAGAATGTTGGGGTACATCAGGAAAAGTGTTTCATCAAAATCTAAGGATATTATCTTGCCATTGTACAGAGGTTTAGTAAGGCCACATCTTGAGTATGCTGTACAGTTCTGGTCACCATATCTTAAAAAAGACATTGCATTGTTAGAGAAAATTCAGCACAGGGCTACTAAAATGGTTCAAGGGTTCTCAGGCATGAATTATGAAGATAGATTAAGAAATTTGAATATGTATACTCTGGAAGAAAGAAGGGTTAGGGGAGATTTGATTCAACTATTCAAATTTATCAAACAAGGAGATGTGGAGGGTTTAGATTTTAATATGAGTGATAGAACGAGAGGTCATGGGTTTAAGTTAAACAAATCCTATTTTAATCGGGAAGGGAGAAAACACTATTTCTATAATAGGGTAATAGACAAATGGAACAACCAAACATAATATTTTCGATGAATGTTGAAGGGTCTGAATAAGACAATCACAGATATGTTATTTTAAAAATAAAAATAAAAAAGTGAATATTGTTAATTGTAAAGGAGTAACGGATTTTAAGAAGAAGTTAGATATGCATTGGGGGATAGTTAAGAGGTACTAGATGGACCAACCTTGTTGGGCCTTGAGCCTGTTGTTGGTCGTCAATATTTGTATTTGTATAAAAAAAACGGCCTAACAGCAGACAGCATCAATAAAATATGACAAAAAAAAAGAGGCTTTAAAAAGAGAGGTAAGCACGGCATCTGTGAGCGCAAACGCAGCGTAGTGTCGCCTCCCAGCATCTTCACTTAGAACTTCATAATTGAGGCTTGCCTGGATATGCGACCGTCCCTGGATTGCCTTCCTATAGAAGTTGATATTGAGTTTTATGACGTAGTCTGCTATTGTGTCTATTTTAAGGTCTCTATGAATAAGGGCGTTTCTGATATATCTTGTTGCACCTACAAATTCGCGCAGTATCTTGTTTTGGGCAATCTGCAGGCGTTTCAACTCTTTCTTGGTGACTGTGGTCCACGCAAGAGACGCATAAGTGAGAATCGGTCTAATTGATGTTTCGTAAAGTCTCTTCTTCATTTTGAGTCCGACCTTTGATCTTCTACCAAGGATAGGTCTGAGTCTATTTATGATGCCGGCAGCTTTACCCGCATCGCGCTTGAAGTGGTCCGACCAATTAAGTTTATCATTTATGATCAATCCAAGGTAAGAGCCTTTTTTTCACAATGGGAATATTTGTATTGAAGAGCTTGACTGTAAATTTGATCTTCTTCCGTTTGTCTTTTGCTTGTACAACAAGAATCTTTGACTTTGATGCGTTTATCGCAACTTTCCATTCGAGCACCAATCTTCAACTATTGGCCAGGTTCCTGTTCCTGGCCAACTCCTGTCCAGGTTTTTGACGGCAAGCTCTGGATCGATGGATTTAGAGATGATGGCTGTGTCGTCAGCGTAGAAAGCTGTTAGACATGTTGTAATCTTTTTTAAAGGTAGGTAAGTCAGATGTGTAGAATAGGCACATCAGTGGTCCAAGGATAGATCCCTGTGGTACCCCGGCTTCAATTGATCCAGAGATCGAGACTGATTTTCCAACTTTAACTTTGAAGGTCCTGTCCTGGAGGTATGATTCAATTATGTGCACGATGTCGCCAGGGCAGTGGCGGCTCGTCCACTACAGCAAGTACAGCAGGGCCGCACCTAAATTCAGTATTTTACAACTAAAATCAGATATTTTACTAATTTTCTTAAATGAAGATTATAATTGAAAATGAAATTTCTACGGTAGTAAACAAAATCTCCGATAAATAGCAAGCCTGTCACCGTAATGTACAATTCAGGAGGAGAAAAACTCCATTCAATCAAAACTGCAGCCAAAAAGCGAAATTCGAAATCGGCTGCATCGTTGCCATGGCAAACTCTACGTAGTATGGATATTCCTCCCCGTGCTAATGCACTGCATTTGTGAGAAGGTACTGCCGAAATGAATTTTCTTGTTTTTACTGCACTTGAGATTCGATATGCTAATTGGCTCGTCCCTTAACGCTGTGATGGACGGGTGAAACGATAACTTATGGGAATATCTCCAAACGGAAATGGTTTTCGTGATACATTTACTGTGTGCTGTTGTTTCAGGACATGGTCCTGATGTTGTTTTGTTATTTAAGTTAATATTAAAAAATTTCGATTCGCATGTTTAAAAAAAAAGGAGGATTGCTTTAATTTAAAAAAAAGTAAGTGTTTTCTTTTTTTAAGATATAAAAATATTAAGATATAAATAATAAAGAATTTCCGTTCATATATGGTTGTGGGAAAAAAATGGGGGGGGGGGGGTCACATGATTTCGGCTGCACTAACATTTTCGACCACGGGCCGCCACTGCGCCAGGAATGTTAAGCTTTATCAGTTTGGATATTAAGCCTTTGTGATTTACTCTGTCGAAAGCCTTGGCCACGTCGGGCATGAGAAGTGCGGAGGTTTGTTTGTTGTAAAGGCCTTCACCAATAAACTCCAGGATCCTTACAAGTTGACCAGTCGTTGACTTCCCTGCCATAAAGCCAAATTGCATTAATTCTATAAGAAGAAAATATAATATTTATATACATTTATTAATTCTACAATGCTATGGTATTAAAAAACACCACTGCATCACTTTAAAAAAATGGGATTCAGTATAACTGCTTCCACGTTGGCTTCAACGCGTCCATAGTTTTGAGCCTTCCAAAACTTAAAGTTAGAGGTCAGAGGATACGACCTGTCTTTGTTCAAAAATCTTTTTATTTCTTTTTCAAAGCTATTTTTCAAATAATAGATTATCGATTAATGTGCCTTCTCTGTGTGAAATATATGCATTCGCTAATTGCACAAGAGCTTTTGACTTTTCGTGTTCACCTACTGTTTAAGTCAGGCATATGTACAAAACAGTTTTTTCTTCTGCTTTTGTCCTAAAGGATTGACCATAAGTGAGGAACGTGCAAATAAAACCGATCATCTCAAAACCGATCAAACATCTATGTCTGATTTATATATGTTCGCCACATTTGGCCAGTTGCATACGCAAAAAATGTGTATGGGGGAGGGGTTATGGGCATTACACACTCACTTTTGTTAGTATAAATTTTTAAAAAAAATTCAAATATATGTAATATACCCTTTTTTTTTCAAATCTTATTTCCTTGTCCTTTCTTAAATCTCTTGTCTTTTTCAATAACGATCTTGTACATTACTAAATATTTTCAACATCGGATTAAAACCATAATACCACGCATTTGTATATTCCATTCTTCTAAGTTATGTCTTCAAAACCCTTGTTTCACATCCAAATATGGTCATTAGAATCCATGAGAATCGAAATTTTCTCTCGCGATGGCAACCTCTCTTTGTCAGTCCTGAGAGATAGCATTCCTAACCTAACCAGCAATTATGTAGGATGTGTCTCTGCGTCCTAAGCTTTTTAGCCGGTATCCCCAACAGAAGCAGAATAAATTAAATTGAAAACTAATAACACTGAAACAAATTTATCGCATAAGTCTTTAGGATAATTTTCTTATAAAAAATATTATTGTGTATATATGGAAATAAATTTTCTTCACGGACCAATGGGAGGGGTTCTGACCCCCCCCCCCCCTCCCCTCAAACCCTTTGCCAACGTCACTGCTTTTGGCATCCATTGAGATGGATAAGGGCGCGCCTCGCGCCAACACCAAGTTAAACCCCATATGAAGGTCACTGTTAACTTTTTCTTTAATTTTCTTCTGCTTGAGAAAGAATATCTTAAATTCGGGTCCTTTACGCGCCGTGTTATCCATCGAGATCCCTATGATCCCACTCACCTATGGGGGAGGCAGTTAATTGATCAAAAGCAACCCCCTCTTTGAGAAGTGTGCGACTTTTATTCACTATCGGGCGTAGTTTTGATTCTGACTTAGACAACAGAATGATTTTTAAGTGTATTTTGGACCGGATGTGTGAGGGGGAAGAGGTTTGACCCCCAACTATCTTCCCCCTAAATTCTTAAACTAATTGTCCCACGAAGAGGTAGTATGGAATTGATCTATACGGTATTTCACAGTCACAGAAGACTCACTGTCCTATACGAAATGTGGAAATGTGACAGTACACTACCCCCTCTTGCGGATAAAACTGTCCCTACACCAAACTTCCCTCCTAGGCCATTTGACAGTTGAATATAGAAGGCTATGCTTTGTAATGCCTCAATTTCACACTTTGCCGCTAACAAATACACTGTTTTTAAACACTGGGAAATGTTCCGTAATTAATAAACATTAGTAAAATTTCCTTAATTCTTCCTAAATATTAGGTCACCGACAGATTTGCTATTTACCCCAGATTTTATAATTTAAAAAATGTTCTTTAAAAGAATTGCTGCTTTCGGGATTTGACGTAGACTCTGTTCGTAATATAGTATGTACAGTCTTGAGGAAACTATTAAACATCCTTGTTATTCAGTCCCCTATCATTGAATTGTTTCTTAAAATAATTAATAGTTATAGAAACTGGTATTGCATCTGGGTAACTGAAATATACCACTTTTATATATTAAATATATATATATGTTATATATTACTTATTGGAAAGTTGCGATAAACGCATCAAAGTCAAAGATTCTTGTTGTAAAAGCAAAAGACAAACGGAAGAAGATCAAATTTACAGTCAAGCTCTTCAATACAAACATTCCCATTGTAAAGAAAGCCTCTTACCTTGGATTGATCATAAATGATAAACTAAATTGGTCGGACCACTTCAAGCGCGTTGCGGGTAAAGCTGCCGGCATCATGAATAGACTCAGACCTATCCTCGGTAGAAGATCGAAGCTTGGACTCAACATGAAGAAGAGACTATACGAAACATCAATTAGACCGATTCTCACTTATGCGTCTCCTGCATGGACCACAGTCACCAAGAAAGAGTTGAAACGCCTACAGATTGCCCAAAACAAGATCCTGCGTGAATTTGTAGGTGCAACAAGATATATCAGAAACGCCCTTATTCATAGAGACCTTAAAATAGACACAATAGCAGACCACATCATAAAACTCAACATCAACTTCTATAGGAAGGCAATTCAGCCGCGGTCGCATATCCAGGCAAGCCTAAATTATGAAGTTCTACGTGAAGATACTGGGAGGCGACCCTACGCTGCGTTTGCGCTCACAGATGCCGTGCTTACCTCTCTTTTTCGAGCTTAATATATTTTCCTGTTTTTGTATATATTGTAGTTTGTATGTGTGTATATGTATGTATATGTATTCATGTATGTGTATATATGTGTGTATTGTGTATGTACGTGTATATGTGTTTATGTATATGTATATATATCGTGCTCTCCACTGCTTTTACCTTATGACATATTAGTATATATTTCGGAACCAGTTGCCTGGCACTATCTCAGATTTTATATTTTTGATCTAAATGTTACTTTTTATTTGCTACTCTCTGTACCATAATCAAAAGCAATTCCCAGTTTTTATATTTTTCTTGTATATGTTCTGTATTTGTCCTGTCCCTTGTCTTTTAAATCCAGATATCTCAGAAATTTAGTTGCCTATAGGCCCAAGTTAGATGAAGAGGAAAAATACCTTCGGGTTGGTGCCTCGAACAATTTTATATTCAAGTTCAAGAAAAATTAATTCAACTAACACGTTGGAGATTGTTAAAAACGCTTCTCTTGATTGAAAAGCGATTAAAAAACTCTACGAAAAGAGAGATTTCAGTGCATTGCCTCCAATCGTATTGCATTAAAATGCTTCTAAACACATAAGATTAGATTGATTTACATGAAATATTGAAATCTTTATGAATGAGACAACACAAATGTACAAGAAAAATTCACTAGAAGTGGCTTACATGAAATATAAATATTCAGAAAATAATACAGGGACTGACTACTATTATTTTTGGGTTTTGTTGAGACTTTAGGAAGTTGTTTTTTTTTTGCTTCCAGTAGTTATAAATATTTTAATTATAACAGTTAGGTACCAACATGAATTGGCAATACAACATCAAATGTCCCAGCTGATAATCTTGAAGCCATTCAACCAATAGAAATCTTCGGTTCTATTAAAAAAGCCCCAGGAAAAGAAGGGGTAACCAATAAAATGGTCAAAAAAACTCCCAAATAATTACACTAACTACTTCATCATACTGTTAAATACTATGCTCAGCCTCAATCACTTCCCATCAGCTTGGAAGTGTGCTAAAGTAATTCCTGTACCAAAACCTGTTAAATACCTGAAGGAACCTACTTACTTCCTACCGTCCAATCTCTCTACTCCCAGTCCTGGGAAAAATCGCGGAAACAGCAATCAGGGATCGGTTGCTTAAATCTGAATAAGAAACTTAGACCACAGCAATTCGGTTTTTTGAAAAACCTATCCACCACCCACCAATTGCTAAGAGTAACAGAGTTTATCTCTGAGAATTTATCCAGAAAAGATAGCACTGCTGCACTATTCCTTGATGTAGCTAAGGCCTTTGACCGTGTCTGGATCAAGGGTCTGTTACACAAACTCATCACACTCTCTGTCCCCACTGGTCTCATCCACTTAATCAATTCATACCGCGCAAACAGAACCTTCGCTGTATCTGTTCGTAAATCTCTATCCACCATCAGACTTGCCAGGGCAGGAACACCCCAGGGTTTTGTTCATGGTCTTTTATTATTCATTATCTTTATAAATGACATCCCTCAGTATCATAAAACTGTAATTGCCCTATTCGCAGACGACACTGCAATTCTTGCTAGAGATAAGAAACTTAACTTTGTAACTAAATATCTTCAAGACCACATTAAAATGCTCGAAGTCTGGCTGAACAACTGGAAATTCCAGATCAATGTTGACAACAGTGCAGCAGTAATGTTGACTTCGATACGCAAAATCCCTGAGCATCTAAAACTAATGATGTTCGGTACTCATATTGAATTACAAGATTCCACAAAATACCTGGGAGTTGTCCTCGACAAAAAACTCACATGGGAACATCAAGGAAAACTTATCCGCGACGAACTCATTAAGGTTCAAGTTTCTCTCCGACCTCTCAGTCCCCTCTTAATATCGATAACAAATTACTCTTATATAAAACTATGATTCGACCTATCATCACATATGCCTCCCCTGTCTGGGCCTCGGCGTGTGATACTACACTGAAATGAATGGAATCCATCCAGACTGGAATTATTAAAATTAATATAGTTAGGGCCCCTTGGTATATTCGAATTGAAGACATTCGAAATTCCCTGAATATGCCCACACTCTGCGAATTCATGGGCAAACTAGCTGTGAATTTCTACTCCAAAATTCCATCGATTGACAACCCAGAACTACAAAATCTCGAGGTATATGACCATTCCCTTATTGCAAACAGGCAGCGGCCTAGAGCATCACTAAACCTCTGTACATAATTTTCCAAACTTCAAGCAGCAGCTAATTCGGACATGTTTTTCGCTTTGTGTATTGTTTTCTCCTTAGACTTAGTTTACTTTATGTTTTGTCTGTCCATAATGTATTGTCCCCAGACTCAAGAAAATTCAACAATGTGTTTCCTTATTTTGCCAGAGAAAGGCCAATATGCCTCTTCATTATTCTGTTGTACTATGCCGTATTGTCCCCAGACTCAAGAAACTCCAGCAATGTACTTTCTTCATTTCGCCAGTGAAAGGCTAATATGCCTCTTCATTTTTCTGTTTTAATATGTTGTCGTTGTCTTGTCCCGTCCTGTGCTGTCCCTGTACATTCATTTTACTTATATCTTACATGCCAGGCAAATCAATTTTATGAACACGTGTTTATTACTTATACAGGAGGTAAAAGGGGCTTCGCCCCTACGGTACTCCGAACGCTTCTCTCAACTTTTTTACAATATCGAATATATACTAGATGTACAACGTCTGACAGCTTGCAGGGCGTGCAGTGGGCGGCAGTGTTACGAGGAAGGCAGGATGGAAAGAGTAGCTCGGGGTCGGTGACGATTTGAGGGGAGGGTGTGGTCATAAGTTGTAGGCTTTTCGATTTCCTCATTATCCACGGCCTCAAGTGAAGCGTAGAAATCATTGGCTAGCTTGCCGATAAATTCAGAGATGGATGGAATCTGAAGGGAGTTTCTTATATCCTGATCGCGGACGAACCACCTCGCTCTGACTACGTGTACACGAAGCAGAGTATTCTGTAGCATGTCGAATTGCGCCATCCTCGTTCTACAGGCACACGCCCAGACTGGGGAGGAATATGTATTAATTGGTCAAAGGACCGTTTTAAAGAGGAGCGTCTTCAATCGAAGGCTCAATGTGGATCTTTTTCCCATAATGGATCGGAGGCGAAGTGAACCTTTCCGGAACTTAGTTTTTACATGTTCGTAGTGCGGACCCCAGGTTAGTCTAGAGTCAAGGATAACTCCAAGACACCTGGTAGAATTCTCCCAACTGAGAATAGACCCAAATATGGAGAGATTTTGAGGTCTTTTGATTTTCCTTGAGAACATGATGGCCACACTCTTTGATACATTTATGGCTATTTTCCATTGGTTAAGCCACCTTTTTATAAGATGACTGTGGTTTTGGACATTATATCTTAGGTAATTGGGGTTTTTCCCCATGGCCAAAATTGCCGTATCGTCTGCGAACATGGCTAACGTGGTACTATGGCATTGGGGAATGTCGTTGACATAAATGTTAAAAAGTAATGGACCCAATACGGAACCTTGGGGGGCCACAGTAGAAATATTAATAAAGGATGAAAAGTACTTCTTGACGTGAACAGAGAAGGAGCGGTTAGACAAATAAGAGTGTATAAGGTGAATAAGATTCTTGGGACTGCATGAGTTTAAAGATGAGTCCAGATATCCAGACGCGGACAAACGCTTTTGCGACATCTAGAAAGATAGCCACAGTGCTATGCTTGTGGGAGAGACCTTCTGCAATTTGTTCGGTTACTCTGAGGAGTTGATGTGTAGTGGAAAATTGGCGCATAAAACCAAATTGCTGAGGTATCAGAAGACTATTATCGTTCAGGAATTTTAGGAGCTTATTACGTTTTACCGTTTCCGTTATCTTACTTAGGATGGGTAAAAGCGATATGGGACGATAAGAGGCTGGGTCGCTGGGATCCTTGCCAGGCTTTGGAATGGGTACGATGACCGCTGATTTCCAGACTTCAGGGAAGGAGTTTATACTCAGGATTGAGTTTATAATGAACACAATGAGTAGTAAGTAATTTTCAGGTAGGTTCTTGACCATTTGTTAGTGACAGAGTCCCTACCAGGGGCTTTTTTAACTTTAAGCTTCTTTATGTAGCCTGTAATGTCCACACACATTGTAGTCCATTGCAATTAGGTAAAATAGGAGAAAAAATTACAATAGTTTTTAAACTTTGGTCAAATACTTGTTTGACCTCCAGGAATTGAGAACCGAAGAGTTCCCCTCGTTGAGGGGGGAGCTTTCCCCCCTAGCCCCCTCAACCCCCCTCCCCTCGATATTTCGAAAAAAAATTATATATCGCTTATAAAACAAGTTATAATGACAATTGTTTTTTAAATATAGGTATTTAAGTCTTTTATAAATTATTTATTTAGATTTGGGCTTGTACCTGGCATGGTTTTCCTGTAAAAAAATATATTACAATAATATACCTGGTATATTATAATTTTTTTTTATGATAATTTTTTTTAATAAAGTGAACCAAATAAATGTTTTATTAAACTACCAAACATGAAATGTAAAAAGAAAAAATAATATTTTGTTAAACATTTGATATACCATATAGTTTTATATATTTTTTTATTAGAGCTGCTCTTAATAACCTATATGGCCAAGCCTGTGTATGTGCATTTAATTTCGGAAGAGAAAGCATGCTACGCAATTTAAAATCCAAACTTTATTAAACATAAAACAACACATAACCTTCTTTAAACTGAAAATATATTAGGACATAGTCATTAATAAAGAATGAAAAAGTATCAGAATTATGGAATTAGGTTACATTTCAATACAAATTATTTTATTTTACAATAATTACATTAAAATTATTTCTTTCTAGATAATGCAGAATAATGCAATAGTTCTTGCTTTACCATCATTATCTATTTCATCGACGATGTCTATTGCTTCGGTATTACTTCAACTTTGGCCTCAGCATTTTTTCCACATAACAGTACAACAATGGTTAACTTTTATATTCTTGCATTTCTTTCCATAACCTTTATTAAATGCACACGTAATTAGACACACTATTTTATCTGGAGCTGGTCCTTTAGCAGCTGATATGTGTGTCAATAATTTGTTCACTAAGTTCCATCCCCATCCCGATGAGTTCAAACAATCTCCTTGCCGTGTTTGCACTTGGTGAAATATGCTACGGGAGTGTTGATGTGCAGCTTCTGTGTTTGGAGGTAATTTGGAGAGGACAACAACATCACTCGCTTGACCTACTAGTTTATTAAAAACAGTCATACATAATCATATTTAAGTTGTTTTCTTCTTTGTTCACATTGTTATACGATGCGATGACGAACCTCTCCCCTGCTCGTTCAATGTCATCACAAGTAGAATTAAGGTTATTGAAGATCTCAGGGATATTTTGCATGTATGTACTGTAGTTGAACAACTATACTTCCTTCAGTTTTCAAATTTCCATAACATTCTGAGGTTATGTCAGTACCACTAATCACATGAAGGAAAGAATGGATTTTTTTGCAATAGGCGACAAAATTAGAGTTCTTCAGATTATTAGAGTTGTAGAACCTATCTTTGCGTTACCTTTACTCTCTTTCAGCATGAAGACGTCCACTGTGTGTAGTAAAAGAAGTCAACATATTGGCCAACTACAATAACTTGCTTTTTATTCTTCTCGTGTGTCTCTATTGCGATACTCACAATATATGCATCAGCATCATTTGTTGCTATACAATGCCTAAGTTCACCAAATGGCCAGTGAGTTACAAAATGAAACACTCCTTATTGACAAGCTTAGAAATTATGACTTGCTTAGAAATTATATGTGTGAGTCAACGAGAATCGTACTAATAAAATTTATTTATTTTTACGTACGCTTCATCAAGCGCCTTTGGCTTTTTCTATAACCTTACTTCTGATACTACTATCGGTGTATCCGTCAAACACAACAGTTACTTGATCGCGTAATATTTCTTGATGTAAGGTGTGTAGGTAGTATAAACATCACTAAGAGTCTCTTGCTTTGGCCATGTCACGAGATGAATAAGTGAGCCTCCATCAAGGACAAAGTACAGGTTGTCAGAGCTACCAACTAGTCGCTCTGGAACAGTATTATAGCATTATAAAACGCTAATTTCTTTTTCTTTCTCATAATGGTGCTGCTATCAAATAAAGCTATGAGTACAGTTGCAAGCTCGAATACGAAATCTTGTAGTTCGCCAGGTAAATGTACAGTATCATCTGGAAAAGATGCGTTGTACCTACTTCAATAACGTTTTTTTCTGACTATTACTGAGCTGGTTGACGAAAACGTTGCTTTTAGCCACGTCAGCTTTTTTCAGCTAGCGAGAGCCAAATTGTATAATGCCAGTCAGGTCCCTCCTAAGGTCCACCCCCCAAATGTTGGAAAATTCCTGAGGATTTGGCAAAATCACAAACCTAGTTGGCAAACTTGTGAAACTTTTTTTAAAAATTAAAATTAAGGAGTTTCACTTTAAAAAAAAAGTCCCATATTTCGAAAGTTTGCCAACTAGGATTGTGATTTTGACAAGTCAACAGAAAATTACTAACATTCTTATGGCCCACGTATGCATAAAAATATTGGAGAAATATTTGTAAAAAAATGCAATACTTTAATTGGTGATTGAGCAAACGATAATGAAAATTTTAAACAGTTTTGGAGGCGTTACACATGGAAGAGGTTTTCCTGGGGTAACATTCTTAATAGATGCCTTAAAATTGCCAAGTCAAATATGGGTTTTTACGGTTTTTACCAACTTTTTTGAATCTGTTAATGTACCTTTTTTTCGATTGAATGTGTTTAGTTAATTAACATCGCTCTAGAGATGCACATTGGGCTATTGGCGAAGGTTCGGGGTCTATCTCGAAGCAAAGGACCGGGAAATTTACGGAATTCCTCAGTTGTCATGTTCTTTTCAAGTACATTCATATCCTGGAGGCCGGAGGTACAATTAGCAAGCATTGGTGTAATGTAAGGGAAATGTCCTGTTACATGAAGTAAATAACTAAATAAATAAATTGAACTTTTCAATTCAAGTTTAGTAGTTTAATAAAACACTTTTTTGGTTTGCTATTATAGAAAAATAGCCATAGAAAGAAATGAAACATTTTACAGATATATATTTTTTTATATGAAAACTATGCCATATACAAGCTTAAATATAAAGTAATAATTAATAGAAAAAAAATGACTTACATTTAAAAAAAAATTGTAATTATAGATTGTTTTATAAGCGAGATACAATTTTTTTCGAAATTTCGAGGGGAGGGGGGATTAGGGGGGCTAGGGGGGAAAGCTCCCCCCTCAAGGAGGGGAACTCTTTGGTTTTCAATTCCTGGAGGTCAAACGAGTATTTGACCAAAGTTTGAAAACTATTGTAATTTTTTCTCCTATTTGCCATTTTTCGGTCTAATTGCAATGGACTATTGATGGGTTCACAGATATTGGTTGGTGGAATGGAGAAAAAATTTTGAACAGAATTGGAAACAAGACTATCGAGATTGGGGTCTATGACCCGATTTTCTTTAAATTGTTGTTCATAAGAAATGGCCAGCACTTCAGCTTTGGATGTGTCCGTAAGGGTGTGTCCTGAGGAGTTTAAGGGTAGTATGGCAATGTTGTCCCTTTTCAAATTCTTTGATGCTCAAAAGAGAGACCCATCCACATTATCTAGTGAGCCTAAATAAACGTTCCAGTTAGCTCGAATGAGCCCCCGAACCTTTATTTTAACTTGGTCTTGTAGTTGTTTCATGAGTGTTCGATCTCTAGGGTCACGGGACCTCTGCCAGAGTCTACGAGCTCTGTTTTTATCTCTTATCAAGTTTTTGACGGCAATGGGAGTATAAATGTCATTAACGCTTTCCAATTCTTTGGAAGCAGTTTTGTGAGCGTTAAGAATGGACGCAGTGAGCTTTTTTACGACCTCGTTGAGTTGCTCTGGGGAGTTAATTTCCTCCACTGGGATGCAATGCACATTCTCAAATTTACTCCAGTCAGTTTGAAAGAAGACATTAGATTTTGGGACTGGAATGTTAACAGTGAATTGGAGGATGACTGGGTTATGGTCCGACCCCAAATCAGAGATAGAGTTTATATCGAATGGGTATGGGATCAATTTCAAGAACGTATGCAAATAAGAATATGTAAAACATTTCCTCGATAAATAATTGTGGAAGGGCGGGGAAGAAATATAACATTTTCTAAAAATTGTATAGAAGACTGTCTTCGTATTTAAAGGTGCAGCAACTTTACATTCCGCACGCCCATATTTGTAATTTTCAACACATACCACAACAGCGCACAACAATGTGCAATGGAGATCATCAACAAGCATTGAGTTTGTAGATCTTAGTATATAATTATAAATTCTACATGAAAAACACGCCGAAGTAGACATCGAAACCGTTTTAATTATATATCTAATCTTTATTTCTTGGTTTAATAGAAGTATCACAGGAAAGGTCGCTTTGGATGCATTCTTCATTCAAAATATTCATACACGGAGCATTGCGCATGCGCAATACCTTCAGCGGTGGCCGATGTGGCCCGATAACTGCTGGATTGGACAAAACATTTTGTTGATTTGAAGCCAATTAAAGCGGTAACAACTGTACCCCTTTTTCGTTTTAACCGCAAAATTTCATTTATTTTTCAAGTTAAAATAAGCCGACTGAGTTTCTTTCTTTTTTTCTTTTTTTTATTTTCGTTCGAAACCCATTTGAAATGCAAACTGCTATTAATATAGAAATTTATTTCCAAGTCAAAATGTTTAAAAAGCAAGAGCAAAAACAATTTGTTTGACAATGTGGTGGACTGGCCATAGGGTTGACTTGGAATTTTCCCGGGTGGTCAGTTAATATTTTTAAAAAGTGGCCGTGTGATTTCTTGAAAAAAAAAATATTTTTTAAATAATTTATTAAAGGTCAACGCAGTTTTTTTCAATAGCGTATCAAATTTGAAAACAAGGGGCCATGATATCTCTAAGAAAAGCCAAATTATTGCTTCATTTGAAACTGCGTTCCAACTGTGATTTATGGGGCTGCGGCCACTGATGTGACACGAAGCCAGTTCCAAAAGTGTCGAGATATGAGAATGTAAAGGAGACCGCCTGTCCCGGCCCCCAATTCCTTCTTTTGACAAGTGTTTATCGGATGAAAGAAGGAAGACTTTTCTTAGAATAGGACTTCCTCTTGCAAATCGTCCGAAGGTATTGGGGTTGGGAAAAGACAGGAAATGGCCGAAACGTGTACACAATCCCGTATTTTGGGTTTTTTGAAGTTGCCAAACAAAACCTTAACTTTACTTAGCGGTTCTTTCAAGTTAACGTAATTATTTGGAATTTATATAAAACTGCTGCATTTTTATAAACATTTTTTAAAGTATTAATAAATCCATTTAAAACATCAATGCAAAACTAAACTTTCCCCCTAACAAAGTTTATAGTACTGAATATTATATTTGGAACATAATAACATAAATTGAGTAGACAAACCTTAATCACCAAGAACTTCAATTTCGCGTTAAAAATAATAATGATCAACGTCAACATATTTTTTGATAATAAAATAAATACAGTAGACTCTCGATAACTCGAATTTTCGATATCTCGGAAAAAATCGATTTCCCTGCACCTTCATTACTTATTTAATGTAATTTCATCACGTTAATTCGAAGTTTTTCTTCCTTATTTTCGATAACTCGAAGTTTCCACGCAACTCAAAATTTGGTTTTCCTCTCAAAACTACGAATTTTGAAGAAACTTTAGCAAATATGCAATTGCCACGTTCTTTTTTATCGGTTCTCTTTCTTATTGTACGTTATTGAAAGGGTATACGTACAATGGATTCCTACCTGTGCCTCACCCTCTTCTTTGAATGTCGTCAGACGGGATTCCCTGAGCTGTATCCCCTCCTCTTTAACGCAGAGTCAGTCCAACCGTCCCTCAATCCAGCTGGCATTTTCGGTAAAGTGCGAGTCACTTTCTTGGAACATTACCGACCGTCCAGAAAGCAACTCACTTAAAATATGAAGACGACACTCGACCCCTTCTCATTTTTGTTTAGGCAATGCACTCTCTATAGCATCATTTGATGAGAGATCGCTCTCAGAAGAAGAATGATAATGAAGAATGCTAACCTCTTCCAAAGATAACTTTGAAAGAGGCCCTATCTTCCATAAAAACTATGCGTGCATTCAGTGAATCGTGGCTGGAAATAAAAACAGCGACATTTCAAGCAATCATGCATTTGGAAAATATAATTGATTTCGAAATAAATAGCAATACTCACCAAAAAATTTTGGATAGATATTTTAAAAAAAGTAGGGTAAGTATACTTGTATTTAGTTTTGCCAAAACTGCTTTTTTATAGGATTTTCGATAACTCGAATTTTTGATATCTCGAATTTTTATACACTTCCTTTCGAGTTCGAGATAGCCAGAGTTGCCTGTATTTCAGCTCTCATGTCTAAATTAAAAAAAATCAGGAAAAAAATTTATTAATTTATTTAATTTACTAATTCAAAATGTTTTTTGTTTTGTTTTTTTAATAATAAGTACCAAAGCGGAAGCTGCTCTTCATAAAAATACTGATTATACTTAATCATTATCATTAAGGCGCTTTTTATATTAACAAATTAGCCGTATGAATCCGATTTATAATTTCGGTTGAATCCTATAAGATATTCAACGTTTTAGATTTATTAAAAAGCGCCAATTCCATGCTCCTATTTATGTATAAAAAGTAAACGGTAAAGTAAAATAGAATGACATAATGATATTTTATCCAAAATTTGAATATATTTATCAAGAATCAATTGGAATATTATTCAATATAACTTAACTTCACGTAATCAATAAATCAACGTAAAAAAGGTTCAGCAAAACTGCATAGTTTAATTTATACAACCACAAAATAATCCCGTTCTCAAAGAAAGCAAAAACTATTCTTTTCTACTGAAGTGGAGAGAGATATAATTTTGTTATGGAGAACCCGGGGCCGAAGGTCCCACAACCTCCATCATTACAGCATATATAATATGCGTAGTAAACACATTAGGTTAAATGGACGTTACAGTAGATAAACAAAATTCTCATGCATGCCATTCCCAACGAGGAAGAGCGCAGGCGCGGAACAGAGGGCGGACCTAGGCAGAGCTGGCTCCTGATTGGCCGTCTACTGAAGTGGAAATTATGGAAACGATTATATTCTTATAGTTCCCAGTGTTTAAAAACAGTGTGATTATTAGCGGCAAAGTGTGAAATCGAAGAATTCCAAAGCATGGCCATATTATATTATTATATGGTCAAGCGAATAGTGGGATTTTGGGAAAAGCAGCGATTCGGCATAAAAGGGCAGGAGGGCACCATTTTCGAGGAAAAAGACGGTCACGGCATCCCGCCGTTCAAAGAAAAAAAATGAAAACTAGGATTTCACTGGATGTTATACCTAGATGCATTTCTTTTTTATTTATTTATAATAATTAAAATTCCATCCAAAAATAAGAGCAAAAAATTTTAAGTCATCATTTTTTTTATATAAAAGCATTTTTTTAAAAAACAAATTTTTAGAAGTATTTTTTACAAATTTAAACCCTTAAGCACAAATTTATGAAATTTTAACAACTTGTAAAAATTCTATACCAAAATACATAAATCAATCTAAAAATAATTTATTTGCTTTCTATTGTAGAGGTTTGTCATTCAGATTGAAACAATAAAAGTACTTCTTAATCAAATTTTATAGTACACTTGGAAATAGTACACTACCCCATCTTGCGGACAAAACTGTCCCCACACCAAACTCCCCTCACATTCAACAGGCAGCTAATATAATAAGGCCATCCTTTGGAATGCCTCCATTTCACACTTTGCCGCTAACAAGTACACTGTTCTTAAACACTGGGAAATGTTCCGAAAATAATATACATAAGAAAAATTTCCTTAATTCTTCGTAAATATTCGGTCACCGATAGATTTGCTATTTTCCCCATATTTTATCATTTAAAAAAATGTACTTTAAAATAATTCCTTTTCTTTTAGGATTTGACATAGACCCTGTACGTAATATAGAACGTACAGTCTTGGGGAAAATATTAAACATCCTTGTTATTCAGACCCCTTTCATCCAATTTTTTCTTTCAATAATTAGTAGTATATAAATTGACGGTATCTGCGTAACTGTAAGATACCACTTTTATATTTTAAATATATCTTTTATACATTATTTTTTTTTTATATAAGTTATAAATTATAAAAGAGACACAATTAAAAACACTTCTCTTGACTGAGAAGCAATAGAAAAACTCCAATTTCCAGTAGAACGTCTGCGTATGCAAATATGAAGAAGAAGCATTTTAGAATTGCGACCAATTATGGGACGGAGATTTGACATTGCGGCTTTCGCTTTGTTTCTGACATTTTGAGCGTGGTGCTCCCGGTTCAGTCTATTGTTTATTGTCAGTCCAAGATACTCAGCTTTGTTTACAATTGGGATAGGCTCGCCAAAGAGACTAATAACTGATTTGATGGGAAAGGTTTTTTTTTAATTTTCCACACCAACAAGTTTTGGGATTTTTGCGAATTGATGGAAACTAACATATTCATATAATGATCAAGCGAGTAGTGGGATTTTGGGAAAGGCAGCGATTCGGGCATAAAAGGGCAGGAGGGCACCATTTTCCAGGAAAAAGACGGTCCCGGCGTTCAAAAAAAATAAATTAAAACTGGGATATTACTGGATGTTATACCCAGATGCATTGCTTTTTTATTTACTTATATAAGTTAAAATTATATAAAAAAAATAGAAATAAATTTTTTACGTCATCATTCTTTTTAATATAAAAGCATTTTCTTACAAAAAAAAATAGAAATATTTCTCACATACTTAAACCCTTAAGCACAAATTTATAAAATTTTAACAACCTGTAAAAATTCTATACCAAAATCCATAAATCAATATAAAAATAATTTATTTGCTTTTTATTGTAGAGGGTTGTCCTTCCGATTGAAACAATAAAAGTGCTTCTTAATCAAATTTTAAAAGCGCTACATACATTTCAGATATTTCTTATTATATAATTTCGTTATTTATCATTTTTTAGAATAATACTACAAATCTCAAATAATTTAAGTCAGCCATCTCATCTTCTTGAATGAGAGATCGTTTATAAATCATTTGGACTTGATGTATTTTAACCGTTATCAACCTACTTGTAAAAGGCAACTTCAGACTCGACTCCGTTCAATTATTGACTTCAAATGGTTCCAAAGTCATCCGATTGCAGCAAAATACATTAATTTTAAAATCTAATTCACTTTGTGCAGGCAAGTACTGGAAGTTTGACCGATGGGAAATTTACTTTTCCACAAGGAAGACCGGGTATTTTAGGGTCTATTGCCATTCAAAAATCAGATAACATTCAAGAATGTGAGTTTGTCCTTTGACAATCAACAGATGAGTATGTGGGGAGGGTCAGTTAATTCATCAAAAGCAACCCCCTCTTTGACAAGTTAACGACTTTTATTTACTGTCGGGCGTAGTTTTGATTCTGAGTTAGACAACAAAATTATTTTTAAGTGTATTTTGGACCGGGTGTAGGCAGGGAGAAGAGGTTTGATCCTCCCCACTCTTCCCCCTAAACTAAATGCCCCACGAAGAGATATTATGGAATTGATCTATACGGTATTTCACAGTCCCACAAGACTCACTGTCCTATACGAAATGTGATAGTACACTACCCCATCTTGCGGAAAAAACTGTCCCTACACCAAACTCCCCTCGCAGCCCATCCGACAGGCAGCTAATATAATAAGGCCATGCTTTGGAATGGCTCGATTTCACACTTTACCGCTAACAAGTACATTGTTTTTAAACACTTTGAAATGTTCCGTAATTAATAAACATTAGTAAAATTTCCTTAATTCTTCGTAAATATTCGGTCACCGATGGATTTACTATTTACCCCACATTTTATTATTTAAAAAAATGTACTTTAAAATAATTTCTTCTCTTTCAGGATTTGACGTAGACTCTGTTCGTTTTATAGTACATACAGCCTTGGGAAAATATTAAACATCTTTATTATTTTGTTACATATCATAGCAGTTTTCCTGAAAATAATAAATAAATGGAATAACTTAAATTTACAAACGCTCAACACACAAATACCACTTTTATTTTTTAACTGCAACTGTTATAGGTTTTTTTTTTTTGTATTAAAATGTTAATCAGCACCCCACCATGTTAATTAGCATCCTACCAGTTACAGACCCATAAGTCTTCTACCCACCCTTTCAAAAATGTTCGAAAGAGTCATTCATGCCAGAATGCAAAATTTCATTGAAAGCAATAATATCATAAGTTCTAATCAATATGGTTTCAGAAAAGGACACAGCACAGTCCACCAAGTTCATCGCATTGTTGAATACATTGGCCAAAATTTTAATAACAAAATGGTTGTAGGCGGATGCTTTCTCGACATTGAAAAAGCTTTTGATAGCTTATGGCATGAGGGATTGATTTGTAAGCTGATCAGTGCAGGTTTTGCTTCCTATATCATCCATCTCATTAGATCCTTTCTCGAAAATAGAACATTCCAAGTAAGAATTAATAATACATTGTCATCAAAAAGAAATATTACTGGTGGAGTCCCACAGGGAAGCATTCTTGGGCCAGTGCTTTTCAATTTATACATCAACGATTTCCCTGAATGTAGTAATTGTATAATAGCCCAATACGCAGACGACACTGCAATTCTTTCAGCTTCACGTAACATGCAACACGCCTTTAACAAAATCCAAGACGCCCTTGATGATGTAGAAGAGTGGTGTGCAGACTGGAGGGTCAAAATTAATCCGAATAAAAGCGAATCCGTCTTATTCACTAGAACAAATATCAAAGAAAAACTACAAGACAAACTTAAAATTTTTGGCACAGAAATTCCACTTCGAAAATCAACAAAATATCTTGGCGTTCACCTAGACAAGCACCTAATTTTTCAAACTCATATAAAGAAAACCCTGAACAAAGCAAGAACTGCAGCTATCCTTCTTAATCCCATGATTGGGAAAAACTCTAAAATGTCTCTCAAAAATAAAAGGCTCATCTATTTAACTATGATTCAGCCTATTCTACTTTATGCCTGCCCTGCCTGGGGTGCTACAAGAAAATCCAATAGAAACATTCTTCAATCCTTCCAAAACAAGCAAATTCGAAGATTAACTAGTGCCCCCCAATTTGTTCGTAATACCATTCTCTATAGAGACTTAAAAATCAATAGCATTGACTCTGAAATTCTATCTACAGCACACAACTATTTTAAAAAAATGGAAGATTCCAACATTGAACACCTTCAGAACATTATCAAGTATAACGCACACATAACACAAGTCTATAAAAGACCAAGAACAATTCATCATGACTCACGCTGGTGAAATACCGCACCTTCCCCTTTCCTGACAAGCTACCATGGCTCGGAGGCAGTGCTGCTGTCCTCTGATCGCTAGGAACCAAGTTACATACCGCAAGGAAACACTTTGAAAAATTCTTTTCCACCACATTATTTTAACCAAGCTCAATGCTTCTCAAGACTATTTTCAAACATAATATTTTCGATGAATGTTGAAGGGTCTGAATAAGACAATCACAGATATGTTATTTTAAATAAAAAAATAAAAAAACTCACTTTGTGCATTTGGAATGCGAACTGTTTGATGAACAAAATTGGAGAGCTCCAAGATTTCCTCACAAATAACGACATAGACATTTGCCTTATATCAGAGACATTTGCCACCCCCAACAGAAACCTGAACTTTCCAAATTATGATGTGTACCGTGCTGACAGACATGCAAGAAAGGGAGGTGGCGCTGCGATCGTTGCCAGGCGATCGCTGCACACATCTTTTCACAACATTAATAATAGAAGCGGATTTGAAGCCGTCACAGCCCTTCTCCGCTACAATAATGATACATTCCACATCACCGCTATCTACAATCCTCCCAACAATAATTTGGACAATCGAACTCTTGATCTCCTGATGCCAACTAATATTAATTCCATCATCGGTGGCGACCTAAATGCAAAAAATAGAACGTGGGGCTGCAAGAATGATAATGCTGTAGGCAAACCAATAGCAGACAGAATTGGGAGAAATGGGTATAAGGTTGTTGCCCCATTGCAACCTACATATTACCCTCCATTTCATAATCAGTCCCCTGCAATTTTAGACATCATCCTCCATAACACTAATCTCGCCATATCAGCTGATACCATGAATGACCTGTCATCCGATCACATCCCTGTCATTGCCAGTATGGGTGTCAACATCCCACGCCTCCTTGAAACAATTCCCAAGACGGACTGGCTCCTATTCCACAACATCCTTGAAAAACAGAACCCCGAACTCCCACTACTCAACAGTAAGCAGAAAATCGAATATAACATCATAAAATTCCAAGACAACATTAAGCAAGCGCACACTGATGCTACCACTCAAACTAAAGCACACCGCAACTACATGCTTCTCCCCCCAGCCATCAGACAAGTTATCCAACTCAGAAATAAAACAAGAAAAACATTTTCACAAAATTTTTGCTCAAAACTCAAATTAACGTCCTGAATCGAAAAATTAAAGAACTCGTCAAAAAACATAAAGAGAAAAAATGAGAAGAAAAAGTCGAGAGCCTCACAACATCCGACAACTCTATCTGGATAATGTCAAAAACACTCAAAAGGGAAAAGATCGTTAACAGACCCATTCACGGTGAAAATGGACTGGTGTACTTTGATTTTGAAAAAGCCGAAGCTCTTGCTGACCACTTGGAAAAAACATTCACCGAAAACATTGAGCCAAGTGACGATATCTTTGAAGATGAAGTCGAGCAGGAGCTCCGAGATTGGATAAGATGCCACCCCCCCCTTGGGAACCTCCCCCCCACCACAATTGATGAAACGACTGCAATCATCACTAAACTTAAACTCAGAAAAGCCCCTGGAATCGACCGAATTTCAAACAAGATGCTCAGAAACCTCCCTCACAAGCACATCAAGATTCTCATTCATATTTTTAATACATGCATTGAACAAGTACACTTCCCACAAATTTGGAAGAAAGCATTAGTAATAAATTTCCCGAAACCTGGCAAGGACCCCGTCATGCCAGCCAGCTATCGCCCCATCAGTCTCCTCCCAACACTAGCAAAAGTCTTTGAGAAAATAATACTCAACAGACTGCAGAAGCACACGTCGCACATCCCTAACGAACAATATGGTTTCATGCCGGGCAAATGTACTACGAAACAGCTTATAAGAATACTTGAATTTATTGGCCAAGGCATTTATAATCATGAAGCCCCCGCCATGCTGATGCTCGATGTTGCTAAAGCCTTCGATCGTGTCTACCACAAAGGCCTCATCACTAAACTCACTAGACTCAACCTACCTCAAGACCTAATACTCATCTTAAAGAACTATCTTAAAAATCGAACATTCCAAGTACGAGTTAATCAAGACATTTCCACCCATAGAAACATTGAAGCGGGCGTCCCCCAAGGTTCCCTGCTTGGACCTATATTATATTTATTCTATACATCTGATTTCCCCACATTTCATGATGACAGAATGAGCCAAATCGCTTTTTATGCAGACGACACAGCCATCATCACTAAGTCCAAAGACCCAAACCTAGCAATACGTAAACTCAATGAGAAAATGGAGGATATCGAAGACTGGTGCCGAAAATGGAAAGTGGCCATCAATGCATCTAAATCCAAATTACTCATAATAAGAAAATACAAGACACAAGACATTATTTATGAAAACGTCCTTCTCTTTGACGAGCAAATTCCCATAGTAAATCAAGCCAACTATCTGGGCCTCATTATCAACAATAAACTCACATGGTCGGATCATATCAAGCATGTTAAAAAGAAAGCCGCAGCTATCAATGCCAAATTAAGACCCCTCATCGGCAGACGATCAAAACTTAGCCTCAAACATAAGAAACTATTATATGAAGCAACAATACGCCCAATTTTCACCTACGCCTCCCCCGCCTGGGTCACAGCTACCAAAACTGAGATCAAACCACTTCAAGTCCTTCAAAATAATATTCTACGAGAAATCGTTAACGCACAAAGATTTATCAGAAATGCCCTCATTAGAAGAGATCTGAAGATCCCCACGGTTCATCAGTGGATCTCCAGGCTCAACATAAAGTTCTATTCCAAAGCCACCAAAAATGAAGACTTTAAAGAAAACTTGGCATATGAGATTCTATCAGATGACAAACGCACCAGACCATTTGCTGCCTTCTCTCTCTCTGACGCTGTGCTCTCGACCTCGTATTAATATTAAAACCTATAAAGGGTGGAATAACCACCCTTTCAAAAATATTTTAATTGGGTGGACGAATCGCCTTGTGCGGTTCCAAGCCCCGCCACGGCCTTCTTTAGCAATCCTCTGCCCCTCACAATCTCGTTCATTCCAGCAGCTGTCTCCCTCTGCAAAGGACACGCTCGACGCCAGTCTTCTTTTCGAACATTGCCACTTCCATTCCGATGAGCAGAAAGGTGCTTGGCTACGCCAAGCCGTATGCTGCTTTACTTACGCTTAAATGACTTAAATAAAATGTTAATCGAAAAGGGTATTGAAACGTGGTTTTAAAAACGCTTCTCTTACCGAGAAGCAATAGAAAAAGACACAATTTGAAGACTGCTGAATGCTACTGACTATGAATATGTAAAATATTTCCTCGATGAATAACAGCAACACCCGTTTGCAATTTTCAACACATACGTTAACAACGCGCAATGAAGATCATTGAGTGTGTAGAGAATATATTAATAAACTCTACATGAAAAGCACGCCGAAGTAGACATCAAAACGTTATAATTATATTATCTTACCTTTATTTCTTGCAAATGAAAGGACGCTTTGGAAGCATTCTTCATTCAAAATATTCATACACGGAGCATTGCGCATGCGCAATACCTTCAGCTTTGGCCGATCTGGCCCGATAACTTCTGTATTGGGCATTTCCTCTTTCATTTTTACCGCAAAATTTCGTTTATTTTTCAAGTTAAAATAAGCCGGCTTTTTTTTTTTTCGTTTGAAACCCATTTGAAATGCAAACTGCTATTAAAATAGAAATTCATTTACAAGTCAAAATGTTTAAAAAAGCAATAGCAAAAACAATTTGTTTGGCAATATTAAAATTAATTCTATAAGAAGAAAATATAATACTCATATGCATTTATTAATTCTACAATTCTATGGTATTAAAAATCACCAATAAATCACTTTTTAAAAAAAAATGGGATTCAGTATATCTGCTTCAACGTTGGCTTCAACGCGTCCATAGAGAAAACAGATGTTGAGCCTTCCAAAAGTTACAGTTAGATGTCAGAGGATACAAACTGCCTTTGTTCAAAAATCTTTTCATTTTTTTTTCAAAGCTGTTTCTTAAAAAATAGATAATTGATTGCTGTGCCTTCTTTGTGTGAAATATATGCATTAACGAAATACACAAAAGCTTTTGACGTCAAATACATGGACCGATCAAACTCCTGACAAAAAATTGACGAGCCATCACTAAAAGGCTATTCAAATGTACAAAACAATTTTTTTTTCTGCTTTTGTCCTAAATGACTGACCGTAAGTGAGGAACGTGCAAACAAAACCGATCATCTCAAAAAACATAAAAATGATTTAGGCATTGAATTTTATATAAAAAAAAAGTTTATATTTATTCGTATTTGCAACTCAAAAAATAATACCAAATTTCCTTTAATTTTAAAACTCGGAAATCTGGAAATCCATAGAAATATATGCATCTACCAAACGTTTTCGGGATTATCCTCGATTTGCGAATTTATAACATGTTTGATTTTGCATGCCCGCTCCTCAAGTTTAGACATAGGAGATAATGATAAATGCCAAAAAATATCCCAATGTAGCCTCAAAGTGTAGATATTCGTCAAGTGGATTGGATAAAAAGAAATTGGGCAATGTTGGCCGGTGTTGCATTGCGTTGCAGTTTTTGCCGGTGTTGCAGTTTTTCAGGTGTTGCAATTTGTTTGTTTGTTTGTTTGTTTTTTTGATAGAAGGTTGCGTTGATCTTGCTGTCCGGAAGTCACCAATTGTAGCGCGATGCAATTATCTGGTGCATTATGCACTACTTGGCACCGCTCGGTTTTGATCCGAGGAACTTCGGCTTGCTACGCCGATACTTTGCCGGTCAGGCCAAAGTGATCACTTTAGCCTGATCGGCAGAGTATCGGCGTAGCAAGCCGAAGTTCCTCGGATCAAAACCGAGCGGTGCCAAGTAGTGCATAATGCACCAGATAATTGCATCGCGCTACACATATTTTGCTTAGAATAGACACTATAGCACTGGCGGCTCGTGGACTACAGCAAGTGCAGCCGGACTGCACTTAATTTTATTAGTGTATTTTAAAACTAAAATTATATATTTTACTAATTTTCTTAAATGAAGATTATAATTGGAAATGAAGACTGAATTTCTGCTGTAAGTAAAAAAAATCTCCGATAAATAGCAAACCTGTTGCCGTAAGGCACAATTCAGGAGGGGGAAAAACTCCATTCAATCAAAATTGCAGCCAAAAAGCGAAGTTCGAAATCGACTGCATCGTTGCCACAACAACCTTATGTAGTAACCCTACACGCTAAAATAGAGGTTGTGACGAAACAAATGCAGCCCAAAAGGATTTTTTCAAATCTGCTGTACTTGACCCTGCGATGAATTGATTGGCTCGTGCGTGAATCGGTGGGTGGGCTGGGGGGGAAACCGAGAATTTCCAAGAATCTCTCCAAACGGAAATAGTTTTCCTGATAAGTTTACACTTGTGTTGTTGTTTCGTTACTTAAATTAATATTAAAATTGATCGATTCGCAAGTTTAAAAGAAAGGAGGATTGATTTAATTTTCAACAAATAAGCAAGTGTTATTTTGTCGCATGTTATCATTTCGTAAAAATTGAAAGGAAACTTTGATCTTCGCAATAATTATTAAAGAATTTTCGTTCATGGTTGTAGAAAATTATAGGTTTCACATGATTTCGGCTGCACTAGCATTTTCGACCACGAGCCGCCACTGCGCTATAGAAAGATTGGACAAATTTGTTAAATTGAAGGAACGTAAAACTCAAGCAATCAATCAAAAGATGTGTCACGCTTCATTCCACCAACTTGTCATCTGACCATGGTTCAAAAATACGAGGATTCGTTCCCGGGTTTTTCCTTCGAGATAGGCCCCGAACTGCCAACCCACTGTGCAGCTCTAGTGCGACGTTAATTAACCAAAACCCAACTAGGACAACCACTAGGATTATTAAAATAGTAAGAACTGAGTAATCGTAGTTTTAGTTTTAGTTTTGTTAATTAACGTCGCACTAGAGCTGCACAGTGGGCTATTGGCGACGGTTCGGGGTCAATCTCGAAGGAAAGACCCGGGAACACATACACATTCACACACACATTCATACATGCACCTCGTTATTTTAGAACCATGGTCAGATGACGAGGAAACACCTGAACTGGCACCCAACGCCTTCAATAGACGTCGGGACTTTGGACCCCGATCAGATGTATCGTGCACCAGTCCCGTATACACGCCAGTATAATTTGTTGGATATTCTGGACGACTTTCTAGTATTTTTGTAGCGAAGCTGGCAACCCTCCGATCGCAAGATCACTACTTTTTTACTTTACTATGTCAAGTCCATTGCACGGATTCGAACCACCAATCCTCTGATTAGTAGCTGAACGCCTTACCAACTGAGCAACTGGGGCTCCTGAGTAATCGTAAGAGCAGCACTAACGTTAAAAAAAAAATGGCCCATCTATCCGATGGTTATTTTGATTTACTTTTTATCTTAATAGCTAGTTAATGACGAGCGTCTAGGTATTCATTTATCTTTTCGCTGTTCCGGACGGATTGCGGGTTAGCCGCCTAACTGCGTGGATTGGATTGATTCTCATAATGGATCCAAGTGACTCTCTCTTGACGGAATAGACGTGAATTTAAATGGAACTGGCCCGCAGTCATGACGCTGAACAGGAAAGATGCGAGCACATCTCGCTTTATACTTTGCAACTCGATCTACTCAGAGACTGATTTACGGGAGGGCATTCGGGGCACTTGCCCAGGGCCCCCATTTTAAAGGGGCCCCCAAACATGATTTAATGCTAAATATATGTGAAAAAGTTAAAAATAAATTAACTAACGAATTATTTAAAAATCAATCGTTAATTGTTTTGCAAAACTTATATTATTTTACCCAATTAAATCAATTTAACTTTTCAGCATGTTCATGATGTACGTCACCTTTTGCATCGCGTTTTTCAAAGATACGCGCTTTGGATCACTAGTAAAATTAAATTAATGACCAAGGTCCAAGACCATAAACAAGCTGTGTTTACTAATCACACGTAGATTTGTCGTTTACGGATACTTTTTTCCTATACCAAATTTCCTAATATTGTAATCATTAGGGATTTGCTAGCAATAAAATGGGTAGAACATACGAATTGCGCTCAACTAAAAAAAAAGCTAAAAAGGAAGAAAGAACATAACTAGAAACGTATGAAAAAACTCTGTTGCAGTATTGATCATTATCGTTAATTCAAATTCTCAAAAGAAGAAAATTAGTAGTTTAAAAATAATATATTTGCATTAAAGCTGACTGATTTCGTCATTTTGTATTGTGTGCTTGTGCATAAATTTAGCAGTTTTATTTTTAATTACGTCGAGGGGCCCCCAAATGTTCTTTTGCTCTGGGCCCCTAAACTTGTAAGTCGGTCCCTGGATCTACTGGAGAGTAGTTTGAAAGTGCATCTACTGCGCTACCCGGACTCCCGAGAGCTTGAAAGATCCAGAGAACACATTTTGGGCAAGTTGGCTTTTTATGGTTCTTGTACTATAGAGGGTTGTGATATACATGAGAGATATAATGTTAATGAATGTATCATAAATGAGAGGAACTCTAATGAAACGAGCGCTAAAGGGCAAAAAAAGAGCCCATGAAAATTTTTCTCGTATGGATAAGCGCCACACGGCCAAAAAACTAATCGTTTCAGACGAATTTGATAATCAACCGTCAACAAGCACGGCAAACCGTTTTGATGCTCTCTCCACTTCGGAGGAAGTGGGGGGGGGCCTCCGACGGTGGCTAATATAGATGAAGTAATTCACCATGTTGAACCGATTATGGTGAAGTCGGTGACCGATCAACTAAAAATCCGGAAGGATATTCTAGCTATTGTTGCCCCGAAAGCACAATTTAAGATAAGCAATGGCGACTATTTTAGCGTTATTTGCAAAACTGCAGGGGAACATAAGAAAATTACGTCTTATTTAACCGAGCAACGTATTGCCTATTTTGTTGCCTCTCCAATAAAAGACAGACCGATCAAGGTTGTCATCAAGGGTCTGTGTAGAGACACGGACCCTGGTGAGATCTTGACGAAATTGACTGAGCAAGAGCATGAAATAAACCACGTCGTTCAGCTCAAAAACTTAAGGAGGTCCGATACCTTCGACATTTTTTTTTATTTTTATACTTGTACAATCCAATTTTTTTTCTCTTTCTAAATATGCATAAAAAACCATTTTAAGACGCTCAATTTTTTTTTTAAATTGCACATTTATTTTTAAATTCAAATTTTAGTAAATTTTTTAACAATTTTAAAATTCCTACTCCTTTTTTGTTTTTCAATATTTTGAAGCAATTTTTTTTATTTAAGATCTTGAATAATATGTAAATAGATGTATGCATTCAAATTTTGATTCAGATACATCACTTTAAAAAAATAAAATATATTAGAAATTTTGGAGAAAAAAATTGACGAAAAAAAATAAAATTCCATTTTAAGTGGTTTTAAAAAACAAATTATGGTAAAAATAGGAAATCTGAATGCATACATCTATTTAAAATATATTTATCTTGCTATACACACAAAAATTATGATTTTAAGTATAATAGTAAAAAAGCCTTAGCATTTTTAGTGTTCATTAAATTTCAAAACCACGATCAGAGATATTGGCTTTTAAAGTTTGGACTTCCGGTAGGGAAATTTGAAGTGTGTCTCTTTAAAACATTCATAACTAAAAAAGTAATATGAATTTTTTGAAGCAGTTTTTTGTGAGTTATTAAGATAAGTTTGAATATTATTTTTTAAATATAAAAAAAAAATGACTTTTTTTGCAAATTTTGGGTATTGGACCCCCTTAAGAGACAGGACTCCCCTGCCCGTTTTTATGGTCGAAATGCCAGCGGGCCCAAATGTATCGAAAATTTACGAGGTAAAGACTTTGCAATTAATGATGGTCGAGGTCCAAAAATATGTGCGCCCTAGGCGCTCAAACCAATGCTATAAGTGCCAGGGCTTCGGCCATCATAGCAAAATGTGTAGGGCAACACCCAGGTGTTGCAAGTGTGGTTTGGATCATCACTCGAACGAGTGTACTCAAACAAAGGCCGCTTTTACATTTAACGACACGACACCGATAAATCGTGAACGATCGCGAAGGGACGACACACCGTTTTATCGTATCGTCTGATGGTCAGTTTTTCATTGCACCGATATCGTTCGCCGAAAACGACAATTATTTCATTCAATGCGTGTTCGTCTGTTGCCGAGAGCACGTCTATTCTCGATGTGGCGCATCGCAACAAATTACATTATAACAAACTGCGATTGTTGTATTTGCTGTATTTAAGGAGAAAGAAGAGATCAATTACAAAACGATTCTGGGTGCATGATATCATCAAAGCAAGACATGTTGAAGGAGATTTTTATGTTTTATTTGAACGTCTACAAAAAGCTAGAGCTAACCACTAGAGCTCAACAGTGGGCTATTGGCGACGGTTTGACTAAATATTGCCTCACATGCCTTTTCGCAAACAATCTTGTTCTTGTAAAATTCATCTCGCTTTTCCCAAATACATGTCTTTACTTCCACTAATTCACACAAGTTCACAATATCGAACTTAAAAGCCATATTGATAATATAAATAAGAAAAAACACAGTAGACTATAGCAGACGGCAACAAGTTTTTCGGAAACAAACTCAAAATGTCGTCACGATGAAGTAGGGAAGGCGCGTGCCCACGATAAAACGTTCCGATAAATTGTATCGTCTGATCGGCAACGACAATATCGTTATCGTATCGGCTAGTGAAAAAGCGCCCGGCTTCGTATGTGTATTTTGCGTACCCCGATATCGTGCCGCTGAAATCGTATACGATTTATCGGTGTCGTGTCGTTAAATGTAAAAGCGGCCTAAGGATGATGGGACTGACCCCAAGTGCGTCAATTGTGGTGAGGCACACGTTGCTTCCTACCGGGGCTGTCTAAAATTCCCGAAACCCAGAAAAACTCATTTCAACTCAAGATTTAACTCTAGAAATAGCTCGGACAATAATCGTGTCAGTGCCCCTCGATCTAACTACAGAAGGGAAAACTTTAGTTACGCAGCCGCTGCTCGTAAATGATCCAGTGGAGGTCCCCCTAGCGGAGAACTCGGTCCCCAATGAATTAATGACAAACAACGATATCAGTGAAACTCCTTCTGAAAATATCCAAAAACTTTCTATCGTCTCGGATATAACTAAACAAATGGCTTCAAATAATGAAAGTATCATTAAACAAATGAATGATAACAATAACAAAGCAATGGAACAAACAAGCCGAATGTTAAAAACCATGGCCGAAAATAATAATGAAATGATTGCTCGAATGAGCTCAATGTTTGAGAATGTTATGAAAATGTTGGTACAAAGTAATAACCGCAATGTAAATGAATAATAAAACCCTTACAAATTTAAAAATAGTCTTTTGGAATTGCAACGGACTATCACCAAAAATCGGCGAGCTTAGGGACTTCGTGGGAAGGAGGGACCCTGATGTAATACTCTTACAGGAGACTAGACTCCGATCTTTTAATAAATCATCGGTACCCAACTTTGTCTGTCATCGAGATGACAGAAAAGTTGTTGGCCCTAACGTAGCATTTGTAAAGCATGGGACTGCAATATATATTAAAAATTCGATTCCCCACCATAGGATTCCAACAGCCGAATTAAAATTTATCGAGGCCACCATAGTAATGGTAAGTCCTACTAACCTCCCCCCCTGTTGCTATCATGTCAATATATATTAAAATAACCCAACTATTGATATCAGGAAAGACTTTGAAGTCATTGAAAAAATCAATAACTCCTTGATTATATGCGGCGACTGTAACGCCAGGCATAAAATCTGGGACTCTGGTGAAAGAGAGAGAGATTTCGAGTCCGGCGCGGAGTACCCGGGGCCGAAGGGCCCCATGACTGCATAAAGATGCATGGGAACACATGAAGTTAGAGTTGATTTCCATGAGATTGAGAGGACATCAGGCGTCAGGAAGGCAAGGGCAGGAACGGAGCAGAAGGGGCGGAGCCAAGGCTGGGCCGGCTTCTGATTGGCCAGGAGGCGTGGTCTCGGCGTCTTTTCCGGCGAAGAAGGCCTGTAGCTTGGACAGAAGATTCTCCTGTTCTCGAAGACGCTTAATTAAGCATTTAATTTCTGCGTCTCCAGAGAAAATCAAGGCTATCTCCTTGAATAGCTCTAGCACTGGGGCAGCATCATTAAGCTGCCGGGCAATAGATAGGGAGTTTAACTGGTTTGGGCGAGGAATGAAAGCCAGTGAACTATTATTAACATTACTAGTTTTAGAATTACTAGGGGGATTTAAGTGGTTTGGGCATTTTTTAAATTTAACTGGCGGTTTTTTGTTGGAAGAGCGACTTGCTCTTTTTCCTTCAGGCGGCCGTCTTGATGGGTTTTTCGGGAAAATTTGGGCATCGTCTGCTGCAGGCTGCATGGCCGGTCTGGAGGCAGTTGATGCAGTGGGACACAGCGGGTCTAGGCAAGGCGCAGTCTCTAGTGGCGTGTGCTTCCCCGCACTTCAGGCAACGTGCCGCCATATAGCAATGGGCACTGGTGTGCCCGAACCAATTGCACTGGATAGCACCACGTCTGTTCCTAAACGGCTCGATTTTAACGTCGAACCGAAATAGGGAGGTAATGGCCAAAATTTTGTTTGAGTTGGACTGACGTGGAGACTCAACCAGGAACATTCCCAGTGGCTTTTTGTTTCCACGTTTAGATAACTGGGTGATTCTCGAGGAGGGAAACCCAAGAGATTCAAGTTCAGTTTTCAGACTACCGAACCCCGTTTCCGATGGTAGCCCCTTCACTACCACCTTGAAAGGGGTACGGCTCTCGAGAAAAAAACCGAAGTTTCTCTCCCGGAGATACGTCATGATAGAAAAGTAGGTCACCTCAGATTTAGGCAGAATTCTGAGATAATCACCACTCCTTTTGTAGGTGAATAAATCAGGGTGTCCGAGTTTTAAGTCGTTCAAAACTTCAGGACTCTCATCTGAATATCTGAGGCAAATAGGTATGATGTCATGGGAATCAGGGGCAGAAAGCGCTGGATCAGTGACTTCCACAGCTGGCAAAGGGCTTCTTGACACCCCGTTTATGCCAGCCGTAGCGACACCTACCCCAGAGCAATCTGGCTCCGTCAAACCCTCATCCGCAAACATCTGCCGGAACTCCGCTCGTTGTTTAGAGAACTTAGGTAGTTTTGCCAATTTTCTCTGATAAGCCCCCGGACCATAGTCTTGGTCCGTGCCTGTAGGAGTTTCATTTGGGCTCTGTCTCTGGGGTCTCGGAACCTTTGCCATTTGCGTCGGGCTCTATTTTTTTCCTTGATGAGATTTTTAACGGCAATCGGGGTATAAATATCGTTAGTGCATTCAAGTTCTTTTGATGCCGATTTGTGGGTGTTAAGAATGGAATCAGTGAGTCTGTTAACGGCCTCATTGAGTTGGGATGAGGACTCTGGTGAAATCGGAAATCGGAATTAACCTTACGGTGTGTCGACCGGAGGTCCTTACACCTTAATCGAATTAAGTCTAATAAATAGAATAACGTTAGCGGGATTTAAGTTTAACTAAGAAGTTACTAATTAATTGGTGGGGGTTGGGGGCCCTAAGGCTAAACGCGAGTTCGTTAGAAAAAACCTGAAAAATAACATCAGTAGATGGTGTGTGTTAGAAATAAGTAGAGACAACAAGTGATTTGTAGTACATATTTTATTATTATAAGATGCAAAAAACACAACATTGAAGACAATAACATAACCTGGCTACTAGCTAAGGAGCAGCTGTCGGAAATTTGACATGTCAATGTGACAAGCAAGTCTAGAAATGCCTACCAGGTGGGGTCGTGATGAATGGTTCTTGGTCTTTTATGTTTCTGGTTTACCTCGTGATCATACTGTGTGATTTCTTTAAGGTGTTGTATGTCTGAGTTTTCGATTGCCATGTTATAGTTGTGTGAGATAGTCAGTATTGCTGTGTCAATAGTGTCCATTTTAAGGTCCCTGTGTAAGATTGTATTCCTGACATACCTTGGTGCATCTGTTAGCCTTCTAAGGGCTTTGTTCTGAAATGTTTGAAGTTTCTTTATGTGTGTTCTTCGAACTGCAGCCCAGGCCGGACAGGCATACAGCAGAACTGGTCTGATCATAGTTTTGTAAAGAATTACTTTGTTTCTAAGTGTCATTTTTGAGTTCTTCCCAATGAGGGGATTTAAGCTTATACTTGCACCGGTCGCTTTGGCGAGAGTTTGTTTAACGTGTTCTTTAAAGCTAAGTTTACTGTCTAGGTGTACTCCTAAGTATTTAGTGTGGTGTTCTCTCTTGATCTCTGTATTAAAGATCTCAAGATCGGTGTTGTAATCAACTAGTGTGTTGTGTTTGCGGAAGAGTACCGATACACTCTTTTGAGCATTAATTTTGATGCGCCAGTCTTCGCACCATGATTCTACTGTGTTTAGAGCGGCTTGTAGCTTCCCAAAGGCTATGTCACCGTGCTTAGATTTAGCTAGTATTGCTGTGTCATCGGCAAATTGGGCCGTGATGCAGTTATCGAATGTAGGGAAATCGTTTATGTACAAGTTAAATAAGACTGGTCCTAGTATGCTACCTTGTGGTACTCCTGCTTTAATGTTTGTGAGTGATGAAAGTGTGTTGTTTACTCTGACCTGAAAAGATCGCTCTGAAATAAATGAGTTTACCATATGTACCATTTCTTTGGGGATGTTTTGATTAATTAGCTTTTTAATTAGGCCTTTGTGCCATAAACTATCGAAGGCTTTCTCTACGTCTAAAAATACGGCTCCTATCATTTCCTTATTATTAAATGCTTCACCTATTTTTTCCACTATCCTATGGACCTGATGAGTAGTTGAATGACCCTTTTTAAATCCGTATTGATTAGTATTAATTACGTTGTTTGAATCCAGAAAAGTTTGTAGTCTGATGTTAATGACTTTCTCAAAGACTTTCGCCAAACAGGGCAAAAGACTGATAGGTCGGTAGTTACTGGGTTGAAGGGGGCTTTTTCCTGGCTTTTTAAAGAGAATTACGATTGCTTTTTTCCATTGGTTTGGGAAGTATTTTAACCTGAGGCATGCATTGAAGATGTTGGTGATATGTACTATTACCTTATGGGCAATATTCTTGAGTGCTTTGTTTGAGATTAAGTCGTATCCAGAGGCTTTTTTAGGATTTAACTTGATAATAATGTCAGTGAGTTCCTCTGGGGTGGTGTAACGTATGATGTTGTGTGGCTCTTCTGCTAAGTAGTTGTCTACTTCATTGATTGTGTCAACAACAAGTTCTAAATTGATTGGTGAAAGATGTGGTGAAAATTGGTTGTGTAGACTGGAGGCAAGAACCTTTGCCATGTCGTGTTCAGTGTAAACAATAGAGTTCGGTCCTTGAAGAGGGCCTATGTTTTGGCGTTTGGTTTTTAGGGCTTTCGCCATTTTCCAAACAGTGTTGTTCTGTAGTGAGAGCCTCATGACTGTGTTTTCCCATTGAGTCTGTTTGTATTCTTTTGTGAGGGAGCTTACTTTCTTGCATGCCTCGTTCCATTTACGTTTATCCTGGGGGTGCCTAGATTGCTGGTAAACCTTCCTAAGTCTATTCTTTTCCCTGATCTCGTCTTTAATCTCATGGGGGAGTTTTAGGGTTTTTTCTATGTTTATGGGTTTTGAGCAGCTATCTATATCCCTTTTTATTTTGGCGGTTAAGTTTACAATTGCTTCGTCTATTTGGCTTATTGTTCTCATATTTGAGTTTACTGTTAAGTTTTCGTCCGATATGGAGTGGAATCTTTCCCAGTTAGTTGTGAATTTGATTGCTTCTGGTGGTTGAGTGAGGCCATAAAAAGTGAATGTTACAGGGTTGTGGTCTGAATTTAGGCAGCTGTGTACTTTAAGTGTTGGGTTTGATGGTATGCCCTTTAGGAGCATTATGTCTAATATGTCTGGTCTGTGTGAGAGAGTGCCTGGATAGTGTGTGGGTTCATCTGGGGCGGCGATAGAGACGCCGTGATCCAGTATGTATTTTCTAAGTATGATGCCGTTTCTGTTGTTATCTCGACAGCCCCAAATAGTGTTTTTGGCGTTTAAGTCGCCTGCTAGTATAGTGGGTAGTCCTGTGTTTAGTAGGGCTGTCAAGTCGTCTGCTCCGATCTTGGAGTTTGGTGGGTTGTAGACCGAAATAACGAGAATTTCTCCAAAGTTCTCGTTTTCCAGTACTGCGGCACATGCCTCAATGGTGTTAAGTGTTGGAAGTATGTACTCAGTGCATTTAATGCTGCTTTTTACGTAAAGGGTTACGTTTTGGGTTGGCGCCTAATCCATTCCTTCCTTAATAATAGATCCTTCATGGTACAGGTCAAAAATAGCAGATCTACTACCCGTAAAATACTTGCCGGAACCCCCCAAGGTTCCGTCCTTGGGCCGTCGTTATATATAATATACATGAACGACTTTCCAATGAACCCCAGAACCAAAATAACACTTTACGCCGATGATTCGGCTGTACTCGCTAGACACTCTTCCGCGTTCTTTGTTGGGAAACTACTGCAAAAGCACCTCTGGGAAATAGAGGACTGGCTTGTAAAATGGAAAATTAAAATTAACGTAGCCAAAAGTGCTGCTGTCATGTTCTCTAGCAAACTATACCAGCCAAAACCACTGAAACTCTTTCAATCTGATATCCCATGGCTTAGAGAAGCTAAGTACCTGGGTGTTGTTTTGGATAGAAAATTAACTTGGAGGCCCCATTTCATTCAAATTAAGAAAAAACTTAATAAGGTAAAATACGCTCTAATGCCTATCATAAATAGGAAAACTAAGCTCTCAATGAAAAACAGGCTAATTATTTTCAAATCCATATTGAGACCCATCATCACCTATGCAGCTCCAATCTGGGGTTTTGCCTGTAGTAATAGAATGAACGCTGCATTACAACGTATCTGCCTGAGAATTTACGTTACTAAAGCCAGGTGGTACGTTAGAGATGTTGACTTAGCTCATGCTCTAAATATTCCACCCTTGCCTGACTACATTGGTAAACTTGCGTTCAACTTCTTTCAATCGATGGATCACATCGATAACAGTGAATTAAATGAATTGGAAAGATATGACTACGGTGATATTATTAATATCCACCGTCCTAGAGCTTCCTTACTGCTTTATAAGGGATAGTAAAACGGAAAACAGAAAACTTGAAAATCAAATAAAAATTATAAAAAACAAAATCAAATAAAAAAGTATAAAATTTTATAAAATAAATATAAAAATTATAAAAATTCGAAAAACCAAATAAAAAGTCAAGACTTAAAAAAATTTCTAAATAATGGAATAAAAATGAAAAAAAAAAAAAAAAACTATTGGGTGAAAAAAATACTGAACTACTCTCTCATTGGTTACTCTCTCTCTCGTCACCTCTATAGTGCATGCCATGTAAAAACTAACCCACTCTCTCCTTGCAGCCATTAACTACCCTCGCCATGTTCGCGGACGATACTGCTATACTATCCACGGGCGTAAACCTAAACTAGATACGACGTACAAAATCACATCTACCTTATTGAAAAGTGGCTTAATGCATGGAAAATCTCAATCAACGTATCCAAAAGCGTAGCCATTCTTTTTACAAGGAAGACTAACCTCCCACTTAAACTTAAAATGTTCAACACGGAACTTGAATGGGAAAACTCCACCACTTACCTCGGTGTCGTCTTAAGGCCGGTTTACACGCTACGATAAATCGTAACGATGTGATTGAACAATTTATTGTTCCAATAAATCGAAAGAGTGAGTATTGTTTACACGCTACGATAAATCGTAACGATTTCTTGTCAAATATTCGTTGTCGTTTTAATAAACACATATTTTTATAAATGAATTCAAATATTTTCTTTAAAATACGACAGAACTTTCCCTCCAACCCATAGCTTCCTGTGCGAGGAAAAGCATCTTGGCGCGATAATTGTTTGGCGGTGAGAGGATAAATTGTCAAATGTTGCAACCTTGTATTGCAAACATTCCAACAAATCGTTACGATTTGCAGAAATTGATGCCGGCCGGCATCAACCATCCAATCCAACTCCAATTCCAATTAATCGCTACAATGTCCTGTTTACACGCAACGATAAATCGTAACAATTAGATCGTTACGAAAAATTGCTACAATTTATCGTAGCGTGTAAACCGGGCTTTAGATGCCAGGCTCACTTGGGGCCCACACTATGATCATGTCAGTAGAAAGTTCAGGAGAGGCTCTCTCAGACTAAAATCCATTCTGGGGAAAAAGTCCCCACTTAACATCTCCATGAAACTCCTACTGTTCAAAACGGTACTCAGGCCCATTATAACATACGCTGCCCCCGTCTGGGCTAGTGCATGCAAAACTACAATGGCGAGGTTTGATACCCTCCAAAATAACATGCTCAGAATCAACATTACAAGGTCGAGGTGGTTTGTCAGAGACGAAGACATTCGCACCGGGTGTAGGCAGGGATAAGAGGTTTGATCCTCCCCACTCTTCCCTCTAAACTAAATTCCCCACGAAGAGATATTATGGAATTGATCTATACGGTATTTCACAGTCCCACAAGACTCACTGTCCAAAAAGAAATGTGATAGTACACTACCCCATCTTGCGGACAAAATTGTCCCTACACCAAACTCCCCTCGCAGCCCATCCGACAGGCAGCTAATATAATAAGGCCATGCTTTGGAATGGCTCGATTTCACACTTTGCCGCTAACAAATACATTGTTTTTAAACACTGGGAAATGTTCCGTAATTAATAAACATTAGTAAACTTTCCTTAATTTTTCGTAAATATTAGGTCATCGATATATTTGCTATTTTCCCCAGATATTATCATTTAAAAAATGTACTTTAAAATAAGTGCTTCTCTCTCAGGATTTGACGTAGACTCTGTTCGTAATATAGAACGTACAGTCTTGGGGAAAATATTAAACATCCTTAATATTCAGTCTTCTTTCATCGAATTTTTCTTTAAATAATTAATAGGTATAAAAATTGGACTGCATATGCGTAACTGATATGTACCACTTTTTAATTTTAAATATATCTTATATATAGTTTTGTTTTTTGTATATATAAAAGGGAATATTTTGTATATCTTACATAATTAAAAACGCTCCTCTTGACTGAGAAGCAATAGAACAATTTCAAGAACGTCTGCGTATGCAAATATGAATGCCGTATATACTCGAGTATAAGCCGACCCCCTAATTTTAGAGCGATTTTTATCCAAAATTGAAAACTCTCGTATAAGCCGAGTTGTATTTTCGTGCATGAAAAATTCCGATTAAAATCGGCAAATCATCGGAAATAGAGTGAAGTTTTAGTTGTTAAAATAAATATTTAAACAGAGACATCAAAAATTTAAAAAAAGTGGCTGGAAAAACGGCCTTCCACGAGGTTCGCGACGATCCATCGTGCTTAAAAAGTATATTACTCGCGATGTTATTGTCTTTCAAACCTCCATCGGACTTCTTAAATTACATCAATCTTAATATCATAATGAAATATTTTAAACCATAAACTTATATACCAAAATATGCAATTTCTAATTCTTAACATCGTTTTGTAAAGATTTAAAAACTTAGAAAACGTCAACTATTTTCGGTCAACATCGTTGACTACTGTCGCGATTAAATACGGATGAGCATTTTTTTTATCCACTTCGGAAGGAAATGCTAGTATATTATGGATGAATGTATACCTCTTATTAAAATATTTAGTTTTTATTACGAAATAAATTACTTGAAAGTAGAGCTTGAATTTGCGAATTAGCAACGTCCCGATTTTACCGCTTTAAAGTCAATTCCTTCCAAAATTCTATTAAGACAACTATCAATTCCTTTAAATAATATTATCAAGGAATAAAATCTGTATTGGGGAAATAAATGTTGTTTAATTATTGCAATCGAGTAAGTAAGACATTGACTTTTGAGTGGAGTCATTCGCTACGCACGATGTCAACTTCTTAGTCGTCCATCCAAAATCCTATTAAAGTAACGTATACTAGCTTCATAGATTCTATAAACCAATTAAATACTTATCAAAATATATACTTTTTACTTAGTTAAACTTATTATTTATCCGAGTAGTGCAATTTTGCGTTACGATTACGCCGTGATGCGCAGAACGGTTTTCAGTCAGCGCATGTGACGCACATTCACGATCTCGCATCGGGGATCGGACCAAAGTCATCCAATTGCTGCAAAATGAATTAATTCTGAAATCTAACTCACGTTGTGCAAGCAAGTAATGGAAGTTTTAGCGATGGGAAATTTACATTTCCACAGGGAAGACTGGGTATTTTAGAGTCTATTTCCATTTACGAATAAGATAGGATTCAAGAATATGAGTTTGTCCTTTGACAATCAGCAGATGGGTATGTGAGGAGGGGCAGTTAATTCATCAAAAGCAACCCCCTCTTTGACAAGTGTACGACTTTTATTCACTATAGGGCGTAGATTTGATTCTGATTTAGACAACAGAATGATTTTTAAGTGTATTTTGGAATGGATGTGTGCAGGGGGAACAGGTTTGAACAGGCACGTAGGTATAGATTTTAAATGAGGGTGGTTCAGTAACTGAGCAACGGATTTCTTAACTTGCTTAACCCCCTCCCCCCCCCCCTAATTAACAAACTCTTCCCGCCGCCCCCCCCCCCCTTTTTTTTAAACTTAAGATTTTTTATTTAAGTAAACTGAAATACGTTGGTATATAAATATTGAAACAGCAAAATTTTTAATTTATTTTTAATAAAATAGTTACTAATATCAGTCATTAAATATTTTTAAAATTAGTAAACATCACTCCCTAATTATAAAATAAATTTAGAGAACCATCCTTGTTTAGAATAATATATGACTTTAGCTATAACTTGTTTATACGGCACCGTTTCGCGATCTTTTCCGTTTGTCACCGAAATTCAAATGCTATATAATAAAACACGATGACGTCATGTTACGCTTAATTTGACATAAAAAATGCCCTTAAATCATATACCAGAATTTCAAAATTTCCCTCAAGCGACTCAACAAGAAGTATTGTACTAGAAATTGACATTTTTCTAGTTTTTTAAAGTATTTTTATGATTTTTACAGTAATTCGATTATTAATTTTTTTTTTTTTTTGACTTTCAATGGGAGGGGTTTGAACCCTCTGAACCACCCCCTTACCTACGTGCCTGGGTTTGACCCTCCCCTATCTTCCGCCTAAATTCCTAAACTAATTGTCCCACGAAGAGATAGTATGGAATTGATCTATACGGTATTTCACAGTCACTCAAGACTCACTGTCCTATACGAAATGTCGAAATGTGATAGAACACTACCCCCTCTTGCGGACAAAACTGTCCCTACACCAAACTCCCCATGCTTTGGAATGCCTCGATTTAACACTTTGCCGCTAACAAGTATATTGTTTTAAAACACAGGGAAATGTTCCGTAATTAATAAACATTAGGAAAATTTCCTTAATTCTTCGTAAATATTCGGTCACCGATGGATTTACTATTTACCCCACATTTTATTATTTAAAAAAATGTACTTTAAAATAATTTCTTCTCTTTCAGGATTTGACGTAGACTCTGTTCGTTTTATAGTACATACAGCCTTGGGAAAATATTAAACATCTTTATTATTTTGTTACATATCATAGCAGCTGAAAATAATTAATAATTGGAAAAACTTCAATTTACAAACGCTCAACACACAAATACCACTTTTATTTTTTAACTGCAACTGTTATAGCTTTTTTTTTAGTATTAAAATGTTAATCGAAAAGGGTATTGAAACGTGGTTTTAAAAACGCTTCTCTTACCGAGAAGCAATAGAAAAAGACACAATTTGAAGACTGCGCATGCAGGTATGAATATGTAAAATATTTCCTCGATGAATAACAGCAACACCCGTTTGAAATTTTCAACACATTCGTTAACAACGCGCAATGAAGATCATTGAGTGTGTAGAGAATATATTAATAAACTCTACATGAAAAGCACGCCGAAGTAGACATCGAAACGTTATAATTATATTATCTTACCTTTATTTCTTGCAAATGAAAGGACGCTTTGGAAGCATTCTTCATTCAAAATATTCATACACGGAGCATTGCGCATGCGCAATACCTTCAGCTTTGGCCGATCTGGCCCAATAACTTCTGTATTGGGCATTTCCTCTTTCATTTTTACCGCAAAATTTCGTATATTTTTCAAGTTAAAAAAAGCCGACTTTTTTTTTTTTTTTTTAATTTTCGTTTGAAACCCATTTGAAATGCAAACTGCTATTAAAATAGAAATTCATTTACAAGTCAAAATGTTTAAAAAAGCAATAGCAAAAACAATTTGTTTGGCAATATTAAAATTAATTCTATAAGAAGAAAATATAATACTCATATGCATTTATTAATTCTACAATTCTATATTATTAAAAATCCCCAATAAATCACTTTTTTAAAAAAATGGGATTCAGTATGATTGCTTCAACGCGTCCATAGAGAAAACAGCCGATAATCGGGAGAAAATCCCAAATGAATCTCAGATTAAAAAAGCTACTATATGAAGCAGCAATTAAGCCAATCTTAACATATGCGTCTCCTGCATGGGCTACACACACTGCTGGAGATTTAAACATGTTACAAAAATGTCAGAATAAGATCCTCAGAGAAATAGTGGATGCGTCGAGGTATGTGAGAAACGAACTAATTCATAGAGATCTGGAAATTGAAAAAATGAAAGTCCACATGGACAAGTTAAATGCAAAGTTCTACAGCCAAGCACTTAGGCAAGAAACTTTTAATGACATTTTGTCCTATGAAATCTTACAAGAAGATGCAGATATCAGACCCTTCGCATCATTTATGCAATCAGACGCCCTATACTTAACTCTTTAACTTTCTAGGCTACGATGAAGGAAATAGTAAATCTTACAGAGACAATCTGTACTTTATTGAAAATTATTATTCTGTGTGCTATTGTTATTATGTGTGTTATTGTTGTTATGTGTGCTATTGTTGTTATGTGTGCCATTGTTGTTATATGTGCTTTTATTGTTCCTTATTGTATGCTTCTTTAATTTTTCTTATCTGTCCTGTTTTGTGTATGTGTCGTCCAACCCTTCGATATTTTAATGTTCGGCGCCCTCGGGCACTCACTTCGATGGAGGGGTAAATGCTCTAGAGCAGACACCCTGTCTCTACACAAGATCCAAGAAAACAGATGTTGAGCCTTCCAAAAGTTACAGTTAGATGTCAGAGGATACGAACTGCCTTTGTTCAAAAATCTTTTCATTTTTTTTTCAAAGCTGTTTCTTAAAAAACAGATAATTGATTGCTGTGCCTTCTTTGTGTGAAATATATGCATTAACGAAATACACAAAAGCTTTTGACGTCAAATACATGGACCGATCAAACTCCTGACAAAAAATTGACGAGCCATCACTAAAAGGCTATTCAAATGTACAAAACAATTTTTTTTTTCTGCTTTTGTCCTAAATGACTGACCGTAAGTGAGGAACGTGCAAACAAAACCGATCATCTCAAAAAACATAAAAGTGATTTAGGCATTGAATTTTATAAAAAAAAAAAGTTTATATTTATTCGTATTTGCAACTCAAAAAATAATACCAAATTTCCTTTAATTTTAAAACTCGGAAATCTGGAAATCCATAGAAATATATGCATCTACCAAACGTTTTCAGGATTATCCTCGATTTGCGAATTTATAACATGTTTGATTTTGCATGCCCGCTCCTCAAGTTTAGACATAGGAGATAATGATAAATGCCAAAAAATATCACAATGTAGCCTCAAAGTGTAGATATTCGTCAAGTGGATTGGATAAAAAGAAATTGGGCAATCATATTTTGCTTAGAATAGACACTATAGCACTGGCAGCTCGTGGACTACAGCAAGTGCAGCCGGGCTGCACTTAATTTTATTAGTGTATTTTAAAACTAAAATTATATATTTTACTAATTTTCTTAAATGAAGATTATAATTGGAAATGAAGACGGAATTTCTGCTGTAAGTAAAAAAAATCTCCGATAAATAGCAAACCTGTTGCCGTAAGGCACAATTCAGGAGGGAAAAAAACTCCATTCAATCAAAATTGCAGCCAAAAAGCGAAGTTCGAAATCGACTGCATCGTTGCCACAACAACCTTATGTAGCATGACTTCCTCTACACGCTAAAATAGAGGTTGTGACGAAACAAATGCAGCCCAAAAGGATTTTTTGAGATCTGCTGTACTTGACCCTGCGATGAATTGATTGGCTCGTGCGTGAATCGGTGGGTGGGCTGGGGGGGAAACCGAGAATTTCCAAGAATCTCTCCAAACGGAAATAGTTTTCCTGATAAGTTTACACTTGTGTTGTTGTTTCGTTACTTAAATTAATATTAAAATTGACCGATTCGCAAGTTTAAAAGAAAGGAGGATTGATTTAATTTTCAACAAATAAGCAAGTGTTATTTTGTCGCATGTTATCATTTCGTAAAAATTGAAAGGAAACTTTGATCTTCGCAATAATTATTAAAGAATTTTCTTTCATGGTTGTGGAAAATTATAGGTTTCACATGATTTCGGCTGCACTAGCATTTTCGACCACGAGCCTCCACTGCGCTATAGAAAGATTGGACAAATTTGTTAAATTGAAGGAACGTAAAACTCAAGCAATCAATCAAAAGATGTGTCACGCTTCATTCCACCAACTTGTCATCTGACCATGGTTCAAAAATACGAGGATTCGTTCCCGGTTTTTTCCTTCGAGATAGGCCCCGAACTGTCACCCCACTGTGCAGCTCTAGTGCGACGTTAATTAACCAAAACCCAACTAGGACAACCACTAGGATTATTAAAATAGTAAGAACTGAGTAATCGTAGTTTTAGTTTTAGTTTTGTTAATTAACGTCGCACTAGAGCTGCACAGTGGGCTATTGGCGACGGTTCGGGGTCAATCTCGAAGGAAAGACCCGGGAACACATACACATTCACACACACATTCATACATGCACCTCGTTATTTTAGAACCATGGTCAGATGACGAGGAAACACCTGAACTGGCACCCAACGCCTTCAACAGACGTCGGGACTTTGGACCCCGATCAGATATATCGTGCACCAGTCCCGTATACACGCCAGTATAATTTGTTGGATATTCTGGACGACTTTCTAGTATTTTTGTAGCGAAGCTGGCAACCCTCCGATCGCAAGATCACTACTTTTTTACTTTACTATGTCAAGTCCATTGCACGGATTCGAACCACCAATCCTCTGATTAGTAGCTGAACGCCTTACCAACTGAGCAACTGGGGCTCCTGAGTAATCGTAAGAGCAGCACTAACGTTAAAAAAAAATGGCCTATCTATCCGATGGTTATTTTGATTTACTTTTTGTCTTAATAGCTAGTTAAGGACGAGCGTCTAGGTATTCGTTTATCTTTTCGCTGATCCGGACGGATTGCGGGTTAGCCGCCTAACTGCGTGGATTGGATTGATTCTCATAATGGATCCAAGTGACTCTCTCTTGACGGAATAGACGTGAATTTAAATGGAACTGGCCCCCAGTCATGACGCTGAACAGGAAAGATGCGAGCACATCTCGCTTTATACTTTGCAACTCGATCTACTCAGAGACTGATTTACGGGAGGGCATTCGGGGCACTTGCCCAGGGCCCCCATTTTAAAGGGGCCCCCAAACATGATTTAATGCTAAATATATGTGAAAAAGTTAAAAATAAATTAACTAACGAATTATTTAAAAATCAATCGTTAATTGTTTTGCAAAACTTATATTATTTTACCCAATTAAATCAATTTAACTTTTCAGCATGTTCATGATGTACGTCACCTTTTGCATCGCGTTTTTCAAAGATACGCGCTTTGGATCACTAGTAAAATTAAATTAATGACCAAGGTCCAAGACCATAAACAAGCTGTGTTTACTAATCACACGTAGATTTGTCGTTTACGGATACTTTTTTCCTATACCAAATTTCCTAATATTGTAATCATTAGGGATTTGCTAGCAATAAAATGGGTAGAACATACGAATTGCGCTCAACTAAAAAAAAAGCTAAAAAGGAAGAAAGAACATAACTAGAAACGTATGAAAAAACTCTGTTGCAGTATTGATCATTATCGTTAATTCAAATTCTCAAAAGAAGAAAATTAGTAGTTTAAAAATAATATATTTGCATTAAAGCTGACTGATTTCGTCATTTTGTATTGTGTGCTTGTGCATAAATTTAGCAGTTTTATTTTTAATTACGTCGAGGGGCCCCCAAATGTTCTTTTGCTCTGGGCCCCTAAACTTGTAAGTCGGTCCCTGGATCTACTGGAGAGTAGTTTGAAAGTTCATCTACTGCGCTACCCGGACTCCCGAGAGCTTGAAAGATCCAGAGAACACATTTTGGGGAATTTGGCTTTTTATGGTTCTTGTACTATAGAGGGTTGTGATATACATGAGAGATATAATGTTAATGAATGTATCATAAATGAGAGGAACTCTAATGAAACGAGCGCTAAAGGGCAAAAAAAGAGCCCATGAAAATTTTTCTCGTATGGACAAGCGCCACACGGCCAAAAAACTAATTGTTTCAGACGAATTTGATAATCAACCGTCAACAAGCACGGCAAACCGTTTTGATGCTCTCTCCACTTCGGAGGAAGTGGGGGGGCCTCCGACGGTGGCTAATATAGATGAAGTAATTCACCATGTTGAACCGATTATGGTCAAGTCGGTGACCGATCAACTAAAAATCCGGAAGGATATTCTAGCTAATGTTGCCCCGAAAGCACAATTTAAGATAAGCAATGGCGACTATTTTAGCGTTATTTGCAAAACTGCAGTGGAACATAAGAAAATTACGTCTTATTTAACCGAGCAACGTATTGCCTATTTTGTTGAATCTCCAATAAAAGACAGACCGATCAAGGTCGTCATCAAGGGTCTGTGTAGAGACACGGACCCTGGTGAGATCTTGACGAAATTGACTGAGCAAGGGCATGAAATAAACCACGTCGTTCAGCTCAAAAACTTAAGGGGGTCCGATACCTTCGACATTTTTTTTTTATTTTTATACTTGTACAATCCAATTTTTTTTCTCTTTCTAAATATGCATAAAAAACCATTTTAAGACGCTCAATTTTTTTTTTTAAATTGCACATTTATTTTTAAATTCAAATTTTAGTAAAATTTTTTAACAATTTTAAAATTCCTACTCCTTTTTTGTTTTTCAATATTTTGAAGCAATTTTTTTTATTTAAGATCTTGAATAATATGTAAATAGATGTATGCATTCAAATTTTGATTCAGATACATCACTTTAAAAAAATAAAATATATTAGAAATTTTGGAAAAAAAATTGACGAAAAAAAATAAAATTCCATTTTAAGTGGTTTTAAAAAACAAATTATGGTAAAAATAAGAAATCTGAATGCATACATCTATTTAAAATATATTTATCTTGCTATACACACAAAAATTATGATTTTAAGTATAATAGTAAAAAAGCCTTAGCATTTTTAGTGTTCATTAAATTTCAAAACCACGAACAGAGATATTTGCTTTTAAAGTTTGGACTTCCGGTAGGGAAATTTAAAGTGTGTCTTTTTAAAACATTCATAACTAAAAAAGTAATAGGAATTTTTTGAAGCAGTTTTTTGTAAGTTATTAAGATAAGTTTGAATATTATTTTTTAAATATAAAAAAAAAATGACTTTTTTTGCGAATTTTGGGTATCGGACCCCTTTAAGAGACAAGACTCCCCTGCCCGTTTTTATGGTCGAAATGCCAGCGGGCCCAAATGTATCGAAAATTTACGAGGTAAAGACTTTGCAATTAATGATGGTCGAGGTCCAAAAATATGTGCGCCCTAGGTTTGGTTTGGTTTTGGTTAGCTTTTAATGGCACAAGGGCCAGTTTTGGCCATGCTGCGCCAAACACACGACATATGGATTCTTAGTTAGGAAGCTTCTTGCGTGGAAATTTTAAAAAGTAAAAACGTTGTAAAGGATAAAAATATATTTAGTACAACTGTAAAAAGTTGACATTTTTGTGATAAAAAGTTAAAAAGTACAAAACGAATACAAGTAGAAGAAAACATGAAGATAAAAACTTAAATTAAATTATATAACTTTGTGTTGCAAAGAAATATAAATAGGTTTCCGTTTGGCGGATCTCCCAGAATTAGTTTCATTGAATTTAAGTTGGGGCCGAAAAGTTGCCTTCGAAAAACATTAAAATATTTACATTCAATTAAAAAATGTTTTACAGAAAGAACGACACGACAATATGGGCACTTTGGTGCAGGATCAGCGAATAGAAGATGTCTGTGGGTGAGCCTTGTGTGTCCTATACGAAGTCTGTTTAAAAGGACTTCTCTCTTCCTGGTTTGAGTAACAGATTGAAACCCATTTACTAATGGTTGAATGGAAAAAAGCTTATTATTGACTTGTTCATTCCAATGGCTCTGCCATGAATGTGTAATTGACAAGTCAATGTGTTTTTTCAGATCACAGTAAGGAATATTCCAATCGGACATCTTGGTTGCTGTTTTAGCTGCTGTGTCGGCCTTTTCATTACCAGGGATTCCTACGTGACCAGGTACCCAACAAAAACCAATACAATAACCGCGACTAGCGAGGTCAACACACATATTGTTAATATTTGAAATAATTGGATGGCTTTTAATGTTGACATTTAAAAGAGACTGAAGACAACTGTTAGAGTCAGTGTATATAATCCAGCTTTTAAAATTATGTTTAGAAATTGCATTCAATGCTAGATAAATAGCGTAAGCTTCAGTTGTAAAAACAGAACACAAATGGTTTAATTTTTCGGCTATTATTTCGTGATGGAAAACAGCCGCCGATCCTGCGTGGGAGTCGAACCTTGAACCATCTGTATAAACAGGCAAAAAATTGGAAAAACGAGATCGATGAGCATAAAATAGTTGTATAAAAGTATAATCGCTGGTGTCTGATTTTGTATAAGTTTTAAAAGGATAAATAAGTGAAATAGTAAAATCATTCCAAGGAGGCGGAATTTCTGTAAAAGCGGGAAGAGTATTAAAATCTTGAATTTGATGAGAGTCAAGAATGGCCAGCATCCTAAGACCAAATGAAGGAATGAAAGATGGCTTTGATGAAAACAAAACTTGAAATGGTGGGTTTAAAACTTGGTTAAAACATGGATGAGACGAATTCGATTTAATTTTAAAATAAAATGAAAGAGAAAGTTTGTCTCGTCGAAAATGCAAGCTTGGTTCACCAGAGATCACATATAAACTTTCCACTGGGGAAGTTCTAAAAGCTCCAGTTGATACCCTGATGCCTTGATGATGAATCGCGTCAAGACTACGCAGTGTGGATTTTGCGGCTGACCCGTAAATGGCACAGCCATAATCAAGTTTAGAGCGGATCAGAGATTTGTAAATTTTCATCATGGAAGTTGTTCCAGCCCCCCATGATGTGTTAGATAAAACTTTCAAAATATTAAGAGCTTTGTGGCATTTTAATTTTAATATATGTGATCGAAAATTCAGTTTTTTGTCAAAAATCACCCCTAAAAACTTTATTTCAGAAGCTACTGGGATGGGCGATTTATTTAAAGTGATCTCTGGTTCGGGGTGCATTCCCCGAATTTTACAGAAGTGGACACATACAGTTTTTTGGGTGGAAAAAACAAAACCATTTCGGTTAGCCCACAATGAAATATTTTTTATTGCCATTTGGAGCTGTCGTTCAACAGTCGACATATTTGAGGACGCGCATGCAATCTGGAAATCATCCACATAAAGGGTGCCTTGCACAGATGTTGGCAATTGCTTCAGAATGTCATTGATCTTTATAATGAAAAGAATTACTCTCAAAATGCTTCCCTGAGGGACACCCTCCTCTTGGGAGTACACATCTGAAAAAATATTATTTATTCGTACCTGGAATACTCGAGATGTTAGAAAATTTTTAATGAATAACGGTAGGTTCCCTCTTAAGCCTAAATCATGCAGTTCTTTTAGGATACCATACCTCCAGGTTCGGTCATAGGCCTTTTCCATGTCAAAAAACACAGAAACCATATGTTGGTTTCTGACAAAGGCCTCTCGAATTGAAGTTTCTAAGATCAGAAGATTATCAAGTGTACTTCTACCACATCGAAAACCACTTTGAAACTTTGAAAAGAACTGGTTTGCCTCCAAATAATAGACCAGTCGAGCATTGACTATGCGCTCCATAAGTTTGCAGAGACAGCTAGTCAGAGCTATTGGTCTATAACTATTTGGATCTTGCTTATCCTTATTCGGCTTGGGAATAGGTATTACAATAGCCTTTCTCCAAGATGAAGGGAAAAACTCCTCCAACCAGATTCTATTAAAGAGGAATAAAATATTTTTCAAGGAGGTATCGCTGAGGTGTTTCAACATATAGTGATGGATACTGTCGTGTCCAGGTGACGTTGGGTGAGATTTTCCCATAGCACATTTGAACTCTTTAAAAGTGAAAGGTTTGTTATAATCTGCCATTGATAAAGAATGAAAGTTTAAAATCTTACGCTCTGCTTGCTTTTTAAAAGTAATAAAATTAGATGTGTAAAAACCCTCACTCGAAGTAGCTGAAAATGTTTCTCCCAGTGTATTTGCAATATTTTTAGTATCGGAAATGATATGTCCGTTTTGTTTTAAAATTGAAATCTCTTGAGGTGCATTATAATACCCCATAATTTTCTTTACTCTTTTCCATAACACTTTAGAAGACACTTGATTATTTAAACCACTTAAGTAGTTTTGCCAAGAATTTATTTTGCTTTGGCGTCGGATTCTGCGAGCATCTGCTTTGGCTCGTTTAAAAGCAATCAAATTGTCCAGAGTAGGATATCTTCGGAAAATTCCCCACAATTTTCTTTGTTTTTTGTATGCAATAGAGCAATCCTCGTTCCACCACGGTTTACAATTTTTGGGAACAGTTTGTGAAGATTGAGGAATTGATGCTTCAGCAGCTGTTAAGATGACATTGGTAGCATTTTCGACAGCTTGATCAATGTCATGATCATCTACCATCTCTCGAGTAATATTTGACTCGGAAGCAAACAATGACCAGTTTGCTTTATCGAAAATGTATCGCACTGGACGACTTGGAGGGTTGAAATCTTTACTAGTATATGATAAAATAAGAGGAAAATGGTCACTGTTGTTAAGGTTGTTGTCTACACCAAATTCCCATAATGCCAAGAGAGATGGTGAACATAAAGCAAGATCCAAACAATGGAAAGTACGGGTTGGCTGGTGAAAATAGGTGTTATTACCATCATTGAGTAGGCAGAGGTTGTAGTCGTCGATAAGTTGTTTTATTTGACGACCTCTTGAATTATTGTCACTACTGCCCCACAAAATATTGTGGCCATTAAAATCACCAAAAATTATAAAAGGAATCGGAAGCTGGTCTATTAATTCATTAAATTTTCTCTGATTAATGTTCTCCTTAGGAGGAAGATAAATAGTACAGAATGTGATCATGATGTGTAAGTCTATCTGGACTGCATCTGCTTGTAGTTCCGTTCTTAGAGGAACAGTTGTGGATGGATAATCCAGACAGGTTAGAAGTGCTACTCCACCAGTAGCACGATTGTTCTGCACGTTATCTTTTCGTATTATATTGTACCTTCTTATTTTTGTGTAGGTTGTAGGTGTTAAGAAGGTTTCCTGTAAACCAAAGCAGACTGGGTTGTGTTTATTAATCAGAGATTTAATATCATCAACATGATTCCTGTACCCGTGACAATTCCATGTGAGGACTCTACCCATTGCAGTTTTGTTTTGGGGATTGAATTTTATTTTATTGGGGATCTGGACTTATGCCTAGTATGTGGACGAAGATTGGGAGGAGATTCAAGTCCCTGCTCTACATCCATATCACCACCAGAATCAGAAAGAGCAGCGATGAACTCTTCTGATGATGAGTTGGAACGTGCAAGAGTTTTAATGCCTTTACTTGCTGTTTGTTTTGTAGTTTGTTTCTTCTTTAATTTTTCATGTGGATTATCGTTAGGAGTTTTCTTGTCTACAAATAGCTTAATTGTTGGAGTTGTATTTGGTTTTGAAGCGTTAGAAATTTCGTTTGTTTGAGATGCGGAAGTTTGAAATGGGAGAATTGGAGAGAAGTACTTCTGCACTTGATCGGGAAACATTTGTGTGGGTGGAATATTTACATCAGTTTGTGTAGCAACAGATTTTACGGTTGATTGTTTTACAGTAGATGCATAAGACTTGGATATTGAATTTGAGTGGAGGATTCGGGCTTCTGGATAAGAGATATTTTTGGATGTTTCAAGTTCCTGAATTTGCTTTTCTTCGACCCACTTTGGACATGATCTGGAGAAGGCTGGGTGTTTACCAGAGCAATTGATGCAGTTTGATTCTAGGTTGCAACCCTCAGTGGGGTGCTCAAGACTACCGCATATGCCACAGGTTTCTACGCCTCTACATGTCGCTTTGGAATGGCCAAACCTTTGGCACTTAAAGCACCTTAAAGGATTCGGCACATAAGGTCGTACAGAACAGCTCAGATATCCAGCTTTAATATTGTTTGGCAAGATTGGAGAATTAAAGGTTAAGATTATGTGTTTTGTTTTAAGTTCATTGCCATCTCGTCTTATGATTATTCGCTTTATATCAGTAACTCCCTGTGATGACAATCCTTCAAGGAGTTCAGAGTCGCTCACCTGAATAAGATCGGGTTCTGAAATTACTCCCTTGGATGAATTCAATGTTTTATGAGGGGATACGGTAATGGATATATTGCCAATTATTGTTGAATTTAGAAGTGAAACAGATTGACTGTTGTTTTTGGTTTCAATGAGAAAATCTCCTGATCGCAATTTTTTAATGGATTTTGGTTCGTCACCGCAAATTCCTTTTATTCCTTTTTGTATAAAGAAGGGAGACATCTTGCCCAATTCACCTTCATTAGACTGAATCATAATAAATTTAGGTTGTTCAATTGGTTGTTTTTTATTTGAAGAAACATCTACGAGTTCACTAGTTCTTTTATATTGTCTTTTTCCACTAGTAGTGGGTTGCATGTTGAAAAATTGTTTGTCCGCATTAATATTCGTATTCAAAGCACCTGTCGGGTTGGTGGATACAACGCCTCCACCTAGGCAATTTAAATTATCCATAAAAAGGGATTGTGTTCATCCCGGTTCGCCCCCGCCCTCCATCGAGCCCTACAAAGGGGTAACGGTGCCACACTGCCACGAAGGTCGAACCAGAATATAGCGCTACAGTTTCGGCGTGTGGATCCGCAAGGGCACTCCTAGCTGCAGAACTAACCCTTAAATTCCAAATAACAGTGCTGTCCAGCACGCCAGGGGATTCACCTGGCGTACTGAACCACAGTGCTATTAGGCGAGCCGGTTGACCAGAAGCGGGCTCACTCCTGGCCTCTCGTTTACGTTGAAGCATGGACCAAAGGGAACGCAACGGTGTCACCAGGAAACTAAAACCCGTCCTGAAACGAGACGCCGCAGGATCCCCAGGACTCCACTTTCCCTCGATACGAGTCACCGCACACGGCAAACGTGCAGGTCAGACACTCTGACATAAACAAGGAAGAAACAACGAACGAAAAGGTCAAAGTAAAAGAAGGGTCAATAAAATTAAATAAGCGAACTTAATTGAAATAAAGACATTTGGAAAAAAAAATGAAATTGAACGTATAAATAAAGAAAAATTCAACAAAAGGCAGTGCACAAGGTAGGGCCAAAGCAAAAAAAAAAAAAAAAAGGAAAGAACGAAAAATGCTAAGGCCTAGCGGAGAACTCGGTCCCCAATGAATTAATGACAAACAACGATATCAGTGAAACTCCTTCTGAAAATATCCAAAAACTTTCTATCGTCTCGGATATAACTAAACAAATGGCTTCAAATAATGAAAGTATCATTAAACAAATGAATGATAACAATAACAAAGCAATGGAACAAACAAGCCGAATGTTAAAAACCATGGCCGAAAATAATAATGAAATGATTGCTCGAATGAGCTCAATGTTTGAGAATGTTATGAAAATGTTGGTACAAAGTAATAACCGCAATGTAAATGAATAATAAAACCCTTACAAATTTAAAAATAGTCTTTTGGAATTGCAACGGACTATCACCAAAAATCGGCGAGCTTAGGGACTTCGTGTGAAGGAGGGACCCTGATTTAATACTCTTACAGGAGACTAGACTCCGATCTTTTAATAAATCATCGGTGCCCAACTTTGTCTGTCATCGAGATGACAGAAAAGTTGTTGGACCTAACGTAGCATTTGTAAAGCATGGGACTACAATATATATTAAAAATTCGATTCCCCTACATAGGATTCCAACACCCGAATTAAAATTTATCGAGGCCACCATAGTAATGGTAAGTCCTACTAACCTCCCCCCCCTGTTGCTATCATGTCAATATATATTAAAATAACCCAACTATTGATATCAGGAAAGACTTTGAAGTCATTGAAAAAATCAATAACTCCTTGATTATATGCGGCGACTGTAACGCCAGGCATAAAATCTGGGACTCTGGTGAAAGAGAGAGAGATTTCGAGTCCGGCGCGGAGTACCCGGGGCCGAAGGGCCCCATGACTGCATAAAGATGCATGGGAACACATGAAGTTAGAGTTGATTTCCATGAGATTGAGAGGACATCAGGCGTCAGGATGGCAAGGGCAGGAACGGAGCAGAAGGGGCGGAGCCAAGGCTGGGCCGGCTTCTGATTGGCCAGGAGGCGTGGTCTCGGCGTCTTTTCCGGCGAAGAAGGCCTGTAGCTTGGACAGAGGATTCTCCTGCTCTCGAAGACGCTTAATTAAGCATTTAATATCAGCGTCTCCAGAGAAAATCAAAGCTATCTCCTTGAATAGCTCTAGCACTGGGGCAGCATCATTAAGCTGCCGGGCAATAGATAGGGAGTTTAACTGGTTTGGGCGAGGAATGAAAGCCAGTGAACTATTATTAACATTACTAGTTTTAGAATTACTAGGGGGATTTAAGTGGTTTGGGCATTTAATTTTAACTGGCGGCTTTTTGGTGGAAGAGCGACTTGCTCTTTTTCCTTCAGGCGGCCGTCTTGATGGGTTTTTCGGGAACTTTGGTCATCGTCTGCTGCAGGCTGCATGGCCGGTCTGGAGGCAGTTGATGCAGTGGGACACAGCGGGTCTAGGCAAGGCGCAGTCTCTAGTGGCGTGTGCTTCCCCGCACTTCAGGCAACGTGCCGCCATATAGCAATGGGCACTGGTGTGCCCGAACCAATTGCACTGGATAGCACCACGTCTGTTCCTAAACGGCTCGATTTTAACGTCGAACCGAAATAGGGAGGTAATGGCCAAAATTTTGTTTGAGTTGGACTGACGTGGAGACTCAACCAGGAACATTCCCAGTGGCTTTTTGTTTCCACGTTTAGATAACTGGGTGATTCTCGAGGAGGGAAACCCAAGAGATTCAAGTTCAGTTTTCAGACTACCGCACCCCGTTTCCGATGGTAGCCCCTTCACTACCACCTTGAAAGGGGTACGGCTCTCGAGAAAAAAACCGAAGTTTCTCTCCCGGAGATACGTCATGATAGAAAAGTAGGTCACCTCAGATTTAGGCAGAATTCTGAGATAATCACCACTCCTTTTGTAGGTGAATAAATCAGGGTGTCCGAGTTTTAAGTCGTTCAAAACTTCAGGACTCTCATCTGAATATCTGAGGCAAATAGGTAGGATGTCATGGGAATCAGGGGCAGAAAGCGCTGGATCAGTGACTTCCACAGCTGGCAAAGGGCTTCTTGACACCCCGTTTATGCCAGCCGTAGCGACACCTACCCCAGAGCAAACCCTCATCCGCAAACATCTGCCGGAACTCCGCTCGTTGTTTAGAGAACTTAGGTAGTTTTGCCAATTTTCTCTGATAAGCCCCCGGACCATAGTCTTGGTCCGTGCCTGTAGGAGTTTCATTTGGGCTCTGTCTCTGGGGTCTCGGAACCTTTGCCATTTGCGTCGGGCTCTATTTTTTCCTTGATGAGATTTTTAACGGCAATCGGGGTATAAATATCGTTAGTGCATTCAAGTTCTTTTGATGCCGATTTGTGGGTGTTAAGAATGGAATCAGTGAGCCTGTTAACGGCCTCATTGAGTTGGGATGAGGACTCTGGTGAAAATCGGAAATCGGAATTAACCTTACGGTGTGTCGACCGGAGGTCCTTACACCTTCATCGAAATAAGTCTAGTAAATAGAATAACGTTAGCGGGGTTTAAGTTTAACTAAGAAGTTACTAATTAATTGATGGGGGTTGGGGGCCCTAAGGCTAAAACGCGAGTTCGTTAGAAAAACCTGAAAAGATAACATCAGTAGATGGTGTGTGTTAGAAATAAGTAGAGACAACAAGTGATTTGTAGTACATATTTTATTATTATAAGATGCAAAATACACAACATTGAAGACAATAACATAACCTGGCTACTAGCTAAGGAGCAGCTGTCGGGAATTTGACATGTCAATGTGACAAGCAAGTCTAGAAATGCCTACCAGGTGGGGTCGTGGTGAATAGTTCTTGGTCTTTTATGTTTTTGGTTTACCTCGTGATCATACTGTGTGATTTCTTTAAGGTGTTGTATGTGTGAGTTTTCAATTGCCATGTTATAGTTGTGTGAGATAGTCAGTATTGCTGTGTCAATAGTGTCCATTTTAAGGTCCCTGTGTAAGATTGTATTCCTGACATACCTTGGTGCATCTGTTAGCCTTCTAAGGGCTTTGTTCTGAAATGTTTGAAGTTTCTTTATGTGTGTTCTTCGAACTGCAGCCCAGGCCGGACAGGCATACAGCAGAACTGGTCTGATCATAGTTTTGTAAAGAATTACTTTGTTTCTAAGTGTCATTTTTGAGTTCTTCCCAATGAGGGGATTTAAGCTTATACTTGCACCGGTCGCTTTGGCGAGAGTTTGTTTAACGTGTTCTTTAAAGCTAAGTTTACTGTCTAGGTGTACTCCTAAGTATTTAGTGTGGTGTTCTCTCTTGATCTCTGTATTAAAGGTCTCAAGATCGGTGTTGTAGTCAACTAGTGTGTTGTGTTTGCGGAAGAGTACCTATACACTCTTTTGAGCATTAATTTTGATGCGCCAGTCTTCGCACCATGATTCAACTGTGTTTAAAGCGGCTTGTAGCTTCCCATAGGCTATGTCACCGTGCTTAGATTTAGCTAGTATTGCTGTGTCATCGGCAAATTGGGCCGTAATGCAGTTATCGAAGGTAGGGAAATCGTTTATATACAAGTTAAATAAGACTGGTCCTAGAATACTTCCTTGTGGTACTCCGGCTTTAATGTTTGTGAGTGATGAAAGTGTGTTGTTAACTCTGACCTGAAAAGATCGCTCTGAAATAAATGAGTTTACCATATGTACCATTTCTTTGGGGATGTTTTGATTGATTAATTTTTTGATTAGGCCTTTGTGCCATAAACTATCGAAGGCTTTCTCTACGTCAAGAAATACGGCTCCTATCATTTCCTTATTATTAAATGCTTCTCCTATCTTTTCCACTATCCTATGGACCTGGTGAGTAGTTGAGTGTCCCTTTTTAAATCCGTATTGATTAGTATTAATTACGTTATTTGAATCCAAAAAAGTTTGCAGTCTGATGTTAATGACTTTCTCAAAGACTTTCGCCAAACAGGGCAAAAGACTGATAGGTCGGTAGTTACTGGGTTGAAGGGGGCTTTTTCCTGGTTTTTTAAAGAGAATTACGATTGCTTTTTTCCATTGGTTTGGGAAGTATTTTAACCTGAGGCATGCATTGAAGATGTTGGTGATATGTACTATTACCTTATGGGCAATATTCTTGAGTGCTTTATTTGAGATTAAGTCGTATCCAGAGGCTTTTTTAGGGTTTAGTTTGATAATAGTGTCAATGAGTTCCTCTGGGGTAGTGTAACGTATGATGTTGTGTGGCTCTTCTGCTAAGTAGTTGTCTACTTCATTGATTGTGTCAACAACAAGTTCTAAGTTGATTGGTGAAAGATGTGGTGAAAATTGGTTGTGTAGACTGGAGGCAAGAACCTCTGCCATGTCGTGTTCGGTGTAAACAATAGAGTTCGGTCCTTGAAGAGGGCCTATGTTTTGGCGTTTGGTTTTTAGGGCTTTCGCCATTTTCCAAACAGTGTTGTTCTGTAGTGAGAGCCTCATGACTGTGTTTTCCCATTGAGTCTGTTTGTATTCTTTTGTGAGGGAGCTTACTTTCTTACATGCCTCGTTCCATTTACGTTTATCCTGGGGGTGCCTAGATTGCTGGTAAACTTTCCTAAGTCTATTCTTTTCCCTGATCTCGTCTTTAATCTCATGGGGGAGTTTTAGGGTTTTTTCTATGTTTATGGGTTTTGAGCAGCTATCTATGTCCCTTTTTATTTTGGCGGTTAAGTTTGCAATTGCGTCATCTATTTGGCTTATTGTTCTCATATTTGGGTTTACTGTTAAGTTTTCGTCCGATATGGAATGGAATCTTTCCCAGTTAGTTGTGAATTTGATTGCTTCTGGTGGTTGAGTGAGGCCATAAAAGGTGAATGTGACAGGGTTGTGGTCTGAATTTAGGCAGCTGTGTACTTTAAGTGTAGGGTATGATGGTATGCCCTTTAGGAGCATTATGTCTAATATGTCTGGTCTGTGTGAGAGAGTGCCTGGATAGTGTGTGGGTTCATCTGGGGCGGCGATAGAGACGCCGTGATCCAGTATGTATTTCCTGAGTGTGATGCCGTTTCTGTTGTTAGCTCGACAGCCCCAAATAGTGTTTTTGGCGTTTAAGTCGCCTGCTAGTATAGTGGGTAGTCCTGTGTTTAGTAGGGCTGTCAATTCGTCTGCTCCTATCTTGGAGTTTGGTGGGTTGTATACCGAAATAACGAGAATTTCTCCAAAGTTCTCGTTTTCCAGTACTACGGCACATGCCTCAATGGTGTTAAGTGTTGGTAGTATATACTCAGTGCATTTAAAGCTGCTTTTTATGTAAATGGCCACTCCTCCACCTTTAATTATTAACCTATCTTTCCTAAATAATTTATAGTTTGCTATTTTCGCATTGTCACTTGGACGAAGATGCGTTTCGTTGACCATCATGATGTCTAGATTTTGCTCAATAATGAAGTCTTTCACCTCCTCTAACTGTTTCCTAAGTCCATTTAAGTTTGCGAAGCCTACTTCAGTGTAGAATGTGGGTGTAAAAGTGTGAGTTCCCCTGTGGTGTAAATTATTCATAATTTAACATACTGACTAGCTCTTCGAAGGCACTAAACCCAACTTCTAATTTTGCCATTATGCCCTTAGCTGTTTTAAATTTTGTGGCGGTATTTTTGAGTAAATTTAAGATTTGTTTTAAGTTAAATGATTTCATGAAGGACTGGAATTGCCTTATGCAATCTAAGATACTCTCTTCTCCTTCTTCCTCTTGAACCGTGGGTGCTGGTTGTTGTTGTGTGTGCTGGGTTGGCGCGGTTATAATTGGTGTGGGTGTCTGTGGTGTAGAAACAGCGTTAGAAAAGCTGACCCCTGGCCTCACTAAGGAGGGGGCGGGGCTAGCGTGGTGGGCGGAGTTATCTATGTGGGTGGAACCTCTGGTGTGTTATTCGTGTGTGCTGGGTTGGACGGATTCGTCGTTTGTGTCTTTCTTGGGGTACTTAGGGCACCCCCTGAAATTGGCCGTGTGAGGTCCTTCACAAAGGGCGCATTTGGGCGAATCAATGCGGCCCTTGGTGGGACACTCGGTTGTTAGATGAGAACCCGAACATTTCACGCAACGTACCGGGTTCCTGCAGCCTGATTGGGCATGACCATATCGTTGACATCTGTGGCACAGGGTTGGCTGTTTGGATTTTCGGTAGGGGTCCACGCGAACTTTTAAGTTCATGAGTTCCGCTACGTTATAGATTTGTTTGTTTTCAGGTGTGTTGTCGAGTTCCAAGAAGAAGACCGGAATCGGTACCTTAAACCCATTCTTTACTTTGGAATATTGAAATACTGTTAAGGCGTCGTATCCTATGCATTTTAACTCATCTGAAATATTACCCTGCGAGCTCCCACCGGGAGTCGTTGCACTTACGCCGCTGGGGGGCATCACTGCGTCTGAAATAGAATTCGTCGAACTCCCACCGGGAGCCGAGGTGCCTAACCTAACATTCCCTACCACTGAAAAGGAATCAACCACTTCAGCCTGAGGGACCCTTAAAGAGGAATCCGAAGTGGTTGTGGAAAGAGGAGAGGATATGGCTTTTTACCAAGAGCCAAGCCTAGAAAGAAAAATATACTACTGCCAGGCAAACAGAAATCGTACCAAACCACCCTTCGGGGAATTGGTAGCTAATGGTAGTTTCACCTAAGAAACGGGGAACCGCTCTGTAGAGTTACGCTACCATCGGAGACCTCGGACAAACGTTTGTTAAAAAGAATTAGATCTTACACCTTGATCTGCTACACGCTGCAACTTCTGCTTCTCGCTAGTTTAAATGCACCACCCATCGCTAATGATTAGCCTTGAAAAAGGCTGCAACCCAGTGTCATACAATAAACCAACTCGGGATCGCCGGCGGGAACAGGACCGAGCGCGGGGCACTCGGGAGCTCGAACACGGGAACTGGACAGGAGCCTCTTGAAAACACGACCTCACTTCACGAGCGTCGGACTGGAACTGAATGCTGTATCGCAGCGCCGAGATGACTTAAGTACTTTAGCAGCTGATAATGAAGCCCTCCAATCAGAGAGTAGGCATTCTCCATCAGCCAATCAGAGCGAAGAGGTGTTTTCGGTCGCCCTTGCCGACCTCACTGAACGGATGACAATCAATAATGAATATATGATTAAACAAAATGAAGCTGCGGCGAAAATGGCCGCTGATAATACCATTAGAGTAATAGAAGCGTTGAAAGAGAACACCACGACTGTTGTCAGTCAGCTGGTATCTCAGATGAACGCACAGTCGGACAGACAAATGGAAAGGGCTGAAAGACAAATGGATAGAATTTTAGCCCAACAAAATGAACAAAACAATAGAATCATAGCCCAACAAAATGAACAAAATGATAAAATCATAGCCCAGCAAAATGAATTTATGAAATTCTTTGCTCAAATGTGTAATAAATCACCTCATAATGTATAGTACAACCATTAAAAACCTTAATCTCATCCATTGGAATGCCAATGGAATCTCAACGAAAATTGGTGAATTAAGAGAATTTTTGGGCCGCCATGACCCCGATTTAATACTATTACAAGAAACCAAATTAAGGGTTAATAATAATATAACAATTCCAAATTATAAGTGCTATAGGAATGATAAAGTTCCCGTGGGCCCCCTTAATCCTTTTGTACGGCACGGCACTGCAATCTTTGTGAAGAGTGCATTGCCGCACCATTTAATACCACCCCCTATAATGAAATATACGGAGGCCACCATTATCATGTTAACGCCAACTAATTTACCCCCCGTAGCAATTGCTTCTATTTATGTTAAAAATGATCCCCTTGTTGATTTGGTCGATGACTTCAACCAACTTGGTAAAATCAATAGCTCTACTATTTTGGCTGAAGACTTTAATGCCAGAAATAAAATCTGGGACTCCAAAGACAACTTTACTGGGAAGTGTTTGAATGATTTTGCAATTCTGAATAACTTCGAAATTTTGGCTCCGCCCACCCCCACTCGTTTTGGAAGAGCGACCAGCTCCACTATTGATCTTACATTAGTAAGAGACTTTCCATTTCAAAGCAAGCTCGAGTCCATTTCGGAGTTGAGTTCTGACCACAATCCAATTTCTGCTAAATTCTGGGTTGATATTCTAATACCAGCTGTTAATAAAACTCTAAAAACCAATTGGGAGGGGTTCTTTAATGATCTAACGTTAACTGAGGTCAGTAACTACGAAACTATTAATAGTAATATTGAATTGGAAAACAAAGTCCAGGAACTAACTGATGAAATTATAAGAGTGCACGGGGTTAACTCTAGGGTAGTGCATACTGTCAATGAAACATATACTCCACATCTCCTTAAACAATTAATTAAGGAGAAGAATGAAATGCGCCGACAGTGGCAAAGGTACCGAGATCCTAGAGATAAAAATGAACTTAATCAAATGCAAAAAAAAAATTCGGAAAATTTACCAAAAACAAATCCAGCAAGGCTGGAATGAGTTTATTTCTTCATTGGATCCCCTTGACAACTCCCTTTATAGAATGATTAGATATTTCAAAAAAGATAAAACTACCATGGCCCCCCTCAGAACTAGTAATCAAATTGCATATACTGAAAATGCCAAAGCGGTGTGTCTGGCGGACTGTTATGAACAGCAGTTCCGAGAAAACCCACTCATGTTTCGAATTTTAATGACCATGTAATTACTCTCCCCTTAAGACCACCTACCTCACCAAATGAACTTGATAGGGAAGTCAATAAACTTACAAATACAATCTTACTTGCACATGCAAATTCCTCAAAAGAAACCTTCCGTACAAACGAGATCCATATCCCTTCACATGTTACAAATCTCATCAAAAGGAAAAACCAAGCCAGACGTAAATGGCAGAGATATAGAGACCCTTTGGATCATAAACTTATGTACAAACTTCAAAATGAACTCAAAAAAGAAACCAATAAAATCATCCAAAGCAATTGGAATAACCACCTCCGTTCTCTTGAGGCAGAAGATGGCACAATCTGGAGAGCAACCAGATATTTCAAAGGAAACTCCAAACCCATCCCACCACTTGAAACTGGGAACTCAGTTGCATTAACTGACATAGAAAAGGCAAACGTCCTAGCAGATAGCTATGAACAACAATTCACAGATAACCCGACAGTGAACCCCCAATTTGATGCTGATATTTCAAACTCAGTTGAGACTTTCCTCCTTACATCGCCAGATAGTAACCCTGAACCTGTCAAATCAAATGAAATCACCGAAGCAATTAAAAACCTAAAGATCAAAAAAGCCCCTGGCAAGGAGGGAGTCACCAATAAGATGTTGAAAAAACTCCCAGTAAATATCATCAATTATTTCGTCCTACTCTTAAATTCCATGTTTAACTTAAACTACTTCCCAACACCATGGAAGAATGCAAAGATAATACCTATCCAGAAACCGGGAAAAGACGCAAAAGTGCCTTCATCCTATCGACCTATCTCCTTATTACCTGTCCTAGGCAAACTAGCCGAAAGGACTATTCGAGACAGAATTCTAAAATTCTTAACTTCTCACAACAAACTCATACCGCAACAATTCGGATTCATGAGAGAATTATCCACCACCCATCAGCTTCTCCGCGTAACAGATTTCATATCTGCCAACCTCAGGAAAAAAGAATGCACAGCTGCACTCTTTCTCGATATAGCCAAAGCCTTTGATCGAGTGTGGATCAAAAGGCTTATTCATAAATTCATCACTCTTGACATTCCTACAAACTTCACCCACCTTATTAATTCATACCTCAATGACAGAGCTTTTGCGGTTTCTGTTAAGAAAACTCTATCCACTATCAGGATCGCTAGAGCAGGGACTCCCCAAGGTTCTGTCCTTGGACCCTTGCTCTTCAATATATTCATAAATGATATCCCCCAACAACTAAATACTAAAATTGCCCTATTTGCAGATGACACTGCAATTATGGCCAGCGACAAAAAACTGGTCACAGCCACTAAAAACCTCCAAGACCATATCCAGATCCTCGAGGAATGGCTCTCCAACTGGAAGATTCAAATAAATGTCGAGAAGAGTGCGGCAGTCATGTTCACTAATAAAACAAATGTTCCCCAAGACCCTAAATTAACAATGTACAACACGACCCTCGAATGGCAAGACTCAACAAAATATCTTGGAGTCGTACTTGACAGAAAACTACTATGGAAACACCATACTACCCACGTTCGTGAAAAATTCAAGGGAGCCCAAGCTGCCCTGCGCCACCTAATTAGCAAGCGTTCCCCACTCAACATTGGAAATAAACTCCTGTTATATAAAACAATGCTTCGACCAGTAATCACCTACGCCTCACCAGTTTGGGCGTCAACGTGTAAAACTAGACTTCATGAACTAGAAAGAATCCAATCTGGAATCATTAAAATCCACATTGTAAGAGCCCCCTGGTTCATTAGAATTAGCGACATCCAAGAGTCATTGAACATTCCAACTCTCTCCAAATTTATGGGAAAATTAGCAATCGACTTCTATGCTAAAATCCCACACATCGAAAACTCTGAACTTCAAGACCTAGAAGTGTATGATCATACACTTAAGGAAAATAGGCGGCGGCCCAGAGCGGCAATGTTGCTTCACATATAAACGACTTCTTCAGACTCCTTCAGACATGTACCTCGCTTTGTCTACTGTGTATGTCCCTTGACTAAATTAAAGTAGTCACGTTATGTCCCCGGAACATTGTTCTACAACAATGAACAATGTAAATTGTATCTCACACTGTATTGAGGCTCATGCCAAAATACTTTCATTCATGCTATTGCTTAACCATACTGTATAAAGGCCTTATGCCAATTTGTGTATATTACTTACCCATACCAAACTGTTTTCAATGCTATATAGAGGCTTCATGCCAAAATGTACTTATTCACGCCATCTGCGTTTCATACTGTATATAGGCTAAATGCCAAATTTATTAGTGCAAATTACTTAACCATACCAATTGTTTACTCATGCCAAATCGCTTTTTCAACCTTAAATATGTATTGTCATACTTAGAAAATGTCCAGTCCCAGAGACTTTTAATTACCAATGTATATATAGTTCACCTTTCCATGTTATAAGGCCTATGCCTTTCGTTTATTTTGTGTATAATTATCACGTCCATGTTCGTACTTGCTTCTGCAAGCAAATTTTTCCAATTTACCCAACATGTTTTATAAATTTATTGTCATATAGGAGGTAAAAGGGGCTTCGCCCCTACGGTACTCCATACGCTTCGCTCAACTATATGACCATGTAATTGAAACGGCGGATCGTATACTTTGCATTCCATCGAATGCACCGGTCCCACCCGTGTCCTCTGACGAAATAAACTCATATATCAAAAAAATCAAGGTAAAAAAAGCCCCTGGGAAAGAGGGAATTACAAACAAAATGTCCAAAAATTTCCCACCCAATATCATCTTAATTATGTCACTCATTCTAACTTCCATGTATAATCTTAAATTTTTTCCAAATGTATGGAAAATTGCTGTAATTATTCCAATCAAGAAACCAGGCAAAAGTGCATCTCAACCTGACTCATATAGGCCCATATCACTCCTCCCTCTTCTCAGTAAACTGGCCGAAGTGACGATCCGAAACAGACTCTTGGACTCAATTAATTCAAGGAATAAAATGATTCCCCAGCAATTTGGTTTCACACCCAAACTTTCAACCACCCACCAACTCCTTCGAGTGACCGAGTACATCGCGGAGGGTTACACTCAGAAAATGCACACTGGAGTGATCTTCCTCGATGTGGCGAAGGCATTCGATCGGGTGTGGATTAAAGGATTAATGTATAAATTATTTTAAATGGAAATTTCCGACTATCTGATCCCCCTTTCATATTCTTATCTAACTAATAGATCTTTTGTAGTTAAGGTTGGCAATAAGCTTTCTACAGAGAGAAATATACTTGCTGGAACGCCCCAAGGGTCTGTGCTCGGGCCGACGCTCTTCAATATATTTGTCAACGATATTCCCAATAATTATAATACTAAACTAGCCCTCTATGCCGATGATACTGCCGTCATGATGAGGCACACATCGGCTTGGTTTGTTAGAAAAAATCTTCAGAAACATATTGAAGATCTTGAGATCTGGTTGAGGTTATGGAAAATTGAAATCAATGTTGGAAAGAGCGCTGCGGTTCTCTTTTCTCGCATAATCAATAAGCCTAAGCCACTGGTCATGTTCGAAACTGAAATTCCATGGAGTGAAAAGGCAACGTATCTGGGCGTGGTTTTAGACAACCACTTATCCTGGAGACCACACTTCCTTCATATAAAGGAAAAAATAAGAAAGGTTAAATTTGCTTTAATGCCTATTTTAAATCGTAAATCCAAATTATCAACAAAAAACAGAATGTTGGTATATACTTCAATAATTAGACCAATTATTACATACGCAGCGCCGGTATGGGCGTTTGCTTGTAAAACAAGACTTAATAATTTTGCTGTGTTCCAACGAACTATGGTTAAAGTGTATATTGCAAGAGCTAAATGGTATGTGCGGGAGAGTGCGATTGAGAGAGCTCTTGGCATTCCTTCGCTCCTAGAATTCATTGGTAAGCTTGCGTATAATTTTTACGCAGGCATTGAGCAGATTGATAACGCTGAGCTAATTGCTCTTGAGGTATATGACCATACTGAACTTTTAAATATTCATCGTCCGAGAGCGTCACTCATGTTGTATGAAAATGAGTAATTTTGAAAATTGAAAACAAAAATAAAAATTGAAAAATCGAAAACCAAATAAAAAATATAAAAATCAAAAATAAAAATCAAAAATCAAAAATTTTGAAAAACCAAATAAAAAATATAAAAATTCGAAAAACCAAATAAAAAGTATAAAACTTTAAAACTTGAAAAATGAAAATAAAAATTGAAAAATCAAAAAAAAGGAAAACCTACATAGGAAAAAATTTATGCAAGCTCGTAAGCCACGCCCCCCTCCCCCCTTTATATCCTCAATGTGCATGTATGTAATACCAACTCTCTTCCCTTAGATGTTGCGGGTCATGTCTGAGATGTCGGACGTTCTTTCAGAATAGTTGATGGTGCTCGTCCACAAAATCTAAATTGATGCAGCTTTAAGCTACAGTTATGTTTTTTATTCTTGATGATTGGAGGCGATGGCCCCTACGGGGCCAAGTCCTTCGTTAACCCATAAAATTCCTCCTCCTCCTTGCAGCCATTAACTACCCTCGCCATGTTCGCGGACGATACTGCTATACTATCCACGGGCGTAAACCTAAACTACATCAGATACGACGTACAAAATCACATCTACCCTATTGAAAAGTGGCTTAATGCATGGAAAATCTCAATCAACGTATCCAAAAGCGTAGTCATTCTTTTTACAAGGAAGACTAACCTCCCACTTAAACTTAAAATGTTCAACACGGAACTTGAATGGGCAAACTCCACCACTTACCTCGGTGTCGTCTTAGATGCCAGGCTCACTTGGGGCCCACACTATGATCATGTCAGTAGAAAGTTCAGGAGAGGCTCTCTCAGACTAAACTCCAGGGGCGGCTTAAGGGCAGGGCAAACTGGGCAGTTGCCCAGGGCGCCGCCATCCTCGAAGGGCGCCAAATTTGGTTTTTTTTTTTTAATATTTTTATAATTTTTTTTTTGTAATTTTTTTATAATTTTCTTTTTTAAAATCAATTTTAATCAATACAAATGAATAACACATTTATTTCAAAAACGTTTCGGGGATTATTTAAAATTGCAACTGACTAGTGAGTGTTGAACGTTTTTTAAAACCTACTCTTGTCAGGAATCGCGAACTAAACAGACTACCATTTTAAATATTTCTTGTCGATGAACACGACAGTTATCGCATGATTTCCCCCTGCCCACATTCTGTTTTTGAAGAAGCTTCCCATCACAAACAACCAGCAGGATTTAGCACTCTCTTAAAATCCTTTTGAAAATGCTTATTACAAAATAAACAAAGGATTGACTTTTTTAATTAAAGGGGAAATCCGTTAGTTATTTTAAGCTTGGACTTCTAGATTAATTTGACAGATGAATAGTAAAGTGATTAGCTCTATGGGTGAGTTAACGAGAGTGCCCATATCCAGAAATATTCAAATAAATAAAAATTTTACCCCTCATATGTTATGCAATAAATATCACTTGGCTTGTATAAACAGCAGCGATTTGAAGATATTTATCAAATTCGGTTTTTGTACTGTAATCTGTTCTCGAGATATTGCGTTTAAAAACACTAAACAGACTAATTTTTATAAAACACTTTTTTTGGGACGAGGGACGACACTCAATATAGATTCATGTAAAATTGTAGGTCCATAGTTGCGATCTTATGCGCAGACTACCAATGAACATATGCGGTTTTGTCATTAAATATCTCCTTTTATGTTTTATAGTATGACAATTGTATAAATTGAGTAAACGTTTATTGAATTTGTCCTTCTAATTTAGGACAAATTCTTTTCGAACTACGGGTGGTCACATTAAGGGGTTGACCTCCGTGACTTGTCTTCTATCCCAGCCCATTATAAATCTTTTTCAATGGCCGTACCGCGTACCACCTCGGGACGGGGATTCTCTTGGCTAAGAAAGAAAATACAGGACTCTTTAAAAGCGAATACGAGCCTGATACATTAGAAAGATAAGCAACGTCAAAAAAACACGTGGGCGATCAATGGGACGATTCCCCAAAATGCCCTCCCCCTCCCCCCTTTTTTTGCACCTGCTTCCTGTGGTCGACTCATCTGTGGTGTATATTCTGTGGTCCGGTGGGCGATAAACAGAGTTCGCAAATGTTTTAATGAGCAGTCGAAAAGACCCCACTCATAAATATTCTCTAACCTTTCCCAACTTCCCAACCCCCTGAAAACAACCCCTCACCAGTGCAAATATGTCCTCAAGGCCGGATGTGGATTTTTCTCTAGGAAAACTTGCAACACGTTTTTTAGCAGGACGTGAAGTTTCCGTAAGGTATATGAAGTTTCTTGTTTTAGAGACCCCAAATGTATTTTAGCTGGGCCATTATAAAAATAATCTATACTTGAAATTTTTTATTATTATTGCAAAATTTATGCTAAACCTTTAATACATTTTATTTTTGAGTTGTATAGTAATCTCTTAATATGCGTGGGAGAAGAAAAAAAAATTGTGTTTTCGACATTATTGTTTTAAGAAAAAGGGCTCCCTTGACGATGTTGTCAATTAAAAAAAATCAAGCCATGTTTGTTAGCAATAAAAATTAGTTTGAAAAAAGATTACAGAGAAGAAAAAAAAGAATGGATGTTTTGTTGGAAGTTATACCAATAATAAATTCGGATTTCAAAATAAGATAATTTACTTAATTTCATGCTTTCAAGGAAAGGTAAGAAATATTATATTATTTATTTTTCATTTTTTAATAATTGTGTTTTACAAGTGCATTTTACTAGTTACACTTTACTTAGGCACTTGGTATAATACGAGCTATTTTTTTAAATGTTGTTAAAATGAAGGGTTAAGTTCTGCTGCAATATTTTTTGATCAATTTTAAATATTTAATGTTGTCAAATTCTAAGATTGGAATAATTATATGCTTCAATTTTATCTGTATAAAAAATCAAAGTTCTCTTTTTGTAATGTACTATTTTAAATATTATATTTTCGTTGCCTAGTGTTTAGCAAATATATCTGTATGCCGGCAAAAAAGAATTTTAAAAGACATTGTGCAATTTTTGTTTGCATTGACAATATTCATTTATTTAAATACTCATCCACCTGAGCTAGTTAAATTTACGTTGATATTTTTATACAGATAAAATTAACAAAATTATCGCATTTAAAATACTATGCATAATAATTTTAATGAATAAAAATGACACCAAGTCACACGCTTTTTTTTTTCTAACAAAATTTGCAGATAAAATATAATTTGTCTACATCTTAAAGAAATCCTACTTATTAAGCAAATGGGTATAAAAATACAAGGGTAGATTTCTTAACTAACCTTTAACTCGACCTTTCGGCATTTCATCTGTTTATAAACTTGTTTGTTACGCAGTCACGACCAAACGCGTTATTCATTTTTTTTCTTCAAATTTCGCTGAATGCTCCATGAAGTCATTAAAATCAATGCATATGGATTTTTTCTGTTTTTTGGTCTGTTCACGGTAATTACTAGTACTACTGTTTAAAGCAATTATGAATAAAAAATCTTGAATATATTATCTAAAACATTGAAATATATATTTATCAAACACTATAACTCTCCGTGTTTTGGTTTTAATTTATTATTTAAGACCCAATATTAAGACACAATATAATTTTAATTTAATGGTAGATATTACTAATGCATTGCATTTTGGAATATCGTAGTGAACGATATTCCGATATATATTTTATAGAAGGCGTACAACCTTAAAATTAAACTGTAAATACAATAATAATATAGGAGAAAGATTAATTGATTGATGGATTATCGGTAACACTAAATGAAGAAGTTATCGTGTAAATCGGGAATAGTTAATGAAATATGTGATAAAACATATTTGTCATAAAGTTATTCATTTTTTGGGCATTCGTAAAGAACTAAATAAGAAATGACAACAAAGAAATTCCTAACTTCACCACGGGTGACATTTCTTGGGAGTGGATTAGGGTAAGAAACATCTTGTGCGTAAGCTAAGCCCAGAGGTAGATGTAAATTCTCCAGACTCCGTTGTAATACGAAACGGAATTGAATCGCCCCTGGGTAAGGGGTAATAAAATACTCGATAGAGATAACAAGCATTCGAAACATCATTCGAAAAGGGGTCTTCTCTCTCAGGATAATCATCAATCTTTTAAAGAGCACACCAAACAGAAAGAGCGATAAATCGACTTTTCAACAAGAAAATGCCGATGCCCGCCCGCCAGCCGCATATCAAGTGTTTAATTTATGGCACTGCTGGGAGAGGTCATCAGGTCGGTGGAGAACCAAGGGGGGAATTACACCCCTTCTCATAGTGGGTGGTGTTGAATTCGTATTCGGTCTGTGATATAAGTACTGTCCAATAAAGGGAAAAAATCACATTTCCCTTTCTCCGCATTTTTTTTTATTTAAAAAAGTCTCTGGCAAATATGGAAAATGTGAAACATAATAACATTCAATTCGTTCATACTCAGAAAAATGCATCAAGAGAAGCGGCGAGTCCCATAGCAATTTTAATAACTACCTTTTTTCCTGTTTAATAAGTCATTTACTACATTTTTTTTAGATATTACTAATAAAAATAGTTTTTATGTTGATTTGTTATCTATTGCAAAACTATTTTTTTTTAATTAATTTTCATTTTAGTGATCATTATTTCTATTATTCAAACCAATTTTACTAAATTGTTAATGTTTTGTGTCAAATCATGCAATTGTTGATAATTTTTACCCACATACTATTAAAAAAAAGGTTTGCATAACAGCCCCCCCCCCCCCCCTGGGGAGGAGGTTAGAAGGGGGGGGGGCGCGCCGAAATATCTTCTTGCCCATGTGCCAAATTTACCTTGAGCCGCCCCTGCTAAACTCCATTCGGGGGAAAAAGTCCCCACTTAACATCTCCATGAAACTCCTACTGTTCAAAACGATACTCAGGCCCATTATAACATACGCTGCCCCCGTCATGCAAAACTACAATGGCGAGGTTTGATACCCTCCAAAATAACATGCTCAGAATCAACATTACAAGGTCGAGGTGGTTTGTCAGAGACGAAGACATTCGCACTGGGTGTAGGCAGGGAGAAGAGGTTTGATCCTCCCCACTCTTCCCTCTAAACTAAATTCCCCACGATCAGATAGTGTGGAATTGATCTATACGGTATTTCACAGTCCCACAAGACTCACTGTCCTATACGAAATGTGATAGTACACTACCCCATCTTGCGGACAAAATTGTCCCTACACCAAACTCCCCTCGCAGCCCATCCGACAGGCAGCTAATATAATAAGGCCATGCTTTGGAATGGCTCGATTTCATACTTTGCCGCTAACAAGTACATTGTTTGTTTTTAAACACTGGGAAATGTTCCGTAATTAATAAACATTAGTAAACTTTCCTTAATTTTTCGTAAATATTAGGTCATCGATATATTTGCTATTTTCACCAGATATTATCATTTAAAAAATGTACTTTAAAATAATTGCTTCTCTCTCAGGATTTGACGTAGACTCTCTTCGTAATATAGAACGTACAGTCTTGGGGAAAATATTAAACATCCTTATTATTCAGTCTTCTTTCATCGAATTTTTCTTTAAATAATTAATAGGTAAAAAAATTGGACTGCATCTGCGTAACTGATATCTACCACTTTTAAATTTTAAATATATTTTATATATAGTTTTGTTTTTTGTAAATATAATAGATTCATTGTTAAGTTAACCCTAACTTAATTAAAAACGCTCCTCTTGACTGAGAAGCAATAGAACAATTTCAAGAACGTCTGCGTATGCAAATATGAATGCCGTACATACTCGCGTATAATCCGATCCGCGTATAAGCCGACCCCCTAATTTTAGAGCGATTTTTTATCCAAAATAGAAAACTCTCGTATAAGCCGAGTTGTATTTTCGTGCATGAAAAATTCCGATTAAAATCGGCAAATCATAGGAAATAGAGTGAAGTTTTAATTCTTAAAATAAATATTTAAACAGAGACATCAAAAATTTTAAAAAAGTGACTGGAAAAACGGCCTTCCACAAGGTCCGCGACGATCCATCGTGCTTAAAAAGTATATTACTCGCGATGTTATTGTGTCTTTCAAACCTCTATCGGACTTCTTAAATTACATCTATCTTAATATCATAATGAAATATTTTAAACCATAAACTTATATACCAAAATATGCAATTTCTAATTTTTAACATCGTTTTGTAAAGATTTAAAAACTTAGAAAACGTCAACTATTTTCGGTCAACATCGTTGACTACTGTCGCGATTAAATACGGATGAGCATTTTTTTATCCACTTCGGAAGGAAATGCTAGTATATTATGGATGAATGTATACCTCTTATTAAAATATTTAGTTTTTATTACGAAATAAATTACTTGAAAGTAGAGCTTGAATTTGCGAATTAGCAACGTCCCGATTGTACCGCTTTAAAGTCAATTCCTTCCAAAATTCTATTAAGACAACTATCAATTCCTTTAAATAATATTATCAAGGAATAAAATCTGTATTGGGGAAATAAATGTTGTTTAATTATTGCAATCGAGTAAGTGAGACATTGACTTTTGAGTGGAGTCATTCGCTACGCACGATGTCAACTTCTTAGTCGTCCATCAAAAATCCTATTAAAGTAACGTATACTAGCTTCATAGATTCTATAAACCAATTAAATACTTATCAAAATATATACTTTTTACTTAGTTAAACTGATTATTTATCCGAGTAGTGCAATTTTGCGTTACGATTACGCCGTGATGTGCAGAACGGTTTTCAGTCAGCGCATGTGACGCACATTCACGATCTCGCATCGGGGATCGGACCAAAGTCATCCAATTGCTGCAAAATGAATTAATTCTGAAATCTAACTCACGTTGTGCAAGCAAGTAATGGAAGTTTTAGTGATGGGAAATTTACATTTCCACAGGGAAGACCGGCTATTTCAGAGTCTATTTCCATTTACGCATAAGATATGATTCAAGAATATGAGTTTGTCCTTTGACAATCAGCAGATGGGTATGTGAGGAGGGGCAGTTAATTCATCAAAAGCAACCCCCTCTTTGACAAGTGTACGACTTTTATTCACTATAGGGCGCAGATTTGATTCTGATTTAGACAACAGAATGATTTTTAAGTGTATTTTGGACTGGATGTGTGCAGGGGGAACAGGTTTGAACAGGCACGTTGGTATAGATTTTAAATGAGGGTGGTTCAGTAACTGAGCAAAGAATTTCTTAACTTGCTTAACCCCCTCCCCCCCCCCCTAATTAACAAACTATTCCCGCCGCCGCCGCCGCCGCCCCCCCCCCCCTTTTTTTTTTTAAACTTAAGATTTTTTATTTAAGTAAACTGAAATACGTTGGTATATAAATATTGAAACAGCAAAATTTTTAATTTATTTTTAATAAAATAGTTACTAATATCAGTCATTAAATATTTTTAAAATTATTAAACATCACTCCCTAATTATAAAATAAATTTAGAGAACCTTCCTTGTTTAGAATAATATATTACTTTAGCTATAACTTGTTTATACGGCACCGTTTCGCGATCTTTTCCGTTTGTCACCGAAATCCAAATGCTATATAATAAAACACGATGACGTCATGTTACGCTTAGTTTGACATAAAAAATGCCCTCAAATCATATACCAGAATTTCAAAATTTCCCTCATGCAACTCAACAAGAAGTATTGTACTAGAAATTGACATTTTTCTAGTTTTTTAAAGTATTTTTATGATTTTTACAGTAATTCGATTATTAATTTTTTTTCCTTGACTTTCAATGGGAGGGGTTTGAACCCTCTGAACAACCCCCTTACCTACGTGCCTGGGTTTGACCCTCCCCTATCTTCCGCCTAAATTCCTAAACTAATTGTCCCACGAAGAGATAGTATGGAATTGATCTATACGGTATTTCACAGACACTCAAGACTCACTGTCCTACACGAAATGTCGAAATGTGATAGAACACTACCCCCTCTTGCGGACAAAACTTTCCCTTCACCAAACTCCCTATGCTTTGGAATGCCTTGATTTCCCACTTCACCGTTAACAAGTACATTGTTTATAAACACTGGGAAATGTTCCGTAATTAATAAACATTAGGAACATTTCCTTAATTCTTCGTAAATATTCGGTCACCGATAGAATTGCTATTTACTCCTTGATTTTATCATTTAAAAAAATTTAATTTAATATAATTGCTTCTCTTTTAGGATTTGACATAGACTCTGTTCGTTTTATAGTACATACTGCCTTGGGAAAATATTAAATATCCTTATTATTTTGTTACCTATGATAGCAGTTTTCCTGAACATAGTTAATAAATGGAATAAAATTAATTTTCAAGAGCTCAACACAAGAGGCTTATATACACATCTACAATCCGGCCCATACTAACGTATGCTTCTCCAGTGCTTACAACCCTTAACAAGACTGAATCCACCGCCCTCCAGCGTTGCCAAAACTCTAAGAGAGTTGGTTAACGCGGAACGTTATGTTCGTGACACCCTAATCCACAGGGATCTTAAAATTGATTCTCTGGCCACTTTTATGGCTAAGATTAATACTAAATTTTATAAGAATAACTTAGCACGAGACTCAGATTTCAGAAGCTCCATCCAACATGAAATTCTCAAGGAAGACAGAAATATAAGACCCTTTGCGGCATTTTACATGTCAGATGCCGTTATGTCCTTCATATAACGAGCGACCAATATTTTAAATCATATACTCCATATACAATAAAGTATAATAGTATTCAAATCCATTCCATTTCAAGGAAACTTGCCTCAGCCAGTTTTTTGACTGCCCCCCCCCCCCCCCCCTCCCCCCATTATCTAAACTGCCTACCAGTTTCAATCAGATAAATTAATTTCGACATAGCCTATGGCACAATTCCGATGAAAAAGTATGGGGCCTCCGGCCAAATCCATATCACAGTATCACAGTAAAAGGATAAAGGTTAATAAAAAATTAAACGTGGATTTAAAAACGCTTCTCTTACTGAGAAGCAATAGAAAAAGACCCAATTTTATGACTGCTAATACAGATATGAATAAGCAAAATATTTCCTCGATGAATAACAGCAACACCCGTTTGTAATTTTCGACACATACTATAACAACGCACAATAATGTGTAATGAAGATCAATGAGTTTGTAGAGGATATATTAATAAACTCTACATGAAAAGCACGCCGAAGTAGACATCGAAACGTTATAATTATATATCTAACCTTTATTTCTTGCAAATGAAAGGACGCTTTGAAAGCAATCTTCATTCAAAATATTCATACACGGAGCATTGCGCATGCGCAATATCTTCAGCTTTGGCCGATGTGGCCCGATTACTTCTGTATTGGACCAAAACATTTTGTTCATTTAAAGCGGTAACAAATGTATCCTTCTTTCATTTTTATCGCAAAATTTCGTATATTTTTCGAGTTAAAATAAGCTGACTGAGTTTTTTTTAATTTTAATTTTCGTTTGAAATCCATTTGAAATGCAAACTGCTATTAAAATAGAAAATCATTTGCAAGTCAAAATGTTTAAAAAAGCAATAGCAAAAACAATTTGTTTGGCAGTATAAAAATTAGTTCTATAAGAAGAAACTATAATATTTATATGCATTTATTAATTCTACAATTCTATGGTATTAAAAATCACCAATAAATCACTTTAAAAAAAATGGGATTCAGTATGGTTCTGGATTCCGTTGACTTCAACGCGTCCATAGAAAAAACAAGTTTTCAACCTTCCAAAAGTTACAGTTAGGCCACTTTTACATTTAACGACATGACACCGATAAATCGTATACGATTTCAGTGGCACGATATCGGGGTACGCAAAATACACATACGAAGCCGGGCGCTTTTTTTACTAGCCGATACGATAACGATCTTGTCGTTGCCGATCAGGCGATACAATTTATCGGAACGTTTTATCGTGGGCACGCGCCTTCCCTACTTCATCGTGACGACATTTTGAGTTTGCTTCGGAAAAACTTGTTGCCGCCTGCTATAGTCTACTGTGGTTTTTTTATTTATATTATCAATATGGCTCGATGTTGTGAACTTGTGTGAATTAGTGGAAGTAAAGACCTGTATTTAGGATAAGCGAGATGAATTTTACAAGAACAAGATTGTTCGAGAAAAGGCATGGGAGGCAATATTTAGTCAAACCGTCGCCAATAGCCCACTGTGCAGCTCTAATGGTTAGCTCTAGCTCTTTGTAGACGTTGAAATAAAACATAAAAATCTCCTTCAACATGTCTTGCTTTGATGATATCATGCACCCAGAAGCGTTTAGTTATTGATTTTTTTCTTTCTCCTTAAATACAGCAAATACAAGAATCGCGGTTTGTTATCATGTAATTTGTTGCGATGCGCCCTATCGAGAATAGACGTTCTCTCGACAACAGATGAACACGCACTGAATGTAAAAATTCTCGTTTTCGGCGAACGATATCGGTGCAATGAAAAACTGACCATCAGACGATACGATAAAACGTTGTGTCGTCCCTTCGCGATCGTTCACGATTTATCGGTGTCGTGTCGTTAAATGTAAAAGCGGCCTTAGAGGTCAGAGGATACGACCTGCGTTTGTTCAAAAATCTTTTTATTTCTTTTTCAAAGCTGTTTCTCAAATAATGGATTATCGATCTATGTGCCATCTTTGTGTGAAATACATGCATTCGCTAAATGCACAAGAGCTTTGGACTTTTCGTGTTCACCTACTGTTTGAGTCAGACAAATGTACAAAACTGTTTTTTTTTCCTGCTTTTGTCCTAAATGACTGACCATAAGTGAGGAACGTGCAAATAAAACCTATCATCTCAAAAAACATAAAAATTACTTAAGCATTGAATTTTATAAAAAAATAAAGTTGATATTTATTCGTATTTTCAACTAAAAAAAATAATACTAAATTTCCTTTAATAATTAAAACGCGGATATTCATCTACCAAACGTTTTCGCGATCATCCTCGATTTGTGAATTTATAACATGTCTGATTTTGCGTGCTCGCTCCTCAAGTTCAGACATCTAATGGCTATGGCTGGGCAATCAATCAAAAGATGTGTCATTCAACCAACTTGTCATCTGACCATGGTTCAAATATACGAGGCGTCGTTCCCGGGTCTTTCGTTCGAGATAGGCCCGAACCGTATCATCACTCTGTTCAGCTCTAGTGCGACGTTATTTAACCAAAACCCTTTCAAACAACCACTATGATTATTATAATCGTAAGAACTGAGTAATCGTAAGGCCGCTTTTGCATTTAACGACACGACACCGATAAACCGTATTCGATTTCAGTGGCACGATATCGGGGTACGCAAAATACACATACGAAGCCGGGCGCTTTTTCACTAGCCGATACGATAACGATATTGTCGTTGCCAATCAGACGATACAATTTATCGGAACGTGTTATCGTGTGCACGCGCCTTCCCTACTTCATCGTGACGACATTTTGAGTTTGCTTCCGAAAAACTTGTTGCCGCCTGCTATAGTCTACTGTGTTTTTTTTTATTTATATTATCAATATGGCTTTTAAGTTCGAGATTGTGAACTTGTGTGAATTATTGGAAGTAAAGACTTGTATTTGGGATCAGCGAGATGAATTTTACAAGAACAAGATTGTTCGAGAAAAGGCATGAAAAGCAATTTTAAGTCAAACCGTCGCCAATAGCCCACTCTGCTGCTCTAGTGGTTAGCTTTTAGCTCTAGCTTTTTGTAGACGTTCAAATAAAAGATCAAAATATCCTTCAACATGTCTTGCTTTGATGATATCATGCACCCAGAAGCGTTTTGTTATTGATCTCTTCTTTCTCCTTAAATACAGCAAATACAACAATCGCAGTTTGTTATAATGTAATTTGTTGCAATGCGCCATATCGAGAATAGATGTGCTCTCGACAACAGACGAACACGAACTGAATGTAAAAATTGTCGTTTTCGGCGAACGATATCGGTGCAATGAAAAACTGACCATCAGACGATACGATAAAACGTTGTGTCGTTCCTTCGCGATCGTCCACGATTTATCGGTGTCGTGTCGTTAAATGTAAAAGCGGCCTAAGGCCGCTTTTGCATTTAACGACACGACACCGAAAAATCGCCGATAAATCGTATTCGATTTCAGTGGCACGATATCGGGGTACGCAAAATACACATACGAAGCCAGGCGCTTTTTCACTAGCCGATACGATAACGATATTGTCGTTGCCAATCAGACGATACAATTTATCGGAACGTTTTATTGTGTGCACGCGCCTTCCCTACTTCATCTTGACGACATTTTGAGTTTGCTTCCGAAAAACTTGTTGCCGCCTGCTATAGTCTACTGTGTTTTTTTTTATTTATATTATCAATATGGCTTTTAAGTTCGAGATTGTGAACTTGTGTGAATTAGTGGAAGTAAAGACCTGTATTTGGGATCAGCGAGATGAATTTGACAAGAACAAGATTGTTCGAGAAAAGGCATGAAAAGCAATTTTTAGTCAAACCGTCGCCAATAGCCCACTCTGCTGCTCTAGTGGTTAGCTTTTAGCTCTAGCTTTTTGTAGGCGTTCAAATAAAACATCAAAATAGCCTTCAACATGTCTTGCTTTGATGATATCATGCACCCAGAAGCGTTTTGTTATTGATCTCTTCTTTCTCCTTAAATACAGCAAATACAACAATCGCAGTTTGTTATAAAGTAATTTGTTGCGATGCGCCATATCGAGAAAAGATGTGCTCTCGACAACAGACGAACACGAACTGAATGTAAAAATTTTCGTTTTCGGTGAACGATATCGGTGCAATGAAAAACTGGCCACCAGACGATACGATAAAACGTTGTGTCGTCCCTTCGCGATCGTTCACGATTTATCGGTGTCGTGTCGTTAAATGCAAAGCGGCCTACAGCCGCTTTTACATTTAACGACACGACACCAATAAATCGTATACGATTTCAGTGGCACGATATCGGGGTACGCAAAATACACATACGAAGCCGGGCGCTTTTTCATTAGCCGATCCGATAACGATATTGTCGTTGCCGATCAGACGATACAATTTATCGGAACGTTTTATCGTGGGCACGCGCCTTCCCTACTTCATCGTTACGACATTTTGAGTTTGTTTCCGAAAAACTTGTTGCCGTCTGCTATAGTCTACTGTGTTTTTTCTTATTTATATTATCAATATGGCTTTTAAGTTCGATATTGTGAACTTGTGTGAATTAGTGGAAGTAAAGACCTGTATTTGGAATAAGCGAGATGAATTTTACAAGAACAAGATTGTTCGAGAAAAGGCATGGGAGGCAATATTTAGTCAAACCGTCGCCAATAGCCCACTGTGCAGTAGGGTGGAGCGAAAAAAATCAAAATTTTATTAATGTAAAGTAATAGTGCGGAAAAGTTGCCTTTCGTATACATTATTCACCATATAAAAGGATTTTGATAGCAAATAATATCTAGAGGTTCCCCCCAGGCCTTGAAATTTACCAATAATAGGTAAAAATTGAATAGGTTGTAACACACTATTAGTCCAGTCAGCAAAGGGTACAATTCGGAAAAAAATAGGGGAAAGCTGTAAACAATTTTAATCGCTTCCAAAAAGTGTTCTGTATGATATATTAATTTTGCACTCCTGCACCACGCCGGCGTTGGCCGCCATCTTGGAAAAATGGCGGCCAAAATAAGTTTTTTGTGATTATCTCCTTATTTTGTAAATTTAGAGAAAATATTTCAATTACAAAATTATTCCCAAAGTAATTTTACATAAAAATGCAATTTACATTATGTTTCTGTGACTCACCATTTAGACGCTAGAGGAGAATAAAGTGGATACTAAATCACCAAGTGCCATGAAAACTCAAGAAACCGCTTTGACAGGACGTCTTTTGTTCCTTACTTTATTTAAAAACCTCTCAATACCTCATTCACGCATAATATTTTTTAGTTAACTTTTTAGTAATGTATTTCGTATTCATAAAACTAAAAAAAAATTTCAGCTTCAACGCAAGTCATATTTTCTATATTATCATTGTATGCAGATAGTTCTAAATTTGTTTATGTACACTCCCAAAATTATTTACTTCAAGTCAGTTCCCGTATATATAAAATTTTTAACTACGTTTTTTCTGATATTTCTTTACCTTCGTATTATAGTTCGGTACAACAAAGTACGCCTCATGTATTTGACTCCAGCACAGCTGGAGTGCTTTTTCTACATGGTAAGTAAGTATGTGTTGTATGGTGATTTTGCGATCTCACCAGCTTTCAAAAGCCATGCGTTAGTCTAAGATCATTAACAGGGTACAATAATAATAAACAGCATGAATACAATGTGTGTAGCACTAAACTATCATTATCGACTTAAATGTAACAATTGAGGTCTATTAGGGAAACAAGCCTTGCAAATTATTCCGTGACTGAGTATTTGCACTATATTTTTCCAATGGCATCATACAACATTAGAAAGCCTTTTAATAATTTATTTTTATTGGGCAAAGATTATTTATTGTCCTTCACCACTGTGGGTTTGGTTTGATTAATTAACGTCGCACTAGTTCCACACTATGAGAGTAAACACTGAGTGTAAGCAAACGTTTTTTTTTTTAAATTATGTCATCATTTAAAAGCGAGGTGAAAGAAAATACTCTAGTATTTCTGTAAAATTCGGAGACATGATGCTAAATTTAAATGTTTCCTGAGTTTATAATAGTTTTTTTTAATGTGTGATTCATATCCATTGTTTAAGTAGGATTTCATCAAGGACACTATCAAAAATTCTTTTAACAGAAGCAAGCCATTTTGGCGCTCTTCCTCCTTTTGAGCAAAGTAATATACTTTTCAAGCTATCAGACAACTAAAAGTAATATAGTACTTATATTCATACTTTGAATGATAAAATTTAGCTCAATGGCAATATATTAAGTTCCGAATAATAATTCAATATCAATATTGGAATTTAAAATGTTATTTGGATTGTAGAAGGGTGTTCCAAGTCGGAATAGTTACTTGGAAATAAATAGGGAAGACTTATTCTTCAACTCTATGGGAGCCCATTGTGAAATCTCTTTCAGAAATGGAAATATAACACTTATTTGCAAAATCCCCTCAGTAAAATTAACTTTATCTTAACGTCAAACAACCATTTTTGTTAAATTATACGTTCTTAGTATAGAGATGTTTTTAATCAAAGTAAGGAACAAAAGACGTCCTGTCAAAGCGGTTGAGTTTTCATGCCACTTGGTGATTTAGTATCCACTTTATTCGCCTCTAGCGTCTAAATAGTGAGTCTCAGAAACATAATGTAAATTGCATTTTTGTGTAAAACTACTTCGGGAATAATTTTGTAATTGAAATATTATCTCTAAATTTACAAAATAAGGAGATAATCACAAAAAACACTGATTTTTTCCGCCATTTTTCCAAGATGGCGGTCAACGCCGGCGTGGTGCAGGAGTGCAAAATTAATATATCATACAGAACACTTTTTGGAAGCGATTAAAATTGTTTACAGCTTTCCCCTATTTGTTTTCCGAATTGTACCCTTTGCTAACTGGACTAATAGTGTGTTACAACATATTCAATTTTTACCTATTATTGGTAAATTTCAAGGCCTGAGGGGAACCTCTAGATATTATTTGCTATCAAAATCCTTTTACATGGTGAATAATGTATACGAAAGGCAACTTTTCCGCACTATTACTTTACATTAATCAAATTTTAATTTTTTTCGCTCCACCCTACTGTGCAGCTCTAGTGGTTAGCTCTAGCTTTTTGTAGACGTTCAAATAAAACATAAAAATCTCCTTCAACATGTCTTGCTTTGATGATATCATGCACCCAGAAGCGTTTTGTTATTGATCTCTTCTTTCACCTTAAATACAGCAAATTCAACAATCGCAGTTTGTTATAATGTAATTTGTTGCGATGCGCCATATCGAGAATAGATGTCCTCTCGGCAACAGACGAACACGCACTGAATGTAAAAATTGTCGTTTTCAGTGAACGATATTGGTGCAGCGGCCTAAGAGCTGCACTAACGTTAAAAATATCGGAATATCTATCCGGTGGTTATTTTGATTTAATTTTTGCCTATAGAGCTAAATTCACGATTAATCAGTCTAATATTGATAACAACAAACCGTGAAATATATATATATATAATGCATTTAATGCGAAATATGAAAAACTAAGCTTGCGTCATTGGAATGGGATTTTATTTATTTGGTTTATAATTATTATAACATTCATTCGAGGATCCCGAATGAATTTTTTTCAAGCATTGTATTCTAAACTAGCGAAACATTGAGAAAAAAAAATTACTATATAAAATAATTTATAAAAAAATAGTGGTAGATATTAAAAAAAGAATTGTCACGTGTTAATTAAAAATCAAAAAAATTAAATTACATCTAAACTTATTTAAGTAAAACCTATTCGTCACTATCACTTGACGAATGTCCAATTACTCTACTACGAATCATTTTCAGTAATTGTATTTTTTTAATACCTCAAATATGTATATAATTCATACTAATAAAAAACTTAAGAAATATCTTATACAGTAAAAACCTCTTAGTTCAAGGGACCGTCATAATTTGTTCATTATATTAACGTGGACTGCTATAGAAATCCAAACTTCTTTTGCATTTTACATTGTTATACCCGACATCGTTAAAAACGGATTTTACTGTATAATGGAAATAAAAAAGTTCCAAGAACAGTGACGCCAGCAGCATTATTGAAGTTGGCGCGATTTTATTAAAATTATTTTTCATAAAACATATCCTTCCAATTAAATTCCATATTTAAGACAACTTTATTAAATTACTTTATCCAAAAAATACTATTCCAACCTTTTATAAAAAAAATAACTTAGCGCGATAATGCAGCAATGCTGCTGCAGCAGAACTTTGCTTTAATACATCCGCCTAAATATTCTTTGCTTACGCAAATGATTCTGTCAATAGTTAATCTAAAGTTTCCATATAAAGGGTAGAGGTCGCTTTTTTCAACACCATTTTAATCCTGTGCTTTGCAGCATTATTCGAATGTTCTAACAGAAAGAAAAAAAAATTGTGTTGTAGATGTACTTCTAGAGGTGACCGCTAGATGGCGTGCATTGTATTACAGATTGTAGTAGTAGTGTAAATAAACAAGTTATTAAATGGCCTCTTTCAAAGCTAAACTATAAAGCTAAACTATATAAATAAACCCCACGCGGAGGGTTATCTAGTTTAGCCTTGCCTCTTTTGTCGGTGCACATCCATATGATCGTGGTGGATGTTGGTTATTTTTAATCTTAAACTATTAATATAAACAAACATCCCTAATACTGTATTGTTTTTCTGTCCGCAGATTTTTGCGATTTCGGGCAGAAAGTGTGCAGGAACCGAAATTGCTTCAGCTTGACACAGGCGTGCGATGGAAAAGACGACTGTGGAGACGGATCAGACGAAGAGAATTGTGGTGAGTCCTCTTTGAAAGTACGCTCAAACCTGTTTTTGTGCGGTGGATAGGGACCGCATAAAAAACGCATAAAAATTCGCACAAAACTTCACGAGTAGCTATAAAAAATACTTTTCGCAACACAATTAAAAAATATTTTTTTTATGCGGTGGACAGGGACCGCATAAAAAAAGTCTCACATAGAAAATAACTCAAAACCTTACGAAATAACTAGGAATTGCTTTTTCAAAAGAAATCAAGACACGAGGCTTGACAGCTACTTGGAATCTCGCCAAACCTTTTGGAATCTGATTTAGAAAATACACATGCGAACATTTTTAAATATTTTATTTACATATCTACTTATTTTACACATACAAAACTTTTCAAAACGTATAACCCTTATCCTTCGTAGTCTGACAATACGCGAACTTGGTTCAAAATCTCTTTCGTCCCTTGAAGATACTACCTCGCACTCGTTTAGAGTTGACTTTTTTTCAGTTACCATAGTCGGTGATCAGTTTTTGCGACGACAGTTGTTTCACTAGACGCTTGTGTATGTCTCGGTAGCCAGATAATCAATTATGTTCCAATTTGATTGAAATATTCATGTACCGCACAAAAAAAATCGCACAAAAAAGTCGCACAAAAAAGTCGCACAAAAAAAATCGCACAAAATAAAACCGCAAAAAAACAGGTTTGAGTGTACATACATTGAAATGACATATACGACTCAAGTCTTACCATTACAACAGTAAATAAAATCCTTATTACATTAATACAAAATGTAGTACTGGAATTAATGAAGATCACGACATAAAATTTAATTGTCAATTTTTATTTTTTAAAGATTTTATATCGTAAGTATTTTGTTTTTTGTTCGTGGTTTGAAAGAAGTGGGCTTTGATGTGAATGTTCATTTATCCAATGGACAATTAGAATGTCTTAGATTTATCACTTTTTTTAATTTTTAGAAAATTTAACACAATTTTATTAGAATTTAGGCCGAACTGGTACGTTTGTAGTCCGTGGCTTACGTATCGCACACCAGGCCGTAGCGACCAATAATAAAGATGGAAAACAAAGAATTAGGTTTTCTCTTTCTGCGCTTAAACTAGATGGCGTTGAATGCTTATCAGGTACTGACAGCTCACGCTCGGTAGTGTTTACATTGTGTGCGGGGAAAATATCTGTCGTTTAATTTATCATGTTTTAAATTTCAGTTGCATCTTTAATGAAAACACGTGTGATCAAAGCGATTTCTTCAGAAAATCTTGATATCACCGATAATTCCGTTTCTACTTGTAAAAAACAAATGTATGCTAACTTGCATTTCAAAACAAAAGACTATCTGGAGGACTCTATGGTAAAGAAATTAAAAAGGGATGGTATGCTTTGTGTTTTCCCCACAGTTCCTTTCGACTCTTATTTCCTGATCCATTCCTAAATCACTTCATTTCCAAAAGTAATCTTATAAATTACCATTTAATTGCGCATCAATCTCATGCATTTGTACATTCCATACTTCTAAGTTATGTCTTCAAAACCCTGTAAGGTGATGGGCACTGCAACGTCACAGGCTGCCGCGCAGAGCAAAGAGGAAAATCTAAAGGCAACAACGTTGCCTTTCGCTATGTTTGGATCGCTTGTCAAAGGCGGGATTTCGTTTAAAACTCAAAATAAAAGCACACGATTAAGCACAAATACAAGTATTATTATAATTTAAGTTATATTTCAATTATTAAAACATAGGTTTCCAAATAATTTAACTTTTTCGTATTCAAATAAAAAATAATCAGACATTTAATGTCTGATAACTTTTTATGCCAAGTTTTGTTTATGAGTCTCATTGTGTTCCCGAAACACGAATAATCGAACCTAACCATAATATACAACTAATTAAGCTCTAAACGAATTTTCGAAATCCACCGGGAACTTTGTTTTACTAAAAGTGAATTGCTTGTTTACTAATCCAAGAAATATGCATAAAAACTTTAAGCATAAACATTATTATACAGGTCTTTTCTGCTTCTAACAGGTCATTATGGATATAATTTTAATTGTGATTAATAATAAAAAGAAAGTAAAGTATGTTTTGGAGATTTATAGTAATTTCAGATTAATAAACAAGAAAAAGAAAATGTATTAAAAATCAACTGCACTTGAATCTGCACTGTTAAAATATTTTTTGTTGTAAAAGTTGTTCGTATTTACATAACATGACCGATCTTTTAGTTATGCGTACATTTAATATTACGATATTTTAATCATTATTACAGAAAATAAAACAATAAAAAGATTTTTTTTGATTTATATTTAAATGTGTTTATATTTCTTACAAAGCCCGTGAAGCACCAGCTTATACATTACATTCTATTATAGGGGCTTACACACGTCTTCAAATCACTTAAACAGGAAAATACTTTATATTCCTAACTAGTAATTTTTTTACTACTAAATATTTTTGAAGAAAACCTTTCATAAACATAAATTAGTAAGAAAAAATATCATAAATAGTATGTATGTGTTGTTTAATTTGTTCGTAAATGAAAGAGAAAATTAAATTTATACTAAAGGTTAGTAGAAATACTCAACAGTTTTTAATTTGTTGTAATAAATTTTTAGTGCATACTAAATGTCGATTTAATCTTCTATGTTCTATTTGAAGGTGAGTAATATATAAAAAAAAAGCATCCGTTTAAAAGCGCCGGGCTGATTTCTTGCTTTGAAGTCTTATGGTTTATTGTTGAATGTTTTTGGAATTTAATTTGACACCGAATAAAAAATATATATTTATATTTTTAGTTGTATAAATATAAAATTCAAAATAAGTAATTTTGCTTAATAAAAATCAAAACTATACGACAATTGCGTATACGCACAGTTTTCGTAAGCTTAAAAAAATAACTAAAATTTCTTTAAAATAAATAAATATAACCTATAAACCCAGACAACACACGTCTATATGACATCTAATCAACGTCATCCATGGATAACAGGTTCATCCATAAGCTATCCAAAAACGTACCGATAACGTCTTATGGACGTTTTCTAGAGCCAACATGTGTGCTCTTTTTGAGATCTATAAAACGTCTATGGTCATCCACGATATCTATAATTTGGATAACGTGGATATATACGAGACGGCTATAAATATCTCATTCGCATCTATCGCACGTCTATAACACCTCTAAATTATAATCAATTTTGTCTCTAACGGACGTCTATAATATCCACAATGTATATTTCTAGCACCTCATAGATGTAAACCAAACGTCTGTGATCTATACAATATTTACCTCTAAATAAGCAAAATCTAAAAATAAAGAATATAAGAATCCATTCTGAAGTATTCAATTATTTTCTTTACATTTGGATTTTATTTATTTAGTAGTTAATATTGCACATTCATCTTGTATTTGGTTTTATTTCACAACTTTTATTCTCATATTTATTTTAGCATATCAGTCAGGCTTATTTCTTTTTTAACTAAAATCAAATAGGACATAACTACAAAATTAGTTTTATAATTCTTATTGAGAAACTGCAAACTCGTGCTATAATTTGTAAATAATAAATATTTGTAGGCACACTAAGAAAACTTAAAAAAAAAAAAAAATATGCATGAATTTGCAATTAAAAGTAACTTTTCTAAATGTTTTCGAAAAACTAAAATTAAATATAAAACTCTGCTTAAATACTAATTTAATATAATTGTTAGTGACACTCATACTTGACTATTTATTTTAATCATTTATTTAATTTATTATATAATATGCATTATTAATTTATAAAGCACTTTAAATTTACTTCAGCTCAGACTATGAAATTTACCAATACATTTAAGCATTAATTGATAAAAATATGTATTTATAAAATACGAAAGTGTTAGTCTTTGCATTGAAAAATCTTAAGTAGGAACACAAGTTTATTGAATGTTTATCAATTTATTATTATTGATTTTTTATCACATATTTTACATTGCACATTATTAACATTGTATTAATTCTTGTTCATGGCCTTGGCCTGTCATATCCAGTCCTTCACAACATTCCCAATATAGCTATCCAGCTCATCCTCCAAAGCAATTTCTTCTCACAGCAACCTACAAAAAGGGAATAAAGTTTTTAAATTGCATTGATTTAGAAAAAGAATTATTTTGAATTCAAATTAGCTAACATTTCTTGAAAGCATGTTTTTTATATCTATAAAACTTAATTATGCAAGTTGGCGATTACTAAAAATTACACAAAATCAAAATAACAAGTATGATTTCTGACAAAAGCTGTATTCCTGAGATTTTCAGTATTTAGGATAATAAGAAATGGTCTTTTTAAGAAAAAAATTATTACTGTTATTAATACAAACACTGAACCTCTGCACTCTGGAATGATTCTTTAAAATATATATATTTTATGGAAGATATTCCTTATTCCGAACCTCAAATTAAATTGTCCAATAGAATGCAGCAAGGCTCAAAATAAGATTTTGAAGCTGGCAGCAAATACTCCTGTGAGCTTTTATAAGCTCTCAGAAAAAAGCCATTGAACTCATGGCAAAACTTGAAATAAAACAGATTCTGCGATCTGTAATTTTCAGTTTAAAAAAAAAAATGAATTTTGGGTATAGAGTTGCGTTCAATAGTGGGTTGGCAGTGTTCTCAAGTAGTTGCGAAATGACCCAATACGTTGTTTTTCTCTATGGTTATTTCTGGTTAAACACACAATTATAATTAACTGCTCAAGCGTTGCGTCATATTTTTCAACTATGGTCAGATGACGAGATCGATTTACAATCGGATGACGTTAATTGCATAACAGGCTATCAGTGACAGTTGCGAATTCATTTCGAAGCATTTCTATTTGGTTTGCACGATTGGATGGTAACGTCGCACTAGAGCTGCACATTCGACTATTGGCAACAGTTTAACACTTATCTCAAAAGAAAGAACAGAGAGCAATGCTTCGTATTTTTAAACCATGGTCCGATGACGAGAACATCATCTGAGTTGGCACCTGACACAACTTTAATAGGCGTCAGTACATTGGATCCCGATTACATTACTAGGCACAATGCTTTAAAAAAAACGAGCATTCATTTGAGGCACTGGCACATTACTTTTGGCACCGGGCAATGTCAAACACAGTTCTAGAAGTGCAATTAATATCTTCTATCACACTCTTTTGGTTGCATTAATTCACCCAAAAACTAGTATACAAAAGAATTTCAGACAAGCTCAACCTACTATTTTTAAACCATATACCCTTCCTCATACTTGCATTCATATTAACAACATCTTTCAAACTATCAACATTCATCTCATAAAAAAAAAAAATCTTTCAACCATACCACATTTGCTAGCAGCCATACCAACAGCAATAAAGGGTACTTACATATAACAACATTTATATGTTGCTGTGTACTAGAAAAATGTGAGTGTGTACTTTAAAGCAATTCTACTCGAAAAGAATAATTCTGAATGTCAATTTATTGTATAACTACAAATTCTGTTATACCCTTTAAAAAAGAATAAAAATCTTACGAAAAATACAAGTGCATACTTTAAAAAATTCTATTTGAAAAATAATAATTTTTTTTTTTAATTTACGACGCAAGTGTAATATCACGCGACACTTTAAACTAATCATGGAAATTCCTATTATTTCATATTTTTAATCAATTGTCCCATTCTCACATTGAGAAGTACCCGCTATCGAATAGAAATCTCAACCGAATTTTAAAGCAATTACACAAATATAAATAAAGAAAAAAAAATTGACTAACTTAGTTTATGAAATATATAACTTGAAGGAAACAAACTCTGCTACTGCATTTTGAAAATTACGGCTTTTGGAATAGAAAAATAAATAAAAATTAGGTTCAATATTTACAGCAATGTTTGCTGTGAGAAGCAATAATCATTGCGTCAATTTTACAGTAACTTGCGGCATTGCTGGAGCTTATTTCAAGCCTTGAAATGTAGTATACAATAGATGGCATGTGATCGATTTAATCTACAGAAAAATAATCCCTGAATCTTACTTATAAATCTCAAACACACAAAATACATCTCATCATGCATATATTATTTTGCATAACTCATTTAATGAATTAACAGAAATAAAAAATGGCTTAAAATTATATACGAATATGTGATATATATTTTCATATTAATACAATTTTTTTTTAAATTATTCATTTCACAACTCATGTATGTCGTATCACAGTCTAGGATATTCAGTTATTCCTGCTTATCACCCAATATTGAAAGATACTTCATTTTACAAGAATTTAAAAAAAAAAAATTGTTACAAAAGTATTATTAAAAAAAGATATATTTTTTTTACTAAATAATTAATTAATCTGTCATGAAGTGAAAAATTCTTTATAATTTTAAAACTTACTGGAGAATTAGTAGTACAGGGATTAAGTAATTTTCTTAACGATATTTTGTTGCCGATAAATACAAGAATCACAAAAATCAATTACCCATCGGACAGTCAAAATATTCAACTAGGCGTGTAAAAATTAATTTTTTATTTAATATAAAAAACCTTCATTCTTGGTTCAAGATCGTAAATCTTGTGATATGCATACTAAAAAGTTCAACATTTACCCCTTTTTATATTTAAGTTTTCCCCCCATTTGTAAAATATATAGGCTGCCAATAAATACATCAGGAAACATTATAATTAAACATTTCTACTACTAATAATAAACATAAATAAAGTTCCTATCTGTTTCTTTAGTATTGTGTGTCAAAAAGAAAACTTACATTTTAAATTACGTGAGGTACCAAGAGCCATTATATAAAAAAATCTTACTGTATAGCAATGATTATCCTACTACTTCTGCTCGCATCAGCTTGTATGTCATTTTCAGGTAGCGTATCAAATCAACAGCTGCAACATCTAGGGTAGGACACTGACTCTGGTAGCAGGATTTCATTCTGGTATCATTGTCATTGACGATCTAAAACATTAAGAATAAAACTAAAAATATCTTTTAACCGAATATCATTCTACTTATAAATAATGTACTGTTATTTTCAATCGCGAATAGTGCTCCAATTTAGTGTATTGTGTAAAGTCTTATTTATCCACTTATACTGGCAAAAGAAACCTAGCTTATTTTTCTTTTTAATTAGTAGTAAAAATCAATATTAATATGTTTCAAATTCTTTTTAATTTAATATTTTCCATACTAAACTACATAAGCGATTAGTGTCATATCTTATGCATTGCATAAGATAAGCGCATTGTGTTAACGTTTTTGTTTTAAGTATTTCAACATTGCATTGCTATTCAAAATTGTTTATGACAAATCGTTTTAAATACTATTTAATTCAACAAATATTGATAAAACTTAATTGAATATCAATGTATAGATATTCAATTAAGGTATATATAGATTAAAATTTACGTAACTAGTTCCATTCCCAAGATATTTACCAATGTCAAATAAGCTGATAGACATTAATTAGCAATTATTTTAGTAAATAAACATTGTTAATATTCTAGGGTTAATTATTATTTATCAATAAATTATTAATTACATAGTTAATTGCATAAATTTCTGAAGAAATTAACAATTTTATTATTTAAAATGATAATCAAAGAAATTTTTTACTTGAAACAAAATGGGAGTGGGGCAGAGTCCCTCCCTTTCCCACGCCTAAGGGAAACACTTTTGTGCCTTTTCAGAATTTGTCGACCAGAAAAAAAAATTGTACTACCATTTTTGATAATTATACATTTCAATAACTATTTCATGCATATTGTAAATTTGATACAATATGAATTAAAACACACACACACACTTCTGCAACTTTTTTGGCTTCGAGCACATGCTATTTTTAAACGTATCAATTAAATATTAAACAAAGGATTTTCCCGACTTTTAAATAAAAAAAATGCGTCAGGTACTGGAATAAAATTATCTGAACCCATGCATTCAAATGCGTTTATATTCATGTATTAATAAAGTTGGGAATCAATCGGAAAAACATTATTGTAATAATCTGATATTCAAAAAAACAACTTAGTGTATTACTATGATGTCCACGCAAAATACGGCTAGCAAGTTATTTTCTATTTTTAATTAGTAATAAAAAGTCAATATTTACATATGTTTCAGAGTATTTATAATGGAATATTTCCCACATAAAATTACATAGTAAGTACACGCAATTCAGTTAGGCCTTGTCAGAAATGTCTGTGTTGAACACAGACATTTCACGGAAGGCATTGAATTTGTAAATCTTAAAATATATTAATAAACTCTACATAAAAAATATGACGAAGTACGTATCAAGCCATTATAATTATATATCTTACCTTTATTTAATATCGACTACATCAAACGTTTGAAAGCGTTCTTCATTCCCGCCACAGACGCCGACAACAAACTTCCGCCATGACACTTCTTGAACATCTCGCTGCTTCACGCGAGACAGTTCAGCCAATCAGGCTTCGCTATTCCCTATACGTCGTTAAGAGCTGTTAAAAACGTCTTTTAGACGAATATAACAGAAAACGTCCATGGATAGATATCTATAAGACGTAAAAAATACACCTCCGTCAGAGGTACTTTCATAGATATCTATAAAACATCTATAGTGCATATTAGACATCTTATAGAAGTACAACAAAAGTATGTACATAAGACGTGTTTTTTTGTGGGCTTATAGCTTACTTATGAACGTCGAGGATGTCATGGAGCTGTTTCGACGTATTATATACGTAAAATAGAGCAGGTGTGTTGTGTGGGAATGGTAATAAAACACATAAAACTTTATTTATAAATTACATTGTTAGTCAGTATTGATTACAAGTAATCCTCAAATGGATTACTATTGCATTGATCGATCGCGAACATGCTAAACACTGACTGCGAACGCCGTCCTATTGCCTTTAGTTTTTTTTCGGGTAGCCAAAATTCCGGTTTGTTTACCAACATGCGCAAGGCCTATAGTCACTAGAATCAATGAGAATCGAAAGTTTCTTTCGCGATGGCAATCTCTCTCGGGCAGTCCTTAAATTAACAATGGATCCTAAACTTTATGACAGAAGTTTTTAGCATAATTTTCCGTTTAAAAAGCGTTTTATTAAATATATAAGGTAATAAATTTTCTTTACAGACCAATAAGGGGGGGGGAGGAGGTTCTGCCCCCCCCCCCCTCCCAAATCCCCCCACCCTTTTGCACAGGGGATTATCTTCATATAAAAATCCGCACCAACTTTAAAATTTTCAATAGCAACACCTACATTTGACAGCTGAGAAATGTTCTCCACCCTCAAAATAATCTAAATTCGTTTAATTTCCTACAGTTATGTGAAGAGTTATTATATAATATGTGTATGCATTTGAGGAGAGGCAACTCCACATTGAACACAGTATTCTCGGACTATGAAATGAAGGACGCGGGTAGAAAATGTTTTGGGCGCGGCCGAGATTCTTATTTTCGTGGTCAGACTACCATAGAATTGTTCCAATAATGTGATGCAGTATGTATTATACTTAAAGAAATATTACTACTTCAATGTGGCTTATCTTTGGGGTCCCAATTGCCCAGTGGATAAATGCGTTCAGATAGCAATCAGAGGAATTGCAAACTCGAGCCCTAACGTTGGACTTCACAAACAAAAGTAAAACTGAATTGATCTTGGGATTGGAGGGTTGCCAGCTTTGCTACTAAAAGACTAGGAAGTAGTCTAAAAATATCCAATAAATTATACTGCCGTGTATACAGGGCTGGTGCACGATAGATCTGATCGGGGTATAATGTCTTGACGTCTAGTTGCGTCGGGACCATGGTTCAAAAGTACAAGAAATCGTTTCCGGGTCTTTCTTTCAAAATAAGCTCCGAACCGTCGCCAATAGCTCACTGTGCAGCTCTATTGCGACGTTAATTAAACAAACCAAACTCGTATTTTTTAACGATAGTCAGATGTCGAGTACAACATATGGATTGGCATCCGATACAACTTCAGTAGGCAATAGGACATTGGACTTGGATCAGATTTAACGTGCACCACTCCCGTATACCTCTCGAAGGTACATAAGAATTTAATATTTTCTGCAAACGCGATTAAATTTGCGTATGACCCCTGAAATGATCAAGTTGATGCACATTTTAATATAGCAAAAAAACTACAAAGAGGAAAATCAAGAAATTTTAGATATGCATATAAAACGTTTTTCTGAATCCGTCACTATCAAAATATAGCATTGTTGCAATTCATAATTTTTTTTAATATTAATATTCTAATTTAAATAAAGTTAAAAAATATATAAGTAATGAAAGTTTGTATATTTTTTGGGTCGTTTAGAAGTAACACAGATAAAAAATATCAGTTTAATAAAAGTGTTATTTCGAGAGAGATATGATTGAAAGTTTAAGATTAGGATTAAAAGTGTAACATTACGAGTTCTAAACTTTCAAAACTCATAATTAAAATACTTGCCTAAATGACTTGCAAATTGATATTCAACGATAAATTTTTTCGTAGATTCTAAATATTGAGTCAAAATCAGATTGTAAAGGGTGATCAAATAAGTATTATATATTTTATAAATATTATAGCGGCCATGTTTTTTTTTCAGATTCCTATCAAAATTGACATTTGTGTTCAGTATTAGTTGGCAAATCGCCACGGAAAGATACACAGTTGCACGGTGTTTATTAATTGTTAAAATTTATTACTAAAATAATGAATCTATTCGGGATACGTTTCACGCATTACGTGAAATTTATGGTCAAAAAAATCAACCTACAGAGCCTACTATTCGTAATATAATTAAAAAATTGGAGAGAAATGGTATTGTTTGTGATGTTAAGAATCCTTCCCGTCAAAAACGTAAACGTACTGCTGAAAATATCGCTGATGTGAACCAAAGTGTGGATGAAAATCGAGAACAATCAATTAGACGTCGTTCTGATTTTCTTATGACTCTGCATGGGATATTCTTCATAAAGATTTGCATTTCAAGGCGTATAAAATTCAATTGACCCGCGAACTTAAACCAAATTACCATTTAAAGCGTAGTAATTTTTCAGATTGGGCTTTAGAGCAACTTCAAACTGATCCATTATTTAATGGAAAAATAAAAAAAAAGCTCGTTTCTGGTTAAATGGCTCCGTAAATAAGCACAATTGTCGCATTTGGAGTGAAGAAAACTCACATGTTGTTCCTGAAACACGTTTACATCCACAAAAATTAACTGTTTGGTGTGGTTTATGGTATGGAGGTGTAATTGGATCATAATTTTTTGAAAATGAAATTGGCATTGCAATTACTGTCAATGGAGAACGCTACAAACACTACTGATTTTTTGTGACATGAATTAGATGATTTCGACTTGAACGATATGTGATTTCAACAAGATGGTGCAACATGCCATACATCTCATGTCACAATTATTTATTGAGAGAGAAGTTTAATGACCGTGTAATCTCCAAAATTTCCGATGTGAACTGACCACCAAGATCATGCGATATAACTCCACTGGACTTTTTCTTTGGGGTTATGTTAAATCATTGGTTTACTCAAATAAACCACAAACACTCAATGACCGTAAAACCCACATTATTCGTGTTATTGGTGAAGTAACTGCAGATTTTTGTGAAAAAGTAATCAAAAATCGGAGTTCCAGAATCGAATTTTTTAAAAAATCCAGAGGCGGTCATTAAAACGAAATCATTTTTAAATAAAAATATCATGAATCAATGTCTAAAATAAACAAAAAAATTATATTGATATCTTACACCGTTTTATCTTTATTTCAAATTAAAAATATATAGATCTTATTTGATCACCCTTTACTATTTGAAATTTTAAAGTTGGTACGGATGTGGAGTAGACTTTGGTATATTAAGTTTAGCCCTACAATAAAAACTGGCTGAAAAATAATGCGTGGTTCATTCCCATTAAAGTAAATTAAGTAAAGTAATAAATAAAGTAAAATAGGAATAAAAATGTTAACTATTTTTACTTCCGTCAACTCAGATCTTTCAGAATTTTCTTATGGTAAACAGCCGTCCTGCTAGAAGGAAAAAAATCCTACAGGCAAGTACTCTCCGAACTTCCGGAAGGATATTATATGTTCTATCATTAACAATGATATTTCATATAGCTGATTTTTAAAGACGTTTCATGTAAGAATCAAGAACAAATCCTTTTATCTGCAAGATTATTATATGGGGGAGTTTCACGACGGGAAGAAGAAGACCGCTGTTCCAACGGAACAGGGAGAAAGTTCCGCGACGCCGGAGAAGTTCCGTAGGATTAACATGGAACTTCAGTTCCTGTACTATAATTTTGAGTTTGTCATTAAATAATGTCTCCATACAAAAATATATACTGAGATACATTGTACTCATCGTTTATGAAGCATTTTGTGTGTTGAAAAAAAGTATTTTTCCGTATTTAGTTGTAATTCTAATGGGGGAGTTTCACGCCGAGAAGAAGAAGACCGCTGTTCCAACGGAACACGGTGAAAAATCCGCGACGCCGGAGAAGTTCCGTAGGATTAACATGGAACTTCAGTTCCTGTTCTATAATTTTGAGTTTGTCATTAAATAATGTCTCCATACAAAAATATATACTGAGATACATTGTACTCATCGTTTATGAAGCATTTTGTGTGTTGAAAAAAAGTATTTTTCCGTATTTAGTTGTAATTCTAATGGGGGAGTTTCACGACGGGAAGAAGAAGACCGCTGTTCCAACGGAACAGGGAGAAAGTTCCGCGACGCCGGAGAAGTTCCGTAGGATTAACATGGAACTTCAGTCCTGTACTATAATTTTGAGTTTGTCATTAAATAATGTCTCCATACAAAAATATATACTGAGATACATTGTACTCATCGTTTATGAAGCATTTTGTGTGTTGAAAAAAAGTATTTTTCCGTATTTAGTTGTAATTCTAATGGGGGAGTTTCACGCCGAGAAGAAGAAGACCGCTGTTCTAACGGAACATGGAGAAAGTTCCGCGACGCCGGAGAAGTTCCGTAGGATTAACATGGAACTTCAGTTCCTGTTCTATAATTTTGAGTTTGTCATTAAATAATGTCTCCATACAAAAATATATACTGAGATACATTGTACTCATCGTTTATGAAGCATTTTGTGTGTTGAAAAAAAGTATTTTTCCGTATTTAGTTGTAATTCTAATGGGGGAGTTTCACGCCGAGAAGAAGAAGACCGCTGTTCCAACGGAACACGGAGAAAGTTCCGCGACGCCGGAGAAGTTCCGTAGGATTAACATGGAACTTCAGTTCCTGTTCTATAATTTGGAGTTTGTCATTAAATAATGTCTCCATACAAAAATATATACTGAGATACATTGTACTCATCGTTTATGAAGCATTTTGTGTGTTGAAAAAAAGTATTTTTCCGTATTTAGTTGTAATTCTAATGGGGGAGTTTCACGACGGGAAGAAGAAGACCGCTGTTCCAACGGAACAGGGAGAAAGTTCCGCGACGCCGGAGAAGTTCCGTAGGATTAACATGGAACTTCAGTTCCTGTACTATAATTTTGAGTTTGTCATTAAATAATGTCTCAATACAAAAATATATACTGAGATACATTGTACTCATCGTTTATGAAGCATTTTGTGTGTTGAAAAAAAGTATTTTTCCGTATTTAGTTGTAATTCTAATGGGGGAGTTTCACGCCGAGAAGAAGAAGACCGCTGTTCCAACGGAACACGGAGAAAGTTCCGCGACGCCGGAGAAGTTCCGTAGGATTAACATGGAACTTCAGTTCCTGTTCTATAATTTTGAGTTTGTCATTAAATAATGTCTCCATACAAAAATATATACTGAGATACATTGTACTCATCGTTTATGAAGCATTTTGTGTGTTGAAAAAAAGTATTTTTCCGTATTTAGTTGTAATTCTAATGGGGGAGTTTCACGCCGAGAAGAAGAAGACCGCTGTTCTAACGGAACATGGAGAAAAATCCGCGACGCCGGAGAAGTTCCGTAGGATTAACATGGAACTTCAGTTCCTGTACTATAATTTTGAGTTTGTCATTAAATAATGTCTCAATACAAAAATATATACTGAGATACATTGTACTCATCGTTTATGAAGCATTTTGTGTGTTGAAAAAAAGTATTTTTCCGTATTTAGTTGTAATTCTAATGGGGGCGTTTCACGCCGAGAAGAAGAAGACCGCTGTTCCAACGGAACACGGAGAAAAATCCGCGACGCCGAATAACTTCCGTAGGGTTTAGCATGGAGCTTTATAGCTCCTGTACTATAATTTTAAGTTTTAGTCTTTAAATAATACCTCAATATAGAAATATTTACTACATACACTGAGATAGATTGTACTAATCGTTTATCAAGTATTTTTCTGTTAAAATAAAAGTATTTTTCCCTAATTATAAACAAATATAATATAAGTATTTCTGTATTTAAATTTATTCATATATTGAATAAAATTATTACTTATTTGGAAAAAACAAATATTATAAACAAACTTTCCCATAATTGCAAGCGGAGCGACTAAACAAACAAATGCAAAGTTGTCTGCTGTATTGAAAAAATCGAAACTACTAGCAAGTTACCATATTAATACGTCACATGAAACTCCCCCATTATATACATTAATAATATAAGTATTTCTGCATTTAAATTTATTCACATAGAATAAAAATATTACTTATTTAGAAAAACAAATAATATTAACAAATTTTCCCATAATTGCAAGCGTAGCGACTAAACAAAAGCAAAGTTGTCTGTAGGGAAGATATCGAAACTACTAGTAAGTTTCCCTCTTGATACGTCACATGAAACTCCCGCATTGTGTGGTGGCAGCCGTCGCGCACCCCTGTGTTGCATGCCCCTTTCATCCACTCACCCCTTCAATTATTAATAATCCCTCATGATTGAGTTTCTAACCCCAATTCTGAAAAGAAGGAATATCTAATCATTATATAAAAGGTCAAGAAATGTGCAAATCATGTTTAAATTTTTTTTAAAAAATTTAATTAAATAATTGATTACATATATAAACAAATTATAACGTTTGTTAAATAAGTTACAAATGTTTAGCATTCACATTTTAATAATATATACAAGTTTAATACATTTTTTAAGTACTTATTTGTGAAATAGACATATTTATTGATACAGGTGGTTTGAATACATGTAATGAATGCATTGGAAGCTTTGGTGACTTTTCTACAAAAAGAAAAGGCCGAAATCTCAGTTGGCAGAACACAGTTTTTGGAAGGTGACAGAAATGGCAAAAACAATTGAAATTTTATTCAACGAAGGAAGAATACAAAGTTGAAGAATACAATAAACAAAATTGTTTTAACCCATCGACACTCCAGCAATTATAAATTGTTTGAACCATTAACAAGAGAAAGCGGTCTGTCAGTGGGTCGCAAAACACCTACTTCCTCTGCGTATAAAAGAATGAAAATTTATATACAAGTACTATTCATCCTCAAGATGTGCACCTGAGGATCAGATTTGTAAAATTCTGTTTTGTTTTTTAAATGTGATTTTAACCATTTTACAAACACCCTGGAAACATTTTTAAAATAACATTTCTAAGATCCAGCTAAAATGTGCCTTAGATGGTATCACATAGAACAGTGGTCGGCAAACTCAGTAGTCAACAGAGCCAAATATCAACAGTACAACGATTGAAATTTCTTTTGAGAGCAAAATTTTTTAAATTTAAACTACATAGGTACATTGTTATTAACTTAATTGGGGTACTCCTAAGCTGGTCTTTCCTAAAAACGTCCTCAATCTGATTGAGGTGCGTTTGTTGAGGTCGACCCCTTCCAACTCTCCCATCCGCACTCGACTACTTTTTTGGTCTATCTCCTTTCTTTCTTTCTATCTTTTCTTTTCTATCTTTTTTGGTATATCTTTCGTTCATCCTCTCTATATGTCCAAACCATATAAACATACCTTTCTCAATACTCAACACTACATCTTCTTCCACTTCACAGCACTCCCTAAAATTAACTTAATAAAATTTTACTTAAGTTATTAATTTATAATTAACTTAATGTCTTACTTTTAAACCTTAGTTAAGGTACGTTAAATAAAACTTGATATCATACTTAATAACGGTATTATTTATTGATAAAATTAAATTGTAAGGTATCCGTAAAATTAAATCCTAACAATGACTGACAAAAACTAATGTGAACTTAATTGCCTTGCATTTCTTGGGAAGTTTGCATATGCCAAGTTTGTATGTTATTGTTTTTAATTTTGGGCAACGAAGTTTCAATCGCGCTTGGTATATTGTGAAAGAGCCACACTCAAGAGGCCAAAGAGCCACATGTGGCTCGCAAGCCGCGGTTTGCCGACCACTGACATGTCACAGATGATGTCACAGATTCGAGTTCTGGAGGAGGCCACTCAAATTTTATTTTAATGTATGTGGCTTGAGGGGTAAATATATATATTTTTTAAAAATCTCAAAATTTAGACAGACAGCGCTTTTACAAAGAATTCCTTTTGCATTTCGTGAGGGGAATTACGATTTCATCACCGGGCGAGAGAATACAAAAGTCAAAATACCAAATAAAACCTTAAAATATTGCCAGTGTTTAAAATTTCTATTTTTACATACATTATTTAAGGTAAAATGCTCATACAGATGTTGTACTTACATTTTATAGCAGCAAAACTTTAGAATTAGTATATATAAACTAAAAATGCACCGAATAAGCTGCCTGTTCAGTAGCCCAACCAAATATTTGGTTCCGTCGAATAGTTTTCTTTTGGCAACCAAATAATAAGACCCCAGGTAGCAGACGTACATGGAACGATGTGGGACCACATGGAATAGCTGGGCTTGTGTGCTCACCACCAATCCATGTTCAACCCACATGATCAATTTAATTAAATATAATGCTTGGAGTTACTTAATGGAGGGGATTTTAGGGTGATAATGCTATTTCAATAACTCTTCACTCAAGATAAAACAATGTAATATTCTAATTTACAAGTTATTTAAAAATGAAAAGGAAATTCACCTAGATCGAGATGGATCCATATGGGACCCCCTCCCCGCCCCCCAAACATATAGAATCCCCTGCACTTCTCATTTGGAAGTCTCGATACTGGGCAATATAGTTTATCATATGGGCAGCCCACATGGATAAAGAAAGAAACGACCCCTTTTGCCCTATACTGGCTGAGTTGGGTTTTCCTACGCAGACCCAGATGAGTAATCCCATATGGGTCCAGATGGGTAATCCCATATGGGCCAAGTTGAGTAATCCCACCCTGATGGGCAGCCCACATGGATCCTGACAGAAACAACATTGGTTGTTCTATACTGGCTCAGTTGGGTTTTCCTATGCACAGGGACCGACTTACAAGCTTAGGGGCCCAGGGCAAAAGAACATTAGGGCCCCTCGATGTAACTCAAAATAAAACTGCTAAATTTATGTATAGGCACATAATGCGAAATGACATAATCAATCAACTTTAATGGAAATTTAAATACTGCGATTTTTTTTTTTTTTAAACTGCTAAATGTTTTTTGAGAATTTGACTTAACGTTAATGGTCAGTACTTCTTCACAGACAGAGTTTCTTCATTCGTTTCTGTTCCTTTTAGCATTTTTTTAGTTGAGTCAGATTCGTACATTCTACCCATTTTATAGTTAGAAAATCCCTAATGATTACAATATCAGAAAATTTTTTACAGGAAAAAGTATCCATAAATGACTATAGCTACTTTTTTCTTGTACCAAATGTGCAATTAGTAAACCCAGTTTGTTTATGGTCTTGAATTGAATTTTGCAATTGATCCAAAGGCCATTTCTTTAACAAGCGCAATGAAAAAGGCGACATACATCATGAACAAGCTGAAAACGTTCAATTGATTTAATTGGATGAAATAATAATAGAAGTTTTTTAAAATAATTAACAATTGATTTAAAACAATTTTTTAAACTAAAGTTAATTGATTTTTAAAAAAATTGTTAGTAAATTTATTTTTAACTTTTGCCCATATATTTAGCATTTAATCATTTTTGGGGGGCCCCCTTTAAAGGGAGCCCTGGGCAAGTGCCCCGAATGCCCTGCCGTAAATCAGTCTCTGCCTATGCAGGCCCAAATGAGTAATCCCATATGGGTATAGATAGGTTGAGTAATCCCACCCTAATGGGCAGCCTATATGGATCCAGTAAGAAACAACCCCTGTTGTTCAATACTGGTCCAGTTGGGTTTTCCTACACAGGCCCAGATGGGTTATCCCATACGGACCCAGTTGATTAATCCCACCTTGATAGGCAGCCCACATGGATCCAAAAATAATCAACTGCCCAGTTGGGTTTTACTACACGGGCCCAGATGGGTATTCCTATATGGGCCCAGTTGAGTAATCCCATGTGGGAAAACCCCGATTGGGCCAGTATAGAACAAATGGGGTTGTTCCTTTATGGATCCACATGGGCTGCCATCAGTACTCACATGGATAACCCATTACCAACCCAAGTAGGCCCAAATGGTCATGCTACCCGGGACTCCTTTTCTGCATGCGCTACTGTATCGAGGTCACCTCTTCAGGATGAAACGTGTAGTGTCGCATCAACGAGCACTTGTAGCGGAACTCTTTGCCGCAAACCTCGCACACATACGGGTTCTCCTTTGAATGCATCAGGTAGTGGTTCTTGAGAGCTCCACTCTGACGAAAGCCCTTCAGGCACACTGTGCACACAAAGGGTTTCTCTTCGCCATGGATGAGCATGTGGTGGTTGAGGTTGCTCTTGTCGTTGAAGCGCTTCTGGCAGGTGCCGCACTCGAAGGGCTTCTCGTTGGAGTGCACCAGGCGGTGCTGGTTGAGGTAGCGCTTCTCCTTGAACTCCTTCCCACACTCCTCGCACTTGAACGGCGCTTGCACGGGCTGAGGATGCTGGTGGCGGAACAGGTGGCTCTCCTTCTTGAACCTGTTGGAACAGAGAAATATCACCATTTATTCATACAGACTATAATGAAACGTGCATGTTTGTATGTGTGTGGATTTGTATTATACAAATCTACAGATTTATTCTGAGCTTGATGAAATTTTGTGCACTTGACATTCAAAACAAGACGAAGGTCACTGTCTACATGAGATTTCGAAAAAGAAAAAAAAGACTATTGCATTTTTCCTCTCCTTGACTTTCACTAAAACCTAATTATAATAATGCAATAACACAATATGTCAACATTGTAACATATCTTGCACAGTTAGATCAGTGGCGGCCCGTGGTCGAAAATGTTAGTGCAGCCGAAATCATGTGAATCCCCCCCCCCCCCCTTCCGCCTAAAACCATACATAAACGGAACATACATTTCCAAAAACCATACATGAATTTTAATATTAACTTACATAACGAAACAACAGCAGGACCAGGTCCTGAAACAACAGCACACAGTAAATGTATCACGAAAACATGTTTGGAGATATTCTTGTAAGTTCTCGTTTCACCAACGAGCCAATCAGCATATCGAACCTCAAGTACAGCTAAAACAAGAATAATCATTTCGGCTGTACCTTCTCACAAATGCAGTGCATTAGCATGGGGGAATCTCCATACTACGTAGAGGTTGCCATGGCAACGATGCAGCCGATTTCGAATTTCGCTTTTTGGCTGCAGTTTGATTGAAGGGAGTTTTTTTTCTCCCTCATGAATTGTGCATTATGGTAACAGGCTTGCTATTTATCGGAGATTTTGTTTACTACCATAGAATTTTCATTTTCAATTCTAATCTTCATTTAAGAAAATTAGTAAAATATCTGATTATAGTTTTAAAATACACTAATGAATCTAGGTGCAGCCCGGCTGTACTTGCTGTAGTGGGCGAGACGCCACTGAGTTAGATATGAAGATGGATAAACGATCCATTCTGATTGGCTGATGAGTAAACATTGCCAAATATACCGCCAAATGAATAAAAATTTTAACAAATAAAAAATGTTGCTACATCAATAAAAATATCTCCAAATCAGTAAAAAAAATTCTTAAATGAAAAAATATATAATAGATAACTAAACTACAATATGGTTATTTATATATATGTAAAAATATCATCCAGTTTTTCTCGGGCGCAACACAGGGCACTTCAGCTAGTATATATGTATAAAGGAGACCGTATGTATGAGTTTGTTTTTTAGACAAATCTAGTTTTATTCCGAGCTTCACATCACGAATCACTGATCACATAAGATTTGGAAAAACCCACTCCCATCCACTAATTAAAGCAGAAATGACTTCTTACTAGGGATGAAACGCAGTGACGGCGATTCGGGGGGCGGTTGCCCCCGCACTTTTTTCGGATGTTGCCCCCGCACTTTTTTGTATGTTGCCCCCGCACTTTTTTGTATGTTGCCCCCGCACTTTTTTGTATGTTGCCCCCGCACTTTTTTGTATGTTGCCCCCGCACTTTTTTGTATGTTGCCCCCGCACTTTTTTCGGATGTTGCCCCCGCACTTTTTTGTATGTTGCCCCCGCACTTTTTTCGGATGTTGCCCCCGCACTTTTTTGTATGTTGCCCCCGCACTTTTTTCGGATGTTGCCCCCGCACTTTTTTGTATGTTGCCCCCGCACTTTTTTCGGATGTTGCCCCCGCACTTTTTTGTATGTTGCCCCCGCACTTTTTTCGGATGTTGCCCCCGCACTTTTTTGTATGTTGCCCCCGCACTTTTTTCGGATGTTGCCCCCGCACTTTTTTGTATGTTGCCCCCGCACTTTTTTCGGATGTTGCCCCCGCACTTTTTTGTATGTTGCCCCCGCACTTTTTTCGGATGTTGCCCCCGCACTTTTTTGTATGTTGCCCCCGCACTTTTTTCGGATGTTGCCCCCGCACTTTTTTCGGATGTTGCCCCCGCACTTTTTTCGGATGTTGCCCCCGCACTTTTTTCGGATGTTGCCCCCGCACTTTTTTCGGATGTTGCCCCCGCACTTTTTTCGGATGTTGCCCCCGCACTTTTTTCGGATGTTGCCCCCACAACTTTTTTATATATTGGACTTTTTAAAACTAAATTACAAGTCAATTGTTTTACTGCATTGCCTAACAAAGGAAACATTTTGAACCCCAACTTCCTCACACTACCATACGAACGCAAATAAGGGGGGGGGGGGGGAGGAAGTTTCAGGAGGATCAAACCCCTCTCATTGACAGATTTAATGTGCACTAGTCGCCTCCAAACGTCAAACGTTTGGACGATAGGAGAACGGGCTTGTAACCTCCCGGTAAGGAACTTGGCGCTTTAAAGAGCGCCAAATTGCGAGTTCAAATATTAAATCAAATAGTATATTTTAATAAATTTTGCTTCTAAAGTACCAGTAATTGTTAAATTAAATCAAAACAAAACATACATTTGCAAAGTCTAATCAAAGCGATTAACTTTTTTAACCAACCATATAATTTTTATAGTTTTTCTGAAAGAAATAGTTTATAATAATTTTACTTATGATTACTTATTAAATAGTTTGGTTATGAAATAGTTTATTTAGTCAGAAAATTCTCCGATTTTAACATTTTTAAAACACAATCCACAAAAGTATATTTGTTTACTTTACAGCGAATGTTCTCAAAGATGCTGGCAGAAAAGATTTAATAGCTTTTTTTTTTAATTCTCAATGCTTTGATTTCGAAAACATCAAGAAAATAGTTTATTGTAATTACGTATTAAATCTACAAAATACCCAGAATCTAGCAGAATGACTCATTCCCAAGTTTTCTCAGTTTTACATATAAGCAGTAGGGAAAAAAGGCGAAACGGCGCCGAATATGACTTATGACTCACGTTTGTACAGTCATTTTGGAGTCTAGAGCAAACTGTATATGACTTATGACTACTCCGATAGATATTTATTTGTTTTTAAATCATCCGTTGATTTTTTTATTCAATCAGGGCCATAGCTCAGTCTTTTTACACATTGTAGCCTTCGCTTAAGGGTCTAGTTAAATTGTCTTCGACTATAGCTAAAATAGTCAAGTGATATAAAGGCGTTTTGAACAGTTCATACTTTTTATACTCCTGAAAATTGGACTTTAGTTTTTGTGGCCCTTTTATATAGTATTTCTGAAAGTTATCGTGCTTTGTTCTGCCTTTTTAAGTCAGAATAACGAAAAAAGAAAGCTTTTAACTTGTCTCAAATCAGCTTTATGGTATGAAAAATTCTTTTCTTAAATTTATGTTATTAAGTTTTTTTACTGTGTATTTTAAGTTGGTATGCTTCAAATAACACAAAATAGTGAGTAAATACAAGTGTGCAATACCATAGCTTTTTTATAGCAACATAATAGCAAATTTTTTTTTAGTCCACCTCCCCCCCCCCCCCCCCCTTCCCATTTGGGGGAATTCTTGTTTCCCCTTCATCTTGCCCCCCCCACTTTCAGCACCCAATCGCCGCCACTGATGAAACGGATATCCGGTAACTATCCGGTAGATTTATTAGTATCCGATATCCGGAAGTAAAGTGCCAGATATCCGATTTACCAAGCTGGATATCCGGATGAATAAAACATCTAAGATTTTTTTGTGGCAGTCAATTATCTTTGCTTTAAGTATTTTCCTGAAAATTCTACCAATGTATTAACAGTGTGCAGATTATCCCTTGAATTTTTCTCGTTTTTACCTTTAAAATTATATATGTATATTTTTTTTTAACGAATCGTTATGGTGGAGGGTCATAACATCTCACAACTAATATAAAGTTGAAATAAAAATAAATTTCTCAAAAGTTTAAGCAAACTTGAGTTTTCATGTTTGGAATGAAAGGGCATATGGTAAAAATACAATTATTCAGAAATTATGTGAAAGTTGTACAAAACATATGCCCCTGGAATAACCTAGCAGCACCCTGGAATTACCCTTTGTAAATAAAAAGAGTTTTTTGTATGTTTAATCAATCTTGGTATCACCTTAAAGGTAAGGAATTGGGGAATATTATAGAATAAAAAAATATTTTGTAATTTTTGACCGATTTCCGTTTTGTCTAGTGTATATGAGAAGATATTTTCATAAAAAAGAAACTGCCTGGATATCCGACAAAATCCAGTTGAGATATCCGAATTGTAATGTGCGCCGGATATCCACTATCCGGTTCATCCCTACTTCTTACTAAAATTGCAAAGGGAGCCACAGTTAAGAAACTGGTCAACACTCTGCCTGGAAAACACTGGACCATATAGCTAGTTATCATATGCTTATAGTTCAAAGTGTTGGCAACAGTACAAGCGAGGTTAATTTTTTTTATTTATAATTTTTGTATATAGATGTCTTTGTATATGGTTTCTTTTTATATAAATAATTATTGTCATGTAAATAAAGTGTCTTGTTCTGCTAATGTGCCAGCAGGGTGGCAACAAAATTCTGAAAAAAAGTTCTCTGATTTCTAGGGATGAACCGGATAGTGGTTTTGCCGGATACTGGATATCCGGCGCACATTACAAACCGGATATCGGATATCCGAACTGGATTGACATCCGGCAGTTTCTTTTTTATGAAAATATCTTCTCACACACACTAGAAAAAACTGAAATCGGTCAAAAATCACAAAATATTTTTTTATTCTATAATATTCCCCAATTCCTTACCTTTAAGGTGATACCAAGATTGAATAAACATTAAAAAAAACTTTTTTTATTTAAAAAGGGTTATTCTAGGGTGCTGCTAGCAATGGATGTAGTATGTTTTGTACACTTTCACTTAATTTCTAAATAATTGTATTTTTACCCAATGCCCTTTCATTCCAAACATAAAAACTCAAGTTTGCTTAAAGTTTAGAGAAATTTATTTTTATTTCAACTTTATATTAGTTGTGAGATGTTATGACCCTCCACCATAACGATTCTTTAAAAAAAAAAATTAATAGAATTTTAAAGTTAAAAACGAGAAAAATTCAAGGGAGAATCTGCACATTGTTAATACATTGGTAGAATTTTCAGGAAAATACTTAAAGCAAAGATAATTGACCGCCACAAAAAAAATCTTAGATGTTTTATACATCCGGATATCCGGCACTTTACTTCCGGATATAGGATAGTTACAGGATATCCATTTCATCCCTACTGATTTCCATGATGGTGTCACAAAAATTTCCCTGCTTTTAGAATTACATTAAGAAATGTTGCACTACATGCTTTGTATAGAAATAAAGTATCCACGCTACAAAAATACTGTAGTGGCTGCCCTTTGAGCACACCTCCTCCACTTGATGAGACAAATTGGGCCTGTGCTCACGATGGCCTGGCTGGCCAACAATACAATAAATATATTGCATTTAGGGATGAAACGGATATCCGGCTGCTTTTTAACTATCCGGTAACTATCCTATATCCGGAAGTAAAGTGCCGGATATGCGATTTTCCATGCCGGATATCCGGATAAATAAAACATCGAAGATTTTTTTGGTGGCGATCAATTTTCTTTGTTCTTGCTTTAAATATTTTCATGAAAATTCTACCAATGTATCAAACCCACTTTTTTTTCAAATTTTTAACTTTAAAATTATATTTTTAACGAATTGTTACGGTGGAGGGTCATCACATCTCACAACTAATATAAAGTTGAATTAAAAAATAAATTTCTCAAAAGTTTAAGCAAACTTGAGTTTTCATGTTTAGAATGAAAGGGCATATGGTAAAATTACAATTATTCAGAAATTAAGTGTAAAATGTACAAAACATACGACCATTGCTAGCAGCACCCTAGAATAACCCTTTGTAAATAAAAAAGTTTTTTGAATGTTTATTCAATTTTGGTATCACTTTAAAGATAAAGAATTGGGAAATATTACAGAATAAAAAAATATTTTTCAATTTTTGACCGATTTCCGTTTTTTCTAGTGTGTATGAGAAGTTATTTTCATAAAAAATAAACTGCCGGATATCCGGCAAAATCCAGTTCGGATATCCGATTTGTAATGTGCCTCGGATATCCGATTTGTAATGTGCCTCGGATATCCGGCAAAACTACTATCCGGTTCATCCCTAATTGCATTATAAATAAAAAATTATAAGCAAAAATTAAAATAATAATTTATGGATACAACACAAATTATAAAATTGCGACAGGCATAATAGTAATGAAACATGTTCTCTGGAAGCAAAGAATGTAAAAAGAAGCAAGTTTTTCCAATTATTTCTCTTGGAGATAATTTTAAATAAAATTATATGCTTCATATTTCCTATTCCAATCTTCAATAAATCGCATATTTATAAGGCCCTCACACGTTGCTTATCGAACACACTTTGCTTTTGTTTCTCCCTCCAGCAGTGGTTCACATTTTTACAAAAAAAAAATGAAAATATGAAAATGTGCATAACCATGCTTTTTTTAAAATTCTTTTTCAGAACTAAAAGGAAATATTGACAACTAAACTACCCAGAATAAATGGCATAATAGACGATAATTGTGTTTTAATGATCCAAACTTGAAAATGTCCCTGATTTTTTGTGAAATTTTGAAAAATTCCCTGATAATTCCAGAATAAAAAATTCCCTGATTTCCAGGTTATGTTGCCATCCTGGTCTGCGTTATTCCATCGTTCCACATACAACACAAAGTTTCTAAAAAGTTATCAAATTATATAAAAAAATATTGCAAGTAAAGGATAACTATGTTTTTTCATAAATAAAAACGGGATGGGTGGCAAAAGTGAAAACTTCATGCTAACATGTGGCATTACTCAGTGAAACATGCAAACTATATCAGTCTGTTGCGACTTTAGTCCATGAATATGTATTTCATCACTCGGAAAGAAGACGAACATTGCGTTTTTTAGAATGGTTAATAAAATCAAGTAATGAGTTTTTTTAATTACATTTTAAAGACAAATACACTCCAATTGCCAATTATACTTCTATTCAGATATTTTCTGCTCCTCCGTTATCAAATATGAGGAATTCATTTGATTTTCTCGAACAGAATTGGAATAAAAAGGTTATAAAATTGGTAAAAATTTACTGTACGGTCACCCTTGGCGACTTTTTCAAAATATCGCCATTTTGCACGAGCGAGATCTTAAGAAAACAACTGTTGTCTAATAGGGTTGCTGCAATTCCTTGTCGGGTCAGAGGGGTTGCCATTAAAAAAAAATCGCCAAATGTGGAAAAAATAGCGCCTAGGGTGACCGTACAGTAAATCTGACCCCAAAAATTCTGCAATGTAGTAAATGGACACTCCCTTACTTAAAGAGGATTATATTAGTTACAAACTCAAATACGAAAGACAAACATAGGCCCAAGGCCCAACAAAGTTGGTCCAGCTAGTATCTTCCAACTATCCCCCAACGAATATCTAATTTCTTTTTAAAATCCTTTGTTACAGTATCAATAATTAGAGTGAAAAGAAATTCCCTGATTTCCATGATGGTGTCACAAAATTCCCTGATTTTATAATTACATTAATAAATGTTGCAATACATGCTTTGTATAGAAACAACATATCCATGCTACAATAAATATATTGTATTATAAATGAAAAATTATAAGCAATACTTATTGTCAGTTAAAATAGTAATTTATGGATACAACACAAATTATACAACAGCGACAGGAATAATAGTATTATAAACATGTTCCACTGTAATTACAATACAACTGAAGTACTCTTTTAACAATACGCAAAAAAACTAAAAACATTTATGGTTTTAAAAATTGCATCGCTATAAATTGAGGACTAAAAGTGGTAAACATTGCAAGGGCCAAAGCAAAAATATTGGGTAGACAAAAAAAAAAATTGGGGGTAAATTCCTAGTGTACGGTGCTTCCTTGGCGCTATTTCGAAAATTGGCGCCAAGGATTGGCAAAACGTGAAACTGTGCGAAAAAAAAATAGGATTGCCGAACATCATGATATTGCAGAGAACATCATGAAATAGGGTTGTCAAAATATAAAATTTATCGCTCACCAATTGTCGCCAAATTGTATTTGGCGGGGGCGCCATACACTAGGAATTAACCAACTTTTTGGGTAATATTTACTGTACAGTCACCCTTGGCGCGATTTTTTCCACATTTGGCGATAATTTTTGTTAAATGCCAACCTCCCTCCGACTCGACACAGAATTGCATCAACCCTATGTTTCAAAAAGTCGTCAAAATGGCGACTTTTGGAGAGATTTTGAAAAAGTCGCCAAGGGTGACTATACAGTGAATTTTTACCAATTTTTGCTTAGTCCAGCTAGCAACAAGGACATTCACACCACACCCCTTTTACCTTTAAATACTCGATATACAAAAAAATAGCATGGTTTTAAATATTTCTGCTATATGAATTGTAAGCGAAAAACTAGTTTCACGAAGGGATGGAACACATGTAATTAACAAACCCCTTGTTGCAGACTTCGCACACGAACGGCTTCTCGTTGGTGTGGGTGAGCCAGTGGCGCTTGAGGTCGCTCCTCCGCCGGAACGCCCGCTCACACACCTCACACTCGTGCGACTTCTCCTCGACGTGGACGAGGCGGTGATTGTTGAGGTTGCACCGGCTGCCAAAAGCCTTGTGGCAAATGTCACACTTGAACGACCGCTCCTCACTGTGTGTGAGCACATGATGACTGAGATTGCTGCGGTTGTTGAAGCGTTTGCTACACGTGGGACACTCAAACGGTTTCTCGTCCCCATGGATAAGCGCATGGGTGTTGAGGTTGCTCTTGTTGTTGAAGCGCTTGCTGCACGTGGGGCACTCGAATGGCTTTACCTTCTTGTGGATGAGCGTGTGGTGGTAGAGGTTGCTCTTGTTGTTGAAGCACTTCTGGCACGTCTCACATTCGTATGGCTTCTCGCCGCTATGGGTGATTTGATGCTTACACAAGCTGTTTTCGGACTTGAAGCTTTTTTCGCATGTCTCGCACTGAAAGGGTTTTTCGGTTGAGTGGGTCAACCGGTGTTGGTTCAGGTTGCGTTTGTGACTGAATACTTTGCTGCAAAGATCGCACGCGAAACTCGGATCATTCCGCAAATCGTCTATTGTAATCTCTTCTGCGCCAGCTGATTCTATAGGACTCTTAGGGCGATTTAGTTTACCATTCTGTCCGTAGTCTTGTGCACTCAAACCGCTTTGGTTGTCGGACCGACTGCTGTAAATAACGGATACGTTTATTTCGATTTTGTCTGCCGATTTTTTCAATCTCTCGGTTATTTTCACGGGGGTTTTCTTGATTCTCCTTTTTCTTTTGGGTGAATTGTCGCCGACGGTTTCTTTCCTTTCCGGAGTATTCGGCATGATGCGTAGTCGTTACTTGCAATCAGCCATCTGGTATATAACTTTCACATAGCTAGTATCTAGGTTATTCGAGAGGAAATTCTCTCTCAGTTTCAACGGAATAGGTTCTATTGAATTTTCAACAACTTACATATCGGTAAGGATCGATAATACGTTATCAGAAATAATTTTAAAAAGAAAATTCTATTATGTTTATTACAAAACCTTAATGTTTTTACAAAATCAAAGAGTAGACAATAACGTAGAAACGAAACAAATATGGTTATTTAAAACTAATATTTGTTTACTTTTTTCTCGCAACTAAAAAGTGGCAGTGTGTGTTTAACAAATAATTATTTATAAAACAAATTTTTTTTTATATATGATACACAATAAATAAATAAAAACTGACTGAAAACTTTTGTGAATAATCCTTTGAAGTTACCTTAAATGCTATACAATTGATATTTCTTCTAAATTAAGTTGGCTGTTTGGAGGTCATAATTCATGACTGAAATCGGATGACTTCAAAGCATGTAAATCGATGCATACAATACTATTAAAAAAATATATATATATTAGAAAATTACCATAGTATGTTGTACTTTTAAATCCCACAACAAACTCAAAATAAAACTGTTTTGCATGTTCCAAACCAGAAATCTTGGGGGGAAAACTACTGCTACGTCAGTTTTGTTTGTTTAATAATATATTTTTAAAAAGGAACTAAATGAATCTAAAGAAAATTAAATAGCAATTACAGACGTATATTTAATGAAAATGCTTGCTGTGAAACAAAATACTTTAAAAATTGTTTTGAATATCCGAATCAAGGGTGTGTCTACATTTAAACACTGAGTAATATTTGCGCTGGTAATTTTAATAAATCGTATAGTAAATAATGGGAATTCATAACTGATTAAGAAAGTTGCCAATTGATACGTCGATGAGTTTTCGTCTTTAGTCAATCATGTTTATTTTCACATTTAGAAGTTTATCGCCTAGAAATTTGTCACCAGGAATCGACTTCCCTAACCTTAACTCCCAATCAAGCATACTGCGACTAATGTAGTGTTATCTTCAAATATTGCACTACATGGATAACAGCAAATCGCAATTCACATGTGAAATGTGCAAAAGATGCTTCAGCGACCGAAGCAGCCTCTCTGTCCATTACAGGATCCACACCGATGAACAACCCTATTCCTGCGAAGTGTGCCTCAAGAGATTTTCCAGAAAGAACTACCTCAACAGGCACCGCGTCGTTCACGCCGCTGAAAAGCCCTACAAGTGCCACTTGTGTGACAAAGCCTTTAACGAGAAACGCTTCTTGGTCTCTCACTGCCTCTTTCACTCAAATAAGGACAGGTTCAAATGCGACTTGTGCGACAAAAGATTTTCACAGAAGCAGTGCTTGGTGAGGCACAACTTGGTCCACTCACAGGAGCGACCTTTCAAGTGCAGTGTTTGCGGCAAGGGCTTCAAGATGAAATGCCAACTGACGCTGCATGAAAGGATACATACGGACGAGCGTCCCTTCAAGTGCGAGATCTGCAGCAAGGGCTTTAACTGGAAACGCATCCTGACGTACCACTACCGGGTCCACACCCACGAAATGCCTTTCGTTTGCGAAGTGTGCGGTAAGGCTTTTAAAGTGAAGACGAGCCTGGAAAAACATCAATACCTGCACTCTAAAGAGAAACCGTTCAAATGCGACGTTTGCGATAAAAGATTTGCTGGGAAGTGGCGTTTCGATCGTCACTGTAAAACTCACGATCAGAAAGAAGAAGACAAATGTGCAAATAGTGTATCCAAGAGTTCTTGAAACTTGGGGGGGAGGGGAATGGTATTCGATCGCAACTGTAGAAAACACGATAAAGTTGAAAAATGTGTGGGTAGCAGTGTTTCCAAGAGTTCTTGAAACTTCCTTATTTTCTCTCGAATGAGAGGCCATACCAGTGTGATGTTGCTAATAAAGAGAAATGATGCGGGCGTTTTGATAAACTGACCAATAATGGCAAAGCAGAAAAATATGAAATTAAGAGCCTACCCAAGTGTTAAAAAAATACTACTTAAAAGGAAAGGAACAGATGCCGTATAGGACATTTAGCAAAAAGAAATTTTGCCACCGAAAAATTGCCATTAAACAGTTCCAGGAACGCACAAAAACAATTACGCAATGCGATGACATCATAGGGTTGCCAGATTGAAAGTCCCGAAAAGAATCGCGAAAAACACCAACAATGTCGGGTGGGGTTGCCATACTATAAATTTATCGCCCCTATAAAACATGCCAAAAAAAAAATTGCACGCCAAATGTCCTATACTACATCTATACCAAAGGAAAACCAACTAAAGTATTTTTGTAAAATAACATTTATATTTTGTTCTGTATAGGTCTGGCCAAACTAAACATAAAAATTTATATATATGTATAAATTTTTGTGTTGACAATAAAACATTGTCAATTGTTCGCATATATAAAACTTTATTTAAACTATTTTTGAACTGCCCTTTTTGACAATTACTTAAATTATAATTTTAAATAACTTGGGGGCTCCACTGCAAGCTCCGCCAACCCTTGAAGGTGAAAAAACTTCAAATGAGTGGAGCATGTTTAAATATTAAAGAATTTTGTACTTCAAAACGAATTCGAATTTTAAAAAATGCTTACTTGGATTTCCAGTTCATACATATTCCAACATTCTCTAAAAAAATTGGGTCTCTGCTCTTAATAGTGTTTCAGAAACTCGACGGACAAAATTACTTGTTAACGAAATTTTAGGAATGAGGACTTTAATATTAAATAACTTCTAAACTAATAATCGTATCGAAACAAAACTATATTCGTCTTATTTATCAAATATTTCATAACAAATTCCCTTAATTTTGTAATTTTAAAATCTTTACTTTTCAAGACACGATCTGAATAACAGCGAAAGAATTGTAATTTCTCCCTAGAGCTTACTTTTTTTTAAAATTGAGAGAAATGTTCTTTTACATAATAATTTTCTCATCCCCAAGCAGGTTAATATGGGTTTTGTTTTTATAGACATTGTAGTTAAACCTCGTTAAGATTAACCTAACAAGAACTAAAATTTGTTGGTCTTGTCAGTTGTTTGTATTAACCAATAAAAATAAATTCGATAAAAGAATTATTTGAAAGCAATTATTAAGATGTGAGCATTGCACTATCAAATAGTAAATCAAATTTCTGACCGTTTTAAATATTTCCTCTTGCCAATAAAACAATTTAAAAATCTGTCAAACATTTTAAATTTCAGTTTTTAAAAGTGATGATAACACAATAAATAAGGAGCTCATTTTCATGGTTGAAATTCAGTGAATGCTGTTTGGTGAAGAAATTCAAGCAATTCACTTCTAAATATGGAGTTGGTGCAATAGATGAGTGAATCGTTTGAGAAGTGTTCGCTATATCTATACTAATCCAAGCAGGAAAATGTTCCCTTTGAAAATAATCTCCTTCACTATGATATGAATGATGACTTCGCAATTCGAATAAGGTAATTAAAATATCACGGCTTCGTGCAAGAACTCACTAATAAGACATTTTTAGCCGTTTTGATATAAGATTCCCCCCACCCCTCTTTTGAAGGGCCTCCAGTGGCCGAGTGGATAAAGGCGTTCACCAAGTAGTCAGAGGATTGCTAGTTCGAATTCGTGCGATGGACTTGACAATGAAAAGTAAAAAAGTAATGATCTTGCGATCGGAGGGTTGCCAGTTTCGCGTCACAAATACTAGAAAGTCGTCCAGAACATACAACTAATCATACTGGCGTGTATACGGGACTGGTGCACGATAAATCAGATCGGGGTCTAATGTCCTGACGCCTATTGAGGTTGCGTCGGGTGCGAACTCAAGTGTTGTCCTCATTGAAAACGCACTGCCAGTTGGGTTTATTTGTACCTATTTTAAGGTTGCTATCTTACTTCCTGTAAAACTCACTGACTTCAAATATATAATAACTGGATTGCAAACTCTCTTAAATGGAAAATGGACTTTGCCGTGGCGTGTGAATGAATACAATAAAGCCCGTTTGTGGTCTACTTTAAAGTTTTGATTTAAATTTGTGATATTAGCTTGCTAAAGAACAATTTTTTTGCCGTATCGACTCAAAAGGGTGTAATACGGTCGCCAACGCTTAGTAATTACTCCAATGATCTTACAGCTCAGTAATTGCATCTTAAATCTGAACAATGTACTGACGCTTTTTGAGGTTGTGTCGGGTGCCGTATCAGGTGTTGTCGTCATCATTTGACCATCACTAAAAATCAGAATTTATGTGGGAGTTTCACGTGACGTATTAAGTGGGAAACTTACTAATGGTTTCGATTTTTTACATACAACAGGTTACACTGCACACATAAACGATGAGTACAATCTAACTTAAAATTACAGTACAGGAACTGAAGATACATGCTATTCCTACAGAACCACTTGAGTCCAAAGGTAATGTTTGAGCCGCGGATTTTTTTCCATGTTCGGTTGGAACAACTGTGGGTAACAATCGTCAGTAACCCAATGTGCAGTTCCAGTGCGACTTCGATTAACCAAACCAAACTTTATTTCGTATGTTAAAAAAACCAGAATGCTTTAGGGGAAAAACTACTTCTACGTATTATGCTTTGTTTATTGGTATATCAGCATTTTGCTTGGTAATATATTTTTAAGAAGAAACTAAATAAACCTGAAGAAAATTAAATAGCAATTTCTGACGTATACTTCAGAGAAAAAGGTCGACGTAAAGCAAACATCTTTAAAAACTGTTTTGAATATCCGAATCAAGGGCACTACGACTGCACCTCTAATTGTCTACATTAAGCATTGCAGAAATATTTACGTTGTTACTTTAAATCGTACAATAAAGAATGGCGATTCATGATTGCTTCGTAACTTGTTTTAAGAAAGTTGGTTGCCGAATGATCTGTCAATGATTATTTGTCTTTGGTCGATCGTATGGTTGACATTTATTTTCGTTTTTAGAAGTAATCGTCTAAAATGTGTCACTAGGTATCGATGTCACTAATCTTAATTGCAATCCAAGTATACTGCTGCTAATTTACAAATACTGTAATTCATGGATAACAGCAAATCCCAATTCACATGCGACAAGTGCGAAAGATGCTTCAGAGACCGAAGCAGCCTCTATTTCCATTGCCAGAGCCACACCGGGGAACAGCCCTATTCCTGCGAAGTGTGCCTCAAGAGATTCTCCAGAAAGAAATACCTCAACAGACATCGCGTCGTTCACGCTGTGGTAAAGCCCTACAAGTGCCATTTGTGTGACAAGGCCTTTAATGAGAAACGCTTCTTGGTCTCTCACTGCCTCTTTCACGCGAATAAGGACTTGTTCAAATGCGACGTGTGCGACAAAAGGTTTTCCCATAAGCAGTGCTTGGTCAGGCACAACTTGGTACACTCTGAGGAGCGACCTTTCACTTGCACCGTGTGCGGCAAGGGCTTCAAGGTAAACTGTGAACTGAAGGTGCACGAGAGAGTACATAGGGACGAGCGTCCGTTCAAGTGCGAGATCTGCAGCAAGGGGTTTAATTGGAAGCGCAGCCTGAAGTACCATTACCAGATCCACACTCATGAGAAGCCTTTTGTATGTGAAGTGTGTGGTAAGGCTTTTAGGGTGAAGATGACCCTGGAAAAACATCAATACTTGCACTCTGATGAGAAGCCTTACAAGTGTGACGTTTGCGACAAAAGATTTGCCGGGAAGTGGCGTTACGATCGTCACTGTAAAACACATGATCAGAAAGAAGAAGACAAATGTGCAAATAGTGTATCCAAGAGTTCTTGAAACTTCCTTATTTGTAGGGATAAAACGGATATCCAGTTAATGGATATCACCTATCCGGCTGATTTTTAACTATCCGGTAATTATCCGGAAGCAAAGTGTCGGATAAATAAAACGCTGCAATTTTTTTTAGCGATAAATTATTGGTACAGTTGTATTATAGGACATTTTGCTTGTGCTGTTTTTTTTGGCGTGTTTTATAGGGGCGATAAATTTATAGTATGGCAACCCTACCTGACATTGTTGGTATTTTCCGATTCTTGTGAGGACTTTCAAGCTGGCAACCCTATTCTATGTTTAACGGCAATTTTTCGTCATCAAAAATAAAACGCACGAAATGTCCTATACTACATCTGTTCCAAATTATCCTTTGTTCTCGATTTAAGTATTTTCCTGAAAATACTACCAATGTATTCTGCAGATTCTCCTTTGAATTTTTCTCGGGCTATTCAAGGGAGAAGTGATCATTTTCTCAATAAAACCTAACTGGGTTTGTTTCAGACACTGTGGATTTAGGAGAATAGATAGCAATGAAGATATGGTGTAGACTTTCGGATCCAGCCGCTGGCTATTGTGGAGTATCTTCGAGTTTGAACAATCCATATAGGTGGTGGTATGTAGGGTGCATACAGGCACGTAGGTAAGGGGGTGGTTCAGGGGGTTCAAACCCCTCCCTTTGAAAGTCAAGAAAAAAATTAAAAATCAAATTACAGTAAAAATCATAAAAATACTTTAAAAATTTCAATTTCTAGTATAATACTTCTTGTTGAAATTGCCTGAGGGAAAACCTGGTATGATTTGAGTACATTTTTATCTCAAACTAAGCGTAACATGATGTCATCATGTTTCACTATATAGCATTCGAATTTCGGTGACGAAGGGAAGAGATTGTGAAATGGTGACATGAAGTTGTAATCAAAGTAATATATTTATCTAAACAAGGAATCTTAAAGTTTAAATTTATTCTCTAAACTTATTTCGTAATTAGGGAGTGATATTTACTACTTTTGAAAATATTTAATGACTGATATTGGTAACAATTTCATGGAAAATAAATGATAACTTTTGCTGTTTCGATACTCATATGCCAACGTATTTCTGTTTACTTAAGAATAAAATTCATAAGTTAAAAAAAATGGGAGGGGGTTGAAGCATTTGTTAATTGGGGGGGGGGGGGGGGGGATAAGCTACCTAAATAATTCAGTTACTGAACCACCCCCATGAAAAAACTATACCTAGGTGCATAGCTACATCTTTGTTCATTATATATATTAGAAATTGCTTTATACTCCAGTCTAGTAAGAGGTAGTTTTGGCATTTAAATGTAGCACAATTTAGATCGACAATTTGGAAATATTTCATTTTAAAACTCGTTATACAACACAGCTTCAGCGGTTTCAAAATCAGTATGAATATGAAAAATTTAATAAAGAACTGTTCAGAGAAGATCTTTTGGGTCAGATTTACTGTACGTTCACCCTTGGCGCGATTTTTCCACATTTGGCGATATTTTTTTTTAAATGGCAACCCCCCTCCGACCCGACAAGGAATTGCAGCAACACTAATCTTGTAAGAAGTCGCCAAAATGGCGACTGTTGGCGAGATTTTGAAAAAGTCGCCAAGGGTGACCTTGCAGTGAATTTTTACCGATCTTTTCATAAAATAAACCTTACCGGATATCTAGCAAAATCCAGTTTGGGTATACGGTTTGTAAAGTGTGCCGTATTTCTTGCAAAACCACTATCCGGTTCCTTACTACTTATCTGCTCTCGAATGATAAGTCATACCAGTGTGATGTGTGTAATAAAAGCTTCAGATTTTTTTTTTTTTGGAATGATGTTTTGATTAACTTTCCAGAACGAATGATCAGAAAATAGAAAACTGCTAAAGTTAAGAGTGTACCCCAAAGTTAAAGAAAGTCATGAAGAGTAAGACCGAAATAACATTTATATTTCCACCTATTTAGGTCTCCGAACGATAGATATATATACTTTATTATGTAGACAATAAAACGTCAATTGCTTGCCAAAGTAAAGTTGGTACAGATGTAGTATAGTACATTTGGTGCTTTGAGTTGTTTTTGGCGTGTTTTATAGGGGCGATAAATTTATAGTATGGCAATCCCATCTGACATTGGTATTTTTCAATTGTGGCGACTTTCAATCTGACAACCCTATGGCGTCATCGTGCTGCGTAATCATTTTTCAGCGTTACCGGAACTTTTTTACGGTAATTTCAAATGAAAGAGTAAAAATACAACAAAATAGTTAACAACAGTTGAATAAAACTTCATAATAAATTCTGCATTTTAGCAGCGCAAATTGAAAAAACATTTTGTTGACTTTTTTCGCAGCCAACAAAAAAAAAAAACCTGTGCCAAATGTCCATACTACATCTGTTCCGTAAAGATTTATTTTTGTTTTTTTTAAACTATATTCAACTTTTTTTTGACAATTACTAAAATTATTATTTATTAATTAAAATGTTCTTTTACATCATACCCCCCCCCCCCCCCCCTCCAAAGCAGCCAAAAAGAGGTTTTGTTAATTATAAGACTTCACCCTTTTGGCAACACTTGTCAATCAATTAGTGTTATTATTAACACTTGTCAAGTATTGCTGTTCAATCCTCCTTGGTTTGCTTTTCAAACCAATTCTCTCTTTGCTGAATTAATGCAGTATACAACAACAATGTGTCCTATCAACAATATTTTTTACCAGTTATATAAATCAATACTGAAAACTTTGTAAGTTGAAACTGTAAATTCGCATTGATAAGTAAAAATGCAAATAAAAAGCTGCATCAAATCGTGAGTTGCATAATTACATGACGTGTTTTCACCGACATTGATGATTGGGTTAATTCCTAGTGTACGGTGCCCCCGCCAAATGTGATTTGGCGATAAATTTTATATTTTGGCAACACTATTTCATGACGTTCCTTGCAATATCATGATGTATGGCAACCCTACTTTTTTTTCCTTGCACCGTTTCACGTTGTTTGTCAAGGCTTTGGCGTCAATTTTCAGAATCGCGCCAAGTAGGCACCGTACACTAGGAATTTACCAATGATTGTATAAATATAGTAACTTTTTAAAATGCATATTGATATAATTTTTTTTCCATCATGTAAATCAATATATAATGTATAAAAAGTATAAATAGACATTTAGGAAAAGAAACTTTAGCATACGAGGACATTTTGCCAAGGCGGCGTCAATATTGTCAAATCCGTGGTTTGATATAAAAGCCAATAAATTTTTAAAAGCAATTTGATACTTTTCAAAAGAATTATTTTCTTTTCCCCAAAAGTAGGTCCTTGAAGTGATGCACCCACAATTCAGTATTTTAACTTCAACTAAGCGATAATCACTTCTGATGAATGCTTGTATTACACAGTTATTACACTTCCTTTGTTCAATCTTGGAAGATGCTTTCTAGCATTCCTGCTTAAGCACCGCAGCAGCACGGCTTAAAATTATGTGAAAACAAAAATATAATATTGAAACGTAAAATGGCTTTTTAGAATATATTTAGAACACGAGTAAAAAACTGTGCATCAAATCCATGTGAGTAGTGGGGGCTTTTCTTAGCACTGGTGGGGAAAATGCTGCTCCAAACTTATGTTAAAAAATATGCCCTGGTGAGGGTGCAAAAAGAGTAATAAATTTGTGTTGGGGGGGGGGGGGGGGCATTTTGAACAACCTCTCCTACTATTGGAATAAAAAGTATAATAAATATAGTAACACATTGTATATACTACTCATTTTGTGTTATTTGAAATGTACCTAGTAAAGTAAAATAGAAATTTTGTTGCCTTTAATTTTTTTTTTTTTGAAGAAAGCAATTAAATCCTGTATTTTGGACTTGTGCAATGAAAAAAAAATAATCCCAAATTATGTTTCTGTTGTTACTGAAATTTTGTAATACAATTGATTGATTTTTAAAAAAAAAATATTTAGAATAAATAAGAAAATACTGGTTAAAATTTTGTATAATTTTAAAAGAAATTTTTTCCTTGTCAATGGTAATTGATGGAAAACATAATGGTCTATTTTTAAATTTTTAATAACAAAACATTGTTTTTAAACCCACAATTTGACTCTGTTTATATTTTCTTCTAATAAACTAAAAGCGCATTAATTTTAGTATGAAATAACATCATTCTTGCTGCAAAAATTATAAGAGCTACAATGTGTATTTACGAAAATGTATATTATATAAATTGAAGCTAATTCTTGTTGTCTTAGAAGCTTAAACAACTTTTTTAAAGATTACCTAACTTTAAAAAAGTTACCAAAGATCAGGAGCTAATCAAAAGAAATGTTTTAGACACAAGCAACTTGCCAGTGAATATTGTTAATTGTAAAGGAGTAACGGATTTTAAGAAGAAGTTAGATATGCATTGGGGGATAGTTAAGAGGTACTAGATGGACCAACCTTGTTGGGCCTTGAGCCTGTTGTTGGTCGTCAATATTTGTATTTGTATTTGTATTTGTTTGATTTCGGCGCCCTCCACAAGTTTTATTATACATGCACTCTATTTCTCTCTCCCTCCCCCCTCCTACAAAAATAAAAACGCAAGTTAAACAACTAAAGGGGGGGGGGGGGGGGAATGGGGGATATATATATATTTTATCTTTATGTGCATAATTATTAAAATTAAATTATATTAATTAAATAATTATAATAATAAATTAAAATTATATAATTGAAAATAGATTACACAAGCATTCGTTATTTCCATTAAATAAAATTCAAAAATGCTAACAAATCAATACGATTTATATACTGCAAAAAGATTGAATAAAATAATCGTCCTTCACTTCTCCACAAAATAAGCAAACCATAGGATAACATTATGCAATATGACTGACTCTTCGCTAATTGTAAAATTAATATTGGAAGTTGGATGCTGTTGGGGACAATTGGCAACCATTTTATTCGCATATCCTATTAGAATATTAATTACAATTATTTTTGTAAAGTCGTCGTAATTTTCGCAGATTTTAAGGATGCTTTATCGGTACAAAAGCTAACGACATTGTAAATAATTTCCCTAGAATGAGAATGCAGGGTCTTTCCTTTGTTAAAAGTACATTCCACTTTAGAAAGATCTTTACAAGAAATTGCAAAAATTATCTGTTGCAAAATCACACAATCGTAATACCGAAATCAAAACCTTATTGAAATGACAATTATACAAGGAGAATTAAAGATAGCGCAATTTAGCATAACCAGAAATGGACGAAAATGCGAAGAAAGATTTCTTCAATCCGCCAAATGGAATTATTCCTTTTATCCCGAATCAAATAAATTCACCGGTTGCCATAGCAGCCGACAGACAGCAGAACTCCGACGAGAGTTCTTCTCGTGATGGGAGAACAGTAAGTGTTTTCTATTTTTTCGCATGTTATCATTTCGTAAAAATTTTAAAGGAAACTTCGACTTGAGTAACAATTATTAAAAAATTTCAGTTCATATATGGTTATGGAAAATACAGAGGGGGAAGCACATAAATTCGGCTGCACTAACATTTCGACCACGGGCTGCGATTGTTCCAAACATATACATGCACAACTTGCTTTATTTTTGATGATACTTGGACATCGTGAGAAATTATACGCCACCAGAGGCCGCTCTTATTGCCCAAATGCAGGTGATGGTGCGCCATCTAGTGGTACGAATTTTATTATTTCATATTGTATTTATTTTATAGAAATATTTAAAAAAATCTATCAGTGCATGATATTTATTCGACCAATTCCAATTGACTATAAATACTTACGCATACTATCGAATTAAGGCCTACTGATGGTGAACTTGAAAAAGTCGTCTAACAATGTTGTGATCTCATAATCACCATCATAAGAAAATTTAATACTCAAGATACTATAAACACAAAAGCAAAGCTGTTTTTTTTTCGTTAGCAAAATTAAAATTATTCAAGAATAAAAAAATACACAAGCCATCTTTTTTTTTTTTTTTTTGCTTTTCTCATGGTGCTCTTTATTAATTTTAAGACATATCTATTACTTGTAAGTTAAGGGTCCTGAACGTCTGATGTGCTTATTTCATCATAAAATGTCTCTACTAATCGTGTTATTCCCTTTCAGGAAATCTTAGCTTATGCTTACCTTGCGCCCCCATCCCATTTTAAATTAGTAACTCAATAGTTAATATCTAAACCCACTAAAGTTCTCCTATGAACGTCTGATGCAGATCAAACTTAACCAAATCTACAGTTGATGTAGTATAACAAAAAAAATAATAGATTATAATCAATAACTTGTATGAATAAATAAGCAAATACTCGAAAAGTGTTTTGTAAAAAATTTCAAAAAATTATATACATTGAATTCGTCTCTGGATTTTTTTATTGATTTAAGTTATTTGATAGGTTAAGCACACGTATGGTCCGATTGAAATTAATATTCAAACAAATGGAATCACTACTCTGTGAATTTAGGAGGGGTAACTTACAAATTCTCACAAGTCACCATATTTCAACAAAGTATCTGTTAAATCTGTACACTTCAATTTACTACCAGTAATAATTTCAATGTAAAATTTAATTCTATATAAATATCAAGCATTCTTGACTGCGTAGAGTGCGGTTGTGCACTTTTCCGTAAACTGTGTGTAGACCATCGAAAAATGATGGCAATATATTGACCGCGTCTTCGACGACGGTAACCGATAACCTGAAATCACGTTGAAATGCTGTAACATGAAAAATGTGAAAATAATAACAAAAAAAAATAAATAATAAAAAGCAGTAGGAAGTGTGCTCTGCACTCTTTTGTTAAACAAAGCAAAAGTTTTTTTATGCTTGTCACATCTAATCGCTGCCACTGGCTTCTAATACTCGTGTAGATTGTAGATAAAGTATTACTCTTCTGAGTCAACGCCACCTATTGGCCGGTCTGTAAAAATTTTAGCTAAACATTATGGTCCATTGTATATTAATTAATTATATATATATTTAAATATATGTAATTAGTTCTTTATACCTTCCTTCTACTTAACTCTTTAACCTAAGTACTAGAGAGGTTCATAAGCAGAAACGTTTCTGTTTTCCGATTATCACCAAAAGTAGGGCCACCGTGGCCCTATGCGTCGGCGTAGTGGATAAAGGCGTCAGCGGATTCCTGGTTCGATCCTGTGCAACGGACTTGGCAAGAAATAGTAAAAAAGTAGTGATCGGAGGGTTGCCAGTTTCAAAAGAAAATACTAGAAAGTCGTCCAGAACATCCGCAAAATATTATCAGCGTGTATATACGGGACTGGTGCACGATAAATCTCATCGGAGTCCAAAGCCCGACGTCTATTGAAGACATTGGGTGCCAGTTCAGGTGTTTTCTCGTCATCTGACCTAGGTTCAAAAATACAAGGCATCGTTCCCGGGTCTTTCTCTTCGACTCTGCAGCTCTAGTGCGACGTTTTAACCAACCCAATCAACAAAACTGATACAAATGAAACAATTTCTCCCACGGGCACTCACTTCAATGGAGGGGTATGAATGCTTTCGATGTCTCTGCAGAAGATCCAAGATAAATTATTACTTCAGATTAAGTTTGTACAGCAAATATAGAAGCAAGAGCAACACTGAATTGAGGAAGAATCCCCCTTCCAAATGGCTTGTATTGAAACCTCAAATACTGGAAATAACACATAAGAAGATAATCAAAATGAGGATACTCATAACAATCAAGAGGATGGTGATCAGGATTTATCACCACTAAGGTTTCGCTCCTATTATTATTGTAAGAGATGATAAACCCATGGAAATCGCTAACCAAACTCCTTGAAGAACATGGTTTTAAAGGAGGCACAGCCAAATTCTCCAGTGCGAATCACTATAATATTAAAGCTGAGGATGAACAAACACAGGGAGGCATTACTGATATGCTTATGAATCCTTGGGCATTGAGTACCACATTTCGATTGCCGTCTACCAAAAACGTAAAAATAGTCATCAGGCTTCTACTAAGAAACACTCTTGTAAAAGAATAAGCAGTGGAGTGTTTCCCTGCAACATAAATTGTTCACCTCATTAAAAAAAAAGAGTGAAGGGGAAATTTTTTAAATCCCCCCTTTTTTTAATCACCCTACCAGATACTACCAACTCCAAGCAATCTACAAGTCAAGTACCTCATGGATTTAGAAGTAGACATTGAGAGTTACATTGGTAGAAAACGATCGACACAATGTTATTGCTGCCAATAATTTTTTTTCCCTCGCCCAGAAGCTCTGCCGTTACTCCCCTAGATGTGTAAGATATTGCCATTTGGCAAGCAATTTTCGGAAACCTGAAGAAGACCCTCTCCCAAATGTTGTCTCTGTCAGGAAGGATACACAGCTAACTTTAGAGGATATCAAAGACCACAGATCGAAACAATGGAAGTTGATAAAGATAGTCATCAAGTCGACCAACATAAAGCAGCTCAACTAAATAAAATATACAAAGAGAATTTCCATTAGCAAAACAATCACCGCTACCCAATCAAACTCGGATGCCACCCCCCCACCTAGGTCCAAAACACAGATGCTATGCCAACGACAAGTAATCACAGGGATATAAATATTTTTTAACAATACGTTTTGATTGTTTGCTTTTCATATATGGTACAATATTCGGTGCCTCGGTGCTACAGACCTTTCGAAAGAGTTAACAGAAATGTTATCAAGGAAATACAAACAAGCATTAAATGTAGAATTCAAAATTATTTTTGATTTTAATACACAATCTCTTTTGTACAATTCATTCTCATTTTTAAAGGACAAATTTTCAATTGGCACCTATGTAAATGTCCGATATGGAGCACCCTTGATTTATGCCTGCAAAAAGAAGAAAACACATACTTCAGGTACTTGAAGTACATTACAGTTATACACTTATGCAGGGCCTGATTACCGAATAGGCCCGTGAAGTCCAGGCTTACACTTTATATTTTTGAGGGGACCCAAAATCATAAATATTAGTACTCCTCTAACATAGTTTAATAATAAATTTACTTTAAAAAAATTACATTACAAACTTTAGTATTTGTGTTAAATTTGTTCGAATATTAGAAAAAAAATTCAACACATACAAAGTATTAGGAATACTCGGTACTTATTAATATATTTTATTATATTATTCATAATGTGTTTCATTTAATGCCATTAAGGGGAAAGGATTTCAGTACATTAAAAGCTTGATTTAATGATCCAGGGTCTATTAGAGAGCAATAGGGCCCCCATTTAAAGGCGAGTTTCCCTTGCTTCAATGTCTTAATTGGGCCCTGCACTTATGTATATCTATTTGTGCAGACTGGCTGATCAAAAATCCTAAAATGTGCTAACACCATTTTCCGTTACTAGGCAACTAGCTCAAGTATTTAGCCAAGTGATGTGACTCAAATGAATTAGGTTGCTCAATAATGTGTTTAAGGTCATCCCACTTCCCACATAAGGCGAGTTGCAAACTTCAAATGCTCGTACATGGTTCATTCATATTTTAAAAAGTAGCAGTGTTCACTCTAGGCGTTTTTTGAAGGGCGGTCCGCCCTGCCTGCCCTTTTTTCTTCTCGATAGCGCCCTCAGCCCCCTTTTTTCAAAAATGCCGCCCCTCTTGCCCTTTTCAGTCAAGCACAAGCGTCCTTGCTTCCTTAGCTGTCTTTAATAAAGGCATGGATTGAAAAAAATGTGTGTGTAAATTGGAATTAAGTGACTTATGACAGTAGAAAAACAAACTACTTTTAACTACGCGTGTTGTGCAATCGCGGTTATTTCGAGCACGGGACATTCTACGATTCCTATTGGTTGCCGGTACCCGCATATGAAATTTTATAGTTTTTTTTTTAAAGTGAAGATGGTTTGGCTACAATATTATGCCTTTTATTACCAAATTTTAGATTTAAGTAGCCTTTTCATCAGTTTTGTAAAGGGTCTGATTAAGGCCACTTACAGATTTGGTTTGTAGCAAACACATTAATTTTTAAGTGTCAAATTTTGGATTTTAAGTAGTATCTTCATAAAGAGACATCAATTTTGTACGGATCTTTCCTTCAAAATAAGCCCCGAATCGTCACCAATATCCCAATATGTAGCTCTAACGCAATATCAATCATCAAATCGGAACTGTTTTTGTTTGGTCACAGGTGGACACGGCCATCTCAAACTTTAATTTTTTTAAAAAGTGCCTTTTTAAAAACAAGAACTGCATTTTCAAAAACGAGGTGCCCTTTTACAGCCAACAGCGCCCTGCCCTTTTTTATTTCTAGAGTGAACACTGAAGTAGCAATTAAAAAGTTTATAAATACTTTTTAAGTACTTAGCTTTTAATAAGTCAAATTTATAATGTGTCCTAAAGGTTCAAAATACAACCTCGAAACCAGGATTTCATTGCAATACATATCAAATGGTAAATGTGCACCAATCACCAAATTAATTTTTTTTCATTGTCTGCTGACTATCAATTGGGAATTTTATTCCATTTGAGAATTGAATTTTTTTTCTTATGTAAAAAACTCTTTTTGAAAAGTGAAGAACCTGACCTGAAAATTAAGAACTTTAAGGGCAAAATACGACACATCAGCTATTTTTTGTCTGAATAAAGGGATACAGGAATAGTTTGTTTTCAGAGAACAGAATAATTTCTGCCCATTCATCTAAAATAGTTAGAAAATTCCTCGACTTTCCAGAAAATTTGAGAAATAGTTAGTTTTCCATTTTAATTTTTAAGTCATTTTTAACCTGGTAATTCCAGATTTTTCTGGTGCCAGACGTCCGACCCACTAAAAAATGAAATTTGTGAAAAGAGGAGTTGGTCACCTTGAGTGCTATCTTTGCAGCATCCAGCGTGTTCTTAATGAGCATGATGACCGTCATGGGGCCCACACCCCCAGGAACAGGGGTGATCCACGAGGCAGTATCCTTCACCCCTTCGTAATCGACGTCACCTACCAGCCTGGAACCAGATGCACGACTCTCGTCTGCAAAACAATATTTGAAACTGTGTAGAAGGGATAGGGAAGCATTATATAAAATACTAAAAAGCAGAGCATGACACGGGGAAATATTTTTTTATTTTTTTTAAAGTTTATATTTAGCTTAGTTGCCTCGTCAATTTACATTCAACCACAGCGCAGGCCCGTCACACAGGGGGGAGCACGACCTCCCCCACAATAATTTGGAAACCCAAAAAGTCGAACATTTCAAGTTTTAAAAATCTTCCAAGTTGGGAAATGCCCGAGGAAAATTAATATTATTAGCCAATGAAAGTTAGGGAAGATTAGACATTGCACAACTAGTAAAATTACATTTAACTGAAATATGTGTGCAACAAATCAATGCTTATTAAAATACAAATACAACGTTAAAATACGCAATAAAAGTCCGTTTAATCCGGACATATTTCGGGAGATACATCACCCTTCATCAGCGGAAAATATAAAGTCTGTGTGTAATAAAATATAAATAAACACAGAAATTTAAAGTGTTGCCAAAGAACAAAAAACTATCTCAATCGGTTGGAGTTAACTATTGTGTGCCAACAAGCGGGAAATACTGGGACCGCAAACGTTTCATTGACAATCGAATCAATATTGCTAAAAATATGAAACGCCTCCAGGAAGTCAAGTTCAACTGGAGATTTGGGTTTGCAAATTAAATGTGGGTTAGAAAAATTAAATATATGACCATGTTTCCAAGAGTGCTTGGCAATGGAGGATTTCTTTATTTCTTGTTTAACAGTATGTAATTGGTGCTCCTTGATATGAAATCTTAATGCACTCTTTTTTTTTTATCTTAAATCAATGCTTGTTAGAGTACTGATAACCTCTCTCCCATTTGCTATTTTAATTTAAAACTTTTGGTGGTTTTATTTGAAAGTTTTGGTTGGCATGCTTTACAGTCGGTTAACAATGACATATCTATGTTGTTTAAGCTGGAACATATGAATTAATATCTCAACTCTGGTATATGTTAAACTTTACAAGTAACTATTCAGGTAGGAAGTATCTAGTAATCTCACAATTCAGTAAATGTGAAATGCAAAAAAATTAAATTACCTTTGATAGAATTGATTCCACAATCAATGACTACGGCACCTGGCTTCACCCAATCCTTCTTGACCATCTGCGCCTGGCCAACAGCTGCCACAATTATGTCTGCATCTTGAACCTGCAAGAATAAAGTTTTTATCATTTTTTAAAAATAACTCTTAATAAATTAGAAATTTATATAAGGTTCCAAAGTTATTTTAGCATTTAAAAAAGATAATTTAATTACTTATTGCAAAATCATATATGTTTTTTATGACTATATAGACTTTCAAAAGTAAAAATTAAGTAGTTCTTAAGGACTTTTTAAGGACCTATCGATAATTTTTAAGGACCTCCTAAATTTTTTGGCACCGTTAGCGGAGAACCGCACATTGCTTGGTGCAAAATTGGCACATAATCACATGTCAGTGGGGTTTTGTAGGAAGTTGGGGCAGGATAACACTTCCGGAAAACTAGCGCAGAATTCCCATCCTTTAAAAATGCTACATTCTTCTGAATTTCCTCGTTTTTCTAGAATGAGTATCGATTCTTCACAAAACAACAAACGAACTGAGATTTTCCAATGACGAAGTGTAGTGTATTATAATGAAATACAACTGATTAAAAAATCGAACAAAAAAGATCAAAAGTTCACTTTTTTTTTCTGACACTAAATACGTCCATTCATGGCCTTTCTCTCCTTGCCTATTTATACTTAAGTAAAACGGTCAAAAGTGTGGACACGATCAATGTAAAATCCGGAATTCTACATTTCAATAATTTTAATGCACCCGGAATTCTGAGTTCGAAAATTTAAAAAACTCAGAATTTCGGGTTAGGCACAGAAAAATACCACCCATGTGAATTAGTAAAACAAAAGTGACAAAAATTAAGGACCTTAGTCGAAAATTAAGGACTTTAAGGGCGCTTAATTAAGGGCCTACCTAAATTAAGTAGTTCTTAAGGACTTTTAAGGACTGTGCGAACCATGTATATATGGGGACTTCTACGTATTCTAACAATCATTTTATAGTTATGCTGATTTCTTTACCTCTGTGACGGATAAGCAAAATATCGAATTTGTATTTTTTCATTGCAGTAGAGTTTCATTTATTTTTCAAACACATTCCTAAATATCTTTTTTTAATTATTTTAGTTGAGAAATTTTAATTGCAAAATATTTATAATTGCCAAATATTTCGAAGTAGAGATACTTTACGAACTTTTATATTACAAGGTATTTTATACTGAGAAAACTGGAGATATGTGAACAGATACACATGTTCATATTCATTAGGTGGTAAATTTGATTTTCGCATTTCAGCTAAAGTAGAAATTTATATTCGAGCAGAATAAGGTTTCTTTATATTCACAGCTTAAACAATGAGGAGATTTTACATTTAAAAGATTCATTTTATTGGTACTTGGTATATCTATAATGTACCAGATCTGCCCAAATGCCTATGATTTGAGATTTATCAAAAACAGGGTGGCAACAAAATCCAGGAAAAAAAGTTTCCTGATGGTGTCACAAAAATTTCCCTGACTTTAGAATTGCATTAAGAAATGTTGCAATATATGCTTTGTATAGAAACAAAGTATCTCCGCTACAATAATGCAATAAATATATTGTATTATATGAAAAATTATGAGAAAGTTACATTTAAAATAATAATTTATGCAACACAAAATTATACAAGTGCCACAGGCAAGTAATTAAAAACGTTTTCTAGAAGCAGAGAATGCAAAAAAAGCATTTTTTTATGAGTTTGAGTATCTATTAATTATCATATAATTACATATTTAAATTTATAAAAGTATTTTGAAAAGTGAAGTCATAAAATTAAAACTTTAATTAAGAATAAGGATAAAAAAGAAGAGTAATTAAAAATGATGCATGAAATATCTTATTTTATTCAGAAAGTTTATTAACACTTTATTGTTAATTGTCATTGAATGCAATTTTAAGTTCAATTGTCTACTTTTTTTTATTATTATTAAATAGGGTGGGCTTAAATTTTAAACATGGTTGATTTTAAACACCCTGGTTTTTGGTTACCAAAATAGCAAATTTTTGTTAAATAAAAAAAAAAAAACAGGGTGGCAACAAAATTGTGGAAAAAAAGTTCCCTGATATTTCCCTGACTTCCATGATGGTGTCACAAAATTTCCCTGACTTTAAAATTACATTAAGAAACGTTGAAATATATGCTTTGTATAAAAACAAAGTATCCACGCTACAATACAATAAATTTACTGCATTATAAATAAAAATTTATAAGCAATACTTATTGTCAGTTAAAATAAAAATTTATGGATACACAAATTATACAATTCTGGCAGGCATAATAGTAATTAATCATGTTCTCTGTAAGCAGAGAATGCAAATTTTTCCAAATATTTCTTTTGGAGATAATTTTAAATGTTTTATATGCTTAATATTTCCTATTCCAATCCTCAATAAATCACATTCATTAGTCCCTCACATGTTGCTCACAATTTCAAGGTCCAATGCACTTTGCTTTTGCTGCTCCCTCAGCAGTGGTTCACGTTTTTACAGAAATAAAACTGAAAATATAAAAATGTGCATAACCATACTTTTTAAAAAAAATTCTTTTTTAGAACTAAAAGGAAATATTTACAACTAAATTACCCAGAATAGAGTGCATAATGGAGGATAATTGCCGTTTTAATGATCCAAATTTGAAAATTCCCTGATTTTTTGTGAAATTTCGAAAATTTCCCTGATTTTTCCAGAATAAAAAATTTCCATGACAATTCCTTGATTTCCCGGTTTTCCAGGTTATTTTACCACCCTGAAAAAACCCGTTGACATTTGTACATTTTTTTCAACTAATATAAAATGTTAAAAACCGTACAGTGTATGGTAAATTCATACAAATTGTGAAGTCTGTATCAGGGAAAGGATGTTCCATACCTCGGCTTTCAGGTCTTTTGTTCGAGAGTGGCAAATGACAACCGTCGCATGGTGCCATAAAAGCAACAGAGACATCGGCAGGCCAACAATCTTGCTCCGGCCTATTACAACTGCTTTGCTGCCTTTGATTGTAACACCTTGAAATAAATACCATAATTATAAAAATTCTAAACAATTGTATACATCACCAAATACAAATCTTACATACCCGAGTCGGGTACATAAGGTTTTCACTAAGGCAAGTACCAATAGATAATAACCGTGAAAGATATTGATATGTGGATAGATTACATATATTTTGTAACCATTTTACATAATAGATGCCAACATTCAAAAATCAAACTTGGTTTAATTTTTTCACAACAATTATGCATAAATTATTCTAAATAACAATACAAAAGTTTATATTTCAATTGGTGTCATATATGAAAAATTACTGCTTTAAAAACTTGTCATAGTATTTAAACAGGGGGGCAGAATATGTTCAAATGAGGTTCGGGAGAAAGGATTTTCTTTTTACAAAGGGTGAAAAATAAAAATTACAAGAAAGATATCTTACGTTTTTTTCCATGCCACTTTTATAAATTACCAAATATAGAGTGATGTATTTGTCTTTAACATCAATTTAAAAAAAATCATTTCAATACGTTATTTTATTAATGCTAAAGAATGCAACATTTCGGTTTTCCAGCCACATGTTAGAGTGAAATTTTCAATCATACCACTGACGGTTACACATTTTTTTTATGGGAAAAACATGATTAATTCGTTAAAATATTTGTAGGGGAAATTTGTGGTTGGAAAAACTGAATTCAAGGGAAATTTCATGACCCTTAACATTTTCTACACTCATGTATTTAATTATAAAAGTTCTTATTTATTCTTTAAAATAAACTTAATTAAAAACATTTCTCAAATGAAATAATCTATATTTAAATTTGTTAATAAAGCTTTACTCATAAGCATAGCTTAATTAAATAATTACAATTTTAACAATTAAAAAGTTAGAAGTTGTATTTGTATATAGTTTTTTTTAAAAAAAACTCTTGCTCTGCTCTAATTCCACTCATTGATATGTGGCTTTTATGAATTTTTTTTTTTTGAGAAATTAAATTAATTTGGAAATGAATAAATACTTTAAATAATGTTATTGTTACCTAGGGGCACCAAAGAAAAACACTGAAACTGAGATAACTGTTCTATTAAAAAGAACATAAATCTTAAACATGTTAATGAAATACAAAGGATTAATAGACCAATTGAAGAGTTGAGTAGATGAAAAAAAATGTTAAGTGAAAGTTTTGAAAAAATGGAGATTTTTTGACGAAAAAACATATTATGGTCTGTAGTAAATATAAAATGTTAATTTATTCTGCTGTCTTTAAATAGAGCGATTTTAGTGGAAAAACATGTTATGTACACATTATCTTATTCTGCTGTCTTCAAATAGAGCAATTTTAGTGGAAAAACATGTTATGTACACATTATCTTATTCTGCTGTCTTCAAATAGAGCAATTTTAGTGGAAAAACAAGTTATGTACACATTATCGTATTGTTATTTTTTATATGTCATACTGTTATTTTGAATTATTTCACATGATTAATTGACCCCGTATCGCACTTGTGGTTAAATAAGAATTTGATCGTCCCCATTGATTGTGTTAAGACAGAAGATATAAAGGAGGCTGAATAAATTAACATTCTATACTTACTGCAGTCTTCAAATAAGGCGATTTTCAGGGAAAAAGATGTTAGGTACACATTATCGTGCTGTTATTTTTAATTATAGCACAGGATTAATTGACGCTATATCACACTTGTGGATAAATATAGACTTGACTGTTCGCACTGAACGTGACGAGAGATATGAAGGAGGTAGAATAAATTAACATTCTATATTTACTGCAGTCTTCAAATAAGTGAATTTTCAGTGGAAAAATATGTTATGTTCACATTATTGTACTGGTACATTTTATAACTTATATCAAGCTGTTATTTTTAATTAATGTACAGGATTAATTGATTCTATATCGCACTTGCAGATAAATAGGGATTTGATCGTCTCCATTGAATGTGTTAAGAGAAATATGAAGGAGGTAGAATAAATTAGCATTCTATACGTACTGCAGTCTTCAAATAATGTGATTTTCAGTGGAAAAAGATGCTATTACATACTATCGTACCGTTATTTTTAATCTTTAAAGTTGTCTTTCTCCAAATCACTAAATTGCCACCTAACTTGCTAATCCACTCAGCCCTTCAATTATAAGCCAATAAACTGTAAAAGTATTAGCATATAATAATATGCTTTTAAGCAGGGTTACCACTCAATATCAAGATTAATATTCCCTGACATTTCTAGAGGGGTTTTAAAAATTTCCAGAATGAGAAATACATGAAAAGTTATGTTTTTTTTTTTTTTAAAGGTTAATGTAGAGACCTATAAAAAATAAAGTGTTTGCAAATAATAACCTATCAATGTATTTAAAAAATTAATTACCATTTTTACAAATTTATATTTTTATAAAGAACGAAAAGAAAATTATATTGATAGCAAGGAAAGGAATATGACATGGCACTTTTAGCTAAAAATTTTAGGAATATTCTATGACTTTTCCAGAAAAGTTGAGAATTGTTCATTTTCCCTGATAATTTCAGGTTTCCCTGTTTTTTAGGTGAGTGGGAACACTGTTTAAATATCATACAAAAAGAATCTAAATTTGGATTCAATTATTGCAAATTCTACACTTGAGGAAACCAAAATATGCAACCTTACCCGTTCTTTTGATCAACTCGAGGCACCCCATGGGGGTGCATGCGATGAAGTAACCTTCAAGTTCCCCGTGCGATAATCTTCCAGCGTTCGCATCACAGATACTACAGGAAAATAAACAGAAGTTAACAAACAAATTATATTAACAAATCAGGGGTGTAGTGGGGCCACTGATCTCTAACTACAACTTCTGGATTGGGCAAGACATTTTGTTGACTTGAAGCCAATGTGGAAGCAGCGATGCTGTGCCCTACTTTCATCAAGAACAAAAATTTTCATATATTTTTCATATTAAAAAAAGCCGACAAGTATTGCTTTTGGCTGAGTTTTTTTCTATTTTCTTTTGAAATCTATTTTAAATGCAATCTGCCATTAAAATAGAAAGTCATTTGCAAGTCAAAGTAGTTAAAAAGCAAGAGCAAAAACTATTTGTTTCGCAATATAAAAATTAATTCTATAAGAAAATATAATATTTATATATATTTAATATTTCTACAATTCTATGATATTAAAAAACACCACTAAATCACTTTAAAAACTTGTTGGGGCACAGTATGGCTGCTTCCACATTGGCTTCAACGCGCCCATAGGGGAAACAAGGTTTGAGCCTTCCAGAAGTTACAGTTCAGTGAGAGGGGCCAGTAAGGCGTACTTTTCGCGAGCCTGTACTCCAAAACTTTATTGCCAGCATTATTAATTTTTATTTTACTTATTTTATAAATCAACTTATATGCAATTAACTTATTTCAACTATGTAACACTGAACTAGTCATAGTAAAAGCTATTTTTTTCCTTCTTTTAAATTGTGTTTTCTAGTCATCTAAATATGACACAATTTTTTTTTTAAATAATTTTTTAATCACTCATTTATATTTATTTGATTTGTACATTTCCAGCTGCCTATTTCTGTTTCTTTTATGAGACTTAACACAGCCACACACACAAATACCTCATTATTTTTTAATCAAGGTCAGCTGACGAGGTAACACCTGATCTGGCACCCAACATAACTTGAATAGGCATCAGGATATTGGACCCCACAGATTTATCATGCACCAATCCCGTATACAGTTATACATGCCAGTATAATTTTTTGAATATTTTTTAGACGACTTTCTGGTATTTTAGTAGGGAAGCTAGCAACCCTGCGATTGAAAGATAATTTTTTTGTCAAGTGTACTCAGTCAGACTAGAATTTGCATTCCACTGATTACTAGCTGAAAGCGTTTATCCACTGGACAACTGAGGTCCTTCACTCAATTAGAAAATTAAAATTAATGGAGCAAAAGAATCAATCTTTAAAGCATCAACTTTCCTGTTTAAAGCATTAGGCTTAATTAAGTTGGTTTGGTTAATTAACGTCGCACTAGAGCTGCACAGTGGGCTATTAGCGACGGTTCGGGGTCTATCTCGAAGGAAAGACCCGGGAACACCACACACATATTCATACATGCACCTCGTTATTTTAGAACCATGGTCAGATGACGAGAAAACACCTGAACTGGCATTCAACGCCTTTCATAGATGTCGGGACTTTGGACCCGGTTCAGATTTATCGTGCACCGGTCCCGTATACACAGCAGTAATTTTTGCGGATGTTCTGGACGACTTTTCTAGTATTTTGTAGCAAAGCTGGCAACCCTCTGATCACAAGATCACTACTGTTTTTACTTTTCTTTGTCAAGTCCATCGCAAGCTTAATTACGTCTAAACATATTACTTTATTAGCAAATAGTAAAATATTGATAGATATTTAACAAAAACACAATAACAAAAAAAATATAATTTTTGCCCACAATTCTCTGCGACAGCAACTCTTGAATTTTTTCTCTGTTATTTAATAATTAACCTAAACCATTCACTATGTGCCAATAAATCACTCTCTACGCTTCTTATTCACAGTTACCACCATGGAAATCAATTAGTTCTCATCCTACAACATATTATATAGGTGGTTTTAGTGCGAGACCAACGAGGGAGAAAGGGATAAAATTTTCTCCTCCAAAGCGAAAGTTTCTCTTTCCTTTAACAGATGATTCTAGGAATATAGCAGCATGTGGTAACGTTCTTGCACTTGTTTCTGTTTGCCACATGATTGATAGATGACCAATGGGGATTTAAGGTTTTTTTGTGAGAAAGTTAATTTTTCATTTCTAAATATAAATACAATCTAGTTTAAATAATGTACTTGAAAATTATTTTCAATTGGGAAAATATGTTTGGAAAGACTTTGAGGATTTAAGGATTTTCCACCTGGAACATACGTACAAACGTGTATATCCGTCCGAGTATCTCCAGTTTTTTCACTAGCACACATAATATAAAAGTTGATAAAAAATCTCTTTTTGAAATAATTTTCAAATTTAAAACATTTTAGAAGGACTTTTGAAAACCTTCTCTATTGATATAATTAAAAAAAATATTTTTTGTATAAAAAAGGTGTTGGAAATAAAAATTAAAAAAATTTCTGCATTGAAAACAGATTTGATATTTTCCATATCCGCCAGAGGGTTAAGTTGCATGCACAAGCAAACAGATAATTTTTAAGCCTTAAAATGCATTTGCTTACCCATCCACATCTTTACTAGGGGAGACGGCATTAGTGATAAGCTTTGCATTCACAGGTGTATCTGTATCCAGTGGAAGCTAAACACATAAACAGAAAAATTAATTAGGTGATCAAAATTAAAAGTTGGATAATCACAGATGAAATTATACATATTTTAAAGCAGATTTCCACAATGGGTCACATTCCATGTCAAATCAACAGTCATTTTCCTCACCATCTACGATTTTTATGAAATTTGGTGAACTTGTTATACTTACTAAGAATGTAAAAAATGCAAAATTTTAACCTCCTCGGCCTATTACTTTTTTAGTTATTTGCATTTCAAAATGGCTAAAAACATAAATCTGCCCTCCGATGACTGCATTTAAATTACCATAACTCCTGTTCTAATTAACATATAGAAATAAAATTGGTATCGTTTTAAAGCTCTTTAAATTACTTTTAAAGTGATATTAAACATATGCAGGTTTGGTGAAAAACATTTCAAGGTCATATTATTTAACCTTGAATTTCCAAAAATTGAATTTTTTAATTTTCACTATATTTTTTCCCTGAATACTACAACATTTGAACTACATGTATACCAATTTTCAGAGTGGGACGACAATGGGATCATACACTAGAAAAAAAATTCAAAAATTAGCCATTTTGAAATGCAAATAACTAAAAAACTAATAGGCCAAGGAGGTTAAAATTTTGCATTTTTTATATTATTGGTAGGTATAACAAGTTCACCAAATTTCATAAAAATCGGAGATGGTGCGGGAAAAAAAATGCATTTTCTTATGCATTTTTTTCCCCACACTTTTTTTGATTTGACATGGAATGACCCTAATATAGTGCATATTTTTGTTTCTAATTTTTTTTTATATGATCCCATTGTTGTCCCACTCTGAAAATTGGTATACATGTAGTTCAAATGTTGTAGTATTCAGTGAAAATTAAGAAATTCGTTTTTTGGGAGTCAAAGGTCAAATAATATGACCTTGAAATGTTTTTCACCAAACCTTCATGCGTTTCATATAATTTTAAAAGTCATTTAAAGAGCTTTAAAACTATTCCAATTTTATTTCTATATGTTAATTAGAACAGGAGTTATGGTAATTTAAATGCAGCCATCGCTGGGCAAATTTATATTTTTAGCCATTTTGAAATGCAAATAACTAAAAAACTAATAGGCCGAGGAGGTTAAAATTTTGCATTTTTTACATTCTTAGTAGGTATAACAAGTTCACCAAATTTCATAAAAATCAAAGATGATGATGGAAAAAAATGCCATTTCTTGTGTTGATTTGACATGGAATCCCCAATGTTAACATATAAAATAAAAAAATAAAAAGTTCAACTACAGGATGGGCAACTGCACATCCAATTGTTTTCTGTGGAATATTTAACTTCTAAATATACAAAATAATCTCGAAATTTTCAAAAATTAAGAGGGAAATAAACGAACCTGAACTATTATTCCATGAATTTTGGAATCTTCATTTAATTTCTGAACCTCAGATAAAATCTAAAAATAAAAATGCATAATTAGAACATGATTATTATATGATAATTAACATTTTGTTTATTTTTACAAGAATATATTTTTATAACAGTACTTAAGCTTGATACAAATATTACTTGGATGTTTAAGCTAATACGATTTTATACAAGATACACTCTTATTCTAGTTATCTCTTATTTGGTATATTATTTAAATTTGATTTAAAATCTTTTAGCAACTTAGCTGAGATTCAAAACTATTAGTATTAAAAAATTTATACATACAACATTGAAATGACTTATTGCAAATCTATCATATTATATTAAACTTTTAATTTATTCTAACTTTTGTTGTTCATACCATTAACATTACATAGATATCTTTTCTTTTTTAATACAAATACTGACAACCAGCTACAGGCTCTAATCTCAGCAATGTTTGTCCTATTTAGTGCATTTTAACAATTTCCTAATGACGATCCAGCTGTCAATACAGATGTATTATTAGGACATTTGGTGCACATTTTTTTGCATGTTTTTTTGGCGAGAAATTCACATTAATGCAAACTCTCCCAGACTCAGTTGGTATTTTCTTATTCTAGTGATGTCTCTCAAGCTGGCAACCCATTTTGATGATTTTTTTCGTCGCCAAGAAGAAAACAACCCCACCAAATGTCTTATAATATATCTGTTCCCAGCTGTCTTTTAAAACTAATGCTCCTAGTGACTTAACCACCCCTTCATGCCATGGCTGTATTAAATTTCATGCTTCAAAATCAACCCATTTAATAAATTTAAATCAGTAAACAAGGTCAACTTTAATCGTCCTCTCCTTGAATGTATACATGTTTAAAAATCTAAGCCTGTTGCTAGAGTGGCATAAGCAGTGTGGAGGGGGATTGAGGGAGTTAGAACTCCTCCCATTGGTCTGTAAAGAACATTTATTTCCATATATATACAGGCAACTCTCGCTATCTCGAACTCGAAGGGAAGTGTATAAAAATTCGAGATATCAAAAATTCAAGTTATCGAAAATCCTATAAAAAAGCTGTTTTGGTAAAAATAAATACAAGTATACTTACCCTACTTTATTTAAAATATCTATCAAAAAATTTTTGGTGAGTACTTCTATTAATTTCGGAATCAATTATATTTTCCAAATGCATGATTGCTTGAAATGTCGCTGTTTTTATTTCCGGCCATGATTCACTGAATGCACGCATAGTTTTTATGAAAGATAGAGCCTCTTTCAAAGTTATCTTTAGAGGAGGTTCGTATTCTTTTTCCGAGAGAGATCTCTCATCAAAAGCTGCTATAGAGAGTGTATTACATTTTTGTTTTGTCGCCATTATTCACAGCGACAAATCAACACCACAACAATTGCATATTTGCTAAAGTTTCTTCAAAATCCGTAGTTTTGAGAGGAAAACCGAATTTTGAGTTGTGTGGAAACTTCGAGTTATCGAAAATAAGGAATAAAAACTGCGAATTAACGAGATAAAATTACATTAAATAAGTAATGAAGGTGCAGGGAAATCGATTTTTTTCGAGATATCGAAAAATTCGAGTTATCGAAGTTAGAGAGTCTACTGTATAATATTTTTTTATAAGAAAATTATGCTAAAGACATCTGTGATAAATTTGTTCCAGCATTATTAGTTTTCAAATTAATTTATTCTGCTTCTGTTGGGGATACCGGCTAAAAAGATGAGGACGCAGAGACACTCCTATATCATTGCTGGTTAGGTTAGAAATGCTACGAAGTCACAAGACTGCCAAAGAGAGGTTGGCATCGTGAAAAAGTTTCGATTGTCTTGGACTCTAGTGACCATATGTAGACATGAAACCGGGGTTTTGAAGTTGGTTGGTTGGTTGGTTGTTTGGGGTTTATTGGCACAAGGACCAAATGTGGCCAAGCTGCGCCAAACACTAGATTTTTAAACCAACATTAAAATTCTAAAATTACACATAAACAAACTAAATTTTAAAGCAAAGGTAAAAATCTTGTGTAGTTTAAAAAGATAAATAGTGATGAATGAGGTAGATGATTCAATAAATAAGACAATGTGGGAGATGAAGTATTAAAAAAACGATTATATAAAAATCTAAGACGAGGACAAGAAGTTAAAATATGAATTATGGAGAGAGGTTGTTGGCAATGGTGACACAGCGGGGCATTTTCATTGAGCAATAAGTGTCTATGTGTTGCTCGCGAATGACCTATGCGGAGACGGGTTAATAACACATCACACCGTCGAGATGACAAGGAAGGTAGGAACGGGATGCTGGGAAATACAGAGGCTAATTTATTAGCCGCCTGTAACCTCCAGCCATCGTTCCAGTCCTTCCGCACTAGGTCCCGTAAATAATTACGTAGGTCGTCATATGGGATTCTGATATTAAGCTGGGATGTGGCATTTTTGGCAGCATGGTCTGCCGACTCATTGCCAGTTATGCCAACATGCCCAGGAATCCAGCACAATATGACGCCATAGCCCCGTCGAATAAGTTTATTATAAATAGTAAACACCTCAAAAGCTAAAGGATGATTTAAGGAATCTGATGACAGAGATTCTAATATGCTTTTTGAATCGGTGTAAACTATAAAATTGCCAACAGTCTGATGAGAAATGTATTTTAATGCTTTGTACAAGGCTAAAAATTCAGACGTAAAAACAGATATTAAAAGTGGTAATGAGAAACTAAAATTTTCGGAGCCGCATACAAATGAGCAGCCAACATGATCAATGGACTTTGATCCATCTGTATATATGGCTGTATGCGGGGTTTCGAAGACATAACTCAGTAGAATAGAAGTGTGGGATGGATGCGATGTTGAACACCATATAGTAATGTATAAGATCATTATATATTGAAAAAGAGAAGATTTTTAAGAAAGGACCATGAACTAAAAGCCAAGAGAAGAGTGGGTACATTATATATAATTGAAATTTTTTTTAATGTAAACTTACAAAGATGAGTGAGGGTGTTATCTCCCCCTCCCCCCCCCCCCCCCACACATTTTCTGCATATACGCTAGGTACTATGTTGCTATAGTTAATTTAGTAAATACCTTGGACCAATTTTGTAGCTCTAGGCTGAATATGTTCTAACAGATATATATAAATTTTAAATATATCTACTAATATTTAAAATTTAAATCCATGCAATTTTTATTGAATCTTAATAATTTGTTTAAGTTTACTTTTTACTGTTTGGATCAATTCAGTATAAAGATTACTGAATTGATTCAAACTGGAAAAGTAACCAAGAGTGTATCTAACTAGGTTTTACTGAAATTGAATATAGCTTTATTCCAAATTTAGTATTTTATTGTTAGCTGCAAAAAAGAATGTTTTTTAATTAATATTAATTTTTAATTAATATTAACAAATTAGAAAACATTCTTTTTTGCAGCATACAAAGATAAAATTAGGCAAAGTAACTAAAAATTATACATTTTTTCCTGGGATTTTCTGTTATATTTTTGTAGACACAAAAAATTTATTCTTAAAAAACAAAACACAAATTAAAACCTATCCAATTTTATAAATTACGCTATCAATTGTACATCATTTTCCATATATCAATTGGAGGGCTGAGAATACAAAAAACACCAAGTCCATTTTTTTTTGTACGATAGCTAAAGGATAAGTCTGTTTTGTTGTCACTGAAGTAACTAAATGATGGTTAATAGGGACCTCCAGTCATCAGAGTGTTAAAAAATATTAAAAAATCCATCGGTACCTCACTCTCTGTGGATGTCCTGGGAAGCTGCACATGTTTGGTGGAAACCCCGACTTCGGTGGCAACCTTCTTCTTCATGCGGATGTACACATTGGAGTCTTCCCGTGCTCCCACCTACAAAGACCACACAGAACATGACAATCAAAATGGAAACAAGTAAATGCATGCATATTTAATTATTTAAAAAAACTACCAAGCTGCAGAATCAGATATATTATTTCTGTAGTAAAGCTCCCTTTTAGGACTAAAATATGCAATGGATCTTAATATATGAGCTATCAAAATAAAAAGAATTTTTAGGTTTGGTTTGGTTAATTAACGTCACACTAGAGCTGCACAGTGGGCTATTAGCGATGGTTCGAGGCCTATCTCGAAGTAAAGACCCGGGAGCGTCCTCGTATTTTTTAACCATGGTCAGATAACAAGGGAACATCTGAACTGGTACCCAACACCTTCAATAGATGTCTGGACTTTGGACTTCGATCAGATTTATTGTGTACCAGTCCTGTATACACGCCGTTATTATTTGCGGATGTTCTGGACAACTTTTTCTAATATTTTGTTAACGAAGCTGGCAACCAGCCGATCACAAGATCACTAAATTTTTACTTTTCTTAGTCAAGTCTGTCACACAGGATCGAACATGGAACCCTTCGATTTCCCCAGCTGACGCCTTTATCCACTGGGGTATTTTTAGGAGCAGTGACGAATCTTGCGTTTATCTCATAAATACAGAACATGACAATCAAAATTTAAACAGGCTTTTTATTTTAATTCACTTTATTTCTGACACTATCATAAGCTAATTTTTAACAGAATGAACTCATTAATAAAAAAGCGGTGTATATATCTGTCCATATGTTGCCAGTTCCCCAGCAACTTTTAAACTCATACAATTATTTTATGCCTAAACTTTTTTTTAATTATTAAACACATGGAAAACTTTTAAAATCCATTTAAAATAAAAAGTAATTTCAAAATCATTGGGAAATGTTTGGCTCCACACTGCTGGGGAACCAGTCACAGCATTTAAGTAAAAAAAATTGATTGACAAAGACAGGACCCTATTATTCTGAAGTACCACACGTTACCGACAAAGCTACAAATTTACTTCAATGATGGCAAAAGAAGCCAATAATGCAGTGCACCATTTTATAAATATTAACAGGATGTCAATAGGGAAAGCATATTGAAATTCCCTAATCTTTCCCTGCAAACCGTACTTTTTTTATAGCAATATTTTTTAAATATATTATTATGCAAGATTTACTTTGACATTTTCTTATTATTCCCCAAACATTCAAATGTCACTAGGAATTTAGTAAAGATTTATTTAAAAAAATTTAGGGGGTGCACTAGCATCTAATTATAGTTTCGATTGGTTTGCCAAATTTTGGAAACATCAGCATTTCGGTGCCTTGAAAGAGAAAAATTTCACTTTTACACACTTTTAAAGTCCCATACTCAATTCCCACCCTCCCTTTTTGATTGCCTTTAGAAAATATTTGAATATTTGCAACCAACCAACGATGTTTCAAAGCCAGAAATCAACTTGAAAATATTTTCAAATTCCCCGATTTTTTCAAAAAATCCCAATATCCAGTGATATTTCCAGAATGTTCATATTCCCTGATATTTCCCGGTTTTCACTGTTGGTGGACACACTGATTGAAAAACTTCTAAGTTTAAAAATAAATAACAATAATTGGATACAATTCATTATCAAAGAAAATTCTTTTGATTTTTTTAGGTCGTTTTCCATGGCTATTTTAGGAGCGAGGTATTTCCACCATTGAATGTTTTTATAATACCTGAACAATAGCTAATACTGGATCGAAAGTAGGGTGCTTCTCTTTTATAAGTTTCACTTCTTCTTGCAGCTCATTCTGGATATCTCTGAAAAATAGAATAAATTACAGATTTAGGCAAATTCTGTTTGTCTACCTCCAATAATAAATTATAACAAAGATATACAGAAGAAAATGCTGATTAGGTAGTTGAATTAATGTCCCTGGCCAGATGATCTGGATAACACTTGAGTTCGCCTCAACACTTATGACGTAGAAAAAGAAGAGGATCAAGTCAACCGCCCAAAGAATTTCAAGTCAAAATCTTCTAAGTAGTAATATCCTAAATAAAATTTTAGGCACCAAAACAATGTCACTCAGATTCTGAAAATTATGTTAATTCTAATTTTAAATAATAACATACTTTTTAAATTCTTCAGGAATTTATGCAATTAAGTAGGTAATTAACAAATTATTGATAATTAACATCTAATCACTAATTAACATTTTTTATATTAGTAAATATTTTGATATTGGAATTATTGAGCCCCCCCCCCCCCCTATAATTTTTTAATTGCTACTCCACTGCTTTTGACTTAAGGCACAGGCAGCTTATCAACAAATTATAATTAATACGGTACCCAATTTACATTTTTTTATTATAATACATACAACTGTGTTTAATCTAGAAATAAAAAGGACACCCCGTTGTTGAAAAGGCACTTTTTGTTTTTAAAAGGGCAGTTAAAAAAAATGTTTGAGGTGTTCGTGAACACTGTTTGGCACAACGGATAAATACCGGGAGGAATGGGTACTCAATTCTTAGCAAGATTGTAGCAATCCGATTTAAGTTGAAAAATTGCATGCCAAAAATAATCCAACATGAAGAGGGAAAATCAGTTGTGATCCTCATGCCTATTCAGGTTTTGTTGAGGTAGCATCTCGGATGTGGTCCTCATCATATAACCATGGTTCGCGATTACGAGGCAGGGTTCTCAGGTCTTTTTTCCCGGGATAGATCAGGAACCGCCGCCACTAGCCCACTGCGCAACTCTACAGCGATGTAAGGAATAGGATTTGTGGAATGCCCCATGTTCAAATCTACCGCGGAATAATTGCGATTGCGCAATACGCATAGTTAAAAATAAATTTGTTTTTCTATTGTCATAATAAACTTAATTCCAATTTACCAAAAAAAAAAAAAAATTATTTTTTTTAAGGGCAGCTAGGGAAGCAAGAACGCTTGTGCTTGACTGAAAAGGACCAGGGGGACGAAATTTTTTCTAAAAGAGGGCGGCATTTATAAAAAGAGGCATGAGGATCAAGATGAATAAAAAGGCGGGCAGTGTGGCCACCCTTAAAAAAAAAGCTTAGAATGAACACTGCATATAATAATGATAGCAACAAAAATAAATAATAGTGTTGATGTTTTCCAAGAAAAATCAACAGAGTGGAATTTTTGGATGCTGTCACAGTCGAGTGTGCAGCCTTTCTTAAATAGAAAGTATTGCTTCTACTAAAAAAAAAAAACTGCATTAAGGCAAGACTTAATGTGCACAAGTTTTCTTAAAAGTCTAACTTTTTGTTAAACTCTCGAGGATCTAACTCATGAACTGCTAATGAAAACTCATTACATTTACATAGCATGAAGATAAAATAGTTAAAATGCGCTCTTAGTGCCTCTTTTGAAATATTCTGATATTCACTACACTAACTGTAATTGGCGACACAACTTGTTTTTGTTGCCAATCAATGACTTACTTGTTTCCTAATACAAGGTTGGCGAAAAGGGTCACCAGATTCGGCAAAAAAATCAGGGTTACTGTTTAATACATTTTAACTCAAAACATTATTAAATTTTAAATCTGTAAGAAAGTTGCCAAACTTCATTGAAAAAAAAAATCCCCAAGTATATCTAAACAATACTTTGGATTTCAAGGGTAAATTCCTTTATTGATTCTTCCTGGGTAAAATTTGCTGTACAACTACTTGTTGAATATCAAGGTCAACAGGTAGTTGTATATAAAATTAATGTTTAGAATAATATAATTATTGTGCAAAACGATTTAAATCCTTATGTCCAACATTTTAAAATATTTTTTCCATATTTATAAATTGGAACGAAATTCCGAATCGCATAAAGGGAGCAAAATGTTGCCCCGCACGTGTGAAAGGGAGTAGCTCGTGCGGTAAAAGGGTTAAAAGTATTAATTTAAATTAGCTAAGAAAATACTCACTTGGAAACCTGTCGTCCAGAAAGAATGTTACCGGTAGCAGGCATATTTTGTGTGGTAGTAATTGAAAAGTGAAAGTAAAAATTAAAGAAAGGCAAGAATCTTTTGCAGACTAGGCAGTTACGAGCACGGTTATCAGGAGTAATTAGTGTTAGGAAAGAAGCAGTGTCCAATCTTATCACAAGGAGACGACGATAAACATTTCGCAAGGAAAAGATAGAGGAAGAAAGAATCCTCATGATTAAAGTGCCCAGTGTTATCGAGAATTTTTTTCATAATCTTTATCACATTTATCAGATGTGTATGAATGTTATCTGTATCTTTTCGTGAAGGATTTCTTACTATCAGTTTTGGCGCGAAAAGAGGACATTTTTATTTGCCCAATAGTAAACATTTGAACGGGTCAAATATAACATTTTTTTTTTTTTTTCTTGTAAAGCAAAAATTTAAAGTTATGCTTTATTAAAAAATCTAAGCCTTGAAAATAAAGTATTTTTCTTAAGTAAGTTTGATCTAAAATTTATTGTTTAGTCACGTGATACACCAAAACTTAAAGAGTTTGTTAGACTTTAAAAGTTGCGTGACTAAATATGCTTTTTAATAATAAAAATATTATTATTACGCATATTAAATATATATTTAAAGTCAGGAAAATGTTTGAAAAATTTCCTATTTTTGGGACCCGTAAAAACTATTTGACTCGATCCGTCACATCGGAAGAGCGGAGCTACCTCCCCTCTTCTGTCTGTGCTTTGTTTATATATGTGAAGAAAATATATAAGATCTCCAAAAAGACTTCGAAAGGCGAATATTAGTAAAACTATACTCATAGATTATAACACCTTTGAAATTTTTTATTTATGAAAAAAAGAATCGAAGTTACTTAATAATTACAAGAATAATTTAATTGAAGATCAAATATGTGGACTTCATATCGCAAATGTAAGCGTCTGACAATGGCTGCTTTATTACCATATTCCTTAACTCTATCAGATTTACTTTTATTCTCTTCGTATTTAAAGTTGATATGAGAAGACAAAAGTGAAAAGCTTTGCATTTAAAGAATGTTTTTTTGTCTGATGTGATTGACAGAAAATTAATTTTTATCCTGAAAATGAATAACATGACAGATCCGTTACATATAGTCCATAACTATAGTGGTGTTAACGTAAATGGGAGCAATGATGTTTTTGATGACGAAAATTACATTATTGAAGAAATTGTGCCTCAGGACTCTACTAGCTGCGCTCCCGAGAATGTGCACAGTGAAAGTGAAAATGTTTACATCACTGCAAATGAATGCCATTTAGAAAATAACATAAGCAATGGGGAGTCCGAAGAAAAGAATCTTTTGGAGAAAAGAATTATTCAAGTCATCTCATCGGGGAATGTCGAGAACATATTCTGCATCGACAATGTCAAACAGGAATATTCCGTCACAATATCCGACGCGTTTCAGGATGGGTCCATGGACGTACCCGACGGACACTACTTCGACCAGCCGCTCGCGTACCAGGATCTCAATCTCATCTACGCTGAGAACCGCATCCTGCACGTATGCGATGTCTGCGGAAAAAGCTTCCGGAAGAAGAGCAACTTGAAACGACACTACCGCAGCCACACAGGGGACAACCCGCACGGGTGTGACCAGTGTGACGCGCGCTTCCCCACAATGAGCCGTCTCAAGGAGCACCTGCACGCGCACACGGGACTCCGCCCCCACACGTGCAGCATCTGCGGGAAGTCCTTCTCCCGCGTTTCCAACCTCACCCGCCACCGGCGCACCCACAGCGCAGAGAAGCCCTATCAGTGTGATAAGTGCGAAGGGCGCTTCATTGAACCCACGCGGCTGCGCGAGCATTACCTGACTCATGTGGGCGAGAAGAGGTTTTCCTGCGATGTGTGCGGAAAGTGCTTTCTTAAGAAATACAACCTGAAGCGGCACTGCCGCACCCACACGGGGGACCACCCCCACATGTGCGGGATCTGCGGACGGGGCTTCAGCAAGAGGATTTATCTGCTAGTTCACATGGAGACCCACGCAAAGGATGGATTCGGCAAGCCAACTGAGGAAATCGAAGCGGACTGTGCCATCGAGACCGTCGCCTCGAACTGTGTCGTTGAAAGTGTGGAAGACCAAGACATTGTTCATTTGAATAGCGAAGCCAGCGTTGAGGACATCTACTCCTGTGATGTTAGCACCAACGACCAGGAGAACAAGATCTTCTCCTGCAAGCAGTGCAGCCGCCACTACATCAAGGAAAGCAGCCTGCTCAGCCACATGAAGCGCCACGAGGAGAGGGACCCGCTGAGCTGTGACGTGTGCGCTGCCACCTTCACCCATGCGAGCCGCCTCCGTGAGCACTCTGTGACCCACTCGGGTGAACGTCTGTTTGCGTGTGCCGTGTGCAAGCGTCGCTTCGGCCGCAACTCTAACCTCCTACGGCACCTACAGACGCACACGGGTGAGCGTCGCTTCAGCTGTGGCGTGTGTGCACGACGCTTTGGCAGCAGCGACCGACTCCGGGAGCACCTAATGTCCCACACTGGAGAAAAGCCACACGACTGCAACGTGTGCGGGAAACCGTTCCGACACAAGTTCGGGCTACAGCGGCACTTGTTGTTGCACACCGGGGAAAAGCCCCACAAGTGCAACGCATGCGGAAAGCGGTTCAGCCGAAGGGGGCGGTTGTCGACCCACTGCGAAAGGCACCATGCGCCAGGGGAGGCCAAGTTCCCGAACCGCGTTGAGCCGCGGCTGATGAACATCATCCAAAACTTGGAGGCACGTTTGTGTGAGCCCATCGAAACTGAAACCGACTCCCAAATTGAAAGCAGTATACAAAATAAATCTAATAGGATAGTAAAGGAAGGAGGCCTAAAAGTAAAAAATATTCACAATAGAAAAAGAAAAACTCATTTGGAGACCTGCAATTCCTCTGAAGAATTGGAGGAGTTGACTGTGGAAATCACCACAGCGGATCCGAGCGTTGGTGACTCTTCCCCGATTCTCCGCAATCTGTCGTTTCGAAAATGTGCAAAGAAAATGTTCACAAAAACAGGCACTAGATCCTGTAGAGCCAAATTTGTTCAATCCGAGCTTAGAAGACGAAATAAGAACTTGCTTAAAAGAAAGTCCCGTGAAGACTTGAGTGAAGCAGTCGGCCATCATTCCAAAAGGAAGACGCCGACCAAACAAACGTTGAAATCCAATGTCTCAAAACTCGATAGCTTTGAAAATCGTGCTACATTTGCTATTCCTAATACATCTGAAAGCATTGACGAGATTGAAACTATTGAAAATAATGTTGGGCAAGTCAGTGAACAAATTGAAATTGACGATGTGTCAGCATATCAAACCCAAGTGATAGGCAATGATCTAGATACGATAGTTCTTATAAAAGCTGCCTTATGAGATTTTCTTACTTATAATTTTTAATTGGCCCTGATATTCGAACCCTGTAAATAAAATAACCCATTTTGATAGAATCATTTAGGGAACAGATGTAGTATAGGACATTTGGCGCGTTTTTGTTTTTGGCGACGAAAAATTGCCGTTAAACAGCGCTATGACGTCATAGGGTTGCCAGATTGAAAATCGACACAAAAATCGGAATATACCAACTATGTCAGGTGAGGTTGCCATACTATAAATTTATCGCCCCTATAAAACATGCCAAATAAAACCTTGCGCGCCAAATGTCCTATACTACATCTGTACCTCATTTAGTGTACATGAGCGAAGGGTCCAATTTATGTTATCTTAATTCAATTTATGTAAGATTGCAATAGCAACATATTAATATTCACAAAACAGGGTTGCCACACACCTGGAATACCTGGAATTATCATAGAAAATAATCGATTTCTTAAGTTTTCTGTAAAAGTTGGGATATTTTACTAAAAATTTTAAATTCAGAAGCATTATTGTGTTGCTTTCCTCGTCATCAATTAAATTTTGTTATAAAAATATAAATTTGTAAAAATACTAATTTTTTAGTTTATTACTCGATAGGTTATATTTGCAGGCATACCATTTTTAAAGATCACAACTTTAATCTTTAAAAAACTGTTACTTCGTACATTTCACGTTTCAGAATTTTTTAAAAACATTTTAGAAAAGTCAAGGACTTTTAATGTTGAGTGGCAACCCTTTATAAAAGTGTTCCTAAGTCTTTGGCAGTTCTTACATTTGTTATATATCTAAAAAGTTTACAATTTATTGTATTGATGTTTTTGTGGTTAGATTGCTTTAAATGATGTCCCTTATTACTTTTCTAAATAAATTTGCCAATCTCGATCTCCCTGCATCAAAACCTTTAAGTTTCAATGTACTAAAATGGTAGTACACATTGAAATTTTTGTAAACAAAATTTTTTAGAAGGAACAAGCAGAAAAGTGTAAGAATAAATTGGAATGAATGAGGGTTGTCAGATTTGGTTAAATATCCAGGGGGGGGGGGGGGGTCGACTAGTTCTATTCCCAAAATGTTTACCAATATAAAAAATAAACGATAATTAACGGTTGTTTTAATTAGTAATTAATAAGGAACAGATGTAGTATAGGACACTTGAAGTGTTTCTTTTTTTGGCCGACCAAAATGGTCGCTAAAGCGATGACGCCAGTATCTTTGACATCTTTCCAACAGTTTTAAGCGGATGCACATACGGTATGCTAATGTCGCAGACTCTTCGGCAATTTTGTAGCCCAGTGTAATGTATTGCAGTGTTCAAAGCAGAAAACTTGTTTTGAAGAAGAATCTTTAATTCAATTATAATTTATTCTCGAATCAGTGACTTGCAGAAGAATATAAATTATCCATTTCTAAAATGAAACAGCATTTTTGACGAACAACAATAAAAAGGCCACCTGCCTCACGTCGGCAACGTGTTAAGTACCGATTGGGAGGGAACAAGCTGTTGCCAAACATTTAATACAAAAGCAATCACCAAACTCTTGTCCCAACCGAACGGCACTTCATGGTGTAGGGTTTCGAGGCAACCAAACGACCGACCAACCAACAGTATTATCACAGGCTCACCTAGCTTTGGTTGCATTAATCCAAAAAATTATATATCTCCGCTGACTTTTACACTACTTATAGATTTTCCAGAATCAAATCTATTGGAATAATAGGAAAATACCAACCTGAAAACTGAGATGGATTGTCATAAATCGCATTTATCCAGGGGAAAAATTCAAATAAAACACTGCTAAAAAAGTGTCCTATAATACATCTGTACCATTAATAATTAGGTATTGGTTAATTCCTAGTGTCCGGTGCCCTCGCCAAATGGGATTTGGCGACAAATGATTGAGCGGTAAAGTTTATATTTTGGCAACCCTAAAATTTTTCCATTAGCCCATTGTGGAGATCAAGTGCGACCAACGCAATGTCTGCCATTTTGATTTGGCGACAAAAAAAAACGTCATTTTTGGCCTTGGCGACAACAGGGCAGACATGTTAACTGTAATTTTAAATAATAGATAACAAAATAATTTCTTAAGAAATGTATGTAAACAAATAGATAATTAATATCTAGGTAAATTCCTAGTGTAAGGTCACTAGGAATTTACCTAGATATTAATTATCTATTTGTTTACATACATTTCTTAAGAAATTATTTTGTTATCTATTATTTAAAATTACAGTTAACATATTTTTTATAAATTGTATGCTGTCGGCAAATGCCTTTTGTTCTTGGTTTTCTGAATGGTAGTTAATACAGTGTATTTCCTGTTATCAGGTTTAATTTTATTTTATTCAATCAGTATATTTACTATTCCACTGAAAAAAGTGAACAATTTTCGAATTATCAGGCAATTTTAAATTGTTTTTCCACTGGATGCACTGTTTATATCAATTTGTTTTAATGATAAGTAGTAGAAAATACTTGTTTGTCTGTCAATTTTGTATGCCATTTATACTATTTACAACTTCTAACTGTGTCGATGTAACGATCATATTGTCGTTCACAAGACGCGACTTGCAAATTATATTTAGGCGCTTCGGTGAAAAAGTAATTGTTTGTGAAAAAGTTTGTTTCCATCTCTAATTATCAGAAATATTTTGTATTAGTAATTTAATTGTATTTGATAAGGAACTCGAACCTTAATCGACGGCTCATGGACAACAAAAGTGAGAGGGCCAAATTCGAAGTAGGGCCTGGTCCATAAAGCTTGTAAAAGTACCTGAAACTTCCAATTTATATAATTGGTCTCAATCATAGGCTCTCGCCTTCTCCCATAGGTTTTCAAGTTGAAATTCTCAACAATATCCTAAATAAGATTTTAGACAAAAAAAAATATTGGAATTTACGAAAATATTGTTAAGTCATTATTTTAATTAATAACAAAATTGTTAATTTCTTTTTAAAAAAATTATGCGATAAACCAGGTAATTAAAAATATTAGTGATGATTAACAATAACTAATTATTAATTAGCCTAGCTTCTAATTAGTTTTTAGATTGTAAATATTCTGGGTATGGAGACCATAATTTTTTAATTGCTGTGCCGCTGGTCTCGTTGGTATTTATTATAAGAACATGGAATTACCTTATTTTCGGTTTTCAGGATAGTTAAATGCTTTAAATAGTTAAAAAAAATTAAATAATAACACCACCTTATTGTTTGTGGAGCATTGACATTTTGTTATAAGTTTTAGGATGAATATTTGCATCTGAATTTTATGTGTTGGATTTGAAGTGCAAGTCCAAAAAAAGTGAAGAGGCACCATACCCCGTTTGATCCTTCTCACTTTCTGAAACAGCATCTATCTGCTTCTCTTGAATACTTAAGAAAATGTAGATACGTCTTGCGAGCGGCTAATATGATTAGCATGTAAAATAAATGATTTCTCATTTTTGTTTGTTAAATTGGTATTATGATGATAAAGATTCAGAAGAAATATTCTTTTTGAACTATAAAAATCAAACTTTTAATAAATATATTTTGTTTAGTTGATGTTTTTCTTTTAAATTTCTGATGCAGTTGACCCTTGATATAAGGACCCCTTACAAGAATGAGTTGGTCGCTATTTGAAAATTCTATTGTAAAGTGTTAAGAATTTTTTTTACGTATAAACTCCTCTACCAATCTGTATAAGGATTAGGTCCTCTATGCCAGTGACAGAGCTATTGCAAATATTTTGTAAATTGTTTTGTTAACTGATTTTTATATTAGTTTCAGTGCTGATTCAAAAAATGAAATCCATTTTTTTTTTTTGTCCAGTAAAGTTTTTTCAAAAAACAATTTCATATTTTTGGGGAAATAACTCAATTTTTTTTTATTTTATCACCTTATTAAATACTTACTTTACATTTGTATCCTAGCTCTGTCAGGATTTAAATGATAAATAAGTTTATGAAAATGTTTACAAGTCGTAGTGCGTTTACTCTTTATTTTTAAACTTCTTGTACTGCCTTTCTTCTTGTGAACTTGCGTTGGATCGTCTCTTTTCAACATTCAGCAGTAGTCAGCTATCATGTTACTTTTTAAGATTTTTCTTTTTAAAATACTAACATGGTGATTTCGTGTAGTGCATTTGGTTGCTCTAACACTGTTTTTGAAAGCGGATTGTATTGCAAGAAGAGTTTCTTTTCACAGTTTCCCTTATTCTGATTCTAATCTGATGAAAGCGTGGCTAGCTAGGATAAAACGAGAAAACTTCGTTCCTACGAAATATTCAAAGTTGTGCTCCGATCATTTTGATCCAAAATGTTTTTTTCAAACAGGTGGAAATATCAAACGATATATAGAATAAGACAATTTCACTTAGTTTTTCTGCATATGAATAAATATGTAATAAGCCGAAATTTACTAACAAATGGTCTTTTAATTAAACTTTGCATTGTTATAAATAAACTATGAAAATACACAGCTAAATTATCTCGTTAAAATACAATACAAAGTTGAGTGGAATAAGCGAGCGAGCGGAGCGACCAAACCACAGGCTTGTCTGCTAAAGAGAAGACATCGAAACTACAAGTAGGGAATTCATGTTACTACTTCACGTGAAACTCACGCATTCGAAAATTGTTTTGTAGTAGTATTTATTTACGTGTAGTATAACTCATTACTTTCTCCTCAGTGCAAAACACAAATACTTATATAAAAATACAAATACAATGTTAAAATATGCAATATAAATCCATCAGATCTGGTCTCATTTTTCTGCTGATGAAGGGAGATGTATCTTCCCATTCTACTACAGTCCACCGCTCTACCAACTGAGTTATCGACGAACAGCAATACTCATAAAATAAGAGAACTTATTTCTGACAATAATAGAAATGTATTACCATTCGGATTTATAAATAATATCTTTATGGATCCCTCTGCAATATATTAAAATATATAACATGTCCAGATAGGATGGATTTTTATTGCATATTTTAACTTTGTATTTTAATATTCTTAACGCAATGTTCTATAAGACAAGTTTTTATCTTTAAAATACTTATGCTGGTGATTTGGCCGCCAAGTTATTATAAGCCCAAAACTAACAACTCCACTCTCTAATTTTAATATATCCAGTGATATATTAAAAATAAAATTATTTAATAACAATATGATTTTATTCATCCGAGTTCAACTAATAACTATAATGAGATATAAAAATAGCTGATTGGGGCTAACTCCATGGGGTGGAAGCGCATACTACAGCCGCGGGCGAATGCGGATTTCTATGGATCAGAGGGGAAATGGATTAAAAAGCGACCTGGATGACTGGTACCATTTTAAGTTGGTGTCCTTCCAATAACACAAAATAATGAGTATAAATAAATATTCAATATTTATTACTTTTATTTCAACAGTAGGAGAAGTGGTCAACATTTGTATTATCCCCCCCCCCCCATCACCTCCCACTATCAAAGCGTTGTAAACAAACCGAAGCATAGGGATAGGGGTTGGTATCAGCGCCTCTAGCGGCCAACGGATATTCCTAAACGTCAATCGAAAAACTAGTCATCTGACACGCTTCTCAGTGGCGTAGCCAGGATTGTTCGATGGGGGGGGTCATAAATTATTTTTGGTCTGACCAAAACCAAATAATGTTTTTTATTAAAAATTGATTTGAACAATTTTTAACTAATAATTTTAATTAATCATTTTAATTAAATTTAATTAATAATTTGAATAAAATGTAATTAATAATTTGAATAAAATGTCATTAATAATTTGAATAAAATGTAATTAATAATTTGAATAAAATTTAATTAATAATTTTAAATTATTAATTGGAATTAATAATTTTAAATTAGCAATTTTAAATTAACAATAATTAATTAGTAATTTTAATTAATCATAATAATTTTTAAGTAGTAATTTTAAATTAGTAAATTTAATTTATGCAGTAGTTTCAAATTAAAATTCTAATTAATAAGTTTAATTAATTAAATATATATATATAAATTATAAATAAGATGTAAATTAAAAGCTTAATTTTGCAGGTTAATCTTTAGTCATTTCCTAATTTAAATTACTAACAAACCTGGCTGACATTTTACTGGGATTTAAGCTAAATATTGATGGGGGGTGCGGATTGAAGCAATTTTAAATTAGTAATTTTAATTAGTAATAATAAATTTTAAGTAGTAATTTTAAATTTGTAAATAATTCTTTAATATATAATTAAAAATAACAGAATAATAATCATTATTTTCCGTTTAATTTTATCATGCATGACAATGGCGTGACATGGGGGAGGAGGTTTCATTGGTTGCGTGACGCAGCAAAATGGCGCATTGCGGCAAAATCATAACGGAAATTGGCGTTGCTCGTAAAAAAAACATTAATTTGTAGAATCTGTGAAGCTAGACAATGGAAAAATGCTTGCCTAATCATCAGCACGAAATGCAGCTCCGCAGAAAAAAACTTTAACTCCCAACTTAACGATTCAAAATTCCCAACTTAACGGCGTCGGGTACGGATACCATCTCGGGTGTTATTCTCGTTATCTGACCATGATTAAAAAATACGAGGTATTATTCCCAGGTCTTTCCTTCGAGATAGACCCGAACCAACGTTGTGGCACGCAACATTTGTTGCGTGCATGTTCCAGTGCAGTGTCCGTTCTAAGGTTTAACGAACAATGTGCAGCTCTAGTGCGATATTAATTAACCAAACCAAACTTAACGATTGGAAATTCCGAACACAACAGTGCTAAAAATTCCTAGTTCCAACTTATCAACTTTTTTATAGGATAATTTTATTGTGGAAGCCATAGGAGGGGGGGGGGGGGGGGTAACAAATACAGCTATTTTCTGAAAATGGTAACGTAATTTGTAAATAGTAGGAGTCAAAGGAACTCGACAGCTGTGCTAACCCAATAGCCATTGCTAATCTTAACATAAATAAAATAATATTCAAAAGTACCTACATACCAATATGACCATATTTATCAAGTAGTAATTAAATTCTAAAATTTTTTAATTAATAACCATTTTAATTCTAAATTAATCAATGCAGGAAAACTGGAATTTAAATTATTATAAATAAATTCAATAAACTTAAAAGTATTCAAAGAGAGAGTCCTCCGAAGTTAATGTTAAAACGAAACACATATCGCATAAAATTAGGTAAAGAGAATAGGTACTGAAAGATGCCGTCCTCCGCGCATAAAATTTTTGGGGACTCTGAATGATTTTTTTTTAACCGAACCGTAGGTCGAATTAAATAAAAGAACCCATGGAAAGTTCTGGAAGTTTCTATTAGAAACCGGTAAAAAAAAAGAGAGAAAAACAGAAAGGAAAACGCACTGCGTTAATATTACACAATATAATATCAGGACACAATATGAGAAAATTCAACTAACCAATCACAAAACGAAACAAAAAAAAATCCTAGACACGAGACCATAAATTTATAAGGGACTGGCGCGCCAGTCCCATATATTCAAAGCGCCATGGCGCTTCGAATATTAGCTCGAAGAAATTTGACATTGTGGACGGCAAAACCAGTTGAGTTATATGAAACAAAAGGGATTTTCGAATAAAAGGAGTGGATTTTGATTTAGACAATCACACCTAACACAATTAAAAGAGAAGCTATTTTAATAAAAAGAACACTGTGTGACGTTCGCGTAAAGAGCAACGCCATATATTTTAAAATTCTTTAAATGATAAGCTGAACGTTAAAACATATAATATAACTTTGACAATAAAGAACAACAGAATGAGCAGATGCGAGCATTTTTTTAGGCGCCTACCTGTCTGGAAATCTGAAAACATTGCTCCTTAATTTAAAGAATTTATTATATATTTAAAATGTAGGATTCTTTTTTTCTAAGAAAACTATGCCACGGTTAAAAAAAAATTTCGCTTAACGCAATAAAAAATTACAATGAAATTTATAAAACAGTTCCGCCACTGGCGTTGTGTCGGCTGTAGACTGCATTAGTCAACTCCATCTGTAGCCTTGGGAGCCTTTGCGTCATATCGGTATATAGTGTGCAGTAAACTCTGAAACCAAACACACGAATTTAAGTTTAATTTTACAAGTTGGACAATTTCTAATTTTCCCTTAATAACCTTGGTGTTTTTGCTTTCATTTGTTAAAAATATTAATTTTCTTCAGACATAAATTTTCCCGACTCGGGTATTTTCAAACCTTAAAATTCACAACTTTTAGGTTTTCCAAATTATTGTGTGTGTGTGTGGTGGGGGGGGGGGGGGGGGGGTCGGACTCCCCTTGGTGCGATGTGCCTGCATGTGGGGTAGATCAGGAAATGAAACACGTGTTTTCTCTATTGAAATCAAAGAATTTTTTTTTTTGTTTTTTTTTTTGCCCTTTTTATTTTTCAAAAAAATAATTTTGATTTTAAACTGGCTATGGGGGGGGGGGGGGGGGGGGGTACGTATTTACTTCCTACATCGAGGACGCTTTGCCACTATTCACCCAATCGCCGCCATTATTCAGATGAAATTATAAACGAAAATAGGAAAAAAAGCAATGTATATATATAAGAATCATTTTTAATAATATGTATATATATATTTGATTCGCCAAAAAATGGGTCATGCCGCATTTTTAAAAAAATTCTGCTGAGGAAAAAACATGTCTTCTCCAGTAATACGTTTTAAATAAATCATTTAATTGTAGTGTCTGTAAAAAATGTTTAATGATCCCCTGAGGCAGAATTTAAAATTTAACTTTCTTATGCATAGCAACGAGTTACCCCTTTTCACAATTAAACATCCTAGAACTCCCAATTTCCCAAAGAAAAATCTCAATGAAAACACATAAATAAAAAAAAATACACAATGAAACAAACTATAGATTAATCTTTACATGCTATACAAACTGTCAGACAGTTTGTATAGCATGCATGCATATCTATGGTTAATCTTTGCATGCAATACAACTGTGTGTTACATGCTATTCAAACTGTCTGTTAAACAGGATCAAAAGTACTCCTTTTCCGGTTAATGTTCATTACTTCTCGTGGTTGACCAATTTAAAATAATTTCAACAAAAGCGTAGACCCCGCACTAATTTCTGCAATCAAAAAGAAAATTCTCTTTCGTATGATGATTTTTCTAAAAGTTCTAATTAGCTATAATAAAATGAAAAAAACAATATGAAAGTTTGAATAAAACTAATTTCTCCACCAGATGGCACTCTTTTAACATGCAATAGTTTTCTTCTCCACCAGATGGCATTCTTTTAATTTGTGATAAAAAAAATAGTATAATTATACTCGATTTTCTAATTTTATTTTTATTATTTAATAAAAAGCTTTTAATTGACAATATGCAAGAACATTCTGGAAAGTTCAAAATGTTCTTAATTTTAAATAATATATGAAATAAATAGTTGAAGTTTTATCTAGATTTTCGTGATATTGTTCATTATAGTTTATAACTCTTTCGTGATTTGTCAGTTAAATAACAAGTGTAAATTTATACTCTTGCAGTTTTATTTTTTTTAAAGAAAAATAAACTTAAATAAAATAAATTAAAACAAAATTTATTTTAACGCCAAAAGTACCGCGACTTTAAAAAAAAAAAAAAAGCCTTTATTAGGGTTAAACGGCATATTCGTCACCCCTCTTTCTACAAAATGGATAAAATACTTTTCCTCCAATTTTCTGTACAAAAATGTGAGCAAAAATAATATTAATTTAGCAGGAATTATTTCACAAGCGTTCAACATATTGTACGCTGTTCAACATATTGTACGCTGTCAACAGCAATGTACTGGTTGAATAGTCACGAATGTAGTTTTGTCTAATTTCTAAAATGAAGGTAATATTTTTTAAAAATAATTAACTAACATTGAAAACAGAAAATTGTGCGCTCTTTTAATATATTACCAATAAAAATATCGTCAAAATATTTTATGTGAAAGTATCTACCACTTTTAATTTTAATTAAAAAAATAAGTCTATAAATATTGTAGTCGGTTAACAACGTGTCGGAGCGTAAGGGCGCAATTTACTAAAACTGCGTGTTGACCATCTAGAAGTGATGGCAATTCTATAAACCGTCCCCTACCGGCGGTAATCGGTTTCCCCCTATCGCAAGAAATGTAGTAACTTCAAAAATATGAAAAAGAAAACCAAAATAAAAATGTAACAAAGCAGAAAAGAAAAGTGTGCTCTACGCTCTTTTATTACGAAAAACAATATTAATGATGCTAACACTGTCCACAGTCAGTCAGCAAGGGTCCTAGAATTTTTTTTTACCCCACTCCCCAGATAAATTAAAAAAAAATCAATTTTGCTGAATTTCTCATTAATAAAAACCTTTACTGATCATTTTTCAGAGGTGCTATAGAGCACAAATGAATCAATATTCCAAATGGTCAAACTTAGTACTACCTACCATTCCTCCACCCAGTAACTGTTGACAGCGTACAATATGTTGAACGCTTGTGAAATAATTTCTACTAAATTAATATTATCTTTGCTCACATTTTCGTTCAGAAAACTGGCGGAAAAGTATTTTATCCCGTTTGTAGAAAGAGGGGTGACGAATATGCCGTTTAACCCTAATAAAGGCTTTTTCTTTAAAAAAAACTGCCTAAATTTATTAGTGTATTTTAAAACTAAAATAAGGTATTTTACTAATTTCTTAAATGAAGATTACAATTGAAAATGAAATTTCTACGGTAAGTAATGCATAATTGTCGTAATGCATAATTCAGGAGGGGAAAAAACTCCATTCATTCAAAACTGCAGGCAAAAAGCGAAGTTCGAAATCGGCTGCATCGTTGCCATGGCAACGATTACAGCTGTGTCCTATGAAGATAAACTATTCAAGTAAGTGAACATCTATCTTGTTCCCACAAGATATGAAATATATATATTTTTTATTAATTATTGATGATGTCAAAATTATTTATATCATCATTAATTACTGTTTTTACATGTTTTGAGGTCCACCGCGTCCCATTTCTTATATGAGCCCTAGTTGCTCAGTTGGTAAGGCGTTCAGCTACTAATCAGAGGATTGGTGGTTCGAATCCGGGCAATGGACTTGACATAGAAAATTAAATAAAAGCATGTAAAAAAGTAGTTATCTTGCGATCGGAGGGTTGCCAGCTTCGTTACAAAAATACTAGAAAGTCGTCCAGAATATCCAACAAATTATACTGGCGTGTATACGGGACTGGTGCACGATACATCTGATCGGGGTCCAAAATACCGACGTCTATTGAAGGCGTTGGGTGCCAGTTCAGGTGTTTCCTCGTCATTTGACCATGGTTCTAAAATAACGAGGTGCATGTATGAATGTGTGTGTGAATGCGTATGTGTTCTTTCCTTCGAGATTGACCTCAAACAGTTGCCAATAGCCCACTATGCAGTTCTAGTGCGACGTTAATTAACAAAACCAAACCAAACCAACCCATTTCTTATAAAAATTATTTTGATTGAAATGCTTATCTCCTTGTGTTTTATTGAACAAAATATCCCCAAAAAGATACATCCCAAATATATATGTGTTATTTATTTATTGTCTGTCTAACAATCAGTGGTGGCGCCAGGAATTTGCCGACGGGGGGGCTAGCCTACCCCGACAGGGGGGCTAATAACCTCTACGTAAATAGTGCTTAAAAAATTATTTTATCGTAAAAAAATCAGATGTGACTGTATCGGAACACGTCCAGAATTATTATAGGTGAAACATCCTTTTAGCAGATTATAGAGAAATAAGAAATAGCCGCCAACAGAAACCTCTCAAGCAAAACGAAGACAAACTGTTTCGTCTGATGCAGCGTGCTCCATCCACGCCCTATGTGTGCTTTGCTTTAACTAAATTTTACACGCATCAGCACCTAATTTCCTATCGGACGCCCAGCAAAAAAAATCAGCATTAAACCTTCATCAAAATTGTCAAATTGAAGGTTTTATAAAGAATATTGAAAAAAAAAAGCATTTTTTTTAAAGTTTTCTACATAAAACCATTAAAATATCTGCATTTCCCCCTGCATGATTAAAAATTGAAGGTTTTTTGCAGGTTTTTATGAAGGTTTTTTACAGTTTTAATGAAGGATATTGAAACAAAAACCTTTAATTTTATAGATCTTCAAAAAAAAACTGCAGTTTTCCTGCATAACACCTTCAAGTTCAAAAATTTTATGAAGGTGTTATGCGGACTTTTTTTTGGCTGGGGAGAGAAGAGAGAACCAATTTAAGTAAATATTTGTCTGGCTTTAAAAGTGTTAGAGGATCACTCTAGTGTTTCTGTCCAGATACGCCAAGTAGTTGATTTTAAAGACATTTTACTTAAAATATCAAGTATTAATCAATATCTTAAATTTGTTAGCGAAAAAGTTTTATTGTTATAATTATTATGGGCTAAAATCAAGAAGTACTCAATCTTGCTATTTTACATATTTTCATAAAGTTAAAGCATTGTGGAAAGCAGATAATTGTTACAAAAACTGAACAAATCGTGCCACAGTCAAACGATGCGTGTTAAAATTAACTTAATGAAACTGCAAAAAAAAATTGTATAATCATCGTTCGATTAATTTAAAAAAAAAAAAGCTATATTTTGAGAATAAAAAAAGCTTTCCATCCTGCAGTATTTTGGAAATATTTTCTTTTCTTTTATTACTAAAATTTTAGTTATTTAAAAATTATAATTACATTTATATTTAAGGGTTATTAATAAGTCTGTTAAATTATCCTCTGCAGTAATAATTATGCTTAGTAAAAGATTACTAATAAAGTATAATATTTACATTTGAGAAATAAAATATTTTAAAGTATGTATGACTTTTATAATACATTTTTTTTTTCAATATTCTTACTGATATCTGTACATATATAAAGTTCATTTAATTAAGAATTAAATTTAATACAGTTCATTTAATTTTGGTTTGACTTTTTTTAGACTTTAGATTTTATAGAGAAAAAAAACTAACAAAATATATAATTCACCCATAATAAAATATTTTTTTACACCTCCTGCAGATAAAAATACTCAAACTTTTACATCTCTAATTTCACAAACAAGATATTCTATTTATTTTTTTTATTTTACTTAATACAATAACTTTAGTTGGTAGTGATTAGAATTTAAAATTAAATACAAAGTACAAAAAAAAACACATTCGGTCGGAACTAGAAGAAATTGGGACAGTTCATTGAAGCTATTACCATTATACCAATGAGTGTCGGTCATTACAACAAGCAAAAACCGATCCCGATAGCTTTTTTTTTATTCCATCATAAATACAACCTTGCTATTTTATTTTGTTTCCTCGTTATAAGAAAATAGAAAAGTTTACTTACTTCAGTATGGTAGATATGCAGAATTGAAAAAAAGGTGTGTATGAAAAAACTTTATAGCTAGACTCACAAAAATTTTTACATACACGAAAAGATATATTTTCGTTTACGCTATAATATGCAGAAAATAGTCAGCGAGTGAGCACTGGAGGGATAATTTTTTTACACGGACAAAAGTCCACACCCCACCCAGAAAGTGAGTGGGACTTCTTCATAGTGTTTTGTTGGGGACGAGCCTAATTGCACTTCCCGCCCAATGGAACGAGTTGTGATCGAACAATGGCAGAGACGAAGCAATATATTTGGGGAGGCGTCTTGGTCAGGTTGTCACTCCCCTAGGGTCACACTATGGCCTGTATACGTATCATCCACCAACAAAAAACGAAGTATGGCGGGGATCGCGGTGTGCGAAAAACTTTCACTTTTCTGCTGGATCTTAACAAAGAATTGGAAACCGTTTGCCTGCGGGATGGCGCGAAAATAGTTTTTACGAGGGGGGCGGCTTAACTTTATTGGTGGTCCAAGCGACCGCTTAGCCCGTCGGACTAAGGAGGGCGCCAAATTGTAGTAGGAAATGTTTGTACTTTACTAATAACTATTTCATTTTTTGTTTAAATACGTATTTGAACATGCATATATAATGTGTAAGTTTTTAGATAATGTGTTTTTTACCGTAATGTTCAGCTATTATGTTATTTTTAAGGGTATGATTTAAAGCATTGAAAAAAAATAAGCTGTCAGATTGTCTACAAAATATTATTTTGTGTAAAAGGAAGAGGGGCGACAAAATTATGCCTACTTTGGCTGAACGAATTCTTAGGCCATCCCCGTATTCAATGGCCATTCAAGGAATTTTTAGGACACAAGCGAACATGATTTTGGTCTCCAATTTTGCTAAATCATATTTTCTAAATTTGTCTACTAAAAAATTATATTAGTTTTACTAACGTGCCAAACGACACTACTGTCAAGAATGCTCATTTTATACAATAAAATAAAACCCAAGCTATACAATCGTCTATAAAATAAATTAACTTGTTAATGAAGTAATAAATTAACGTCAAAGAAATTTATTTAGGTGTAATGTATGTTTTAACTACGATTCGGGGTCATCTCGAAAGGAAGACCTAGGAACACTGCCCAGTATTTCTGAACCATGGTCGGATGACGATTTTAAGAGTCTTAACAAAGCTAACACACGCCTCGTAATTAAAAAATGACCAGAACAAAACATGAACTGGTACCCCACGCAACATGACATGCATGATATCGTTGAATGATGATGGCCTCCAACTCAGAATCTATTTGTGTATAGCGATCTTGTAACCGAATTGTTGTCAGAATCGTTCTTTTCATGCTCTAAAAACTATCCACCGTGTAGAGGGGGACTGGCAACGATAAATCCATTGTGGTCCAATGTCCTAACACCTATTCAGGTTACGTCTTGTGCTTATCCAGAATTTATTAAAGGGAGGAATGAAGGGTGATTGTTAGACGAAATAAATCATTTTTAACATTACGACGTTTTCAATTAAATGGCCAGTGGCGACCAAATGATTAGAGGCCTGGACAAACAACCGACTGGCGCAAGTTCGATACCAAGCTTAAAGAGTGTAGGTAGCTTTTTTTGGTAATCAGAAGGTTGATCAATGTCCTGATGAAGCCTATGGAATTGCAGCGGGTGCCAGCTTTGTTGACTTTGTCAAAATCTGACCACGACAATATTTTTGAGGATTTGGTGTCTCTTAAGAGTTTCCAAAGGGCGATTTACTTTAAAGTCAAGTCTCAAATCTCACCTCTTTAGTCATGCAGAACAGCCCCAAAAATGTGAAGAGTATGCAAGTCATTTTAAATGTAGAATCAGTTTCAGGCAGCATCTTCTCTTTCATACAGGAGAAAATCCCTACAATTCTGGGAGGGGGTGGTTGAGGATTTTAGGGAGATACTGAATTGTTTATTTCAGTAAACTTAATGTACTTTTTCTAAATTTTGAAGAACTATGGAAAACATTCCTTATTTAATATCGATTTTGTCTTAAAAAAATATAGTAAAATGTGGTTAACATCTTATCTCTAAGTTGATGTTGCATGTAATTAAATTATACATTTTTACTTTTTTTTAAAAGATTGCAAACGATTCATATGTCTTTGAGGTTTATATTGCTGGAAGGAATAACTTGTTTATTTTATTCCTGGAGACCAATTCCTATAATATGCTGAAATGTTTCACGTAAAATCTATATAGCCATGTTCCAACACACACTATCTTCCCTTGTGAAATTATAATTTTTATAAATTTATAACAAAAAGAAAATTTCATCAATAACAAAGAAAGGCTTTCGTCAACGATTAAAACTTTTCGAAGATTTCCCTGACTTTTCCAAAAAATGTTTAGAAATTGTTCGTTTTCATTGACAATTCCAGGTCTTTCAGATGAGTGGCAACCCTGAGCGAAAGAACAAGTCATTATTTTGGTGAATACGAGTCATTACTCAATATGCAAAAGATTCATGAAATTGCAAAAAAACATTGATTGAAAATTATTTAAAAAATATCTTACTACTAACATTTAACAAATCAAACTTGTTCAATATTTTCTTTATCAAATTATCACAAAGTGTTCCGTTCTATATTAAAACAAATCAGTTGTGGTTGTGTCAGAGAATCGCAAGAAGAATTTTAAGGGAAACATCCAATTCAGCATAGATTATAAAATAATACGGATTAATAAGCTGCTACTCGGGCTCTGCGGGTCAACATCCATGTCCCGTAATGCTTTGCTATGTTTCAAGATATTAATGTATTGGTGCTTAATTTCGTATCAAACATGACCAAATTTATGTCCATCATGCTATTTGCTACAGCTGTAGTATCGAAATGGATCACCCTAAAAGTGTGGCATGGCGTTTCTATCATGACATTCTATGTAGTTGATTTTAAAGACATTTCACGGAAATAAAAAAAATAGTTTAATTGGTGTACAAAAATATTTTTTTAAAAAATTATTTAATTAAAAACACAACCTTTTAAAAGAAAAAGTGCAATTTCAGCAAACAAAGGTTTAATGAAATATAACAAATTTATAACTAACATAAAACTTTTTGAATTATTTGTTATTCTCATGGTCCGTAAGTGCAAAAATATTCCAAGGAATTCATATAATTTTTAAATAAATTATACAAAGGTATAAATTGGTTAAAGTCTCTGTACATAGTATGGAGTTTAACCCAGTTCTTTGGATTGACGTACTCTGTGCAGACTAACCATATAAGTCGGCTGCTGGCATGAATATGTCTGCACTTAACATTTATCTTATAACGATTTGAACAAAAGAAAAAGAAGAGTTAGGCTCCAATATGTTTTTTCTCTTGTATGCAATAGAAGGGGCTGCTTCGGATAGGAACTAGCAGTAAATTGTTTGTTGCATACTTCACATGAATGCGGCTTTTCTCCTGTATGCAAGTGCCATACATTCTTCATATGAGAGTGGCTTTACTCCTGTATGCAAGAGGTGGTGATGCTTGAGGTGAGATCCACACTACATTGTTCATTGCATACTTCACATTAGTGTCTTTTTTCTCCTGTATGCAAGATAAGGGGTTGCTTGGAATAGGAACTAGAAGTGACGTTTCTCCTTCGTGGGTAAAAAGGTGCTTGCTGAGAGTTGACTTTCGAGCAAATTGCTTGTTGCATATTTCACATGAATGCGGCTTTTCCCCTGTATGCAAGAGAAGATGCTCTTTGAGATAATACCCATAAGTAAACTGTTTGTTGCATATTTCACATGAGTACGGCTTTTCTCCTGTATGCAAGTGCAGGTGCCGCTTAAGGTTGGACAAAGTAGTAAATTGTTTGCTGCATACTGAACATGAGTGTATTTTTTCTCCTGTATGCAAGAGAAGGTGCTGCTTGAGATGGGAACTATAAGTAAATTGTTTGCTGCATACTTCACATTTACGTAGTTTCTCTCCTGTATGCAGGCGAGAGTGCCTCTTGAGTGTCATATTGTTAGTAAACACTCGGCTGCACACTTTGCATATATACGGCTTTTCTCGTACGTGGGTTAAAAGGTGATTGCTGAGAGTCGACTTTTGAGTAAATTTTTTTTTACACATTTCACATTTATGCGGCTTTTCTCCCGAATGAATTAAGAGGTGAGTGTTGAGACTCGACTTAAAAGAAAATTGTTTTCCGCATACTTCACATGTAGGTGTATTCTTTCTCGTTTGCGGCAGACGACTCTTGACACTTGAAGTTTGAGTGAAGTGTAAGTTAGAATCTTTGGTTGAGTTTGGATCATCGGCTGTGTGGGTACTTGATTGTTGTTCACTGTCATTTTCTAATGCGAGCATTTTGTGAACGGCTGTCTTTGAAAACTTGCTTGAACCAGATAACAGGTACAATATCAATAAGAGTTTACCCCAAAATATTTCACTTGTGCAACAGTATAGCTTTTAACATGAAGTGACAAACAATTATTGCTGTTTGTCTCGCTACATATCAGTCCATCAGATCAAGATTGGCTATGTATTTTTTATCATTCTCAATTATTGAGCTCCAAATCTGCTACACAGTCAAAATACTCCCGAATGTTGCCAGTTTGAAAGTATCCAATCTAAAAAAAAAAATAAGGTTTTATGAATAACATTTCCAAATTTTAGTCCATGCAAATTTTTTCATTATTGAGTATAAAATGTTTGGTAATTACTCCCCCCCCCCCCCCCCCCAAAAAAAAAAAACTTTAGAAAAGTAAAAATCGCTAAACCTCCCACCCCTTAAAAAAGCCTTCAAAACTGTGGCTAAAAAAGTTGTGATATTAAAAAAAAGGTTTTTTTAAAGGGTAGGAGGCTTAGCAATTTTTACTTTTGTAAATTTTTTTGGGGAATATCAGTCTTTTTTTTCAACCCACCTTTTGGACAATGGCATATACCAATCACCATTTAAACTTTTTAAAAATTACTAATTGTAAGGAATAATTAATCATACTCGTTGTATTAAAAATTAGGATTAAATTAAGGGATTTGTGATGTCACTCACTTTATCTGACTGAGCGAGCAATGTGGAAACAATGGTTGCTAGTTACGGTTTTATCTTTCTCCTGTGAAGAAACAACAGAGAAAATATTCAATAATGTTAATTATTTAAAATGCTTCCATCTTCATTAAAAATTGTCCAAGTTAAATCAAAATTTCTGCATCGAGTACAAGGAATTTTCATCTATCAGATGGTATACATTTTATTAGACCGCTCTAAAAAATAATTTGCTTTGGCTACCAGGCAGTGGAAGGACTTCATATTTGAGTATTAACTGCCTGATGGCAAGAATTTTGGCTTTTAGATTTACCGTATATACTCGCGTATAAGCCGAGAAATTTAAGTCAAAATCGTCATCAAAAAGTAGGGGGGTCGGCTTATACGCGGGTCAGTAAAATTAAAAAATAATTTGCCTAAAATGGGAAAAGAAGAGAAGTTGAAATTAAGCGGATTCTTGAAGAATGTCGCTCCGACAGATTTCCCCGATTCGAGATCGAGAATATGCGTCACATGTGCTGACTGGAGACCGTTCTGTGCATCGCGACGTAATGGTAACGCAAAATTGCACTCAGATAAATAATCAGTTTAACTAAATGAAAAGTATATATTTTGATAAGTATTTAATTGGTTTGTAGTATCTATGAAGCAGTATGCGTTACTTTAATATGATTTTAGATGGAAGACTAAGAAGTTGACATCGTGCGTAGCGTGCGAATGACTCTCCTTAAAAGTTTATGTCTTTCTTACTCAATTGCAATAATTAAACAACATTTATTTCCCCAATACATATTTTATTCCTTGATAATATTATGTAAAGAAATTAATAGTTGTCTTATTAGAATTTTGGATGGAATTGACTTTAAAGCGGTAAAATCGGGACGTTGCTAATCCGGTGAATTCAAGCTCTATACATTCAAGTAATTTATTTCGTAATAAAAATTAAATATTTTAATAAGAGGTATACATTCATCCATAATATACTAGTATTTCTTTCCGAGGTGGATAAAAAAAATGCTTATCCGTATTTAATCGCGACAGTAGTCGCGATGTTGACCGAAAATAGTTGACGTTTTCTAAGTTTTTAAATCTTTACAAAACGATGTTAGAAATTGCACATTTTGGTATTTAAGTTTATGGTTTAAAATATTTCACTATGATATTAAGATAAATGTAATTAAAGAAATCCGATGGACGTTTGAAAGACAAGAACATCGCGAGTGCTATGTTCTTTTTAAGCACGATGGATCGTCGCGAACTTCGAAAAAGGCCGTTTCTCAAGCCACTTTTTTTCATTTTTTTTTTATTTCTCGGCCTAAATATTTATTTTAAGAATTAATATTTCACTCTATTTTCGATGATTTGCCGATTTTAATCGGATTTTTTCAAGTACGAAAATGCAACTCGGCTTATACGCGAGTTTTCAATTTTGCACAAAAAAATCGCCCTAAAATTAGGGGGTCGGCTTATACGCGGATCGGCTTATACGCGAGTATATACGGTAATTACTTTTTTAGCTAATTAAACTTATAAATAAATAATATTATAATATAATTCCCCAATGAATATCCAATTTTTTATGAAAATAATTTTATCCTATAAAATTAACAACATCAATCAGTTGTTCTATTTGTTGATTACCTTATTACAAAAATAGTGCTTCCCCCTTCCCGATTATGGTAAATCGCATGAATCAAATTTATATCATATTAAAAAAAAATCATGGCTACAATGATAACTAGATAAAAAATGAGACAATATAGTTTTGAATATTTTTTGTGGAACAGATGTAGTATAGGACATTTGGCGCGTTTTTTCTTTTGGCGACGAAAAATTGTCGTTAAACATAGCATAGGGTTGCCAGATTGAAAGTCGTACCAAGAATTGGAAATTGTCAGGTGGGGTTGCCATACTATAAATTTATTGCCCCTATAAAACACGCCAAAAAAACCTTATGCGCCAAATGTCCTATACTACATCTGTACCTTTTTTGTTATTTAAAATATAATTGCAATATATTTTATTATTAATGAAAATCGTTTTTAGTTAAAAGAATGAAATGGTACTAAATTAAAAAATAAAATTTTATAGAGAAATCTCATGTGACTGGAACAAATTCAATATTAAATGGGAACAAGTACATATTCTCAATATTAATTATTAAATAATATCCATTTTAAATTGTACAGTTACAATAGTTTTTTCCAAAGCATTCCGTTATTATTCGCTTTTAACTTATTTTAAATAAACAAATGTCAACAATAATCAAGTAAAATATACAAGAGAAAGATAAATATATAAATTTAAAGACAATAATATTTGGTAAAAATTTACTGTTCGGTCGCCATTGGCGACTTTTTCAAAATATCGCCAAAAGTTGCCATTTTGGCGACTTTTAGCACTGTTGTCCAATAGGGTTGCTGCAGTTCCTTGTCGGGCCGGAGGGGGGTTGCCATTTAAAAAAATTTATCGCCAAATGTGGAAAAAATCGCGTTAAAGGTGACCGTACAGTAAATCTGACTCTAATATTTCTATAATTCACATGGAAATTTCCAAAATATGTCTGAAATAAAATGATTGTATTCATCTAGCTCTTCTTGATTCTTCGGAAATGCCAAATAAAATTTACTGTATATATATACCTATGACCATCAGTGACACATAATAACTTTGAAATTCTGACTTTATTTATTAAGATTTCATATGCCCCCACACGCAATGACTAACATAAATATAATTATTTTTTTCATGTTTATAAATTTCATAAATGTAACTTTGATTCCTTCAACTGAGAGTTTTGTTTTTCTTTTCTTACTCTTCATAACTCTCAATTTCCTAAATAATTTTAAATGAAGTGTTGCTAACAAGCAACTTATTGGTACAGCAATACTTGGTAAAACTCAGAATAAGGGGCACTTCGCAATCACCAACTTTGTAGACAATAGGTCTGGTACTATGATTTCTAAAACCCGTGATTTCAATCATTTGCTGACAGCAACCAACCAGAAACTATAAATAATTATGCATGTAAAATTTACACATGAGTACGTATTGTTAAGTTAAATACCCCCTTAAACTTAAGTTTAACTCTTAATAGTAAATATATATAACTTATTTAGTATAGCAGTATATGGTATATAATTGTTTTAATGAAATTGGGAGCCTTTGTAATCACAAAAATAAATAAGTGTACTTACAAGAAAAATTAGTATTCATTAACTACACTGTAGGTTCATTGATTGATTGTAAAGATTTTGAGATCTTTGATCGCTAAACGTTCGTACTTTATCTCATTATTCCTATTGTAGGTTCATAGAAAAATTCACATTTTCAATTTTCAATAGATTTTGAGATCTTTGATCGCTTATGATACTTTATCTCAATATTCCTATTGTAGGTTCATAGAAAAATTCACATTCTCCAGTTGCTCAGTTGGTAAGGCGTTCAGCTACTAATCAGAGGATTGGTGGTTCGAATCCGTGCAATGGACTTGGCATAGAAAAGTAAAAAAGTAGTGTTCTTGCGATCGGAGGGTTGCCAGCTTCGCTACAAAAATACTAGAAAGTCGTCCAGAAAATCCAACAAATTATACTGGCGTGTATACGGGACTGGTGCACGATACATCTGATCGGGGTGCAAAGTCCCGATGTCTATTGAAGGCGTTGAGTGCCAGTTCAGGTGTTTCTTCGTCATCTGACCATGGTTCTAAAATAACGAGGTGCATGTATGAATGTGTTCCCGGGTCTTTCCTTCGATATTGACCCCGAACCGTCGCCAATAACCCACTGTGCAGTTCTAGTGCGACGTTAATTAACAAAACCAAACCAAATCACATTTTCAAGTGTAAACAATGACATTGGGGAAAAGGAGGGGAGGAATCAGATAAATCTGTAAACTACAGAAAGGCTCTTCATTGTACCAAAGCGTCCTCGGTGTAGTATTTACTTACTACATCGAGGACGCTTTGATTGTACAACAGTCGGTGGTAGGCTGTTACTGAACATAATGGCGGTGAAATGTAAACCAAAGTACATGCGCAGTAGCGCACAAAAGGGGCAATGAGCGCAAGGTACCTTGGGATGCTGATAACAGATTGCAGACAGTTAAAAGTTAACTTCGAGCAATTCCGAAACAAGGAAGAGCATATTTTTTATACCTTCGCTCAAAAAGGTGTAAGTTTTTCTACCTTCTCTCAAAAAGGAGTAAAGTGGTCGGCAACCCTTAGTCCTCTCCCCAGTGGTATATAGCACATTCATAAAATATCGTTTTTAAGATTTTTGCATATTTTTATTACTTAATTAACTGCCTATAAAATTATATATTACTTTTGTTTTTACTCCAATCATAGGTGCAAAAATGTAATGAAATGTATTTGTTTATTCTTGCATTTGGATTCTTGAACCTTTGTTATATGACCATAGTCAATGACTGGGCTTCCGACGCAAATCCAATAGGCGTCAGGACATTGGACCACGATCAGATTTATCGTGCACCCAATCCCTGATACACGTTCGATATTTTTTGGCCGTGAACTTTCAGCTGAATTGATCGCTCTAGGTAGTGGAGGCGTTTGGGTGCTAAACAAAAAGGGTGTGTCTCTCTCTGTGTGTGGGAGGAGGGGGGGGGGGGGGGGGGAGATTTGTGACCGCACCCTTCCTAACGTTAAAATAAAAATTATAATATTTATTGCACATTTATATATTCTCACTACTTTTTGTTATTGAAGTATAAGAAATTAAAATACACCGTAAATAATATTTAATAACATATATATTTTTTAATTATTATTTTACAATAAAGCTAATTTGAAACAAGTTATTTTTATTAAAGTTAAATATAACGATAAAAGTCTTGGCTTCTTTTTATAAATTATTTAACACAATCATCGAGATTTAACTGCTCTTTTTCCTCCATGCGGTGCAAAGGTTAGTTGACGGCATAGGTTAATCACTGAACTCTAATAGGGTTGCTGGAAGGCTGAAAGCCAGTTTTGCCAATAGGGGAATTGAAGGTATGGCGGCCGTCGCCAACTGTTCCCCTCAATTTGTTTGTAGATAGGAGTTTCAATGGTAAAATCGCTTTTTTTTAAAAAAATATTGCACTCTAAATATAGCATTTTTGATAATGCTGTAAATTACAATAAAACACGGTAATATTGTAGATTATGAGAAAAAATGTTGTTTGCGTTGCTTTTAAAGGGAAATATTAATATTTGGAAGTTTTATACAACCACATGGGTGGTCATAATTTTTAACTTTTAACGCCAATTTTTGTTATTTTATGGTTTCAATGCCTAAAATATTGCCGTAATTAATTTAGGTAAATTAAAATTAATTATGTAAAACAACGTCAAGCGTAGTGAAAGTTGAAGCAAAATCCAAAGCAAGCGATAAATGTCACCAATCTGGCAGCCATACACCTAATTCTTCCCCGTTTCTCGCCAACTCTACCCCGTTTTCCCGCTCTTGCAGGTTTCATCGGCTTCTCTACCCTTCCTCCTTCTAGGTCTTTATACATTTCTATGAGGTTAATAAACAGCGTGGTCGAAGCATCTCACCTTCCTTTACATGATGGTGTATCATTTATCCCAAACATAATGGAGAGGGAAAGATTGGCCAAAGTACTTGCGTAGTAGTGCCAAAGGTATAATGGAGAGGAAAGGATAGGCCCTAATTAGTGGCGAGGCGTGACTTTTTGCGATGGTCATCACCCTGAGCGGCAAGTGCCCCTCCCCCCTGACCGTTAATTTTTGGTGTCACCCTCCCCCTTTTCCCTTTTTGGGAAGGAAGATTTTACATGCATTTATATTTGTCCATTTTCATTTAACTCAAGATTTTTCTGATGTTCATTTGTTCCAGTGGAGAAGGGTACAGTCATCGATAGATTCGCCAATGACCACGGAAAAATAAAAAAAAGAGACAAAAAAATATTTAAAAAAAATATTTAATAAAAAAAATATTTATTATATATTTTATCTATTTAAAAAAGTGCTTTAAATATATTTTTTACTTATTTAAAAAATTTCTTATATTACAACATTTAAATCATGTCAAAAAATTAAACCATTTATTAAATTCCCCCCGAAAACACTAACATAAACCGGCAATTTCAAAACCAGCCAAGAGCCGTGAGTCTGGTTCTGAAAGTTCCGCCCAAGTCATCGGCAAGAGCTTCAGAATCTATTATTTTTTTGTTTTGAGAGATCAACCAATCAGGTGGACGCTCACAAAATCCTCTTCCCACTGTTCACTAGACAATTTACATTGAAAAGCTTTGCTAGTCATCTGCTTCTATCACTGATTCCCTCAAACAACCTTCCTTAGCTTTGTTTGTACACAGGAATGGTTGCCATGTTGGCTTGTTAATGCCTCATTTAGCAATAAAGTTTAAACTTTTCAATGTATATTCAAATATGATACTTTGTAGATCCCTCTGTAGTATATTAAAATTTGAACAACAATTAAGTAAAAGTTGGAAACTTCCGTCGAGCCGGATTCGAACAAGCGACCTATGGATCTCTGTTTCTTTTCTACTACAATCCGCCCCTCTACCAACTGAGCTATCGACGGACACTATAACCGATATAATAAGACAATTCATTTTTTTTATGATAATGAAATGTTTTCCCATCCTGATTAAAATAATATCTTTATGGATTACTCTGTAGTATAATAAAATTTGAAGAACAATTAACTAAAAGTTAGACATTTCCGTCGAGCCGGATTCGAACCAGCGACCTACGGATCCCTGTTTCTATTCTACTACAGTCCACCGCTCTACCAACTGAGCTATCGACGGACATTTACAGTGATATAATAAGACAATTCATTTTTTTTACAATAAATGTTTTTTTTACCACTGATTTAAATATTATCATTGTGGATCCCTCTGTAGTATATTAAAATTTGAACAACAATTAAGTAAAAGAAATAATTTTCCGTCGAGCCGGATTCGAACCAGCGACCTACGGATCTCTGTTTCTATTCTACTACAGTCCACCGCTCTACAAACTGAGCTATCGACGGACATTTACAGGGATATAATAAGACAATTCATTTTTTTTACAATAAATGTTTTTTTTACCACTGATTTAAATAATATCTTTGTGGATCCCTCTGTAGTATATTAAAATTTGAACAACAATTAAGTAAAAGAAACAATTTTCCGTCAAGCCGGAGTCGAACCAGCGACATATGGATCTCTGTTTCTATTCTACTACAGTCCACCGCTCAGCCAACTGAGCTATCGACGGACACTTAAGCTGATTTAATAAGACAATTGATTTTTTACAATAAAGAAAATATTTTACCATTTTGAGTTAAATAATATCTTTGTGGATCCCTCTGTAGTATATTAAAATTTGAACAACAATTAAGTAAAAGAAACAATTTTCCGTCGAGCCGGAGTCGAACCAGCGACCTATGGATATCTGTTTCTATTCTACTACAGTCCACCGCTCTACCAACTGAGCTATCGACGGACACTTAAGCTGATATAATAAGACAATTGATTTTTTTACAATAAAGAAAATATTTTACCATTTTGATTTAAATAATATCTTTGTGGATCCCTCTGTAATATACTAAAATGTGATCAACAATTAAGTAAAATAAGAGACTTCCGTCGAGCCGGATTCGAACCAGCGACCTATGGATCTCTGTTTCTATTCTACTACAGTCCACCGCTCTACCAACTGAGCTATCGACGGACACTTTAACCAATATATAAGACAATTCATTTTTTTACAATAATTTTTTTTTACAATTCTGATTTAAATAATACCTTTGTGGATCCCTCTGTAATATATTAAAATTTGAACAAGAATTAAGTAAAAGAAACAATTTTCCGTCGAGCCGGAGTCGAACCAGCTACCTATGGATCTCTATATCTATTCTACTACAGTCCACCGCTCTACCAAATGAGCTATCGACGGACATTTACAATGAAATAATAAGACAATTCATTTTTTTACAATAAGGAAAATGTTTTAACATACTGATTTAAATAATATCTTTGTGGATCTCTCTGTAATATATTAAAATGTGATCAACAATTAAGTAAAAGTAAGAGACTTCCGTCGAGCCGGATTCGAACCAGCGACCTATGGATCTCTGTATTTATCCTACTACAGTCCACCGCTCTACCAACTGAGCTATCGACGGACACTTAACAAGACATAATGAGATAATTTATTTTTTTACAATATGGAAAAGGTTTAAAAGTCCTGATTTAAATAATATCTTTGTGGATCCCTCTGTAGTATATTAAAATTTGAACAACAATTAAGTAAAAGTAAGAAGTTTCCGTCGAGCCGGAGTCGAACCAGTGACCTATGGATCCCTGTTTCTATTCTACTACAGTCCACCGCTCTACCAACTGAGCTATCGACGGACACTTAAGCTGATATAATAAGACAATTGATTTTTTTACAATAAAGAAAATATTTTACCATTTTGATTTAAATAATATCTCTGTGGATCCCTCTGTAGTATATTAAAATGTGAACAACAATTAAGTTAAAGTAAGAGACTTCCGTCGAGCCGGATTCGAAAAAGCGACCTATGGATCTCTGTTTCTATTCTACTACAGACCACCGATCTACCAACTGAGCTATCGACGGACATTTATAAGGAAATAATAAGACAATTACTTTTTTTACAATAAGGAAAATGTTTTAACATCCTGATTTAAATAATATCTTTGTGGATCCCTCTGTAATATATTAAAATGTGAACAACAATTAAGTAAAAGTAAGAGACTTCCGTCAATCCGGATTCGAACCAGCGACCTATGGATCTCTGTTTATATTCTACTACAGTCCACCGCTCTACCAACTGAGCTATCGAAGGACACTTAACAAGAAATAATGAGACAATTTATTTTTTTACAATATGGAAAAGGTTTAAACGTACTGATTTAAATAATATCTTTGTGGATCCTTCTGTAATATATTAAAATGTGAACAACAATTAAGTAAAAGTAAGAGACTTCCGTCGAGCCGGATTCGAACCAGCGACCTATGGATCTCTGTTTCTATTCTACTACAGTCCACCGCTATACCAATTAGCTATCGACGGACACTTAACAAGATATAATGAGACAATTTATTTTTTTACAATATGGAAAAGGTTTAAACGTACTGATTTAAATAATATCTTTGTGGATCCCTCTGTAGTATATTAAAATTTGAACAACAATTAAGTAAAAGAAACAATTTTCCGTCGAGCCGGTGTCGAACCAGCGACCTATGGATCTCTGTATCTATTCTACTACAGTCCTCCGCTCTAGCAACTGAGCTATCGACGGACATTTACAATGAAATAATAAGACAATTCATTTTTTTACAATAAGGAAAATGTTTTAACATACTGATTTAAATAATATCTTTGTGGATCCCTCTGTAATATATTAAAATGTGATCAACAATTAAGAGACTTCCGTCGATCCGGATTCGAACCAGCGACCTATGGATCTCTGTATTTATCCTATTACAGTCCACCGCTCTACCAACTGAGCTATCGACGGACACTTAACAAGACATAATGAGACAATTTATTGTTTTACAATATGGAAAAGGTTTAAACGTCCCGATTTAAATAATATCTTTGTAGATACCTCTGTAGTATATTAAAATTTGAACAACAATTAAGTAAAAGTAAGAAGTTTCCGTCGAGCCGGAGTCGAACCAGTGACCTATGGATCCCTATATCTATTCTACTACAGTCCACCGCTCTACCAACTGAGCTATCGACGGACAACTTAAGCTGATATAATAGGACTATTAATTTTTTTACAATAAAAAAAATATTTTACCATTTTGATTTAAATAATATCTTTGTGGATCCCTCTGCAGTATATTAAAGCTTGAACAACAATTAAGTAAAAGTAAAAAATTTTCGTCGAGCCGGAGTCGAACCAGCGACATATGGATCTCTGTTTCTATTCTACTACAGTCCACCGCTCTGCCAACTGAGCTATCGACGGACACTTTAACCAATATATAAGACAATTCATTTTTTTACAATAATTTTTTTTTACCATTCTGATTTAAATAATACCTTTGTGGATCCCTCTGTAATATATTAAAATTTGAACAACAATTAAGTAAAAGTTGGAAACTTCCGTCGACCCGGATTCGAACCAGCGACCTATGGATCTCTGTTTCTTTTCTACTACAGTCCACCGCCCTACCAACTGAGCTATCGACGGATATTTATAATGAAATAATAAGACAATTACTTTTTTTACAATAAGGAAAATGTTTTAACATACTGATTTAAATAATATCTTTGTGGATCCCTCTGTAATATACTAAAATGTGATCAACAATTAAGTAAAAGTAAGAGACTTCCGCCGAGCCGGATTCGAAACAGCGACCTATGGATCTCTGTATTTATCCTACTACAGTCCACCGCTCTACCAACTGAGCTATCGACGGACACTTAAGCTGATTTAATAAGACAATTGATATTTTACAATAAAGAAAATATTTTACCATTTTGAGTTAAATAATATTTTTTCTGGATCCCTCTGTAGTATATTAAAATTTGAACAATAATTAAGTAAACGAAACAATTTTCCGTCGAGCCGGAGTCGAACCAGCGACCTATGGATCTCTGTTTCTATTCTACTACAGTCCACCACTCTACCAACTGAGCTATCGACGGACACTTAACAAGATATAATGAGAAATTATTTTTTTTACAATATGGAAAAGGTTTAAACGTACTGATTTAAATAATATCTTTGTGGATCCTTCTGTAATATATTAAAATGTGAACAACAATTAAGTAAAAGTAAGAGACTTCCGTCGAGCCGGATTCAAACCAGCGACCTATGGATCTCTGTTTCTATTCTACTACAGTCCACCGCTCTACCAACTGAGCTATCGACGGACATTTAACAAGATATAACGAGACAATTTATTTTTTTACATTATGGAAAAGGTTTAAACGTACTGATTCAAATAATATCTTTGTGGATCCCTCTGTAGTATATTAAAATTTGAACAACAATTAAGTAAAAAGAAACAATTTTCCGTCGAGCCGGAGTCGAACCAGCGACCTATGGATCTCTGTTTCTTTTCTACTACAGTCCACCGCCCTACCAACTGAGTTATCGACGGACATTTATAACGAAATAATAAGACAATTACTTTTTTTACAATAAGGAAAATGTTTTAACATTCTGATTTAAATAATACTTTTGTGGATCCCTCTGTAGTATATTAAAATTTGAACAACAATTAGCTGTCTGAGCAATTAGCAACAACTGAACTATCGACGGACATTTACAGTGATATAATAAGACAATTTATTTTTTTACAATAAGGAAAAGGTTTAAACGTCCTGATTTAAATAATATCTTTGTGGATCCCTCTGTAGTATATTAAAAGTTGAACAACAATTAAGTTAAATTAAGTAAAAGAAGTTTCCGTCGAGCCGGAGTCGAACCAGCGACCAATGGATCTTCGTTACTATTCTACTACAGTCCACCGCTCTACCAACTGAGCTATCGACGGACACTTAAGCTGATATAATAAGACAATTGATTTTTTTACAATAAAGAAAATATTTTACCATTTTGATTTAAATAATATCTTTGTGGATCCCTCTGTAATATACTAAAATGTGATCAACAATTAAGTAAAATAAGAGACTTCCGTCGAGCCGGATTCGAACCAGCAACCTATGGATCTCTGTTTCTATTCTACTACAGTCCACCGCTCTACCAACTGAGCTATCGACGGACACTTTAACCAATATATAAGACAATTCATTTTTTTACAATAATTTTTTTTTACAATTCTGATTTAAATAATACCTTTGTGGATCCCTCTGTAATATATTAAAATTTGAACAAGAATTAAGTAAAAGAAACAATTTTCCGTCGAGCCGGAGTCGAACCAGCTACCTATGGATCTCTATATCTATTCTACTACAGTCCACCGCTCTACCAAATGAGCTATCGACGGACATTTACAATGAAATAATAAGACAATTCATTTTTTTACAATAAGGAAAATGTTTTAACATACTGATTTAAATAATATCTTTGTGGATCTCTCTGTAATATATTAAAATGTGATCAACAATTAAGTAAAAGTAAGAGACTTCCGTCGAGCCGGATTCGAACCAGCGACCTATGGATCTCTGTATTTATCCTACTACAGTCCACCGCTCTACCAACTGAGCTATCGACGGACACTTAACAAGACATAATGAGATAATTTATTTTTTTACAATATGGAAAAGGTTTAAAAGTCCTGATTTAAATAATATCTTTGTGGATCCCTCTGTAGTATATTAAAATTTGAACAACAATTAAGTAAAAGTAAGAAGTTTCCGTCGAGCCGGAGTCGAACCAGTGACCTATGGATCCCTGTTTCTATTCTACTACAGTCCACCGCTCTACCAACTGAGCTATCGACGGACACTTAAGCTGATATAATAAGACAATTGATTTTTTTACAATAAAGAAAATATTTTACCATTTTGATTTAAATAATATCTCTGTGGATCCCTCTGTAGTATATTAAAATGTGAACAACAATTAAGTTAAAGTAAGAGACTTCCGTCGAGCCGGATTCGAAAAAGCGACCTATGGATCTCTGTTTCTATTCTACTACAGACCACCGATCTACCAACTGAGCTATCGACGGACATTTATAAGGAAATAATAAGACAATTACTTTTTTTACAATAAGGAAAATGTTTTAACATCCTGATTTAAATAATATCTTTGTGGATCCCTCTGTAATATATTAAAATGTGAACAACAATTAAGTAAAAGTAAGAGACTTCCGTCAATCCGGATTCGAACCAGCGACCTATGGATCTCTGCTTCTATTCTACTACAGTCCACCGCTCTACCAACTGAGTTCTCGACGGACTTTTACAGTGATATAATAAGGCAATTTATTTTTTTACAATAAGGAACAGGTTTAAACGTCCTGATTTAAATAATATCTTTGTGGATCCCTCTGTAGTATATTAAAATTTGAACAACAATTAAGTAAAAGAAACAATTTTCCGTCAAGCCGGTCTAAGTAAAAGTCTTAGTAAAAGTAAGAGACTTCCGTCGAGCCGGATTCGAACCAGCGACCTATGGATCTCTGTTTCTATTCTACTACAGTCCACCGCTCTACTAACTTAGCTATCGACGGACACTTAACAAGATATAACGAGACAATTTAATTTTTTACATTATGGAAAAGGTTTAAACGTACTGATTTAAATAATATTTTGTGGATCCGTCTGTAGTATATTAAAATTTGAATAACAATTAAGTAAAAGTAAGAAGTTTCCGTCGAGCCGGAGTCGAACCAGTGACCTATGGATCCCTGTGTCTATTCTACTACAGGCCATAGCTGTACCAACTGAGCTATCGACGGACACTTAACAATATATAATAAGACAATTTATTTTTTTACAATAAGGAAAAAGTTTAAACGTCCTGATTTGAATAATATCTTTTTGGATTCCTCTGTAGTATATTAAAATTTGAAAAACAATTAAGTATGTTAAAAGTAGTAACTTCGGTCGAGCTGGATTCCAACCAGCGACCTATAGTACTCTGTTTCTATTCTATTACAGTCCACCGCTCTGCCAACTGAGCTATCGACGGACACTTAAGCTGATATAATAAGACAATTGATTTTTTTACAAGAAAGAAAATATTTTACCATTTTGATTTAAATAATATCTTTGTGGATCCCTCTGTAGTATATTAAAATGTGAACAACAATTAAGTTAAAGTAAGAGACTTCCGTCGAGCCGGATTCGAACCAGCGACCTATGGATCTCTGTTTCTATTCTACTACAGACCACCGATCTACCAACTGAGCTATCGACGGACATTTATACGGAAATAATAAGACAATTACTTTTTTTACAATAAGGAAAATGTTTTAACATCCTGATTTAAATAATATCTTTGTGGATCCCGCTGTAATATATTAAAATGTGAACAACAATTAAGTAAAAGTAAGAGACTTCCGTCAATCCGGATTTGAACCAGCGACCTATGGATCTCTGTTTCTATTCTACTACAGTCCACCGCTCTACCAAATGAGTTCTCGACGGACTTTTACAGTGATATAATAAGACAATTTATTTTTTTACAATAAGGAACAGGTTTAAACGTACTGATTTAAATAATATCTTTGTGGATCCTTCTGTAATATATTAAAATGTGAACAACAATTAAGTAAAAGTAAGAGACTTCCGTCGAGCCGGATTCAAACCAGCGACCTATGGATCTCTGTTTCTATTCTACTACAGTCCACCGCTCTACCAACTGAGCTATCGACGGACACTTGACAAGATATAACGAGACAATTTATTTTTTTACATTATGGAAAAGGTTTAAACGTACTGATTCAAATAATATCTTTGTGGATCCCTCTGTAGTATATTAAAATTTGAACAACAATTAAGTAAAAGAAACAATTTTCCGTCGAGCCGGAGTCGAACCAGCGACCTATGGATCTCTGTTTCTTTTCTACTACAGTCCACCGCCCTACCAACTGAGCTATCGACGGACATTTATAATGAAATAATAAGACAATTACTTTTTTTACAATAAGGAAAATGTTTTAACATTCTGATTTAAATAATATCTTTGTGGATCCCTCTGTAATATACTAAAATATGATCAACAATTAAGTAAAAGTAAGAGACTTCCGCCGAGCTGAATTCGAACCAGCGACCTATGGATCTCTGTATTTATCCTACTACAGTCCACCGCTCTACCAACTGAGCTATCGACGGACACTTACCAAGATATAATGAGACACTTTATTTTTTTACAATATGGAAAAAGTTTAAACGTACTGATTTAAATAATACCTTTGTGGATCCCTCTGTAGTATATTAAAATTTGAACAACAATTAGCTGTCTGAGCAATTAGCAACAACTGAACTATCGACGGACATTTACAGTGATATAATAAGACAATTTATTTTTTTACAATAAGGAAAAGGTTTAAACGTCCTGATTTAAATAATATCTTTGTGGATCCCTCTGTAGTATATTAAAAGTTGAACAACAATTAAGTAAAATTAAGTAAAAGAAGTTTCCGTCGAGCTGGAGTCGAACCAGCGACCAATGGATCTTCGTTACTATTCTACTACAGCCCACCGCTCTACCAACTGAGCTATCGACGGACACTTAAGCTGATATAATAAGACAATTGATTTTTTTACAATAAAGAAAATATTTTACCATTTTGATTTAAATAATATCTTTGTGGATCCCTCTGTAGTATATTAAAATTTGAACAACAATTAAGTAAAAGAAACAATTTTCCGTCGAGCCGGAGTCGAACCAGCGACCTATGGATCTCTGTATCTATTCTACTACAGTCCACCGCTCTACCAACTGAGCTATCGACGGACACTTAACAAGATATAACGAGACAATTTATTTTTTTACATTATGGAAAAGGTTTAAACGTACTGATTCAAATAATATCTTTGTGGATCCCTTTGTAGTATATTAAAATTTGAACAACAATTAAGTAAAAGAAACAATTTTCCGTCGAGCCGGAGTCGAACCAGCGACCTATGGATCTCTGTTTCTTTTCTACTACAGTCCACCGCTCTGCCAACTGAGCTTTCGACGGACACTTTAACCAATATATAAGACAATTCATCTTTTTACAATAATTTTTTTTTACCATTCTGATTTAAATAATTCTTTTGTGGATCCTTCTGTAATATATTAAAATGTGAACAACAATTAAGTAAAAGTAAGAGACTTCCTTCGAGCCGGATTCGAACCAGCGACCTATGGATCTCTGTTTCTATTCTACTACAGTCCACCGCTCTACCAACTCAGCTATCGACGGACACACAACAAGATATAATGAGACAATTTATTTTTTTACAATATGAAAAAGGTTTAAACGTACTGATTTAAATAATATCTTTGTGGATCCCTTTTTTATTATATTAAATTTTGAACAAAAATTAAGTAAAAGAAACAAATTTCCGTCGAGCCGGAGTCGAACCAGCGACCTATGGATCTCTGTATCTATTCTACTACAGTTCACCGCTATACCAACTGAGCTATCGACGGACATTTATAATGAAATAATAAGACAATTCATTTTTTTACAATAAGGGAAATGTTTTAACATACAGATTTAAATAATATCTTTGTGGATCCCTCTGTAATATATTAAAATGTGATCAACAATTAAGTAAAAGTAAGAGACTTCCGTCGAGCCGGATTCGAACCAGCGACGTAGGGATCTCTGTATTTATCCTATTACAGTTCACCGCTCTACCAACTGAGCTATCGACGGACATTTACAGCGATATAATAAGACAATTCATTTTTTTTACAATAAATGTTTTTTTTACCACTGATTTAAATAATATCTTTGTGGATCCCTCTGTAGTATATTAAAATTTGAACAACAATTAAGTAAAAGAAACAATTTTCCGTCAAGCCGGTCTAAGTAAAAGTCTTAGTAAAAGTAAGAGACTTCCGTCGAGCCGGATTCGAACCAGCGACCTATGGATCTCTGTTTCTATTCTACTACAGTCCACCGCTCTACTAACTTAGCTATCGACGGACACTTAACAAGATATAACGAGACAATTTAATTTTTTACATTATGGAAAAGGTTTAAACGTACTGATTTAAATAATATTTTGTGGATCCGTCTGTAGTATATTAAAATTTGAACAACAATTAAGTAAAAGAAACAATTTTCCGTCGAGACGGAGTCGAACCAGCGACCTATGGATCTCTGTATTTATCCTACTACAGTCCACCGCTCTACCAACTGAGCTATCGACGGACACTTAACAAGACATAATGAGACAATTTATTTTTTTACAATATGGAAAAGGTTTAAACGTCCCGATTTAAATAATATCTTTGTGGATCCCTCTGTAGTATATTAAAATTTGAACAACAATTAAGCAAAAGTAAGAAGCTTCCGCCGAGCCGGAGTCGAACCAGCGACCTATGGATCTCTGTTTCTATTCTACTATAGTCCACCGCTCTACCAACTGAGCTTTCGACGGACACTTAAGCTGATATAATAAGACAATTGATTTTTTTACAATAAAGAAAATATTTTACCATTTTGATTTAAATAATATCTTTGTGGATCCCTCTGCAGTATATTAAAGCTTGAACAACAATTAAGTAAAAGTAACAATTTTTCGTCGAGCCGGAGTCGAACCAGCGACCTATGGATCTCTGTATCTATTCTACTAGAGACCACCGCTCTACCAACTGAGTTATCGACGGACATTTATAATGAAATAATAAGACACTTACTTTTTTTACAATAAGGAAAATGTTTTAACATACGGATTTAAATAATATCTTTGTGGATCCCTCTGTAATATACTAAAATGTGATCAACAATTAAGTAAAAGTAAGAGACTTCCGTCGAGCCGGATTCGAACCAGCGACCTATGGATGTCTGTATTTATCCTACTACAGTCCACCGCTCTACCAACTGAGCCATCGACGGACATTTATAGTGATATAATAAGACAATTTATTTTTTTACAATTAGGAAAAGGTTTAAACGTCCTGATTTAAATAATATCTTTGTGGATCCCTCTGTAGTATATTAAAATTTGAACAACAATTAAGTAAAAGAAACAATTTTCCGTCGAGCCGGATTCGAACCAGCGACCTATGGATCTCTGTTTCTATTCTACTACAGTCCACCGCTCTACCAACTGAGCTATCGACGGACACTTAACATTAAATAAGGAGACAATTTATTTTTTTTACAATATGGAAAAGGTTTAAACGTACTGATTTAAATAATATCTTTGTGGATCCCTCTTTAGTATATTAAAATTTGAACCACAATTAAGTAAAAGAAACAATTTTCCGTCGAGCCGGAGTCGACCAGCGACCTATGGATCTCTGTATTTATCCTACTACTGTCCACCGCTCTACCAACTGAGCTATCGACGGACATTTACAGTGATATAATAAGACAATTTATTGTTTTACAATAAAGAAAAGGTTTAAATGTCCTGATTTAAACTATATCTTTGTGGATCCCTCTGTAGTATATTAAAATTTGAACAACAATTAAGTAAAAATTAGAGGCTTCCGTCGAGCCGGATTCGAACCAGCGACCTATGGAACTCTGTTTCTATTCTACTACAGTCCACCGCTCTACCAACTGAGCTATCGTCGCACATTTATCGCGATATAATAAGGTAATTTAAGTTTTTACAATAAGGGAAATGTTTTAACATTCTCATTTAAATAATATCTTTGTGGATCCCTCTGTAGTATATTAAAATTTGAACAACAATTAAGTAAAAGAAACAATTTTCTGTCAAGCCGGAGTCGAACCAGCGACCTATGGATCGCTGTATCTATCCTACTACAGTCCACCGCTCTGCCAACTGAGCTATCGACGGACACTTAAGCTGATATAAGAAGACAATTGATTTTTTTTACAAAAAAGAAAATATTTTACCATTTTGATTTAAATAATATCTTTGTGGATCCCTCTGTAATATATTAAAATGTGAACAACAATTAAGTAAAAGAAACATTTTTCCGTCGAGCCGGTGTTGAACCAGCGACCTATGGATCTCTGTTTCTATTCTACTACAGATACCGCTCTACCAACTGAGCAATCGACGGACATTTACAGTGATATAATAAGACAATTTATTTTTTTACAATTAGGAAAAGGTTTAAACGTCCTGATTTAAATAATATCTTTGTGGATCCCTCTGTAATATATTAAAATGTGAACAACAATTAAGTAAAAGTAAGAAACTTCCGTCGAGCTGGATTCGAACCAGCGACCTATGGATCTCTGTTTCTATTCTACTACAGTCCACCGCTCTACCAACTGAGCTATCGACGGACACTTAACAAGATATAATGAGACAATTTATTTTTTTACAATATGGAAAAGGTTTAAACGTACTAATTTAAATAATATCTTTGTAGATCCCTCTGTAGTATATTAAAATTTGAACAACAATTAAATAAAAGAAACAATTTTCCGTCGAGCCGGAGTCGAACCAGCGACCTATGGATCTCTGTATTTATCCTACTACAGTCCACCGCTCTACCAACTGAGCTATCGACGGACATTTACAGTGATATAATAAGACAATTTATTGTTTTACAATAAGGTAAAGGTTTAAACGTCCTGATTTAAACTATATCTTTGTGGATCCCTCTGTAGTATATTAAAATTTGAACAACAATTAAGTAAAAATTAGAGACTTCCGTCGAGCCGGATTCGAACCAGAGACCTATGGAACTCTGTTTCTATTCTACTACAGTCCACCGCTCTACCAACTGAGCTATCGTCGCACATTTATCGCGATATAATAAGGTAATTTAAGTTTTTACAATAAGAGAAATGTTTTAACATTCTCATTTAAATAATATCTTTGTGGATCCCTCTGTAATATATAAAAATGTGAACAACAATTAAGTAAAAGTAAGAGACTTCCGTCGAGCAAGATTCGAACCAGCGACCTATGGATCTCTGTTTCTATTCTACTACAGTCCACCGCTCTGCCAACTGAGCTATCGACGGACACTTAAGCTGATATAATAAGACAATTGATTTTTTTACAATAATTTTTTTTTTACCATTCTGATTTAACTAATTCCTTTGTGGATCCCTCTGTAATATATTAAAATGTGAACAACAATTAAGTAAAAGTAAGAGACTTCCTTCGAGCCGGATTCGAACCAGCGACTATGGATTCTGTTTCTATTCTACTACAGTCCACCGCTCTACCAACTGAGCTATCGACGGACACGCTACAAGATATAATGAGACAATTTTTTTTTTACAATATGAAAAAGGTTTAAACGTACTGATTTAAATAATATCTTTGTGGATCCCTTTGTAGTATATTAAAATTTGAACAAAAATTAAGTAAAAGAAACAAATTTCCGTCGAGCCGGAGTCGAACCAGCGACCTATGGATCTCTGTATCTATTCTACTACAGTTCACCGCTCTACCAACTGAGCTATCGACGGACAGTTACAGTGATATAATAAGACAATTGATTTTTTTACAATAAAGAAAATATTTTACCATTATGAGTTAAATAATATCTTTGTGGATCCCTCTGTAGTATATTAAAATTTGAACAACAATTAAGTAAAAATTAGAGGCTTCCGTCGAGCCGGATTCGAACCAGCGACCTATGGAACTCTGTTTCTATTCTACTACAGTCCACCGCTCTACCAACTGAGCTATCGTCGCACATTTATCGCGATATAATAAGGTAATTTAAGTTTTTACAATAAGGGAAATGTTTTAACATTCTCATTTAAATAATATCTTTGTGGATCCCTCTGTAGTATATTAAAATTTGAACAACAATTAAGTAAAAGAAACAATTTTCTGTCAAGCCGGAGTCGAACCAGCGACCTATGGATCGCTGTATATATCCTACTACAGTCCACCGCTCTGCCAACTGAGCTATTGACGGACACTTAAGCTGATATAAGAAGACAATTGATTTTTTTTACAAAAAAGAAAATATTTTACCATTTTGATTTAAATAATATCTTTGTGGATCCCTCTGTAATATATTAAAATGTGAACAACAATTAAGTAAAAGAAACATTTTTCCGTCGAGCCGGAGTTGAACCAGCGACCTATGGATCTCTGTTTCTATTCTACTACAGATACCGCTCTACCAACTGAGCAATCGACGGACATTTACAGTGATATAATAAGACAATTTATTTTTTTACAATTAGGAAAAGGTTTAAACGTCCTGATTTAAATAATATCTTTGTGGATCCCTCTGTAATATATTAAAATGTGAACAACAATTAAGTAAAAGTAAGAAACTTCCGTCGAGCTGGATTCGAACCAGCGACCTATGGATCTCTGTTTCTATTCTACTACAGTCCACCGCTCTACCAACTGAGCTATCGACGGACACATAACAAGATATAATGAGACAATTTATTTTTTTACAATATGGAAAAGGTTTAAACGTACTAATTTAAATAATATCTTTGTAGATCCCTCTGTAGTATATTAAAATTTGAACAACAATTAAATAAAAGAAACAATTTTCCGTCGAGCCGGAATCGAACCAGCGACCTATGGATCTCTGTATTTATCCTACTACAGTCCACCGCTCTACCAACTGAGCTATCGACGGACATTTACAGTGATATAATAAGACAATTTATTGTTTTACAATAAGGTAAAGGTTTAAACGTCCTGATTTAAACTATATCTTTGTGGATCCCTCTGTAGTATATTAAAATTTGAACAACAATTAAGTAAAAATTAGAGACTTCCGTCGAGCCGGATTCGAACCAGCGACCTATGGAACTCTGTTTCTTTTCTACTACAGTCCACCGCTCTACCAACTGAGCTATCGTCGCACATTTATCGCGATATAATAAGGTAATTTAAGTTTTTACAATAAGAGAAATGTTTTAACATTCTCATTTAAATAATATCTTTGTGGATCCCTCTGTAATATATAAAAATGTGAACTACAATTAAGTAAAAGTAAGAGACTTCCGTCGAGCAAGATTCGAACCAGCGACCTATGGATCTCTGTTTCTATTCTACTACAGTCCACCGCTCCACCAACTGAGCTATCGACGGACACTTAACAAGATATAATGAGACAATTTATTTTTTTACAATAAAGAAAATATTTTACCATTTTTAGTAAAATAATATCTTTGTGGATCCCTCTGTAGTATATTAAAATTTTAACAACAATTAAGTAAAAGAAACAATTTTCTGTCAAGCCGGAGTCGAACCAGTGACCTATGGATCGCTGTATCTATCCTACAACAGTCCACCGCTCTGCCAACTGAGCTATCGACGGACACTTAAGCTGATATAATAAGACAATTGATTTTTTTACAATAATTTTTTTTTTACCATTCTGATTTAAATAATTCCTTTGTGGATCCCTCTGTAATATATTAAAATGTGAACAACAATTAAGTAAAAGTAAGAGACTTCCTTCGAGCCGGATTCGAACCAGCGACTATGGATTCTGTTTCTATTCTACTACAGTCCACCGCTCTACCAACTGAGCTATCGACGGACACGCAACAAGATATAATGAGACAATTTTTTTTTTTACAATATGAAAAAGGTTTAAACGTACTGATTTAAATAATATCTTTGTGGATCCCTTTGTAGTATATTAAAATTTGAACAAAAATTAAGTAAAAGAAACAAATTTCCGTCGAGCCGGAGTCGAACCAGCGACCTATGGATCTCTGTATCTATTCTACTACAGTTCACCGCTCTACCAACTGAGCTATCGACGGACAGTTACAGTGATATAATAAGACAATTGATTTTTTTACAATAAAGAAAATATTTTACCATTATGAGTTAAATAATATCTTTGTGTATCCCTCTGTAGTATATTAAAATTTGAACAACAATTAAGTAAAAGAAACAATTTTTCGTCGAGCCGGAGTTAAACCAGCGACCTATGAATCTCTGTTTCTATTCTACTACAGACCACCACTCTACCAACTGAGCTATCGACGGACATTTATAATGAAATAATATGACAATTACTTTTTTTACAATTAGGAAAAGGTTTAAACGTACTGATTTAAATAATATCTTTGTGGATCCCTCTTTAGTATATTAAAATTTGAACAACAATTAAGTAAAAGAAACAATTTTCCGTCGAGCCGGAGTCGACCAGCGACCTATGGATCTCTGTATTTATCCTACTACTGTCCACCGCTCTACCAACTCAGCTATCGACGGACATTTACAGTGATATAATAAGACAATTTATTGTTTTACAATAAAGAAAAGGTTTAAACGTCCTGATTTAAACTATATCTTTGTGGATCCCTCTGTAGTATATTAAAATTTGAACAACAATTAAGTAAAAATTAGAGGCTTCCGTCGAGCCGGATTCGAACCATCGACCTATGGAACTCTGTTTCTATTCTACTACAGTCCACCGCTCTACCAACTGAGCTATCGTCGCACATTTATCGCGATATAATAAGGTAATTTAAGTTTTAACAATAAGGGAAATGTTTTAACATTCTCATTTAAATAATATCTTTGTGGATCCCTCTGTAATATATAAAAATGTGAACAACAATTAAGTAAAGTAAGAGACTTCCGTCGAGCAAGATTCGAACCAGCGACCTATGGATCTCTGTTTCTATTCTACTACAGTCCACCGCTCCACCAACTGAGTTATCGACGGACACTTAACAAGATATAATGAGACAATTGATTTTTTTACAATAAAGAAAATATTTTATCATTTTGATTTAAATAATATCTTTGTGGATCCCTCTGTAATATATTAAAATGTGAACAACAATTAAGTAAAAGAAACAATTTTCCGTCGAGCCGGAGTCGAACCAGCGACATATGGATCTCTGTTTCTATTCTACTACAGTCCACCGCTCTACCAACTGAGCTACCGACGGACAGTTAACCAGATATAATGAGACAATTTATTTTTTTACAATATGGAAAAGGTTTAAACGTACTGATTTAAATAATACCTTTGTGGATCCCTCTGTAGTATATTAAAATTTGAACAACAATTAAGTAAATGAAACAATTTCCGTCAAGCCGGAGTCGAACCAGCGACATATTGATCTCTGTTTCTATTCTACTACAGTCCACCGCTCTGCCAATTGAGCTATCGACGGACACGTAAGCTGATATAATAAGACAATTGATTTTTTTACAATAAAGAAAATATTTTATCATTTTGAGTTAAATAATATCTTTGTGGATCCCTCTGTAGTATATTAAAATTTGAACAACAATTAAGTAAAAGAAACAATTTTCCTTCGAGCCGGAGTCGAACCAGCGACCTATGGATCTCTGTTTCTATTCTACTACAGATACCGCTCTACCAACTGAGCAATCGACGGACATTTACAGTGATATAATAAGGCAATTTATTTTTTTACAATTAGGAAAAGGTTTAAACATCCTGATTTAAATAATATCTTTGTGGATCCCTCTGTAATATATTAAAATGTGAACAACAATTAAGTAAAAGTAAGAACCTTCCGTCGAGCCGGATTCGAACCAGCGACCTATGGATCTCTGTTTCTATTCTACTACAGTCCACCGCTCTACCAACTGAGCTATCGACGGACACACAACAAGATATAAAGAGACAATTTTTTTTTTACAATATGAAAAATGTTTAAACGTACTGATTTAAATAATATCTTTGTGGATCCCTCTGTAGTATATTAAAATTTTAACAAAAATTAAGTAAAAGAAACAATTTTCCGTCGAGCCGGAGTCGAACCAGCGACCTATGGATCTCTGTATCTATTCTACTACAGTTCACCGCTCTACCTACTATCGACGGACATTTATAATGAAATAATAATACAATTCATTTTTTCACAATAAGGGAAATGTTTTAACATACTGATTTAAAATATATCTTTGTGGATCCCTCTGTAATATATTAAAATGTGATCAACAATTAAGTAAAAGTAAGAGACTTCCGTCGAGCCGGATTCGAACCAGCGACCTATGGATCTCTGTATTTATCCTACTACAGTCCACCGCTCTGCCAACTGAGCTATCGACGGACACTTAAGCTGATATAATAAGACAATTTATTTTTTTACAATAAAGAAAATATTTTATCATTTTGAGTTAAATAATATCTTTGTGGATCCCTCTGTAGTATATTAAAATTTGAACAATAATTATGTAAAAGAAACAATTTTCCGTCGAGCCGGAGTCGAACCAGCGACCTATGGATCTCTGTTTCTATTCTACTACAGATACCGCTCTACCAACTGAGCAATCGACGGACATTTACAGTGATATAATAAGACAATTTATTTTTTTACAATTAGGAAAAGGTTTAAACGTCCTGATTTAAATAATATCTTTGTGGATCCCTCTGTAATATATTAAAATTTGAACAAAAATTAAATAAAACAAACAATTTTCCGTCGAGCCGGAGTCGAACCAGCGACCTATGGATCTCTGTTTCTATTCTACTACAGTCCACCGCTCTACCAACTGAGCTATCGACGGACACGCAACGAGATATAAAGAGACAATTTTTTTTTACAATATGAAAAATGTTTAAACGTACTGATTTAAATAATATCTTTGTGGATCCCTCTGTAGTATATTAAATTTTTAACAAAAATTAAGTAAAAGAAACAAATTTCCGTCGAGCCGGAGTCGAACCAGCGACCTATGGATCTCTGTATCTATTCTACTACAGTTCACCGCTCTACCTACTATCGACGGACATTTATAATGAAATAATAATACAATTCATTTTTTCACAATAAGGGAAATGTTTTAACATACTGATTTAAATAATATCTTTGTGGATCCCTCTGTAATATATTAAAATGTGATCAACAATTAAGTAAAAGTAAGAGACTTCCGTCGAGCTGGATTCGAACCAGCGACCTATGGATCTCTGTATTTATCCTACTACAGTCCACCGCTCTGCCAACTGAGCTATCGACGGACACTTAAGCTGATATAATAAGACAATTGATTTTTTTACAATAAAGAAAATATTTTACCATTTTGATTTTAATAATATCTTTGTGGATCCCTCTGTAATATATTAAAATGTGAACAACAATTAAGTAAAAGAAACAATTTTCCGTCGAGCCGGAGTCGAACCAGCGACCTATGGATCTCTGTTTCTATTCTACTACAGTCCACCGCTCTACCAACTGAGCTACCGACGGACACTTAACAAGATATAATGAGACAATTTATTTTTTTACAATATGGAAAAGGTTTAAACGTACTGATTTAAATAATACCTTTGTGGATCCCTCTGTAGTATATTAAAATTTGAACAACAATTAAGTAAATGAAACAATTTTCCGTCAAGCCGGAGTCGAACCAGCGACATATGGATCTCTGTTTCTATTCTACTACAGTCCACCGCTCTACCAACTGAGCTATCGTCGCACATTTATCGCGATATAATAAGGTAATTTAAGTTTTAACAATAAGGGAAATGTTTTAACATTCTCATTTAAATAATATCTTTGTGGATCCCTCTGTAATATATAAAAATGTGAACAACAATTAAGTAAAGTAAGAGACTTCCGTCGAGCAAGATTCGAACCAGCGACCTATGGATCTCTGTTTCTATTCTACTACAGTCCACCGCTCCACCAACTGAGTTATCGACGGACACTTAACAAGATATAATGAGACAATTGATTTTTTTACAATAAAGAAAATATTTTATCATTTTGATTTAAATAATATCTTTGTGGATCCCTCTGTAATATATTAAAATGTGAACAACAATTAAGTAAAAGAAACAATTTTCCGTCGAGCCGGAGTCGAACCAGCGACATATGGATCTCTGTTTCTATTCTACTACAGTCCACTGCTCTACCAACTGAGCTACCGACGGACAGTTAACCAGATATAATGAGACAATTTATTTTTTTACAATATGGAAAAGGTTTAAACGTACTGATTTAAATAATACCTTTGTGGATCCCTCTGTAGTATATTAAAATTTGAACAACAATTAAGTAAATGAAACAATTTCCGTCAAGCCGGAGTCGAACCAGCGACATATTGATCTCTGTTTCTATTCTACTACAGTCCACCGCTGTGCCAATTGAGCTATCGACGGACACGTAAGCTGATATAATAAGACAATTGATTTTTTTACAATAAAGAAAATATTTTATCATTTTGAGTTAAATAATATCTTTGTGGATCCCTCTGTAGTATATTAAAATTTGAACAACAATTAAGTAAAAGAAACAATTTTCCTTCGAGCCGGAGTCGAACCAGCGACCTATGGATCTCTGTTTCTATTCTACTACAGATACCGCTCTACCAACTGAGCAATCGACGGACATTTACAGTGATATAATAAGGCAATTTATTTTTTTACAATTAGGAAAAGGTTTAAACATCCTGATTTAAATAATATCTTTGTGGATCCCTCTGTAATATATTAAAATGTGAACAACAATTAAGTAAAAGTAAGAACCTTCCGTCGAGCCGGATTCGAACCAGCGACCTATGGATCTCTGTTTCTATTCTACTACAGTCCACCGCTCTACCAACTGAGCTATCGACGGACACACAACAAGATATAAAGAGACAATTTTTTTTTTACAATATGAAAAATGTTTAAACGTACTGATTTAAAATATATCTTTGTGGATCCCTCTGTAATATATTAAAATGTGATCAACAATTAAGTAAAAGTAAGAGACTTCCGTCGAGCCGGATTCGAACCAGCGACCTATGGATCTCTGTATTTATCCTACTACAGTCCACCGCTCTGCCAACTGAGCTATCGACGGACACTTAAGCTGATATAATAAGACAATTTATTTTTTTACAATAAAGAAAATATTTTATCATTTTGAGTTAAATAATATCTTTGTGGATCCCTCTGTAGTATATTAAAATTTGAACAATAATTATGTAAAAGAAACAATTTTCCGTCGAGCCGGAGTCGAACCAGCGACCTATGGATCTCTGTTTCTATTCTACTACAGATACCGCTCTACCAACTGAGCAATCGACGGACATTTACAGTGATATAATAAGACAATTTATTTTTTTACAATTAGGAAAAGGTTTAAACGTCCTGATTTAAATAATATCTTTGTGGATCCCTCTGTAATATATTAAAATTTGAACAAAAATTAAATAAAACAAACAATTTTCCGTCGAGCCGGAGTCGAACCAGCGACCTATGGATCTCTGTTTCTATTCTACTACAGTCCACCGCTCTACCAACTGAGCTATCGACGGACACGCAACGAGATATAAAGAGACAATTTTTTTTTACAATATGAAAAATGTTTAAACGTACTGATTTAAATAATATCTTTGTGGATCCCTCTGTAGTATATTAAATTTTTAACAAAAATTAAGTAAAAGAAACAAATTTCCGTCGAGCCGGAGTCGAACCAGCGACCTATGGATCTCTGTATCTATTCTACTACAGTTCACCGCTCTACCTACTATCGACGGACATTTATAATGAAATAATAATACAATTCATTTTTTCACAATAAGGGAAATGTTTTAACATACTGATTTAAATAATATCTTTGTGGATCCCTCTGTAATATATTAAAATGTGATCAACAATTAAGTAAAAGTAAGAGACTTCCGTCGAGCTGGATTCGAACCAGCGACCTATGGATCTCTGTATTTATCCTACTACAGTCCACCGCTCTGCCAACTGAGCTATCGACGGACACTTAAGCTGATATAATAAGACAATTGATTTTTTTACAATAAAGAAAATATTTTACCATTTTGATTTTAATAATATCTTTGTGGATCCCTCTGTAATATATTAAAATGTGAACAACAATTAAGTAAAAGAAACAATTTTCCGTCGAGCCGGAGTCGAACCAGCGACCTATGGATCTCTGTTTCTATTCTACTACAGTCCACCGCTCTACCAACTGAGCTACCGACGGACACTTAACAAGATATAATGAGACAATTTATTTTTTTACAATATGGAAAAGGTTTAAACGTACTGATTTAAATAATACCTTTGTGGATCCCTCTGTAGTATATTAAAATTTGAACAACAATTAAGTAAATGAAACAATTTTCCGTCAAGCCGGAGTCGAACCAGCGACATATGGATCTCTGTTTCTATTCTACTACAGTCCACCACTCTGCCAATTGAGCTATCGACGGACACGTAAGCTGATATAATAAGACAATTGATTTTTTTACAATAAAGAAAATATTTTATCATTTTGAGTTAAATAATATCTTTGTGGATCCCTCTGTAGTATATTAAAATTTGAACAATAATTATGTAAAAGAAACAATTTTCCGTCGAGCCGGAGTCGAACCAGCGACCTATGGATCTCTGTTTCTATTCTACTACAGATACCGCTCTACTAAGTGAGCAATCGCCGGACATTTACAGTGATATAATAAGACAACTTATTTTTTTACAATTAGGAAAAGGTTTAAACATCCTGATTTAAATAATATCTTTGTGGATCCCTCTGTAATATATTAAAATGTGAACAACAATTAAGTAAAAGTAAGAAACTTCCGTCGAGCCGGATTCGAACCAGCGACCTATGGATCTCTGTTTCTATTCTACTACAGTCCACCGCTCTACCAACTGAGCTATCGACGGACACTTAACAAGAAATAATGAGACAATTTATTTTTTTACAATATGAAAAAGGTTTAAACGTACTAATTTAAATAATATCTTTGTGGATCCCTCTGTAGTATATTAAAATTTGAACAAAAATTAAATAAAACAAACAATTTTCCGTCGAGCCGGAGTCGAACCAGCGACCTATGGATCTCTGTTTCTATTCTACTACAGACCACCACTCTACCAACTGAGCTATCGACGGACATTTATAATGAAATAATATGACAATTACTTTTTTTACAATTAGGAAAAGGTTTTAACATCCTCATTTAAATAATATCTTTGTGGATCCCTCTGTAGTATATTAAAATTTTAACAAAAATTAAGTAAAAGAAACAAATTTCCGTCGAGCCGGAGTCGAACCAGCGACCTATGGATCTCTGTATCTATTCTACTACAGTTCACCGCTCTACCTACTATCGACGGACATTTATAATGAAATAATAATACAATTCATTTTTTCACAATAAGGGAAATGTTTTAACATACTGATTTAAATAATATCTTTGTGGATCCCTCTGTAATATATTAAAATGTGATCAACAATTAAGTAAAAGTAAGAGACTTCCGTCGAGCTGGATTCGAACCAGCGACCTATGGATCTCTGTATTTATCCTACTACAGTCCACCGCTCTGCCAACTGAGCTATCGACGGACACTTAAGCTGATATAATAAGACAATTGATTTTTTTACAATAAAGAAAATATTTTACCACTTTGATTTTAATAATATCTTTGTGGATCCCTCTGTAATATATTAAAATGTGAACAACAATTAAGTAAAAGAAACAATTTTCCGTCGAGCCGGAGTCGAACCAGCGACCTATGGATCTCTGTTTCTATTCTACTACAGTCCACCGCTCTACCAACTGAGCTACCGACGGACACTTAACAAGATATAATGAGACAATTTATTTTTTTACAATATGGAAAAGGTTTAAACGTACTGATTTAAATAATACCTTTGTGGATCCCTCTGTAGTATATTAAAATTTGAACAACAATTAAGTAAATGAAACAATTTTCCGTCAAGCCGGAGTCGAACCAGCGACATATGGATCTCTGTTTCTATTCTACTACAGTCCACCACTCTGCCAATTGAGCTATCGACGGACACGTAAGCTGATATAATAAGACAATTGATTTTTTTACAATAAAGAAAATATTTTATCATTTTGAGTTAAATAATATCTTTGTGGATCCCTCTGTAGTATATTAAAATTTGAACAATAATTATGTAAAAGAAACAATTTTCCGTCGAGCCGGAGTCGAACCAGCGACCTATGGATCTCTGTTTCTATTCTACTACAGATACCGCTCTACTAAGTGAGCAATCGCCGGACATTTACAGTGATATAATAAGACAACTTATTTTTTTACAATTAGGAAAAGGTTTAAACATCCTGATTTAAATAATATCTTTGTGGATCCCTCTGTAATATATTAAAATGTGAACAACAATTAAGTAAAAGTAAGAAACTTCCGTCGAGCCGGATTCGAACCAGCGACCTATGGATCTCTGTTTCTATTCTACTACAGTCCACCGCTCTACCAACTGAGCTATCGACGGACACTTAACAAGAAATAATGAGACAATTTATTTTTTTACAATATGAAAAAGGTTTAAACGTACTAATTTAAATAATATCTTTGTGGATCCCTCTGTAGTATATTAAAATTTGAACAAAAATTAAATAAAACAAACAATTTTCCGTCGAGCCGGAGTCGAACCAGCGACCTATGGATCTCTGTATTTATCCTACTACAGTCCACCGCTCTACCAACTGAGCAATCGACGGCCATTTACAGTGATATAATAAGACAATTGATTTTTTTACAATAAAGAAAATATTTTACCATTTTGAATTAAATAATATCTTTGTGGATCCCTTTGTAGTATATTAAAATTTGAACAACAATTAAGTAAAAGAAACAATTTTTCGTCGAGCCGGAGTTAAACCAGCGACCTATGGATCTCTGTTTCTATTCTACTACAGACCACCACTCTACCAACTGAGCTATCGACGGACATTTATAATGAAATAATATGACAATTAATTTTTTTACAATTAGGAAAAGGTTTTAACAACCTCATTTAAATAATATCTTTGTGGATCCCTCTGTAATATATTAAAATGTGAACAACAATTAAGTAAAAGTAAGAGACTTCCGTCGAGCCGGATTCGAACCAGCGACCTATGGATCTCTGTATTTATCCTACTACAGTCCACCGCTCTACCAACTGAGTTATCGACGGACATTTACAGTGATATAATAAGACAATTTATTTTTTTACAATTAGGAAAAGGTTTAAACGTCCTGATTTAAATAATATCTTTGTGGATCCCTCTGTAATATATTAAAATGTGAACAACAATTAAGTAAAAGTAAGAAACTTCCGTCGAGCCGGATTCGAACCAGCGACCTATGGATCTCTGTTTCTATTCTACTACAGTCCACCGCTCTACCAACTGAGCTATCGACGGACACTTAACAAGATATAAGGAGACAATTTATTTTTTTACAATATGGAAAAGGTTTAAACGTACTGATTTAAATAATACCTTTGTGGATCCCTCTGTAGTATATTAAAATTTGAACAACAATTATGTAAATGAAACAATTTTCCGTCAAGCCGGAGTCGAACCAGCGACATATGGATCTCTGTTTCTATTCTACTACAGTCCACCGCTCTGCCAACTGAGCTATCGACGGACACGTAAGCTGATATAATAAGACAATTGATTTTTTTCAATAAAGAAAATATTTTATAATTTTGATTTAAATAATATCTTTGCGGATCGCTCTGTAGTATATTAAAATTTGAACCACAAATAAGTAAAAGAAACAATTTACCGTCGAGCCGGAGTCGAACCAGCGACCTATGGATCTCTGTATCTATCCAACTACAGTCCACCGCTCTACCAACTGAGCTATCGACGGACACTTAATGGATATAGTAAGATAATTTAAGTTTTTACATTAAGGAAAATGTTTTAACATCCTGATTTAAATAATATCTTTGTGGATTCCTTTGTAGTATATTAAAATTTGAACAACAATTAAGTAAAAGAAACAATTTTCCGTCGAGTCGGAGTCGAACCAGCGACCTATGGATCTCTGTAACTATTCTACTACAGTCCACCGCTCTACCAACTGAGCTATCGACGGACATTTACAATGAAATAATAAGACAATTCATTTTTTTACAATAAGGAAAATGTTTTAACATACTGATTTAAAAAATATATTTGTGGATCCCTCTGTAATATATTAAAATGTGATCAACAATTAAGTAAAAGTAAGAGACTTCCGTCGAGCCAGATTCAAACCAGCGACCTATGGATCTCTGTATTTATCCTACTACAGGCCATAGCTGTACCAACTGAGCTATCGACGGACACTTAACAATATATAATAAGACAATTTATTTTTTTACAATAAGGAAAAGGTTTAAACGTCCTGATTTGAATAATATCTTTTTGGATTCCTCTGTAGTATATTAAAATTTGAAAAACATTTAAGTATGTTAAAAGTAGTAACTTCGGTCGAGCTGGATTCCAACCAGCGACCTATAGAACTCTGTTTCTATTCTATTACAGTCCACCGCTCTGCCAACTGAGCTATCGACGGACACTTAAGCTGATATAATAAGACAATTGATTTTTTTACAATAAAGAAAATATTTTACCATTTTGATTTAAATAATATCTTTGTGGATCCCTCTGTAATATATTAAAATGTGAACAACAATTAAGTAAAAGTAAGAGACTTCCGTCGAGCCGGATTCGAACCAGCGACCTATGGATCTCTGTTTCTATTCTACTACAGTCCACCGCTCTACCAACTGAGCTATCGACGGACACACAACAAGATATAAAGAGACAATTTATTTTTTTACAATATGAAAAAGGTTTAAACGTACTGATTTAATTAATATCTTTGTGGATCCCTCTATAGTATATTAAAATTTGAACAAAAATTAAGTAAAATAAACAATTTTCCGTCGAGCCGGAGTCGAACCAGCGACCTATGGATCTCTGTATCTATTCAACTACAGTTCACCGCTCTACCTACTATCGACGGACATTTATAATGAAATAATAAGACAATTCATTTTTTCACAATAAGGGAAAGGTTTTAACATACTGATTTAAATAATATCTTTGTGGATCCCTCTGTAATATATTAAAATGTGATCAACAATTAAGTAAAAGTAAGAGACTTCCGACGAGCCGGATTCGAACCAGCGACCTATGGATGGCTGTATTTATCCTACTACAGTCCACCGCTCTACCAACTGAGCTATCGACGGACATTTACAGTGATATAATAAGACAATTTATTTTTTTACAATTAGGAAAAGGTTTAAACGTCCTGATTTAAATAATATCTTTGTGGATCCCTCTGTAATATATTAAAATGTGAACAACAATTAAGTAAAAGTAAGAAACTTCCGTCGAGCCGGATTCGAACCAGCGACCTATGGATCTCTGTTTCTATTCTAATACAGTCCACCGCTCTACCAACTGAGCTATCGACGGACACTTAACAAGATATAAGGAGACAATTTATTTTTTTACAATTAGGAAAAGGTTTAAACGTCCTGATTTAAATAATATCTTTGTGGATCCCTCTGTAATATATTAAAATGTGAACAACAATTAAGTAAAAGTAAGAGACTTCCGACGAGCCGGATTCGAACCAGCGACCTATGGATGGCTGTATTTATCCTACTACAGTCCACCGCTCTACCAACTGAGCTATCGACGGACATTTACAGTGATATAATAAGACAATTGATTTTTTTACAATAAAGAAAATATTTTAACGTCCTGATTTAAATAATATCTTTGTGGATCCCTCTGTAATATATTAAAATGTGAACAACAATTAAGTAAAAGTAAGAGACTTCCGTCAATCCGGATTCGAACCAGCGACCTATGGATCTCTGTTTCTATTCTACTACAGTCCACCGCTCTACCAACTGAGTTATCGACGGACTTTTACAGTGATATAATAAGACAATTTATTTTTTTACAATTAGGAAAAGGTTTTAACGTCCTGATTTAAATAATATCTTTAAGGATCCCTCAGTAATATATTAAAATGTGAACAACAATTAAGAAAAAGGTAGAGATTTCCGTCGAGCCGGATTCGAACCATCGACCTATGGATCCCTGTTTCTATTCTACTACAGTCCACCGCTCTACCAACTGAGCTATCGACGGACATTTATAGCGATATAATGAGACAATTTATTTTTTTACAATATGAAAAAGGTTTAAACGTACTGATTTAAATAATATCTTTGTGGATCCCTTTGTAGTATATTAAAATTTGAACAAAAATTAAGTAAAAGAAACAAATTTCCGTCGAGCCGGAGTCGAACCAGCGACCTATGGATCTCTGTATCTATTCTACTACAGTTCACCGCTCTACCAACTGAGCTATCGACGGACAGTTACAGTGATATAATAAGACAATTGATTTTTTTACAATAAAGAAAATATTTTACCATTATGAGTAAAATAATATCTTTGAGGATCCCTCTGTAGTATATTAAAATTTGAACAACAATTAAGTAAAAGAAACAATTTTTCGTCGAGCCGGAGTTAAACCAGCGACCTATGAATCTCTGTTTCTATTCTACTACAGACCACCACTCTACCAACTGAGCTATCGACGGACACTTAACAAGATATAAGGAGACAATTTTTTTTTTTTTAATATGGAAAAGGTTTAAACGTACTGATTTAAATAATATCTTTGTGGATCCTTCTGTAGTATATTAAAATTTGAACAACAATTAGGTATGTTAAAAGTAGTAACTTCGGTCGAGCTGGATTCCAACCAGCGACCTATAGAACTCTGTTTCTATTCTATTACAGTCCACCGCTCTGCCAACTGAGCTATCGACGGACACTTAAGCTGATATAATAAGACAATTGATTTTTTTACAATAAAGAAAATATTTTACCATTTTGATTTAAATAATATCTTTGTGGATCCCTCTGTAGTATATTAAAATGTGAACAACAATTAAGTTAAAGTAAGAGACTTCCGTCGAGCCGGATTCGAACCAGCGACCTATGGATCTCTGTTTCTATTCTACTACAGACCACCGATCTACCAACTGAGCTATCGACGGACATTTATAAGGAAATAATAAGACAATTACTTTTTTTACAATAAGGAAAATGTTTTAACGTCCTGATTTAAATAATATCTTTGTGGATCCCTCTGTAATATATTAAAATGTGAACAACAATTAAGTAAAAGTAAGAGACTTCCGTCAATCCGGATTCGAACCAGCGACCTATGGATCTCTGTTTCTATTCTACTACAGTCCACCGCTCTACCAACTGAGTTATCGACGGACTTTTACAGTGATATAATAAGACAATTTATTTTTTTACAAATAGGAAAAGGTTTTAACGTCCTGATTTAAATAATATCTTTAAGGATCCCTCTGTAATATATTAAAATGTGAACAACAATTAAGAAAAAGGTAGAGATTTCCGTCGAGCCGGATTCGAACCATCGACCTATGGATCCCTGTTTCTATTCTACTACAGTCCACCGCTCTACCAACTGAGCTATCGACGGACATTTATAGTGATATAATGAGACAATTTATTTTTTTACAATATGAAAAAGGTTTAAACGTACTGATTTAAATAATATCTTTGTGGATCCCTTTGTAGTATATTAAAATTTGAACAAAAATTAAGTAAAAGAAACAAATTTCCGTCGAGCCGGAGTCGAACCAGCGACCTATGGATCTCTGTATCTATTCTACTACAGTTCACCGCTCTACCAACTGAGCTATCGACGGACAGTTACAGTGATATAATAAGACAATTGATTTTTTTACAATAAAGAAAATATTTTACCATTATGAGTTAAATAATATCTTTGTGGATCCCTCTGTAGTATATTAAAATTTGAACAACAATTAAGTAAAAGAAACAATTTTTCGTCGAGCCGGAGTTAAACCAGCGACCTATGAATCTCTGTTTCTATTCTACTACAGACCACCACTCTACCAACTGAGCTATCGACGGACATTTATAATGAAATAATATGACAATTACTTTTTTTACAATTAGGAAAAGGTTTTAACATCCTCATTTAAATAATATCTTTGTGGATCCCTCTGTAATATATTAAAATGTGAACAACAATTAAGTAAAAGTAAGAGACTTCCGTCGAGCCGGATTCGAACCAGCGACCTATGGATCTCTGTATCTATTCAACTACAGTTCACCGCTCTACCTACTATCGACGGACATTTATAATGAAATAATAAGACAATTCATTTTTTCACAATAAGGGAAATGTTTTAACATACTGATTTAAATAATATCTTTGTGGATCCCTCTGTAATATATTAAAATGTGATCAACAATTAAGTAAAAGTAAGAGACTTCCGACGAGCCGGATTCGAACCAGCGACCTATGGATCTCTGTATTTATCCTACTACAGTCCACCGCTCTACCAACTGAGCTATGGACGGACATTTACAGTGATATAATAAGGCAATTAATTTTTTTACAATTAGGAAAAGGTTTAAACGTCCTGATTTAAATAATATCTTTGTGAATCCCTTTGTAATATATTAAAATGTGAACAACAATTAAGTAAAAGTAAGAAACTTCCGTCGAGCCGGATTCGAACCAGCGACCTATGGATCTCTGTTTCTATTCTACTACAGTCCACCGCTCTACCAACTGAGCTATCGACGGACACTTAACAAGATATAATGAGACAATTTATTTTTTTACAATATGGAAAAGGTTTAAACGTACTAATTTAAATAATATCTTTGTAGATCCCTCTGTAGTATATTAAAATTTGAACAACAATTAAATAAAAGAAACAATTTTCCGTCGAGCCGGAGTCGAACCAGCGACCTATGGATCTCTGTTTCTATTCTACTACAGTCCACCGCTCCACCAACTGAGCTATCGACGGACACTTAACAAGATATAATGAGACAATTTATTTTTTTACAATAAAGTAAATATTTTACCATTTTTATTTAAATAATATCTTTGTGGATCCCTCTGTAGTATATTAAAATTTTAACAACAATTAAGTAAAAGAAACAATTTTCTGTCAAGCCGGAGTCGAACCAGTGACCTATGGATCGCTGTATCTATACTACTACAGTCCACCGCTCTGCCAACTGAGCTATCGACGGACACTTAAGCTGATATAATAAGACAATTGATTTTTTTACAATAAAAAAAATATTTTACTATTTTGATTTAAATAATATCTTTGTGGATCCCTCTGTAATATATTAAAATGTGAACAACAATTAAGTAAAAGTAATAGACTTCCGTCGAGCCGGATTCGAACCAGCGATCTATGGATCTCTGTTTCTATTCTACTACAGTCCACCGCTCTACCAACTGAGCTATCGACGGACATTTACAGTGATATAATAAGACAATTTATTGTTTTACAAAAAGGAAAAGGTTTAAACGTCCTGATTTAAACTATATCTTTGTGGATCCCTCTGTAGTATATTAAAATTTAAACAACAATTAAGTAAAAATTAGAGACTTCCGTCGAGCCGGATTCGAACCAGCGACATATTGATCTCTGTTTCTATTCTACTACATTCCACCGCTCTGCCAATTGAGCTATCGACGGACACCTAAGCTGATATAATAAGACAATTGATTTTTTTACAATAAAGAAAATATTTTATAATTTTGAGTTAAATAAGATCTTTGTGGATCCCTATGTAGTATATTAAAATTTGAACAACAATTAAGTAAAAGAAACAATTTTCCGTCGAGCCGGAGTCGAACCAGCGACCTATGGATCTCTGTTTCTATTCTACTACAGACCACCACTCTACCAACTGAGCTATCGACGGACATTTATAATGAAATAATATGACAATTACTTTTTTTACAATTAGGAAAAGGTTTTAACATCCTCATTTAAATAATATCTTTGTGGACCCCTCTGTAATATATTAAAATGTGAACAACAATTAAGTAAAAGTAAGAGACTTCCGTCGAGCCGGATTCGAACCAGCGACCTATGGATCTCTGTTTCTATTCTACTACAGTCCACCGCTCTACCAACTGAGCTATCGACGGACACACAACAAGATATAAAGAGACAATTTTTTTTTTACAATATGAAAAATGTTTAAACGTACTGATTTAAATAATATCTTTGTGGATCCCTCTGTAGTATATTAAAATTTGAACAAAAATTAAGTAAAAGAAACAATTTTCCGTCGAGCCGGAGTCGAACCAGCGACCTATGGATCTCTGTATCTATTCTACTACAGTTCACCGCTCTACCTACTATCGACGGACATTTATAATGAAATAATAATACTATTCATTTTTTCACAATAAGGGAAATGTTTTAACATACTGATTTAAATAATATCTTTATGGATCCCTCTGTAATATATTAAAATGTGATCAACAATTAAGTAAAAGTAAGAGACTTCCGTCGAGCCGGATTCGAACCAGCGACCTATGGATCTCTGTATTTATCCTACTACAGTCCACCGCTCTGCCAACTGAGCTATCGACGGACACTTAAGCTAATATAATAAGACAATTGATTTTTTTACAATAAAGAAAATATTTTACCATTTTGATTTTAATAATATCTTTGTGGATCCCTCTGTAATATATTAAAATTTGAACAACAATTAAGTAAAAGAAACAATTTTCCGTCAAGCCGGAGTCGACCAGCGACCTATGGATCTCTGTATTTATCCTACTACTATCCACCGCTCTACCAACTGAGCTATCGACGGACATTTACAGTGATATAATAAGACAATTTATTGTTTTACAATAAAGAAAAGGTTTAAACGTCCTGATTTAAACTATATCTTTGTGGATCCCTCTGTAGTATATTAAAATTTGAACAACAATTAAGTAAAAATTAGAGGCTTCCGTCGAGCCGGATTCGAACCAGCGACCTATGGAACTCTGTTTCTATTCTACTACAGTCTACCGCTCTACCAACTGAGCTATCGTCGCACTTTTATCGCGATATAATAAGGTAATTTAAGTTTTTACAATAAGGGAAATGTTTTAACATTCTCATTTAAATAATATCTTTGTGGATCCCTCTGTAGTATATTAAAATTTGAACAACAATTAAGTAAAAGAAACAATTTTCTGTCAAGCCGGAGTCGAACCAGCGACCTATGGATCTCTGTTTCTATTCTACTACAGATACCGCTCTACCAACTGAGCAATCGACGGACATTTACAGTGATATAATAAGACAATTTATTTTTTTACAATTAGGAAAAGGTTTAAACGTCCTGATTTAAATAATATCTTTGTGGATCCCTCTGTAATATATTAAAATGTGAACAACAATTAAGTAAAAGTAAGAAACTTCGGTCGAGCCGGATTCGAACCAGCGACCTATGGATCTCTGTTTCTATTCTACTACAGTCTACCGCTCTACCAACTGAGCTATCGACGGACACTTAACAAGATATAATGAGACAATTTATTTTTTTACAATATGGAAAAGGTTTAAACGTACTAATTTAAATAATATCTTTGTAGATCCCTCTGTAGTATATTAAAATTTGAACAACAATTAAGTAAAAATTAGAGACTTCCGTCGAGCCGGATTCGAACCAGCGACATATGGAACTCTGTTTCTATTCTACTACAGTCCACCGCTCTACCAACTGAGCTATCGTCGCACATTTATCGCGATATAATAAGGTAATTTAAGTTTTTACAATAAGGGAAATGTTTTAACATTCTCATTTAAATGATATCTTTGTGGATCCCTCTGTAATATATAAAAATGTGAACAACAATTAAGTAAAAGTAAGAGACTTCCGTCGAGCAAGATTCGAACCAGCGACCTATGGATCTGTGTTTCTATTCTACTACAGTCCACCGCTCCACCAACTGAGCTATCGACGGACACTTAACAAGATATAATGAGACAATTTATTTTTTTACAATAAAGAAAATATTTTACCATTTTTAGTTAAATAATATCTTTGTGGATCCCTCTGTAATATATTAAAATGTGAACAACAATTAAGTAAAAGAAACAACTTTCCGTCGAGCCGGAGTCGAACCAGCGACCTATGGATCTCTGTTTTTATTCTACTACAGTCCACCGCTCTACCAACTGAGCTACCGACGGACACTTAACAAGATATAATGAGACAATTTATTTTTTAACAATATGGAAAAGGTTTAAACGTACTGATTTAAATAATACCTTTGTGGATCCCTCTGTAGTATATTAAAATTTGAACAACAATTAAGTAAATGAAACAATTTTCCGTCAAGCCGGAGTCGAACCAACGACCTATGGATCTCTGTTTCTATTCTACTACAGATACCGCTCTACCAACTGAGCAATCGACGGACATTTACAGTGATATAATAAGACAATTTATTTTTTTACAATTAGGAAAAGGTTTAAACGTCCTGATTTAAATAATATCTTTGTGGATCCCTCTCTAATATATTAAATTGTGAACAACATTTAAGTAAAAGTAAGAAACTTCCGTCGAGCCGGATTCGAACTAGCGACCTATGGATCTCTGTTTCTATTCAACAACAGTCCACCGCTCTACCAACTGAGCTATCGACGGACACACAACAAGATATAAAGAGACATTTTATTTTTTTACAATATGAAAAAGGTTTAAACGTACTGATTTAAATAATATCTTTGTGGATCCCTCTATAGTATATTAAAATTTGAACAAAAATTAAGTAAAAGAAACAATTTTCCGTCGAGCCGGAGTCGAACCAGCGACCTATGGATCTCTGTATCTATTCAACTACAGTTCACCGCTCTACCTACTATCCACGGACATTTATAATGAAATAATAAGACAATTCATTTTTTCACAATAAGGGAAATGTTTTAACATACTGATTTAAATAATATCTTTGTGGATCCCTCTGTAATATATTAAAATGTGATCAACAATTAAGTAAAAGTAAGAGACTTCCGACGAGCCGGATTCGAACCAGCGACCTATGGATGGCTGTATTTATCCTACTACAGTCCACCGCTCTACCAACTGAGCTATCGACGGACACTTACAGTGATATAATAAGACAATTCATTGTTTTACAATAAAGAAAAGGTTTAAACGTCCTGATTTAAACTATATCTTTGTGGATCCCTCTGTAGTATATTAAAATTTGAACAACAATTAAGTAAAAATTAGAGGCTTCCGTCGAGCCGGATTCGAACCAGCGACCTATGGATCGCTGTATCTATCCTACTACAGTCCACCCCTCTGCCAACTGAGCTATCGACGGACACTTAAGCTGATATAAGAAGACAATTGATTTTTTTACAAAAAAGAAAATATTTTACCATTTTGATTTAAATAATATCTTTGTGGATCCGTCTGTAATATATTAAAATGTGAACAACAATTAAGTAAAAGAAACATTTTTCCGTCGAGCCGGAGTCGAACCAGCGACCTATGGATCTCTGTTTCTATTCTACTACAGATACCGCTCTACCAACTGAGCAATCGACGGACATTTACAGTGATATAATAAGACAATTTATTTTTTTACAATTAGGAAAAGGTTTAAACGTCCTGATTTAAATAATATCTTTGTGGATCCCTCTGTAATATATTAAAATGTGAACAACAATTAAGTAAAAGTAAGAAACTTCGGTCGAGCCGGAGTCGAACCAGCGACCTATGGATATCTGTATTTATCCTACTACAGTCCACCGCTCTACCAACTGAGCTATCGACGGACATTTACAGTGATATAATAAGACAATTTATTGTTTTACAAAAAGGAAAAGGTTTAAACGTCCTGATTTAAACTATATCTTTGTGGATCCCTCTGTAGTATATTAAAATTTAAACAACAATTAAGTAAAAATTAGAGACTTCCGTCGAGCCGGATTCGAACCAGCGACATATTGATCTCTGTTTCTATTCTACTACATTCCACCGCTCTGCCAATTGAGCTATCGACGGACACCTAAGCTGATATAATAAGACAATTGATTTTTTTACAATAAAGAAAATATTTTATAATTTTGAGTTAAATAAGATCTTTGTGGATCCCTATGTAGTATATTAAAATTTGAACAACAATTAAGTAAAAGAAACAATTTTCCGTCGAGGCGGAGTCGAACCAGCGACCTATGGATCTCTGTTTCTATTCTACTACAGATACCGCTCTACCAACTGAGCAATCGACGGACATTTACAGTGATATAATAAGACAATTTATTTTTTTACAATTAGGAAAAGGTTTAAACATCCTGATTTAAATAATATCTTTGTGGATCCCTCTGTAATATATTAAAATGTGAACAACAATTAAGTAAAATTAAGAAACTTCCGTCGAGCCGGATTCGAACCAGCGACCTATGGATCTCTGTTTCTATTCAACTACAGTCCACCGCTCTACCAACTGAGCTATCGACGGACACTTAACAAGAAATAATGAGACAATTTATTTTTTTACAATATGGAAAAGGTTTAAACGTACTAATTTAAATAATATCTTTGTGGATCCCTCTGTAGTATATTAAAATTTGAACAACAATTAAATAAAAGAAACAATTTTCCGTCGAGCCGGAGTCGAACCAGCGACATATGGAACTCTGTTTCTATTCTACTACAGTCCACCGCTCTACCAACTGAGCTATCGTCGCACATTTAGCGCTATATAATAAGGTAATTTAAGTTTTTACAATAAGGGAAATGTTTTAACATTCTCATTTAAATAATATCTTTGTGGATCCCTCTGTAATATATAAAAATGTGAACAACAATTAAGTAAAAGTAAGAGACTTCCGTCGAGCAAGATTCGAACCAGCGACCTATGGATCTGTGTTTCTATTCTACTACAGTCCACCGCTCCACCAACTGAGCTATCGACGGACACTTAACAAGATATAATGAGACAATTTATTTTTTTACAATAAAGAAAATATTTTACCATTTTTAGTTAAATAATATCTTTGTGGATCCCTCTGTAATATATTAAAATGTGAACAACAATTAAGTAAAAGTAAGAGACTTCCGTCGAGCCGGATTCGAACCAGCGACCTATGGATCTCTGTTTCTATTCTACTACAGTCCACCGCTCTACCAACTGAGCTATCGACGGACACATAACAAGATATAAAGAGACAATTTATTTTTTTACAATATGAAAAAGGTTTAAACGTACTGATTTAAATAATATCTTTGTGGATCCCTCTATAGCAGGGGTCGGCAACCTGCATCTCGCGAGCCGCATGCGGCTCTTTTGATGTAAAGTTGAGGCTCTCCAGTTCCATACGAAAAAGTTAATAATTTATTATCAAAACCTTTAAAAAATAAGAAAATATATTTTTAAGTACCTAATTTCTCAATAGCTTCTATATTCATAATCGTTAATTACAAATCGCCACAATTAGTTTCATTGTGGTATCGGTAGATCGGTAGTACTCTCGCGTTCATAGTAAATCCTCTCATCACAAATACAAATGAGATCAACATTGAACCATTTGGAATTGATGCTGGATCGCTCCAAATGCGATTGCTCAATTTGAAAACCAAAGACTGTGGAGCTTCAAGTTCACAGAACTCAAGAGCAAGTTGGAGATCCAGAAATGCATGCACATAGCGCAGCACAAGTGGACAGCTCTAAAAGAAATTCCGCGAGTTGAGGCCCTCATATTCGGCGCATGGAATAGTCTTTTAGAATGCTACAGTGAGGTGAAGAAGTGGGCATATGGAGTGCTGACGATCTTCAGGTCGACATATTCGTGCGAGCAAGCGTTCTCTTGCATGAATATAATAAAAAGTAAAGTTAGAAGTCAACTAAGAAATAAAAATCTAGAGTCGTGCTCGAAACTTAAAACAACAAGTTATAAGCCAGATTTAAACAAACTTTCAAAACGCATGCAAAGCCAATGCTCCCATTGATGTAACTATCTATATTTGTGTATTTATATGAATAAATATTTTTTAGTATTTAAAACCGTTTATTTTAAATAAAAAATCAAATCTATATAAGCAAATACTATAATATTGAAACGAAAATTTTTAGTGGCTCTTTAAAAATTGAGAAATTTTGTAAATTGTAACTTTTGGCTCTTCTGTTTCAATAGGTTGCCGACCCCTGCTCTATAGTATATTAAAATTTGAACAAAAATTAAGTAAAAGAAACAATTTTCCGTCGAGCCGGAGTCGAACCAGCGACCTATGGATCTCTGTATCTATTCAACTACAGTTCACCGCTCTACCTACTATCGACGGACATTTATAATGAAATAATAAGACAATTCATTTTTTCACAATAAGGGAAATGTTTTAACATACTGATTTAAATAATATCTTTGTGGATCCCTCTGTAATATATTAAAATGTGATCAACAATTAAGTAAAAGTAAGAGACTTCCGACGAGCCGGATTCGAACCAGCGACCTATGGATCTCTGTATTTATCCTACTACAGTCCACCGCTCTACCAACTGAGCTATCGACGGACATTTACAGTGATATAATAAGACAATTTATTTTTTTACAATTAGGAAAAGGTTTAAACGTCCTGATTTAAATAATATCTTTGTGGATCCCTCTGTAGTATATTAAAATTTGAACAACAATTAAGTAAAAATTAGAGGCTTCCGTCGAGCCGGATTCAAACCAGCGACCTATGGAACTCTGTTTCTATTCTACTACAGTCCACCGCTCTACCAACTGAGCTATCGTCGCACATTTATCGCGATATAATAAGGTAATTTAAGTTTTTACAATAAGGGAAATGTTTTAACATTCTCATTTAAATAATATCTTTGTGGATCCCTCTGTAGTATATTAAAATTTGAACAACAATTAAGTAAAAGAAACAATTTTCTGTCAAGCCGGAGTCGAACCAGCGACCTATGGATCGCTGTATCTATCCTACTACAGTCCACCGCTCTGCCAACTGAGCTATCGACGGACACTTAAGCTGATATAAGAAGACAATTGATTTTTTTACAAAAAAGAAAATATTTTACCATTTTGATTTAAATAATTTCTTTGTGGATCCCTCTGTAATATATTAAAATGTGAACAACAATTAAGTAAAAGAAACATTTTTCCGTCGAGCCGGAGTCGAACCAGCGACCTATGGATCTCTGTTTCTATTCTACTACAGATACCGCTCTACCAACTGAGCAATCGACGGACATTTACAGTGATATAATAAGACAATTTATTGTTTTACAATAAGGAAAAGGTTTAAACGTCCTGATTTAAACTATATCTTTGTGGATCCCTCTGTAGTATATTAAAATTTGAACAACAATTAAGTAAAAATTAGAGACTTTCGTCGAGCCGGATTCGAACCAGCGACATATGGAACTCTGTTTCTATTCTACTACAGTCCACCGCTCTACCAACTGAGCTATCGTCGCACATTTATCGCGATATAATAAGGTAATTTAAGTTTTTACAATAAGGGAAATGTTTTAACATTCTCATTTAAATAATATCTTTGTGGATCCCTCTGTAATATATAAAAATGTGAACAACAATTAAGTAAAGTAAGAGACTTCCGTCGAGCAAGATTCGAACCAGCGACCTATGGATCTCTGTTTCTATTCTACTACAGTCCACCGCTCCACCAACTGAGCTATCGACGGACACTTAACAAGATATAATGAGACAATATATTTTTTTACAATAAAGAAAATATTTTACAATTTTTAGTTAAATAATATCTTTGTGGATCCCTCTGTAGTATATTAAAATTTTAACAACAATTAAGTAAAAGAAACAATTTTCTGTCAAGCCGGAGTCGAACCAGTGACCTATGGATCGCTGTATCTATCCTACTACAGTCCACCGCTCTGCCAACTGAGCTATCGACGGACACTTAAGCTGATATAATAAGACAATTGATTTTTTTACAATAAAGAAAATATTTTACTATTTTGATTTAAATAATATCTTTGTGGATCCCTCTGTAATATATTAAAATGTGAACAACAATTAAGTAAAAGTAAGAGACTTCCGTCGAGCCGGATTCGAACCAGCGACCTATGGATCCCTGTTTCTATTCTACTACAGTCCACCGCTCTACCAACTGAGCTATCGACGGACACACAACAAGATATAAAGAGACAATTTATTTTTTTACAATATGAAAAAGGTTTAAACGTACTGATTTAAATAATATCTTTGTGGATCCCTCTATAGTATATTAAAATTTGAACAAAAATTAAGTAAAAGAAACAATTTTCCGTCGAGCCGGAGTCGAACCATTGACCTATGGATCTCTGTATCTATTCAACTACAGTTCACCGCTCTATCTACTATCGACGGACATTTATAATGAAATAATAAGACAATTCATTTTTTCACAATAAGGGAAATGTTTTAACATACTGATTTAAATAATATCTTTGTGGATCCCTCTGTAATATATTAAAATGTGATCAACAATTAAGTAAAAGTAAGAGACTTCCGACGAGCCGGATTCGAACCAGCGACCTATGGATGGCTGTATTTATCCTACTACAGTCCACCGCTCTACCAACTGAGCTATCGACGGACATTTACAGTGATATAATAAGACAATTTATTTTTTTACAATTAGGAAAAGGTTTAAACGTCCTGATTTAAATAATATCTTTGTGGATCCCTCTGTAATATATTAAAATGTGAACAACAATTAAGTAAAAGTAAGAGACTTCCGTCGAGCCGGATTCGAACCAGCGACCTATGGATCTCTGTTTCTATTCTACTACAGTCCACCGCTCTACCAACTGAGCTATCGACGGACACACAACACGATATAAAGAGACAATTTATTTTTTTACAATATGAAAAAGGTTTAAACGTACTGATTTAAATAATATCTTTGTGGATCCCTCTATAGTATATTAAAATTTGAACAAAAATTAAGTAAAAGAAACAATTTTCCGTCGAGCCGGAGTCGAACCAGCGACCTATGGATCTCTGTATCTTTTCAACTACAGTTCACCGCTCTACCTACTATCGACGGACATTTATAATGAAATAATAAGACAATTCATTTTTTCACAATAAGGGAAATGTTTTAACATACTGATTTAAATAATATCTTTGTGGATCCCTCTGTAATATATTAAAATGTGATCAACAATTAAGTAAAAGTAAGAGACTTCCGACGAGCCGGATTCGAACCAGCGACCTATGGATCTCTGTATTTATCCTACTACAGTCCACCGCTCTACCAACTGAGCTATCGACGGACATTTACAGTGATATAATAAGACAATTTATTTTTTTACAATTAGGAAAAGGTTTAAACGTCCTGATTTAAATAATATATTTGTGGATCCCTCTGTAATATATTAAAATGTGAACAACAATTAAGTAAAAGTAAGAAACTTCCGTCGAGCCGGATTCGAACCAGCGACCTATGGATCTCTGTTTCTATTCTACTACAGTCCACCGCTCTACCAACTGAGCTATCGACGGACACTTAACAAGATATAAGGAGACAATTTATTTTTTTACAATATGGAAAAGGTTTAAACGTACTGATTTAAATAATATCTTTGTGGATCCCTCTGTAGTATATTAAAATTTGAACAACAATTAAGTAAAAGAAACAATTTTCCGTCGAGCCGGAGTCGACCAGCAACCTATGGATCTCTGTATTTATCCTACTACAGTCCACCGCTCTACCAACTGAGCTATCGACGGACATTTACAGTGATATAATAAGACAATTTATTGTTTTACAATAAGGAAAAGGTTTAAACGTCCTGATTTAAACTATATCTTTGTGGATCCCTCTGTAGTATATTAAAATTTGAACAACAATTAAGTAAAAGTAAGAGACCTCCGTCGAGCCGGATTCGAACCAGCGACCTATGGATCTCTGTATTTATCCTACTACAGTCCACCGCTCTACCAACTGAGCTATCGACGGACATTTACAGTGATATAATAAGACAATTTATTTTTTTACAATTAGGAAAAGGTTTAAACGTCCTGATTTAAATAATATCTTTGTGGATCCCTCTGTAATATATTAAAATGTGAACAACAATTAAGTAAAAGTAAGAAACTTCCGTCGAGCCGGATTCGAACCAGCGACCTATGGATCTCTGTTTCTATTCTACTACAGTCCACCGCTCTACCAACTGAGCTATCGTCTCACATTTATCGCGATATAATAAGGTAATTTAAGTTTTTACAATAAGGGAAATGTTTTAACATTCTCATTTAAATAATATCTTTGTGGATCCCTCTGTAATATATAAAAATGTGAACAACAATTAAGTAAAGTAAGAGACTTCCGTCGAGCAAGATTCGAACCAGCGACCTATGGATCTCTGTTTCTATTCTACTACAGTCCACCGCTCCACCAAGTGAGCTATCGACGGACACTTAACAAGATATAATGAGACAATATATTTTTTTACAATAAAGAAAATATTTTACAATTTTTAGTTAAATAATATCTTTGTGGATCCCTCTGTAGTATATTAAAATTTTAACAACAATTAAGTAAAAGAAACAATTTTCTGTCAAGCCGGAGTCGAACCAGTGACCTATGGATCGCTGTATCTATCCTACTACAGTCCACCGCTCTGCCAACTGAGCTATCGACGGACACTTAAGCTGATATAATAAGACAATTGATTTTTTTACAATAAAGAAAATATTTTACTATTTTGATTTAAATAATATCTTTGTGGATCCCTCTGTAATATATTAAAATGTGAACAACAATTAAGTAAAAGTAAGAGACTTCCGTCGAGCCGGATTCGAACCAGCGACCTATGGATCCCTGTTTCTATTCTACTACAGTCCACCGCTCTACCAACTGAGCTATCGACGGACACACAACAAGATAGAAAGAGACAATTTATTTTTTTACAATATGAAAAAGGTTTAAACGTACTGATTTAAATAATATCTTTTTGGATCCCTCTATAGTATATTAAAATTTGAACAAAAATTAAGTAAAAGAAACAATTTTCCGTCGAGCCGGAGTCGAACCAGCGACCTATGGATCTCTGTATCTATTCAACTACAGTTCACCGCTCTATCTACTATCGACGGACATTTATAATGAAATAATAAGACAATTCATTTTTTCACAATAAGCGAAATGTTTTAACATACTGATTTAAATAATATCTTTGTGGATCCCTCTGTAATATATTAAAATGTGATCAACAATTAAGTAAAAGTAAGAGACTTCCGACGAGCCGGATTCGAACCAGCGACCTATGGATGGCTGTATTTATCCTACTACAGTCCACCGCTCTACCAACTGAGCTATCGACGGACATTTACAGTGATATAATAAGACAATTTATTTTTTTACAATTAGGAAAAGGTTTAAACGTCCTGATTTAAATAATATCTTTGTGGACCCCTCTGTAATATATTAAAATGTGAACAACAATTAAGTAAAAGTAAGAGACTTCCGTCGAGCCGGATTCGAACCAGCGACCTATGGATCTCTGTTTCTATTCTACTACAGTCCACCGCTCTACCAACTGAGCTATCGACGGACACACAACACGAGATAAAGAGACAATTTATTTTTTTACAATATGAAAAAGGTTTAAACGTACTGATTTAAATAATATCTTTGTGGATCCCTCTATAGTATATTAAAATTTGAACAAAAATTAAGTAAAAGAAACAATTTTCCGTCGAGCCGGAGTCGAACCAGCGACCTATGGATCTCTGTATCTTTTCAACTACAGTTCACCGCTCTACCTACTATCGACGGACATTTATAATGAAATAATAAGACAATTCATTTTTTCACAATAAGGGAAATGTTTTAACATACTGATTTAAATAATATCTTTGTGGATCCCTCTGTAATATATTAAAATGTGATCAACAATTAAGTAAAAGTAAGAGACTTCCGACGAGCCGGATTCGAACCAGCGACCTATGGATCTCTGTATTTATCCTACTACAGTCCACCGCTCTACCAACTGAGCTATCGACGGACATTTACAGTGATATAATAAGACAATTTATTTTTTTACAATTAGGAAAAGGTTTAAACGTCCTGATTTAAATAATATCTTTGTGGATCCCTCTGTAATATATTAAAATGTGAACAACAATTAAGTAAAAGTAAGAAACTTCCGTCGAGTCGGATTCGAACCAGCGACCTATGGATCTCTGTTTCTATTCTACTACAGTCCACCGCTCTACCAACTGAGCTATCGACGGACACTTAACAAGATATAAGGAGACAATTTATTTTTTTACAATATGGAAAAGGTTTAAACGTACTGATTTAAATAATATCTTTGTGGATCCCTCTGTAGTATATTAAAATTTGAACAACAATTAAGTAAAAGAAACAATTTTCCGTCGAGCCGGAGTCGACCAGCAACCTATGGATCTCTGTATTTATCCTACTACTGTCCACCGCTCTACCAACTGAGCTATCGACGGACATTTACAGTGATATAATAAGACAATTTATTGTTTTACAATAAAGAAAAGGTTTAAACGTCCTGATTTAAACTATATCTTTGTGGATCCCTCTGTAGTATATTAAAATTTGAACAACAATTAAGTAAAAATTAGAGGCTTCCGTCGAGCCGGATTCAAACCAGCGACCTATGGAACTCTGTTTCTATTCTACTACAGTCCACCGCTCTACCAACTGAGCTATCGTCGCACATTTATCGCGATATAATAAGGTAATTAAAGTTTTTACAATAAGGGAAATGTTTTAACATTCTCATTTAAATAATATCTTTGTGGATCCCTCTGTAGTATATTAAAATTTGAACAACAATTAAGTAAAAGAAACAATTTTCTGTCAAGCCGGAGTCGAACCAGCGACCTATGGATCGCTGTATCTATCCTACTACAGTCCACCGCTCTGCCAACTGAGCTATCGACGGACACTTAAGCTGATATAAGAAGAAAATTGATTTTTTTACAAAAAAGAAAATATTTTACCATTTATTTAAATAATTTCTTTGTGGATCCCTCTGTAATATATTAAAATGTGAACAACAATTAAGTAAAAGAAACATTTTTCCGTCGAGCCGGAGTCGAACCAGCGACCTATGGATCTCTGTTTCTATTCTACTACAGATACCGCTCTACCAACTGAGCTATCGACGGACATTTACAGTGATATAATAAGACAATTTATTGTTTTACAATAAGGAAAAGGTTTAAACGTCCTGATTTAAACTATATCTTTGTGGATCCCTCTGTAGTATATTAAAATTTGAACAACAATTAAGTAAAAGTAAGAGACCTCCGTCGAGCCGGATTCGAACCAGCGACCTATGGATCTCTGTATTTATCCTACTACAGTCCACCGCTCTACCAACTGAGCTATCGACGGACATTTACAGTGATATAATAAGACAATTTATTTTTTTACAATTAGGAAAAGGTTTAAACGTCCTGATTTAAATAATATCTTTGTGGATCCCTCTGTAATATATTAAAATGTGAACAACAATTAAGTAAAAGTAAGAAACTTCCGTCGAGCCGGATTCGAACCAGCGACCTATGGATCTCTGTTTCTATTCTACTACAGTCCACCGCTCTACCAACTGAGCTATCGTCGCACATTTATCGCGATATAATAAGGTAATTTAAGTTTTTACAATAAGGGAAATGTTTTAACATTCTCATTTAAATAATATCTTTGTGGATCCCTCTGTAATATATAAAAATGTGAACAACAATTAAGTAAAGTAAGAGACTTCCGTCGAGCAAGATTCGAACCAGCGACCTATGGATCTCTGTTTCTATTCTACTACAGTCCACCGCTCCACCAACTGAGCTATCGACGGGCACTTAACAAGATATAATGAGACAATATATTTTTTTACAATAAAGAAAATATTTTACAATTTTTAGTTAAATAATATCTTTGTGGATCCCTCTGTAGTATATTAAAATTTTAACAACAATTAAGTAAAAGAAACAATTTTCTGTCAAGCCGGAGTCGAACCAGTGACCTATGGATCGCTGTATCTATCCTACTACAGTCCACCGCTCTGCCAACTGAGCTATCGACGGACACTTAAGCTGATATAATAAGACAATTGATTTTTTTACAATAAAGAAAATATTTTACTATTTTGATTTAAATAATATCTTTGTGGATCCCTCTGTAATATATTAAAATGTGAACAACAATTAAGTAAAAGTAAGTGACTTCCGTCGAGCCGGATTCGAACCAGCGACCTATGGATCCCTGTTTCTATTCTACTACAGTCCACCGCTCTACCAACTGAGCTATCGACGGACACACAACAAGATAGAAAGAGACAATTTATTTTTTTACAATATGAAAAAGGTTTAAACGTACTGATTTAAATAATATCTTTTTGGATCCCTCTATAGTATATTAAAATTTGAACAAAAATTAAGTAAAAGAAACAATTTTCCGTCGAGCCGGAGTCGAACCAGCGACCTATGGATCTCTGTATCTATTCAACTACAGTTCACCGCTCTATCTACTATCGACGGACATTTATAATGAAATAATAAGACAATTCATTTTTTCACAATAAGGGAAATGTTTTAACATACTGATTTAAATAATATCTTTGTGGATCCCTCTGTAATATATTAAAATGTGATCAACAATTAAGTAAAAGTAAGAGACTTCCGACGAGCCGGATTCGAACCAGCGACCTATGGATGGCTGTATTTATCCTACTACAGTCCACCGCTCTACCAACTGAGCTATCGACGGACATTTACAGTGATATAATAAGACAATTTATTTTTTTACAATTAGGAAAAGGTTTAAACGTCCTGCTTTAAATAATATCTTTGTGGATCCCTCTGTAATATATTAAAATGTGAACAACAATTAAGTAAAAATTAGAGGCTTCCGTCGAGCCGGATTCGAACCAGCGACCTATGGAACTCTGTTTCTATTCTACTACAGTCCACCGCTCTACCAACTGAGCTATCGTCGCACATTTATCGCGATATAATAAGGTAATTTAAGTTTTTACAATAAGGGAAATGTTTTAACATTCTCATTTAAATAATATCTTTGTGGATCCCTCTGTAGTATATTAAAATTTGAACAACAATTAAGTAAAAGAAACAATTTTCTGTCAAGCCGGAGTCGAACCAGCGACCTATGGATCGCTGTATCTATCCTACTACAGTCCACCGCTCTGCCAACTGAGCTATCGACGGACACTTAAGCTGATATAAGAAGAAAATTGATTTTTTTACAAAAAAGAAAATATTTTACCATTTATTTAAATAATTTCTTTGTGGATCCCTCTGTAATATATTAAAATGTGAACAACAATTAAGTAAAAGAAACATTTTTCCGTCGAGCCGGAGTCGAACCAGCGACCTATGGATCTCTGTTTCTATTCTACTACAGATACCGCTCTACCAACTGAGCTATCGACGGACATTTACAGTGATATAATAAGACAATTTATTGTTTTACAATAAGGAAAAGGTTTAAACGTCCTGATTTAAACTATATCTTTGTGGATCCCTCTGTAGTATATTAAAATTTGAACAACAATTAAGTAAAAGTAAGAGACCTCCGTCGAGCCGGATTCGAACCAGCGACCTATGGATCTCTGTATTTATCCTACTACAGTCCACCGCTCTACCAACTGAGCTATCGACGGACATTTACAGTGATATAATAAGACAATTTATTTTTTTACAATTAGGAAAAGGTTTAAACGTCCTGATTTAAATAATATCTTTGTGGATCCCTCTGTAATATATTAAAATGTGAACAACAATTAAGTAAAAGTAAGAAACTTCCGTCGAGCCGGATTCGAACCAGCGACCTATGGATCTCTGTTTCTATTCTACTACAGTCCACCGCTCTACCAACTGAGCTATCGTCGCACATTTATCGCGATATAATAAGGTAATTTAAGTTTTTACAATAAGGGAAATGTTTTAACATTCTCATTTAAATAATATCTTTGTGGATCCCTCTGTAATATATAAAAATGTGAACAACAATTAAGTAAAGTAAGAGACTTCCGTCGAGCAAGATTCGAACCAGCGACCTATGGATCTCTGTTTCTATTCTACTACAGTCCACCGCTCCACCAACTGAGCTATCGACGGGCACTTAACAAGATATAATGAGACAATATATTTTTTTACAATAAAGAAAATATTTTACAATTTTTAGTTAAATAATATCTTTGTGGATCCCTCTGTAGTATATTAAAATTTTAACAACAATTAAGTAAAAGAAACAATTTTCTGTCAAGCCGGAGTCGAACCAGTGACCTATGGATCGCTGTATCTATCCTACTACAGTCCACCGCTCTGCCAACTGAGCTATCGACGGACACTTAAGCTGATATAATAAGACAATTGATTTTTTTACAATAAAGAAAATATTTTACTATTTTGATTTAAATAATATCTTTGTGGATCCCTCTGTAATATATTAAAATGTGAACAACAATTAAGTAAAAGTAAGTGACTTCCGTCGAGCCGGATTCGAACCAGCGACCTATGGATCCCTGTTTCTATTCTACTACAGTCCACCGCTCTACCAACTGAGCTATCGACGGACACACAACAAGATAGAAAGAGACAATTTATTTTTTTACAATATGAAAAAGGTTTAAACGTACTGATTTAAATAATATCTTTTTGGATCCCTCTATAGTATATTAAAATTTGAACAAAAATTAAGTAAAAGAAACAATTTTCCGTCGAGCCGGAGTCGAACCAGCGACCTATGGATCTCTGTATCTATTCAACTACAGTTCACCGCTCTATCTACTATCGACGGACATTTATAATGAAATAATAAGACAATTCATTTTTTCACAATAAGGGAAATGTTTTAACATACTGATTTAAATAATATCTTTGTGGATCCCTCTGTAATATATTAAAATGTGATCAACAATTAAGTAAAAGTAAGAGACTTCCGACGAGCCGGATTCGAACCAGCGACCTATGGATGGCTGTATTTATCCTACTACAGTCCACCGCTCTACCAACTGAGCTATCGACGGACATTTACAGTGATATAATAAGACAATTTATTTTTTTACAATTAGGAAAAGGTTTAAACGTCCTGCTTTAAATAATATCTTTGTGGATCCCTCTGTAATATATTAAAATGTGAACAACAATTAAGTAAAAGTAAGAGACTTCCGTCGAGCCGGATTCGAACCAGCGACCTATGGATCTCTGTTTCTATTCTACTACAGTCCACCGCTCTACCAACTGAGCTATCGACGGACACACAACACGATATAAAGAGACAATTTATTTTTTTACAATATGAAAAAGGTTTAAACGTACTGATTTAAATAATATCTTTGTGGATCCCTCTATAGTATATTAAAATTTGAACAAAAATTAAGTAAAAGAAACAATTTTCCGTCGAGCCGGAGTCGAACCAGCGACCTATGGATCTCTGTATCTTTTCAACTACAGTTCACCGCTCTACCTACTATCGACGGACATTTATAATGAAATAATAAGACAATTCATTTTTTCACAATAAGGGAAATGTTTTAACATACTGATTTAAATAATATCTTTGTGGATCCCTCTGTAATATATTAAAATGTGATCAACAATTAAGTAAAAGTAAGAGACTTCCGACGAGCCGGATTCGAACCAGCGACCTATGGATCTCTGTATTTATCCTACTACAGTCCACCGCTCTACCAACTGAGCTATCGACGGACATTTACAGTGATATAATAAGACAATTTATTTTTTTACAATTAGGAAAAGGTTTAAACGTCCTGATTTAAATAATATCTTTGTGGATCCCTCTGTAATATATTAAAATGTGAACAACAATTAAGTAAAAGTAAGAAACTTCCGTCGAGCCGGATTCGAACCAGCGACCTATGGATCTCTGTTTCTATTCTACTACAGTCCACCGCTCTACCAACTGAGCTATCGACGGACACTTAACAAGATATAAGGAGACAATTTATTTTTTTACAATATGAAAAAGGTTTAAACGTACTGATTTAAATAATATCTTTGTGGATCCCTCTGTAGTATATTAAAATTTGAACAACAATTAAGTAAAAGAAACAATTTTCCGTCGAGCCGGAGTCGACCAGCAACCTATGGATCTCTGTATTTATCCTACTACTGTCCACCGCTCTACCAACTGAGCTTTCGACGGACATTTACAGTGATATAATAAGACAATTTATTGTTTTACAATAAAGAAAAGGTTTAAACGTCCTGATTTAAACTATATCTTTGTGGATCCCTCTGTAGTATATTAAAATTTGAACAACAATTAAGTAAAAATTAGAGGCTTCCGTCGAGCCGGATTCGAACCAGCGACCTATGGAACTCTGTTTCTATTCTACTACAGTCCACCGCTCTACCAACTGAGCTATCGTCGCACATTTATCGCGATATAATAAGGTAATTTAAGTTTTTACAATAAGGGAAATGTTTTAACATTCTCATTTAAATAATATCTTTGTGGATCCCTCTGTAGTATATTAAAATTTGAACAACAATTAAGTAAAAGAAACAATTTTCTGTCAAGCCGGAGTCGAACCAGCGACCTATGGATCGCTGTATCTATCCTACTACAGTCCACCGCTCTGCCAACTGAGCTATCGACGGACACTTAAGCTGATATAAGAAGAAAATTGATTTTTTTACAAAAAAGAAAATATTTTACCATTTATTTAAATAATTTCTTTGTGGATCCCTCTGTAATATATTAAAATGTGAACAACAATTAAGTAAAAGAAACATTTTTCCGTCGAGCCGGAGTCGAACCAGCGACCTATGGATCTCTGTTTCTATTCTACTACAGATACCGCTCTACCAACTGAGCTATCGACGGACATTTACAGTGATATAATAAGACAATTTATTGTTTTACAATAAGGAAAAGGTTTAAACGTCCTGATTTAAACTATATCTTTGTGGATCCCTCTGTAGTATATTAAAATTTGAACAACAATTAAGTAAAAGTAAGAGACCTCCGTCGAGCCGGATTCGAACCAGCGACCTATGGATCTCTGTATTTATCCTACTACAGTCCACCGCTCTACCAACTGAGCTATCGACGGACATTTACAGTGATATAATAAGACAATTTATTTTTTTACAATTAGGAAAAGGTTTAAACGTCCTGATTTAAATAATATCTTTGTGGATCCCTCTGTAATATATTAAAATGTGAACAACAATTAAGTAAAAGTAAGAAACTTCCGTCGAGCCGGATTCGAACCAGCGACCTATGGATCTCTGTTTCTATTCTACTACAGTCCACCGCTCTACCAACTGAGCTATCGTCGCACATTTATCGCGATATAATAAGGTAATTTAAGTTTTTACAATAAGGGAAATGTTTTAACATTCTCATTTAAATAATATCTTTGTGGATCCCTCTGTAATATATAAAAATGTGAACAACAATTAAGTAAAGTAAGAGACTTCCGTCGAGCAAGATTCGAACCAGCGACCTATGGATCTCTGTTTCTATTCTACTACAGTCCACCGCTCCACCAACTGAGCTATCGACGGTCACTTAACAAGATATAATGAGACAATATATTTTTTTACAATAAAGAAAATATTTTACAATTTTTAGTTAAATAATATCTTTGTGGATCCCTCTGTAGTATATTAAAATTTTAACAACAATTAAGTAAAAGAAACAATTTTCTGTCAAGCCGGAGTCGAACCAGTGACCTATGGATCGCTGTATCTATCCTACTACAGTCCACCGCTCTGCCAACTGAGCTATCGACGGACACTTAAGCTGATATAATAAGACAATTGATTTTTTTACAATAAAGAAAATATTTTACTATTTTGATTTAAATAATATCTTTGTGGATCCCTCTGTAATATATTAAAATGTGAACAACAATTAAGTAAAAGTAAGAGACTTCCGTCGAGCCGGATTCAAACCAGCGACCTATGGATCCCTGTTTCTATTCTACTACAGTCCACCGCTATACCAACTGAGCTATCGACGGACACACAACAAGATATAAAGAGACAATTTATTTTTTTACAATATGAAAAAGGTTTAAACGTACTGATTTAAATAATATCTTTGTGGATCCCTCTATAGTATATTAAAATTTGAACAAAAATTAAGTAAAAGAAACAATTTTCCGTCGAGCCGGAGTCGAACCAGCGACCTATGGATCTCTGTATCTATTCAACTACAGTTCACCGCTCTATCTACTATCGACGGACATTTATAATGAAATAATAAGACAATTCATTTTTTCACAATAAGGGAAATGTTTTAACATACTGATTTAAATAATATCTTTGTGGATCCCTCTGTAATATATTAAAATGTGATCAACAATTAAGTAAAAGTAAGAGACTTCCGACGAGCCGGATTCGAACCAGCGACCTATGGATGGCTGTATTTATCCTACTACAGTCCACCGCTCTACCAACTGAGCTATCAAACAACATTTACAGTGATATAATAAGACAATTTATTTTTTTACAATTAGGAAAAGGTTTAAACGTCCTGATTTAAATAATATCTTTGTGGATCCCTCTGTAATATATTAAAATGTGAACAACAATTAAGTAAAAGTAAGAGACTTCCGTCGAGCCAGATTCGAACCAGCGACCTATGGATCTCTGTTTCTATTCTACTACAGTCCACCGCTCTACCAACTGAGCTATCGACGGACACTTAACAAGATATAAGGAGACAATTTATTTTTTTACAATATGGAAAAGGTTTAAACGTCCTGATTTAAATAATATCTTTGTGGATCCCTCTGTAGTATATTAAAATTTGAACAACAATTAAGTAAAAGAAACAATTTTCCGTCGAGCCGGAGTCGAAAAGCGACCTATGGATCTCTGTATTTATCCTACTGCTGTCCACCGCTCTACCAACTGAGCTATCGACGGACATTTACAGTGATATAATAAGACAATTTATTGTTTTACAATAAAGAAAAGGTTTAAACGTCCTGATTTAAACTATATCTTTGTGGATCCCTCTGTAGTATATTAAAATTTGAACAACAATTAAGTAAAAATTAGAGGCTTCCGTCGAGCCGGATTCGAACCAGCGACCTATGGAACTCTGTTTCTATTCTACTACAGTCCACCGCTCTACCAACTGAGCTATCGTCGCACATTTATCGCGATATAATAAGGTAATTTAAGTTTTTACAATAAGGGAAATGTTTTAACATTCTCATTTAAATAATATCTTTGTGGATCCCTCTGTAGTATATTAAAATTTGAACAACAATTAAGTAAAAGAAACAATTTTCTGTCAAGCCGGAGTCGAACCAGCGACCTATGGATCGCTGTATCTATCCTACTACAGTCCACCGCTCTGCCAACTGAGCTATCGACGGACACTTAAGCTGATATAAGAAGACAATTGATTTTTTTATAAAAAAGAAAATATTTTACCATTTTGATTTAAATAATTTCTTTGTGGATCCCTCTGTAATATATTAAAATGTGAACAACAATTAAGTAAAAGTAAGAGACTTCCGTCGAGCCGGATTCGAACCAGCGACCTATGGATCTCTGTTTCTATTATACTACAGTCCACCGCTCTACCAACTGAGCTATCGACGGAAACTTAACAAGATATAAAGAGACAATTTATTTTTTTACAATATGAAAAAGGTTTAAACGTACTGATTTAAATAATATCTTTGTGGATCCCTCTATAGTATATTAAAATTTGAACAAAAATTAAGTAAAAGAAACAATTTTCCGTCGAGCCGGAGTCGAACCAGCGACCTATGGATCTCTGTATCTATTCAACTACAGTTCACCGCTCTATCTACTATCGACGGACATTTATAATGAAATAATAAGACAATTCATTTTTTCACAATAAGGGAAATGTTTTAACATACTGATTTAAATAATATCTTTGTGGATCCCTCTGTAATATATTAAAATGTGATCAACAATTAAGTAAAAGTAAGAGACTTCCGACGAGCCGGATTCGAACCAGCGACCTATGGATGGCTGTATTTATCCTACTACAGTCCACCGCTCTACCAACTGAGCTATCAACGGACATTTACAGTGATATAATAAGACAATTTATTTTTTTACAATTAGGAAAAGGTTTAAACGTCCTGATTTAAATAATATCTTTGTGGATCCCTCTGTAATATATTAAAATGTGAACAACAATTAAGTAAAAGTAAGAGACTTCCGTCAAGCCGGATTCGAACCAGCGACCTATGGATCTCTGTTTCTATTCTACTACAGTCCACCGCTCTACCAACTGAGCTATCGACGGACACTTAACAAGATATAAGGAGACAATTTATTTTTTTACAATATGGAAAAGGTTTAAACGTCCTGATTTAAATAATATCTTTGTGGATCCCTCTGTAGTATATTAAAATTTGAACAACAATTAAGTAAAAGAAACAATTTTCCGTCGAGCCGGAGTCGAAAAGCGACCTATGGATCTCTGTATTTATCCTACTGCTGTCCACCGCTCTACCAACTGAGCTATCGACGGACATTTACAGTGATATAATAAGACAATTTATTGTTTTACAATAAAGAAAAGGTTTAAACGTCCTGATTCAAACTATATCTTTGTGGATCCCTCTGTAGTATATTAAAATTTGAACAACAATTAAGTAAAAATTAGAGGCTTCCGTCGAGCCGGATTCGAACCAGCGACCTATGGAACTCTGTTTCTATTCTACTACAGTCCACCGCTCTACCAACTGAGCTATCGTCGCACATTTATCGCGATATAATAAGGTAATTTAAGTTTTTACAATAAGGGAAATGTTTTAACATTCTCATTTAAATAATATCTTTGTGGATCCCTCTGTAGTATATTAAAATTTGAACAACAATTAAGTAAAAGAAACAATTTTCTGTCAAGCCGGAGTCGAACCAGCGACCTATGGATCGCTGTATCTATCCTACTACAGTCCACCGCTCTGCCAACTGAGCTATCGACGGACACTTAAGCTGATATAAGAAGACAATTGATTTTTTTATAAAAAAGAAAATATTTTACCATTTTGATTTAAATAATTTCTTTGTGGATCCCTCTATAATATATTAAAATGTGAACAACAATTAAGTAAAAGTAAGAAACTTCCGTCGAGCCGGATTCGAACCAGCGACCTATGGATCTCTGTTTCTATTATACTACAGTCCACCGCTCTACCAACTGAGCTATCGACGGAAACTTAACAAGATATAATTAGACAATTTATTTTTTTACAATATGGAAAAGGTTTAAACGTACTAATTTAAATAATATCTTTGTAGATCCCTCTGTAGTATATTAAAATTTGAACAACAATTAAATAAAAGAAACAATTTTCCGTCGAGCCGGAGTCGAACCAGCGACCTATGGATCTCTGTATTTATCCTACTACAGTCCACCGCTCTACCAACTGAGCTATCGACGGACATTTACAGTGATATAATAAGACAATTTATTGTTTTACAATAAGGAAAAGGTTTAAACGTCCTGATTTAAACTATATCTTTGTGGATCCCTCTGTAGTATATAAAAATTTGAACAACAATTAAGTAAAAATTAGAGACTTTCGTCGAGCCGGATTCGAACCAGCGACCTATGGATCTCTGTTTCTATTCTACTACAGTCCACCGCTCCACCAACTGAGTTATCGACGGACACTTAACAAGATATAATGAGACAATATATTTTTTTACAATAAAGAAAATATTTTACCATTTTTAGTTAAATAATATCTTTGTGGATCCCTCTGTAGTATATTAAAATTTTAACAACAATTAAGTAAAAGAAACAATTTTCTGTCAAGCCGGAGTCGAACCAGTGACCTATGGATCGCTGTATCTATCCTACTACAGTCCACCGCTCTGCCAACTGAGCTATCGACGGACACTTAAGCAGATATAATAAGACAATTGATTTTTTTACAATAAAGAAAATATTTTACTATTTTGATTTAAATAATATCTTTGTGGATCCCTCTGTAATATATTAAAATGTGAACAACAATTAAGTAAAAGTAAGAGACTTCCGTCGAGCCGGATTCGAACCAGCGACCTATGGATCTCTGTTTCTATTCTTTTACAGTCCACCGCTCTACCAACTGAGCTATCGACGGACACACAACACGATATAAAGAGACAATTTATTTTTTTACAATATGAAAAAGGTTTAAACGTACTGATTTAAATAATATCTTTGTGGATCCCTCTATAGTATATTAAAATTTGAACAAAAATTAAGTAAAAGAAACAATTTTCCGTCGAGCCGGAGTCGAACCAGCGACATATGGATCTCTGTATCTATTCAACTACAGTTCACCGCTCTACCTACTATCGACGGACATTTATAATGAAATAATAAGACAATTCATTTTTTCACAATAAGGGAAATGTTTTAACATACTGATTTAAATAATATCTTTGTGGATCCCTCTGTAATATATTAAAATGTGATCAACAATTAAGTAAAAGTAAGAGAATTCCGACGAGCCGGATTCGAACCAGCGACCTATGGATGGCTGTATTTATCCTACTACAGTCCACCGCTCTACCAACTGAGCTATCGACGGACATTTACAGTGATATAATAAGACAATTTATTTTTTTACAATTAGGAAAAGGTTTAAACGTCCTGATTTAAATAATATCTTTGTGGATCCCTCTGTAATATATTAAAATGTGAACAACAATTAAGTAAAAGTAAGAAACTTCCGTCGAGCCGGATTCGAACCAGCGACCTATGGATGACTGTTTCTATTCTACTACAGTCCACCGCTCTACCAACTGAGCTATCGTCGCACATTTATCGCGATATAATAAGGTAATTTAAGTTTTTACAATAAGGGAAATGTTTTAACATTCTCATTTAAATAATATCTTTGTGGATCCCTCTGTAGTATATTAAAATTTGAACAACAATTAAGTAAAAGAAACATTTTTCCGTCGAGCCGGAGTCGAACCAGCGACCTATGGATCTCTGTATCTATTCTACTACAGTTCACCGCTCTACCTACTATCGACGGACATTTATAATGAAATAATAATACAATTCATTTTTTCACAATAAGGGAAATGTTTTAACATACTGATTTAAATAATATCTTTGTGGATCCCTCTGTAATATATTAAAATGTGACCAACAATTAAGTAAAAGTAAGAGACTTCCGTCGAGCCGGATTCGAATCAGCGACCTATGGATCTCTGTATTTATCCTACTACAGTCCACCACTCTGCCAACTGAGCTATCGACGGACACTTAAGCTGATATAATAAGACAATTGATTTTTTTACAATAAAGAAAATATTTTACCATTTTGATTTTAATAATATCTTTGTGGATTCCTCTGTATTATATTAAAATGTGAACAACAATTAAGTAAAAGAAACAATTTTCCGTCGAGCCGGAGTCGAACCAGCGACCTATGGATCTCTGTTCCTATTCTACTACAGTCCACCGCTCTACCAACTGAGCTACCGACGGACACTTAACAAGATATAATGAGACAATTTATTTTTTTACAATATGGAAAAGGTTTAAACGTACTGATTTAAATAATACCTTTGTGGATCCCTCTGTAGTATATTAAAATTTGAACAACAATTAAGTAAATGAAACACTTTTCCGTCAAGCCGGAGTCGAACCAGCGACATACGGATCTCTGTTTCTATTCTACTACAGTCCACCACTCTGCCAACTGAGCTATCGACGGACACGTAAGCTGATATAATAAGACAATTGATTTTTTTACAATAAAGAAAATATTTTATCATTTTGAGTTAAATAATATCTTTGTGGATCCCTCTGTAGTATATTAAAATTTGAACAATAATTATGTAAAAGAAACAATTTTCCGTCGAGCCGGAGTCGAACCAGCGACCTATGGATCTCTGTTTCTATTCTACTACAGATACCGCTCTACCAACTGAGCAATCGACGGACATTTACAGTGATATAATAAGACAATTTATTTTTTTACAATTAGGAAAAGGTTTAAACGTCCTGATTTAAATAATATCTTTGTGGATCCTTCTGTAATATATTAAATTGTGAACAACATTTAAGTAAAAGTAAGAAACTTCCGTCGAGCCGGATTCGAACTAGCGACCTATGGATCTCTGTTTCTATTCAACAACAGTCCACCGCTCTACCAACTGAGCTATCGACGGCCATTTACAGTGATATAATAAGACAATTGATTTTTTTACAATAAAGAAAATATTTTACCATTTTGAGTTAAATAATATCTTTGTGGATCCCTCTGTAGTATATTAAAATGTGAACAACAATTAAGTAAAAGAAACAATTTTTCGTCGAGCCGGAGTTAAACCAGCGACCTATGGATCTCTGTTTCTATTCTACTACAGACCACCACTCTACCAACTGAGCTATCGACGGACATTTATAATGAAATAAAATGACAATTACTTTTTTTACAATTAGGAAAAGGTTTTAACAACCTCATTTAAATAATATCTTTGTGGATCCCTCTGTAATATATTAAAATGTGATCAACAATTAAGTAAAAGTAAGAGACTTCCGTCGAGCCGGATTCGAACCAGCGACCTATGGATCTCGGATTCTATTCTACTACAGTCCACCGCTCTACCAACTGAGCTATCGACGGACACTTAACAAGATATAAGGAGACAATTTATTTTTTTACAATATGGAGAAGGTTTAAACGTACTGATTTAAATAATATCTTTGTGGATCCCTCTGTAGTATATTAAAATTTGAACAACAATTAAGTAAAAGAAACAATTTTCCGTCGAGCCGGAGTCGAACCAGCGACCTATGGATCTCTGTATTTATCCTACTACAGTCCACCGCTCTACCAACTGAGCTATCGACGGACATTTACAGTGATATAATAAGACAATTTATTGTTTTACAATAAGGAAAAGGTTTAAACGTCCTGATTTAAACTATATCTTTGTGGATCCCTCTGTAGTATATTAAAATTTGAACAACAATTAAGTAAAAGTAAGAGACCTCCGTCGAGCCGGATTCGAACCAGCGACCTATGGATCTCTGTATTTATCCTACTACAGTCCACCGCTCTACCAACTGAGCTATCGACGGACATTTACAGTGATATAATAAGACAATTTATTTTTTTACAATTAGGAAAAGGTTTAAACGTCCTGATTTAAATAATATCTTTGTGGATCCATCTGTAATATATTAAAATGTGAACAACAATTAAGTAAAAGTAAGAGACTTCCGTCGAGAAAGATTCGAACCAGCGACCTATGGATCTCTGTTTCTATTCTACTACAGTCCACCGCTCCACCAACTGAGCTACCGACGGACACTTAACAAGATATAATGAGACAATTTATTTTTTTACAATATGGAAAAGGTTTAAACGTACTGATTTAAATAATACCTTTGTGGATCCCTCTGTAGTATATTAAAATTTGAACAACAATTATGTAAATGAAACAATTTTCCGTCAAGCCGGAGTCGAACCAGCGACATATGGATCTCTGTTTCTATTCTACTACAGTCCACCGCTCTGCCAACTGAGCTATCGACGGACACGTAAGCTGATATAATAAGACAATTGATTTTTTTTCAATAAAGAAAATATTGTACCATTTTGATTTAAATAATATCTTTGCGGATCGCTCTGTAGTATTTAAAAATTTGAACAACAATTAAGTAAGAGAAACAATTTTCCGACGAGCCGGAGTCGAACCAGCGACCTATAGATCTGTGTATCTATCCTACTACAGTTCACCGCTCTACCAACTGAGCTATCGACGGACACTTAACTGGATATAGTAAGATAATTTAAGTTTTTACAAGAAGGAAAATTTTTTAACGTCCTGATTTAAATAATATCTTTAAGGATCCCTCTGTAATATATTAAAATGTGAACAACAATTAAGTAAAAGGTAGAGATTTCCGTCGAGCCGGATTCGAACCATCGACCTATGGATCCCTGTTTCTATTCTACTACAGTCCACCGCTCTACCAACTGAGCTATCGACGGACATTTATAGTGATATAATAAGACAATTCATTTTTTTACAATAAGAAAAATGTTTTAACATCCTGATTTAAATAATATCTTTGTGGATCCCTCTGTAATATATTAAAATGTGAACAACAACTAAGTAAAAATTAGAGACTTCAGTCGTGCCGGATTCGAACCAGCGACCTATGGATCTCTGTTTCTATTCTACTACAGTCCACCGCTCTACCAACTGAGCTATTGACGGATACTTAAGCTGATATAATAAGACAATTGATTTTTTTCAATAAAGAAAATATTTTATAATTTTGATTTAAATAATATCTTTGCGGATCGCTCTGTAGTATATTAAAATTTGAACCACAAATAAGTAAAAGAAACAATTTACCGTCGAGCCGGAGTCGAACCAGCGACCTATGGATCTCTGTATCTATCCTACTACAGTCCACCGCTCTACCAACTGAGCTATCGACGGACATTTACAGTGATATAATAAGACAATTTATTGTTTTACAATAAGGAAAAGGTTTAAACGTCCTGATTTAAATAATATCTTTGTGGATTCCTCTGTAGTATATTAAAATTTGAACAACAATTAAGTAAAAGAAACAATTTTCCGTCGAGTCGGAGTCGAACCAACGACCTATGGATCTCTGTATCTATCCTACTACAGTCCACCACTCTACCAACTGAGCTATTGACGGACATTTATCTATCTATCTAATACTATTAAACGAGCAATGTCACTATGTTTGTTCGTTTGTTTGTTTGCACAATCTCCTAATCCGCTCTAACGATTTTCACGAAAATTGATGTATTACCAATTTTCGGGGTAAAAATTCGATTGGGATAGGTTTCATCTGCGAAAAATTTCATTTAGAGGATGAAATAAGTAGATTAAAAGTTTGATTTCATTCTTTCCAATGCAAATTATTCATCGCGTATGAGTTAATAGATTATGTGGCAATAGCAGTTAAATGTTATTTAATTCGTCGTATGTTATTTTAATTTAAAACGTGTAAAATATTTTGATGATATATTTTCATTATAGTTTTTATTCTAAAATAAAGTATTTTTTTTCTCATAAATAAACGATCAGTAAATTAAATATCAGTAAATTAAAATTTAAAAATCGTTTTCGTTTTTAAATAAACAAAATACACATTCTAATCACGTGACTATTTCGTCTACTAAATGCTATACGTTTTCTAATAAATATTTAAAAAGAACTTGGACAAAATCGTTTGCATTTAAAATAATCAAAGTTTGAACCATTTTAATCCTGCGATTTTTTATTGTTTTTTGCACGTGACGTCATAAGTGGTATTCACTAGAGAAAGTTTTTTTTAAATTCCATATAAAAAAATTTCGTTTTGAAAAACAAGTAGATTTTTTTATTAAATGTAAAATGGATTATGTATTTTCGTAAATAGAACATGGAATTTTCAAAACAAAAATTAGAAGCAATTTCGTTTGTTTTGTTAAGTATTTATATTCCAATGAAATCAATTGAATAAGGTTTTATTAAATTAATGTTACGTGTTGTTTATAAAATATACATTTATTTACATTTAAAATTAAACTTTGTTATACATTTTTATTTCATAAGTTTTATTTTAGCTATTGTTTATACATATTTATTTTAGAATTTATATGCTAATGGAATTAATTAAAAGAAGTTTTATTAAATTAATTTTTAGCAATATTTATAAGGGTAAAAATATAATTTTATACATTTAAAAAACTATTTTGTTCTATTATTTATAGCTTTTATTTTACCAATTGTTCATAAATACACTTATTTCTCATAGTATTGAACAAGAAACAGAGAAAAATTCCGAGTTTTCCGGTTTTCAAGATATGTTTTGAAAATTGTGAAAAAAGGAAGTGTTTCCAAAAATTCTCATTTGTTTACCATGGACACTTTGCACTGGTTAGTGTGGAAATTACATGACGTCATTTCAAGGTATAAGTAATTTCACGCGTATTTTTATTGGTTGATGGTAACCACGTGGTTTGTTATGCACCAATCACAGAGGCTAATCAACCATGCGTTTTTGTTATTCCGTCAAAATTTTAATCTCGAGACCATGTCACGCATAGTGTCTGTAAAAATGGTTTGGTATTAATTCCACATTCTAATGAGTAAATAATTAATAAAAACGTTTCAAATTATATTTTTTTTCTGAAAAACTGATACCAGTAAATTTGTCATATAAAGTTCTGAATGTAAAAGAAACATTCCTATGACATTTTGTACAATTTAAGGGGACTTGGTACCCCAAAAATTATTTTCTATAATTTGATATAAAATTAAATATTTTTGTGATGACTACATGTAAACTATGCAGGAAAGAAGATTTAGAAGAAAAAAAAATTGAAATTTCTTCAAACTTTTTCAAAAATTAAATTTTTGTTAAATTTTTCGAAGATTTAAGGCATTTTTCAAAATGCTTCTTCTCCTTCAGATTTCATTTTTTTGCGTCGAATTTTTTTTGTACGCTGTATTGATTTATGCTTAATAAATTTAGGGATCGGATTGTGCATAAGTATTTTAGTTTAAGAGAAAAAAAATAATTAGTGAAAATTCTGCCATTTTTGTCCAAAACACTCTAATTCTTAAACATTTTATTTTTTTAAATAAATTTTTTTTAATATTTTTCTAATTCCATCCCTAATTCTATTCAATATACTCTTGTGTACATGTTCAAAAAATTTCACGATAATTCATGCATATTTGTTTGAGTTTTAGTATTTTAAGTAAGTGTATGTTTACGAAAACAGCAAGCTGAGATAAATGCATTTAAAGATTTCAGTATTGAAAATATTTTATTATAAATGTCCCAATTAACTCAAATATTTTTTCACATAAATAACGAATATATATCCTACAAATTATGTAAAATTAATGACAAATAATAATTATTTTATTTTGCTGCATCCTTAAATAAAAATGTCACTTTCAGTATTCAATGCATGCAAAATTTTAAAAAACACATTAAAATAATTCACAGTCAAGCAAATTTTTATTCTTGTAATACATTTTTAGCAAACCACTAACTACTGAACATTATGAAACAAAAATTGACTGCAGATATTTATATAATTTGCTTTAATTTTGAATGTAATGCAGGGAAAACTGAATTTTTTTTAGTGGTTTTATACATGACACTCACTGTAAAATTAAAGCACCCTACAGCATAAGTTACACCTTATTTATTCTTAAATTACTTTTTCTCTTTATGCATTGAAATATTTACAAGTTTGAGTGCAAAATCCCTGATAAGGCGGCGTATAGCAAAATAAGAGATTTTGCAGTACACCGCCTTTTTCTCTATTGTCTTTTGGGCAAATCAATTCACACACAGAGTTTCAGTAAATTAATTTCTCGTCTGATCCTAAAGATTTTGAAGACTTTTTCATAGTATGTATAATTCTAAGTTGTATTCACATACAAAATTTGGCAAAAAAACACAGACTCGCTTTTTGTTTACAAATGTATCTTTGGGATACCTGAACTAGCTGATGATGTGTACAATTTCGTTGGAATTTTGCATTTGGCAGGTAACACATCTTTATAACAGTTCTGTAGAAGCAATCCTTTGATATATTGCCATTATTTTGCTTAGATGTACCCATTTTTACATTCGGTTTATGACTTTCTCCATGTAACACATTGGATAAGGAGTGAAGAAAACGTTCATAATATGGTTTATATTTATTCAATCGTTTTGAAACTTTGGGAAAACATGCTAGAAGGTTAAAGCGTTATTTAAAATCAATAATTTTTTTTTTGACATTTTCATCGATTTTGGGGTACCGAGTCCCCTTAAAAATGAACTGTTTCTCGAATTACGTAAGTAAGTTTAGTTTAGAGAGGGATTGAAAATGAGTAATGAGCTTTTACAATAGAACAACGGCAAAGGAGTTTAAAATTTTCATTAACAAATTTTAAATTATTTGTAAATATAAATTTTACATCATTTACTATAAACGTGTTTTGAAATTTATTTATTTTGTTTCTTCAAATAAGTTTCTTCTGTATTTAAAGGTTTGCCCGAAATAACCTTGCACATGCTTAATTAGATATGAAATTATTGTCGATATTAAATTGCATTAGAAAGTAATAACAAAATACTGAATAATGTTCTCGTATTACGTGGATATGTTTAGTTTCAAGCAGATAATTAGATGAGAAACTAGACTTTATACAATATAACAAAGTGAAAAGAGTTTCTAATTGAAACGCACATAGTAATTGAAACGCTTGAAAAAAAAATTCACATACACACAGGGAAATTAATTTCAGTAAATTTAAAAACCCTTTTTAAAAATAAATTTTACATTTACCGTAAATGTGTTTTTAATTATTTTTATCATGTTACTTCAAATAAGTATTTTGTTAATAGAAATTTATTCAAAGTAACTATATTTTTATCAAGACCCAGACTGCAAGCTACCTACTCATATTTTATATTCTGTATGTAACTTTTTCTTAGGAACAAAATTATGAAATATTTCTAACAACTGTCGCAAAATTCAACATGTGTGATTTTCAAACATTAGGCTAAATAAAATAATATATGTGTATTAAAAAGCCGAGAACGGCAGTCCTCATCATTAAAAAAAATATGTTTAAAAAAAAAAGAGATTAATATTAGTTTAATCGTAACTACTATTATATAATAAAAATTCTTATATTTAGATTATAGAAAATGTTTAATTTTAAAGACGGTTGATTTTCAAAGCCGTTATAATGAATAGCCACTTGGTTCAAATTATATTATTTTCCACTGAATTAAATATAAAACTTTGTTTTCGTCACTACATTATACTACCAACTGAGCTATCGACGGACATTTACAGTGATATAATAAGACAATTTATATATTTACAATTAGGAAAAGGTTTAAACGTCCTGATTTAAATAATATCTTTGTGGATCCCTCTGTCGTATATTAAAATTTGAACAACAATTAAGTAAAAGTAAGAAGTTTCCGTCGAGCCGGAGTCGAACCAGCAAACTATCGATCTCTGTTTCTATTCTACTACAGTCCACCGCTCTACCAACTGAGCTATCGACGGACACTTAATGGATATAGTAAGATAATTTAAGTTTTTACAATAAGGAAAATGTTTTAACATCCTGATTTAAATAATATCTTTGTGGATCCCTCTGTAGTATATTAAATTTTGAACAACAATTAAGTAAAAGTAAGAAGTTTCCGTCGAGCCGGAGTCGAACCAGCGACCTATGGATCCCTGTTCCGATTCTACTACAGTCCACCGCTCTACCAACTGAGCTATCGACGGACACTTAACAAGATACAATGAGACAATTTATTTTTTTACAATAAGGAAAAGGTTTAAACGTCCTGATTTGAATAATATCTTTGTGGATCCCTCTGTAGTATATTAAATTTGAAAAACAATTAAGTATGTTAAAAGTAGTAACTTCGGTCGAGCTGGATTCCAACCAGCGACCTATGGAACTCTGTTTCTATTCTACTACAGTCCACCGCTCTGCCAACTGAGCTATCGACGGACACTTAAGCTGATATAATAAGATAATTTAAGTTTTTACAATAAGGAAAATGTTTTAACGTCCTGATTTAAATAATATCTTTGTGAATCCCTCTGTAGTATATTAAAATTTGAACAACAATTAAGTAAAAGAAACAATTTTCCGTCGAGTCGGAGTCGAACCAGCGACCTATGGTTCTCTGTATCAATCCTACAACAGTCCACCACTCTACCAACTGAGCTATTGACGGACATTTATTGTGATATAATAAGACAATTGATTTTTTTACAATTAGGAAAATGTTTTAACATCCTGATTTAAATAATATCTTTGTGGATCCCTCTGTGATATATTAAAATGTGAACAACAATTAAGTAAAAGAAACAATTTTCCGTCGAGCCGGAGTCGAACCAGCGACCTATGGATCTCTGTATCTATCCTACTACAGTCCACCGCTCTACCAACTGAGCTATCGACGGACACTTAATGGAAATAGTAAGATAATTTAAGTTTTTACAATAAGGAAAATGTTTTAACATCCTGATTTAAATAATATCTTTGTGGATCCCTCTGTAGTATATTAAAATTTGAACAACAATTAAGTAAAAGAAACAATTTTCCGTCGAGTCGGAGTCGAACCAGCGACCTATGGATTTCTGTATCTATCCTACTACAGTCCACCGCTCTACCAACTGAGCTATCGACGGACATTTATAGTGATATAATAAGACAATTCATTTTTTTACAATAAGAAAAATGTTTTGACATCCTGATTTAAATAATATCTTTGTGGATCCCTCTGTAATATATTAAAATGTGAACAACAACTAAGTAAAAGTTATAGAATTCAGTCGCGCCGGATTCGAACCAGCGACCTATGGAACTCTATTTCTTTTCTACTACAGTCCACCGCTCTACCAACTGAGCTATCGACGGACACTTAACTGGATATAATAAGATAATTTAAGTTTTTACAATAAGGAAAATGTTTTAACGTCCTTATTTAAATAATATCTTTAAGGATCCCTCTGTAATATATTAAAATGTGAACAACAATTAAGTAAAAGGTAGAGACTTCCGTCGAGCCGGATTCGAAACAGCGACATATGTATCTCTGTTTCTATTCTACTACAGTCCACCGCTCTACCAACTGAGCTATCGACGGACACTTAACAAGATATAATGAGTCAATTTATTTTTTTACAATAAGGAAAAGGTTTTAAACGTCCTGATTTAAATAATGTCTTTGTGGATACCTCTGTAGTATATTAAAATTTGAACAACAATTAAGTAAAAGTTAGAAACTTCCGTCGAGCCGGAGTCGAACCAGCGACTTGTGGATCTCTGTTTCTATTCTACTACTGATGAACGCTCTACCGCTTTATTTAAAATAAAAACAAGTGTATATTATTTAATATTCAATCATTAGAATATTCTTGAGAAAGAATTTACATTAAACACCGGCTTTAGATAATTTATAAGGGGAATAAAGAGTGATTTAAAAAGGTTAATCTGCGCTTAATACATTTGCTGGTTTTCTGATGTTACTAGCGTTAATTTTTTAAACAATCGATTCTTTCTAAATTATTTTCTATGCGTTTTCTTTCAAATGCCCCATGAATTCTTTGAGGCGGTAGGTGGTTTTGAATATTTCGCTATAGTTGTAAATAATATTTACTGGGCTTTTCTTGTTTTTTTTTTTGTATTTTTTCCCCCTTTGGTTTTGGAATCAGACTGATAAATCATTGGCAGGGAATGAAATAGCTAATAATTTTAGATATCAATTTCTTTTCTGATAAGAATGTTCACTAGTCGTTCACCCTGTTCCAGTCCGACTCTCGTGAAGTGAGGTCGTGTTTTTAAGAGGCTTCTGTCCAATTCCCGTGTTCGAGTTCCCGAGTGCCCCGTGCTCGGACGTGTTCCCGCCGGCGATCCCGAGTTGGTTTATTCGTATGACACTGGGTTGCAGCTTTTTTCAAAGCTAATCTTATGCGATCGGTGGTACATTTAGACTAGCGAGAAGTAGACGTTGTAGCTGATCAAGGTGTAAGATCTAATTCTTTTTAACAAACGTAAGTCCGAGGCCTCCGATGGTAGCGTAACTCTACAGAGCGGTTTCCCGTTTCCTAGGCGAAACTACCATTAGCTTAGGTAGTTCTTTCCAGAACAAAACCCTCAGAAGGCTAACCGATGCACCAAGGTACGTCAGGAACACGATCTTACACAGGGACCTTAAAATGGACACTATTGACAACGCAATATTGACAATATAACACTACTACAACATGGCAATGGCTGAGTTTCACGCCAAGAAGAAGAAGACCGCTGTTCCAACGGAACATGGATACGTATTCTAGACGCCGAAAAGTTTCCGTAGAATTAGTATCGAAGTACAACTGCTGCAATATACTTTTTAAGATTTTTCTTTTTAAAATACTAACATGGTGATTTCGTGTAGTGCATTCGGTTGCTCTAACACTGTTTCGAAAGCGGATTGTATTGCAAGAATAGTTTCTTTTCACAGTTTCCCTCATTCTGATTCTAATCTGATGAAAGCATGGCTAGCTAGGATAAAACGAGAAAACTTCGTTCCTACGAAATATTCAAAGTTGTGCTCCGATCATTTTGATCCAAAATGTTTTTTTTCAAACAGGTGGAAATATCAAACGATATATATATATAAAAAAAATTTCACTTAGTTTTTCTGCATATGAATAAATATGTAATAAGCCGAAATTTACTAACAAAAGGTATTTTACTTAAACTTTGCATTGTTAAAAATAAACGATGAAAATACACAGCAGCTAAATTATCTCGTTAAAATACAATACAAAGTTGAGTGGAATAAGCGAGCGAGCGGAGCGACCAAACCACAGGCTTGTCTGCTAAAGAGAAGAAATCGAAACTACAAGTAGGGAATTCATGTTACTACGTCACGTGAAACTCCCGCATTTCACTTAGTTTTCTGCATATGAATAAATATGTAATAAGCCGAAATTTACTAACAAAGGGTCTTTTACTTAAACTTTGCATTGTTAAAAATAAACGATGAAAATACATAGCTAAATTATCTCGTTAAAATACAATACAAAGTTGAGTGGAATAAGCGAGCGAGCGGAGCGACCAAACCACAGGCTTGTCTGCTAAAGAGAAGAAATCGAAACTACAAGTAGGGAATTCATTTTACTACGTCACGTGAAACTCCCGCATTTCACTTAGTTTTCTGCATATGAATAAATATGTAATAAGCCGAAATTTACTAACAAAGGGTCTTTTATTTAAACTTTGCATTGTTAAGGGGACTTGGTACCCTTTGATTTGAGAAAATCGATGAAAATATCAATTTTTCTTTTTTTTGCTTAAAATCTTAAAATATGCTCTTATACCTATAGTTCACTATTACGAAGTTTTGAAGCGATCTGATAATTATAAATGTAATAAAAATGCGTTTCATTACTTTCACAGCACTTAAAATGCTACGTCCATTTCGATGTTTAAATTTTTGACACAACAGCTTTTGGTCATTTATTTAAAGAAAAATCAGCTAAGAACAAGTAGAACGTGTTTATCTGTGACTGTATCTACCACATCTCGTGTTTGTTTACTTTTTCTTACCGTGGTTTGATATAATTTTAAATTTGAAGGTACAAGGAGACGTATTTGCCAAAGGCGACGTATTTAACAAATGTAATACATGTTTTTGCTATTGTCAAAGCCCATTCTAAAGTGTTTTATGGTATGGAATATGTATTTTAAATGAATTCAGTTGTATTAGTATGTTTTCTAATACAAAATTAGTGTAAAACAATATTTTAAACATTATTATTTTGATTTTAACAGATTTTTCTAAAAAATTTACTTTTGTTATCATTTTAAAACTGAGTACATAATAGTAATTTAATGTACTCCAATCAAATAATAGAAACCGGAATTTTATATGTATGCAAGTAGTTATAAAATTAATTATGTGTGAAGAAAATCTTAAAAGTATTCATCGAGTTATTTGGATTTGAAATGTTTAAACTTATTTATCTCAGTTTGTGTTTTTTGCATATGCCACGGTATTTAAAATAAGAATACTTTCTCAAATATTATTCAAATGACTTGATTTTTTTTCTGAAATTCTTGTATAACCTATTTAAAACAATCAAGGATGGGTTTTGCAAAATAATGAAAGGAAAAAAAATTAAAAATTAAAAAGTGGACTAAATCATGTTTTTTACTATTTTTTTGCATATACATCGACATTTTATTTTTTTTCTCCAGAACTAAAACAGTAATTTCAAATTCGATCCTTAAAGTTATAAAGTATAGTATAGTGAATGTAAGAAAAAAAAATCTTCACAAAATATTAAAAACTGAAAAAGAAAAACCATTTTTAAAAAAGTTAAATTTTTAAGAAAAAAATTAAATTTTGAAAAATATACTCATAAAAACATTTTTTGTTGTTGCTAAAATCATGTTATATAATAAAAACCTTCAATAATATGTGTAAAATATATATGTAAATTATTAAATAAAAAAAATTATTCCAAGGGTACCGAGTCCCCTTAAAAATAAACGATGAAAATACATAGCTAAATTATCTCGTTAAAATACAATACAAAGTTGAGTGGAATAAGCGAGCGAGCGGAGCGACCAAACCACAGGCTTGTCTGCTAAAGAGAAGAAATCGAAACTACAAGTAGGGAATTCATGTTACTACGTCACGTGAAACTCCCGCATTTCACTTAGTTTTCTGCATATGAATAAATATGTAATAAGCCGAAATTTACTAACAAAGGGTCTTTTACTTAAACTTTGCATTGTTAAAAATAAACGATGAAAATACATAGCTAAATTATCTCGTTAAAATACAATACAAAGTTGAGTGGAATAAGCGAGCGAGCGGAGCGACCAAACCACAGGCTTGTCTGCTAAAGAGAAGAAATCGAAACTACAAGTAGGGAATTCATGTTACTACGTCACGTGAAACTCCCGCAGTAAATATTTCCTGCATATCGAATAAAAAAAATTATATTAATAAAACGCTGTTTTTTTAATTCCTGGAAAAAAACAATAACAAAAAAGTTTTCTCTCATAATTCATATTTTAACACTTTCCTTTGTCACAGCCCATTTTGTCACAGCCCATGCCATAGATTGTTAGCAGAGGTGGCGCCACTGGGGGTGCTGGGGGGGGCTGTAGCCCCCCTGTCGGGCAAGGCAAGCCCCCCCGTCGTTGAAATGCCCCAAACAACTGCCCGAAGGATTGCCTGTAAGCACCATGATCGACTGCTCGGAGGGGGTCATGGATGTGATCCTGAGTAGTCGAAGGCCGGAGACCACAAAATCGACGTAAGGAGTCTGTGACTAAGCGCGCGGTACGCGTGTGCGCTTAAGAGTGCCGTCGAAATGCCCCAAACAACTGCCCGAAGGATTGTCTGTAAGCACCATTATCGACTGCCCGAAGGGGGTCATGGATGTGATCCTGAGTAGTCGGAGGCCGAAGGCCGGAGACCCCAAAATCGACGTAAGGAGTCTCTGACATTAGCGCGCGATACGCGTGTGCGCTTAAGAGTGCCGTCGAAATGCCCCAAACGACTGCCCGAAGGATTGCCTGTAAGCACCATGATCGCGGAGACCGAAATCCACAAATACCCGGAAACATAAATCGACGTTAGGAATATGTGACGTTAGTGCCACGGTACGTGCGTGCGCTTAAAACAGTGTATGGCATTCGTGATGTCCATACGACTTGAAACGACTAACCAACAGCGGATCAACTGATCGCGAGTTCTAATCGCAACATTTGCTTTTAAACGCATTAACTTAATGTCAGTTATTTGTATATTTCCGATATGCGTCGATCTGTAAAATATCATTTGACCAGGGTGCTAAATTACGAGGCAGTATTCCCGGGTCTTTCCTTCTATATAGATCTCGAACATTAACTTTCCATTAGAAATAGCAACATCCGTCCTTTAACCATGGTTCAAAAATACGAGACAGCTTTCCCGGGTCCTTCTTTCAAGATATATGCGAACCGTTTACAATAGCCCAAAGTGCAGTTCTAGTGTGCGCTAACAAAGTGAACTGGCAACGATAAAAATTATTTCATGTTCTAAAGTTTGTTTATATTTTTAAAACGGCGATAGTTTACTCTTATTACATTAATTTGTTATTAAAATATCAGAAATTACGAAAAAATAACATTCCGATATTAAATCAGTAAATTATAACATTTATAAATATAATATTTAGCATCGTTCCATTGTACTACGACTGCATAATCGAGGGTTACCGTCTCGTTTGGCGGGATTAACAAACGCGTCACAGAATTGGCGAAATGGCGACTTAATTTTGTTGAAAATTCGGTGCCCCGTGATAGTACATTAGTTCCGATTTTTACTACTAATCAAAAAGAAATATAAGCTAGCTTTCTTTTGCCAGTATAAGTGGATAAATAAGACTATTGACACAATACACTAAATTGTTTTGTAAATAGTAAGCACTACTTTTCGTGATAGAAAATAACAGTAGATTATTTTTAGGTAGAATGATATTCAGTTAAAAGGTATTTTTTGTTTTATTCTTAATGCCCTTTTAATGTTTTAGATCCTCAACGACGATGGAACCAGGGTGAAATCCTGCAAATCTTGTTACCAGAGGGTGAATTTGCACCCCAGATGTTGCAGCTGTTGATTGATACGCCTGAAAATGACACATGAGCTGATGCGAGCAGAAGTAAAAGGATAATAAGTTGCTATACAGTAAGATTTTTTTATATAATGGATTTTGGTACCTCACATAATTTAAAATGTCAGTTTTCCTTTTGACACAATACTAAAGAAACCGGTAGCACATAACAACTATATTTATGTTTATTATTATTAGTAGTAGTAGAAATGTTTAATTATAATGTTTCCTGATGTATTTATTGAGAGCCTATGTCTTTTACAAATGGGGGAAACACTTAAATATGGAAAGGGGTAAATGTTGAACTTTTAAGTATGCATATCACAAGATTTACGATCTTGAACTAAGAATGAAGGTTTTTTAAATAAAAAATAAATATTTCCTTACGTTTTTGGGACATTTTATTACTATTTTTAGAAAAATTCATTTTTGCACGCTCAATTGAATATTTTGAGTGTCCGATGGGTAATTGATTTTTCTGGTTCTTGAATTTATCGGCAACAAAATATCGTTAAATAAATTACTTAATCCCTGTACTTCTAATGTTCCAGTGAGTTTTAAAATTATAAAGAATTTTTCACTTAATGACAGATTAATTAATTATTTAGTAAAAAAATCTTAATAATTCTTTCGTCGCAAATATTTTTTTAAAAATTTTCCTCAAACTATTAGGTTTTTAAATTCTTGTAAAATTAAGTATCTCTCAATATTGGGTAATAAGCAGGAATATCTGAAAATCCTAGACTGTGATACAACATACATGAGTTGTGAAATGAATAATTTTTAACTTTTTTTGTATTAATATGAAAATATATATCACATATTCGTATATAATTTTAAGCCATTCTTTCTTTTTGTTAATTCATTAAATGAGTTATACAAAATAATATATGCATGATGAGATGTGTTTTGTGTGTTTGAGATTTATAAGTAAGATTCAGGGATTATTTTTCTGTAGATTAAGTCAATCGCGTGTCATCTATTGTATACTACATTTCAAGACTTGAAATAAGCTCCAGCAATGCCGCAAGTTACTGTAAAATTGACGCAAAGATTATTGCTTCTCACAGCAAACATTGATGTAAATATTTAACCTGATTTTTTTTTCTAATCCAAAAGCCGTAATTTTCAAAATGCAGTAGCGGAGTTTGTTTCCTTCAAATTATATATTTCACAAACTAAGTTAGTCAATTTTTTTCTTCTTTATTTATAGTTGTGCAATTGCTTTAAAATTAGGTTGGGATTTCTAATTGATAGCGGGTACTTCTTGACGACTTTTTTGGGCGATTCACTTCTCAATGCGAGACTGGGACAATTGATAACAAATATGAAATGATAGGAATTTCCATGATTGGTTTAAAGAGTTGCACATACATCGTAAATTGAAAATAAGAATTATTCTTTTTCAAATAGTTTTTTTAAAGTATGCACTTGTATTTTTCGTAAGATTTTTATTCTTTTTTAAAGGGTATAACAGAATATATAGTTATATAATAAATTGACATTCAGAGTTATTCTTTTCGAATAGCATTGCTTTAAAGTACACACTCGCATTTTTCTAGTACACAGCAACATATAAATGTTGTTATACGTAAGTACCCTTTATTGCTGTTGGTAGGCTGCTAGCAAATGTGGTTTGGTGGAAAGATTTTTTTTTTTTATGAGATGTATGTTGATAGTTTGAAAGATGTTAGTAATATGAATGCAAGTATGAGGAAGGGTATATGGTCTGAAAACAGTAGGTTGAGCTTGTCTGAAATTCTTTTGTATACTAGTTTTTGGGTAAATTAATGCAACCAAAAGGGTGTGATAGAGGATATTGATTGCATTTCTAGAACTGTGTTTGACATTGCCCGGTGCCAAAAGTAATGTGCCGGTGCCTCAAACGAATGCTCGTTTTTTTAAAGCAATGTGCCTAGTAATGTAATCGGGATCCAATGTACTGACGCCTATTAAAGTTGTGTCAGGTGCCAATTCAGATGATGTCCTCGTCATCTGACCATGGTTTAAAAATACGAAGCATTGCTCCCTCTTCTTTCCTTTGGGATAAGTGTTAAACTGTTGCAAGTAGTCGAATGTGCAGCTCTAGTGCGATGTTACCATCCATCGTGCAAACCAAATAGAAATGCTTCGAAATGAATTTGCAACTGTCACTGATAGCCTGTTATGCAATAAACGTCATCCGATCGTAAATCAATCTTGTCATCTGACCATAGTTAGAAAATACGACGCAATGCTTGAGCTGTTTCTTGTAATTGTGTGTTTAACCGGAAATAACCATAAAGTTCATAGAGAAAAACAACGCATGGGCACAACGTATTGGGTCATTTCGCAACTGCTTGAGAACACTGCCTACCCGCTGGACGCAACTCTTTACCTAAAATTCATTTTAAAAAAAAAAACTGAAAATTACAGATCGCAGAATCGGTTTTATTTCAAGTTTTGCCTTGAGTTCTATGGCTTTTTTCTGAGAGCTTATAAAAGCTCACAGGAGTATTTGCTGCCAGCTTCAAAATCTTATTAGCTTTGCTGTATTCTATTGGACAATTTAATTTGAGGTTCGGAATAAGAAATATCTTCCATAAAATATATATATATATATATTAAAGAATCATTCCAGAGTGCAGAGGTTCAGTATTTGTATTGAAAACAGTAATAATTTTTTTCTTAAAAAGGCCATTTCTTATTTTCTAAATACTGAAAATCTCAGGAATACAGCTTTTGTCAGAAATCATACTTGTTATTTTGATTTCGTGTAATTTTTAGTAATCACCAACTTTTATAATTAAGTTTTACAGATATAAAAAATATGCTTTCAAGAAATGTTAGATAATTTGAATTCAAAATAATTCTTTTTCTAAATCAATGCAATTTTAAATACTTTATTCCCTTTTTGTAGGTTGCTGTGAGAAGAAATTGCTTTGGGTGATGAGCTGGATAGCTATATTGAGAATGTTGTGAAGGACTGGATATGACAGGCCATGAACAAGAATTAATACAATGTTAATAATGTGCAATGTAAAATATGTGATAAATAATCAATAATAATAAATTGATAAACAATCAATAAACTTGTGTTCCTACTTAAGATTTTTCAATGCAAAGACTAACACTTTCATATTTTATAAATACATGTTTTTATCAATTAATGCTTAAATGTATTGGTAAATTTCATAGTCTAAGCTGAAGTAAATTTAAAGGGCTTTATAAATTAATAATGCATATTATATAATAAATTAAATAAATGATTAAAGTAAATAGTCAAGTATGAGTGTCACTAACAATTATTAAATTAGTATTTAAGCAGTTTTATATTTAATTTTAGTTTTTCGAAAACATTTAGAAAACTTATTTTTAATTGCAAATTCATGCATATTTAAAAATAAAAATTAAGTTCTCTTAGTGTGCCTACAATATTTATTATTTACAAATTATAGCACAAGTCTGCAGTTTCTCAATAAGAAGAATATTAAAACTAATTTTGTAGTTATGTCTTATTTGATTTTAGTTAAAAATAAATAAGCCTGACTGATATGCTAAAATAAATATAAGAATAAAAGTTGTGAAATAAAACCAAATACAAGATGAATGTGCAATATTAACTACTAAATAAATAAAATCCAAATGTAAAGAAAATAATTGAATACTTCAGAATCGATTCTTATTTTCTTTAGTTTTAGATTTTGCATATTTAGAAGTAAATATTGTATATATCACAGACGTTTGGTTTACATCTATCAGGTGCTAGAAATATATATTGTGGATATTATAGACGTCCGTTAGAGATAAAATTGATTATAATTTAGAGGTGTTATAGACGTGCGATAGATGCGAATGAGATATTTATGGCTGTCTAGTATATATCCACGTTATCCAAATTATGGATATCGTGGATGACCATAGACGTTTTATAGATCTCAAAAAGAGCACACATGTTGGCTCTAGAAAACGTCCATAAGACGTTATCGGTACGTTTTTGGATGAACCTGTTATCCATGGATGACGTTGATTAGACGTCATATAGACGTATGTGTGTTGTCTGGGTAACCACCAACAACAGTCGCTGCTTCTGTTTGTCGCTTCATGTTAAAAATAAAACACACAGTTAAACAAAAAAATATTCCTATCGTTATGCACTCAAACTAATAGTATACATGGTTTGACATAGGCAAGTGTTCAAGATATGGTCAAAAAATGCTTACACTAAAGAATAGTTCTGAACAACAGTTGAGCATCCACACAGTCGATGATACGAAAGCAGGCCTAGATTACAACTTGCCTCAAGTGTCAAGACTCACCTCTATCATACGAGGAAAAATGCACCTACATGTTAAGTGTGCAGGAAACAATTTACTCGTAAGTCGGGTCTCAAAACTCACCTCTTAATTCACGATGGACAAAAACCACATAAATGTGAACTATGCAACAATCATTTCACTCATAGAACCAGTCTCAACCGACACCGTCTCTTGCATACAGAAGAAAAGCCGCACCAATGTGAAGTATGCAACAATCACTTCAAATGTAGAACCAGTCTCAACCGACACATTCTCTTGCACACAGGAGAAAAGCCGCACAAATGTCAACTGTGCAGCAAGCAATTTACTTTAAAGTCGGGTCTCAAATCTCACTCCCTAATACATGCAGGGGAAAACCTGCATAAATGTGAATTCTGCAGCAAACAATTTACCCAAAAGTCAAGCCTCAAATCTCATCTCTTAATTCATACAGGACAAGGACAGCCGCACAAATGTGTCCAGTGCAGCAAACAATTTCCTCAAAAGTCGGGTCTTAAATATCACCTCAAGTCATGCCGGAGAACAGCCCTACAAATGTGAAGTATGCAACAGTCATTTCAAATGTAGAAGCAGTCTCAGGCTTCTATTACATACAGGAGAAAAGTCACATGAATGTGAAATATGCAACAAACATTTTAGGACTGTATCCAATCTCAAGCAACACCTTCTCTGGCATACAGGAGAAAAGCCAAACACATGTCAAATATGCAACAAGGAATTTACTTATAGATCCCAATTAAGTCGGCACCTGCTCTTACATACAGGAGAAAAGCCAAACATGTGAAATATGAAACAAACAATTTACTTATAGATCCCAATTAAATCGGTACCTGCTCTTACATACAGGAGAAAATCTAAACACATGTGAAATATAAAACAAACAATTTACTTGTAGATCCCAATTAAATTGGCTCTTACATACAGGAGAAAAGCCAAACACATGATAATATATGAAACAAACAATTTACTTATAGATCCCAATTAAGTTGGCTCTTGCTCTTACATACATGAGAAAAGCTAAAGACATGTCAAATATGCAACAAGGAATTTACTTATAGATCCCAATTAAGTTGGCTCCTGCTCTTACATACATGAGAAAAGCTAAAGACATGTCAAATATGCAACAAGGAATTTACTTATAGATCCCAATTAAGTCGGCACCTGCTCTTACATACAGGAGAAAAGGCAGACATGTGAAATTTGAAACAAACAATTTACTTATAGATCCCAATTAAGTTGGCTCCTGCTCTTGCATATAGGAGCAAAGCCAAACACATGATATATGAAACAAACTATTTACTTATAGATCCCAATTAAGTCGGCACCTGCTCTTACATACAGGAGAAAAGCCAAACATGTGAAATATGAAACAAACAATTTACTTATAGATCCCAATTAAATCGGTACCTGCTCTTACATACAGGAGAAAATCTAAACACGTGAAATATAAAACAAACAATTTACTTGTAGATCCCAATTAACTTGGCTCTTACATACAGGAGAAAAGCCAAACACATGATAATATATGAAACAAACAATTTACTTATAGATCCCAATTAAGTTGGCTCTTGCTCTTACATACATGAGAAAAGCTAAACACATATCAAATATGCAACAAGGAATTTACTTATAGATCCCAATTAAGTCGGCACCTGCTCTTAAATACAGGAGCAAAGCCAAACACATGATATATGAAACAAACAATTTACTTATAGATCCCAATTAAGTTGGCTCCTGCTCTTGCATACATGAGAAAAGCTAAAGACATGTCAAATATGCAACAAGGAATTTACTTATAGATCCCAATGAAGTCGGCACCTGCTCTTAAATACAGGAGAAAAGCCAAACACATGTCAAATATGCAACAAGGAATTTACTTATAGATCCCAATTAAGTTGGCTCTTGCTCTTACATACATAAGAAAAGCTAAAGACATGTCAAATATGCAACAAGGAATTTACTTATATATCCCAATTAAGTCGGCACCTGCTCTTAAATACAGGAGAAAAGCCAAACACATGTGAAATATGAAACAAACAATTAAAATATGCAACATACCTAGTAGATCACATCTCTAGCAGCAATTTCTCTTGGAGAAAAGCCACACTAACATGAAATATGTAGCAAACAATTTTTGTTAATAAGTCCTATTTCTATGAACAAAAAAAAACTGTGTAATTGTTACACATGCAGCAATTTCCTTTGTAAGTATCAGCTTACTAAGCATTTGTTAATTCACACAGAACAATCAAATGCATAAGTTTAATTTCGTTAACCTGTATGATATTTAACATTTTATTTGTTTAACATTTGGCAAATAACCTGAGAGGGTCATTCACTTATTATATCATGTAGAGTTATGGTGCTATCATGCATGACTGTGGAAATAGGGAGAAGGGGGTCTCAGTGGTTACATGACATAACCCGAATCGAGGGCTTTACAGGCCCTAAATTTTATTTAATTGTACATGAATTGAATAAAAGTTACCCATAGTTTGAAAATTTGTTATTACTCTTACAATTTTTCCAAAAACTTAATAATTTCTTTCTTGATTTTAAAATTAATAATTAACAAAGAGCGGTGTTTTTCATTGTTTAAGACTTAAGGAGACCCAACCAATTCTGTTGTGCATATTTTATTGAATTTTCTAAATCAGGTCCAATATGTAGCAAATCTTTGTAGAATATAATGGTTAAATTTATTTCACAAACTTTAATAGAAATCGCTATTTTTCTAATAGGATGTTTGGTAAGATACATATAGAATGAAAATTTTAATAATTGTTTTTTAACTATAAAAACTTATTATGATATGCCATTAGGGTAATTTTTAGAGGTGTGGGCACATTCTTTGAAACCCAATATCTATAACTAATATATATAAATTTATTGAAATATTTCAATCAGTCACGTTGTAGGTTTTGGTTTTCTCAATAAAAAGAAAGAGGGAAGGCAACTACCGTGGAATGACCCATAAGTTAAATAAACTTGAATTTTTATACATCGTTTATGTAAAAAACTAGGGGATTTGCCCTCTTTTCCTGTAACGCTTCCAACCCCCTAAGATTGCTTCGCAATCCAAAGCTCACTTCGCGCTCTTAAAGGGAAGTTCCTTAACTTTCCTTGACTTGCAATGGCACTGTAATTTCTACAAAATCCATTTTGATTATCATTGAAATACCATACTCTTTGGTACTTGCGCAACTTTAGCCAACCATTGGATAGTATTTTCTCTTTTCTCTCAAATTTGATAGTTCTTGCGAAGTGTACTGTGTAGGAGTTTGATTAGGTTTCATCTTATTAAATATGCAGAGTACGATTCTAGTAACCTTATCTTAAAAAAGATATGGATTTCCTAAAACGGGTTCAACGCATGGCTACGAAAATGATTCAGCGTATTTCGGGAATGAATTATGGAAATGAGCTTAGAATTTTAATATGTATACACTGCAGGAGAGAAAAGTTAGAGGGGAAGATCCGGACTGTACTGCGAGAGTTAGAGATTCAGCTATTCAAATTCATCAAATTGTGTGATGTGGAAGGATTGGAATTTAATACTGGCAATGAGACTAGAGGTATTATACAAATATACAACTTAATATTAACTAGTTATACGAATTACAATTTACTCGGAAGGTTAGAAAACATTCTTTTTTAAATAAGGTTATAGACAAATGGAATAGTTTGCCAGAGCATGTTGTTAATTGTTTTAGGAGTGGGTAGTGCAGCGACATGCAGTTCGTTCACCTTTCTTTCTCTTTCAAGCAATTTTAAGAAAGAATCATGCCATTTCAATTATCTGCAACTGCAGTTGCTGCTCTATTTGTCTATATCTCGAATTTATCTTGCAACTTCTGGTAGGGGAATTATGCAGCGCCATGCAGTTTGTTCGCCTTTCTTTCTCTTTCAAGTAAAGAGTTTCCACTTCAGTGTACACCAAGAGCCAATCACATAGTTCCAGCATTTGAGGCCCACGCAGGGGGCGGCCAAATCATGTGAACAACACAGACTCAAGGGAACTCATTCCCAGCCATAGTAACAACTAACACATCTCTCGTACTCCTCATCTCATTGTTGTGCCTTAAATTTAATCTTTAAATGTAAATCCTTAACTATTAAACGTGCATCTTTAACTCTTATTTGTTTCCTAAATACTATGACATTCATCAAATTATTTAATAACCTTTAAACTTAACTTTCTGATCTTAAATAGAGTCTACAATAGCGTGGTCTTACAACCAAACAACTACGTTCGCCGCAATAGTTTTGAAAAGCAATTGGATGTACATTGTGGTTAATGTTTTATGACGCAAGAGACAGTTATGGCCAAGCTGTGCCAGATCGACATTACTAATCTTGATACTCGATAGACATGACTAATCTTGCCGGACCTTGAGCTTCTACTTGGCCGACATTATTTGTATTAGTTTGTCTCACTTTACGTGCAGGGCCGCCCTTATGACTGTGCCCCACGTGCCACCGCACAGGGCCTCTCGCTTAATAGAAAAAAAATTAGCAAAATGTGAATGTTACATATAAATTTAATGTCTTATGTATTTTTTTGGAATTAACACGTCTTTATAATCAGCTAAATAGGGTATTAGAATAGAGACACTGTGTTACGTTTTTAAGGTGATCCATTCCGACACTATTACTCCTCGACAAATAGCACGACTGATATAAATGTTGCTTCGTTTGGGTATTATTAAATTAGGCTCACTTTTAATTTTTCAAAAAGAACAAAATAATAAAAAAAAATTACGTAACAAAGTTATCAAATATATAATATATGCAAATGCAATGTAGTATCAAGCATTTCCAATACTACTTGTAGTATATAAAAAATCTAAAAAACGTATGAATAAGTTCTATAATTCATAAAAAAAAATTATATGCTTTAGACATGCACAAATCAGCTTAAAAAGTTGTAACGCTACTTGCATTCCCGAGAAATTCATAAGTTTTATAGTAACTTATTATAAGTTTTATAGAAACTTATCATAAGTTTTATAGAAACTTATCATAAGTTTTATAGAAACTTATCATAAGTTTTATAGAAACTTATCATAAGTTTCATAGAAACTTATCATAAGTTTTATAGTAACTTATCATAAGTTTTATAGAAACTTATAAGTTTTATAGAAACTTATCATAAGTTTTATAGAAATTTATCATAAGTTTTATAGAAACTTATAAGTTTTATAGAAACTTATCATAAGTTTTATAGAAACTTATCATAAGTTTTATAGAAACTTATCATAAGTTTTATAGAAACTTATCATAAATTTTATAGAAACTTATCATAAGTTTTATAGAAACTTATCATAAGTTTTATAGAAACTTATCATAAATTTTATAGAAACTTATAAGTTTTATGGAAACTTATCATAAGTTTTATAGAAACTTATAAGTTTTATAGAAACTTATAAGTTTTATAGAAACTTATAAGTTTTATAGAAACTTATAAGTTTTATAGAAACTTATCATAAGTTTTATAGAAACTTATCATAAGTTTTATGGAAACTTATCATAAGTTTTATAGAAACTTATCATAAGTTTTATAGAAACTTATGTGATATGGATTGTGATTGTTAAGTTGGGGTAAGTAATCCTTTAGTAAAAATATATAAACCAATAAATGGTTCGGGAAAAGGATTTGAAAAGGGAAATGGAGGCTCGTGGAACGTATAGTTGGTACATTGACGATTGTGGGCCGCAACTCGACAAGTCGAACACCCATTTTACCAATGATTGTCACTAGTCATAAAATATGTTTACTATTAATTAACTTTTAAATTATTAAAAGAGCTGAAAGGGAAAAACATGAATTAATAATATAAATCTTAAAATAAAGACACGGGTACTTGACGATCCAGCCTATTTATTAATTTGCCGTTTTTCGAACATCTCGGGACTGGGATTGGCAAGTTGTAGACTGCTGCCTCATTTGAGTGTTCAGGTGGTTGTTTTTGAAGACGCATAATTCAAGAATAAATAAACTAATTATTGACGTGCAGTCTCGATGATGATTAAGAAGTAAAATTAATTTGATGCATTTTGATGAAGAACTCGTTTTAAGAAATCAGAACAATAAACTCGTGGAACAACATATAAAACAAAACTACTATTGGATCAGCGCCTGAATTGAAAGGTTGTTACTGGAATGACATCACTTACTGTTAGGGACCGTCACTTATTACGAATAAAAGGCTCGCAAGACCTAACAACTGATCTAATCGAACAGATGATTTCGCTCATAGGGAGAAAAGGTTGTTCAGAGGTTCGAGTGGTTGTTGGTTTATTTTCTTTAATGTTAACATACCATTCGGGAAAGTAAGAACAAAGTACCTTGAGTGAAAAGATTTATGAAAATTAAATAATATGTTTCTGCTGTGTAATATGTAAATATATTTATGTGTTAAGATGATCGTGTCCTATTATACTCTAGTGGAATGTGTGCTTGTGCTTTTGTCAGGGTTTAATGAAAAAAACAAAAGCTGATCAAATCGCGATGCCTAGCGTAATAAGTGACGACCCCTAACAAGAATACGCTATCCCAGTCCTTATTTTCCAATTTAGTCCTACCACCAATTCGATTCGCCTTGAATTGTGCCTCTCATACACAGCGATACCTCTACTGTGTTAATAAAGTATACCTTTCCTATAACGACCTCTCTCTCAAGATCGATACAATATGCCCGTTATGAGGATCTTAAATATCTTTCAGATATAGTGCGAGTTCTGCACACTGATCTGTATCTGTAACTTCTGGATTGGGCAAGATATTTTGTTGACATAAAGCCGATGCAAAAGCAGACATTCTGTACCCCACATTCATCGGATTCGCAATATTTTTCATTTTAAAATAAGCCGACATGCATTGCTTTTGGTTGAGTTTTTTTTTCTTTCTATTTTCTTTTGAAACCCATTTTAAATGCAATCTTATTAAAATAAAAAGTCATTTGCAAGTCGAAGTGGTTAAAAAGCAAGACTATTTGTTTGGCAATATAAAAATTAATTCTATAAGAAGAAAATATAATGTTTATATACATTTAATATTTCTTCAATGCTATGGTATTAAAAAACGCCATTAAATCACTTAAATGAAATTTTGGGATTCAGTATGGCTGCTTCCACATTAGCTTCAACGCACCCGTAGAGGAAGCAAGTTTTGAGCCTTCCAGAATTTAAAGTTAGAGTTCAGTGGTTCTGCAGTGTTAAGGGTGTCCTTGTTTTTGGGAATTTTTTTTAAAGTAAAAGTACATATCATAATCAATTATTCTTTTTCCTTCGAAACTTTTATTATGTGAACGTATCCGGTAACAGTTGTGTGAACAGTAACACATTCGAAAAGATATTCCATTAAAGATAAGCGCGGGAAAATGGACAGATGCTTGAACACTTACAAATGGAGCCTCGTCATGATTTAGCAGTAGCTCAGATAGCAATGTCGGGGATCTACGTCGTTCTATTTGCCCTTTTGGGCACAACATTAGCAAGTAATATTTTTAAAAAATATATATCGTTATTTATGAATTTAAATCCTTATTCACTATTCTTTTATTTCATTCTTAAATTAAAACTTTGATAATTAATGTGTATTTTATAAACTTCAAGTGTTAAAATGTTTGTTCTTTTGGTAAAATCCATATTTTTAAAGTAATTTTTTAAAAGCTTGAAAATTCGAATTCTTTTAAAAACTTTTCTGTTTGAAAATGAGTCGCGATTGCAAAACGTCCCTTGTCCACTTTGGATAACAAGCCTATCACATTTTGAAATCACATTTTTTTCGTATTATGTTTTATGTCTATACCAGTGGCGGCTCGTGGACTACAGCAAGTATAGCCGGGCTGCACCTAAATTTATTAGTGTATTTTAAAGCTAAAATCAGATATCTTAATAATTTTCTTAAATGAAGATTAGAATTGAAAAAGAAATTTCTACGGTAAGCGAACCTCCGATCTTTAGCAAGCCTGTTGCCGTAATGCACAATTTAGGAGGAGGAAAAACTCCATTTAAACAAAACTGCAGCCAAAAAGCAAAGTTCGAAATCGGCTGCATCGTTAACATGGCAACCTCTAAGTAGTATGGAGATTCCCCCCCCCCCCCCCCCCCATGCAAATGCACTGCGTGTGTGGCGCGGTACAACCCGAAATTAATTTTCTGATTTTGGCTGCACTTGGTATTTGATAAACTGATTGGCTCGTGCGTGAATCGCAGGGATGGGTGGGAGAACCGAGAATTTCCAAGAATCTCTCCAAACTGAAATAGTTTTCGTAATAAATTTACTGTGTTTCGTTAAGTTATTATGAAAATTGATTCGCATGTTTAAAAGAAAGAAGGATTGCTTTAATTTTCAAAAAATATTTTTTTTTTTTTTTTGCATGTTATTGTTTTTTAAAATTTGAAAGGAAACTTTGATTTGAGTAGTAAAAAATAAAGAATTTCCGTTCATGTATGGTTGTGGAAAATATGGGGGTGGGGTCACATGATTTCGGCTGCACTAATATTTTGGACCACGGGCCGCCACTGGTATAAACCTGGAATTAAGTAAAATATGTTATTTTACACATTAAATAACGTACCTCGGTTATTTCCATGTGTAGAAACAAAATGTAATACGAAGAAAATATAATTTAAAATGTGATGAGCTTGTTCTCCAAACTGGACAAGGGACGTTTTAGAATCGGTTTGTTCCAAATCCTGTTGACTGGAAAATAGGCATTCTTGTTTAAGATATTTTATATAAAAAAATGAATTGCATAAATGTAAGTATTAAAAATGTAGATTATAATGTCTAAGTTTAATAAATGTATGTATTAATTTGTAAGTTATTAAATGTAATTTTAGTAACTGTAAGTTTTATTTGTAATTTCTATTATTTTTTTCAATTTAATTTGATATCGTCTGCGCTTTGAGACGTTGGTTCTTTATTATATTTTGTAAATTTTGCAAATCTGTTAAACTACCAGGGCGAAGTGAAGGAGTTATAAACAAATGAACAAGTTAAAAAGATATGTTTAAAGTCCAGGATATATTTATAGATTTTTAAAAATAACCGAAAGCTAAGATCATTCAGGACAAAATTCAATGGTCAGAAAGTCGTTGTACTCAACACTAATTAAAAGTGTTACTATTTTTGATAAATTGTTAACATTCCATAATTAACTTAAATTAGCATATGTGAAATATCCGTATTAACCAAGGAATATTTTGGAAATCAGATTTAGACATTTATTTACAGTTTTGCATAAGGATATATGAAACTTTATACAAAGTTACCAAACTAATTGTAAAACTTTAAAAAACTTACTAAATCTGTGATATTTAAAAATAACATTTGCTCGATATTTTACCTAATTAAATTTTTTTAATTTGTTTTAAATCCTGCTCACTTTGGAAATATTAGAAAATAATAATAAGGGGATGTAGGTAAATTTGTCGGAATCGTGAGAGGGGTTGTCCATATATTGCATAACACAAATAAAGGGAAGATATTTTTTTATCCTGCATGGATTTAAATTCAATTCCTAACTTACGATATTTCTTGTCGCGATTATTTTATGTCGCGATTCTTCTCTTTTTGACGCGATTCTGAAAATTGGCGCTAATACCATGCTTCAGTAGTTTTAAGCGCATGCAAGTGCAGTGCGTTAATGTCACAGACTCCTAACGTCGATTTAAGGCTCCTGGCAATTGTGGTCTCCGGCCTTCGGCCTCCGACAACTCGGGATAGTAGTTGATACCCCCTTTAAGCAGTCGATTATGCTGCTTACAGGCAAACTTTCGAGCTGTCGATTATGATGCTCACAGGCAAACCTTCGAGCAGTCGATTTTGCCACCTCGCACTCAAATGCTTTGCCTTGTTAAAAGTAATGTGTGTTGAACTACTGTGTTCACGCACGAAAGAGTAATTAGTATAGTAATTAAAGTTGAGTTTAAGCTTAAATTATATTTGTAGTAAAGAAAGGACCTATAAACAACATAATTCCATGCAGGGCAGAAAATCTTTTCCCCTACTTGTGTGTTATGCAATGTATGGCCGATCCCTCTCACGATTCCGCCAAATTTACCGTTGTCAATTTTACCGGCTCCCATAATAAGGATAACAATAAAGGGCAAAATAAAAATGAGTATTATTCCAGAAACGAAAAACCCGATTGCAACTAATCGGGGAAAAAAATAAACTATGACATATTTTATCTTTGAATGGAGATAGCTATTTTATCTCGATTTTAATTCAATAAAAATAAACACATTTTAATTGAAAAAAGTTCATCTTCAAATTAAAATGAATGCTTAACAGTAGAGACCAGCAATCTCCTCCGAAACTTAATCAAAAGGGCGTGCCCTCTTTTAAAACAATTTTTGAAATAACACATGCGGTATCGGTTAATAGCTTTTGCAGAGTTAGGAGCCATATAGATCTTACAATTATATATACACTGTTAAAAACAGGTACTCAAAAATAAGTAAACTGTGCTCATTTTTTAGTATATTCAATGCTTATCATGGAAAGACGTACTCAAAAATGAGTGCAATGAATAAAAAGAGCAGTAGCTTGCCTACATAAGCTGCCTTCATAAATCATTTTCAATAAATATCGACAATTACAACCAAGACTTGCCAGGAATCGAACCCAGGTCCTCAGGCACCGTAGTCCAGAGCCCTATCTGTTAAACTACCAGGGCGACGTGAAGAAGTTATAAACAGAAGAAATGATTAAAAGGTGTGACAAAAGAATGGGACATTTAAAATAATTGAGTTGTAATAAATTTAAGCAATCCATTTAAGTAATCGACATCAAATAATGTAATAAACCATTTTCTGAACAATTATTTTATAATAAAATACAAATACAACGTTAAAATACGCAATAAAAATCCGTATAATCCGGACATGTTTCGGGAGATACACCACCCTTCATCAGCGGAAAATGTAAAGTCTGTGTGTAATAAAATATAAATAAACCCAGAGATTTAAAGTGTTGCCAAAGAACAAAAAACTAAAAAAACTATTTCAATCGGTTGGAGTTAACTATTGTGTGCCAACAAGCGGGAAATACTGGGACCGCAAACGTTTCATTGACAATCGAATCAATATTGCTAAAAATATGAAACGCCTCCAGGAAGTCAAGTTCAACTGGAGATTTAGGTTTGCAAATTAAATGTGAGTTTGAAAAATTAAATATATGACCATGTTCCCAAGAGTGCTTGGCAATGGAGGACTTCTTTATTTCTTGTTTGACTGCATGTGCTTGGTGCTCCTTGATACGAAATCTTAATGCTCTCTTTGTTTGACCAATATATGACATGCCACATTGACATGAAATACTGTATATGCCCTAGTTATTAAGATAGTCAATAGGGTCTTTAAGTTGTGTGAACGTGATCTTATTGATAGGTGAAAAAGTGGAACGTATGTCGAACTTACCGAGAATTTTAGCCTTTCTTTTATGTTTGTCAGGTCGCTTTGTTAAGATGGCTTGAACAGAAGCTGATATGAGCAATATTAAATCACACTGCTCATTTTTTAGAAAGTGCGGTCGCTTAAATTTGAGTACGTCATTGCTCATTTACGATACAATTATATTCAAAGAAAAATGAGTAGGTTCAGGTACTCATTTTTAAACACAATTTTTTTACTGTCTAGTGTAATATAATGTATAATAAGTTTAATCCCTAAATTAATATTTACTAAAATATAAATTATTATAAGCTACTAATGTCTAATAATAGACAGAGGCATATTGACATTAAAGCGATCCGATGATTATCAATGTTTTTCAGTCCAATAATTAATGCAGTTTGAGAACACTAATGGACACTTATATTAATTTATACATTTAGCCTTAGATTTCAATAATATCATTTTTATATTACGACTCCTTATGCGGCCTAGAATTACCATCACGTGATCAGCTAATTACTTATATTTTGTTTCGAATAATCGTTAGTTTGTGATCTTTTAACTGTAAATCCAGTTATATTCCATTCAAATTTCAATTTCCAGTTGATTTGACGGGATGTAATGGCCCGCCTCAAGTGATCAACACCCTTGCGCAACTCCATGGAGACATTTACAGTCCGGGCTACCTGGAAGGCGTCAACTACCCGGAAGATGTTTTCTGCCAGTTCGTGCTCATGGCTCCCTTCGGATTCGTAAGATCAGTTTCCTTTTATGAAAGACATTTCGTCCACTGATATCTAACTGTAACTTCTGGATTGGGCAAGGCAGTCCTGTTGCACGGAGTAAAGAAAAAGGTCGAGATGATTTGGCGAGATTTCATGAGACGTAAGTTAGCAACCCCAAACTAGGCACAAACAAACCTAGTTTGCAGTGATTTTTCTACGAGGGATGCATTATTTTCAAATTAAAAAAACGCATGCTAAAACTTAAAAAATGACTATTTGTGCAGTTGTAGGACCTCCGTGGTCTGTTGACTTGAAGCCATGGAGTAAAGAAGAAGGTGGAAGTGCGAATAAGTCTAAAACCGGTTTGCAATGCGAAGTAAGCAATCGCTTAAAAAAGTAGGAACGGGCGAAGTATTTGGCGCTATTCCAAAGCACTACTTTGTACCAGTACTTGGCGATAATTTATTTGATAATTTAATTTACCTATGAAGTGGAAATAATAGCATCCTTTACCGATTTGGAACTTGTACTGCATCCCACAACTGCACACATAGTCCTTTTTTAAGTTTTAGCATGCGTTTTCTTAATTAGAAAATAATGCATCCCTCGTAGAAAAATCACTGCAAACTAGGTTTGTTTGTGCCTAGTTTGGGGTTGCTTACGTACGTCTCATGAAAACTCGCAAATCATCTCCACCTTTTCCTCCTTTACTCCGTGTTTGAAGCCAATTGATAGTTAAAACAGTGCACCCCAACCCGGAATTGCCAGCAGGGCCCTCGCTAAATGGGGGAGGGGGGGGCAATGTTGGTAAATTGCTGTAGACAGCAAAATCAGTAACCTAGTTGGCAAATTTGTAAAACATTTATCCTTTTTTTTTTAAATAAAGCAAAGAAGTTTCACTTTAAAAAAAAAGCGAAATGTTTCACAAGTTTGCCAACTAGGTTCGTGATTTTGCCAAGTCCACAGGAATTTACCGACATCCTTACAGCCCGCGTAAGCATGAAAAATGTTTGGGAGATCATTGTAAAAAAGTGAAATATTTTAGTAAATTTTACTTCTGGGTTGGCAATTTTTTCCCATCAAAAACGAATTTTTACCATTCGAGTGAGTAAGAACCACGGACTAAAGAAAAAGGTGGAGATGAATTGGCGAGATTTCATGAGACGTAAGTTAACAACCCCAAACTAGGGACAAACAAACCTAGTTTGCAGTGATTTTTCTACGAGGATTGCATTATTTTTAAATTAAGAAAACGCATGCTAAAACTTAAAAAATGACTGTTTGTGCAGTTGTGGGATGCAGTACAAGTTCCAAATCGATAAAGGATGCTATTATTTCCAACTTCATAGATAAATTAAATTATAAAAAAAATTATCGCCAAGTACTGGTACAAAGTAGTGCTTTGGAATAGCGCCAAGTTCCTACTTTTTAAGCGATTGCTTACTTCACATTGCAAACCGGTTTTAGACTTGTTCGCACCTCCACCTTCTTCTTTACTCCGTGGTAAGAACAGATAAATTTCCAAATTGTAACATTTTTTTTTCTTCCTTTTATATGCGTTGTTACAAAGTACTTATAAGAAAAACCAACTCTAAACAATAATTTACATACAAACTTTAACTCCAGAAAATATGTTACAAATTGTTACAAGCAATAGTCATTTTTTTTATTAAAACTCTTACTTGAGAAAATATTTTGAAAAAAATTTAAAACATAGTATTTTATTGTTGGTCTGTGTGTAATACATGTACAAATAAGAAAAAACAAACGCAAAAAAAATAATTTACTTAAAAACTTCTAGTTAGAAAATATTTTTTAAAATTTTTTATAACTAAAAAATACAAAAAAACACGTATAAAAATATGATATTATTTAAACAGGGTGGTAACATAACCTGGACATCAGGGAATTATGATGCAAATTTTTTATTTTGGAAATATCATGGAAAAGTCAGGAATTTTTTCAAAATGTCAGGGAATTTGTCAAATTTGAATCATTAATTATAGTATATTATGCCGGCAATTTATAGCCTATTATGCCGGCAATTTATAGTCTATTATGCCGTCTATTCTGAGTAATTTAGTTGTCAATATTTCCTTTTATTTCTGAAAAAGAATTTTTTTTTTTTTTAAGTATGGTTATGCGCATTTTCATATTTAATTTTTATTTTTGTAAAAACGTGGAGGGAGCAGCAAAAGCAAACTGCATTGGACCTTGAATTGTAAGCAACATGTGATGTGATTTATTGAAGATTGGAATAGGAAATATTAAGCATATAAAACATTTAAAATTATTCTACAAAAGTAATAATTTGAAAAAAATTGCTTTTTTTTGCATTATCTACTTTCAGAAAACATGTTTATACTATTATTCCTGTCACAATTGCGTAATTTGTATTGTATCCATAAATTATTCTTTTAACTGTCAATAATTATTGCTTATAATTTTTCATTTATAATGCAATACATTTATTGGATCATTGTAGCGTGGATACTTTGTTTCTATACAAAGCATGTATTGTAACATTTTTTAATATAATTGTAAAATCAAGGAAATTTTTGTGACACCATCATGGAAATCCGGGAACTTTTTTTCCAGAATATTGTTGCCACCCTGTTAAAGGTCCTCCAAGGTTCCATGTGTGAATACATGACAAGTGCTTTTTGGGTGTTACATTTTGTTCAAACATTTTCTTATCGATTACCAAAGTCCTCGTATCAGTTCCCGCCAAAACAGCAGCCCTCGCCGATTGGTTCATCTAAGATGGCGGTTCACGCCAAAAGTTAAGCGGAATGACCATACTCACCATACGTGAAGTGTATCCAAGGACAGTATTATCCTTTTTCTTTGTGGTTGCAGCTATCCGTTCACATCAGGCACTTAATCTCAATATATTCTCTTAATCAATTCCAGCATAAACTAAGAAATCAATACTCCAGGTGTTTCTAATTTAAGATTTAATTAACTCTAGGAAATGTTACATCTTATTATATTACAATTAAAGAAAGTGCTCCTGCGAGACTGGCACTTCTTATTCGTTCATAGTATAGTTCACAAGTCTCTCTTTTTCTAAAGATGGCGACACTCCAGCGTCATCAGAACTTAATTGCGTAGTTTTCTCCGGCCATCTCATTGGACGCCGTTTGCGTGGGAGTTTTGTCCAGGTGCCTTTCCAACAATACGAAAGAACTATATTGTTCTACCTACACTCCAGAAAGGTGTAAAGTGGTCGCCCACGCTTAGTCTTCCCTCCAGCGTTTATTTAGCTCAGTGGTTATTTCTGGGAGTGCATCTTTGTATGTGTGTTTGTCTTCCAGCGCATCCGCCTGTCGTTCGCAGACCTGGACATCGAGGCCGCCGACATGTGCGGGGCCGACGCCCTGGTGGTGCACGAGGGCAACACACCCCAGGGCCCCGCGCACGGGGTGTTCTGCGGCAACGGCACTTACCCCGATCTGCTCTCCATGCAGAACGCTCTCACCGTCGTCTTCAAGAGCAACTTTATGATCGGGAAGAAGGGATTCCACCTGAAATACTCGACTGCAGGGGTGCACAGTAAGTGTCTCTCAATGCAATAAAGTCACATCCATACCGAGGTGTCATTAAATGAGTTGCCCAGTTGCAAAAGCAGTTATATCCAAAAATTCTGATTTGGTTTGGTTTGGTTTGGTTAATTAACGTCGTACTAGAGCTGCACAGTGGGCTATTGGCGACGGTTCGCGGCCTATCTCGAAGGAAAGGCCCGGGAACACTGAACTTTAACTGTAACTGCTGGAAGGCTCAAACCTTGTTTCCTCTACGGGCGCGTTGAATCCAATTGAAAGCTGCCATACTGTGTCCCAACATTTTTTTAAAAATGATTTAGTGGTGTTTTTTATTACCAAAGCATTGTAGAAGTATTAAATGTAGATAAATATTATATTTTCTTCTTATAGAGTTAATTTTTATATTGCCAAACAGATAGTTTTTGCTCTTGCTTTTTAACTACTTCTACTTTGACTTGCAAATGACTTCCTATTTTAATAGCAAATTACATTTAAAATGGGTTTAAAAAGAAAATAAAAAAACTTACCCAAAAGTAATATATGTCGGCGTATTTTAACATGAAAAATATACGAAATATTGCGGTATCAAGAAAAAAAGGCCACATCATGGCGGCCTCTATATCGACTTCAAGTCAACAAAATGTCTTGCCCTATCCAGAAGTTACAGTTAGAGATCAGTGCCCGGGAACGATGCCTGGTATTTTTTAACCTTGGTCACATGACGAGTACAACACCTGAGCTGGCACCCAACGCCTTCAATAGACGTCGGGACTTTGGACCCCGATCAGATGTATCGTGCACCAGTCCCGTATACACGCCGTTAATATTTGTGGATGTTCTGGACGACATTCCAGTATTTTGGTAGCGAAGTTGGCAACCCTCCGATCACAAGATTACGACTTTTTACTTTGTCAAGTCCATTGCCTGGCATCGAACCGGGAACCTTCGTATTCCCAGCTGACGCCTTTAACCGCTCGGCCACGGATGCCTCTCAGAAAGCGAGATTTTTTATATCAGTAGGCACTTGCTAAGTTTAGCTTTTAATTTTACGAGCATGTTGAAAAAATTGAATTATTTAATATTGATTTTATACTTATTTCAACGTTTTGAAATCGGCGCCAAAATGTAAGTGTGTTTTTTGTAAATTGGCACCAACTTCAAAAAGTTGTAATAAGTATAAAATTGTTATTAATATTTAATTTAATTTTTACAACCTGTTCATAAAATTAAAAAAAATACTTTTTAGCGCATTTCTCTTATGCCAGAGTGAATTGTTCTTTACTTAAAGGAGATTATCCACACTGTTGAATAGTTAACCTCCATTCAACAAAAAAAGAATTTTCGAAATCGAACAATATTTTTTTTCAAAACGTTCCGGTTAAGAATTCCGGATAGTTAAATGCCGGATTTTTTTTTTCAAAGGTGCCCCAGTGAGACATCCCCTATCCAACAAAATTTGTTTTGTCCAAATACCTTAATTAATAGAAATCTTGCCCGGACAAACATAAAAAAATACATAACAATCAAATTGACAACTTCTCTCCTTTGACCCGCTTTCTGTCCCTCTTTATCGGTTAAAAACTCAAAAAGAAGTCGAGCCCTAGTTACTCAGTTGGTAAGGCGTTCAGCTATTAATCAGAGGATTGGTGGTTCGAATCCGTGAAATGGACTTGACATAGAAAAGTAAAAAAGTAGTGATCTTGCGGACGGAGGGTTGCCAGCTTGGCTACAAAAATACGAAAGTCGTCCAGAATATCCAACAAATTATACTGGCGTGTATACGGGACTGGTGCACGATAAATCTGATCGGGGTCCAAAGTCCCGACGTCTATTGAAGGCGTTGGGTGCCAGTTCAGGTGTTTCCTCGTCATCTGACCATGGTTCTAAAATAACGAGGTGCATGTATGAATGTGTGTGTGAATGTGTTCCCGGGTCTTTCCTTCGAGATAGGCCCCGAACCGTCGCCAATAGCCCACTGTGCGGCTCTAGTGCGACGTTAATTAACAAAACCAAAACCAAACCATCAAAAAGAAGTCCGCAGAAACAAAAGTAGCAATATCCAGCGAACGTGAACATGAACGTCACTGATTTTTGATTGGCTGGGGGAAAAAAACCTTCATCTACACCCATTGCTCGAAATTCTCTTTTTAATGAGCTATTCTTTTCTATTCGTATTTCGTTTACATTTTGAATGAGGGCATATTTTAACATAGAGTTGGTGGGGCATTTCCCCCACCAGTGTTAAGAAAAGTTCCGCTACTCGCGTGGATTTGACGCCCCCCCCCCTTTTTTTTATTCTTGTCCTAAATATTTTCTAAAATGGAAAATCATCGATCATATTTCTTAAATTAAGTAAATTAGTTTAATTTGAATTGACAAGTAAATATTTTTTAAAATTTTTTGCCCAAAGTTTTTGTTAGGCTTTACATGTAGGCTGGGACAACATGTGTGTCCCATAATAGAGTATAGAGATCTAGTGCGGTAGGCTTGGGACACTTTCAAACCATGGTATGGGGGAAGAATTTTTAAAACGCATGTGGTCTGAAGAATGTTGTTTGCGGCATAACAGGTAATTACACCTGTTCGGACAGGTGACGTTTCGCTAATGGTTTATACAGATCGTCTTAGGTTTCGCTTTTCAGTATTTCGACACCTAAATGGCCCTCCCCCAAATATGCATGCTTTGAAGAAGGATTGTTAACTATCCCTCCGTCAGGCAGTTACACGCCTCTTACTGTAAGGCAAGTCATCCTTCCACAAAGCTTTAAGAACTCTGTTTCTAGCCGCCCAAAGCGAAAATGTTCCCCCATTTAGGAATTAGCCAGAGCAACTTTTCTGTTACGGAACCTCCGCGAAAAGGTTAACATCGAAGTTCAACTACCTTATCAGGATATATCTGCATCCTATCTTTGACCAAAGAAAAGTATTTGTCCCTATCAGTGAAAATTCCATAAAATATGCTCTGTTTGGAATCGAGTGAAAAGCAGAATGAGAGTGGAAGCAAAAAAATGTAACATTAGGATTCTTTTAAAGTCATAACTTTTTTTTGTCGTGTTGATGTTGGTTATGTTTTAATCTTAAACTATTAATATAAACAAACATCCCCAATACTGTATTGTACTAAAATGGTTCAAGGGTTTTCAGTCATGAATTATGAAGATAGATTAAGAAATTTGAATATGTATACTCTGGAAGACAGAAGGGTTAGGGGAGATTTGATTCAACTATTCAAATTTATCAAACAAGGAGATGTGGAGGGTTTAGATTTTAATATGAGTGACAGAACGAGAGGTCATGGGTTTAAGTTAAACAAATCCCATTTTCATCGGGAAGGGAGAAAACACTATTTCTATAATAGGGTAATAGACAAATGGAACAACTTGCCAGTGAATATTGTTAATTGTAAAGGAGTAACGGATTTTAAGAAGAAGTTAGATATGCATTGGGGGATAGTTAAGAGGTACTAGATGGACCAACCTAGTTGGGCCTTGAGCCTGTTGTTGGTCGTCAATATTTGTATTTGTATTTGTTTTTCTGTTCACAGATTTTTGCGATTTCGGGCAGAAAGTGTGCAGGAACCGAAATTGCTTCAGCTTGACACAGGCGTGCGATGGAAAAGATGACTGTGGAGACGGATCAGACGAAGAGAATTGTGGTGAGTACTCTTTGAAAGTACATACATTGAAAGGACATACGACTTACAAAACTTTATAATTGCACTTGAATGGTTGGGCGAAAGAACCAGACAGCTCCAATTTTCAAAATTGTTCAGGGAAGACGAAAAACACTTTAAAAATACTTAAAGTCTTTTAAAACTTAATAAATTTTTGGTTAAATATTAAAACTACCTTCCTCTATCACAGATCGGTTTTACTATTACAACTTTTTGCCTGTTTTTTTTATTGAAAAAAATGGAACTGTCTGGATTTTTTCACCTAACACTAATTCTGTGGCCATGCTTACCAATAAAATTCTTACATATACTTCTCCGAAATCATCAATGCGACTGTGAACTTAAAACAGCAAAACATATTCTTTTAATTTAAGGATTACATAATGAACTACATATAAATATAGTTTTGCTCGGAATCACACACCTTTAATGGAATTTCGGAACACACCTTTTAGCTGGTTCACAAACAACACACCTTCAACACAAGAATTTAGAAAGCAACTAGCTGATCCAACACGGAAAGCGATCCAATCAAGCGTTGAACTAATTCGCTGTAAAAACAAGACAGCTCTTGGAACTGTACGTTTCTTGCAGCGTATGACACAGCAGTACAGCTCCTTTTCCTTTATATCTCTGTAGCCATTGTTTACAGCAGTCTGGTTATTGCACCAATCGTTAGAGGATTTTTTTATTTACAGGAATAAGTGAAAAAGTGCAAATCAGAAAAAAGTGGAGCTGTCCGGTTTTTCCACCCACCTCTTCTATTTACTTTGACAGTTCATTCTGAACTCCAGGCGCACACTCAGAAATGTCCAATGCATTTAAAGAACTTATTACGAAGATTGTATTATTTAAAACCAAGGAAAGTAATTCTAATCGTATAGGGCAATTCTTCCCAACAGGTGGTCGCGGGGTCACAATTTTTTTTTTAATATCACTGATTTAAAAGTGAAAATATTAAACTTGCAGCCTAACTTAGACAAGATTATGAACTAAAGGGATTTGACCCGCTCCATACAGTTCGAAAATCAATGCCAACGTAAATTCGAAAGTGAATTTCATGTATATATAATTAAAAAAAATTCTGGACAAATCACGTTTTGAATGCTTTCTCCTCACATGAGTTTATCTTAAATCCGAAGTTATGCACATAACCTACTACGACGCAAAGATTTACTTTACTGCGGTATGTCGTCTGCGCTAATCAAAGCGATGAATAGGAAAATAAGGCTAAAAGAAATTTAAATTACGTTGAAATCATTGTTTTTTAAATGTATAATATTCTCAGGTAATTGCCGAATCTGCTGATGACCACACACTTCGCCACTGTAAATATGCCGTTTTCCTTTCGCAGGATTCCCGCCCACGATCTCCTCGTGCGGCATTCGTCCCTCTTCGGCGTCCCTCGGCGGGGATTCGGCCGACCGCATCGTCGGGGGTCGGGAGGCCGCCCCGGGAAGCTGGCCGTGGCAGGCCGACCTGCAGCTCTCCTTCTTTCACCCCAACGGACACATGTGCGGGGGCACCCTCATCAACTCGCAATGGGTAGTCACGGCCGCCCACTGCTTCGTGCAGTAAGTGATTGTTTGCTGATATCTCGGAAACTAATTTGACGATTATGATGAGGCTTTCCAGGCTCATATTTAACACTTTTAATCATGCGCCCCAAACTTTCTTATAATCACATGTCTTTAACTCTGCAGAACTCGCGCTCTTCAAGATGAATTTAATTATTAATATTCTTTAATGTCAGATTTACTATTAGGGACCGTCACTTAAAGGTGAAAATTCACAGTCGCCACGTGGCGACTAACTTTTTAAAAGTGGCGATCGAAATTTTTTTATCTAGTCGCCATCGTAGATTTCACTTCTTTTTAATCAGAAATTTAACAATTTCGGGAATCGATGGCATGAATTTAGCTCTTTATGCCTCCTTATTACTCTAGACCAGTGGTTCCCAAACTATTTTTGTCGTGGAACCCCAAAATTTGTTGCCAATGCAATTGATCGCGGAACCCTGAATATTTTTTAATCAACGACTCTTCAAAATTTAATATTTGAAATGAAACAAGTATTATTTTGGTATTTCAAATTTTATTGAATTAAGCAAAACACAAAAAAAAACAATTCATCATAGAAATAATTAATAAAAATACAAAACATAAACTAAAATAAATGGAAAATATTTAATGTGAAGAATGCATCTGCTTCTTTGATTCCATGATTCTCTTAAAATTGGGCGTTAGGTTTGATAACTGAACTCGCATATCTGGTGCAGCATCATGTCTGTTACGATATTTGGTTTTTGTCGCAACGATTGTAAACTTTCCGAGGAAAATGTGAATATATTAAACACCATTCTTATTTTTTTTAATCAAATAAAATTTGTCACGCGGAACCCCTAAATTTTTTCGTGGAACCCCAAGGTTCCACGGAACCAACTTTGGGAACCACTGCTCTAGACTACAAAATTGTCTAAAATGTAAAGGCAGGGTAGTTTAGGTCGGATTCGAGCAACTAAATCGCGCCGATCGCCGATGTTTGGAATCCGAAGTCGCCGCAAAGCTTGCTACGCATCGCAACCAAAATTGACGTTATTTACCAAACATATAAAAATAACTAAACAAAATTTAGGTTTTTTAATAAATAATTAATTGGTTTATAGAATCTATGAAGGTAGTACACATTACTTTAAAGAAATTTTGGATGAAAGACTTGGAATTTTTAATAAACATAGTGAACGCCACAGCATTTTGAAGTTCACATTTTTTCTAACTTATTTGAAATAAACAATCATATTTTCACCCGCTGCAATGAAGTCTTTATTCGGTGATAATGATATGTAAAGATATTAATGCTGGCTTTAGAATTTTTGATGCAACCATTTGATCAATAAAATCGGAACATCGCTACTCCGCGATTTCAAGTGTTGTTTTAAAATTCTTAATACTAATTCCTAAGTTGAACTAAACAATTCGAAATAAAATATCTTCACTCAAAATATTTTAAATAAAAGGTTACTTTTATTTATTTTCAAAATAAATTGTCATCGTTAATTAAGTTTCGCGGGAAGATATTTCAAATGATTTTTGGTTAGATCCCTAAATTTTTTTAATTAAATTATATTAGGGAAAATAAATTGAAATTTATGGTTTATAATTATAATTGAAATATAAAATGTTATTGTAGGATAATATTGGGGACTTAAAAGGTCCGAATGAAGGTTGGAAAGTGACATGAATATAAGTAGCGGTGTACAGTTTTAGGCATGATGATCGTTGCCAATTTAGAGCCTTCTTTTGCTTCTATATTTTTTATTATTATTTAATTTTGAGTCTAAATATTAACTTTAAAATAAAATATGTAAACTTATTTTAAAGTCCATTCACTGATTTTAATTGAAGCTTTCCAAGTTTGAATTTTTTTTTTTTTTAATTTTGGACAACTATAAAATGCTTTTAAAATAAAGATAAGATCTTTTTGTGGATTGGCTAATTACGAGTAATATTGGGACCTTTGCGAAGTAATAACGATTTGAAATTGTTTGTAGAAACACTCAGCATGAATTCCTCTGTAAATTTGCCAAACCTTAACAAATTAATTTGAATCACCATCGATTTGTAAAGTATAAAGTGTTATCTTGATTATTCATTAATTACTGCTTAGAAGATTACTTTTGTGAAAATACCCCCCCCCCCCCCCTCCGTTTTCATTTTCATCAGAAATGTCATATTACTCTTAAAATGCAAATTTGTATAATGCAAATTTTGAATAATAACTTCATTCACACAATCATCAGCTTCGTAACATAATGTGAATTGTGGCCACTGCATTTTTCAAGTCTAGTGGCCACTGGCCACCATCAAATTTTGTTAATTTTCACCTTTACCGTCACTTATTATGCCTGAGAGGTGCAAAATCTAACAAATGATCTATCAACCAGAGGAGTTCGTTCATAGGGTGAAAAGGGTGACCAGATGTTTGAGTGAATGTATACGTAAAGTAGTCTATAAGTGAAATAATCACTTGAATAAGTGAAGTAATCCCTAGTATAAGTAAAGTAGTCCATAAGGGAATGAATCACTAGTATAAGTAAAATAGTCTATGAGTGAAGTAATCACTAGTATAGATGAAGTAATCACTAGTATAAGTGAAATAATCAATGGTATAAGCGAAGTAATCACTAGTATAAGTGAAGTAATCCCTGATATAAGTGAAGTAATCGCTAGTAAGTGAAGTAATCATTAGTATAAGTGAAGCAATGACTAGTATAAGTGAAGTATTCACTAGTGTAAGTGAAGTTATCACTAGTATAAATGATGTAAGTAGTATATAAGTGAAGTAATCACTAGTATAAGTGAAGTAATCACTAGTATAAGTGAAGTAATCACTAGTATAAGTGAAGTAATCACTAGTATAAGTGAAGTAATCACTAGTATAAGTGAAGTAATCACTAGTATAAGTGAAGTAATCACTAGTATAAGTGAAGTAATCACTAGTATAAGTGAAGTAATGTATAAGTGAAGTAATTACAAGCAAAATTAAGAATTTAGTATCAACATAAACCGATTTTGTATTTTTCACATTTCAGAAACAAGAGAGCCATTGAGTGGAGAATTCATTTTGGAAATCATCACAAATTCTACAAAGACACAACGGAGCAAGTCAGATTTGTGGAACGAATCGTTATTTATCCGGATATTACTGACGTTAATGTGAGTCCCGAATTTTACTGTAATTTCTTCGAGCATGGATCCTTTGTAGTAGAGGAGTCACGACGTCACTCTCGCTAACGTCAAAGTGAAGCCAACATGTATGGCCTCACACCCGTGGTTAATTGCGTCATTCCATTAATAAATTTTCACTGTTACACATTTCTCAATTCATCAGCCAATCGCGAGTATTTTTTAATTCATAATTTTGAAGAGATGGCACGTGATATGGGGCATTTCGCTCTGAGATGTGGGCTTCACGATTATGACGTCATATTCTCTCTACTACAGACCACTCATGCTCGAAGGTATAAATACAGAACGATACTGCAGTTTTCAATGGGACCGCATAATGTTTTTAAACCACATAATTTATCGTAAATTTAAAGAATTTTTAACGAAATTTGCAAAAAAATTTAAAATGTTGGTTAAGAACACCGAGTAATTATGCATTTGTGCATCATTACGTTAAAAAGTTAATTAAAAAAAATTATATGAATGTTTACTAAATTTCATTTGATTCATAATTTTGATTTCAAAACTTAAATATTATAAGAATTTAGTAGGTAACTTCATAACTTCTTAGGAGTTACATTTCAGTTTTGAAGTTAATGACTTATCACAATCTCATTTATTTATTATCATTATTATTATATAAATCATTAGAATTCAAATTAATTTGATTATGTTTTTTTATTGAACTAATTGAAATACCCGTTAGATTGACGGGTGGAGAACTTTTTAGCCACGTGCTCAGAACAGATACTTCAGTTAGAAGTTCACAAGTAGCTTACTTTTCCTGCTTGAGGTATAATCCAGAACTCTGCCAAATTTCACATTCCTGGCTTTATGGGAAGTATTATAATGAATGATGCGTGAATTTTATCTTAATTCCGTATACAAAACGGGTACTTCAGCTTGAAGTTAGCGAATGGCTTACTTTAATGTATAAGAAACAAATCTGCCAAATATCATTTACATGGGTGCATGGGAAGTGAGAGAATAAATTATGAGTGAGTGAATCAGCAGCGTGAACTTTCGTATTTATATATACAGATTTAATCAATATAAATATTTTTTTTTTTTATAATTAATTTTTTAACTAATTTTTGAGTCGAATGGTTATTGCCACCAATATTTCTAATTGTTGCTTTGTTTGGTTGAATTAATGTCTCACAATGAGCTATATGTGAGGGTTTCTGGATCTATCCTGAAGGAGGCCTCTGTGGCCGAGTGGATAAAGGCGTCATCTGGGAATCAGAGGGTTCCTGGTGCGACGGACTTGACTAAGAAAAGTAAAAAAGTAGTGATCTTGTTATCGGAGGGTTGCCAGCTTCACTACAAAATACTAGGCATGTCGTCCAGAACATCCACAAGAATTATCGGCTTGTATACGGGACTGGTGCACGATAAATCTGATCGGGGTCCAAAGTCCCGACGTCTGTTGAAGGGGTTGGGTGCCAGCTTAGGTGTTGTCCTCGGCATCGTTCCCGTGTCTTTCCTTCGAGATAGTCCCCGAATCGTCGCCAATAGCCCACTGTGCAGCTCTAGTACAACGTTAATTAATAAAACCAAACCAAACCTATCCTGAAGGAAAGACCCGGGAACACTGTCTCGTGTTTTCGAACCATTGTCAGTTGGCGAGGACAACACCTGAGCTGGTATCCTGGTATCCCACTTAACCTCTAGGCATTAAGACATTGGACCACAATCAGATTTAACGTGTAATTTAGTTTTGGTTCAATAACGTCGCACTAGAGCTGCACAGTGGGCTATTGGCGGCGGTTCGGGGTCTATCTCGAAGGAAAGACCCGGGAACACATACACATTCCTACATGCACCTAATTATTTTAGAACCATGGTCAGATGACGAGGAAACGCCTGAACTGGCACCCAACGCCTTCAATAGACGTCGAGACTTTGGACCCCGATCAGATTTATCGTGCGCCAGTCCCGTATACACGCCGTTAATTTTCGCGGATGTTCTGGACGACTTTTCTAGTATTTTGTAACAAAGCTGGCAACCCTCCGATCACAAGATCACTACTTTTTACTTTTTTTTGTCAAGTCCATCGCCTGGCATCGAACCAGGAACCTTCGTATTCCCAGCTGACGCCTTAAACCGCTCGGCCACGGAGGCCTTTGTTTAATTTAGGAGAAGATCTAGCAAGCCACAAGTCCACAAGATCGCTACAGCTCAACTATGTCAAGTCCACGTTGTATTCGAACTCGTTATCCTCTGACTGACAGCCAACCACTTGGCCTTTGGGCCCTTTCCAGTTTTTCCGAATAACCCCTGCATTGTTTCCTTCCAGCTGATGCAATGGCAACTCCAAGATCTCACCCACGACATCGCTCTCATGAAGCTGAACGCCCCTGTCCAGCTCACCGACCAGGTGCGACCCGCCTGTCTCCCCTACCAGGGATACAAACTGAACGCCCACACGAAATGTATGGCATCCGGCTGGGGCATGACCAGAGGTTAGTATTGGTTTTGCTTAATGGGAGAGTTTCACGTGACGTATTAACATGATAACTTACTAGTAGTTTCGATTTCTTCCCTACAGCAGACAACTTTGCGTTTGTTTGTTTAGTCGCTACGCTTGCAATGATGGGAAAGTTTGTTTATAATATTTGTTTTTTCCAAATAACTAATATTTTTATTTCATATATGAATAAATTTAAATACAGAAATACTTATAATATATTTGTATATAATTAGAATTACAACAAAATACGGAAAAATACTTTTATTTCAACGCAAAAATACTTGATAAACGATGACTACAATCTATCTCAGTGTATGTAGTAAATATTTCAATATTGAAGTATTATTTAAAGACTAAAACTTAAATTTATAGTACAGGAGCGAAAGCTCCATGCTAACCCTACGGAACTTCGGGGCGCGGAACTTTCTCCATGTTCCGTTGGAACAGCGGTCTTCTTCTTCTCGGCGTGAAACTCCCCCATTAACGTCGCACTAGAGCTGCACAGTTTCCATTTTTTTTTTATTAATAACTTTTTTTCAAAAATGGATCCGTGGCTAAAAAAATTTTGTTACAGCTGCTTTTAGAGAGATTAAGGATAATTTGTTGTTAATCTTCTTTTCTTCGCTCTAGGAACTGGATCCAATGACGTTTTGAAAGAAGTTGAACTCTGGATCGAGGATCCACAGACTTGCACTGGGGATATGGGACCCCTCAATAATCAGACAATGATATGCGTTAAAAACAGAGAAGGCTTCCAAGATGTCTGTCATGTGAGTGCACCACTTTAAATATTAGCTTGGGACCGTTTAAAATATTTTTCATTGGCAAGAACAGTTTACCGGGTGGTTGCAATTAAAGTACCCTGTAGATAAAAGAACTAGTTGTCCCAAGACTACCAAATCTTTATGGAATGTGTAGGGATATAAATGATGTGAGAAATAAAAGTTCCATGAATGAGTGACAGGCGGAGAGATGGCGCTGCGAACAGTCTCTAGAAGAAACATAATGGACGACTAGAATGAACACTCTTATAGTGACGTCGAGCCGGTTTGTTTGTGGGATAGCGTTAGAATATTCCTTAAAACGACTAAAGTATTGAAAAGATCGATGATATTTTTTAGAATATGATGTTAAAACACAAGTTATACGCAATTAATGCAAAATATGAACATAAAGAAGCGATATTATTGTTTGTTTACCAAGAATCGGCAAATTGCACGTGCTCGAAATCCCACAAACAAGGCTAAACTCCGCCCCGTTCTAGTTGTCCATTCATGTGTTGAACACGCTGATGTCATATGCGTCTTAGACATGAAAAAAACTGTAGAATTTTTAATCAATCAACTTATTTACAAAATAATTAGGTTTAAAAAAAATTCTTAAGTACCTAATCATTTTTAATTTTATTAGAGATCGGTGGTCCGTGACTTGCCATATTTTCGAATCAGCGGTCTGTGGCCGTTTAAAGGTTAAAAATCACTGGTGTAGAATAAAGTAGGACGCGTTGGCATCGTGTAAAGGAAGGTGGGCCCAGGGAGGAAAGAAGGGGATGGAGAAGACGACTGCCGGAATATGAAGTATTGCCGACCGGTTTTCAAAGTTCTGCGCTAGTCATATTGGGACGGTGCTAACACGGCGTTCAATGAGAGTAAGCCGTGTGTTCTCGTCAACTGGTTCTATGCTCCTCCCTGTTTCGAAATCGCTCTTAGTCAACTCTCAGCTGTCTTCAACCTGTTATCAGTATCCCATGATACATTGCGCCGATCGCCTCTTTTGTACGCTACTGCATAAATGTGTAGGATCAGAATAGATTGTCCCCAAGTATATTTAATGGTTTCAAATTTGTACAAACATTCTAAGTGTTGAATTCTGTTTTCTTTCAGGGCGACAGTGGCGGGCCCTTAGTGTGCACCATCAATAACAAGTGGCACGTGATGGGAGCCACGAGTCACGGGACTAAGGGCAACTTGGTTGGCGGGCTCTGTGCCATGCCGGAGGCAAGAACTGTATACTCCAGAGTTGCAGACAAAATTAACTGGATACAGCAAATTTTAAGCAAGTACAGCTAAAAAATGCAATTGTACATGTGTATACTTTTATGGAGATATGTAGTGAATATTTGTACTTTGAATAGAAATAAATTATTTGAAAAGTAATCTGGAATCTTTTTAATTGAAATTGTAATGGGAGCGTTTCTCATGCCGAGAACAATTATTCCGTTTGCATCTCAGAAAGTAAATATTCTAAAATTATTAAGAAATGTCGTTTGTAGTTTTTTAAGAAATGTCTTAGGAATTGGGTGAATGTATTTTTGTTTTAATACAATTAGTATTTTAGATATTATTTAATATTAAAGTAATAATTTTGCAAAATTTCGAAAACAATTTATCTATTTTCGTATACTTCTTATACAATTTTTATCGTAGAACTCTAAATTTCTTACAGGCTACCCTTTAAATTATTTCTACTGAACGATTCGAAATTCCCAGCTCAACAGTGCTGAAAATTCCCAGTACCAACTTATCGACATTTTTCATCTTTTTTTATATACAATTTAGGTAATATTAACCAGTTATCTCACAAACATTGATGTGTTGCACCCATATTCCAATGCAGTGTCCGTTCTGAGGTCTAATTTAAATGTAAACTTACAAGTTAGGCAATTTCAAATCTTCCATAGGTTTCATTTCTTAATAATATTAATTTTCTTCATGCATAAATTTCCCAACTCGGAGTTTTTAGAAGTTGAAATTCCCAACTTTCAGAGTTTCCAGATTATTGGGGGGGGGGGGGGGGGGTGCAACGGGCCTGCTAAGAAGTGTGCTATAGTTGAGTGAAAAAGGGAATATATAAATGACACTAGTTGGAAATTTGTCTTTAACATTGAAAATATTTTTGGTTTATATTTTTAGTAAAATTGTATATTACAATTTAATGTATTAACTACATATACTTTGTGAGATACATTAATCGCAATATTCATATTACTTTATTGATGTTTTATACCTTGGATTTCTTACCTGAAAAAGTAAAAGCACTCTCGACCTTGTGGAAATATTTATTCAAAATTTTGGAATTTGCACTTTAACCAGTAAAAGTTTATTTAATTGACAAAGTTAGAAAATTCCATTTTTTTTTTTAAATTACAAAAGTTGCAATATATATCCGTTGCGAAAATCTTTTTATAAGGGCCATTATAAAAAGATTTTCGTCGTAAATTGGGGAAAACAAATAATTTTCTTGAATCACAAAAATTCTTTTAACCGTCCCTGGTGTCAGTGAGTCCATGGAGATTACGTACAACCATATGCCAGGGAAGAGAGAAAGGAAGAGCTATAAAACTTGCAGAATATGAAGTATTGTCGATCGGTTCTGCGCAGCATCTGTATCCCAAGATGCATTGCGCCGATGAGTTATTTTGTGCTGTCTGGCCAGTTTTCAAGTTCTGCGCATAACAAAACTGTTAGCAATATCCCAAGATGCATTACGTTGAGATCTTCTTAACTGCGGCACTGCACTTCGCATGTAATAAAGTCAATCTTTCCCCCCTTCCTTAATCTTTGAATGCTGGATTGAGAAGAAGTTTAAACCATGCGGCGTTTAAGCATGGAAAATGTCTTTGTAGATAGAACGAAAGTTTGGGATATATAGCTGTAATTTTCATTTTCAACTTTTAAAGTTGCCAATATTGATTTATATGGCTAAAAAATTAATGTTGCTAGGACACATTGCCATTATGTATGTTCTGCCCTACAGCGAATGAATCGAGCATTGGTTTGCGAAGCAAGTTACAGCGAGCGAAGCGATAATGGGAGAGTTTCACGTGATGTATCAACATTGGTAACTTATTACTAGTAGTTTCGATTTTTTCCCTATAACAGACAACTTTGCTTTTGTTTGTTTAGTCACTACGTTTGCAATTATAGTAAAGTTTGTTTAAAATATTTGTTTTTTCCAAATAAGTAATATTTTTATTCTGTTTGTGAATAAATTTAAATACAGAAATACTTATATTATATTTGTATATAATTAGAATTACAACAAAATACGGAAAAATACTTTTATTTTAACAAAAAAAACTTCATAAACGATGAGTTCAATTTATCTCAGTAAATGTAGTAAATATTTTTGTATTGAGGTATTATTTAAAGACTAAAACTCAAAATTATAGTACAGGAGCTAAAGCTCCATGCTAACCCTACGGAACTTCCTCGTCGTCGCGAAATGTTCTCCATGTTCCGTTGGAACAGCGGTCTTCTTCTTCTCGGCGTGAAACTCCCCCATTGCCAGATGAATACTGCCGGAAAGCTTTGCCGGACTTGCTTTCCGAATAGTATTCATCTTCGCACCACGGTAAAGTACATTTTTCCCCAATAAAAGTTATTACTCCAGTATTTATTTCAGCTCAGTAGAAATGACTTATGAAAATCTGTAGCACAAGACACACAAATCTTTGTTTATGTTTCTTCCCTGTTCTTTCTGCACACACCGAAAGAGCCACAGAGTATACTCTGTGGAAAGAGCAATGGCAAAGCTTTGCCATTACAGTAATAGCATAAGTCTTTGAATTTCACCTATCTACCTCCCTACAGAAACTAAGATAATTAAAAAAAAATTACAAAGTGAATTGAACTACTTGCAATTACGAATCAGAATTATATGCTTGAGATCATACCTCATAAACATATTAATTGTGCTCCAAACCTGATGTATCATGCCATGTACGTAAAACAACGTATTTTAGATAGACATGTACTTTAGAAAGCTGATATATGAACCATAGATAATAACTGGCCGCAGCTGTATAAAAAGAAAAACTCAATGCAGGTATAAAAAAGTACTTGTATATTTCAAAATGTTTGCCCAAAATGATGATGCTGAACAGAAATCGGCCATCCCCAAAGCTGCAGGACCAAAGGTAGATGAAGTCAACGGGACAAAAATGCATGATAATTCAAATATCTCGGATAATATCCTCATAAAAAAGCTGCATATATGTGAAGCATGCAACGAACGGTTTGCTCTAAAAAGTGATCTCAAAAAGCACCTGGTCACGCACGCAGGTGAAAAAACCCACGTTTGTGAAGTCTGCAAAAAGCAATTTTCCCAGAGGCCAATTCTCATGAAACATCTCCTCATCCACACGGGCGAAAAGCCGCACGTGTGCCGCGTGTGCGACAAACAATTTTCTGAGAAGACAAACCTCGTGAACCACGTCCTCATTCACACGGGAGAAAAGTTGCACGTGTGTGAAGTATGCGACAAACAATTCACACAAAAGACGACTCTCAAGGCTCACCTTCTGTGTCACACTGGAGAGAAACCGTACGCATGTGAAGTTTGCCACAAACAATTTAGCAGAAAGAATGGCCTTAACAGACACCTCAGTGTTCACGCATCAACAAAGTCGTACATATGCGAGATCTGCAAAAAGCAATTCAATCGAAAAGATCATCTGAGGAACCATGTTCGCGTTCACAGCGAAGAAATGCCTTTTGCATGTTCGGTGTGCAGCAAACTGTTTTCGTGTCGGACCCACCTCAAACGGCACTTTCTCCTGCATACAGGAGGTAAACCCTATGCCTGCGAAAAGTGTGACAAGCGCTTTCTTCGTACATATCAGCTCAATAAGCACCTGTTGTCTCACACAGAAGTACATCCGTGGCGGCCCGTGGTCGAAAATGTTAGTGCAGCCAAACACATGTGAATCCTCCCCCCCCCCTATTTTCCAAAAACCATACATGAACGGAAATTCTTTATTATTCACTACTCAAATCAAAGTTTCCTTTCAATTTTTACGAAATGATAACATGCGACAAAAATAGAAAACACTTACTTATTTTTTGAAAATTAAAGCAATCCTGCTTTCCTTTGAACATGCGAATCGGTCAATTTTAATATTAACTTACATAACGAAACAACAGCAGGACCATGTCCTGAAACAACACCACACAGTAAATGTATCATGAAAACCATTTCCGTTGTGAGATATTCTCGCAAGTTCTCGTTTCATCCACCAGCCAATCAGCATATCGAACCTCAAGTGCAGCTAAAACAAGAAAATCCATTTCGGCTGTACCTTCTCACAAATGCCAGTGCATTAGCATGGGGGGAATCTCCATACTACGTAGAGGTTGCCATGGCAACGATGCAGCCGATTTCGAATTTCGCTTTTTAGCTGCAGTTTGATTGAATGGAGTTTTTTCCCCTCATTAATTGTGCATTACGGTAACATGCGTGCTATTTATCGGAGATTTTGCTTACTACCGTAGAAATTTCATTTTCAATTCTAATCTTCATTTAAGAAAATTAGTAAAATATCTGATTTTAGTTTTAAAATACACTAATGAATTTAGGTGCAGCCCGGCTGTACTTGCTGTAGTGGGCGAGCCGCCACTGAAGTACATCATACAAGGGACTTGAGACCATAGACTAAGTATATAGTCATAGACTAAGTATATAAACTAAGTAATTCAGGGTTAATTAGTAGAACACACTGATAATGTCTATAGCGTTGGACCTCTATGTTCTTGTACCCTTCCGATATAGGCAGGTCCGTTGCACCGGTGGGGGGTTCGGAGGGAGCATGTCCCCCCAATAATCTGGAAACAATACAAGTTGGGAATTTCAACTTTTAAAAATCCCAGAGTTGGGAAAGTTTATGCATGAAAAAAATTAATATTATTAGCAAATGAAAGCTACATAAGATTAGAAATTGCCCAACGTATGATTATATTTAAATTAGACCTGAGAACGGACACTGCATTGGAATATGAGTGCAACAAATCAGTGCTTGTGAGAGAACTTAATATTACCTAATATATATATATAAAATGATGAAAAATGTTGATAAGTTTGGAAATGGGAATTTTCAGCGCTGTTGAGTTGGGAATTTTGGATCGTTAAGTTGGGAAATTTCTTGTTTCATCCCCCCAAAATATTTTTTGTATGACAGCACTGGATGCAGGGTTGACGTTTCGGGATATGCCAGTGTACCAGTGCCCTGTACGATCAGGGGAAAAGAACATATAGGTCGGTAGGATCCACTGAGTATCAACAGTGTGTCCTATCTTTCATATTCCAAATCGGTTTAATCAACACAATTATCAAATTCTCCGTTGGCAACACAAAACAAGTGTTTGCATGCCGGAAGGATTTAATTTTTTTGTCTCGATATTTTCCCCCTCTTTCCATGACGTCACACTTTCTCCTCTTGGTTCTTCACGTTCAAGGTCGTTTAGAACCCGCTGGCTTCTGTTAATGACGTCATGGCCTAATTGCATAACAACATTGATTATGAAAGTAGTTTAAACTTTCACTTCCTTTCTTAAATATGTAACTACCCCGTAAATAATTTAAACTTCCGGATTTTACTATTATATAAACACAAGAAAATCACTAACAACCATTCCCTTGGACAACATGTGTTGCTGTCAAGTATCTGTCACTCCGTTATTACTTTTTATTCTTTTGATTTTTCTCCAAATTCGGCTTTTCAAAATGTTTAAATTCAATGAACCTAATCCCACTAAAAACGAATTCTGTAGAATTGTATTCTGATTTAAACTAGATAAAAGATTTCATGACAGTGACTGGATTAAATCATACCTTAAAAACATAAAGTAATTGTAGCGGAACATCCTCCTGAAAAAGAATAAGTATGTGAATTTACTGGTATACACTATCACGGTATGGTAGAATTACCGCCAAAACAACATTTCGACAACCACAGAAAATTCTTAAAAATTAAACAATTTTGTACTTTTTTTTTAAGCAACTACAATTAATTATCCTCTAAAAGTTGCAGCATACATGCAAATTCCACCTAGACATCATTTACCGAAATTTAGATAACAATTCCTTAACAGAGATCTTTCAGGCCGTAGAACAAGAACACATCAAAACGTTAGACACAAAAAACTAAAACAAAAAACCATATCGCAAACAAAACTTTATATTGATTGCATAATTGAAATAATAGAAAAATCACAAAATCAATCAGAGAGCAAAATAGTAAATTTCTTCCACGATGACCCAAAACTTAAAAATGTATTTTATAAGAAATCTTTTACTCCAAACTTAAAAAAAGCCCTGCAATTACAAATGCTGCAGACTCTAGACAAACCAATGTTGGATCTAGTCGAAACATACAGGGTGTGTTCCATAAGTAATGCGACTTAATTCATAAAAAATCATTTATTCGACATATTCGTACTACTAGTTAAAAATCCTCAAAATAGCCCCCTCCTGCGTCGATACATTTATGGAGGAGGTTTTTCCAGGCCTGGAAGGTCCTTTAGAGCTGATGTAACATGAGCCTGGATGTTTTCAATTGTGTCCCAATGTTTCCCTTTCAGGGCTCCTTTTAAACGAGGAAAATAGTCTGAGGGAGCCAGGTCAGGACTGTAGGGATGCTGGGAAACCAGTGGGGTATGAGTCCTGGCTAGAAAGGAGGGTCGCGCGCTGCCGAAGTGACATCAAGGACGCATGGAAACTTCATCACGATAACACGCCAAGCCACAGCTCCTTCGTTGTCAACGATTTTCTGGCCAGGACGCATACCCCACTGGTTCGTCAGCCTCCTACAAGCCTGACCTGGCTCCCCCAGACTTTGTTTTTATTTCCCCGCTTAAAAGGAGCCCTGAAAGCGAAACATTGGGACACAATTGAAAACAAAAAGGCTCATGTTACATCGGCTCTAAAGGACCTTCCGGAGAAGTCTTTCCAGGATGCCTTCCAGGCCTGTAAAAACCTCCTCCATAAATGCATCGACGCAGAAGGATGCTATTTTGAAGATTTTTAACTAATTGTACGAATATGTCCAATATATGATTTTTTTATGAATTTGGTCGCATTACTTATGGAACGCACCCTGTATATTAGATTATCATGCTACATACAAGATTATTATGCTACATATAAGATTATCATAGCATATATTAGATTATCATACCATATATTAAAATACCGTACTGCAATTAGATTATCATATTTTATGTTAGTCGCAATGTTAGATTTGGTCGCAATGTTTATGAATTGTAATGCTGTAGATGTGTATCTTAATAGTAAATAATTTTTTAAAAGTGGGCAACACGGAGTAAAGAAGAAGGTGGAGGTGCGATCAAGTCATAAACCGGTTTGAAATGTGAAGTAAGCAATCGCTTAAAAAGTAGGAACTGGCGAAGTATTTGGCACTATTCCAAAGCACTACTTTGTACCAGTACTTGGTGATAATTTATTTTATAATTTAATTTACCTATGAAGTGGAAATAATAGCATTCTTTATCGATTTGGAACTTGTACTGCATCCCACAACTGCACAAATAGTAATTTTTTAAGTTTTAGCATGCGTTTTCTTAATTGTAGAAAAATCACTGCAAACTAGGTTTGTTTGTGCCTAGTTTGGGGTTGCTAACTTACGTCTCATGAAATCTCGCCAAAACATCTCCACCGTTTTCTTTACTCCGTGGTGGGCAAGGTAAACGTGAAGTCATTGGTACACATTGTATGAAATTAATGTTAATAATACATATTGACTTAATTTAATAATTAATTATGTTATATTGAAAATCCTGTGAAAATTATTTGTTGAAATTTACTTCGGGAGGGGTTCGGACCCCCCTTTTAGCAGGTCGTTGTATACTGTGCTTCTCCAGAATTATTTTTTATTAGTGTATTAGTTTCAAGTACAACCAAGTATTTTTCTTTTTCATTCTGTATTTATCCACCTAAGACTTATTTCCCTGCATGAGGAGAGAACTCACTGTTAAATGCCATAAAATGTACAAATTTAATATGCAATTGCATTTGTGAAATGTGTCATTTGTATTGAAAATTGTTTACATAAAACAAGATACTATTTTAAAATATTTTGTAGTGAAATTTAATAAACATATACATTACACCTTTTCACATGGAATAAGCTGAATGACTATTTAAATTTGTTTAATAGCTAATCTCAATTAAAAAAATTTCAAGAATTTTGAGAAACATTAATATGTTTAAAATGCTTTAAATCTCAAATAAGTGAATATTTAGCTTAACTTTTAGTTTAAAACATAAATAATGGTTAGAAGTAAGTAAACATGAAAGCATAAATTAATATATATATAGTGTTTTGTAGCATTAATATTTCTTGTTTTTTTTAATTGCATCATTTAAAAAACTCCATTCAAAATTATTTATTTATAAGATTGTCTCTCATGACCCTCGCAACACAATGTTTATAAATTCCTGCTGACTTGGCAAAATCATAAAAGTAGTTGGCAATTTTGTGAAACATTTGGCTTTATTAAAAAAATTAAACTAAGAAGTTTCACTTTTAAAAAAGGACGAATGTTTCACAAGTTTGCTAAGTGCACAGGAATTTATTAACATTTTTACGACTGCACTTTCACGAATCTGCAGATTTCCTAGTGCAGAAAACTCTTATTTTGTTTACGATTCCGCACTGTCAATGAACAAATCAGTGTATCTGCAGATACACGGCATCCTCACTTTCAAAATCTTCAAACATCTTTCTAATCAAAGTAGAGTTTTGAAAAAGAGCCCTCTTTTTCTCAGCGCTACTAGGTTCGGCACGGAACTTGTTCAATACTCGATTGTGATTGGTCATCGCGCGCGACGAGACGCGATGAAGTTCAACCGGTTCAACTCACGCGATCTGCGTCGTGCGACGGGTTTTCGGGATTTTTTACCACGCGATTGGGAAAAACACGACGCGCGCGCGCGTCGCGATGCCAGTCTGAACGGGCCTTCATTGGATGTCGTTCTCTGTGGTGTTATTGGTTTTATCTAGATTTTACCAGAATGCCTAGCGCTTTGTTAAGCGCAGAACTTTGAAAACCGGTCGGTAATACTACATTTTCCGGATAGTGAAAAGGCCTCTCCTTTCCTTCTCTCTCCTTCCTGACTAGAGCTGACAGTGGACTATTGAATAGATCAAAATCTGAACTAGTGCGCCACTCTCTGAAATATCACACCACGAAGATTGAACGAGAACTAGTCTCTCCATGTTTGAAATTGAGCCGCTTTAGCTGCAGTGGTTGCCTGTGCGAACTTAGTAATAAGGCCCTATTAATCTGCCATTCAAACTTATGAATAAGTTTGCCATATTATTTAAAAACCAATCGAGGTTGCGTCGGGTGCCAGCTGAGATGTTGTCCTCGTCGTCTAACCATTTTTCAAAAATACGAGGCATCGTTCCCATATCTTTCCTTTGAGATAGGCCCCGAACCGTCACCAATAGCCCACTGTACAGCTCCAGTGCGACGTTATCTAACAAAACAAAACAAAGTCCCTCGCATAGGATCGAACCAGAAACCGTCTGATTCCCAGCTGAGGCATTTATCCACGCGGCCATAGAGGCCTCCAAACCACCTGATCTCACACCTCCTGTAACAATCTGTAGCACAAGACACGTTAACTTCTATTTATGGTAACTTGTTTATGTTTACGTTGTTAAACGTATAATAGATATAAAAAAAAACACTCATAAAAGTGAATTGATTAAAGCAATTCTGAACTAGAACTTGTGATCACACTGATATAAAACCATATTAATTGTGTTCCATTTTATGTTTGTTAATATCGTGAATATCAACCTCGTTATTTTAAAGGGACGTGCATTAGGATACTTTTATCTGAACCATTCATTTTCTACTGGTCGCAACTCTGCGGAAGGTGAATCCCCATGCACTTTTTCCTAAAAAGAAAATCAATAGATAAATGGTTAATTAGCTTTCCGCAACAGCTGCACAGTGATTGGCGACGGTTCGTGTTCATTAGAGAATTAACTAATCCTGTTCTATGATCTTACGTTTCAAAATGTTTGCTCAAAATGAAGACGCCGAACAGCAATTAGCCATCCATAAAGCTACAGAGCCGAATGTAGATGAAATGTTTGACACAAAAATAAATGAAAATGTGAATATCTCGGAGAGTATCCGCACTCCAAAAAAGCTTCCTATTTGGGAAGCACGCAGCAAACAATTTACTCTCAAAGAAGATCTTAATAAGCACCTAGTCTCTCACAGAGGCAAAAAAAAACACATATGCGAAGTTTGCAACAAACAATTTACTCAGAAGTCTAACCTCATGAAGCATTCCCTGCTTCACACGGGTGAAAAGTCGCATGCACGCAAAAGTCGCAATAAGCGTGTAGTCACCCACCCGGTAGAAAAAACCCATGTATGCAATGTTTGCAACAAACTTTTTTCTCAGAAGTCAAACCTCATGAAGCACGTCCTCATCCACACAGGCGAAAAGTCGCACGTGTGTCAAGTGTGCAACCGTCAGTTTTCTCAGAGGTCAAACCTCATGAACCATGTTCTTATTCACACGGGAGAAAAGTTGCACACGTGCGAAGTGTGCGGCAGACAATTCACGCAAAAGGCGACTCTCAAGACTCATCTTCTATGTCACACTGGAGAGAAACCGTACATATGCGAAGTTTGCAACAAACAATTCGGCCGAAAGAATAGCCTCAACAGACATCTCAGAGTCCACACATCAAAAAAGTTTTACACATGCGAGGTCTGCGCAAAGCAATTCAGCCGTAAAGATCACCTGAAGAACCACGTTCGCGTCCACAGAGATGAAATGCCCCACGCATGTTCCGTGTGCAACAAGCAGTTTTCTCGGAAGAGATATACGAAGAGCAACGGCCTCTACTGCTATCCGCTGTTCTGTGACGTTTGCTCCAAGCACTATTCTTATGAAGAAGATTTAGAGGGGAATCTCAACATCCATGTAAAAGGAAAGCAACACAGGTGTGAGGTTTGCAATAAACAGTTTGTCGCGAAGAAAGACCTCAACAGGCATTTCCGGTTGCATACCGGAGAAAAGCCGTATAAATGTGAAGAGTGCAACAGACAATTTTCTCGTAAGGAGCATCACGAAAGGCATCTCCTCGTTCACATGAAGTGAGTAAGTTTTTCCAAGAGGCATATGGTGTGTGGAATAAGAGGTTTTGCCCAAAATCCTCTATATTAATAAAAGAAAGTATGTGGGTCACAAAACACCTACTTCCCCTGAATATATAACTAAAAATTTATATATATATATACTATTTATCCTCAGATGTGCACCTGAGATTTAGATTTAAAAAAAAATTATATTTAGTTTATTAAATGATTTTATAACCGTTTTAGAAGTCATTTTCTTTAAAATACTTTAAAACCTATAACACTATTGTTATAAGATGTTGCCAACGATAAAGTATTTGGTTTATTCCTAGTGTCCGGTGCCCTCGCCAAATGGGATTGGGTGATAAAGTTTATATTTTGGCAACCCTACTTGACGCGAGATGCATCTAGTTAGATGACGCTAAACTAGATGTGTGCGCGTTGACGCTACGCTTGCGCATCGACGTGCGCACATCTAGTTTAGCCTTGGTTTCGTGTATTTCTGCCATTTTTGAATAATTATCGGCTCGCGTGGTTGTGAATTCATTTTTCTGAGCTAACGATGTATACGCGGACGACGTTTATTTAAATAGTAGGTATTTGTGGGAGTTGGGAATGAAAGGTAAATGTACCGTGATGGATTGGTGCATGAATGCCGGATTGTTGTGTAACAAGCGAACAGTGCGAATGTTGTGTAACAAGCGAACGTGCAAGTGTTGTCTAACCAGCGAACGTGCAAGGTATGCGGAAGGTGCATGGAAGGTCCCGCTGCAATTCACTGTGGAATGGGTTTATGGATCGAACCATGGATACATTATGCAGCAAATGATCGACTGCCCGGGGGACATTGTTACCTTCGAGATAGGCGCCGAACTGCCACCAACAGCCCAATATAAACTCTAGTGCGATGTTAATTAATTAAAACAAAGCTTCGGAATCAATTCCAAACCTTCGCCATTAGCCCATTGTGGAGCTCAAGTGCGACCAACGCAATGTCCGCCATTTTGATTTGGCGACAAGAAAAAAATGTCATTTTTGGTCTTGGCGTCAATTTTTGGACTTAGCGACTATGGAGCACCATACACTAGGAATTTGCCAAGTATTTTTAAATAAATAATGCTTAGTGCCTAAATGATTGAAACAAATGTTTTTTAATATGAATAACAGCAGTGTTCATTCTAGGCGTTTTTCGAAGGGCGGTCCGCCCTGCCCGCCCTTTTTTCATCACAATAACGCCCTCATGTCCCTTTTTTCAAAGATATCTCCCTCTTTTGAAACAATTCCGCCTTTATTGACCTTTTCAGTTAAGCTCAAGCGTCCTTGCTTCCCTAGCTGTTTTTAAAAAAGGCATCAATTAAAAAAAATGTGCGTGCAAAATGGAATTAAGTGAATTATAACAGTAGAAAAACAAACTCCTTTTAACTGCGCGTGTTATGCAATCTGGATGATTCTGCGGTTATTTCGAGCATGGGGCATTACTCAAATCCTATTGGTTGCCTATACCCGCATATGAAATGCTATGTTTTTTTTTAAAGTTTTGGTTACAATATTAAGTTTTTTATTACCAATTTTTAGATTTAAGTAGCCTTTTCAGCAGTTTTTTAAGGGGTCTGATTAGGGCTACTTACAGATTTGGTTTTTAGCGAAAACATTAATTTTTAAGTGTCAAATTTTGGATTTTAAGTAGTATCTTCATAAAGGGATATCAATTTTATACGGGTCTTTCCTTCAAAATAAGCCCCGAATCGTCACAAATAGCTCAATATGCAGCTATAGCGCAATATCAATCAACTAATAGGAACTTTTTGGTTTGGTCGGGGTCCAATATATCAACAGTTGGCCACGCCCACCCGAAACTTTTTTTTAAAAAGTGCCCATTTAGAAACAAGAAGTGCCTTTTCAAAAACGGGGTGCCCTTTTACCGCCAACAGCGCCCTGCCCTTTTTTATTTCTAGAGATAATAGTAAGAGTTTTAGCAATTAAAATGTAAATATGTTTATTTTTAAACTTCATTACATACTAAGATTGGTTAAATTTTATTTAACTACTATATTAAAATTCTAAAGGTAATTACAGAGGTGAAAATCTAAATTAATCTTTTGAATTGCTAGATCATGATTTAAAGAATAATTATTTTTTAATTTCAATAGTATACATTTTTATTTTACCCTGTGCGAAGAAGGGAAATTTTTTCTAGTAGTATATAAATTTCGACTGCACTTTGATCAAGCAAGACCAGACTTGGAATTGAGCCTAATACTTTGCCAAGAGGTTTGTTTAGGCCTAATTTCTTAAGCTTTTATTTACTTCACATTGCATACCGGTTTTGACTTGAGCTCGCACCTCCAATTTCTGCTTTCCTCTGTGTCTGGATGGAACCAATTTCTTATAAATTTCAGTGCAACCATTGATCACTACTTTATCTGGCAACCACCGATCACTACTTTTTACTTTTCTTTGTCAAGTCCATCGCCTAGGATCGAACCAGGAATCTTCGGATTCCCAGCTGACGCCTTCAACCGCTCGGCCACGAGATATCTGTAGAATCTATGCATTTGAATGGAATAAATTTTTCTCTGTTGAAAAGTTTCTTCCCAATATATACAAAAAAGCTTTATCAGTGACATTTTGCTACAAATGAGATGCAACTTTTTCTGAGCAATTAGGTTTTTTCAAACATCATGTTTTTCGGCAGTTTAAAAAATTAATAAGTTTCCGAAAATTACGATATTAGTCAGCAAAATTATGTCATCCATCAGATACATTAGGGACAACCTGGCTTTAAAAGTGCATGAAATGTTGTAAAGAGGTGTGGAAAGGAAGGCAATATATAATAATTTTTTGTTCGGATTTAATTTAATTTTGAAGTTAACTAGATAACGTTTAAATTTTTGTAGCCGATATATACTTCGATTATTTGCCCAACAACTCGATCGGATAGTGGTGAACAGCTAAAACACTAAATGCCGATCATTTAACAAGAGAGCAAACTTTGTTTTGTTCTGTATTGTCTTTACCTGTTATTGGCTTTGACAAATTTTCAACTACATGTATATGTTACAGGCAAAGTATGAAATCCAGGCATTCTATAGAATCCCTGGCTTTTCCAGGCAAAAGCTTGAAATAAATACTTTTGATCTTGTGGAAGGGCTACTGCTATTTAGGCAAAGTATGGAATGAGATTCTTGAAGCTTGTAATTATGATAATAAAACTCATTTTAAGCTTTGCATCAAAGAGCCCAATTAGTAAAAAAACAAATATTTTTTCAAGAATGACAAATTTTTATTAGGCATTTAATAGATAATTAGATGTAGATGCGTTTAAAATCTGGAAAATAAAGCAAAGTACATACATGGACGACCTACTGAACATCTTATTTACCTTTCTTCTGTGTATGACGTGCTTGTTGGCAACCGGCATCCCTTTTCTATAATTTGTTGAAATGACTTGATTACTAATTCAATTTAGGTTGAATTCCAGGATGAGAAGCTCCAAATGGCTGCTCGAAGGAGGTCCCAACTGTTTTTTTAAAAGCAATTTGTGCCAAAATAAACGTTAAGGGGAGGAGTTCATCATTGGTTAAAAAATACAAGGAAGTGAGCTTGTTACTGGTAGACACCTGGTTACCGCAGTCCTCCATTTAAAAGAATACTTATTTTAAATTGCAGAATTTTTTTAACAAGTCTGATCAATCTGTATTTTTGATAATGTATGCTGAATACTAAAAAAATTACTACATATTATTTCGAGTTCCCTGTTGCTATTCCGATTTATGTCTTATCATAAAAGCCTTTTCAAGAATCTTCTTTTATACTACTTCCAGTTTTGAAAAATAAACCCTCCATTTAAAAGAATACTTATTTTAAATTGCAGAAATTTTAACAAGTCCGATCAATCTGTATTTTTGATAATGAATGCTGAATACTAAAAAAGAGTTACTTATTTTTTCGAGTTCCCCCTGTTTTTTCTTATTCCGATTTATGTCTTTTCATAAAAGCCTTTTCAAGAATCTCCTTTTATACTACTTCCAGTTTTGAAAAATAAACCGGAAATCTGTCCCAAGACAGAAAACTTTCACCCATGAACATAAAATTCACAGATTCTCATTAATTTGCAAAAGAATCATATACGCTTGTTGGTTATTTTCTTTAAAATACCTGACAATCCCCGAGTTTATGCTTATGTAGATTGATGTCCGAAAGGAAAATACCCGGAGGTTTTGCAAATATCCTTATTTTAATAAATTGAAAAAAAAAAATGTTTTAAGTAGGGATGAACCAGATAGTGGTTTTGCCGAATACCGGATATCCAGCGCACATTACAAATCGGATATCCGGCAGCATTTTTTTATGGAAAGATCTTAACATTTCTTTAATAAACTATTCATATTCATACTGATTTTGAAACAGCCGGAGCCGAGAATAAAATAATTTCTAATATGTATATGACAAACAGGGATGTAGCTATGCACCCTACACACAACCACGCACTTGGATTATTCAAACTCAAAGATACTCCAATACTACACAGGATTTTTACCTTTGCTTTGAAATTTAGTTTTATTTATGTGCGTCTTTTAGAATTTTAATGTTGGTTTGAATCACCTACAGTTTGGCGCAGCTTAGCCCTTGTGCCATTAAACCTCATACAACCAACCAAAGATACACCAAGATAGCTAGTGGCTGGTTCCGAAATATCTGCAGCATATATTCCTAGTGCTATCTATTCTGTGACCCACCGTGTTGGGTTTTAACGAGAAAGTTATTACTGCACTACTTACCAACTTGAATAGACCAAGAAAAAATCAAAGGAGAATCTGCACTATACATAGGTAGTATTTTAAGGAAAATAGTTAAATGCAAGAACAAAAAGCAATAGATCGCCCCAAAAAAAATCTACAGCATTCTATTCATCCAGATATATGGCACTTTGCTTTCAGATATCGGATAGTTAAAGATAGGTCGGGTATCCGTTTCATCCCTAGTTTTAAGATTTACATCTGAAAAAGATGATAAAATAAGTATTTGATGCAATATTTACAGTCAAAGTTTATTCAATTTTTACTAAAAGTATTAATATTTAAGTAGTTTATCACATGCAAGTTAAATAAGTATAATACATATAAACCACATTTGCTACATATAAACACATATTTGTTTACATTAATACATTATAAACCTTTGGCAATTTTGAGAGTTGAGCAATTTTATTTTGAAGAACTGTGTTTATGGCAACTCATTAAACGAGTTGGTGTCCTCTTTTGCACGGAGTAAAGAAAAAGGTGGAGATGATTTGGCGAGATTTCATGAGATGTACATTAGCAACCCCAAAGTAGACACAAACAAACCTAGTTTGCAGTGATTTTTCTACAAGGGATGCATTATTTTCAAATTAAGAAAACGCATACTAAAAATTAAAAAAATGACTATTTGTGCAGTGGTGGGATGCAGTACAAGTTCCAAATCGATAAAGGATGCTATTATTTCTACTTCATAGATAAATTAAATTATAAAATAAATTATCGCCAAGTACTGGTACAAAGTAGTGCTTTGGAATAGCGCCAAATACGTCAGTACCTACTTTTTAAGCTATTGCTTACTTCGAATTGCAAACTGGTTTTTGACTTGATCGCACCTCCACCTTCTTCTTTAATCCGTACCTTTTTTGGCATAAAAGAAAGTTAGAGAAAACTGTCAAGGTTTATATTACATGTGTACATCTTTCTGACACTATTAACATGATATGGGGATGGAGTATAATATATCTAAATATAAATAATATCCTTGGCAAAATTCTTTGGGAACTATCCTATCAAATACATCCATGGTACAAAAGCACTATAAGCAATTAGAAATATTCATTTATAATAAACAGTTTTTAAATAAGTCATTAGAAGTACAGTTATTCAATTTTAAAAATAAAAAAGCATGTTGACAAAACAGAACAAAGTTATTGCAACAGCATATATTATTTCATTGTAATATAAAAGAACCATTCATATCAATTCTCCGATTTATATTTGATTTTAGAGTAAAAATGAAGATGCTTTATAACAACAACAAATGAATTTCTCAATCAGTGTTATTAGTTTTCATACAACCAACACACTCCTGTTGCTATCATCTCCTGTTTGTTATTAGTGTATTATTATGTTGGTTTCATTAATTCAATTCTAAAAGCATAAATTGTATCTAAAACATTTTTCTACAATGAACGACAGTAATTGCGACAACATATATTCTATTGTAATGTAAAATGGTCGTTTATATCAGCTAACTGCCGATGGATTTCATCTCGATTTTATGGTAGACTTAGACCCAAGACATATGGCAATACTTCCTTTTAACAAGCATCACTAAACTTCCAAATATATTGATTAGTCTTCATTTAATGCTTTATAACTCTCTATAATGAACTTTCAATATAGGGATCATCTCATATTGGTCAAGCGAAAAGTCGTTATGTTGTAGGTCTACTTTATTATACCGATTCAGAGAATAGAACTCGCTTAAAATGATTAATTATTGTTGTTCTGGTATTAATAGTATTTTTTTAAGTCTAAGTAGTTTAATTGAATAGAGTATTTAATTTTATAAGGCATTCTAAAGCTAGACTACATTTTCCTTTTAATCCAGATGATTAAAACATCTTCAGGCATGACAATAACACATAATAAAAACAACAGCCTGATAAAATGAAGAACATATATTGAAATATCAATTGTAATCTAGTCTAGTATCAAATATTTAAAAAAAGGGGTATGCAGGGATTGGACAGTATGTCTTAAAAGTTTGCCAATCTTAGATGGTGGTAAAATGCATTGTACAGAAAGTGACATTCCATCAAATTATAATTTTCAAAAACAGTGCCGATCAGAAAATTAGTAAAAAAATTGTCTTAAAAAACAGGACTTTGTGACAATTTCATTTCTGATCCGAGTGGCCCGGTTTGTTGGTCTGTCGCCATGCTGATTTAAGATCTTTACGCTAATTTCAGCAGTTGACCAGTGCACATGAGCTAGCCTATTTATAAGGGATCGTTCATACCTGTTGGTTGTGTCCCTCGCTGACATTTTAAGTGTGGTGTGTCCAATACTTGTGGTGCTCAGCCTTGTTGTGCGAAGGTGTTGTATCGTTACAAAGTTTTTTCCAGATGCTTGCCGAGTAAAGACGTCATGCTTGCTGGAGGCCAACATTTTTGCCTTCGTGTTTTCATCTTTTGCCATGTGCGGCTTACGCCTCCTGACCCCTCAGATATTTCCCCTTTTTGTATTGTATTTGTGGTTGGCCAATGCACTGTCTGTTATTTATATGCTTTACAGCCAATAAACCTAATTTACAATGGCTATTTGAGACCGACTTCATTTTTAAATAGCCTTCATACTGGCGTATGCGACAGGGGCGGCAGTATGACATCATAACTTGACAGAAAGTAAGGTTCTGAAGGGACAACACAACTCTAGAATTGGATTTCATGAAAGTCGCGTAGCATAGCATCAGTTGATTATTTTTTTAAATCTATGTACTATAAGGGGGTGCACTCTGCCAAATTATTTAAAATAATGTTGCCTAGAACAATCGATCACCACAATTGTTGCCAAATGGTTTCAATACCGTTTGGCAACCAAATGTGGTAATTGATGCTATTTTTGTGTGCATGCCTACCCCATGTTATTTCTTTAATAGAAAAGTTTGTTTAAAAATATAGAGTTTCAAATTTGTTCAGTGGAAATTTTAATGCATTTTTTTTTCTAAAAATTAAATTTATACTCCAAATGGCCTCTAAATTCCATAATGTATGTTTGAACTACAAATTTTGTTGGAATGAGGTAGGCAGGCTGTTTAAATAAAGTATCTATGCTTACAGCTAGCAAGCGGCAAACCTATTTTTTTTATGCAACACACAATTGAGACTTTTTTTTTTTTAATTTACAATGAAGAATCTGGATTTCACCAATTGTGCCTCAACGGCAAGTCTGATTAAGGACGACGAAACACAGAACTGTTCTTAGAAGCTATGTAATCTGAAGCCTATTTCGGACACAATCTGTAAATTTGCGAAAAATCTCCTTTCCCTGCAGAAATTTTACCTACTCTTATATTTATAGATAAACAAGAGGTAAAATTTTTGTGACATCTGATTTTGTGACATTGGGTTCTGAAAGTACACCATCTGCTCAATGCATCATACAGTGTCCTTCTAAAATGAATTTTATGTAAAATAAAAAGTTACAATATGCAAATGCAGCGGAAACAAAATAAATAGTCATGATAAGCATTGGGTTATGAAAGTACGTTTTCTGCTCAAAGTATGATACTGTATACTTCTAAAATGAATTTTAAGTTAATTAAAAAATTATTATATACGAATGCAGCTGAAACAAAATAAAAAGCTTACTTAAAATAGAATATCTATATCTTAGTCATGATAAAACAGTGAAAATACAATTATTTTGTTTAAGAGTCTTCCAAGAATTCATTAAAAATATATACTCTATTCTAATATCAACACTTTTCAAGAAAACCTAAAGTGCTTATAATGCAATTGTACCAGATTAGGAATAATGCTTAATCTGGTGCAGATTTTTTTAATATCACCAAAACAAAATGGCTGCTCCTCTAAATGTCATTTGCTAGATCATAATAAGTTATAATTTTGCAGACACATTTTATAACCTTCAAGAATATAAATTTAGAAGTATATCAACTTAGCACAAACCCAAGATAGTCTTTATCTGATCATGATCTACCAAACAACATTTTCGTCAACCTCCATTTTGTTTTGGCATTATTAAGGTACTTGTGCAAATATGCACCAGATTTGGCATCTTTTATCGCAGAGGATCCAACTTGGTTAAAAGGGCAGTGAATAGTAACCATTGGCGACTTTTCCAATATTTACTATGCTAGTCCGTACTTTGCAAACAAAAAATTGATTTTGTTGCCAATCACAGAACTCCATTTTTATCTCTGAATTGCTGAAAAGGGTCACCATGTTTGGCAAAAAATCGGGGTTACTGTTCAATGCCTTTTAACCTTCAACACTTTCAAAATATCCTGGATTTGGTACAGATGTAGTATAGGACATTTGGAACACAAGGTTTTTTTTTTGCATGTTTTATAGGGTCGATAAATTTATAGTATGGCAACCCCTCCTGACATTCTTGGTATGTTCCGATTCTTGTGGTGACTTTCAATCTGGCAACCCTATGCTATGTTTAACAGCAATTTTTCGTCGCCAAAAAAAAAAAGTGCCAAATGTCCTATACTACATTTGTTCCAAAAGGGTCACCACATTTGGCAATAAATCGGGGTTACTGTTCAATGCCTTTTAACCTTCAACACTTTCAAAATATCATGGATTTTACATGTCTTCCACTTCCTCAGAATGGAATGTATAATGGCGAATCAATGAGCACTTGTGGCGAAAAACTTGATTACAAACCTCACACACAAACGGTTTCTCGTTCGTGTGAACCAAATAATGTGTTTTGAGAGTACCACTCTGACGAAATGACTTGCGACACACTTCACACACAAACGGTTTCTCGTTTTTGTGGATGAGATAATGGTGATTAAGATTGCTCTTGTCGTTAAACGCCTTCTTGCAGAACTCGCACTGATATGGCTTCTCCTGGGAATGAATGAGATAATGCTGGTTCAAGTAGCGCTTCTGACTGAAGGTTTTCAGGCAGATTTGGCACTCGAAAGGCTTGGAATCGTTCTCGTCTTCTTCGGAGGGCTTTTGGTGTGTGCGATGATGTTGCTTGAGATATCGCTTTTGGCTGAACAATTTATCGCACAAGTCACATCTGTAGGGTTTCTTGCCAACCAGCTTTGTGTGGGGTTTCTCGCAGAATCGTTTGGGGTGGAGCTCGCATCGTTTGCGTTTTTGACTAGTTGGTTTCTTGGGTTGGACGTTTTCGATTAGACGATAAGTTATTTTTACGAGGACTTTCTTACTTCGAACATCGGCAGGCTCTCTGGAAGAGGTGTCTTGAGCTGGGGGATCGTCACAATCTTGTTCGGATGACATCCTTTGTTGATAGTATCGTCAATGCATTGGATTGTTCATTGGCAGTATTTAAAATTCAATTATCTTATACTCTTGTTCATCAAACGCAAAACGTTCCGGTATATAATAGTATTTGAAGCTTCATTGGTGTTCTTTGCTAAAATCCCTTCAGAATAGGCTATATAATTTGAATAAAGATATACTTTCTGTCACATCCGTAGTTTTAAAATGGTAAACTACACAACCTTACTTATTTTAACAGTCGTGTTGCCATACAACAAAAAAATGCTTAGTTATTACTATAAAATCATGGCAATGACGTCAAGGATCTTGATGCTAGATTTACTTAATGGGCTTTTGATAACGGCTCGAGAGTAATTTTTATTGATAATTTTGGTTGGTTGAATTAACGCTAGATCTGAGATGGCACATATGTATAAGCTCAATAAATCAGTCTGAGTATTTTAAAACTAGAGAAACATGTCCACCTTCTTCTTTTGTAGTATTAAATATATTACACATAAAGGCAATATTGTTTTAAATCGGAGATCGTCAACTAAACCATTCTCATTAATGAAACTTTTTTGGTTTGGTTTTTGTTAAAAAAAAGCCGCACTAGAGCTGCACAGTGAGCTATTGGTGAATGTTCGGGGTCAATCTCGAAGGAAAGACCCGGGAACACATTCACACACACATTCATACATGCACCTCGTTATTTTAGAACCATGGTCAGATGACGAGGAAACACCTAAACTGGCACCCAACGCCTCAATAGACGTCGGGACTTTGGACCCCGATCAGATATATCGTGCACCAGTCCCTTATACACGCCAGTATAATTTGTTGGATATTCTGGACGACTTTCTAGTATTTTTGTAGCGAAGCTGGCAACCCTCCGATCGCAAGATCACTACTTTTTTACTTTTCTATGTCAAGTCCATTTCACGGATTCGAACCACCAATCCTCCGATTAGTAGCTGAACGCCTTATCAACTGAGCAACTGGGGCTCCAAAACTTTTTTGGAAAAAGAAAACTCTAAAAAAATATTTTAAATAACCAATAACACTTGTTATTTTCTGTTTGATAGTTTAAATGAACGAAATAGACAATTAATCGAACGGTCCGCATGGGTGGGGTTGAATGTTCAGTGGATTGGTTCTGTATCCTTGACAGGTCCGATTTAAATAATCTCTTATGGCTTCAGCGTGAGATTTAAAATTTATCCGCCCTCTTCCCCTTTTCTTTCGTTTGTGATTTTGAAGTAATATATGTACTGCAGAATCCACTTCATGTCGGATTAGTACTATTAAATTTTATCTTAGCTTCAAAACGTTATTGTGAGATAAAATCACTATAATCCTTCATGTAAAAAAAAAAAGGGAGAGCTCACAGATCCTCCTTGTAAATGTAGGTTATTTTATAAATATCGAATTTCTATATTATATATATACTCTCGATAAGGCAATTGTAATTGGGTTAGAGGAGCACATAATCAGGCGGATTACAATAGTTGGCTATGACAGAGGGCTCACAGGCATCGCAAGTTACAAATGGGAGACCCGAGCCCTAAATCCTAATTTGTTTATTAATGATTTCAGAATTACCAGAATTATATTATTAGAACATCTTTTTCTAAACAATAATCAAAAACAAAAATATATTTAAAAAAATTATTTTTGTTATTTTTTAAGCTTAAAAAGACTTTTTTGAAAAACTCTACTCCTCTTTTAATTTTTAATGTTTTTAAATTTTTTTTAATTGATTAAATAACGTCAAGGTACATGCTATAAAAGTATGTATATACTTTTGCAGATTTTGTCTTCAAAAATTTATTTTAAGTTCAAAACCCAAAAAATATTCAATTTTTTAAGTTTAATAATTTGTAAAAAAATAATTTATAACTTAATTTAAAAAAGCTATACATACGTTTATAAAACAAATATTAGAGCTTCAAAAACTATTAACAGTTTAGTTTTAAGTTAATTATTAACAAAGCCTTAGCATTTTAAACGTGACCAAAATTTTAAAAAAATATTTTGAGTAAATGACGATTGTTGCAGACGAAAAGTATGTAGAGAGATGATAAATGGTATATAAACATCTAAACAAACAGTGGCGTAGCCAGCATTGGGTTACTTTGGGTCAGGACCCCCCCCCCCCCCCCCCCATAGCCAGTTTAAAATCAAAATTATGTTTTGAAAAATAACAAGTGCAAAAAAAACCACCGAAGATTTTTTTTTCCGATCTCTATAGAGAAAAACACACGTCGCATTTCCTGGTCTAACCCACATGTATCTCCTGCTCCCTTCCCTTCTGTCCCCTGAAGAGATGATTTGAAGGAGCGCCTCGGGGGGGGGGGGGGGTCCGATGGGGTAGTAGTAGGTCTGTATGATTGTCTTGGGTGTCTCAATTGTACCTCAACCTACGTGACATTTGCTTAACACGGGAGTAAAGAAGTCTATTGGTATTTCAGTTGTCGACACAAAAGATAATTGTAGGTTGTTTGTACATGATGTAAAGGGTTACTTTTCTTAATACTTGAAATGAGGCGGCAGTTGAGCTAGAATTCACAATACATCAATCCAGAAATTGCTTATTTTTTGGGTATTTTCCCTGAAAAGACCCATTCATCCCCTACGCGCTTTGAGAAAGGATTGTAAATGACTCCTGTCAAAAATATAATGCCCTTAATTGTGATCCTCTTTGCTCCCTCACAATACCGATGGAATTTTTTCCCCTTATCAAACATCAGTTTTCTGAGAGGTTGTCTGAATTACCATTTCCACGGTATGCCGTCATCAAAACATAAACTATTGGAAGATTCAAGATAAAAGAAAGGAGCATCGTGCAAAAAATTAGCTGATATGTTTAAAGTATGCATTCCATTTTTTATTCAAATATTTTTTGTTTATTGAGATTATCGTTGAAAATACCCAAAACTAACTAATTTTTTATTCAATTACATTTACAAATTAGTTTTCTGTCACTCAGACACTAATTTGTAAATGTAACTTTCACGCGGAAACGCGGTTTTCCGCTTTTTTTTTTTAATTTGGGTTTTGATCATTCCCAAGGTTGATGCACATTCGTTTGAAATTTTTTTATGGGCGGATTAAAATGTTATATTCAACTAATATAAATACGAAGGGCACGTAATGAAAAAGTTGGCTCTATTTAAGAAGGGTGGGGTCAACAGATTCTCGTTTAAATTTGTGTTCATAACCTTTTTCTGGATTTTTTTCTGCTGCGCTGCATCTCGTGCTGATGATTAAGCAAGCAATTTTCCATTATCTAGCTTCACAGATTATAAAAATCAATGTGTGTTTTTTTATAAAAATATATTTTTTATTCAGTTATTTAATTTTTTTCAGAGCAACGCCATTTTCAGTTATGATTTTGCCGCAATGCGCCGTTTTGCTGCGTCACGCAACCAATGAAACCTCCTCCCCCAAGTCACGCCACAGTCATGCATGCAAAAATTAACCGGAAAAATAATCGTTATGATTCTGTTATTTTTAATTATATAATAAAGAGTTATTTACAAATTTAAAATTACAACTTAAAAAATATTATTATTAATTAAAACTACTAATTTAAAATTGCTTCAATCCGGACTCACCATCATTATCTAGTTAGAGACTTAAATCCCAGTGAAATGTCAGCCAGGTTTGTTAGTAATTTAAATTAGGAAATGACTGAAGATTAAACTGCGAAAATTAAGCTTTTAATTTACATCTTATTTATAATTTATATATATATATATATATATATATATATATATATATTATATTTTTAATTAATTAAAATGATTAATTTGAATTTTAGTTTAAAACTACTGCTTAAATTAAAAAAATATCATAAATTAAATTAAAATTTAAAATTACTGCTTAAATTAAAAAAATATCATAAATTAAATTAAAATTTAAAATTACTACTTAAAAATTATTATGATTAATTAAAATTAAAATTTAAAACTACTGCTTAAATTAAAAAATCATAAATTAAATTTACTATTTTTAAATTATTAATTAAAATTGATAATTTAAAATTATTTATTAAAATTGATAATTTAAAATTATTAATTAAATTTAATTCAAATTATTAATTATTTTTAACTCAAATTATTAATTATTTTTAACTCAAATTATTAATTAATTTTATATAAAATTATTTATTAATTTTATAACAAATTATTAATTAATTTCAAATTATTAATTAAATTTAATTAAAATTATTAGTTAAAAAATGGTTCAAATTAATTATTAAAAAAAAAATATTTGGTTTTGATCGGATCAAAAATAATTTATGAACCCCCCCCCCCCCCCTAGGACAATCCTGGCTACGCCACTGTAAACAAACATATGTTATGTTTCTTTTACCGTTTTGAAATTTTGTACACACTTTCTTAAGTACGTTTAGCATCGTTTTACGAAGAAAAAAAATTTAGCAATTTTTCCGGATTTTGGGGCTCGGGTCCCCCTTAAATATGTATAGAAAGATTTTTGGCATTTTAGTCAAAGAATAAAAAAAATCCTTGATATTTTTTTATATATTAAATTTCTGAAACAGCTTAAAGTTTAGTTTTGTTACTCCATTTGAAGAATAAATTAATTTGCTCAATTCTTTTGCATGGCTCTTAATATATTGATAAAGCTTGAATTCATGCTTTTATATATAAATATATGGTTTTAAATTTGATATACTAATCTCATATTTAAAAATAAACTATGGAAGATTTGGTTTGGTTAAAAACGTCGCACTAGAGCTGTAAACTATGGTGGAAGTCATATATAGAACTTTAAAATCCTAGAAACACTACACAGATTGTAGTCTAATTGAATTTTGCAAGTGATCCAAAGGGCATTTCATTGACGAACGCGATGCGAAAGATGACATGCATCCTGAATGAGCAGGAAATATATAAAAAAAAATTTATTGGATTAAACAGAAGTTTTCTATAGAAAAATAACAAATAAAACTATTGATTAAAGAAATTCATTATTTAGTGAATTTATTTTTTAACCTTTTCACGTTTTTTTTTATGTTTATAAATTTTTTTGAGGGGTTCTGGTCAAGTGCCTCGAAATGCCCTGTAGTAAATCAGTCTGGATAAGATCAAATGCTATCCAGTTAAAGATTTATTTTTAAAACCATCTTTAGGTTACATTTTCTGGTTTAGGTCTTCCGAGATCAGCTATGCAGTGAATGGATTAGCTAGACCATTTTCTCAAAGAAAAGACTTTTCATACCTATAAACAAACTTTATTTCGTGTAACTTTAAAATATTTTTCGGTTGGTTTTAAAAATCCTTATTGTTAGTCGTAAATTTGTATAACAACATCATAATCAGTAATTGCAAGGCCATTTAACAAGCATATCTGAAAGGGGAGACTAGTCCTTGACAATAAAATCATTTAGTATTTCATTCGACATAAAATTGTTTAATATTTTTATTAAAAAAAATTAATACAGTGAATAACTAAACATTTGTTACGATTATTACACTTCAAAAATTTAGTTTTGTACAAACAATTTTAAATAATAATTTTTTTTTTAACAAATAGAATTTTCAACTTGATTACACGTTTGGTACACTTTTCAGAATAAATATAACTTTATATAAAAATTTTACCAAATATAAGTAAACACTCTAATTCAAACAGTGAACCTAATTGTTCACCCAATATTATTTGAAAAAATATAAGAAAAAAAATTATTTGGCATATACAAAAATTTATATTTTTCGAAACAAAAAAATTTCACATAAAGAATTTATTTTTCATAATATAAGAAATATTTCAGGTTCACTATGTAAGACTTATGTATTTTTATTAATGTTAAAAAAATAAAATGGAAATATCAGTTTTAAGGAAAAAAAACCAATTTTTTAGGTGTAATAATCATAACAAATATTTAGTTTTTGACTATATTAATTATTTTTAAAAATAAAATATTATATAATTTGGAGCAATTTTAAGTAAAATTAAATAAGACTGATTTTTGTTGTTGGACTCTCTCCTTCAATGGGGTATGTCTTAATATTTAGGTCAGGTTTAGCACCTCTTTAAAATTAGAAATGCTGTCTACTTTTTTACAAGGTGCTAAAATCCAAGAGAGTGATACAGTCAGTGAACTGGGAGAATTAGTAAATAAGGATTTTAAAAAAAGCCATTAATGTACATAGTGAATAAGTTTTTAGTTTACGTCAGGAAAAGTGTTTAATCAAAATCCAATGATATAATCTTGTGTATAAAAGTTTCGTAAGACTTCATTTTGAGTATGCTGTACATAAGGGTCCTCGCTAGGGGGAGGCTCCCTCCAATATTGTAAATTCCTGTAGACTTGGTAAAATCACAAACCTAGTTGGCGAACTTGTGAAACATTTTTTGTCTTTTTTAAAGGGAAAATATATATTGATATTTCCAGAATTAAAAAATTCCATGATAATTCCTGGTTATGTTGCCATTGTTTTTTCATTAAAATTCCTATACTTGGGGTTTCTAGTGGCATATTCCAATTTGTAAAGGCTTTGTAAAAATGGTCAAACGAGATCCAGTTTATGCAAATGAAAGTGGAAAAGTTGGTCAAATGGCAAATAAGCATTAAAGGATGCCAATTCAAAAAATATAATATAATAAGTTTAAAGAAGAAATTTCAAATTCTGATATGATTAGATAAATGTGAAATTATTAACACAAACACAAAAATAATAAAAAAAAGATTAAAATCAAAACCCGACTGCATGGTACTAAAAAGAAAATAAGACTATAAAATAGTCAATGTATTAATATATTTATATTATTATGAAGCACATCAGTTAATCTATTTTACTTAAGGAATAATAAACTTTAATTAAATTATAAAGTAACAGATTATTCCAAAGAATTTTGTGGATAACGTTTACTAGCTACAAAAGATTCGAGCCACAAACTAGGAATTGACCAAAAAATTATCTCAATTTTTAGGGGCGATAAATTTATGGTATGGCAACCCCACCTGACATTGTTGGTATTTTCTGACACTTTTGTGCATTATCGGAACTACGTTTAAAGGCAATTTCGAATGAAAGCGGAAGAATACAACAAAATAGTTAACAATAGTTGCATAATAAAGTCTATAATTTAGCGGCCCAAATCGAAAAAACTTTTTGGCGACTTTTTTCGTAGCCAACAAAAACAACCATGCCAAATGTCCTATACTACATCTGTTCCAAACCATCTTTAGAAATTTAAAAGTTTTAGTTTTTTTCAAGGTTTTTAACTAATTTAAATTGATGTATTTTTTTGTTCATGACTAAGCTTGACCATACGATTGGAATTTTAATGTTTTACCTAATTAAACAATTTAGTCATAATTTTAAACACAACACTTTACTAAAACAAATTATGTTATTGCAGATGCAAAATAATTTATATTGTGTGTCAAAAACAAACTGGAACTTGAAAAAAAATACTTGTTGGGTTTTTCCAAAACATTGGAAAAAAATACTTGTTGGGTTTTTCCAAAACATTGGAAAAAAATACTTGTTGGGTTTTTCCAAAACATAGGATAAATTTTTTGTGGGTTTTTCCCCACAATTAAACTTTTGCCAGCAATAAACATTTCAGAAGGGTTAGGGGAGATTTGATTCAACTATTCAAATTTATCAAACAAGGAGATGTGGAGGGTTTAGATTTTAATATGAGTGATAGAACGAGAGGTCATGGGTTTAAGTTAAACAAATCCCATTTTAATCGGGAAGGGAGAAAACACTATTTGTATAATAGGGTAATAGACAAATGGAACAACTTGCCAGTGAATATTGTTAATTGTAAAGGAGTAACGGATTTTAAGAAGAAGTTAGATATGCATTGGGGGATAGTTAAGAGGTACTAGATGGACCAACCTTGTTGGGCCTTGAGCCTGTTGTTGGTCGTCAATATTTGTATTTGTATTTGTATATATTTGAAAATCGGACCTGCAAACTAAACTTGTTTGCAGAAGTGCAGGACTATCAAGGCAGTAAAAATAAATACATGACCATTAAACATTTTATTCTATATCCATATTCTACACCACTCACATAAAAGCAAATATACGAAAACTAACATTTTCAAAATGTTTGCTTGTTTAGAAACATTTTTAATCCAAAAAGAATACTAATCTGTGTTAAAAAATAGAGCACAAAATCTGAAAAATCAAAATGGTTATTAAAAATATATACATAAATAATATTATATTTACTATATTTCAGTTGACAAAATTACAATACATTTGAAATGAAGTCGTGCATGAAAACCACATTGTGACTTCTCAAATGACCATTCGAAGTTTAAAGGGTTTATAAACAGGAGGTCATAGTTCACTAGTGTCATTTTTAGGGCTGTCACTTAATATTACCAATCTGCAAGTTTTCCAGGTGGTTAAAATGCATTGAACAGTTGGTTACCTTTGTAAACTTTTCTGAAAAACCAATATTCACACCACTAACACGTAATTGTCAACAAAAGCCGGTCTTGTCGCCAATCAAAGACCTCCATTTTTCTCGTACAGGGTTGCAGAAAAGGGTAACCAGATTTGGCAAAATATCAGGGTGAACGTTCAATGCATTTTAACTTTATTAATATTAAAGCTCATAAAAATAAAATGCCAACAGTAACCCAGCAAAGTATAGAAAATTGGCATAGGAACACATGTAGTATAGGACATTTGTCGCGTTTTTTTTTTTGCGACAAAAAATTGCCGTTAAACATAGCATAGGGTTGCCATATTGAAAATCGCCACAAGACTCGGAAAATACAAACAAGGTCAGGTGGGGTTGCCATATTATAAATTTATCGCCCCTATAAAACACGCCAAAAAAAAAACCTTGTGCGCCAAATGTCCTAAACTACATATGTACCTTGGCATGTTTTTAACTAAAAGAAAATTACATCAATGATAACAATAAGAATACGACAGTACACATGCACATAATAGTTTTTATACAAAGTCGTCGACTTTCTCAAATGATTTTAAACAAAAATATTCGACTTTCCTGCCAATTAGCGAATTGTTTTGTTTTCCCGGTATGCTTCAATTCTACCTTTTAATTTGGTAGCACACACCCAAAACTTATATTTCCATATTTGATTATGGGAAAAGGTTTTTTAGTTTTTATTAGGGATGAAACGGATATCCGGTAACTATCCGGCTGATTTTTAACTATCCGATATCCGGAAGTAAAGTGCAGGATATCCGATTTTCCAAGCCGGATATCCGGTTGAATAAAACATCGAAGATTTTTTTTGTGGCGGTCAAATATCTTTGCTGAGAATATGGTATTTAAGTATTTTCCTGAAAATTCTACCAATGTATTAACAGTGTGCATATTCTCCCTTGAAATTTTCTCGTTTTTAACTTTAAAATTCTATTAATTTTTTTTTAATGAATCGTTATGGTGGAGGGTCATAACATCTCACAACTAATATAAAGTTAAAATAAAAATAAATTTCTCAAAAGTTTAAGCAAACTTGAGTTTTAATGTTGGAATGAAAGCGCATATGGTAAAAATACAATTATTCAGAAATTGAGTTTAAAGTGTACAAAACATACGCCCATTGCTAGCAGCACCCTAGACTAACCCTTTGTAAATAAAACAGTTTTTGAATGTTTATTCAATCTTGGTATCACCTTAAAGGTAAGTAATTGGGGAATATTATAGAATAAAAAAATATTTCGTAATTTTTGACCGATTTCCGTATTTCCTAGTGTGTACGAGAAAATATTTTCATAAAAAAGAAACTGCCGGATATCCGATCGGATATCCGACAAAATCCAGTTCGGATATCCGGTTTGTAATGTGCGCCGGATATCCGATATCCGGCAAAACCACTATCCGGCTCATCCCTAGTTTTTATGTCACAGAAAGGTAACACAAACACTGTTAATCAGACAATAAATTTTTGGAAATATCGCCAAATACAGTTGCACCAACAAAACAACTAAATGAAACATTGTGCAGCTCACGACGAAACAACTTCCTCAGCATGGAAAGTGTAATGTCGCCTCAGTGAACATTTGTGACGGAACACTTGATTACACACCTCGCAGAAGAAATGCTTCTCAGTTGTATGCACCAGATGATGGGTCTTGAGAGTACCACTCTGACGGAAGGATTTCTGACACACTTCACACACGAAAGGTTTCTCGTTTTTGTGGATGAGATAATGGTGATTGAGATTGCTCTTGTCGTTGAAGCTCTTCTTGCAGTACTTACACTGATATGGCTTCTCCTGGGAATGAATGAGATAATGCTGGTTCAAGTAGCGCTTCTGGCTGAAGGTTTTCAGGCAGATTTGGCACTCGAAAGGCTTGGTATCGTTCTCATCTTCGTCGGAGGGCTTTTGGTGCGTGCGATGGTGTTGCTTGAGATATCGCTTTTGGCTGAACAATTTACCGCACAAGTCACACTTGTAGGGTTTCTTGCCGACGGACTTGGAATGGGGTTTTTTGCAGAATCTCTTAGGGTGAACCTCACATCGTTTGGGGTTCTCGTTGGCAGGTTCTGGTTCTTCGACCTTAATATTTTCGACAAGACGATAGGTGATTTTTACGAGGACCTTCTTACTTAGAACATTGGGTGCTTCTTGAGAAGAGGTATCTGGCGTTAGGGGATCGTTAATTTCTTCTTTAAGCGACATTTCGTTGATAACGTCTTCAGTATGTGAACTTGAAGCATTTTCTTCACTTTGCTTGCTGGTCATTATCTAAATATTACTGTTCATCTTTAAAATATTGACCCTTACATGCACAATATTAAATATAACAGCGTCTTATACAATATAAATAATTTATTTTTCTCGAACTCTTTTGACAATTTAAATAGATAAAATTATTTTTGGTGGTACAAACCAGTAAACGACAAAGCCCTTATACTTATTTTAACAGTAATGTTGCCACGTAATTTTATTTATATGACTATAAATGATGTCAAATGATATAATTTTTGTTTTGTTTGAATGCATAAAAAGTATTAAGGTTGTGTAAAATAGTTTATTTTAAAATTCTTTTTGAAAGGTTTAAGAAATATTGTATTTGTACAAATGTATAAATACATTTATAAACATATCTGTAATATGTGAGGATATTCAAAAAAATTTCAATAAGAAAAAAAAAGTAGTATTTATTTTTATTTTGTTAAAGAAATAACAATTTATTATTTATATGTTTAAATTTGCTAGTTTAAAATTCAATTAAAATAACTACTTAAATCAACTGTAACCGATACATGCATTCTTGTGTTTTTGTTTCGTGATTTTTACGCTCGTTAAAAATGTTTAGTTTTATTCGACACTTAAAAAAACACTAAATACAATATTTCATTCTTTTCATCACCCGAACACTTACAGTTTGTGAACATATTTTTTCTCTGGTTTCTTTGACCTCATCAATTAACCTGTCACCATGGGAGATACTAACTACAAAAAAGCATTCGACATTGGCCGTATTCCGAAGAACATCGACTTGAATTCTCCTCCAGTGACAGGATTCGATTACCTGTACCGCGTCCGACTCGAAACCCGGAAATGTCCGAAAGTGGTCGTCTCGGACATGGATACGAAGCGGTTCCTCTCCCGACAGACTGTTCAGGTGGACCCCTTCAACGGGTTCGTAAGGGCTCGACCCGGATTCGAACCCGACTCCTCCTGGCAGGAAGACCAGTTGGAGACCTTCATATCCACACGCATGGAGATCTTCCAGTACCGAGAAGAGATGAAAAAGAAGTTCCCGAAAAAGGATTTCCCAAAGATCACCGACGAGAAAGGGTGGTGCCTATTCTGCCTCGGATCCAAAATCCACCATAAGGTATTCCACTCTCAAGAATCCATCATGGAAGACATCAATCCAGATGGTGTCCCCCACTCTACAGAATCTTCCGTTGCCTCAGGAGGAGTCTCATATTCTAAAGAATCCTCCGTCGTTCCAGACGGTGAACACTCGGAGCCCAAACCGAAGAAATCCCGCTCCGATCCCGAGTTTATCGAGGAGGAAACTGGTTGCGAGCCGGGTAACCCGCCGCTGCTCAGCATCGTTTTGTACCTGAATCAGACGCGTGTTACAAGGCTTCTGGCGTTTCATGTGGGATGGCTGGAAAAGGCTGGCTACTGTGACGCCCAGGGACGGTGGCTGTACTCGCTGCTCATGTGTCTTGAGAAGCCGCTGGACCCTGACACGTGCGCAATGTTGAGGAGTTTGGCCAGAATTTGCAGCAAGTTGAGGGGGGATTTGGTGGACCCCAAAGACAAACTCGTGCTGTCGATCAATCTCGTTCTCACTATTATATCGAGATTTTTCGACCAAAAGGATATGAGTGATTGTTTCTTGATGAATTAGATTGTTAAAAAAAGGTGGCATAGGACAGAAAATTGAAATGCATTATATGATGTAATTTGCAATTTTTTTTTAACTTGATGACGCTTATGGACTTGATATCACGTTCAGGAATCTACAGTTTTCTGACAATGACCTAATTTTTTAAAATTCATAAAAATACTCCATTTTGCAACAATTTTAATTAATAAAAATATTTCATTTTATAACGGTTTAATGTACAACTTGCGAACTATCTCTTCATAATTGCCGGTACAGATGTAGTATAGGACATTTGGCACAATGTTTTTTGGCGTGTTTCATAGGGGCGATAAATTTATAGTATGGCAACCCCACTTGACACTGTTAGTATTTTCCGATTCTTGTGGTGACTTTCAATCTGGCAACCCTATGATGTCATCGCGCTGCATAATCGTTTTTGTGCGTTCCCGGAACTATGTTTAACGGCACTTTTTCGTCGGCAATAAATAAAACCTACCAAATGTCCAATACTACATCTCTTTACAATTGGCATGTTGTCTGCCAACTACGAGATATTTTTTATGAGCAGGGAGTTCAAATATAACATGCAAGTCAACATGTTTTAAAAAATATATACAATGGTTATTAATTTGTATATAATAATTTAAATATCAAAGCAGTAAAAACAACTTGGGAAAATTGCAGAAATCATGTGACTCAGTAGGTTAAGCACCCTCTCAATATTCAAATCCCAAGATAATGGGTTACCAAAATGGTGTCGGTACATTTACGTTAATCTGTTAAAGATCTTCACCCTTGAGAAAATGTCGCCAAGTCGTAGTGATACTAAATATATGGTTTCAGTATATTCTGGTAGTTTGGTTTCATAGTAGGTGGTTATTAAAAATATCATTTGTCAGATTTGTAATTGCATATTATCGCTATCACCTTGGTAGAAGCACCGAGCTAGAATAATATAACTATAAGCACTGGAGTGTGGAACCAAGCGTCGCCGACTACTTTAGTAATTTTTGAGCGAAGTTAGAAAAAATAGTCCTTTTGCGTAGATTTAAAAACGCATTTTTCAAAAATATATTAAATGTTAACACATATATAATGTTTTTCCATACTTACCTGCAAAAAAAAGACACCTTAAAAAAGTTTTAAACGTTTTTGTGAAGTCAAGTGAAACACCCGCATAGCCAAGGAGGAATGTTTTGTCAACCTTTCTTACGAATTGTATGCATATGTAGCGTAAAGTACATTGTCGCTCAATGGGAGTCCAGTGCTCGTAATTATGTTATATTCTATCTCAGTGAGTTGCAGTCAGCAAAGTTAACAGTGCTCTGAATTCTGATAGCCCGACACCAGACCTTAATGCCTTTGTTGTGTGTTTGTTAAATGTGTTAACACAATACAATGTGAGGGATTTGAAAAAGGAATTTGTTGACATACTAACCCTTTCAAGGTGAAAAAGCAACCTGAACTATGGACGGAGAGACACAGATTTGTAAAATGATCAATGGAAAGAAAATGTATTCCAGGTTTGACAAAAAGAGCAAATATAAGTTTTATCAATTGATTAAAAATATTAAAAGTAGCAATTATTGACTTTTATTTTATAGTCTATACAGAGTAGTAGATATAAACCTAAAATGGTCATTTTAGAGTAAAGTACTTTTAGTTATACCAAATTTCTCTATCATTTTTAGGTTAAAATGCAGTAAACCGTCATCCTGGACGACTTTTCTGAAAAAGCTATATTGAGTATATCCACAACTCTGTTGTGTGCAACAAAAACCGGTTTAGTTGTCCATCAAATTTTTTTTTCTCTATTTTCTCTCTGCAAAAATCCGGGTGACCATTCAATGCATTTGAACCCACTTTTATTATCTATGTTAAAGTTGTCATTTTGGGAAAAAAAATATGGTATAGGTGAAATGTAATCCTTTGATAGTAACAATAGTTATTTATGCATTGTAATTAAATATTTTGTAAATTTGAACTGTTTAGAATATTAAAATTATTTACTTAAATAATAAGTTATAAATATATTTGCTATATCTCGCTGAAAAATATTTTGCTCTGAATTTTTTAATAATTGTAACAATCGGTACTTTTTTTTTTTGACAATCAATTTAAAGTACTTTTTGTATATATATTTTTAATTAAGAAATTCACTCAATATTGTTGCTAGGTGATTAACAAACTTTTCAATGTTTAGCCATTTTTTAATAAACTTTATATGTGATTTTATTTTCGACTTTCTTTGATATTTTTTGACGCATTTGTCTTTTGAAATTAAATTTGTATTTATAAATGACATTGAGTATTTAGACCTTATGGATAGTAAAATTAAAATGCTTTTGATAATAAAATTAACCTCATCAAATAAGTTATATTTTTCATAGTTTCTCATTTATATGGTATTCGGAATTTCTTTTAAACAGACTTGAAATTCTACAGCTTATTTTCATAATTTGCCAAATTATTGATAAATGTTTTGCTTTTACCAAGGCATTTCTTTTATCTCTTTTACACTGTTAAAAATAGTTACTACAAATAATTACTCAAAGTAAAATGTACTCAATTTTGAATGCTTATCATGGCTTCGAATACATAAGTTTTAATTTAAAAAAAGATTGTACTCAAAAAATGAGTAAATGTAAATAAAAAAGAGCAGATCCAACCTACATCGCTGCCTTCCTAAATCACTTTTAATAGATATCGACAATTACAACCAAGACTTAACGGGAATCGAACCCAAATCCTCAGGCACCACAGTCCACTGACTTATCTGTTGTACTACCAGAGCGACTTGAAGAATTTATAGACAGAAGTGAGAAGCAAGATAATTTGTAATAACTCGGTTTCCATTTAAGGAATCGACATCAAATAATGTGAAAAACCATCTTCTGAACACTATTTTTAGTTTGCAGGTCACTTTGTTAAGATGACTTGAACAGAAGCTGATATTAGCAATATTAAACGAAATTTTGCGAAAGTATGATGACATAAATTTGAGGCTCATTTACGATGCAATGGTACTCAATGAAAAACTAGTATGTCCAAGTACTCATTTTTAAGTACCTTTTTTTAAAAAGTGTATAGAGGTTTTTCCTTCCTCCTGGAAGGACGGCCGGTAGTACCAGAAAAAAAATTCAGAAAGCTGATTTTGGCGAGAAAAAAAAGTTTAAAAATTACAATTGTAAAATTTGTTATGTACAAAAGTGCTTCCGGAAGTACTTGGGTCTGTACCTTCTATGATTAATCTCGTAGGGGGATTCATTCCGTGACAAATATTACGACCGACATATTAATTTTACGGCTCCTGCGATAAAATGCCAAAGATTGTCACCAAAAGGTTGACAGTGAAAAGAATAAACACAAATATATTTGCATATTGTACAGCAAAATATGCTATTTGATAATGGTGTATATTTCAGAGCCATAGTGAGCCAAGTCCCTGCTATTGCTATTTTCTAACGGATGGCATTATTATCCTCTAATTCACTGTAGGACTCAACTAGTGTTAAAAACATTTACCTTGATTATCTCAAAACTACAACTTATGGACTTGATCCACTTCAGCTCTGAACGCCTCAATTAAGAAATTTGTCAGAAGTCCTTAGGTTGCAGTGGCGGCCCGTGGTCGAAAATGTTAGTGCAGCCGAAATCATGTGAATCCCCCCCCCCCCTTATTTTCCACAACCCACACATGAATGGAAATTCTTTATTATTTACTACTCAAATCAAAGTTTCCTTTCAATTTTTACAAAATGATAACATGCAAAAAAAATTAAAAAAATCTTATTTTTTTCAAATTAAAGCAATCCTCTTTTCTTTTAAACATGCGAATCGGTCAATTTTAATATTAACTTAAATAACAAAACAACAGCAGAACTATGTCCTGAAACAACAGCACACAGTAAATTTATCTCGAAAACCATTTCCGTTTGGAGATATTCTTGTAAGTTATCGTTTCACCCACCCATCCCAGCGTTTCACACACGAGCCAATCAGCAAATCGAATCTCAAGTGCAGCTAAAACAAGAAAATTCATTTCGGCTGTACCTTCTCACAAATGCAGTGCATTAGAATGGGGAGGAATCTCCATACTACGTACAGGTTGTCATGGCAACGATGCAGCCGATTTCGAATTTCGCTTTTCAGCTGCAGTTTTGATTGAATGTAGTTTTTCTCCCTCCTGAATTGTACATTACGCTAACAGGCTTGCTATTTATTGGAGATTTTGTTTACTGCCGTAGAAATTTCAATTCTAATCTTCATTTAAGAAAATTAGTAAAATATCTGATTTTAGTTGTAAAATACTGAATTTAGGTGCAGCCCGGCTGTACTTGCTGTAGTGGACGAGCCTCCACTGTTAGGTTGGTACAATGTACAAGGGCAATTTATGTAAGTTAGAACATATGTGATTACAGTAAAACAAAATGCGAGATACAGAAGCAGCAAATGTTTAATGATGACAAATACACAATGAAGTACAGAAGACAGATGGAAACCCTCAGAGACCCGGCATGAAGTACGCGATGGAGTCGAGCGTCCTCCGGGATGTGTCCTGCGGGAGGGAGTTGAGGACGGGGGACTCGGAGGTGAGGCAGAGGAGGGGGCCCACCACGCACAGGATGGTGTCCAACAGGACGGAGAAGATGCCCGACACCGCGAGTTGGCCCTAGGGGAAGATATAGAAACATCTTATGTGATAGACTATGCATGCAAGTTTCTTCAGGGTGGCAACAAAATTCTGGAAAAAAAGTTCCCTGATATTTCCCTGACTTCCATGATGGTGTCACAAAATTTCCCGGACTTTAAAATTTCATTAAGAAACGTTAAAATATATGCTTTGTATAAAAACAAAGTATCCATGCTACAATACAATAAATTTACTGCATTACAAATAAAAATTTATAAGCAATACTTATTGTCAGTTAAAATAATAATTTATGGATACACAAATTATACAATTGTGGCAGGCATAATAGTAATTAATCATGTTCTCTGTAAGCAGCGAATGCAAATTTTTCCAACTATTTCTTTTGGAGATAATTTTAAATGTTTTATATGCTTAATGTTTCCTATTCCAATCTACAATAAATCACATTCATTAACCCCACACATGTTGCTCACAATTTCAAGGTCCAATGCACTTTGCTTTTGCTGCTCCCTCAGCTGTGGTTCACGTTTTTACAAAAATAAAACTGAAAATATGAAAATGTGCAACACCAAACTTTTTTTTAAAAATTCTTTTTCAGAACTAAAAGGAAATATTGACAACTAAATTACACAGAATAGAGTGCATAATAGAGGATAATTGCCGTTTTAATGATCCAAATTTGAAAATTTCCCTGATTTTTTGTGAAATTTTGAAAATTTCCCTTACTTTTCCCTGATATTTCCAGAATAAAAAATTTCCATGACAATTCCCTGATTTCCCAGGTTATGTTACCACCCTGGATCAGTAGGGACTGCTCATAGGGGTGTGTACCTTTTCTTTACAAATAACTTTTTTTTAGTTCTTAAATAGTTTTTTACTCTTCTAAGAACACTAAAAGATATTTCTGCTGAAGCAATTGATACTGTGATTGTTAAAAATAATTTTAAATGGTTCTTGCTGCAAATTTGCTCTTCCAATTTACGTGCAATGACCACATTTTAACATAAAAACATTTATAAGTGATATAATTAATTCTGGAAGTAAAATATATCTTTGTAGATTTTAGGTATTTTAAGAATTTACAGGTAATTTCCAATTAAAATTGCATTAATTATAGTCCAGCTGGCAGTTCAAATAAAGCTGCGATTTCTTAAACTTTTTACTTTCAAGCAGAATTGTCAACATTCCCAATTTCGAGCTGTTCTAGATGGGGAGCATAATCAGGTAGGTACAAATCACAATGTAATGTAAAAATTGGTTCCAGAACAGTGGCGGCTCGCCCACTACAGCAAGTACAGCCGGGCTGCACCTAAATTCATTAGTGTATTTTAAAACTAAAATCAGATATTTTACTAATTTTCTTCAAAGATTAGAATTGAAAATGAAATTTCTACGGTAGTAAACAAAATCTCCGATAAATGGCAAGCATGTTATCGTAATGCACAATTCTGGAGGGGAAAAAACTCCAATCAAAACTGCAGCCAAAAAGCGAAATTCGAAATCAGCTGCATCGTTGCCATGACAACCTCTACGTAGTATGGAGATTCCCCCCATGCTAATGCACTGCATTTGTGAGAAGGTACAGCCGAAATGAATTTACTTGTTTTAGCTGCACTTGAGGTTCGATATGCTGATTGGCTCGTGGGATGAAACGAGAACTTACGAGAATCTTTATCTATGTTTATTGTTTAACTCTCTGAGCGGTTAGAAAAAGGTCAAAATTGTATAGTTGTCTCTAAATTAGTGTACTTTGTGTTTATAACATATTAAAAAAAAATATTATTTTAATAGATATAACTTTCAAAAAACGCCACAACGCTTTATATTCGAAAAATATTTCAACATCGAATATTTTTATGGATTTAAAGTTTATGTGTATTGCTAGCAAACAAGAAATGTTTAAGATGTGCGTCTGAGAAACAATCTTGACAACATAGAAACTACAATTAATTAATAACAAAAGAACAATTAAATAAAATAGTGGATTTAAGAAACTTGAAATCGCATACTCTTATATTTTTTAAAAATGTATTTCTAAAATTATATATTTTCTAAAATTATAAGCTCTTTGGCATAGAGCACTGTTTAAAGTTTTGATCTAGCTATTCAAGAATATTTAAAAAAAAATTTTTAAACGTTGTGTGGTATGCACTAAATATAAGAAATTTTTTCACTAAACCCAAATTTTCTCCAAACAATGCTCTTGTCTTTAGACAGGGTGGCAACAAAATTATGGAAAAAAGTTCCCTGATATTTCCCTGATTTCCATGATGGTGCCACAAAAAATTCCCTGATTTTACAATTACATTAAGAAATGTTGCAATACATGCTTTGTATAGAAACACAGTACCCACGCTACAATATTACAATAAATTTATAGCATTATAAATGAAAAATTATAAGCAATACTTATTGTCAGTAAAATAATAATTTATAGACACAACAAAAAATATACAATTGCGACAGGAATAATAGTAATTAAACAGATAATGCAAAAATGCAAATTTTTTCAAATTTTTTTTTTGTAGGTAATTTTAAATGGATGCTTCATATTTCCTATTCCAATTTTCAATAAATCACATATTGATTAGCCCCCACATGTTACTTACAATATAAAGTCCAACACACTTTGCCTCCAAAAGTGGTTCACGTTTTTACAAAAATAAAACAAAAAATGCGTATAATCATGCTTTTTTTAAAAAATTCTTTTTCAGAACTAAAAGGAACTGAACTATCCAGAATAAAGGTTATAACAGACGATAATTACTATTTTAATGATCCAAATTTTAAAATTTCCCTGATTTTTTGTGAAGTTTTGAAAAATTCTCTGACTTTTCCCTGAAATTCCATGATAACTCCCTGATTGCCCGGTTTTCCAGGTTATGTTGCCACCCTGTTAGATAACTTTTTCTTAAAACCTACTCATTTATTTACTCTAAAACTTTACAAACTTAACAATGAAATGTAATTACATAAATAAATGCATGGATTTATACATAAAACAGTGTAAAGCATTTTTAAACTATAAAAACTGTTAGAAATTTTATGTTTTTGAAAAAAATTTATATGTACTATGTATTTCTATTTCTATATACTTAGATAAATTAAAAAAACAACAAAAAAAAACTTGAAACCATAAATGTATGGATTATTATGTGCAAAACAACCCAAGAAATACATAAAAAAGTTATTGTGAATTTCAGTTTAAGTATACTTTTTATATGTATCTAAATATAAAAAACATAGTTTTGAGAAAATATGGATTTATTAAAAAAATACAATGTTTAAAAATGTCGTAATTTGACAACAAAAATTTAAACAACGCTGTATGCAGAAGAGTTTAAGGCATTTAACCATATCATTACAAAAATGGTGCACGTATCCCCTTAGATATGTGGGAACCAAACTCTACAACATAGGATTAACTAACTATAAACAAAATTTAAGTAAAATAGTAGTGTGGCTGTTGTCCTTTGAGCGAAACCTCCTCCACTGGATGCGATTGGCTGTGCATGTGACCGTGATGGCAATAAACAGTTTTGAACATTCCACGAACGTATTTAAATTGTAAACTCGTATGTAAATCCTACTGTTATATACGCCGATGTTTCGGTTATCTCTCTCAGCCGATTATTATTTACAGTATATTTTAAGTTTGTATTATTAAAGTTAATGTTTTTTTAAATCTTGTTTAACTTGACATCAATACGCAACACCACTTTTATGACAGGGCAGTCCCACAGTAGCTTTTACAAAGTTGCATACTCAATAAATGTTTGAAGTGTGTGTAAATCAATCTCTACAACATAGAAACCACAACCAACTAATAGAAAATAAAGATGAATTCATGGATTACCTCATGCTCTGTGAGCCTCTGTCCAATTACGCTCAGGGAATCCCCGAGCAGCTTCAGGTACGCAGCTGAGTCAATGGCGGACGTCCCGAGAGCCCTGGCTCCCTCTGTCAAGTTCCGCAGTGCGTCCTCAGTGGAGCTGGATGTGGATCGGCTCACTGTCTTGGGTGTGGCATCGCTGATGGGACCTGTACTGATGAGGCCGCCAGAGCTCTTCATGGCAAGTCGCTTGGCCTTGCGTCTCCATGCCTATAGAAGGAATTTGATAAATGATTGGAAGGTTGTAGTTGATTTATGCTACAAGCGAGTTCGAATTAGTGGCCGTTACTTATATTTTACACATACAAATTTTAGTCTGACGTCCGTAATTTTACACCCAGTCATCATTTTTGATGCCTAACCAGGATGGCAACAATATCTTGGAAAAAAAAGTTTCCTTATTTCCATGATGGTGTAAAAAAAATCTTCATGATTTTACAATGATATTAAGAAATGTTGCAATACATTTGTTTAGAAACAAAGTATCCATGCTACAATAAATATATTGCAATTTAAATGAAAAATAATGAGCAATACTTATATCCGGTTAAAATAATAATTTATCTATACAACACAAAATTATACAAGTACGACAGACATAATAGTAATTAAACATGTACTCTGAAAACAGAAAATGAAAAAAAAGCATTTTTTTAAAAAAATTTTTCTTTTGTATATAATTTCACATGTTTCCTAACATTCAAATCTTCAATAAATCACATATTCATTAGCCGCTCACATGTTGTTTACAATCCAAAGTGCATTGGCTTTTCTATCTAGTAGCAGTTTACGTTTCTATTAACTAAACTATGCAGAATAGAACATAATTGTTGTTTTAGTGATTCAAATTTGAAAATTTCCCTGATTTTTTGTAAAATTTACCATGACATTCCAAGAATTAAAAAATTCTTTGATAATTCCCCGATTTCCCAGGTTATGTTGCCACTCTTCTAACATTGCTTTTCAAAAATTGCTTTTATACTTTTCAGTAATTTTGTCAGTAAGACAGTGATATTTTTAGTGCATAAATAGAAACATGCTTTAATTTACGCAAAACAAGCTTTACTCATTACAAAAATATATTAACAGTTGGCAATTTTGCTTAAGCAATTTGAATTATTTTAAAATTACGCCTAAGCAGAACATTTTGCCTACAAGAAAAAAAATTGCTAGGTACCAATGACACCTAACTTTCATCTCCTAATTTTCAACCAGGGCAATAAGAGCAAGACTATAGATGGAATTTTCTTCAAGAACTAAGTTATCCAATCTAAAGTGCGTACAAATTTTCTGAAATTAAAAATGAGAAGGGACCTTCAATACCAATTTATAAGGACCTTACTTTTTAATGCAAATAAACATGAATATATTTGTAATGGAAAGTTAGTTCTGAAATTGCAAATTGGTTTCTTAAATTGGTATATTAAAATCAATGAACATAAAAGAGGAAAATATTTGTAATCCGCTAAAAACCATCGGGTGCAAAGAAGCTGTGAGTTTTTTATTTACAGGAATGAAATTGACCAAAACGCAAAATAGCTGAAAAAAAAATATCCAAGTTATACACAGACGCACAAAATAATTTAAAACAAAAATTTCAAGAGTTTTAGATACCTAACAAAAATACTACATTAGAGAAATAAAAATTTAATTCATTGCTTAACCAATCTATTTAGCATAAAAGTACATGAACAAGCTTGCACAAAAATAGGAAAATTGTCCAGCATACACCTCTTTAGCTTAATTTGGAAAGCTTCTACGGCAATTTAAATATATATTGGTCTTTCGATTTTGTGTGTCTTTTTTTTTACAATTTTACGTAGCTGTGTTTTCAAAATGGATTGATATATTCTCCTAAAATTTTGTATATTTCTTAGTCTACATGAAGGGCACCTCTACACCAAATTTGATCAAAATCTGAGATGGTGAGGTTAAATGAGTGTTGATAAATACATTTAAGAATATATTGGTTTTGAAATGTTAGTGTCGTTAAAAATGTTATTGACAATTTCCTACCATCTTTTCTTTGTCAGGAAGGGCTTGCCAGGTTTCTCCCAACTTTTTGCCAATGTTACCAAAACCTATAAATATAACTTCTATTTTAAATTTTTTTTTAATTAAACATATTAAAACTCAATAAGATGGTATATTGAAAGAAAAGGTAATGTAAAACTTAATGAAATAAAGTTTTATTAAATGAATGGCTGTGAGATTCTTCATTGCTATACAACCATTGAAGTTAATAGTTCTAAAATTTGGATTATTTCTTATATATCTGCGACTTGGAACAAAAAGGAACAATGTCATAATTGACAGTTTTGGGGAAAATGGTTTCAGAATTTGAGGCTCAGTCATGTTGCAATGTTACGGAAATCAAAGAATAATTTGATTTGTAGGGTTAGTAGAGCCTACCAACATTGGTTTTTATCTCACTTAGAAGTATAAAATTGATATATTCAAAATAGTTTACAAAATTGACTACCATTCTTTTGGTTCCATTCCAAGCCACAGATGTAGTCTACATGTCACAATTCTTTGACTTGACTTGGTATATTCTTCTATATACCTGTTCTAGCATTTGTAATTCAAATGAAACAATTTTACATTACTACTTTAACAGAAGCCAACAAATTTGTGTAAAATTTAATTATACAAATTACACACAGATACAATTATACAATGAATTCAAATATAATATACAATTATACATACATAAGAATCACAGATGCAATATAAATATAATTTGCAAAAATTATACAATTTATCTAAATAATAAGCTGCTTTTATGATTTTCGATACTCTTTTAGCAGTTCAAATAGCACATTTTGCCAAAAATAATATCATTTAAACCTGTGCAATTTTATAAGTAAATTATACACTAGGGATGAACCGGATATTGATTTTTCCAGAAAACTGATATCCAGGGCACATTACAAACTGGATAACCGAAATGGATATTGTTGGATATCTGATCAAATACTAATTTCGAATGTCTTCATCATATTTTAATTAGTATCTATTCTCTGTGACCCACAGTGTCTTAAACCCACCCAGTCAGGTTTTAACAAGAGAGTTATCACTTCACTCCTTACCCACCAGAATAGCCCGAGAAAAATTGAAGAGTGAATATGCAGAATTCATTGGCAGTATTTTCAGGAAAAAAATTTACAGCAGGAAAAAAAGATAATTGATAGCCTTAAAAAAAATCTGCTTTGTTTTATTCATCACTTTGCTTCCAGATAACTGCTGGATACCGGATAGTTATCGGATATACGTTTCATCCTTATTACACTAACATACAAAAATCGTCAAATCCATATAAATTATAATGCATACTCCTAGAATTCTTTAATTTAAATTTAAAAACTACAAATACACAGTTATGCAAATACAAATATTAACAATAACTTTATTGCTGAAATGCCAAACAGACTTACATCCAATTGTATGATATTTTACATCCATGTCTTAGCTGGGAGTTGAACCTGGGTCCATTTCATGGCAGCCTAGTATGCTACCACTTAAGACTGTTGGGCGACAATTGATGACTTATGACCCAACAGAGTTCCAGTCTAATATCTTCTAACTATTCCCCAATAAATATTTAACTTCTTTAAATCAATTACTATTGTAGAATTAATTTCCTGTGAATATTGTAAAAAATGATTTTAATAAGGAATTATATACTCATTAAGGAATAGTCAGGGGATCTACTAGACAGGAGTAACGTTGCCCCATACTTTTTTTGTTCTTGGTCATAAACAATTTGTATTTGCACAAAAATGCATGCATCGATCGATTTTTTAAAACAATTGTTTTTTAATCATGAGACCTTTAAGCATAGGAAAACAACGAAAACTCATCAATAAAATGTTATAGCACCCAAACAGAGCTTTTCATGCAAGGCAATATGAAATTAATTTAGTAAAACAAATTACCGATGGTGCCGGAAGCGGCAATCCTTTTCCTGTTTTCGCCGCACCATAACATGTATGCGGTCAGGGGTTTGCTTTTTCCAGCCTGAAACATAAATGCTAATATTTACTAAGTAAATTAAGGTTGGTTGGATTTAGTGGTGCAAGAGCTGCTAAGGGTATGTTGACCCAAACACTAGGTACCACGGTACACAAGGTTAATAAGTATAAATGATTTCGTCATAAAGTTATTATATATAAAAATAATGAAATCAAAGAAAATAAACCAATTTCAGTTATAAAAGAAAACCATTGTTGATTAGGAGAACAGGACAAAATTTGTTTAACAGTAGGATCTAAATTGATAACAGGGTGGCAATAATAATGTGGAAAAAAAGTTCCCTGAGATTTATGATGGTGTCACAAAAATTTCCCTGATTGTACAATTACATTAAGAAATATTGCAATACATGCTTTGGATAGAAACAAAGTATCCATGTTAGCCATTTATGATCCGTATTTGAAAAATTCCCTGATCTTTTGTGAAATTTCAAAAAATTCCCTGAATTAAAAATTTCAATGATAATTCTCTAATTTTCTGGTTTTTCAGGTTATGTTGCCACCCTGGATAAGTTTACTCAGTGTTAAGGCTGGGCGGTCTACTAAAATACGTTTAACAGTTAATGGAATATCACGCATGTTACAGGTGGGTTCGTCTTTTGCCAGCAGTATCTAGTATGGTCAAGGAGGAGGCGTTCTAGCATGACCTCCTCTCTCCTGTTCAGTAAGGATGCAGCAGACCTAATTATTGAATGACAAATTGCATGTAGCTACTTTATTTATTTATTGTCCCATTCTGTTTGCCAAAGTATTTTAATTAAATGCAAAAGAAAATACGTTAAACAAAAAAGTATATTTTCAAAATATTTTAATCAAACATAAGACTATATTGCTCTAATAGGAAATGATAATAAAACTTAAAAATAGAACGAAAATAATTTAGGATTGTTTAGATAAAATTTAATTTTAATAGAGTTTGTTTAATGTTATAAAGATATTTATTTGTAATTGCATTGATTTTTAACAATTTAATGTATTTATTATTGGGTTACTGATATTTTTCTTACATCTCCCAAATACAAAGGAAAGTACTAAGGGTGTACTGAATATTGCTAAAAATAAAAGTTATTTGGAAGTTAAACCAAATACTTAGTTTAGCCAACTAATTTACTATTCCCTTAGTGAAAAGTCAAACTTGAGCTTTAAAATAGAAATACAGCAATTTTATAGAATAAAAAGCAAATATAAATTATTAATTAATGAACAATAAATTGAAAAGCTGATTACCAAATATACTTTGCACAGCATAAAATATAATTTTATGTAACATTAAGAAATAATTAATTGCAGTTACAATTTACGTCTTGTAACTATATGTATTTTCATACAAAAGAGTTGGCAACCCACTAATTTGTAATATAAACCTACAGGTTAACTAACAGACATTCCCATTCAGAGTGTTATTAGTCAAATGACTAACCATTAATACCACTGTTCTTTTCTTGGTAATAACTTAAAAGAATAACAACTTACAACAAATAGCTAAATTTTGTTGTAGAAAAATTATGCAGATCTTTTTTACTTTAGCAAGTGAAAGTTGTAAGCAACTTTAGTTGTAGTGAAAGGTAAACATAGTTTCTTAAAATTATTTATTTAGTTAAATGAAATAAAAGAATTAGTTAAAGTAAAATTATATATTAGTAAAAATAATTATAATTTGTTGTGAATGAGGATGCAAAAATGCAATGAAGTATGCCAATTAAATAGTAATTTTTTTAATGGAAATATTTAGCCAAATATTGGAAAGTCAGCTATAATTTTAATCATATATTTTTAATTCGACAAAATTCAGTATCATCATTAGAAAGTAGAATATAACTTTATGTTTCTGTTTTATGAATAATTATTTATTATTTTTTAACCCACTGAAGGCCATCATATCTCCATCTGGGAACACTATACCGGTTTTTCTTTCTTGGCTGCAGGAGTGCTCCGAGCGACCGGACGTTTTTTCGGAGTACCTCCTTTCTTAGGCGGGAAGGCCGTTTCTTTCTTTACCGGTGGTCGTTTCTTGGCAGCACTGGCCTTCTGACCGCGTGACATGAATGAGTCACTGGACTCTTCAGCAATGACCAATGCCGAGTCACTTGTCTCGTCGTCGCTTGCGTCCATCGCCATTTCATTGCTGTGGTCGACAAATGTTACGGGAGATTCAAACTGTGGATGAAAGACAGTTAGTAGGATTTAAAAATGTTAGGCAAATGTGTTGCTGTTAATTGTGAATAAAAGTTGAGAATGCATAACTAAACTTTATTTTATATTAAAATACTATTATTGATGGTGAGAAACTTAATATTTAATTTTATGGAGTTTTATAATAAAGTACAAATAGAAAAAAAGCACTTAAAAATTTAAACTGTTTGCATTAGATGCAAAAATACAATTTTTTAGAAATAATAACATCAGGTTTTGCTTAAATCAAGTAATCCGATAAAAGATAAACTTGAAAATATTTAATATTATCTTAAAGAGTTGTTTAAATATATGGTAACATTTCATCATCTGTATTTTATATTGCTATGTTGGTATGATAAATTTACCAACGATAAGTAATAAAGATGTAATTTTATTAATATAGTACATATGGACAACAATAAAAAATATATTTTCTAAATTAAAAAAAAAAAATGTATTAAATGACTTCAAAATTTGTATAATTTTATGAAAGGCTAAAATTAATTTTTGATTTTTATTGCAAGTGTAAGTTTCTATCATACCCAGCTAAAACGCTCTACAAAAAAAAAAAATTAATAAAACTCTTAAATTCGATTTTCATAAAATATTATTTATAAAGCTACCACTGTGGTAACATTAAAACATTTATAGGTGGTAGTACCACCTATAAATGTTTTAATGTTAAGAATTAAGAAAAGTTATATTCTATTTTATTCAGTGGAGCAGTAGAGGCAAGTAAGTGGTATTTCATAATAAGGCCCTAAAAACTAAATATATAATTTCCAAAAATACGCAAAAGGTACACTGATACCATATGAATTCTGATGTAACTTGTATGTATCAAAGCATTAGCAGTGTCAATCCCCACTCACCTGCCTGTACTGTTCCACGACAACCTTCTCCTGAACGTTGTGCTGGGTGTTGTGCATGACCTGCCCCCCCTTTGCCCCTCCCTCTACGCTGGTGAACCCCCTCCGCCTCATGTCACCCTCCGACTCGCCCTCGTCCGAGGAGGAAGAGGGGGAGGAGGAGCTGTCACTGGACATCGAACTGGAGTCTGTGGAAGAGATGAGGATAAATCAGACAAGAGAACACAAAATGCCAAATAAGCACAGACCAGTACACAAAATAGACTGTGCATAATTTGCCTGGCAGTTACATAATTTTAATGGTGCCATTAGTTACCCCAGAACCTCTTTAAAGACCATGAAAGTGTCTGTTGGTTGGTTTCAATCTTGTTAAAAGGTTATTAGAGTGAATAAATCACAAAACAAAAAAATCATATTTGCATGAATATATCTATCAGTGTTCACTCTAAGCTTTTTGGCCATCCCTGCCCGCCTTTTTTTCATCTCAATAGTGCCCTTATGCCCCTTTTTCAAAAATGCTGCCCTCTTTTGAAAAAATTCCACCCCTCTTGCCCTTTTCAGTCAAGCACAAGCATCCTTGCTTCCCTAGCTGTCTTTTAAAAAGGTATTAATTTAAAAAAAATTGTGTGTAAATTGGAATTAAATGTATTATGACATTACTCCCCCCTTTTAACTAAGCGTGTTGTGAAATCGCAACGATTTCGCGGTAATTTCGAGCACGGGGTATTCCATGATTTATTTTGGTTGCATGTGCCCGCTTATGAAATGGTAAGGTTTTTTTTTAAAGAGAAGATGGTTTGGGACAAAGTTGAAGACTAGGCATTTTATTACCAAACTTTGGATTTCAGTAGCCTTTTTATCAGTTTCGTAAGGACAGATTTGGCTTTTAGAAAAAACATTAATTTTTAAATGTCAAATTTTGATTTTAAGTAATATCTTCAACAATTTTGTACGGGTCTTTCCTTCGAGATAGGCCACGAATGATGCAATAGCCCAATATGCAGCTCTAGCGCAATGTCAACCAATAAATCAGATTTTTTTTTTTTTTTGTCAAGGGTCCGATGTGTCAATGTGTGGCAGAGCCCACCCCAAACATTTTTTTTAAAGTGCCCTTTTAAAAATAAGAAGTGCCTTTTCAAATACGGGGTGCCCTTTTACTGCCATCAGCGCCCTGCCCCTTTTTATTTCTAGAGTGAACACTGTATCTATTATTTATAAATATTTTGGGAAATTCTGTGTAAAAATGTCAAAAGGTTCTATCATAATATACATGACATAATATACATGCATACATGGTACAGACTACAACCAAAGAAAGCTAAACTTTTCCCTGACAAAACAGCTAACCTCTTCAAAAAAGAGCTCAAGGGGGATAGAGAGGGAAGTTTCCAATAAAAAAGAATAATCAGATATATAAATATTAAAACAAAATAGAAACAAATTAGATTAACACCAACCAAACAAAAATAAACATACTTTTTTAAAAAAATCAATTTTTATTACTCCAAATGACAAGTCCTAAACTTAAATTTCGTAAATTAAATTACAATTTTGAAAAATTTATTGTGACTTTGTTAAGTAGTGCTAATCAAATTATGATGAAATAGTGAAGAATAAGCATTTATTTATCAGATGCAAAAGGATTGTAAGTTTTTCAACGGAGATCGCAGCAGATTGCGTTTAGTGAATTTCCACAATTTCAAGATTTTCACAAATGAAAAAGTTCTCAAGAGTGTGTCATTCAGAAGTTGAATTCGCAGGAAATAACAAAATTAGAGCTATAACCATCTCAACTTTCGAGTGATATTATTCCCATTTGACGAAGATCGCAAATATTTCTACATGTTACAAGATACTACATTCTTGTGAAATTCTTCATTTTTCTAGATTGAGTACTATCAATTCTTCACAAAATAACAAACAAACCGAGATTTTCCAATGATGAAGTGTCTTATGATAACAAAATACCATTGACTAAAAAATCTGACAAAAAGGATCAAATGGTCACTTTTTTTTTCTGAAGCAATGTCCACATTCGTAAAATTTCGGAAAAAGTAAAGAGATGATTTCTAACTTGGGTCGCACTTTTAAACCTACACCACAAAATTACAATTTGAAAGGGACATACAATGTTTCTGTAGGACGAAAGAGCTAGAATCCATTTTTACATTGATACTAAAATCTCATTAGGGCCAAAAAATGGGCATATAATGATTGTGCTTTTAGCCACCAATAAGTAAAAAATGTGTATAGATTTTTGACACAATTTTTTTTAGTGTTTTTTGGGCGATAAATTAATACTATGTCAACCCTACCCGAATTAGTTGGTATTTCCACATTCTTGCGATGTCTTTCAATCTGGCAACCTTATGACGTCGTCGTGCTGCGTATTCCCTTAAGAGTGTTGGTTAATAATTAAATACACTAGGAAAGTCTAATAACTGCTCCTGTTGCATAAAACTTGATACTAAATTGTAAAATTCATTGGCACAAATCTAAAAACCATTTTGGTAACTCTTTTCTTCAAAAAAAAAAAAAAATACGCCTATTGCCCTATAATACCTCTTCCAAAAAATGGAACACAGAATAATCACCTGATTCTTTTGAACCGTCAGGCGACGAATCCCGCATCATAAACCTCCCATCAGGTTTGGACTTCATGGGGGACGTTGGAATCTTCGGCATTAGCTGTGGCGGTCGTTTGGGGGCCGAGGACAAATTGAGCGAGATCTTCGGGATCTTGATAGGGGCGACCCGCTTGTCGTCAAACTCATCGAATTCATCCGAAGTGCGGGTCTTTTTCTTGGGCTTCCCCTGCATGTCCAGCTCGTTGATGTCAAAGTCCTCCATTTCTTTGACTTTCGCCGATTTTTTCAGGACGCGGCCTGAACGGGAGATCTGTGGAGTCTCCATTGCTGAGAGGAAGAATATAAGTAATTTTAACACAAGTATAATACTAAAAAGGTGGTAAACCTGTATCAATAATGCATCTGTATCCCAGACATATTAAAGTAGTAAACATACATAGTGCGTTCCATAATTAATACGAGCTATTTTCTATACACTGCAGCGCCCTCTAACCTGCACTTCTAGGTGGACAGGGTCATTAGCTTCATAACACACCCATTTTCAGTCAGTCCCGAGCTGCCGTAAAGTCAGGACGTGCATTCTGTGAAGCATGTTTTGAGCTTAATGTAACACGGCACGATGGATGGAGCAACGTTACGCTATAAAATTTTGCGTTAAACTTGGGAAGTCCGTCACCAAAACGTTTCTATTAATTCATCAGGACTTTGGGAGTGATAGCCTGTCTACATCACAAGTTCACATATCGCACAAGTCGTTTAAGGAGGCATGAGCAAGACCAGCATCAAAACCATGCTCATTTTCTTCTTTGATGTCAAAGGCATTGTACACCACAAATTCGTACCTACCGGGACCACTGTGAATGCAGTTTTTTACTTGGAAGTGCTCAAAAGGCTGAAAAGGAGGGTCTCGCACTGCCGAAGTGACATCAAGGACGCATGGAAACTTCATCACGAATGCGCCAAGCAACAGCGCCCTCATTGTCAACGATTTCCTGGCCAGGACCCATACCCCACTGGTTCCCCAGCCTCCCTACAGTCCTGACATCCCCAGACTTTTATTTGTTTCATCGCTTAAAAGGAATCCAGAAAAGGAAACATTGGGTACGATTGAAAGCATCCAGGCTCATGTTACATCAGCTCTAAAGGACCTCCCGAAGAAGGCCTTCCAGGTCTGGAAAAACCGCCTCCATGAATGTATCGACGCAGGAGGGTGCTATTTCGAAGATATTTAACTAATTGTACGAATATGTCCAATAAATGGTTTTTTATTAATTTGGTCGCATTACTTATGGAACACACCATGTATTACCTTCAATTGCTAGTAGGGATGAACCGTATAGTGGTTTTGCCGGATACCGGATATCCGGCGCACATTACTAACCGGATATCGGATATCCGGCAGTTTATTTTTTATGAAAATAACTTCTCATACACTATAGAAAAAACGGAAAACGGTCAAAAATTTAAAAATATTTTTTTATTCTTTAATTTTTTCCAATTCCTTATCTTTAAAGTGATACCAAAATTGAATAAACATTCAAAAAACTTTTTTATTTACAAAGGGTTATTCTAGGGTACTGCTAGCAATGGTCGTATGTTTTGTACATTTTACACTTAATTTCTGAATAATTGTAATTTTACCATATGCCCTTTCATTCCAAACATGAAAACTCAAGTTTGCTTAAACTTTTGAGAAATTTATGTTTTAATTCAACTTTATATTAGTTGTCAGATGTGATGACCCTCCACCATAACGATTCGTTAAAAATATAATTTTAAAGTTAAAAATTTTAAAAAAAAAGTGTTTTTTTAAAAGTCTCTATTGGTTAAAGGGAGAATCTGCATACTGTTAATACATTGGTAGAATTTTCAGGAAAATAGTTAAAGCAAAAACAAAGAAAATTAATCGCTACAAAAAAAAATATTCGCTGTTTTATTCATCCGGATATCCGGCATTGAAAATCGGATATCCGGCACTTTACTTCCGGATATCGGATAGTTAAAAAGCAGCCGGATACCGGATAGTTACCGGATATCCGTTTCATCCCTAATTGCTAGTAAAGGCTTAGATGTAGTATAAAGGCCAAGTGGAAAAAATTATGACCTTTACCCTTGATCAGGGTGTGCGTAATGTGCCTTGGCTTAACTGAATGCATTTCAGGGTAACCCGTAGCTTGCTTAGATAATGCAACAAGTTGCTGTGTTGAAATGCCATAATTTACTGTTCTAATGGGGTGAGTGACCCTTAGCAACTGCCCCATATTGGTTAGGGATGCTTTTTAAGAGTTTGGCCATGTCCGATGAGTGACAAAGAATGAAAAACTTACATGATGTCATTTTAGTGAAGATTTATAAGTTCTACGAAACTACTACTAAATATATGAAAGCAATAAGTAATTATAAAATAGCAAATCGTATAACTACCACATCTAATACCAAAATGGCGATTCTAAAACTAATGAAATTACGATGTCGAAGCATACAAAAGTATTGAGAAGGATTGCCAATTTGAACTGTAAACATTTTTGGAAGATGGCCAACTTATTCTTTACTTGGTTAATTCCTAGTGTCCGGTGCCCTCGCCAAATGGGATTTGGCGAGATGATTGGGCGATAAAGTTTATGTTTTGGAAACCCTACTTGACGCATGCGAGAATATCATGTTCTATGGCAACCCTAAATTTTTTACCCACGTAGCTGCGCTTGCTGATGCGAAGATGCATCTGAGGCCAGATGCGTGCGCGCATGTAGTTTAGCCTTGGTTTCATGCATTTCTGCCATTTTTGAATGGAAGTTCGGCAGCTATGTGGTAATTTTGATTTTTCTGAGCTAACGATGTAACGACGTTTATTTGAATAGCAAGTATTTTTGGAAATTGGAGATGAAAGGCAAATGTGCCGTGATTGAGTGGTGTATGGATGCCGGATTGTTATGCAGCAAATGCCGAGTCGAAGTTTGGCAAACGCAAGTACAACCGTGTCAAGCCTGTGGAAGGCCAGTGTGTGTTTGGAGGGATTGAATCTGGTACCAACAAATGCTTCATGGTTGCCGTGGACGACCGGAAATTGGAAACTTTACTCAACGTGTTGCAGCAGTTCGTTTTGCCTGGATCCGTTATTGTTTCCGATTTTCATATAATATGTTGATTTAACGATCAACGACTGCCCGAAGGATTGCCTGTAAGCACCATGATCGACGGCCCGGAGTGGGTCACGGATGTAATAATGAGTAGCCGAAGGCCAGAACCACAAAATCGACGGCAGGAGTCTGCGACTTTAAGCGCACGGTACGTGTGTGCGCTTAAGAGAGCCATCGAAATGCCCCAAACAGCTGCCCGAAGGATCGCCTGTCCGCCATTTGTCCATGGTTCAAAAATACGAGACATCGTTCCCGGGTCTTTCCTTCGAGATAGGCACCGAACCGTCGCCAATAGGCCACTGTGCAGCTCTAGTGCGACGTTATTTAACCAAACCAAACCGCCATTTTGATTTGGCGACAAAAAAAAAACACCTCATTTTTACATTGGCGCCAATTTTTGGACTTGGCGACAACGGGGCACCGTACACTAGGAATTTACCCTTTACTTTAACCCCACTAAACGTTAAAAATACTTCTTTTGCAACTTTTATTAGTTAATATTTGTGAAACAATTTCCGTATTTCTTTCTTAAAATTTGGTATGTCATAAAAACAGTGCGCCTTACCTTTTCTCTGTCACATGAGATAACCCCCACAATCCCCTACTCCAGTAAACGTGTGTGACGTTATAAATAAGCAGATCCTTAATTTCCTTTATAATGAACAATTTTGCAACAAACAAAAACTGCAATAGCAGTGATCACATTTGATTTTAATTACCAAAATAATATAATACTCTAAACACAGAAAAATCAGATAAAAATTTAATATAAACCTTCGTCAGAAGCAGGTAAAGCCTGGAAATTAATGATGAACGCTTTTGTGGTCCCACAACTACTGTATGTTTTATTTTCGTAGGTAAAAGGTTACGCTTCGACAGAAGAGAATTTTTTATTTTCTGTCAAACATCAAAACAAATCAATTGATTGAGTTCCAAAACTGACATTGCCAAACACAATTGTGTAAATATTTAAAAAATATTAATTTTAATAAATAATTTTTAATATTTTTTAATTGTAAATTCACGACAAATCAATTACTGTTGTTAAATTATACGTATTAAAAAATATAGATGTTTTAAAAGTAATTTTTATCACACATTTAGGCGGTATTTGAAATATGAAAAAGTTACGGTTTGCAGCGCAACATGTGGAGCTATTTCGCAACGCGCATATGATTTACAAAAATAACAATTATCCTTCTACCCTGCATGTTTTCTCTATTCTCGGAATCTGTCTGGCCAACTGTCTCGTTTTAAACGACGTCTCCGGTCAAAAATTTAAAAATTACTGAAGTTTTTAATTATTTTGTCAATTCTACACCTATCGTGAAGAAGGAACTCAAGGTAAGTTTTCAGTTGACAAAAAATTGTGTGAGTTGATTCGTTTAATTTGCGGTATTTAAACTATGAAGATAGTATATCGGGAAGAGACTAGCAACCAGTTTGTTTTTGTTTATATTTAATGGCTGCTACCGGTTGTCGTTTACGCGGTTTTTTTTTAGGAACGCTTCAGTGACTCTGCCTATTTTATTGTTTTTCTTATAAACAATTCGAAGCGTCTTTAAATTCTTTGTTATCGTAAGAATCTTATAGATCTTCACGTGAGATTTTTACATAATCCCATCGCCATTAATATATTTTTTTTTTACACTGACGTAAGTATAATATCTCTCCTACGCAATCGTCTGATTTAATAAAAATCGTTTGGTAGTTAAATATAACGAATTTTTTATTTATTATGAGTTATTTATAATTTTTTTAAATATGAGGACATAGGAAAATATATTCTTATTGTATATTAGTACTCCATATGGGAGAGTTTCCAGAAATAGACAGTAGCCAAAAATAGAAAAATATGTGAGCTAACGGGGTTTTCGTATGGGTGCAGTTAAAAGATGTTTTTGTTGTAAGATTTTTTTTTTTGACAGCTTGCCATTTGTGGAGTTTGAAGATACCAGAAATAAATATGGTCTAAAATTAAAAAAATAGAAAATTAGCAAAATTGGTTTTTACTGTTGGGAATAAAAATACTATATATATATTTTTTTGAGAATTAACACCATTTTTTTCATAAAAAGAAATAAATCAATTTATTAATAAATTGAACATTCGGCCTATTTTCTAACAGGGTGTCCATAGAGCAGGAAAATTGGCCATTCTGGAAAAAGTCAGAGATTTTTTTATATTTGTTGGTAAATTCCTAGTGTACGGTGCCTCCTTGGCGCGATTCTGAAAATTGGCACCAAAGCCTTGGCAAACAACGTAAAATGGTGCGAGAAAAAAAAGTAGGGTTGCCGTACATAATGTTACTGCTAAGAACGTTATGAAATAGTGTTACCAACATATAAAATTTATCGCCCACCAATTGTCGCCAAATCACATTTGGCGTAGTATAGGACATTTGGCGCAAAATTTTTTTTTTTTGGCTTGTTTTATTGGGGCGATAAATTTATAGTATGGCAACCCACCTGACATTGTTGGTATTTTCCGATTCTTGTGATGACTTTCAATCTGGCAACCCTATGCTATGTTTAAAGGCAATTTTTCGTCGCAAAAAAAAACCCGCGCCAAATGTCCTATACTACATCTGTTCCATGTTTTTTATTTTATTTCTAGCTATGAAACATTGCTGGTTAACTTGTTGGCTTATATCCAAATACTTTCAAAATGCAATAAAAAAAACAGCTTATTGGACTATAAAAATGTCTACTTAAAATTAATTTTGGTAAATTCCTAGTGTACGGTGCCTCCTTGGCACGATTCTGGAAATTGGCCCCAAGGCCTTGGCAAAACAATGTGAAGCGGTGCAAGAGAAAAAAAGTAGGGTTCTCGTACATCATGACATTGCTAAGACCATCATGAAATAGGGTTACCAATATATAAAATTTATCGCCCACCAATTGTTACCAAATCAGATTTGGCGGGGCACTGTACATTAGGAATTAACCTTAATATTTTTTTCTTTCAAGATCGTAAAAATCTCACTGAAATGCTGATATTTCTATAACTTGGCAGGACTATTGACTGTGTAAAACTAAATATTTCCCATTCAAAATTTTAATAACGGATGTTCAAATGCTAAATCTCTACTAGTGAAATTTGAATTTTTCTTAAACAGTGCTAAAACATTTTTTTTGTGTGCCAAACTTGGCAAAATTGATTAATTGCTGTTAGCAACTGTACCAGACTTTTTTATTCTTTGGGAATGTTCTTTTAAAGTATTGCATAAAGCCCGGAAGCAGAAACGCGGCGACGTGCGTCGTACGTCGCAGATTTTTTCAGATGTCTGCAGACAAATCTTTGCAGAAGTATATCAAACGCATTTTTGTTTATGGCTGCTCTACAATAGAAAATTTTCTGCAGATTCTTTCTAGGTTTGTTGAGATTCTATCTTTAACCGTTGCTGTTATACTTGCTCAAGAAAGGTATACCGATAGTTGTATAAAATAAATTAAGTTGAAGACAAATATTACTCACAAAAATGTTGTCGCAGACTATTATGAAATTTTCTGCTACTGGGGCATAAAGAAACATCTTTAAAAATATTTAAGATCTTATTTTGGAATGTGTCTACGTAGCTTGGTCGATAGTGCATGGGACTTCAGAACTATTTGCAGTGGGTTCTTTCGGCGAGAATCACCAATTTTTTTTAACATACAATATGCCTTATAAAAAATATAAACCTGACATTTTATAAGCTGAATAAAGGTAAATAATAAAAAGAAAAAACCTTAAAATTAAAAAGTGTTAAAAATTTTTTACAAAAAAAAGTTTATTTTAGAAATATGTAAAACAATATATAGTGTTGAATATTGTTTATCTTTTGTGAATCTGCATTGTTTCTATCACACTAAAAGAACTAGATGACAGGGAAACATCGTCAAATTTCTAATTCTTTTCCCCCTGGACCTTCTTTCTAACTATTCTGCGTGTTTATTTAACCAACCAATATTAGCATAACTTTTATATATTCAGTTGACAATTGTTGGTTACCAATTATTTTGAAGATGTGTGATATTTTAGATATTGTTTTTGTAAATATATTTCTTGTTTCAGGCGTGAAAGATGTTTTACGCACATTTTGTGCTAGCCAAGAAAGGGCCATTGGCCCGTATCTGGCTCGCCGCTCATTGGGACAAAAAGCTCACCAAAGCTCATGTATTCGAAACCAACATTGAGAGCAGCGTTGAAGGCATTTTGCAACCTAAGGTAGGTTTACTTACATTATTTTATTTAAAAAATAACTTTTGATTTTAGAGAGAGTAGAATGTCTTGGTGTTCACTCTAAACGTTTTTTGAAGGGTGGCCCACCCTTTTTCCATCTGAATATTACGATTACGCCGCGATGCGCAGAACGGTCTCCAGTCAGCACGTGACGCACATTCTCGATCTCGGAAAAGTGTCGGGGCGTTTCAGAAGAATCCGCTAATTTCAACTTCTCTCCTTTTCCCATTTTAGGCAAATTATATTAGAAATTTTAATGACCCGCGTATAAGCCGACCCCCCTACTTTTCGATGAAAATTTTGACTTAAATTTCTCGGCTTATACGCGAGTATATACGGTAACATATAGAAATAACATTGGTATAGTTTTAAAGCTCTTTAAATTACTTTTAAATAATATTAAACACATAAAGGTTTGGTGAAAAACATTTCAAGGTCATATTATTTGATTGTATATTGTAAAGGTATTCTATTTAGCCTTTGTAACCAACGCACAAGTTGGTCATTTAGTGTATTTCTAACTAACTTTCATAATGGTGTGTCGTAAATGTGAAAATTTCGTAAAGGTGAAAATTCACAGTCGCCACGTGGCGACTAACTTTTTAAAAATGGCGATCGAAATTTTTTGTTGTGGTCGCCACCGCAGATTTTGACTTTTTTTAAAATCTCGGAAATTTAACAACTTTCGGAATCAATGGAACGAATTTGTCTCTTTATGCCTCCCTATTACTCTAGGTTATAAATTTCTATAAAATATAAAGATAGGGAAGGTCGGACTCGAGTAACTTAAATCACGCTGATCGCTGATTTTCCAAATCCAAGGTCGTCATAAGCTTGCTACACATCGCGTCGCAAATGCAACCAAAATTGATGTTACAAAACATGTATTGCAACATTTCTTAATGTAATTGTAAAATCAGGGAACTTTTTTCCAGGATTTTGTTGCCACCCTGTATTATATTTTTAGGCAATGGATAAGAGGAAAGATATCAATTTATTTGCAAAACACTGTATTATAGTAAGTTGTAGGTTAGTTATAACAGGAATCCAAAATTTCAAATATATTTGGCTGTTTGCATTTAATGGGAACAGAACAGTTTATTTGACCCTTTCACCTTGAAAGAGATTGTTCAACCTTGTGTGGGAACCTCCTCGCAATCAAAAAGCCGAAAGAGGTTTTTACTCGGAACTTTGGATACAAGAAAATAAGAACCTACCTCTGCGTTTGATTTCACAGTTGAGTGGTAGACATGTCATTACTTTGGCAGGTTTCCATCTTTTTTTCTTTGTGGTAAACATGTCTTGTGTTGTTAGGTAATTGTAAAATGCAATTTATTTGCAGTGTGTTATGTAACAATAGAGTTTCAGTGTTTTGATTGTGTTTGTTCTTAAAATGGAGCGCAAAAAACAACTAAATTTTTTTTGTTTCTTGTGGATTACTTTTTTGCTTAAATTGACACTATTTTTTTATATATTGACTTGAATTGTTTTTCAAGTTTGAGTATAAAATATTCTCTAAGGTTGTTTTACTAATTTTTTTGTTTTGTGTTGAATGTATTCAATCAGCAATTTTAAAAACTTTAGTTTCAGCTAAACTATTATTAGTTTTTGGAACAAAATGCACCTTAGAGAAAGTGATCACTCTGTAACTTTAAAGTTGGCTTTTTAAAAAAATATGAGCTAAATTCCTTAAAAAAAAATAATGTTTTAGAAAACATTTGAGCTAAAAAAAAAAACAAGTAATTTTAGATAAAAAAAAATAATGCACAAAAAAAACTGAACTGTTTAAATGGTTTGATCATCCAGATGTAAAATGTCAGGTATTTAGAGAAAGCATTAAACATTTTTGATGTAAATAAATATTTGGATGAGGAATAGTCTTTGGTCAGTAAACCTGCTAAGACAGATAGATTAGCAATGTATCCGATGAAATCTCTTATGAAATGTAAAATGTCTTTTTTCAAAACAATTGCAGCTGAATACATTTCTCCGTCGTTTTCGAAGCTCAAGTACCATTAGTACCTTTCTTAAATGTATTACGTTATGTACTAAAGGTATGGAATTGCAACAAAGGTATGGGGGGGAGTGGGGTCGAGGTCAGCTTTTTTTGCTTTTTTTCTCTACCATGTCTTGGCCGAGGAAATTGCTAAATTTGGGTCAAGGAAATTGATATAGGGATTTGATTGGGAACCCTGCTTTAATTTAATGAATGCAGATTGAGATGTTCGCTCCTCCCACAGGTGAAGATGGCTCTTCGTACCTCCGGCCATCTGCTGCTGGGTATCGTTCGCATCTACTCCCGCAAGGCCAAGTACCTGCTGGCAGACTGCAACGAGGCCTTCATCAAGATCAAGATCGCCTTCAGGCCGGGGGTGGTGGACCTCCCCGAGGGCAACAGGGAGGCAGCGGTGGCCGCCATCACTCTGCCTGAGGTGTTCCACGACTTCGACACCGCTCTGCCTGATATCACGTGAGTTTTGGAATTAAAGCTATATTAGCAGTGTTCATTCTAGGCGTATTTTGAAGGGCGGGCCGCCCTGCCCGCCCTTTTTTAATCTCGATAGCGCCCTCTTGCCCTTTTTTTGAAAAATGCCGCCCTCTTCTGCAAAAATGCCTCCCTCTTTTGCCCTTTTCATTCAAATACAACCATTCTTGCTACCCCATCTGACTTTAAAAAAAAAACAAGGATTTCAAAATTTTAAGTGAAAATCGGAATTAAGTGAAACATGACAGCAGAAAAACAAACTTATTTGTATACGCTTGTTGCGCAATATCAACGATTTCGCGGTAATTTCAAGCGCGGGAAATTCTGTACATTTTATTGGTTGGCTGTGCCCGCATGTGAAAAAACTTAAGTTTTTTTGTTTTTTGTAGAGGAGAAGATGGTTTGGAGCGAGGTTACTAAAGTAGGCATTTTAGCACCGCATTTTGAATTTAAGTAGAATTTTCATCATTTTTTTAATGTACTTTTTTTGTGTCGGTTTGGTAAAAAAATAATTTTTAATCATCAAGTTTCGGATTATAAGTAGCATCTTCATAAATAGACATCTGTTTTGTATGGTGTTTGTACGTTCGTGTTGAACGTTCCTGAGAGTGGTTGCACACACACAGGATTTTTGCCCTGCGTACCATTAATTTTATATAGTCGCCGCTCAAAGAAATTTAGCGTCTACACACAGGGCGGTAAAATCTCCTTCGCCGACGTACGTCGAGTCATCAGCTGACTGTTGGCAGTGTAGTTTCACTATCACATCGATTTACGCTTTAACCTTGCAGCGCTTGCGCTCCAAAAGCAAGGTGAATCGAATGGGTTTGGTTTATTAACGTCGAACTAGAGCTGCACAGTTGGGCTATTTGCGACGGTTCGGGGCCTATATCGAAGAAAGACCCGGGAACGATACCTCGTATTTTTGAACCATGGTCAGATGACGAGGAAACACCTCAACTAGCACCCAACGCCTTCAATAGACGTCGGGACTTTGGACCCGATCAAATTTATCGTACACCAGTCCCGTACACGCCGAAAATTTTTGTGGATGTTTTGGACGACATTCCTAGTATTTGTAGTGAAGCTGGCAATCCTCCGATCACAAGATCACTACTTTTTTTACTTTTCTTAGTCAATTCCGTCGCACAGGATCGAACCAAGAACCCTTTGATTACCAGCTGACGCCTTTATCCACTCGGCCACGGAAGCCTTGAATCGAATAGGAGGCACGAATTGAAAACAAATTCTTACTGGATTGTTTGTGTTAATTAACTTCGCACTAGAGCTGTACAGTAGGCGGTTCGGGGTCTATCTCGAAGGAAAAACCTGGGAACGATGCCTCGTATTTTTGAACCATGGTCAGATGACGAAATTCTTACTAGAATAACAGAGCTTATTATTAGGGACCGTCACTTATTACGAATGAGAGGATCGCCAAACTTAACAATTGATCGAATCGACCAAATGATTTCACTCATATGGAAATAAGGGTGATCAAAGGTTCGAATGGTTGTTGTTGTTTTTTTCTTTAAGGCCCATTCTACACGAACGCGCGTGAGCTTCTCGGTGATCGAGAATTCATATTACTTGGTATGAATTCTCGAATCACCGAGAAGCTCACGCGCATTTTATTTGTTCGTGTAGAATGAGCCCAAACGGTAAGCTGTGTTTGTAAACGTGTATTTGGTTACGTACGTCAATATAAAACGGCGGCTGCATAGCTATCACTAACAGCAAATTAACAACACTTTTATTTTCTCGTTTAATGTATAAGCTCTAGTTTACTTCAGAGCGCTACTTTTGGAACGGCGGCGATGACCAATTCTCCTCCGTGGCTGACCACGCCCACTACAACTATGTTTTTTTTTTTAAATGCCCTTTCAAAAACCAAAAGTGCCCTTTCAAAAATAAAAGTGCCCTTTCAAAAACGAGAAGTGCCCTTTTTCTGCCAGCAGCGCCCTGCCCCTTTTTATTTCTAGAGTGAACACTGATATTAGTGATATTATACTATGCCATGTATTGTACATATTAATTATACTTATTAAGGATTTTAAAATTGTTCTGGTTTTAAGAAATTTTTTGATTATATAAACATTTGCTTTTTGAAGAGAAATTGCTTTAGCAAAACTACTGAATCTGAATGATCTTGACACAGAAATCAAACATGGAACTTTAGAATGTTCATTCATTTTTTGTCAATATGCAATAAAACCAATACCATCCATAAGACCAAGCCAATAGCTTTAATATCATGCAAGTTTAATTTGATTAAGTATTCGTTAATAAAATATTGATCTGTAAAGTATTTGACATTGTGCCTCTGCTTAACTGTAAAAATAAGTATACGAGAAAGCCTTTGATTGGATGGCACAAGTCACATGATCTGAGCACCCTTTATTTCTTCTTCAATTGAAATAGCAATGTGTTGACAACAGCTGTTATCGGACTTAAATCGAGTTCTGCTGAGACTGAAATGGAATAATGTTTCTGAAACATAGAGTGCATTTAATGTTTGAAACGCATGGTTAATGGAGACCAAAGAAACCTCACTTGAATCATGTGCTTATATTCGTGAGGCAAACAATATTTAGTTTTAAAATAATTTCTTTGAACATGGCTCTTGTTTCCATAATTTTGACCTTGGAAGCAGCATTTACTCTAAAGCAACAGTTTTGTAACCCTCAATTTGCAATCTCACTTGTAAATATATATTTTTTATTATTATTGACTTAGGCCACAAAGAGGCTGTAAATACTTCAACTCGATTTTATTTATTTTTTGGCACCATAAGAGTCTTAACCCTCTGAAGGATAAGCAAAATTTTGAATCTGTAGCTTTGTTTTCATTGCAAGAAAGTGTAATTTTTCTAACACATTCCTTTTTTTACAAAAATATATATTTTTAATTATATCAGTAGAGAAGGTTTTCAAAAGTCGTCCTAACGCCTTAAATTTGAAAATTAGTTTTAAAAAAAGATATTTTTTATATTAGGTGTACTACTGAAAAAACAGGAGACACTCGAACGGATATACACGTTTGTATCCGTCAGGTTGTTAAAAACTATAAAACAACATAATTTTTAAAAATAATCTGTCAAGTTTCATAATTTTTTTTTATCATGTCTTTGCGGCCTCAATTGATAATAATAATAAGGGTTAAAGGCTAAATTTGAATAGAAAATTACACATTCAAAATAATTTCCTAACCTTTGAATATTACAAAGGAAGTCTAATCTTTTCTGAACTGTTTCATTTCCTATTTCAGCATCGACATGGATGCACAGGTGAGCTTGAACCAAAGTAGGGCTGAGGACATCACATTGAAGGAGGACTACGGGAATCTCAGCCTCATGGCTGACGATGGATTTGGTAAGTTTTTGACCTATTTCTCTTTAGAAAAAAAAATGTTCCGGTGGCACTGGGACATTGGCTAGCAATTGTGGTATTGTGGTTTGCATTACGGCCGATAAGACACTTGACAAAAAAGTTAATAAAATAATCATTTAAAAAAAAATTTATGGGAAGGTTGAAATAGCTGAATTTATATCAATATTTTATTTATTACAACTTTTTTTAAATAGGCGTCAAAATTTAAATATGTTTTTTGTAAATTCTCACCATCTCGAAAATCGGATATTAACTTACGGTGTGTCGGCCGGAGGTCCTTACACCTTCATCGAAAATAAGTCTAATAAATAGAATAACTTTAGTAAGATTAGGTATTTAAATGATGGAGGAGGGAGCCCTAAGGCTAAGCGTGAACTCGTTATAATAATTAGACCTGAAAAATAACTACAGGATTAAGTGTGTGTTTGAAATAATTGGAGACAACACTTTTTGTTACATATTTTATTATTATAAGATGCACAACAATTGGGACATTTACAAAACCTGGCTACTAGCTAAGGAGCAGCTGTCGGAAAATTGACATGTCAATGTGACAAGCAAGTCTAGTTAAAGCCGACCATGTGGGATCGTGGTGGATTGTTCTTGGTCTCTTGTGTTTCTGGTTTACCTTGTGATCATACTGTGTGATTTCTTTAAGGTGTTGTATGTCTGAGTTGTCGATTGCCATGTTATAGTTGTGTGAGATAGTCAGTATTGCTGTGTCAATAGTGTCCATTTTAAGGTCCCTGTGTAAGATTGTAGGCACCATCTTTAAAATGTAATAAAATTTATATTAAATAATTAAATTTTTAAACTTGTTCGTAAAATTCAAAATTATTTTTTACTTTATAGCTCTTTTTTTCTTAAGTTCGATTTTCCCTTTTTTAAAAAATATTTTAATTTCCCCTTCTTAGTTTTTAATTTAGCAGGGGCTTCGCTCTGTTATTATTTGTAATTTCATGTTCATTAATTTTGTTACAAATGCAATATTTTTTTAATTTCCAGATGACATGGGATTCGACGAAGCAGAGGCAGACCGTGTCGCCACAAGCATGGAGGACGGCTTTGACGAAGCTGGCCTCTTCTTGACGGACGACCCTGCCCAGGAGATCAGGGACGACAATGCGCCTGGTGTCAGCAGCACCAGCATTGGCAGCAAAACGAAACTGTCCCTGGATGCACCGCTCAAGGACGATGGGTTTGGCGGTACCGTCGGGGAGGGACTTTTGGGTATGGTGTAGAGCTATCTTAACCTCTACATGGCGAGTAGCTGATATTTCAATCAGACTCCCATGTTAAAATCAAAAACCCTAAAGATGAACACATTCATTGCTGTATAGGATCAATTGACCCGTTATCTAACTATCCTTTAGTGCTGAGCATGTGTGAGGTAGACTTTCAAAAATTTCTATAGCTGTTTTAGACTTGTACTTTTACGTAAAGACTTTTTAACTTATTAAATTTGACATATTTTAAGATATTTTTATCTTCCTTTTGGGGTTATTCCATGTCAAATCAACACAATCATTTTCCTCACCATCTCCGATTTTTATGAAATTTGGTGAACTTGTTATACCTAATAAGAATGTAGTAGATGCAAAATTTTAACCTCCTAGGCCTATTAGTTTTTTAGTTATTTACATTTCAAAATGACTAAAAACGTACAATCTGCCTCTGATGGCTGCATTTAAATTACCATAACTCCTGTTCTAATTAAAGTATAGAAATAATATTGGTATCGTTTTAAAGCCCTTTAAATGACCTTTCAAATGATGGGAAACACATGAAAGTTTGGTGAAAAACATTTCAAGGTCATATTATTTGACCTTGAATTCCCCCAAAACATATTTCTCAATTTTCGTTATATTTTTTCCCTGAATAATACATCTGAACTACATGTATACCAATTTTCAAAGTGGGATGACAATGGGATCACAAACAATTTTTTTTTTTCAAAAATCAGTCATTTTTAAATGCAAATAACTAAAAAACTAATAGACCTAGGAGGTTAAAATTTTGCATTTTTTTACATTCTTAGTAGGTCACCAAATTTCATAAAAATCGGAGATGGTGAGGGGGGAAAAATGCATTTTCTTGTGTTGATTTGACATGGAATGACCCTTTACAAAAATTTGCTGTTTGTTTACAGCTAAAAAAGCCTCCAAAAAATAAAAAAAATAAATGAAAATAAAAACCTTTAAAACGTATGTTATTTAGTTATTTCATTACATAGTACCATTCAACTTTTGTTTAACAATTAATATTAAAATTTTTGTTACTGGAAATTGCTTAACTTTTCTATTATGTGTTCCATAGACAGGGTTTATATTGTACTTAAAAATCTTTAGCAACTCTTTATTTTTGTTCATAAGATCCTTAAAAACTTTGAAGTTACAAGACTCTTAAAAAATCATATTTATTAGTATTTAAATCCTTTATCATTCATCAATAAAATAATTACCTCTTTAAATAATTTTCTAAACCTCTACTAAAATTGTTTGATCTTAATGTGAATTAAATGCAACTTTGTATCTGGTAAGAAAACACTACTTTTATTTGATTACATCCATTTCCTCTTTTATAATAATTTATTTGATTTTTTTTTTTTAAATATTTTTTTACTAAGAAGATAATTTGGGAATTTAAAGCTAACTCTTCTTTATAAATGTATACAAGCAGTTTCATTAAAAAAAATTAAGACCATATAAATTGCCTTTAAGGTTCTTGAAAAGTTCTTAGAGACTCTTTATTTTCATTTTCGGAAAATGTGTTAGAACCATGGTTCGGAAAAAGGAGATAAAAGTTAGGCATCATTGGCACCTATAGACTTTGTTTTACTTGCCAAAATGTCCTGCCAAGGCTTAATTTTATAATAATTCAAATTGTGTAAGCAGAGTTACCAACTGTTATGATATTTTTGTAATCGTTCAAGCTTTTTTTACATAAAATTAGAAGCATGTTTCTATATGTACACTAAGAAATATCACAGTCTTGCTAACAGTAATCTTCTTAGAGCACACATGGAAACATGTTCTTTCTTGTTACATTAAAAAGAGAGAATGAAAACAATAATTGTAAATAATGTTTTATTTTTAAAAACTTGTTTTCTCTCGTTATCACCAAATTCATTTTCCCTCCTGAATCAATCTTTAAATGCTTATTTTCGATGAAATAAAATAAGAGTTAATCGGCTTAACCATTTTGCATCTAAAAGTATAAATATAAAGTATCACGATTGGAAGTTTAACAAGAATCGATTGTAATACGGATACAAGGCACATACTTTACGAAAACAGAGAAAGCAACAGCAACACGGATTAGCGTGTAAACACGAAAAAGAAAAATGGGAGATCGATATGTAAAAGCGAATTTGCGTCCTACCAGCAATATATATATATAAAGTTAGACATGAAAAATTACAACTGGGTGTAAAAATATGGTTGTCAAACTGAAATTTTTATAAAAAATGACGACTGGGGTAAAATTTAAATTACAATTGTCGAACTGAAATTTTTAAGTGCAAAATAAATTAATGACCGTTCATTTTGAACCCTGTATTAAATTAAGAAATGCTATCTCCTGCAGATGGAGAAACAGGTGGTCTCTTTGAACCTGCTGGTCTTTTTGATGATGCACCACTGGGAGTGGAGCTGGACAACCAGCCTACGGAACCTGCTCCTGTTGACAACCATCAAATCTCTGAGAAACCCCTTGAGCAGCATACTGCTGAAGAGGACAGTGATGATGACATGTATGGTAAGTGTAGTTTTGAATGTATGCATACCAAATATACAGATGTCTGTAGTTTAATTTTTATTATATTTTTCTTATGTACTCTGGGCAGGATATAAAATATTGAACGTCTAATGCTATTTCCGCTAGAGTTTAAGTTGTATTTGAATTCCAATATATTTTTTTTGACTAGAAATATTAATTTATAGACAGTTTTAGTTTTTAAAATACTGAATTGCAGCATGTAAAATTTTATTTAACTGAAAAAGCTAAAATCTCTGAATAGAAATATGCATGTATTTAAGGCTGATAACGTCAACTTTCCTACTCTCAAACAGTTTTTTTATAACATCGAAAATATATGTCTATTGAATTTTTAATTTCTCCTGACATTTGTCACTCCAAAATTCTGGGGAATTTTTCACATTATGTTCTTTAGCTATTTGATTTCTTACTTTCCTCCGCTCAAACAATTTTTCATAACCACGAAAATATACCTATTGAATTTTTAATTCCTCCTGACATTTGTCACTTCAAAATTCTGGGGAATTTTTCACATTATGCTCTAGAAGAGCAATAGCTAAAAATTATCAAAGTCCAATTGATAAAAATACAGCTTTAAAACCCTTCGCAAGACCATTATAGATGATTCTTATAGTAAAAAGACATTGCAACAAGTTAAGAAAAAACCCTGTTGCACACTGTTTACTCTAGAAATGAAAATGGGCAAGATATTTTTTTTTTTCAAATGAGGCAAAATCAATTTTTACTCAATTTGGATGTCAAATTGCAGTTTTCTGAAATATACTTGTATTTGTTTAAAAAAAAACCTAATTGGCTCTTAATATGTAATCAAATAAGTGTAGAACCGAATAAAACTAAGAAAAATACTTTTAAAGCAAGAGGATTCGTTTTACATATTCATAAAATCTTAAGTTATAAAATTGAAAAAACAATCATGCTAAAATGCCAATTTGCGCTAGAACCGACAACTCTGGTTAGCTGGTGATAACCAAACATCATTAGTTATCTTTTAATAATCAAATACCTAACAAATCCATGTTAAAAAGTCACATTAAAGCTTAAAAAAATTGGTAATAAATCTAATAGGAAACATGCTTTTTATCTTCAAATTCGAAAGCTTATCGGGAAAATCTCATTTTTAATTAGTGCAGATTCCGTTCCTAGAAGACGGTAAATAGTTTTTTGCTATTGAAGTGAAATTTTTTTTAAATATATATTTTTTTAATGGTCAGGGGAATCATGAGATTTTGGAAAGGGTGGATATTCATTCATAAAAAGATTGTCGGGATAAGCTGCCCTTAAAAAAATGCTTAAAGTGAATACTGCATGCAAAATAAAAGAGCAATTAAGACTTTTAGTATCGATTGTGAGGTAGTAGGAACTATATCATGGGGTTGTTTTCAAGAAGGTCTTCTGTGAACTTTTTGTGCGGTTTTCATCAATTCTGTTAGACATCGATCACGTTTTCGGATCTTTCGAACCTAAGTTCAATCGAACCAAACTTTTCCGATCTTGATCTCCGCGATATCAAGTATTTCCACTAGTCTCATACAATCTTAGATGTGAAGTGATTTCTTTTGTTACGTCATAGGCAATTGACGGTATATAAATGCGGGTATATTACGAGCCTGGTATTCGGAATTGGTTTTTGACAATCGTTACTTAACGGTTCTAGTTCGTTGTTGTCTGATGGCTGCAGCTAATTCTTTCATTACAAAATGTAATTGATTATTTTATGGGAGCTTTTTTTGCTCTTATTTATTTGGTTAGTTGTGAACAATGTATTGTTGACTTTTTATATATAATTAAAGAATATCTATATTTTCAAGAAGTTAACTTTATTGAACAAGAAAAGGCACTTACATATGTGATGAAGACATTAAACATCCGACTACGGACAACAAATTTCTAACTTTATAATTACCATCGATTCTTTACTACTTCTTTCTCTTTCAGACATGGCTCCAGGCTCCATGGGCGCACCCTCTCCCCCATCCTCCCCTGAATCCCCAGCCATGCCCCTCAACGAAGAAACCCCACTGGACGTTGCTAGGCAACCAGAACCACTGACAGAGGTGAACCCCCTGGACTCTGTCCCCTCAGACCCTGCCTCCGATCCCATTCTGGATATGCCCCCTCCACCCCCTGTCCAGGAGGAGATGCCACCTCCGGCCCCTGTGCCCCCCATAGCGGCCCTCGACCACACCACCCTCATCAACAACGACGCAGAGAGCTTTGCTCTTGCCCCCTTGGATGCCATGATTGCGCACGGTAAGTTGTGTTTGTTGCTTGTTTTGTCTTTGTATCCCGATTGTTTTTCAGGATGGTAACATAACCCATGGTTCGCACAGTCCTTAAAAGTCCTTAAGTACTACTTAATTTAGGTATGTCCTTAATTAAGGGCCCTTAAAGTCCTTAATTTTCAACTAAGGTCCTTAATTTTTGTCAAACGTGAATTTTTTTTACTAATTCACATGGGTGGTATTTTTTCATGTCTAACCCGAAATTCCAAGTTTTTTAAATTTTCGGAACCCCAGAATTCCGGATGTAAAGATATCGGAATGCAGAATTCCGGATTTTACTTTAATCTTGTACACACTTTTGACTGTTATACGCAAGTGTAAATCGGCAAGGCAAGAAGATAGACGGATTTAGTGACAGAAAAAAAGTGCACTTTTGATCTCTTTTGTCCGATTTTTTCGTCAATGGTATTTCATTATCATACACAACATTTCATCGTTAGAAAATCTCAGCTCGTTTGTTGTTTTGTGAAGAATCGATACTCACTCTAGAAAATTGTGGAAATTAACAAAAATGTAGCATCTTTAACATTTCTGCGCCAGTGTTTGCCGGAAGTGGTATCCTGTGCCAACTTGCTATGAAACCGCATTTACATGCCATTCTGCACCAAAAAATTACAATTCTCCAACGGCGCCAAAAAATATAAGGGGTCCTTAAAAATTATCAAGAGGTCCTTAAAAAGTCCTTAAGAACTGCTTAATTTTTACTTTTGAAAATCTATATGAACCATGTAACCTGGAAATCAGGGAATTTTTTTTATTCTAGAAATATCAGGGAAATTTTCAAAAAATCAGGGAATTTTTCAATTTTAAATCATTAAAACGGCAATTATGGCCTATTATGCCCTCTATTCTGGGTAATTTAGTTGTCAATATTTCTTTTCAGTTCTGATTTATTAAAAAATGTATGGTTAGCGCGTTTTCATATTTCAGTTTTATTTTTGTAAAAACTTGAACCGCTGCTGGAGGGAGTAGTAAAAGCAAAGTGCATTGGACCTTGAATTATAAGCAACATGAGGGGCTTAAGAATATATGATTTATTGAAGATTTTAATAGGAAATATTAAGCATTAAAACATTTAAAATTATCTACAAAAGAAATAATTTTTAAAAAATTACTTTTTTTGCATTATCTGCTTTCAGAGAACATGTTTAATTACTATTATTCCTGTCACAATTGCGTAATTTGTGTTGTATCCATAATATATTCTTTTAACTGTCAATAAGTATTCCGTATAATTTTTAATTTATAATGCAATATATTTATTGGATTATTGCAGCATGGCTCCTTTGTTTCTATACAAATCATGTAATGCACCATTTCATAACGTAATTGTAAAATCTGGGAAATATCAGGGAACTGTTTTTCAAGAATGTTGTTGCCACCCTGTTTTTGTTGTTATATCGCAATTGTATTTTAATAATTCATGTAACTTAGAAAATGCTCTTGATGTTGCCTGGCTACTAATTTATATAATTACATACTAATTCCCTGATTAGTATGTAATTATATAAATTAGTAGCCAGGCAACAATGAGGGTATTTTCGAAATTGTTCTTTAAGGAAAAAAATTAATTACTTTTTTTAAAAAAGATTCTGTGCTAACACCATTTTAAACTGAGAGTGACAATGGAAAGCTATTTTATGTACTGGCAGCTATCGGGCATGCAACTAATGAAAAATTCAAGTTGTATCTACTAACTGAGCTACTTTTATTGTCACAAAAAATATCCTAAAAGTGCTAAAAGCTTTGGCACTTAATCAGCAATTTGGGGATTTTGTAGGGATTGTGGCCATACGAGTTTGGTGGCTTTTCACCCTCACTTGGACGATTTCGAAAACTGAGACCCGGCATCCCTGAGTTGGATGAAATTAAATGGTAGTGTGCGATTTTTAGTTGATTAGAAGTTGCAAAACAATTGTTTTGTTTGTGCATGTCTAACCTTAAATATGTTGCATGTTCTTTTTAAAAAAAATTGTTTTTAATTAATTTTTCCCTAATAAATTTTGACTTTCTTTTTCCCAATGGGCTTAAACCATCTGCTTTAGCTCTTGATGTTAACCCTTAAAGGAGAGGTTTATATCGAAAGTTAAAGAAGTAAACCTAATGTTGTTGTGCTTTTTGTTGATTATAATTTTTTTGCATTTCTTGACTATCACAATATCCATTTTTAGGCTCTGGAATTGTTTGTAACTCTGAATGAGTTTTAATTCTAAAGTCGCAAATTGAAATTTTGAACATATTTTTGAAAAACCTTAATGCTATGATTTTTTTTGGCACCTTTCAACTGAGTTCTTGTAAATTGAAAGTTTAAAAATAATAAAACATTTAAGGATTAAATTGCGGTCATGGGACAAACACTTTAATTTAATAATTTATGTTAGGAAAAACGTTTCAAATATTAGTTTACTTGCCTTTGCCCGTTTTTCGCTGTATGTAATTTTTCCTATGTCGCTCGTACGTTTTGGATTTGCTGGTCTTTCTCTTTTGATAAACAATCCAGAGATCAAATCACTTCACTTTAGAATAAATCTCTTCCAAAAACGATCTTCTCAGATCGAAACAGATTTATTTTATCTGATCATATGTAAGAATTATTTGATCAGTTTATGAAGTATTTTCTTTGTTTTTGCATAATACATAAAGTAAAACAGATACATTTTACTTTATGCAAATACTTGTATGATTCTTATAATATTATATGCAAATGTCATTGCATGTAACTGTGCCCTATTATGTAAATTAAGTTGGCATATAAGAAGCTAACCCAACTTCATTCTCACACTCTCCGGCACTAGCTTGTTCTGTCAGTCGGTTATATCCCTGTCATTTTCCGGCACTCACATGCTCGATTGATCATGAACTTCCGATCGCATCATGGATATCTGCTGCAGTCATTAGCTGCTATTATTTCATAAGATGTCATGCCACATGTCGTGGTGTTTTTCCTTTCTGTTAGTTGTTAACTGAAGTGCTGGAATAACTTATATTTTAAATAAATGATTTAGTTTTTATATGAGTTGAATTTATTTTTCCTTCGTTTAATATTAGTCGGATTTTAAACTTTTTTAACTCCGCACTGCTGCACTCTGCTATCAAATGGAACTTTATTTCTTATGTTAGGTTGTTGTTAGGATATTTAAGAAGGTGAAGAATGAAATTGGTTTATATACTAAAAGGCCAACTTCATTTACATAATATGGCACAGTTAACTGCAATGACATTTGCATACAGTTTTATAAATAATCATACAAGTATTTACATAATGTAAAATGTATTTGTTTACTTTATGTATAAGGCAAAAACATAAATAATACTTCAAAAGCTGATCAACAAATATTTATAAATGATCAGAGAAAATAAATCTGTTCCTATCTTAAAAAGATCGTTTTTGGAAGATATTTATTTCAAAGTGAAGTGAAGTGGTCTCTGGATTAATTGTCAATAGAGAAAATCCAAAAAACGTACGAGTCACATAGGAAAAATATTATACAGAGTGGAAAACGGGCAAAGGCAAGTAATATTTGCACCTTTTTCCTAACAGTTTAATATCCTAACAATTTATCTAACTGTAACCTTCTCTCAACAGGCACGGAGCGAACAGTGAAGGCGAAACGCAAGCGTAAGCTTGTGGTGGATGAGGTGAAGAGCATCTCCGGGGAGGAGATGAAATCCCAGTTGTCGGACACCACGGACATTGTGGCAACCCTGGACCTGGCCCCGCCTACCAAGCGCCTCATGCACTGGAAAGAGACGGGAGGGGTGGAAAAGCTCTTCTCCCTGCCCGGACACCGAATCCTGTCCAAGACGCTCACCAGGGTGAGTCCATTATTTGATTTATAACTAGGGATGAACCGGATAGTGATTTGAGATGAAACGGATATCCGCCGGATGAACCGGATATCCGCCGCACATTACAAACCGGATTTCGGATATCCGAACTGGATTTTACCGGATATCCGGCAGCTTCTCTTTTATGAAAATATCTTCTCTACACACTAGAAAAAACGGGAATCGGACAAAAATGGCAATTTTTTTTTGTTCTATAATATTTTCCAATTCTCTCTCATTATCTTTTAGATGATACTAATATTGAATAAATATTCCAAAAACTTTTATTTATAATGGATTATTCCAGGATACCGCTTGCAATAGGTGTATGTTTTGTAAACTTTACGTTGATTTCTACAAAAAAAAAATCTTTTTTATAATGGACAATTTATTCATCCGGATATCTGATACTTACCGGATAGTTAAAAATCTGCCGGATACCGGATAGTTACCGGATATCCGTTTCATCCCTATTTATAACCGACTTAAAGCGCACCAACCTATATCAGAAAGCGCATCAAAGGAGCGAGGTTATGAATTCGACTGTTGATTTTTTTTTATGTATGTTCGTGCACGATTTCTGTACCGCTGTGTACATATTTGAAAAGTCCAAATTGGGAGACTTGTTTTAAAGAAGCATATTTTTATTAATTCGGAATTCACTCTTAGAATTACTTAATTTCAAACTGAATAGAAATCAACGAACATCCACAATTAAAAGAAGAACACCAGGAAAAAACCACCAACCACGCTGACAGCAGCAACTGTTTAAGTACCGGTCGGGAGGGAACAAGCCGTTGCCAAACATTCCATATTAAAGCCGTTATCAAACACTTATCCAAACCAAACGGCACTTGGTGATGGAGGGTTTTTGGGCAATCGAACAACCTACCAACAATATTATCAAAGGCTCAACATATCAGAAAGTGCACCAAAGGAGCGAGTTTATGAATTCGACGGCTGATTTTTTTTTATGTATGTTCGTGCAAGATTATTTGTTCTAATTTAGATATTTGGACATTTTTTTTTGTTTAGGGGAGGATCTCACTCAAACACCTTTTTAAAAGATATATCCAAAAAAAAAAATTGTCCGATTTCGTATTTTTTTTTAATAGAGAAAAATCCACTTTCGCAAAAACCGCAAGAAAAAAAATTATGTATCTGTCTTGTATGTAGAGAAATATCAATTAACAGGACTTTTTTTAAACGTTTATTCAATTTCAAAACATTTTCCTTGTTTGGATGAATATTGTACAACAATGAAATTTCTTTCATCCTGCATTTGAGTGGAAATTCAGTATTATAAATACTTTAAATTGATATTTGTACCAGATATTGTATAGGAATAAATATCCAAGTCCCTAGGTTTCCATCAAATATAATGTGTCTTATTTTCCCGTTTCAGTCTTATTTGCGACATCTGACTACTAGATCGGTGGAGAATGAAGCCTATGGAATTGATGACGAGAACGATCAAGATGAGATGGATACAACGGAGGATGAGAAACGAAGAGATGAAGACATTTCAAGTGAGGACTGTTTTTTATTTTATTTTGTGATGTTTGATGTCTTTTTCCAAGTGATGCTTTGGCATTTTCCTGTTGTTGTTTTTCCTATTTGATAAAAACAAATTCAGTTGTCATTACAAAAAATTCTTTAAAAAAACACTATTTTTATTTCTATAAGATGTGTACGAACTTTGTGTTGAACCCCTGAGTGTAAGCATTGAGTTCACTATAAGATGGTTCAAAGAAGAGGTGAAGAAAAAATGCTGAACTTTTGTTCGCCACATCGGTTTGCGAGTATTATTTACGTATGTTACAAATAACCTGTCAAAAATAGTGCACTTTGTCTGTTTTTATATTTTCCTATGTCGTTCAAATGTGTTTGGATTTTCTGCCAAGCTCTTTTAGGCTGTAAACAATCCACAGCCTCTTTTCACTTCTTTCAAATAAACCTTTTCCGATCTTCATATGTCGAAATGGATTTATTTTTACTGGTTGATAGAACTTTTATTTAGTTGGTAATTGAAGTATTTTCCCCTATTTGACTTGTTATAAAATTATGTGAAGTAAACATAATTTGTTTACTTTACATGATCAAATACTTGTATGATTTTTGCAAATGTATTTTTGTATAACCGAGCCGGTTTCTGTAAATAAAGTTTTTATAAAATTTTGAGCTCCGAACTTCATATCCATCTGGCACTTCTCTGCTCATATGATCAACTCGTGTCGATTGTGCAACATGTAATGGATGCACACCACGGTTTCTTTCCGAAAGCTATTACAGGGTGGCAACATAACCGGGAAATCAGGGAATTATCATAGAAAATTATCATAAATTCTGGAAATATCAGGGAAAAGTCAGGGAAATTTTCAAAATGTCACAAAAAATCAGGGAATTTTTCAAATTTCGATCATTAAAAAGGCAATTGTCGTCTAATATGCCTTCTATTATGGGTAATTTAATTGTCAATATTTATTTTTAGTTCTGAAGAAGAATTTAAAAAAAAAAAAGCATGGTTATGCGTATTTTCAGTTTTATATATTTTAAAACGTGAACCACTGCTGGAGGGAAAAGCAAAGTGCATTGGACCTTGAATTGTAAGCAACATGTGAGGGACTAATGAATATGTGATTTATTGAAGATTGGAATAGGAAATATTAAGCATTAAAACATTTAAAATTTTCTACAAAAGAAATAATTTGAAAAAACTTGCTTTTTTTTGTATCATTCCCTGCTTCCAGAGAACATGTTTAATTACTATTATGCCTGTCGCAATTGCATAATTTGTGTTATTATTTATTATTCTTTTAACTGTCAATAAGTATTCCTTATAATTTTTCATTTATGATGCAATACCTTTATTGAATCATTGTAGCATGGATAATTTGTTTCTATACAAAACACATTTTGCAACATTTCTTAATGTAATTGTAAAATCAGGGAAATTTTTGTGACACCATCATGTAAACATCAGGGAACTTTTTTTTCGGAATGTCGTTGCCACCAGAGAGTTGTAATATTAAATAGAGAGCGCCTTCAATGCCAGACTCTCGTAAGGCCGCGGTGTCAACATTGAAAAGAAAAACCTAATCACGTGGTTATAGCGCAGCCACATTTGGCGGTCAGACATCTGCAGGAGTTTCAAATTTGGCGCACTTTCTTCTTTTTTGATGATAAGGAGTTCTGCCCGTATTCAACTTTTTAACATATATGTACTTATTTTCAAACAATATGTGCTAAATATTTCCTCTTCATTAACGAAACGAAAATATTTTATTTGTGTTGAATACTCGAAGAAGCGAAACTCTTTATATTTCTCAGGTTTTATTGTTCATATTTTCTTATTGAAGTTTACAAAATAACTATTGAAAGAACTTCGCTTAATGCAAATTTTTTACATAAAAACGTAACACAATTATTTCAAAACTACAAAATAAGAAAAATATCCTTAATATATCTGTTAAACTCCCTTAAATTGTGACACTCGTTCAAAAAAACGATATTTAAATACAAAATTAAACACAAAACCTTATTACAATACTTCGATCTCGTTTAGTTCTTAAAGTCGCCAAGGCCTGCCAAGTAATATTGGCGCATGAATGAATTGGCATTTCCACCTATCACGTGGTTTCAATGTTGGACACACGGAAATCAGCATTTTTATTCCTCTATTTATATCATTACTCTATGGTTGCCACCCTGTATTAGCCAAGTAATCTAAGAACGTCCAGCCATGTGTCATGGCAGTTTTTCTTTTCTTGTTATATTTTAGTTAGTGCTGGATAATTTACTTTATAATGAATTTTTAACTTTTATTTAGTGTCAAAGTTTACTTTTTTAATATAGTATTAAGTTTGATGTAGGTTTTATATTCAAACAACGCTCTGCCATAGAAATGTATAAAGACCTAGAAGGAGGAAGGGTAGAGAAGCCGATGAAGTCTGCAAGGACGAGAAAACGGGGTAGAGTTGGCGAGAAACGGGGAAGAACGGGGTATATGGCTGCCAGATTGATGACATTTATCGCTTGCTTTGGGTTTTGCTTCAACTTTGACAACGCTTGACGTTGTTTTACATAATAACTGCATTATATAGTATTTTAATTACGGCAATATTTTAGGCATTAAAACCATAAAATAACAAAAATTAGCGTTAAAAGTTAAAAAATTATGACCACACATGTGGTTGTATAAAACTTCTAAATATTAATATTTCCCTTTAAAAGCAACGCAAAAAACATTTTTTCTCATAATCTACAATATTACCGTGTTTTATTGTAATTTACAGCATTATCAAAAATGCTATATTTAGAGCGCAATAATTTTTTTAAAAAAGCGATTTTACCATTGAAACTCCCATCTACCGACCAATTGAGGGGAACAGTTGGCGACGGCCGCCATACCTTCAATTCCCCTATTGGCGAAACTGGCTTTCAGCTTTCCAGTAACCCTATTAGAGTTCAGTGCGCTCTGCTAGGGACGCTTTCTAAAATTTTAACAACGAACCATCAAACATCCACTTACATTAGTACTCGTTCTTTCCAGTGAGCATGAACAAGCGCCAGCGTCTGATGGAGCCTGAGCTCCTGGATTCCTCTCACCTGGATTCCTTCCACCTGGACTCCAGCCGGCCCTCTTACACCTCCGAGCACCCCTCCCTGCCCCACCCCTCCATGGTGGACAGCTTCCTGCAGCCGCACCTCTTTCCCCCTGAGCACCAGCCGCAGCAGCTGACCCCCAGCCACATGGTGTCACACATGTTGCAGCACCCAGACCTGCATCAGCTGCCACACATTCCGCAGATGATGGACTCCATGGTGAGGACTTGCTTATTTATGTTATTTAAGCGTTAGAAGAACAACCAGTACTTTTTGTCTTACTATTCTTCAGTCTTCTCATATCTTTCTTTTTGGTTCATTGTTCTTTTGCTTCTTAGCTTGTTTCCTTTATTAACTATAAAGCAGGTAATTTTTGTCATCTTGAACATCGGTTCCCAATTAGCATTAAGCCACATACCAGAGCCCTAGTTTAAACTGGAACAGGATGAGGACTCCTTTTTTAATATATATTCAATTAAGTCCCCCTGCTTTCTGGGCAAATGAAATAATTCCTTTTAGTTTTTCACATATTTTACTAAGAATATGGTTAAAAATTTACCTAATAAATACATAGAAAAGAGAATACCACAATCGGAGGTTTTATAAATAATTTAAATTTTAAATTTAATAAAAAATTTTAATCGGAGGACAAGTATACTGATACTTGTCCTTTATTTGTACATTCATCACTCATTAAACTCTTGAAAGCTTTATAACAGCTACTGCACTGATTTTCGAACTGTATGCAGGGTGGCAACATAACCTGGGAAATCAGGGAATTATCATGGATATTTTTTATTCTGAAAATGTCAGGGGACACAAAAAATCATAGAATATTTCAAATTTGGATCATTAAAACGGCAATTATTGTCTGTTATGCCCTCCATTCTGGGTTATTTAAGTTGTCAATATTTCCTTTTAGTTCTAAAAAAGAATTTTTAAAAAGCATGGTTATGCACATTTTTATTTTTGTAAAAACGTGAACCACTGCTGGTGGGAGAAGCAAAAGCAAAGTGTGTTGGACTTTGAATTGTAAGCAACATGTGAGGGGGCTAATGAATACGTGATTTATTGAAAATTGGAATAGGAAATATGGAGCATATAAAACATTTAAAGTTATCTCTAAGAGAAATAATTGGAAAAACTTGCTTTTTTTGTGTGTTTCCAGAAAACATGTTTAATTACTATTATGCCTATCGCAATTGCGTAATTTGTGTTGTATCCATAAATTATTATTTTAACTGTCAATAAGTATTGCCCATAATTTTTCATTTATTATGAGATATATTTATATTATTATTGTAGCGTGAATATATTACAAATGTTTGACAGTACATTCAGTCTAATATTAAATACTGAGAAATAAGAGATATATATAACAACAAATTGCAGTATTAAAAATGTGAAACACAAAATAAAACAGTTTAATCAACAGTTTTTATTTATTTTTAATATTATTCAGAACACATTTTTATTATATAAAAAAAAAGTTTAAAAATATGAAATTAAAAAAATATGGATTTACTATTTTTAATCTAATTTAAATGCAAACTCATCATATAACTAATGATTTAAAAAAAAGATTATTTAATTTCTATCAAATTGAAAATTATGCAGAAATGGAATAACTTAAAAATGAAATAAAAAATTAATAGTAAATCTGATTAATCTTTTAAAAAAATGAGAAAAAAGAACAGGATAAAAACATAATGTAGTTGGATACCTGGCTGAAATTATTGCCGGGTATCAGTTATCTGTCCAAATCGATTCCCGTTACATCGCTAATACATTAATTTTTTTAGAACAACCAGGGGCCGTCTCTGCACTCCATCACCCCGAGCATCCAGTCTGATGCCCTTCCTGGTGTCTCTGACAGCGTACACCACTCTGTCATGGAGCCCCTCCCCCCGCATCATCACCTTCACCCCATCGACCACATGCAGCCGCAGCAGCTGGAGAAGCAGCCGTCGTTTGGAGAGCACCAGATGCTTCAGGGGCAGATGCCTCCCCCAGCCGACTTCATCCACGAGAACATTCCGGAGCACACGAGGGTGAGTCATTCGCTGCTTTTATTTTTAGAACGCCTCCTTGCTGTTCTGATTACACGCTCACCAGGAATGGATTTGTATTGGCTGTTTTAATTTAGGGGAGTGTTTGTAGGGGTTAATTTATTACCTGGTTCGCACAGTCCTTAAGAACTACTTAATTTAAGTAGGTCCTTAATTAACGGCACTTAAAGTCCTTAATTTTCGACTAAGGTCCTTAATTTTTGTCAAACATTTTTTTTTTACTAATTCACATGGGTGGTATTTTTTTGTGTCTAACCCGAAATTCTGAGTTTTTTTAATTATCGAACTCAGAATTCTGGGTGCATTAAAATTATTGAAATGTAGAATTCCGGATTTTACGTTGATCGTGTCCACACTTTTCACCGTTTTACGCAAGTATAACTCGGCAAGGGGAGAAAGGCATGAATGGACGTATTTAGTGTCAGAAAAACTGTCAAGTTAACTTTTGATCTCTTTTGTTCGATTTTTTTAATCAGTGGTATTTCATTATAATACACTACACTTCGTCATTGGAAAATCTCAGTTTGTTTGTTGTTTTGTGAAGAATCGATACTCATTCTAAAAAAACGAGGAAATTCAGAAGAATGTAGCATCTTTAATGGATGGGAATTCTGCACCAGAGTTTTCTGGAAGTAGTATCCTGTGCCAACTTGCTACAAAACCCCACTGACATGTGATTATTTGCCAATTTTGCCCCAAACAATGTGCGATTCTCCGCTAACGGCGCCAAAAAATTAAAGAGGTCCTTAAAAATTGTCGAGATGTCTTTAAAAAGTCCTTAAGAATTACTTAATTTTTAGTTTTGAAAATCTGTATGAACCATGTATTACATCATGCTATTTACTTTCTTGTATCCTACTACAATACAAATTACCACACTTTCCTTCACAATGATGATTAACAGACAATCAGCCCAGTGTTCACTCTAGGCATTTTTTGAAGGGCAGCCCGCACTGTTTGCCCTTTTTTTTAATCTCGATAACGCTCAGCCCCTCCTGCCCTTTTCCATCAAGCACAAGCATCCTAACTGTCTTGCAAAAATGCATCACTTAAAAATATTGTTGTGTAAATTGGAATTAAATGAATTATAACAGTAGAAAACAAACTTTTTTTTAATTATGCGTGTTCTGTAATCGCGATGATTCCGAGTGAACTTTTTTTTCCCTGAACTTTTTTTTAAAGTGCCCTTTTTAAACCAAGCAGTGCCTTTCAAATAGTGGTGTGCCCTTTTCCAGCCAACAACGCCCTGCCTCTTTTATTTCTAGAGTGAACTCTGAATCAGTCCATTGACAGCTGAAGTAGTTTTGGTATCAGAACGACAGTTTCTGCACTTGCTGAGCTTCGGTTCATACGAAGATGTAAAAAAATAGCTTGATGACTGGTTCACAGAAAAAAGGGAAGATTTTTACTGGCGTGGTATTCACAAATTACCCGAAAGATAGGAAAAATGCTTCACAAGCAATGGAGCATATTTTGAATAAAGCACTTTTTATCATTCTTCTGAATTTAACACGTTTTTTTTTTTTTAAATCCTGCATTTTATATTTGTACACCTGGTAGATAAGTTTTGAAAGCATCATTTATCATGAACTCTCTCCTGTCCCTTTCTTGAAACGTTTTCCCTTTTTTTTTAATTGTATGCTAATTTGTAATTAAAAATAATGTTATCTTAAATATTTTATTTTTAACTTGATACATGTAAGTTAGTTAATGCAGTTCCTGCATTCTGATTTAATCTTTTGTTTTTACAAAATCATAAGGTATTAATTCAAACTACTGACCCCATAGCCAATCAACGGCCAAGACGATGAAGCCACCCAGCCACTCATGGACCAGTATCCCCAGGAACCTATCACAGTGGCCCAGCCGACCGAGGCACCATCTGTCATTGAACCAGTACCCCAGCAGCAAAATGGTCCCGAACAGTCGGCCGAGCAGGCTGCATCCAACCTGCTCTTTGACTCCCTCATTGGGGACATGCAGCCGCACATGCAACAGCCCCAGCCGCAAACCAGCAGCACCCTCAACGACGCTGAGTTGGAAATCAACCGAACTAACGAGTTCGTTGCGTCGGATGATGATGATTATGAAGCTCCTGCTAGCGTTGGACCCGTAAGTTTGGCATGTTTAGTTATGCAGATGCGTTATAGGGAATGTGTGATTTTGAGGGAATGTTGCAATTTCTTTATTAGGAACAGGGTTTCCATCAACAAACAAATTATCAATTATGGAAAAATCAGAGATTTTTTTAAGAAATCAAGGAAATTAACAAAAAAAAATTCTAAGTTGATTTCTTGCTATGAAAGAGCAATGGTTGACTTCTCATATTCAAATACTTTCTAAATGCAATTAAAATGAAAATATTTTTCAAGGTCATAGGAATCGCATTGAAAGGCCAATGTTTTCCAATCCTTGGCTGTACTATAACTAGATACTTCAATCAATTTTAAATAGATGCTTGAGGAGTGTAAAAATTGCTAAATTCATTTTAAAATTCAAATTTATCTTTTAAAAATAAATTTTCTTCCAAATTTGATAAAACAGCAGTTAATTAGGTTTGCCAAACTTGTAAATTGATAGTCGAATATTGTATAGAGAACCTTCCTGTTATCCCCATTAGCAGAAGAGCTGCAATATGCGTCGTAGATTTTAAACAAAGAGCTGCAGATTTATCTGCATAAATTGATCAATAGAACTGTATATACTCGCGTATAAGCCGAGAAATTTAAGTCAAAATTTTCATCAAAAAGTTGGGGGTTGGCTTATACGCGGGTCATTAAAATTTCTAATATAATTTGCCTAAAATGGGAAAAGGAGAAAATTTGAAATTAGGGGATTCTTCTGAAATCGCACCGACACATTTCCGAGATCGAGAATGTGCGTCACGTGCTGACTGAAGACTGTTCTGCGCATCGCGGCGTAATCGTGACGCAAAATTTAACTACTCACATAAATAATCAGTTTAACTTAATAAAAAGTATATATTTTGGTTGGTTTGTAGAATTTAGGAAGCTAGTAAACGCTACTTTAATAGAATTTTGGATGCAAGACTAAAAAGTTGACATTGTGCGTATCGAATGACACCACTTTAAAGTCAATGTCTTTCTTGCTCGATTGCAATAATTAAACAAAATTTATTTCTCCAATGCAGATTTTATTCCTTGATAATATTATGTACAGATATTAATAGTTTCATTATTATTTTGGATGGAATTGGCTTTAAAGCGGTGAATTCGGGGATGCTAATTTGCAAATTCAAGTTCTACTTTCAAGTCATTTATCTCGTAATTAAAAACTAAATATTTGAATAAGAAGTATATAATCATGCATAAAGCAGTAGTATTTCCTTCCAAGATGGATAAAAAATATGCTCATCCGTATTTAATAGCCACAGTAGTCAACAATGTTGACAGAAAGTTGATGTTTTCTAAGTTTTTAAATCTTAATAAAACGATGTTGAGGATTAGAAATTGCACATTTTGGTATTTAAGTTTGTGGTTTAAAATATTTTATTTGATAATAAGGAAGATTTAATTTAAGAAGTCCGATGGAGGTTTGAAAGACACCAGAACATTGCGAGTGGTACATACTTTTAAGCACGATGAATTGTCATGAACTTCGAGGAAGGCCGTTTCTCCAGCCACTTTCTTTAAACTTTTAATTTATAGGCTTAAATATTTATTTTTCTAATTAAAATTTCACTCTTTTGTCGAGGATTTGCCGATTTTAATCGGAATTTTTCATGTACGAAAATACAACTTGGCTTATACGCGAGTATATACGGTACTTTTTAATAATAGCTGTCCAACTTCAAAAAATAATCAGCATATTCTTCCTAAGCTTTATTCTTTCAAATACGAATTGAGTAGGGGTTTCATCCTTGAAATAGCCAAAAGTGAGCCTTACCACTGAAAATTCTTTAAAATAATCTCTGAAATTTCCAGTAAGTCTTAATTGTTATCTTCATACAGGGACTGTATATCAATATTTAAGTAACAAATAACTTGCAGACAATAGTTATTTAAAGTCATGTCACAGACAGATTACATAAAAAATATGGGCTGATATGCTTAATTTATGGATTATGTTTTCTATGGCGTGGAAAAAACTATACGACAGTGAAAAATAACGTAATTTCATGTTGTTTTCTCTAAGGAAACCCTGTAGAATATATGTTCAATGCATCTATAATTTTTTAGTAATTAATGCATTCAAAAACATCGCTTTAATTGTATAATTGCACCTTATTCAGATCATGCCGGAGGAGCAGATGGCAGATGAGACGTATGAACAGTTTGAGGAGCGAATCCTGACCAAGCGAACGACGCACTTGCTGCATGTCGTCCATGATGCGTTGGATAACGACAGGAGTGTTAGCTTCGCGAATCTCGTCAGGAACAACAAGAGGAAGCAGGTGAGTGCTAATTTTAGGTTTCAGTGTTCCCACTGGTCCTTAAAAGTCCTTAAGAACTCCTTAATTTTGGTTTGCATTTTTAATAGCCCTTTAAAGTCCTTATTTTTGACCAAGAGTCCTTAGAAATTCCTTATTTTTCCCCATGCCAGATAAACATTAATTTTTAGTTTTTCCTTCAAAATTTCTTGCTCTCATTTTATTTCACTTACATTGGCAATCTATTACTTTGGCTGTTTTTACATGAGATACTCGTATATTATTTATTTTCTTGCTTCAATAATAGGTTAGTGCATTGCATTTATTATTGTTTGCAAATGCATATTTAACAGTTGGTAAAGAAATCAATCAAGATTCTGTCGAATTAAAAAAGTAATAACTTGAATTCGAAGAATGAGGTTCTGTTAAGATACCTCTCAAACATAGCATTGCATTTAAAAAGTCATTTTTAAGTTAATATAAAAGTTGATTGTTGTCATCATTTGTTTAATTTTTTCTTACTTACAGATGCAGCACTATAAAAAGGGTCCTTAAAAACTTGTTTTTGCCCTTAGAAAGTCCTTAAACACTCCTTATTTTTTATTTTTAAAAATGAGTGGGAACCCTGGGTTTCTACTGTCCTTCAGGGGTGCAGAACCGAAAGAAGTTCAGGGAAAATGTTGGCTGCCGGTGGAAATAAACATGTTTACTTGTATCACCACACGAGAAATATATCATTTAGATTGTATATATTTTCTTCACAGGTGGCACAAAAGTTCTACACCTTTTTGGTGCTAAAGAAGCAGCAGGCCGTGGAATTGGAGCAGAACCCGTCTTACGGAGATCTGATCATCACGAGGGGACCCAAGTACAATGCTGTCTACAATGGCAACTGAGGAGTTGAGTCGCAGAGATGCTGATGTTTTATTAATGTTTCAAATAATGCCAAAAAAAAAACTTGCTAGTCGGCAGTGAGCGTAGGCTACTATATCATTCACTCTTGAATCATTCCCTGGAATTATTTTGGCATTAAAATCTGGAAGTTAATTGAATCAGCAATTTTGGACAAAAATGTCATGGGACAGATATATCATTAGAATGGAATTTTATTTGTTTGTTTTATGTTTGTATAAATATTAGGGATGCATTGCATATCTGTTTAGTATTTTGGTGGATGGTCTATTCATAAGTGGGCGTGGCCAAAATCTTTGTTTAATATTTTGTAGCATTCTTTAAAATAACTGTAAATTTTACCTTATTTATACAAAAATAGTTTTGAAAGTTTCGGAATGTCCAATTTAAAATCTTCAGTTTCGATAAAACTTTGAGCTAAAGACCATTGCAAATGGTCATTTAATTAAATTGTAATTTATAATAAAACAAAAGATAAACCCGGTCAAATAATTTTTTCATTTTATGTATTTACTTTTGGATACTTTATCTTTAACAGTGTAAAATAAAAATCAGTTTTATTTGTAAATGCAACATTTTGAATCTACAAGTGCAAAATCGAAATATCGTAAGAGTTTTTCCAAATATTTGTCAAATTTAAAGTATTTAGTGAAATTGTTTGTCTTTTTGGCAAAATTTAGTATTCAATGCATCGCTAATAAGTATTTCTATAAATAGGTTTGTAATTTATTTGTTGACTAAAAAAGAATTTATGTAACATATAAAACTGCCTATTCAATTCATAATTGCTTCACAAAAAAATCAAGGTCTTGAATTTTTATTGAAATCATAACTGCATATTTCAATGGATATCATTTTTATTCCTTTTCATTATAAACATCTTCCCATTTTTTTTTTATTAAAAAAATAAATTAGTTTGTGATATTTATGTGCAAGCTTTACTTGAAGAAGCATTTATATTTTTATTAATTTGTTTTTAGGTTATGATTCATCAAATCTTATGTGTATTTAATCTTTTTTTTTTTCATTATCATGTGAATTTCATGAAAATAATCATTTACAATTCAAAGTCAACCAAAAATTATGATAAAACCCCTTTCCCCAATCAATGAAACTTTTTTTTATATATATTTTGCATGCTCCTTTTGCAATTTTATAAGTTTTTATCACATAATTAATTATATGCACATTGTGATATCTGATTCAGTACGATATTTGGTATCTATACAATATTGAAGCAGTGTTTACTCTAGGCGTTTTTTGAAGGGCGGTCCGCCCTGCCCGCCCTTTTTTCATCTTGATAGCGCCCTCATGCCTCTTTTTGAAAAAGTGCCGCCCTCAATTGAAATAATGCCGCCACTCTTGCCCTTTTCATTCAAGCACAAGCGTCCTTGCTTCCCTAGCTGTCTTTAAAAAAGACATCGATTAAATTTTTTTTGTGTGTAAACTGGAATTAAGTGAATTATGACAGTAGAAAACAGCCTCCTTTTTAACTGAGCGTGTTCCGCTTTGATTTCGAGCACAGGGCATTCCACGAATCCTATTGATTGCCTATGCTCGTATATAAAGTTTTTTTTAAGTATTTAAGTTTTAAGTTTAATAATAATAATAATAAGTTTTAAATAAGTAAATAAGTTTTTTTTTAAAAAAAGATGGTTTGGGGCGAGTTTACGAGATTAAACAATTTATTACCAAATTTTGGATTTAAGTAGCATTTTCATCAGTTTTGTAAGGAGTCTGATTAGGGCAACGTACAGATTAGGTTTTTAAGGAAAAAATTAATTTACAAATGTTACATTTTTTATTTTAAGTAGTATATTCATAGAGAGATATCAATTTTGTATGGGTCTTTCCTTTGACAGAGACCCCGAACTGTCAACAATAGCCCAATATTCAGCTGTAGCGCAATGTTAACCAATATTGGAACTTTTTTTGTTTGGTCACGTGTACGATATGTCAACGGGTGGACACGCCCACTCCAAACTTTTTTTTTAAAGTGCCCTTTTAAAAACAAGAAGTTCCTTTTCAAAAACAGGGTGCCCTTTTATCTCCAACAGCGCCCTGCCCCTCTTTATTTCTAGAGTGAACACTGTTGAAGCCACAAAATATTGAGACATATGATGTAGTGCAAGTCAGTTAAAATCTAACATTTAACAATTATTTTATATAGTATGAAACCAAACAGGTTTAGTAGGCTACTTTACTATAAATTGAGCGCATTTATTTTCTTAACAATACCCTAAATAAATTCAAATAAAATATTGAAATTATAGTTAAGATATGTTGATATTCTTATTAGAATTTTTGTAATGTACTTATATTAAAATTGAATAGCTGAAGCTTCTATAATTGTTTTAAATTAAAAAAAAAATGGCTAATGGTTTATTGCTTGTTAACCGTTAGTAAAATATGTTGGCTTTGGTATTTAAAAAAAATTGCCATTTTGATCCTTTGATTGGCTGTTCCAGAATTTTCTGTATTGGGATCACCAATGTTTCTAGCAATACATGTAATTTTCAAATTAATATAAATACTTTGTATTTAAAAAAAATTAGTATATGTTTGGTTTGTTATAATTTAAAAGCTTATCTCCTTAAAAATAATCAAGATTTTTTTTTAAAGACCTAAAAATTTAAAACAAAAAAGTGTAATTCAACCCTTTTGCAAAGAAGATAACTTGGCAATTTGCTGGCTGCTCCGTAGGATTGAGCACTAAAAAAACTATTAAAATCGCCAAACCATTACAAAATGCATTGATAGTTTAATTTCTGAAATTTATTTACCTAAACTGTTTTAACCTTTGTCAAAAGGTTTTCAAAAGCAAGCCAAGCATGTATTTGCATTTGTATAGATTAGCTTCCAAGTGTAAAAAAACAAACAAATTGATTCGAAGATGAGAGCGTTTAAAGTTTGCAACTTGCCTTTGCTATAACGTTGAGGACAACCTATTTGAAACAGATTTTCTTCATATTTAGCATTAATTCAGTTACAAACTTTATTAACATTGCGTTGAACAATTGTTGTAAAAAAATTGCATGAATTGGAATTTATAAATGTCTTATATGTAAAAGTAACAATACATACTAATATCAGTGGCATCACAATGTCTCTAGGGCACTGGTTTTCAACCTTTTTTTCCCCTTGATAAAACTTTTCGTTTATGTGTGTGCCCTCTTCTCTCTCATAGCCCTTTTCACTGATCCCTATATGAAAAGAAGTCTTTGTTAGACAGTAAAGTTCATAGGTTGACTGGCAAAGGAATCGATGACGATAACATTTATTTATTATTTTAGTTTTCCCGTCATTACTATTATTATTTTTGCATACCCCCAAAGGGGTACGCGTACCACATGTTGAGAACCGTTGCTCTGGGTAATTACATATTTAATAAATGATCTATCAGCCTTGAATAGCATGCAGTGTTCAGTTTCATACTTGATTTTGTTCTTTTATTGTGATGGATGTATTTACTTTTTAAGTGTCCCTAATTGTGTGCAGAAGTGTTTATATGGTAGGCCGGCTCATTCCGACGTCGTGGAATTGGCCCGTTTTAAATGGGCCAATTTTAAATGTGCAAAATTGGCAAGATGTGACGAGTAAGTGTGGAAATAATTCATAAGAAACCTTATTTACTTGTGCATTGTATTTACCCCAGTAGAGACTTGCTTTCCCCACCAATATATAACTTCCTGTTTTGCTTATATTCCATTGCCAATTAGTGTCACAGGGTTGCCACGCGCCTGCATGGTTCATATGGTCTTTAGAAGCTTTCATTTCGGTTTTATAAGGGCCCTCATAAAGTACTTAAAAGGTCTTTATTTTTGTCCAAAAGGTCCTTGGAAACCTTCAACAGAGTTCCCACGCACCTGAACAACAGGGAAAATCTGTAATTATCGGGGAAAATAAAAATGTTGGGGAATTGTCAGGGAAAATTAACAATTTTTAAAATATTCTGGAAGAGTCGTGGAAATTCTCTATAATTGTTAGCTATTAAGTTCCAGTTATATTCTCTTTTATTGTAAAAATAAAAATGCAAAATTTTCGATTTTGCATACGTTGCTAGATTATTATTTACAGGCACTTTATTTTTCCCCAGCTTCAAGATAAATATTGAGAAAAATAATTTAATTTGTTGGTCTGGAATTTTTTGAAAATCTTCTGGGAAACCTGGAAAAGTCAGTGAATTTTTATCTTAATATTGAGTGGGAACCCTGTTTCAAGTTACTGGTGGCTCTTAGAAGGTCCTTAAAATGATGATCATTTCAATTACATTTACTAAACCTCAATTTAAAATGTTTAATCTTTATCTGAATTAAAACACAAGTTTGTATTTGACTAGAAAAACCACAGCTTATTTGGACTCGACAGCTGTTACCTGATTGCATATATTTTCCCCTTGTATTCATTTATTAAAAATTTTTGAATTAAAAATCCAATTTGCGATTTTAGTGATAACTTTTGCAAATGTGTACAAGTTTCTTTGCATTAATGGATAAAATCCTTATAAATTGATATTAAGGTCCTTAAGATTTTCTGAAACGTTATACGAACCCTTACTTGAAAAATTAATATGAATTATAAATAGTTTTTGAAAAAATATTATGTTAAAGTCAGGAATGTTTTCCTTCTTTGAACCGATATTTGTATTTTCAAAGAGAAAGGATAAATATACATAATGATCGAGATAAAATTACGCTAAACTACAATGTAACAAATGGTCTGTAGGTCATTAATGTATCTTAATTGCACATTTTTTGTGGTCTTTTGTAAAAATTTTATATTTTATTTTTAAACAAGCAGTTTATAATTAAAAACACTTAAATCTAAAATATAATTTTTCGATTAATCAATAATATGCATTTATTTGAAAAGCTGTCTGTTTGCTTCATCGTATTTTCACCCATGCCCGTCATATCGTCGGTTTAGAATGAAAACTGGCTACCTTTAAACAGCTGATTTCACATATGAATTGAAAGATGCTTGGCGACAAAGTCTGCGAGATTTACTTTTAAATATGGAATTGTTTAAAAACAAGACGTCAACTTAAGCCCATTCTTCAAGAATGCCATTAATGAGCTCTAGTTTTTGCAAATGGCTTATTGATTCGAAAATACAAACCACCATTCTCGAATCATAGAGCCGTCTGAAAAAAATAGAGATTGTTACAAGCGTTTGTAAGAATAGGGCTTAAGCTGGTCTTGTTTTTAAACCATTCCATATTTAGAAGTATTTTCCGAGTCAGATGTGAAATCAGCTGTTTAAAGATAGTCGGATTTCATTCTAAGCCAACGATATTCTTCATGTATATTTTATAAAGTTGATTTTTTAATTTGTTTATAATTTTTTTAAAAAAAAGTATATATTTAAATTTTTATGCATATTTTGGTTATTATTTTCAGTTTCCTTATTTCTATGGGGTACGGAAAAATCAATTTTGAATTTTCTAAAAACCTTCAAGAAAAGTCTGTAGCATATTGTTCATAATATCAAGTGGCAACCCTGTACCATAAAAAAAGTATAATAATTTTTTCCAAGAGGGTAGTGTAAAAAATTATATTCAGTGAAATCTCTTTAATTGAGACAAATTCGAGGTTATTATTAACTTGCAAATTTATGTTGCCTAATTGTTCATGCACTGTATAATATTTCAGTACTTTGTATAAATCGTGTATAGAATAGTACTGAATCCGATGAAAATTTCTGATTAGGGGCTGTCCACGAATTGTGTCCCACCTTTTTTCCCATATATTTGATCCCTCCCCTCCATGTCACGCTCGCCGCCCAACAATTTAAATTTAACACAATAAATTCTATATACGTATACTGGCAGTTCAGAAAGAAAGCACTAAATTATGGATGGTATTTGAAATTTTATTTTACATTTTTATTTTTTAACTGTAACTATAACTATATATTTTAACACCATCCCTTCATAATAAATTCAAACTGGAAACTAAACAGTTTGTTTATTTCTTTGTTTTGGTTTTTTGTTGATTTGCAATGGTTTTTAAGCGATTTGTGTAATGTCATATTTCTTGCAATCCTCCTCCCCCCCTTGTCATAAAGTGTCACAAATTCAGTAAGGCCATCCAAGAAGGACTTTATTTGTGGACGGCCCCTTATAGAATTTTTTGGGCATTAAAATCTCCCCAACATGTATTGCATGTAGGAGGATATTTGGCCCTGCATAGTGTATCAATATTTAAATTTCGTTGTAGAAAAGGTGTTAGCCACAGAGTGCAGAAAAAGGTGGAGGTGATTTGGCGAGATTTCACGGGAAGTGAGATAGCAACATTAAAGTACGTACAAACAAATCCAGTTGGCAGTGCGTTTCAACGTAGACTGCTTTATTTCACACACGAAATTTAAAGTATAAAAAATAAGAGTTTTTGCAGTTGTCAGAATCAGTACAAGTTCCAAATCGATAAAGATTGCTATTATTTCCACTTCATAGCTAAATTAAATTATAAAATAAGTTATCGCCAAGTACTGGTACAAAGTAGTGCTTAGGAATAGCGCCAAATACTTCGCCAGTACCTACTTTTAGTCGATTGCTCAGTTTTAGACTTGATCGCACCTCCACCTTCTTCTTTCCTCTGTGTGTTATGCATATTATCTCCAATTTCACAATCTAAAACCAACTTCTCATGTTTTCTTAAAAGTCTTAACACCCATTAAAAAATTCTTTTTTTTTATGTTCAAGGTCCTTAAAAATTCTTTAATTTTCCGAAATATCTCTTTATGTTTTTAGTACATACATACTTTCGAAGAAATCTTTTTCATTTAGAACTTTTCTAGAAGTGCAATTTGAAAATGTTAAATTTTTATTTCGGTTGTTAAAGCCTTAATTCAAAGTAGGCTGGAAATTTGCTTTAAAAAAAAATTTATTAAATTTATCGCGAGTTTAATGTGCTTTTACAAACAAAGCCTTTTACGCCATAAGTATTTATCGTTCTGTATCCGTATTATTTTGATATACGAGCTCTTAAAATGACATTAAAAATGTCTTTTATTTTCTAAAAATAAATATGAATTTTGACTTTGACCACCCCTCTACCAAATAATTCATAAATATACAAGAAAGCCTCCAAAAAAAATTGAGCATATTTTGTTTTAAAAAAAATTGTATATTTGAAAAAGCAAAAATTTGGAGGTACGCTTAACTAGTTTGTCTGGATTACTGAGATTTTACCATATTTCTTTCTAATGCGATTATCTACTTAAAGTTGTTTATGATAATTAAGAATTTGATCTTATAGTATTTATATTTTGTCTTGACAATTGGCCACTATTAGCTAAACTTCGCTGCCCATGAAAATTTTGCAAATGTTTTTGAAAAAACATCAATTTTATGAAAAAAATCTATTTTTTTATTATGATGAGTGTATATATGACGACGGTTGACGTTTTACCAAATTCTGCTCCTTACTATTCACAGTTGTTGTAAATACAGAAAGTGAATGATCCCATATTTACTTGATTCTCAGTGTTATCTGTGCATGATGTTCTTTAATGCATTCTTTGTGAAAATTTCTTGCAGCTAGATTATTGGATTCTGTGTCTGAGCACATACTATGCTATGTTATGAAAAAAATAAAGCTTTTAATATTAAGATTAAATCTTGTTTTTTTAATTAACAATTTACATTAGTGCAAAAAAAAATGTTCTTGCTGTGTTCACTTTTCTTTCCAAGTGACCTTTGGGCCCACTGTACCCATGTTGGTTCACATATCACAAGTACAAGTCCCTGATATTTCCTTGACAATTCCATATCAACTCTTTTCAAGAGTGAGTAAATACATTGATTCATTAAAATCACAAACTCAATGGCTAAAAATAATTATATATTGTATTAAGGGCCTCCAGAGGATAAAGGCATTCAGCTAGTAATTAGAGGATTGCTGGTTCAAATCTGTGCAATAGACTCGCAAAAGAAAAGTAAAAGAGTAGTGATCTTGCGATTGTAGGATTGCCAGCTTTGCTACAAAACTACTAGAAAGTCGTCCACAACATCCAACAAATTATACTGGCGTATATACGGGACTGGAGCACAATAAATCTGATTGGGGTCCAATATCCTGACGCCTATTGAGGTTACATCAGGTGTCCTTGTCAGCTGAACATGGTTAAAAAATACGAGGCATTGTTCCCAGGTCTTTCCTTTGAGATAGGCCCCGAACCGTCACCAATAGCCCACTGTGCAGCTCTAGTGCAACGTTATTTTAACCAAATTTATAATATTAAGCTGTGCATTTTTTCCCCTCAAAATTGTATTTAGTAAATATTTGAATATAAGTGGTCAACCAGTGATGTTAAGTCTACTTGGCAATAAATTTTATTAAAATTTCCCCCGAATTCATTCCAAAAATTCATTATTTTCTGTTGCTGGACACTCTTTTAACCACATGATGGTTACAAACGTATATATCTGTTCGAGTATCTCCAGTGGTACACATAATATAAAAGATGACGAAAAATCTCATTTTTAAAATTTAAAGCATTAGGAGGACTTTTTAAAACCTGCTCTAGTGATATACTTAGTGTTCACTTTTAATCTTGTATCTTTTCTAATACCAGAAAGAAATTACTATGTCAATGGAGAATGGTAATTTTCTAAAGATTTAAGCTATTGCCAATCAATGCTTTTTATTTAAAATTCTATTAAAAAAAAATTCTTTCTATTTTTTGATTTCTTTCCGAGGCTGCAGCGTTATGAAAATACGATTTGCTACTGGTCAGGGAAATTCTCTTTCTTTTGAGACCTCACGTGTAAGAGCCACAAAAGGAATCCTTAGTACAGAAATAAATTATAGGATGATGATAATTACACTTATAAATTAATAATTTGCATAATTAAGGTCTTAAATAACTAATAAGGAATATATTTAGATTTGATAATTCTTATTAAAATACTCACATGTCTATAGTTTTTATGCATAATCTTCATCCATGACCGTTTTAAATTATTAGATCATTTGTCAAAGAGAAACAAATCATATAAAGAAAGGTTGAGAAACATTTTATTACATAATTCACATATGCAGTACAATACAAGTTTATATACAAATTATTTACAGAATGACCTGTTCAGAGAATCCGTGGATTGAATATGGGAAAGCTCCGGACTAATTTATCCAACTTCACTTGGAAAACTTCACTCGTTATTTCCTTTCCCAGCTTCACTTCTGGATTCTTCACTACATACTCAACATACACCTAAACAAATATAAATGTATAAATTACCATACAAATACAAACACAAGTGGACCCTTTTACAAAGTCCCCTTGATATAGCGAATACTTTCTTATAACGGTCGCTACTGAAACACCCAATCAGTTGACTAGTTTATATATAATCAGAGCGGCGACATAACTGGGAAATCAGGGAATTTTTTAATTGTGGAAATGTCAGGGATTTTTTCAAAGATTCACAAAAAATCAGAGAAATTTTCATATTTGGGTCATTAAAATGGCAATTATCGTCTATTATGCCCTTTGTTCCTGGTAATTTAGTTGTTAATATTTCCTTTTAGTTCTTAAAAAAAAAAATTAGAGAAAAGCATGGTTATGCACATTTTCAAATTTATTTTTGTAAAAATATGAACCTCTCACTGCTGGAGGGACAAGCAAAAGCAAAGCGGGTTGGACTTTAGATTTTAAGCATTATGCGAGGGGCTAATGAATATACAGGGTGCGTTCCATAAGTAATGCGACTAAATTCATAAAAAATAGTTAATTCGACATATTCATACAATTAGTTAAAAATCCTCAAAATAGCACCCTCCTGCGTCGATACATTTATGGAGGTGGTGTTTACAGGCCTGGAAGGCATCCAGGAAGGCCTTCTTCTGGAGGTCCTTTAGAGCCGGGATGTTTTCAATCGTGTCCCAATATTTCCTTTTCAGGGCTCCTTTTAAGCGAGGAAACAAAAAAAAAGTCTGGGGGAGCCAGGTCAGGACTGTAGGGACGCTGGGAAACCAGTGGGGTATGGGTCCTGGCTATAAAGGAGAGTCGCGCGCTGCCGAAGCGACATCAAGGACGCATGGAAACTTCTTCACGATAACGCGCCAAGCCACAGCTCCTTCGTTGTCAACAATTTCCTGGCCAGGACGCATACCCCACTGGTTCCTCAGCCTCCTACAAGCCTGACCTGGCCCCCCAGACTTTGTTTCTGTTTCCCCACTTAAAAGGAGCCCTGAAAGGGAAACATTGGGACATGATTGAAAACATCCAGGCTCATGTTACATCTGCTCTAAAGGACCTCCAGGAGAAGGCTTTCCAGGAGAAGGCTTTCCAGGCCTGGAAACACAGCCTCCATAAGTGTATCGACGCAGGAGGATGTTATTTTGAATATTTTTAACTCATTGTACGAATTTGTCCAATATACGATTTTTTATGAATTTGGTCGCATTACTTATGGAACGCACCCTGTAGAATTTATTGAAGATTGGAATAGGAAATATTAAGCATATGAAATTATCTCCAAAGGAAATAATTGGAAAAACTTGGTTTTTTTTTTACATTATCTGCTTCCAGAGAACATGTTTAAATACTATTATTTCTGTCCCAATTATATAATTTGTCTTGTATCCATAAATTATTTTAACTGACAATAAGTATTGCTTATAATTTTCATTTATAATGCAATATATTGTATTCTTGTAGCGTGGATACTTGTTTCTATACAAACCATGTATTACAACATTTCTTAATGTAATTGTAATATCAGGAACTTTTTTTGAAGAATTTTGTTGCCACTCTGATAATATTTATTACGTAAATACATCTGTAAAATTAGTATGGGGTACGTCGCTGCAAGAAATTGTATACAAAAATATCCTTATAACTCCATGTGATATCAGCCTATGGGGGTAAATAATATACCATCATGTAGAGGAAGGCAAGACATTTCAAACAGGTAGATTATTAACCCATTTCGCCCTCTGATCTTTTGAGATCCTATGAGAATAAATGACATACCATCGTGTAGAGGAAAGAAGAACGGGTTGTTCAGGCCGATTGATATCCCTTGGCTGAAGTACCTCGGCCTTTGGGGATAAAATGGATACCTATCATTCTGCAGAGAAAGGTGGGCTGCATCAAACAGGTAGCCATTTGTCCCCTCTAACCTTTATACTGCGCATGGGGCTCAAGGGTATTCAAGAACCAATACCCATTGGTATTATTTATCAATAGTAAAAATTTGTCTGCTTAGAAGTAAAACCACCTATATTTAAACCAAGGATTTAGCAGCCGTAGTTGGCAAAAATATTTGATAAAACTTCTATATTTGAATGACCTTGGTGTGCTTCAGAGACGAAAAAACACTGGACTTGGATTTTATCGCTGACAAAGGCTGCTAAATCTTTACCTACTTTATAACCAACCATAATGCTCTATAGCTAGATTCACTACAAATATAAATATTGACGACCAACAACAGGCTCAAGGCCAAACGAGGTTGGTCCATCTAGTACCTCTTAACTATCCCCCAATGCATATCTAACTTCTTCTTAAAATCCGTTACTCCTTTACAATTAACAATATTCAATGGCAAGTTGTTCCATTTGTCTATTACCCTATTATAGAAATAGTGTTTTCTCCCTTCCCGATTAAAATGGGATTTGTTTCACTGAAACCCATGACCTCCCGTTCTATCACTCATATTAAAATCTAAACCCTCCACATCTCCTTGTTAAGAACCTACTCAGTTTATATAAAAAACAATTAAAAATCATACTTCTCTGTATATTTTCTGCAGTAGATCCCGAACGTTGCCAGCATTTATGTCGGTATTCATGATTATCTTCAAACCTGACCCTGTTTCATAGAAATTTAACTTGTACTTGCTAGTCTTGAAATTCAGAAAACCTTCTTTACTGAAAAATAAAAGAATTTGTAGAAATTTTGAGTTAGCAGAATAAGTGATATTATTGCATATCTTACTCCAGTACATTGGTGTGCAATGTATATTAGGGAGAAAAATAGCTTTTAATAGTTCGTAAATAAATATTACTTTTCTATCACTTTATTATCAATAAAATAAAATTTAAAAAGCAACCGGGGCAGTAGAAGTTTTTCAAGAACGACCAATACAGTGAATTGGACGTATAGTCCAGTTTTGTTTTTTTGAGAATTTGTAGGAATTTTGAGTTAGCAGAATAAGTGATATGATATTATTACATATCTTACACCAGTACATTGGTGTACAATGTATATTAGAGGGAAAAATAGCTTTTAATAGTTCGTAAATATTTTTTTTCTATCACTTTACTATCAATAAAATAATTAGTAACTTAAAAAGCAACCAGGAAAGTAGAAGTTTTTCAGGAACGACCAATACAGTGAATTGGACGTATGTTCCGGTTTTGTTTTTTCGAGGAAGAATTCTTAACTATGCAATCACAGAAATTATATTGAACCACTTATATAAATACAAATAAGGACAATAAACTACAGGCCCTAAGCAGCAAGGTTGTTTTTGTTTGACAGATCATAACAATCTCAATTGTCTTTTTAAACTACCTACTCCTGACAAATTAACCATCTCTTCAGGCAGGTTATTCCATTTGTCTATTATAAAAATTAGGGATGAAACAGATATCTGGTAACCAGTGTTCATTCTAGAAATAAAAAGGGGCAGGGCGCTGTTCACAGTAAAAGGCACCCCGTTGTTGAAAAGGCACTTCTTGTCTTTAAAAGGGCACTTTAAAAAAAAGTTCTGGGTGGGCGTGGCCACCCATTGGACACGTGCCCGGAGGAATGGGTACTCAATTCTTAGCATGAGTGTGCAGCGATATTCTCTTTAAAAAACACACACAAAGACTTATTTTTCATATGCGGGCATAGACAACCAATAGGATGCATGGAATGCCCTGCGCTCGAAATTAACGCGGAATCATCGCGATTATTCAACACGCGTAGTTAAATACAAGTTTGTTTTTATTCTGTCATAATTCACTTAATTCCAATTTACAAAAAAGAAAAAAAAAAAAAAAATCGTCGCCGTTTTTAAAAACAGCTAGGGAAACAAGGAAGCTTGTGCTTGACTGAAAAGGGCAAGAGGGTTGGAATTTTTTCAAAAGAGGGTGGCATTTAAAAAAAAGGGCATGAGGGCGGCATTTAAAAAAAAGGGCATGAGGGCGCTATTGAGATGAAAAAAGGGCGGGCAGGGCGAGCCGCCCTTCAAAAAAAGCCTAGAGTGAACACTGCTGGTAACTATCCGGTATCCTGCTGATTTTTAATTATCCAGTAAGTATCCGGAAGCAAAGTGCCTGATATCCGGATGAATAAAACGCCACAGATTTTTGTGACGATCATTTATATTTTGCTCTCGTTTTAAGTATTCTCCTGAAAATACCACCTATGTATTCTTCAGATTCTCCCTTGAACTTTTCTCAGGCTATTCAGGTGGGTAAGGAGTGAAGTCATAACTTTCTCATTAAAACCTTGCTACGGGCTACTTATAAATTAAGACATAAGTCTAAAGTAGCGAATATTAGTTTATTGCAAAATATATAATGAACACCACAACAACAAACAAGTACGCGGATTGACCACGCTTACAATTCGGGGGAATACTTGTGGGTCACAGTAGTCGGAGGGCCCGAGCCGTGCTGGAGATGATCGTCGGCAAAGGACGCTGAAGCTGCTTCCAACCGAGGTCTTCAAACACACGCACCACATGGATACACCAGTTGCACGGAGCCCGACTCCAACTGTACTTGGAGATACCGATTCTATACGACCATCGAGACTGACGAGAGATGTGAATGATCCCATTTATATGTATTTCTCCACTCACGCGCACTGGTTGGCTGTCGTAATTAGCATATACGATCGTCTTCTTAATCTGACACAACGGCGATTACGCTGAAACCAACCAACCAGGCCACACACAACCTAAAATTTAGAGATGCAAAACGGGACCGGCAAAACCTGACCGGGTGCGTGTCAGGCATGGTGGGTCACAGTGAATAGGAAGATATGATGCAGACAATTGGAACCAGCCACTAGCTACCTTAGAGCATCTTCGAGTTTGAACAATCCATATGGGTGGTGGGGTGCATAGCCACATCTCTGTTCGTTATATATTAGAAATAGTTTCATTCTCCAATCTGGTAAGATCCGGTTTCAGCATTTAAATATGGCAGTGCAGCTCCGGCCATTTCAAAATCAGTATGAATAAGAACAGTTTACTAGAGAACTGTTACAAGAAGATCTTTTCGTAAAAAAAACATGCCGGATATCCGGTTTTTAATGTACACCGGATATCCGGTAAAACTACTATCCGGTTCATCCCTAATAAAAATACTTTCTAACCTGATTAAGTGGAGATAACTCATACCCATGGCTTGAAGTAACATCAACCGTATTAAATTTCAAGCATTTCACATCACCCAATTTGATAAATATGAACAGCTGTGTAAGATCCCTTCTGTATACATGTTTAAAGTTCTATTAAAATCTGTTTACATAGTTCAATCCTGAAGTTCTCTGAACCTTTATTTCTTTATATTAAATTTGTTTTAATAAAACAATATCTTTTTTAAAACAAGGTTACAATAATTGTACTGCATATTCCAGATGAGGCATAACCAACCCTTGACAATTACACTATCAGGTTAAACTGTGGCGGATTTAACAGGTGACAAATGGACAGTTGCCATATGTGCCCTTTTACATTGAGTCCATATGGGGCCCCCTTGACAGCAGAAATTTAAAACAGAAAGAAAAAGAAATAATTATTTCTTTTTTATTGAAAGCATATTTCAATGCAGTTTTCCCTCTGTGTGCGGCCCCTTAGCAGACACATGGCCCTTTGCAAGTGTAGCAGAAATATAATGTAGATTTAAAATTTATAATAGATTTTAAGAGTATTATTTTGGGGAGGGGCTACACAATGACTCGAAAATTAACCCATTAAAAAGATAGTGATTTTTATAAAAGTGACTTGTATTAAAATTTCTGAAAAAACTTTTTTAAAAAATAGTTTTTTTCTACATCACACAAACCCTGAGACCACCTCCCCCATTACTCGCCACTGTCCCACATGATAGACCAAGGGTGTGTGACATAATATTTGAAAACTGAGCCACTTGAAAGTTTTGCCATCTCTGCTCTTCATCTTAAATCTGCCATTAAGTTTAGATGACACATTCCTTGTAATAAATCCCAACATTCTATTTGCTTTTTAAAAATCTATCCCACATTGATGTCTTATCTTAAAATACAAATTTATTAACATGCCAAGATCTCTAAGAATACCCCTTGCATTAATACTTACCAATCAACTGGTGAGAGCTTCACAACAAAGGACTTCAATGAAAATATAAGACCATACATCAGCTTCATTTCCTACAACATTAATCTAGTCATTATTCTTATCCACTCAAAATTACCTATTTATAAATTTTATATTCGTTTTTTTCTGAACTATTTAACAATGATATTCGCTATTTTAATTTAGAATTTGCTGAATTTTAAGAGTTTAAATTATATTTTAAGGATTGCATTTAGTATAGAAAAATTGCAAAAGATTTTCATAATAAATTAAGCGTATTAAAATAATATTAGCTGCCACGAGAGCATGTCCATGAATTTTGAAAGAGTAAAATAGGGTTAGGAAACATCAGGTCAATGCATTTGTATTGGACATATTAAATGAGTTACAATTTCAATCAAGTAAAATACAGGGACATAACAAAACAAGGACGGATATATAGTGAAGCTACCTGAACACAATTATTTACATTATTTTGCTAATTAAAAATGAAATCACCAGTTTTTACCCAACCGGGGATCGAACCTAAGTAGCAAAGCTTGAAACACACAGCCAATGAGAATGATCAAAAACCCATAGTAAGGCGGAGGAAAAATGACGTCAAAAATGTGCTTTCCTTGCCCACTTTCAAAAAGCGAAAAACGAGCGCACCTTCTATATATGTCTTCACTCTCCTTGACACAGTGTAATGTTTGCAGTGTTCAAAGCAGAAGACTTCAGTTTTGAAGAAGAATCGTTTATACAATTGTAATTCATTCTCGAATTACAAACGTGCAAAACAACAGCAATTATCACTTATTTGAAATAAAAAGGTATTTTCACATCAATTTTAATGTCCCTCATCATGCCTCAGGTCAATGAACAGAACATCAGAAAAAGCCAAGTTCCCTTATACCAACAACGTGATAAGTACTGGTAGGTAGGGAACATGCTGTTGCCAAACATTTTATATAAACACAACCATTATTTAACTCATCCCGCCCGAATGGCATTTCACAGTGAAGGGTTTTGAGTAGTGTTCCTGTTATGCATTTTTCAAAGGGCGCCGCGCCCTGCCCTTTTTTTTGTAAGTGCCGATGCGCCCTGCCCTTTTTTGTAAGTGCCGATGCGCCCTGCCCGTTTTAAAAGTGAAAAATGTGCCCAACCTGAACCAATATACATTTAAATTTTATTTAAAAAAAACACTTCTATTAGAGATTTTTTATGTAATGAGTTTATGGTGCAATTGTTTAAATTTTATTTTTTGTGAAATTTTAAACATTTCTAAAAAAAACACTAAATTATACAAACTTTAAAAAAAGCATTTAGAAAAGAGAAAATTCTTACCTTCCTGAAAAAAATCCAGTTAAAGGTAAGGAAAGTGCCCTTTTACATAACAAGTGCCCTTTTTGACAAATCCCCCCTGCCTTTTTAAAACTATGTGAACACTAGTTTTGAGGCAACGAAAAGACCAATCAACCAACAATATTATCATAGGCTCAACATAATTTTTAATTTAGAATTTTAACAAAACGATTTTTAAAAAAAGTTGTTACACTTATTTTTATAAAAACAGAAATCAATATTGATAGTCCCTTTTTGTGAATATTCAATTTTGATGCAAACCAGTGTCTTTCCTAAAAGGCCAGCCACGGCTTAACCGGGCAGTTTCGAGATATCAATCCCATGATTAGAATGACGAGTGCTACTTGTACTGCTTGAATCTGACCCAAACGGACAATGATGAGTTACAGTCATTGTATTAGTATGGCAGTTGAGTAATTGTACCACTTAAAAAAATGTATTAACCGACTGAGAAACGCGCCAACCAAATCCGCCAAGCATGCCAAAAGAAGAAAAGTTATCAATTCGACAGTAATGTATTTCCCCCTCTTTTTATGTATAATAGCACAAGATTTCTGTTGTAATTCAGATATTTGGAAGATTCTTTTTTTGTTGGATAGGGGAACCTTTTGAAAAAAAATCTGGTTATCTGGCATTTAACCATCCATAATTCTCAATTAATCGGACCATTTAAAAAAAAATATTGTTATACAGTAGACTCTCGATAACTCGAATTTTTCGATATCTCGAAAAAAATCTATTTCCCTGCACCTTCATTACTTATTTAATGTAATTTTATCTCTTTAATTCGAAGTTTTTCGTCGTTATTTTCGATAACTCGAAGTTTCCTCACAACTCAAAATTTTGTTTTCCTCTCAAAACTACGGATTTTGAAGAACCTTTAGCATATATGTAATTGCCAAGTTCTTCTTTATCAGTTCTCTTTCTTATTGTGCGTTATTGAAAGGGTATACCTGCAATTGATTTCTACCTGTGCCTCACCCTTTTGTTTGAATGTCTGGATTCCCTGAGCTGTATCCCTTCCTCTTTAACGCGAGAGTCAGTCCAACAAGGAAGATTAATGATGTATCGTCCCTCAAGCCAGCTGGCGTTTTCGGTTAAGTGCGAGTCACTTTCTTGGAACATTACCGACCGTCCAGAAAGCAACTCACTTAAAATATGAAGACGACACTCGACCCCTTCTCATTTTTGTTTAGGCAATGCACTCTCTATAGCAGCATTTGATGAGAGATCGCTCTCAGAAGAAGAATGATAATTAAGAATGCTAACCTCCTCCAAAGATAACTTTGTAAGAGGCTCTATCTTCGATAAAATCTATGCGTGCATTCATTGAATCGAGGCCGGAAATGAAAACATCAGAGACATTTCAAGCAATCATGCATTTGGAAAATATAATTGATTTCGAAAAAAATAGAAATACTTACCAAACTATTTTGGATCGATTTGTTAAATAAAGTCGTGTAACAATACTAGTATTTAATTTTTACCAAAACAGCTTTTTTATAGGATTTTCGATAACTCGAATTTTGGATATCTCGAATTTTTATACACTTCCCTTCGAGTTCGAAATAACGAGAGTTGTCTGTATTTCAATTCTTTTTTTTGTTAAATAGAGAAAAATCCACTTTTGAAATTATTTTTTTACTAAATCTGTTATATATCCAGAAATATCAATTAACCAGACTTTTATTAAAAATAATTTCTCCAATTTCAAAATATTTTCATTCTTGAATAAACATTGGTGGTGGTAACTGGTGCAAGAACTACTTGAGTGAAATAGAATTGTGTACCTCGTCCCTCGACATTCCCGCCTGCTTCCTCCGGTTCCACTCGGTGTAGTAGATGCAGGATCCTGCTGCATTGAAGATGTACAGATTGTAGATGGTCATCCTCAGAAAGTAAAACACAGCTCTGGGTATATACCAAGAACAAAATGTAAAGGAAAATGACATCAATGACAGTTGTTTTGGTTAATTAACGTCGCACTAGAGCTGCACATTGAACTTGGTGACAGTTCGAGGCCTTCTCGAATGAAAGACCTGGGAATAATGCCTCGTATATTTGAACAATGGTCAGATGACCATTATTCAAATGACCACGAGCACAACACCCCAGCTGGCACCCGACGCAACCTTAGGACCCCAATCAAATTTATCGTGCACCAGTGCCAGTCAAAGGCACCAAGGGAGAACAGAAAAACACAGATTACCTAAAATAATTATTTAAATTCATAAAATTTGCAGGATTGGGAAAAGTAAATAAAAAGGATTTAACTATATTCTTGTGGATTAGAATAGAAATGAAGCAGATTTTAAACTTCGTTTGGAATAAATTTTTCACCAAAAAGGCGCCAAGTACAGCTGTAAGGTATAGGCGACCACTGTCAAGCGCAGACTATATTTAAAAAGAAAAGAAAGCAAATATAAAAGTGATGTAAAATTACATGAAAATGTATACTTTAAAAGTTGATCTGGGAAAGTATACACGTATAGGGAGCGCGCATAAAGTTTTTCAATAAATAAAAATCGATAAACAAAATTATTTTTAAAAATTCATTTCACCGTACCCCCTATTTAATATTTCCCCAATTATTTAATAAATGACATTCTTAAGGCAATAAAGGCTAAATACAAAAGACGATAAAAGAGTGAATTTAACGAACCTTGTGTTTTCCTTTAATAAAGATAATTTGTAAACAAATAATCGTTTATATTTGATATTGAAAAAATTGCTCTATGCAATCTGCAAAAGAAAACAGAACAGAAGTCCTAACAATATGATTTCATTTCAGATCATTCGATAAAAAGAAGAAGAAAAAAAAATCGCTATAATTTATTAAAATATTGAATTACATTCGGTCATTTCTCATAATTAAAATTTAAAACAATCAACTAATAACGTTTAATTTAATATTCTACAATTTTAATTTGTGAATTCGAAGTTGCAATTCCGCAAAATAAATCGATTCATTATTGTTCTTCCGGAATGGCATCACGTTCTTAATAAATTAATAAAAATTGGAATAAAAATGAAAAATAAAAGTAGTAGTAAAGTAGGTATGAATGACGCAAATTAAGCCTTGATGAAGTAAGTTCCGAGTCCGCATGACGCAATCGTGTGTTTTGTGTGAAGTTTAAAGATTGTTTTGTCAAACTCGGAAATCCAGATAAGCTGAAAAGGTACGAAAATCATTTGCTGGTATGCTCTAGTTCTTATCTTCTCATTAGCATTACCTGCATGTGACCTTATGTCCTATATTAAAAAACATTGTAAAATATATATGTATACTATTGAATTTATTGAAAATTCTATTGAGTAAAACGTGCTTTCACGGCTGATATTGTTTTTGCGATGTACTTTGATCTGTCTTTAAGATAAATTTATATCCTCTAGTAGGTATTGAACTCTGTTACTGATATAAAGTTTTTAATTTACATTTCACTGTTGGTAACTTTAGGCAATGAGAAAACACACTGACCCATGTTTAAGAGTCGATTCAGCAATGTTAAAACTGAATTACAGTTTTACTTAAAGACTTTTGTTTAAATGATGTATTTAAAATTACTACTTTCCGGATGATAAATTGATGTCAGAACTTGTATATCCAGCTGTTTCTCTGTAAAAAAAAACTTGTAACGACTTAAGAATAAGATGGCACTCTTCCAAAACTGCTTTTCACCGCCAAATTTTATGACAAAAGGGTTAACAATTTCTATAACTTGTGAGTTGAAACTTTAGCTAACCCTTTCAATAAAAGAATATAAATAATAAAAGTAAAAAGATTAGACTGCTGTTCAGAGTTACCAATTTGAGCTAAAATCATTTTAGACCACATTAATTTGAGGGCATGGCAAAGAAAGTGAGTTTTTTGAGGTAAATTCCTAGTGTATGGTGCCTTCTTGGCGCGATTCTGAAAATTGTCAGCACGGCCTTTACAAAACAAAGTAAACGGTGCGAGATAAAAAATTAGGGTTGCCGTACATCATGAAATAGGGTTGCCAAACTATAAAATTTATCGCCCACCAATTGTCGCCAAATAACATTTGGCAGGTTCACCGTTCACTAGGAATTAACCTTTTTTGATTTTATACGTGGTAAGTCCCGAGTATATGCGGGCCTCCAGTGGATAAAGATGTTGAGCTTTTAATCGGAGGATTCCTAGTTCGAGCCCGTGCAGTGAACAAAGAAAAGTAAAAAGTAGTGATATTGTGATCAGTGGGTTGCCAGCTTCGCTACAAAAATACTAAAAAGTCATCTAAAAACGCCGAAAAATTATACTGGCGTGTATACGGGACTGGTGCATGATATATATGATCATGGTCCAATGTCCTGATGCTTATTGAGGTTGCATTGGGTGCCAGCCCAGGTATTGTACTCGTCATCTGACCATAGTTCAAATATACGAGGCATCATTCCCGGATCTTTTCTTTGAGATAGACCCTCATATGATTTTCATTACCATTTACTTATAAGTCCATCGATTGTCACATACATTTGAAACATCTAGAAAATCCAGGAAGTTTCAAAATCCAATTAAAAAGACAACCCATCAAGACTCAGAATAAGATATTTAAGTTGGCAGTAAACGATGCTGTGAGATTTTATAAGCTCTCAGCCAAAACTATTGAGTTAACGGCAAAACTCAAAATAATACTGATTCTGTGATCTGTAATTTTCAGTTCCTTTTTCATGAATTTTAAAGTGATTGAAAAAACTTTACCAACTTAGTTCTTGAACTATATAATTTGCATGAAACACAAAAATATATTCTAGATATAAAAAAATAATACTTGTATTTGAATACATCATATTTAAAAAAACCTAAAACTTAATATATACAAGTTCTTGCAACAGGTATTTGCATTTTGAGTTTTCCCACTAAGTCACCATATTGAAACTTTACAATATCTAAATAATGGAATTTACATCCTCTTCCTCAGTTAAAAGTTTACTAAACTTCATTCGGCTACTGCAATTTAAAAATCGCACATTTTTAATTTTAAGCATAAAATTATTTTTAAAAAAAATTAATTCAGTTTGCAAATACTGGCAATAATTTTTGCCAAGAGAAGCAATAATTATTGCAGCAATTTTAAGGTAACTTGATACGGCTTATTTCGAGTTCTAGAACTCACTTGACCCCAATCTACTTACTATACATTATATGTTGCAGTCAATCAGATAGCTTAATATGGAGGCCTTAAATTTAAAGTTGACTAATTCTTTTCCTTTTCAGTTAAATGGTTATTTAACTTTGAGAAACTTTTTCTCAATCAATTTTCATTAACTGGGTATACATTAACTTTGAGTCTTCCACATTACAGTTTATTTACAGTCAACCCACTATTGATTTTATACTTTAGTTATGTTCACTTTATATCACAGTATATACACATTTACAGTTGATTCGCTATGGACTCTGATCGTGACAAAGAGGGTGTGGACATCCGCCAGAGGAAGTTTGGCCTGCCGAGCTGGATGGTGAACAACATGGAGCGGCTCAACTACTCTACGGATTTTGAGCAGTACGGCTGCAGCCCACCGGAGACGGAGGGATTCCTCACAGAGTACATGGAACCAGCGGGGCACAGGTGTGGGGATATCAGTCCCATAGGTAAACATCTGAAACTATTTTTTACTCTATAGTTACAGAAATGCCACCAGCGTTTAAGTTCAGGGTTCACACGATCCTTAGATATCTTTCAGTATTCACTCTTGAAATAAAAAAGGGCAGGGTGCTGTTGGCAGGAAAAGGGCACTTTAAAAAAAAAATGGCACTTTAAAATAAAGTTTGGGGTGGGTGCTCGACTCGTAGCATGATTGTAGCGATATTTCTGATCATGGGGGAAAACGTAGGACATGCCAAAAATAATCTAACGTGTAGGGTAAAAATACGTTGCAGTCCTCACTCCTATTCGGGTTGCATGGAGTAGCAGCTTGGGTGTCAAGCCACTAGCTATCTTGGAGTTCGAATAATCCACATGGATGGTGGTGTGTAGGGTGCATAGCTACATCTCTGTTCGTGATATCTTAAAAATTGTTTTATTCTCCAGTCTAGTAAGAGCTAGTTTTAGCATTTAAATATAGTGCAATTTGGAAATATTTTAAAATTACATTTTCAAACGCATCATACAGTACAACTCTGGCCATTTCAAAATCAATATGAATAGTTTATTAAAGAACTGTTAAGAGAATATCTTTTCGTGAAAAAGGAACCCTGCCGGATATGTGGTAAAATCCAATTTGGATATCGGGTCATTCCATGTCAAATCAACACAGTCATTTTCCTCACCATCTCCGATTTTTATGAAATTTTGTGAACTTGTTATACCTACTAAGAATGTAAAAAATGCAAAATTTTAACCTCTTAGGCCTATTAGTTTTTTAGTTATTTGCATTTCAAATTGGCTAAAAACGTAAATTTGCCCTCCGATGGATGCATTTAAATTACCCTAACTCCTGTTCTAATTAACATATAGAAATAAAATTGGTATCGTTTTAAAGCTCTTTAAATGACTTTTAAAATGATATGAAACACATGAAGGCTTGGTGAAAAATATTTCAAGGTCATATTATTTGACCTTTGACCTTGAATTACCAAAAAACGAATTTCTTAATTTTCACTATATTTTTTCCCTGAATACTACAACATTTGAACTACATGTATACCAATTTTCAGAGTGGGACAACAATGGGATCATACACTAAAAAAAAATTTCAAAAATTAGCAATTTTGAAATGCAAATAACTAAAAAACTAATAGGCCAAAGAGGTTAAAATTTTGCACTTTTTACATTATTAGTAGGTATAACAAGTTCACCAAATTTCATAAAAATCGGAGATGGTGCGAAAAAAAAATGCATTTTCTTGTGCATTTTTTTCCTACACTTTTGTTGATTTGACATGAAATGACCCTAATATAGTGCATATTTTTGTTTCTAATTTTTTTTTATATATGATCCCATTGTTGTCCCACTCTGAAAATTAGTATACATGTAGTTCAAATGTTGTAGTATTCAGGGAAAAAATGTAGTGAAAATTAAGAAATTCGTTTTTTGGGAATTCAAAGTCAAAGGTCAAATAATATGACCTTGAAATATTTTTAACTAAACTTTCATGTGTTTCATATCATTTTAAAAGTCATTTAAAGAGCTTTAAAACGATACCAATTTTATTTCTATATGTTAATTAGAAGAGGAGTTATGGTAATTTAAATGCAGCCATCAGAGGGCAAATTTACGTTTTTAGCCATTTTGAAATGGAAATAACTAAAAATCTAATAGGCAGAGGAGGTTAAAATTTTGCATTTTTTACATTCTTAGTAGGTATAACAAGTTCACCAAATTTCATAAAAATCGGAGATGGTGAGGGAAAAAAATGCCATTTCTTGTGTTGATTTGACATGGAATGACCCTATCCTGTCTTTAATATGCGCCGGATAATTGACAAAACACTATCCGGTTCATCCTTACAAAATAGCACCTTGTTCCTTTTTATTTATTGAGAGGGAAACTGAATAAATTATTTCCCTACTTACTTGGAATAAATTATAGAGTTCTAATGTTTCATTCATTATTTTGTAGTTACGTATATAATGTATTTTTCATGTTAAAATAAAATTAATATTCTACCAAAATTTGATTCCTTCTAGCATTTTGCTAACAAAAATATCGAATATTGCAGTTTAAACTGATTGCCACAAATCTGAGAAACGTAGATAAGATAAAGTGGAGTGGAACACATTGGGTGAATACCAACTAGCATAACAAGAAAAGAAAAATTATGTTCCAATTTACTGAATTGAAACAGGACATTTTTCTTAATTTTGGATGAATATAGCTATTCAACTAGGTTACTAATAGCAGTCTGTTTTAAATATTTTCAAAGTCTGGGACTTGGCCATGCTGCAATATTACAAAAATTACGGCATTGTTTGATTTGAAAGTTTTTAAAAAAAAGTTTAAATTTGATATATTTAAAATAGTTATATTTTTTTTTATTGACATGGATCCTTCGTGTTCCAAGCCTCAGATATTCTTTTCACAGTTATTGCTGATGTATTTTTTTTTATAAAAAAAAAATATATTTAAATTTGTAAAAATGACAATTTCTTATTTTACTATACTTTGTCGATTATTATTTACAGATACTTTATTTTTATGGCTATTTTTAATAGCTACTACTAATAATAAATTTAATTGTTTGCATTCCAAAGTTTTTTTTTGCTGATTTTTTTTCCTTTTTTCAATGTTATTGTGTTGTAAAAAAACGCATTTATAACTAGGGATGAACCCGATAATAGCTTTGATGGATATCTGCCAGTTTTTTTTTATTTTTTATGAAAAGATCTTCTCTTAACAGTTCTTTAATAAATTGATCATAATCATACTGATTTTTAAACAGCTGGAGTTGTACTGTACTTTACGATGCGTTTGAAAATGTAATTTTGAAATATTTCCAAATTTCTTTTCTAAATTGTGCTATATTTAACTGCTAAAATTAGCTCTTATTAGACTGTGGATTAAAACAATTTCTAATATATGGCAAACAAATATGTAGGTATGCACCCTACATACAACCAAAAACTACAGTTCAAACTCGAAGATAGGTAATGGTTCCAAATGTTTGCAGCATATCTTCCTAGTGCTATCTATTCTGTGACCCACCGTGTCCGAAATGCACTTGATCAGGTTTTAACGAGAAAGTTATCACTTCACTACTTACCCACTTGAATAGCACAAGAAAAATTCAAAGGAAAATCTGCAGAATACATTGGTAGTATTTTAAGGAAAATACTTTAAGCGAGAACAAAAGATAATAGATCGCCACACAAAAAATCTGTTTCTGGATATCGGATAATTACCGGACAGTTAAATCGACGAATACAGGATATGGGAACGTCCATTGTTACTCTTGTGACGGTCAGAGAAAATTTTCATAAAAATGTACATTTTTTACAATATTAAACATACTTAGGCTAAAATTCAAAATTACCATTTAAAAGTTCATGTCATTCTGCTTCATAAAACATATCTAATATGTAATTTAGTATATTTTAGTAGTCTAGGAAATAAATCAAAATTTTGTTACTCTTGTGACCACTGGAAAAGGCAAAATACAAAAATGTTTTTAAGGTAAAATTCCTGTGAATTATATGAGAATACAAAACTCAAATTTACAAATATAATAGAGTAATTATATCTCTTCAAAAGGGAAAAACAATTGAATCTCTTTGACAAAATCTGAATAAATGGCATTGTTTTAAGTAAAAGGCTAAGCGTTACTCTTGTGACGTTACTCTTGTGACATTTTGTCCAACATTGAATTTCTACAAACATACATTGTAAACACTTAAAAAAATCCTTAATATATGTTAATAAATTTATTTTTCATATATAACAACTATTAAACATTGATTTGAGAATAAAATATCATAAACATTAGCCACAATTTGATCACAACATTAGCCACAATTTGATTTCTTTTGTACCAAATTGCATTGTCATCGGATTCAAATTTGAAAATACCTTTTACTTTTGTTGGAATTAAGCATTTTATTTCATAGTCATCATAAACTATTTGAGTTATAAGGCCATGAAAATTTACATCCTCATATTTAACAATCACCCACTGGCCACATTGCAATTCCTCTGCTCCTTTGTTTTCTGCTACCGAACACAATTCATCCCTGTCTTCGTCATTGGTATCAGTTGTGGTATCCCTGTTTGCTTTACAAAATATGAACTTTTTGTAAGAAACGTGTTGTGGGAATGGTCTATAGTGAATAGTTGCATCTTTGAAGGCTTCAACAAAGTGTGTTTTTTGCGTGCCAATCACTGTTTGAACACTCTCCCATAGTACCGACATGGATTCTTTGGATTTTTCAATTTCTTCTTCCGATACATGAAGTATTTTTACTTTGGTAGCGCCAGAAACAAGCTCTGCAAAATCGACAGCATTTCGTACAATAGCTTTTTTGGCACGTACTTCATTCCACGCATGTCGTTTAACAACAGCACCGATTCCATCTACAGCACCCTTGCCATGAGCGGTTGAAAAAAATGTCCAATGAAACTCATTAAAATTGAAGTCTGATTTAATTGCTGTCATGTTTGCAAAGTTATATTTTTGTTTGAATTGGCCTGCACAACCATCAGAAAAAACAGATACACTCTTGACGGATGAATTTTCTTGAAGATGCTCTGTTAAAATTTTACGTAAAAACACATTTACAGAAAATCTATCATGAGTTATATTGTCTGAAATTATTGCATAAGATTTTACTTTATTTGTACCGTACAAAATAACAGCTGTAAACACAGTTACTTGGGGATTCGACCAATGTGCAGACTGAATTTCGTCTTGGTACAAGCAGGTATAGTTCTCAGCAAAGTCTAATTGAATGACGATGTTTTCCGAATTTGTTGACTTTTTGACACGATCAAAATAAGCATGTGTAAAAGTTTGAATGAATGTGTGCAGCAGAAATGGATATAGTTGTTTTCTAAAGCTTATTAAACTATCAGAAATAGTTTTTTCAACAGTTATTTTTTCAAAACGTTTATCAACCTTTTCCCACTGATGCTAACTAATCAAGATTTCTGGATCATTGACTTTAGTTTGAAATATTTCTTCTATGGTATTTTCACAAATTGCACATTTTGAATTCATACAGTCAAATGATAAAGTATCACAGCATGCTAAATCAATAAAATCCTTTACAGATGTAGTGAATACAGGAAGTACATCAGCAATTGCTTTGTGCATTGCTTGAAAGTTTTCATGATAACGACAAATACAGACATTCTGGGGAATATCTTTATATGGTTTTATAAAACTAGGCCTGAAAGCTGCAAATGATGATTTTCCAATTTTTATATCTGGAAAACTTTCTTTAAACAAACAGAAGGCTTCTCTTACTGTAAATAGCATATGTCGCCTGGGATTGATGAAGGTGGTGTGATCTTTTTTGATGACCCTACTATTACGCCTAACTAATGCAGATTTAGCTGATGGATCCACTCTGCTAATATCTTCACGAACATAAAAATCTGCAACTATCTTTTGAGTTACAATATCCATGCTTCTATTGTCTTTAATGGATTTCTGGATTTTTGTAACAATGCCACAGTTTTGAGCAAGCTTTTCAATTATAGTTAACTTTTTAGTTGGAGACTTGGGAAGTTTTTTTTCCACGCGTTTGATCATTTTCCCCAAAGCCTGTGGAGACAAAGATTTCTTTTTATTACCACATCTGAGTTTTGCTAGTTTCCTACTTTTTCTTTGTCTTAGCTTTGCTTTTTCTCTTACCATATTTTTAGCCGATTCTGAAGAATTTTTTTTCACATTATCATAATATGTTTTATTCTGTTTCTTTCTCATGAGCACATATTCTGTTTCATTTTTATGCTTTTCTTTCCACGATTTTTGACGAGTAGCATTCTTTATGCTCTTCAAAATAATGTCATCCATGATATAACTTCTTATTACAGACACTGGAATTTGGATAGGGTTCAGAAAACTTATAACAATAACTATTTGATCACAGACAATGGTCTTCAAACCAAAAGTAAAACCAAAACCCAAAGGCACAAGTTTAGTTGTTTTAATTAATCTGAAAATTGACACCATAATTAATTGTTCTGTAATCTTAAAGTAAATAAAACATTAGACTCACTCATTTTGAAAATCTTAAAAAGTAATTTACTTTGCTTTATATTTACAAAATTAATTATGGCTACAAACTGTTAAAGAAGGAGAAAACAACTCAACTTAAGCTAATGCTCTTGTTTTGGTATGAACCTGAACTCAATGTATGTTAATTAATTGACAGAAATGTTATGTGTTACTCTTGTGACACAGTCATTTGTTACTCTTGTGACAACACTGTAGGGAATGTTCCATGCATAACACAAAGAAAATACATAATGTAAAATATGTCTTATTCCACCAAATCAGAGACTAAGAGGTTTAAAGTAAAAATGTTAAGTAGTTTTTGCAAATTTGAAACTTTTATATGTTTTTTGTTACTCTTGTGACACTTAAACATCCCTATAAAATATTGTTAAAATTGTATTTAACAGCTAATCTAAAATATTTCAACTATGTATATTTAATAAATATAGTTATTGGTTATTAATTTGAATACAAAATAATTTCATTTAATGAACAAAAATCAAAAATATATACGCAATAACAAAATTGATATATTATGCTCCAATGTAAATGAAGAAATATGTCAACTTTTAGCACAATTTCCCTGCGAATTATTGTTCTTATTAAATTACACTTTACAAATTCATAAATATCAACTTTTCAGGATTATATTGATATATAACACTTATATTTTGGTTAAAATTTTAATTTTAGTAAAAAGTTTCATTTTTGGTGGACGTTCCCATATACATTTTATCCCTATTTATAACACAAGTTGCAAATAGGGCCTGATTAACTAAGCCATAAAGCTTGCACTTAATATACTTATAATATATATAAATTTAGTTGTAAAACATGATGCAAACTTCAAATGTGGACAAGACTGTATATATATAGTGCAAAAATCCTAGTTTGCTAAACTTACCTACGTAAAGCAGATACTGAAAAAGAGACGGGCACATTTTTCACTTCTAAAAGGGGCAGGGCACATCGGCACTTACAAAAAAAGGGAGGGGCGTTGCGCCCTTTGAAAAACGCATAACAGGAACACTACTTCACTACTTACCCACTTTAATAGCACAAGAAAAATTCAAAGGAGAATCTGCAGAATACATTGGTAGTATTTTCAGGAAAATACTTAGTGATAATAGAAAAAGATAATAGATCGGCAAACAAAAAATCTGTTTCCAGATATCGGTTAATTACCGGATAGTTAAATCGACGGATACAGGATATAGGTTTTATCCCCATTTATAACACAAGTCGCAAATAGGGCCTGATTAACTAAGCCATAAAGCTTGGGCTTGCACTTAATATATACTTATAATAATATAAATTTATTTGTAAAACATGATGTAAACTTCAAATGTGGACAAGACTGTATATATATAGTGCAAGAATCCTAGTTTTCTAAACTTACCGATTTTTTTATTGCTAGCTGGAGATCAAACTGGATTCCATGAAAGAAGGGTACCCCCCTCCACTGGGAACCGCCACCCTGATGACCTAGTTCGCACTGCGGTGGAGCACAACCGTCGCCACCCTGTCCTGACTAGTCCCAGGCATGACGACTTCCTAGTCTCCTCTCCCGACTCCACCCCTTGTGCCACCCCAGAACCCTCGCCCGTGATTCGCAGGAAGGTCAGCATACCACACCCGGGTGACACCGTCCTGACCAATCCAGGCAGGTGGTTCTACTTTGGCAAGCTGAAGAAGTATGACCCCAAGTCCACCCCTAACTCCGTCCCCAACAAAGAAAACTGTGACTCAGTGGACAGGCCATCGAGGGGCGGAGTGAAGTTGGTTATTTCCAACTTTGACCTCAATGCTGTGAGTCCGAACTCTTGGTAACCTCAGGCATTTTAGTCCACTTCAGAATTCTGTGTTTTTGTTTTATGTGTTTGGACGATCTAACGACCGTGAGTGTTTGCGTCAGATTAATCTGAATGGATTTCTCAATGTTTATAAAGGGTAAATTATGCAGATTTTTTTTTTGTGAAAATGCAGGAAATTTAAACGTGTTACGGTAGTGTTGTTTGAAACGGTTATTCCTCGGATGTTTAAAGAAAATGCTTTTAAGTGGAAATTTGTTAAGAACACACATGTCCTTTAAAGAAAACACATGTTGTTTATTGAAAAGGCATTTGTCATTAATAGATATAAAATGTCAAACACTTGTATACAATAGATGAATGTCATTTTTTAAATGTACCTGTCCTATTATACAATAAGAAAAAAAAATTGAATATTAATTTCTGTTTGACAAATCAGAGTTTTGTAGATAACTGTAGCAAAATAGAACAACCACACTCTTTAATTCTGATTGCAGTCTTGTATCTTGCAAAATTTATAATCGGTTATTATTAGCTATAATCTGAAAAGGTTATTTTAAACTTTTTCAAAATTAAGTTTGTAATTCATTATTCTATGTTTTTTTAATTCCTTAACACATTGACTGCAGTTGGAGTGAATTGTGACTTATCTTCCAGTAAAATTCAGCGCTATCTGTCATGTTTTTTTATGCACGACAGTATTATTTAAGAGTAACATTTTAATAGGCTCGTCTAGTGAAGAACATGGTGACAGGCAACGATGACTGTACATCAAATAAAGGTTACATTTTGTTTAAAAAAACAAACCTGTATGCATGCCTTTGTAAAGGAAACAAAATTGATGAACTTTTAAACTAATTTTATTTACCATTTAGAAACTTTATTTTTCATATTGGACGCCAATTTAATATCAAACTTTTTGATTTTTGAAATATTAGAAGGTAGACAGTTTTTAACAAAGCTTTCATTGTTTAAGTGTGAAAACATTTTGTATAAGTTATTACCATTGAGATCTTACTTAAATTGGCAATTGCGTAGTAATAGTGGGACAGTGCTAGAGCTATCTCAATTTGTTTCATATGCTGGTTTCTACATCCTTTCTTAATTGTTTAGTGTATGGTACTTGTGCCAATACAGCGATTAATTTTAATCATGTGGTACTCGGCTTGGAAAACTACCATTCCTAACTGCTCAACAGTTGTGTAATCAGCAACCAAAATTAAAAAGCCATGATTTCAACAGGGTTACCACGCACCTGCAAAACCTAGAATTGTCGGAAAATGACGCTAAAAGTCCTGGAATTGTCAGGAAAAATGAAAATTTTCTCAACTTTTCTGAAAAAAATCAGGGAATTTGTCAAAAAAAATTCTTACCAAATTCTTTTCCTCACCATCAATAGAATTTTCTTTTCGTTGCAAAAATAGAAAATTGGTAAAAATAATTTCCCTGGTTTTTTAATACTTTGATAAGTTATTATTTGCAAGCACTTCCTTTTTGCGGTTCTCAACATTTATCTTTAAAACAAATCCGTAATTTTTCATATTTTTTCTCGGAATTTTTTTGAAAACCTGGAAAAGTCAGGGAATTTTCATCCTAATTTTGAGTGGCAACCATGTTTCAAATACATTCTGCACACTATTTAAAAGTTTTATATCTTGAGCGTTGTTTTAAAAAAATATTTATTTAATATTAGCTCCTATAAATTAAAAAAAAAATCATATTGATAATTGTTGAGTGGTATTAAAATGAGCACTTAACTAACGAAAACATTTAACGTTGGATAGCAAAGGTTAACAGTCTAGTACTTTAAGTTAGAAATCTGTGGCAATAATTATGTTTTCAAACATACCTGCATTTTCACTATCCCATCTATGTGAACTTTTTTCTTAATGTATATTTTGTTGTAAATGTATATTATATTGGCATATGCTTATGATGTATATATGTTGATGATATTGTTTTTAAATAAATATTACTCGGTTGTATTCATTACAAGGCTTTTTCACTGTAATTATCAGGGTGTCCAGAAATAGGGATAACCGGGAAAATATCAAGGAATTTTACCATTTTGGAAATATCAGGGATTTTGGGATTTTTTTGAAAAAATCAGGGAATTGGTGAAAAAAAAATATTTTTAACTTGATTTCTGGCTGTGAAACATCGTTGATTTAGTGTTCACATAGTTTTAAAAAAAAAGGGGGGGGGGGGGATTTGTCAAAAAGGACACTTTTTGTTATGTAAAAGGGCATGTTCCTTACCTTTAACTGGATTTTTTTCAGGAGGGCCAGGATTTTCTCTTTTCAAAAAGCTTTTTTAAAGTTTGTATAATTTAGTGTTTTTTTAGAAATGTTTAAAATTTTATAAAATTAAAAAAACTGCACCATAAATTCATTACATAAAAAATCTCTAATAATAGTGTTTTTTTTTTTTAATTTTTTCAAAAAAGAAAATTTTGAAATCCTCAAATTTTTCTAAATTTCCTTGTTATAAAGTTTTATTATCTCAAATTTCATGGGGGGGGGCGGAGGGGGGATACGTTTCAAATAAAAAAAAATTAACAAAATATATTAGCAGTAAGACAAATTAGAACATTAATACCAACCAAACAAAAAGAAACAAGCTTCTTCCAAAAATCAATTTTTATAACTCCAAATGACAAGTCCTAAATTTCAATTTCGTAAATTAAATTATATTTTCGAAAAATTTAATGCAATTTTGTTATGTAGTGTACCTAAAATATTGATGAAATAGAAAGTGGCGAAGTATAAACATTTATTCATCAGATGCAAAAGGATTGTAAGTCTTTCCAAAGAGATCGCGTTTAGTGAATTTCTACGATTTTAAGGTTTTTTATGAATGAAAAATTCTTAAAAGAGTGCTATCTGGAAGTTGCATTCATCAGAGGCAAACGAAATTAAGAGTTATAACCATCTTAAATTTCGTGTGATATCCTCGTTTAACGAAGATCGCAAATATTCGGAGAAAAGGGATAAAAAGTTCACTAGTTTTCTGACGTGAAGATTGATTATAGGAATGGGCAATTTCAAAAAAGTTAGGGAAAAATCCACAGGCATTGTGAAGAAGCGAAGAGCATCACAATTACGGGCGTTCACTTTTTGACAGGAGTCATTTACAATCCTTTCTTGGAAAATACCTTCCTTCAAAGTAAACAATTTTTGGATTGATGCATTGTGAATTCAGCCTCAACTGCCGCCCAATTTCAAGTGTTAAGAGTACACATGTACAAACAGCCTACAATTATCTTTTATGTCACCAACTGAATACCTATAGATCTCAGAAACGCCTCTTTACTTTAACTACGTTGTTCAGCAAATGTCACGTGGGTCGAGGGTACGATTGGGATACCAAGGCAATCCTACAGACCTACCTTTTTGTGAAAAAATATTTTTTTTAATTACAAGGCGCAAAGAAGATACTGAAAAAAAGGCAGGGCAATTTTTTTACTTCTAAAAAGGGCAGGGCGCATCGGCACTTACAAAAAAAGGGCAGGGCGCGGCGCCCTTTGAAAAACTTATAACAGGAACACTAGTTGATTGGTTGCAAATATTCAAATACTTTTTAAATGCAATCAAAAAGACTGAAATTGCGTATGGGACTTTTAAACGTCCTGTTATACGTATTACGTCCTGTTATATTTTGTACTCCTCTGCACACTTTTTGCACAAGTATTATTTACAGTTATATGGGCTACGCTTTTTTAATTTACTTTAATTATCTTCTAATGTGTAACGAGCCCCAGTTGCTCAGTGGATAAGGCGTTCAGCTACTAATCAGAGGATTGGTGGTTCGAATCCGTGCGATGGACTTGACAAAGAAAAGTAAAAAAGTAGTGATCTTGCGATCGGAGGGTTGCCAGCTTCGCTACAAAAATACTAGAAAGTCGTCCAGAACATCCAACAAATTATACTAGCGTGTATACGGGACTGGTGCACGATAAATCTGATCGGGGTCCAATGTCCTGACGCCTATTGAGGTTGCGTCGGGTGCCAGCTCAGGTGTTGTCCTCGTCATCTGCCCATGGTTCAAAAATACGAGGCATCGTTCCCGGGTCTTTCCTTCGAGATAGGCCCCGAACCGTCGCCAATAGCCCACTGAGTAAATAAACAAACTAATCTAATGTGCAACGTTTTGAATAAATTGAAGATTAATTATTATTTAAAGGTGACTATAAAAATATAAAATATTTCCTTTAACGAAATTTTATTTTATATAAACTTTTCAGAGGTATATGCTTATTTTATTTTAATCGTTTTTGCATTCTTCATATACTTCCCGCGTAAGTAAAGTGTATTATGTTTAGTATATTCTTGTAATTTTATATTTGGTATGTGCTTATATTTGTAAAATGTCTGATTTTTATTAACTTCAAGAATGATCATTAGAAAGATCCTGAGTTATATGAAAAGTGGCAAATATCAATGCTTGCGAAGAAAACGTCCACATGTTTTATAATCCCCCCCACCCCCTTATCTACTATATTTCATTATTTCGCGAATTAAAGGAAATGCTTTTTTTAAGGGGGGGTGGGGGGATCGGAGCGACGACCATGGCAAAAAGTCACGCCTCGCCACTGGCAATGACAAGTTCTCATACAGTTCAAATTTACTTCGACGGGGATACAGGCGGGGAACATTTAATAAAACGATTAATTATTGAAAATTAAAGATAAAAATGTTGAAAATATTACGTAATTAACGCTAATTTGGTGTTTAATTATGCACAATGTTGACTTAATTATATATATTTACTTAAATATTTATGAAACGAAAATTGTTTACACATTTATTTCGGGAGGGGTCCGGATCACATTTACCTATCCTTCACTCCCCCTCCCCCTTTGAGTACGTTATGTCACGGAGAAAGTAAAAGGTGGAGATGATTTGGCGAGATTTCATGAAACGTAAGTTAGCAACCCCAAACTAGGCAAAAACAAACCTAGTTTGCAGTGAATTTTCTACAAGGGGTGCATTATTTTCAAATTAAGAAAACGCATTCTAAAACTTAAAAAATGACTATTTGTGCAGTTGTGGGATGCAGTACAAGTTCCAAATCGATAAAAAATACTTTTATTTCCACTTCATAGGTAAGTTAAATTATAAAAATAAATTATCTCCAAGTACTGGTACAAAGTAGTGCTTTGGAATAGCGCCAAATACTTCGCCAGTTCCTACTTTTTAAGCGATTGCTTACTTCGCATTGCAAACCGGTTTTTTGACTTGATCGCACCTCCACCTTCTTCTTTACTCCGTGACGTTATGCCCTGTTCAGTCATGATATGGGCTGCCATATCACGCATTGCTATTGCATATATTTCTTATATATATTTTAACAAGTGGATCAGGACAAAACCTTAATGTTAGGATTGCTAAATTATATATTCATTCGTAATTTCGAGTTCGAAACCGAATGAAATTTTGTAACAACTTACGTCAATGAGACTGACCGACGCCCTTTAAATTAAATTTATATATCAACTGTCTTTACAATATTAGTGGTAGTAATAATAGACATCACGATTTCTGTTCCTGATCAGATTTAAAATGCATAAGTCAAGTTAACAAGCCGGTGGAATTTAAAGATATTTTTCAACGACTTTTGTATTATAGGAGCGAATCCGTGGCAACCCTCTGATAGTAAGATTGTTACAGCACAACTTTTACTGACAGGGCAATTGTCAATTACAATCTGAAGATTGCTTCTAGAAATCATTGTTTGTTAAACTGAAAAATAGAATCATTTCTTTGTTCAGCTATTAATAATATTTTATATAATAACTCGCATTCCAACATTAAATTAGATTAAAATTCATAATATATGCAATTGCTTGCTCATCCTGAACTGTTCGAATTGTTTTAGAAGAAACAATAATAAGAAAATACTCCGTAACACGCTGAAGCAATAAACAATTAAAATAATTCTATGTTTGTATTGAGTATTCTTACATTATTTGATCTAGCTTCACAAAAACATTTAATTGCAATTTAAAAAATTAAGATACTTCGATTTTTTTTTTCAAAAATAAACGATATTTATTACAAACTGGTTTTTAATAAGTAACGTTTAGTTCGGTGTTTGAATAAAAACAAAATACAATGGAAATCGTTTTATAATAATAAGATATTTTATAATACAAATAGCTTTTTATGATTTTTAATCAAAATACTGTATTATTATTATTATTTATATATTGCATAAAATATACCGGTCAATTTCAACATGACTATTAAAATTGTAAAACAGTCGTGATATTTAATGAAAAATAATTCTCAACTATATAAAATGTCTGAAAAAGATTTATCAATGTTTAAAATCTTATTCGACTGTGATATGCTTATAAAAGGAATTTTAATTAAAAAACAAAAGATACGTTGACTATTTCAGTACGTAAAAGATAAATGGAACATGACAATAAACTCAAGCCACCACTAGATGGCGCAACTCTTCACTCGCAGTACAAATGCCCATTTGTTCCTAAACATTGTATCTCTCTTTCTTTTAACAATTTTTTATAAATAAATTCGAATTTCCTTAAAAAATTACATTAAAATGATCTAAAATATGAAATTCTAGTTAAAGAAAATTATACAATGTATATAAAACAATCTATTTGTTCTATAGGATATATACTAGTAGTATATGAAAAAATTAAATGTAATTATTTTTCGGATTATAAATATGTAAATCTTTATAAAAATTTTCAATTACAAATATTAGAATACACTAAAGAATTTTTTTATTTTAAAGCTGCTAATTAAATTTGTTTTAACTACTAAACTAATTTAACTAAATTGCTTATAGAATCCAGCTTAAACACTAGATACTAGGATTCCGATTCATCATGACAGTATATGTCGAAATAATATATATCTACCACTAGGTGGTATTACCGGCAAATACCGAACTAGTTTAGAGATATAGGAAATTTGAGTGCTACTTTTTTGTTTTTTTGCAATTGACTGAAGTGATGTGTAGTAAAGAACAATCACAAACAATAACATTTGAAAGTTTGGAATATCTGCTGCATACAACAGAAACAATTGAATTAAAACACTATTTTACAGACGAGTGTTTTTAGTTTCTGTAACCTTTGTTGCTAATTTTTTTTACCCTTTTTATGATCATAACTTGGAAATGTGTTAAAACTCTTTTGTTTTTATTTGGTAATACTACAAGACAATGCGATAAAACACTTCATACAAATAATAATTATTTTTATATAATTTAAATTTAACAATTCATACCAGTATTTAAAGAAAATTCGTTTTTTTAAAGTTATTTTTTTATAAATAATACATACCCCAAAAGTGTTTGGATTCTAAATTACGCCTCATCTTAAAATAGGAAGAGGCGCGGATTCTTTATAAAATTATACAACTAATAAATTAAGTTAAGTTTAAAACTTACTTTCACAAACAGCGCCGATTATTTAATAGATATTAAAAAATTCAATTTTTCATTTCGTAAAATTAAAAAAAAAAAAAAAAAAATTTAGCGCATTAATCTTTAAGTCGGTTTTCCTTTTTTAACTGACTAAACAGCACGCCAACCAAAACTCTAAAATAAAACAGCCAAGTTGACAGGTTATCAATTCGACTGTTATATATTTCGGTTCTAATTCAGATATTTGCACAATTTTTTTTTGTTGGATAGGTTGGAGCAATTTGAAAAAAATATCCGGTTATCCGGCATTTAACTATCCGGAATGCTCAATTAAACGGACCGTTAAACAAAAAAGTATTGTCCTATTTCGAATATTCGTTTTTTGTTGGATGGAAAAAAAAATCCACGTAGACAAAATCTGCAAAAAATAACAATCGGTTTTCCGGCTGTTATATATCCGGAAATGTCGATTAACCGGAGTTTTTTAAACAATTTATCCGATTTCAAAATATTTTCATTTAATTAAAAGAAGTTATTCAGCAATGACATTTCGTTTATCCAGCATTTATTAGCATTGGTAGGGATTGTTTTACAATATACATTATTGAGCACAAGTTGCTAATTGAATTTCTTGGTGAATAATAAGGGAAGCCCCCTGCTAAATTAAAAACTAAAAAGGGGGAAAATAAAATAATCTTTTTTAAAGAAAGGAAAACCGACTTAAAGAAAGTGCGCTAATAAGTTTTTTTTTTTTTTAGTTTTACGACCAAGATGAAAAAATTGAGTTATTTGATATAAATTTTATAGTTATTACAACTTTTGAAAGTTGGTGCCAATTTACAAAAATCTTACATAAATTTTGGCGCCGATTTCGAAACTTTTAATAAGTTTAAAATTAATATTAAATAATTTAATTTTTTCAAATTGTTCGTAAAATTAAAAATTATTTTTTATTCTTTAGCGCATTTTCTTTAAGTCGGTTTTCCTTTTTTAAAAAAATATTATTTTATTTTTATGAAATATTAGTTTATTTTTTCAACGGTAAACTGTCATCGAGACTAAAAGCAGCGGATCATTTGGCTTGGCGACTTTCCAATAAAAAAAAAATGTCAAGCGGATGCAGTTACTTGGGCTTTTGGTTTGTATTTTCGTTGTACGATACTTAAATCGTTCAACATATGACATTTTGAAAGCGGATAATCTCCTTCCGTGGTCATTTCTATTCTGAAGTCTGGGAAATATTCGCAGGATACAGCCCCCCCCCCCCCCCCCCCCCTTCCCATCCAAACAATAAATAATTAGTGAATCTGAACATTGATTTATATGGAAACTAAACTTCGTCTAACGTAGATAAGCTTACCGCCTTCTGCTTAAATGTTCTCCAAATGATAGGGGAGTTATCAATGAACAAAATCAAACCACCAACTGAAATGCGGTCATCCTTGTTAGCCGCAAAATCAGCGTCACTATAGCAATTGATTTTAAGATCAGACACTAGTAGTGTAATTTGACGGGTACGAAGCCGCGGAGTACGGCGGAGTAATGAGGAATACGAGGTGCTGTGTGGATTTTGGTGGATTTTGGCGGTGCTCTGTGGATTTTTGGCGGTGCTCTGTGGATTTTGGTGGATTTCTGTGGATTTTGGTGGATTTCTGTGGATTTTGGTGGATTTCTGTGGATTTTGGTGGATTTCGGTGGATTTGTGAGGATCTGAGTGGTGCTGTGCGGATTTTGGTGGATTTCTGTGGATTTTGGCGGATCTTTAGCGGATCTTGGTGGTGCTGTGCGGATTTTGGCGGTGCTCTGTGGATTTTGGCGGTGCTCTGTGGAGTTTGGTGGTGCTGTGAGAATCAGGGAGGATCTGTGAGGAATAATGAGGAATAATTGAGGATTTCTGAGGAATAATGAAGAATAATTGAGGATCTGTGAGGAATAATTAAGGATCTGTGAGGAGTAATGAGGAATACGAGGTGCTGTGTGGATTTTGGTGGATTTTGGCGGTGCTCTGTGGATTTTTGGCGGTGCTCTGTGGATTTTGGTGGATTTTTGTGGATTTTGGTGGATTTCTGTGGATTTTGGTGGATTTCTGTGGATTTTGGTGGATTTCGGTGGATTTGTGAGGATCTGAGTGGTGCTGTGCGGATTTTGGTGGATTTCTGTGGATTTTGGCGGATCTTTAGCGGATCTTGGTGGTGCTGTGCGGATTTTGGCGGTGCTCTGTGGATTTTGGCGGTGCTCTGTGGAGTTTGGTGGTGCTGTGAGAATCAGGGAGGATCTGTGAGGAATAATGAGGAATAATTGAGGATTTCTGAGGAATAATGAAGAATAATTGAGGATCTGTGAGGAATAATGAGGAATACGAGGTGCTGTGAGGAATAATGAGGATTTCTGCGGATCTTTGGCGGATCTTGGTGGTGCTGTGCGGATTTTGGTGGTGCTGCTGGCGGATCAGGGCGGATCTCGTCTGTCAAGCCGCGGGGGCGTGGCCTAATGGAGATGACCTCAACCAATCAGGTGTCAGTAAGTGACGTCACACGCAGGGGACATGGGAACAGGTGTCGATGACTCATCGCAGCGCTGCCGATGGGCATGTCCCACCGTGTCTCAACGTGTATGTACGGGAACGGACCAATCAGGTTCTTGTGTGAGGATGACCTCATGAACAACCAATCAGGTGTCAGTAAGTGACGTCACACGCAGGTGGGGGAAGGTTTTACTAGTTCTGCTTGTAACCGCAAGACAACGCTGCATGTAGGGGAACGGACCAATCAGATGCTTGTTTAAGGATGACATCATGAAGAACCAATCAGGTGTCAGTAAGTGATGTCTATGGAGTGTCATGTGACATGAAAGTTGCTTTTTTGTTATTTTGCGTTTTTATTTGGGTATTGGTGGAAATTTGCGACGCACAGCATCTACACATTTTTAATTATAAGCTGTGGGTTGTGACATCATAGGTATAATGTTAGGAATGGTTGGTTGTTGAAAAAACTGTGAGCTGTGAAAGTAATGTGAAAAAACTGTGAAAGTAAATAAAATATGATAGAATTAAACTAATATTCTTATTTTAATATTTATTATATTTTAATATTTATTTATATTTTGATATTTATTTGTATTTTATTATTTATATTTTTACATTTATTTTTAATATTTAATTATATTTTAACTTCTATATTTTATTATTCATTTATATTTTAACTTCTATATTTTATTATTCATTTATATTTTATATATATTTTATTATTCATTTATATTTTATTATTCATATATTTCATACATATTTTAATATTTATTTATATTTTATTACTCATTTATATTTCACATATATTTTATTTACGTATACATCTGTGCCAAAAAAATTAACTCAGTGAGAGCAATTACGTCCCACTAGAGCTGCACAATGAACTTATGTTAAAGGGAATGACAGTAGTGTATATATTTTAACTATGGTTAGTACAAAAGAAAAGAATTTTGCAAGAATGGTTTTAGAAAAATATATTTTATGTGACCAACTCCAGCATATAATTTCGCAATATAACTCTATGAGGAATCATCCTATGGGGGTAAATAACATACCATCGTGTACAGGAAGGTAGACCAGATTAATAAGTAAAGCTTTTGACATGTGTACTAAGGGTATAAAAAATGACAGTCTGGGGTTCTATGAAAATAATGTTTATAACAATATACGTTTAAATTACAATTTATATAACGGAAATCAGTCTCAGTGGATGAAAAAAAAGTAATTAATATGAAAGCTGATACTTTGAAAAAGAACCTTGGGAACCAAAACCTTGTATTACGGTTAATTAAACTTTTTATAAAAGTAATGTGTTCTTTAAATGTTTTTCACATCATACGTAAAATTATTATTTTAAGAGGGAAAATATCATATCGTTATGACTAGAAGGAGGGATCTCACCTTGATCACAATTGGATGCATTAGAATTGCTTACTGTTTAGGAATATGATGTAAAAGTTACTCTATCGCACTGTTTGTTGTGCTGGGCTTGATAAGAGCAGATTTGGGGTTGGTATGTAAGATAATGGATCTATTACTTGTTCTAATACGTGTTGAATAAGGGAATTTGTCTTAGATGTTGCTGTTTTAGGGGTGTTTTATAATTGGTTGTTTGATTGAACGATACAGTGCAGCTATACAAAGGGGTTTATTTATACGCTTGGTACAAGTACACATTTTTTCTTATGTCATAAAATTACACTATAACAAAACGCATAGGTGGATGGTAGAAATGAAGTAGCACCATACAAGGGGAATTATTATGGCTGGCTGATTAAATTTTCAAAGACTAAGAGGCAACAAGTTCCCATATGAGTACAATTGAGGGTGAATGTGTAGAATTTGGCGACATCAAGTATCCACAAGGGGACAATTTGAGAGGTGTATTCGTAAAATTGGCGACATAAAGTACTCATAGGGAGACGTTTGTAGGCGTATACATAAAATTGGGGTGAAAGCGGGGTTTGTAGTTGTACATTAGACAAGAATAAATGAAAAAGTTTAAGTTTGAAATAAATTATAAAAAGAATAAATGTTAAAAAAAAAAAGTTAAAATACAATTTAAAAAGCAAAATGTAAAAAAAAAAAAAAAGTTTAAAAAGAAAAATGTAAAAATAAAAAAAAGTTTAAGTGTGAATTAAAAACTAAAAGGTTAAGTAAGAAAAAAAAAATAACTAAAAGTGAAAAAAAAATTTTAAAAGTGAAAAAAAATATATATATATTTATATAAAAAATATTTGAAAAAAGTTTAAGTGTGAAATAAATTATAAAACTAATAAATGTAAAATAAAAAGTTTACGTGTGAAATAGATTATAAAAAGTATAAATGTAAAAAAATAAATAAAAAGTTTAAGTGAAAAATATAATGTAAAGATAAAAAAGTTAAAAAACAGTAACTGTAAAATAAAAAAAAAGTTTGTATAAAATGAACTTTTAAAAGAAAAATGAAAAAAAAAAGTAAAAACAATATATATAAAAAAAGTTTTAAGTGTAAAAATAAAATTAAAAAAAAAAAAATTAAAAAAAAAAAAAAAGAAAAACGTAAAATATGAAAAAAAAAAAGAAACGTTAAAAGAAAATTGCTAAATGTAAAAAAGAAATGTGTTAAATGTAAAAGATTAACCATCATAAGTTTTTTACCCGAATCGACCCAAAGCCATATGGTGTTACGGAACGTACTAGCCCCATATAGGCACAGATGCCCGTGGTGAGTTCTGTGAATGGTCTACCCACTAATCAAACGACAAGTACCACAATTACATTAAATAATTAGCAACAAAAAAAGCAGGAAATACTACTATAGATATAAAAAATATTAACAAAGTATCGAAAATAGAACCAAAGGTAACTAATAAATCTGTATAGAATGAGTGTCTATAAATGTATAAGAGAAACCAATGTATATATTTCTACTAAAATGTTGACACATATACTAAATTTTTAACAAATTAAGTCAAATATTTGCGAAATAGAGAAAATAATACATACTTTTTAAAATTGTATCAAATAGTCTATGAATGGATAAAAAAAAATATCATGACATGTATTAAAAAAAAAAATTAAAATAATGGACTTACGTGTAACACATTAAGTTAAGAAATTTATACTTATCAAAGAAAGTAACGTAAGTCATATAAAAAAAAAAACCTGTAGTTAAGTACAATTGTTAATTGAATATGCTACAAAATATTGTCAAATTACACCATTTTTAGTGATAGGATAAGCAAACTTGTTAAAATGTCATATAATTATCAAAAATATTATACAAAGTACGAATTTAAAAAAAAAAAGTAAATGCAAAAAGAAAAAAAAGTTTAAGTGTAAAATAAAATGTAAAAAAATAAATGTAAAAAATAAAAAAAAGTTTAATAAAAAAAAAGTTAAAAAATAATAAAAAAAAAATTTAAGTGTAAAATACAATTTAAAAAAAAATGTAAAAAGAAAAAAGTTTAATAAAAATTACATGTAAAAAGAAAAAAGTAAAAAAAAAAAAATAAAAGAAAAAAAGTTAAAAAAGAAAAAAAAAAGTTAAAAAAGAAATAAAAAGTTAAAAAAGAAAAAAAAGTTAAAAAAGAAAAAAAAAAGTTTAAAAAGAAAAAAAAAGTTTAAAAAGAAAAAAAAATTTAAAAAGAAAAAAAAATTTAAAAAGAAAAAAAAAATTAAAAAAAAGAAAAAAAATTAAAAAAAAAAAAAGTTAAAAAAGAAAAAAAAAAGAAAAAAAAAGTTTAAAAAAAATAGTTAAAGTGTAAAATACAATTTAAAAAAAAATGAAAACATAAAAAATTTAAAAAAAAAATGTAAGTGTAAAATTACATTTTAAAAGAAAATGTGAAAATAGAAAAAAAAATAAAAAGAAAATTGCTAAAAGTAAAAAAAAATAAAGGTGTAAAATGTTAAATAAAAAGACCTTAAGTGTAAAAAATAGAAGAAAAAAGTTTAAGTGTAAAATATTACTCATCATAAGCTTTTTTACTCGTATCCACCCAAAGTTATATGGCGTTACGGAGCGTACTAGCCCCATATAGGCGCAGATTCCTTGGTGAGTTCTGTGAATGGTCTACCCACTAATCAAACGATAAGTACAATAATTATATTAAAATATTAGCAAAAAAAAAAAAGCAGAAAATACTAATATAGATATAAAAAATATTATCAAAGTATAGAAAATAGAACCAAGAATAACTAATAAATCTGAATAGAATGAGTGTCTATAAATGTATAAGAGAAACCAATGTATATATTTCTACTAAAATGTTGACACATATACTAAATTTTTAACAAATTAAGTCAAATATTTGCGAAATAGAGAAAATAATACATACTTTTTAAAATTGTATCAAATAGTCTATGAATGGATAAAAAAAAAATATCATGACATGTATTAAAAAAAAAATTAAAATAATGGACTTACGTGTAACACATTAAGTTAAGAAATTTATACTTATCAAAGAAAGTAACGTAAGTCATATAAAAAAAAAAACCTGTAGTTAAGTACAATTGTTAATTGAATATGCTACAAAATATTGTCAAATTACACCATTTTTAGTGATAGGACAAGCAAACTTGTTAAAATGTCATATAATTATCAAAAATATTATACAAAGTACGAATTTAAAAAAAAAAAGTAAATGCAAAAAGAAAAAAAAGTTTAAGTGTAAAATAAAATGTAAAAAAAATAAATGTAAAAAATAAAAAAAAGTTTAATAAAAAAAAAAGTTAAAAGATAATAAAAAGTATTAAAATAATGGACTTACGCGTGACAGTTTAAGTTAAAAAATTTATATTTACCAAAGAAATTAACATAAGTTATTATAAAAAAAAAAACTGTAATTAAGTATAATTGTTAATTGAATATGCTACAAAATATTGCCAAGTTATTCCATGGTAGCGATTTAACAACCAAACACTTTGTCTTTAAAGATTACGATAACGCAGTTTTAGAAACTAACATAGGGGCAAATGTGTATAATTATCATAAAATACTTCACATTACTGTTAAAATGTCATATAATTATCAAATATATTATACAAAGTAAGAAAAATATTACTTAATATGTTAAAATATTACCAATAGTACATGCCCAACAGATCAAAATGACCTTCAGCACCCTACGACACATGAAAACTTACGGAGATTAACAGCAATCTTGCCTCAAAAAATAAAACCAATAGTGTGCTGCTAAGGATAAAATGTCAAGTACACACCCAGTGTAGGAGATGTATACAAATAATATTGTTGAATTATTAACAAAGTGATTTCATTAATACTAAAATAAGGTCTTTGTTACAATAATATATATATATATGGAAATTAAGTTCTTATTAGTGAAATTTATGTAATATTTTTAGACTGCTTTGTTCAATTTATAATATGTAGGTAGAATTTTTACATAAAAAAAAAAACCCCTTTGTGTTTATCAAAAATATTTCACAAATTAAGAAGAAGAATACCTAAGGAAGGTCTTTGCACATGATTATAGTACAAAACCATGTGGATTTACATCAATTTTACCAGGAACAAGGGGGTCAGTATACGGCTATGAGTCAAATAGTCAATTTTTCACCACATTCAGGCATTTGTGTTATTAATGCCTGAATGTGGTTTTAAAATTGACTATTTGACTCATAGCCGTATACTGACCCCCTTGTTCCTGGTAAAATTGATGTAAATCCACATGGTTTTGTACTATAATCATGTGCAAAGACCTTCCTTAGGTATTCTTCTTCTTAATTTGTGAAATATTTTTGATAAACACAAAGGGGTTTTTTTTTTATGTAAAAATTCTACCTACATATTATAAATTGAACAAAGCAGTCTAAAAATATTACATAAATTTCACTAATAAGAACTTAATTTCCATATATATATATATTATTGTAACAAAGACCTTATTTTAGTATTAATGAAATCACTTTGTTAATAATTCAACAATATTATTTGTATACATCTCCTACACTGGGTGTGTACTTGACATTTTATCCTTAGCAGCACACTATTGGTTTTATTTTTTGAGGCAAGATTGCTGTTAATCTCCGTAAGTTTTCATGTGTCGTAGGGTGCTGAAGGTCATTTTGATCTGTTGGGCATGTACTATTGGTAATATTTTAACATATTAAGTAATATTTTTCTTACTTTGTATAATATATTTGATAATTATATGACATTTTAACAGTAATGTGAAGTATTTTATGATAATTATACACATTTGCCCCTATGTTAGTTTCTAAAACTGCGTTATCGTAATCTTTAAAGACAAAGTGTTTGGTTGTTAAATCGCTACCATGGAATAACTTGGCAATATTTTGTAGCATATTCAATTAACAATTATACTTAATTACAGTTTTTTTTTTTATAATAACTTATGTTAATTTCTTTGGTAAATATAAATTTTTTAACTTAAACTGTCACGCGTAAGTCCATTATTTTAATACTTTTTATTATCTTTTAACTTTTTTTTTATTAAACTTTTTTTTATTTTTTACATTTATTTTTTTTACATTTTATTTTACACTTAAACTTTTTTTTCTTTTTGCATTTACTTTTTTTTTTTAAATTCGTACTTTGTATAATATTTTTGATAATTATATGACATTTTAACAAGTTTGCTTGTCCTATCACTAAAAATGGTGTAATTTGACAATATTTTGTAGCATATTCAATTAACAATTGTACTTAACTACAGGTTTTTTTTTTATATGACTTACGTTACTTTCTTTGATAAGTATAAATTTCTTAACTTAATGTGTTACACGTAAGTCCATTATTTTAATTTTTTTTTTAATACATGTCATGATATTTTTTTTTTTTATCCATTCATAGACTATTTGATACAATTTTAAAAAGTATGTATTATTTTCTCTATTTCGCAAATATTTGACTTAATTTGTTAAAAATTTAGTATATGTGTCAACATTTTAGTAGAAATATATACATTGGTTTCTCTTATACATTTATAGACACTCATTCTATTCAGATTTATTAGTTATTCTTGGTTCTATTTTCTATACTTTGATAATATTTTTTATATCTATATTAGTATTTTCTGCTTTTTTTTTTTTGCTAATATTTTAATATAATTATTGTACTTATCGTTTGATTAGTGGGTAGACCATTCACAGAACTCACCAAGGAATCTGCGCCTATATGGGGCTAGTACGCTCCGTAACGCCATATAACTTTGGGTGGATACGAGTAAAAAAGCTTATGATGAGTAATATTTTACACTTAAACTTTTTTCTTCTATTTTTTACACTTAAGGTCTTTTTATTTAACATTTTACACCTTTATTTTTTTTTACTTTTAGCAATTTTCTTTTTATTTTTTTTTCTATTTTCACATTTTCTTTTAAAATGTAATTTTACACTTACATTTTTTTTTTAAATTTTTTATGTTTTCATTTTTTTTTTAAATTGTATTTTACACTTTAACTATTTTTTTTAAACTTTTTTTTTCTTTTTTTTTCTTTTTTAACTTTTTTTTTTTTTATAATTTTTTTTCTTTTTTTTAATTTTTTTTTTCTTTTTTAATTTTTTTTTCTTTTTTAATTTTTTTTTCTTTTTTAATTTTTTTTTTCTTTTTAAATTTTTTTTTCTTTTTAAACTTTTTTTTTCTTTTTAAACTTTTTTTTTTCTTTTTTAACTTTTTTTCTTTTTTAACTTTTTATTTCTTTTTTAACTTTTTTTTTTCTTTTTTAACTTTTTTTCTTTTATTTTTTTTTTTTTACTTTTTTCTTTTTACATGTAATTTTTATTAAACTTTTTTCTTTTTACATTTTTTTTTAAATTGTATTTTACACTTAAATTTTTTTTTTATTATTTTTTAACTTTTTTTTTATTAAACTTTTTTTTATTTATTACATTTATTTTTTTTACATTTTATTTTACACTTAAACTTTTTTTTCTTTTTGCATTTACTTTTTTTTTTTAAATTCGTACTTTGTATAATATTTTTGATAATTATATGACATTTTAACAAGTTTGCTTATCCTATCACTAAAAATGGTGTAATTTGACAATATTTTGTAGCATATTCAATTAACAATTGTACTTAACTACAGGTTTTTTTTTTTTATATGACTTACGTTACTTTCTTTGATAAGTATAAATTTCTTAACTTAATGTGTTACACGTAAGTCCATTATTTTAATTTTTTTTTTAATACATGTCATGATATTTTTTTTTATCCATTCATAGACTATTTGATACAATTTTAAAAAGTATGTATTATTTTCTCTATTTCGCAAATATTTGACTTAATTTGTTAAAAATTTAGTATATGTGTCAACATTTTAGTAGAAATATATACATTGGTTTCTCTTATACATTTATAGACACTCATTCTATACAGATTTATTAGTTACCTTTGGTTCTATTTTCGATACTTTGTTAATATTTTTTATATCTATAGTAGTATTTCCTGCTTTTTTTGTTGCTAATTATTTAATGTAATTGTGGTACTTGTCGTTTGATTAGTGGGTAGACCATTCACAGAACTCACCACGGGCATCTGTGCCTATATGGGGCTAGTACGTTCCGTAACACCATATGGCTTTGGGTCGATTCGGGTAAAAAACTTATGATGGTTAATCTTTTACATTTAACACATTTCTTTTTTACATTTAGCAATTTTCTTTTAACGTTTCTTTTTTTTTTTTCATATTTTTCGTTTGTAAATTTTTTTTTTTAAATTTAAAATTTTTTTTTACGTTTTTTTTTTTTTTTTTTTAATTTTTTTTTTTTTAATTTTATTTTTACACTTAAAACTTTTTTTATATATATTGTTTTTACTTTTTTTTTTCATTTTTCTTTTAAAAGTTCATTTTATACAAACTTTTTTTTTATTTTACAGTTACTGTTTTTTAACTTTTTTATCTTTACATTATATTTTTCACTTAAACTTTTTATTTATTTTTTTACATTTATACTTTTTATAATCTATTTCACACGTAAACTTTTTATTTTACATTTATTAGTTTTATAATTTATTTCACACTTAAACTTTTTTCAAATATTTTTTATATAAATATATATATATTTTTTTTCACTTTTAAAATTTTTTTTTCACTTTTAGTTATTTTTTTTTTCTTACTTAACCTTTTAGTTTTTAATTCACACTTAAACTTTTTTTTATTTTTACATTTTTCTTTTTAAACTTTTTTTTTTTTTTTACATTTTGCTTTTTAAATTGTATTTTAACTTTTTTTTTTTTAACATTTATTCTTTTTATAATTTATTTCAAACTTAAACTTTTTCATTTATTCTTGTCTAATGTACAACTACAAACCCCGCTTTCACCCCAATTTTATGTATACGCCTACAAACGTCTCCCTATGAGTACTTTATGTCGCCAATTTTACGAATACACCTCTCAAATTGTCCCCTTGTGGATACTTGATGTCGCCAAATTCTACACATTCACCCTCAATTGTACTCATATGGGAACTTGTTGCCTCTTAGTCTTTGAAAATTTAATCAGCCAGCCATAATAATTCCCCTTGTATGGTGCTACTTCATTTCTACCATCCACCTATGCGTTTTGTTATAGTGTAATTTTATGACATAAGAAAAAATGTGTACTTGTACCAAGCGTATAAATAAACCCCTTTGTATAGCTGCACTGTATCGTTCAATCAAACAACCAATTATAAAACACCCCTAAAACAGCAACATCTAAGACAAATTCCCTTATTCAACACGTATTAGAACAAGTAATAGATCCATTATCTTACATACCAACCCCAAATCTGCTCTTATCAAGCCCAGCACAACAAACAGTGCGATAGAGTAACTTTTACATCATATTCCTAAACAGTAAGCAATTCTAATGCATCCAATTGTGATCAAGGTGAGATCCCTCCTTCTAGTCATAACGATATGATATTTTCCCTCTTAAAATAATAATTTTACGTATGATGTGAAAAACATTTAAAGAACACATTACTTTTATAAAAAGTTTAATTAACCGTAATACAAGGTTTTGGTTCCCAAGGTTCTTTTTCAAAGTATCAGCTTTCATATTAATTACTTTTTTTTCATCCACTGAGACTGATTTCCGTTATATAAATTGTAATTTAAACGTATATTGTTATAAACATTATTTTCATAGAACCCCAGACTGTCATTTTTTATACCCTTAGTACACATGTCAAAAGGTAAAAAAAGCTTTACTTATTAATCTGGTCTACCTTCCTGTACACGATGGTATGTTATTTACCCCCATAGGATGATTCCTCATAGAGTTATATTGCGAAATTATATGCTGGAGTTGGTCACATAAAATATATTTTTCTAAAACCATTCTTGCAAAATTCTTTTCTTTTGTACTAACCATAGTTAAAATATATACACTACTGTCATTCCCTTTAACATAAGTTCATTGTGCAGCTCTAGTGGGACGTAATTGCTCTCACTGAGTTAATTTTTTTGGCACAGATGTATACGTAAATAAAATATATGTGAAATATAAATGAGTAATAAAATATAAATAAATATTAAAATATGTATGAAATATATGAATAATAAAATATAAATGAATAATAAAATATATATAAAATATAAATGAATAATAAAATATAGAAGTTAAAATATAAATGAATAATAAAATATAGAAGTTAAAATATAATTAAATATTAAAAATAAATGTAAAAATATAAATAATAAAATACAAATAAATATCAAAATATAAATAAATATTAAAATATAATAAATATTAAAATAAGAATATTAGTTTAATTCTATCATATTTTATTTACTTTCACAGTTTTTTCACATTACTTTCACAGCTCACAGTTTTTTCAACAACCAACCATTCCTAACATTATACCTATGATGTCACAACCCACAGCTTATAATTAAAAATGTGTAGATGCTGTGCGTCGCAAATTTCCACCAATACCCAAATAAAAACGCAAAATAACAAAAAAGCAACTTTCATGTCACATGACACTCCATAGACATCACTTACTGACACCTGATTGGTTCTTCATGATGTCATCCTTAAACAAGCATCTGATTGGTCCGTTCCCCTACATGCAGCGTTGTCTTGCGGTTACAAGCAGAACTAGTAAAACCTTCCCCCACCTGCGTGTGACGTCACTTACTGACACCTGATTGGTTGTTCATGAGGTCATCCTCACACAAGAACCTGATTGGTCCGTTCCCGTACATACACGTTGAGACACGGTGGGACATGCCCATCGGCAGCGCTGCGATGAGTCATCGACACCTGTTCCCATGTCCCCTGCGTGTGACGTCACTTACTGACACCTGATTGGTTGAGGTCATCTCCATTAGGCCACGCCCCCTCGGCTTGACAGACGAGATCCTCCCTGATCCGCACCTCAAGTGCATCACCAAAATCCACAGAGCACCGCCAAAATCCACAGAGCACCGCCAAAAATCCACATTATTCCTCACAGCACCTCGTATTCCTCATTATTCCTCGGCTTGATAGCGGCCTTTTTACACTACTGACACTTGAGGAAGATTCAATTTATAACTTTTAGTATGTTTTACATATCCCAAAAGTTTTAGAAGTACATTCCAATGAAAAATACCTGGATTAGATTGAAATTGAGAAAGTATGTTTACAGCATAACAAATATCGGGACGAGTTCTGCCCACGATGAATGCTAAACAACACAAAAAATTTCTAAAAGGTAATTTTGACATATTAGAAGTTTCTTCTACAGAATTGGGAGTGGGACATTGAGTTTTGGACATGATAGTTCCAACGGCGATTGGAAGTGAAACATTGGGTATATTGCATTTATCACAGGGGCGGCTCTCAAGGTAAGTTTTGCACATGGACAAGAGATTTTGGCGCCTCCCGCCCCCCCCCCCTCTCCCCCATTCTGAACCCCTCCCACCCCCGGGGGGGGGGGGGGGGCTTTTATTCAAACCCTTTTTTTTTAATAGTATATAGATGGAAATTATCAACAATTGCATGATTTGACACAAAACATGAATAATTTTGTAAAATTGGTTTGAATAATAGAAATAATGGTCACTATAATAAAAAATATTTTTGCTAGATAGATAGCAAATCAACATATAAATTATTTTTATTAGTTATATCTAAAAAAATGTAGTAAATGACTTATAAACAGGGAAAAGGGTAGTTATTAAAATTTCTGTGGAACCCACCACTTCTCTTGATGCATTTTTCTGAGTATGAACGACAGATCTTGAATGTTATTATGTTTCACATTTTCCATATTTGCCAGAGACTTTTTAAAATAAAAAAAAAGAAAGGGAAATGTTATTTTTTTCCTTTATTGGACAGTACTTAACCGTACCACAGACCGAATACGGATTCAACACCACCCACTATGAGAAGTGGTGTAATTCCCCCCTCGGTTCTCCACCGACCTGATGACCTTTCCCAGTGCCATAAATTTGACACTTGATATTGTGGCTGGGGTGGGCATCAGCATTTTCTTGTTGAAAAGTCTATTTATCGTTCTTTCTGTTTGGAGTGCTCTTTAAAAGATTGATGATTTTCCTGAGAGAGAAGACCCCTTTTCGATTGATGTTTGGAATGCTTGTTATCTCTATCGAGTATTTTATTACCCCTTACCGCAGGGGCGATTCAATTTAGTTTCGTATTACAACGGAGTCTGAAGAATTTACATCTACCTCTGGGCTTACGCACAAGATGTTTCTTACCCAAATCACTGCCCCCTGATCCCCTCCCAAGAAATGTCACCCGTGGTGAAGTTGGGGATTTCTTTGTTGTCATTTCTTATTTAGTGCTTTACAAAAACAATTATAATTGCTCCCTATATATCTCCGGGGGAAAAGATTTTAAAGTATTATTTCTGAAAAGGTGACGTGCACACACACACTTCACATCCATGTAAAAATAATACAAGGAGTAATTTTCCTTTAGCACACAATTTAAATTTAATTTTCGAATTAAATAGCCCTGTTTTAACAATAATGTTTAAATTTTTTTAATCTTTTGCAATACTCTTGAGCTTTTAATTCTTGAATGGGTATGCCATGGGGTGCCAAATTAATCAGAATTGTTTAGAAAGTGGACACACTCAAAATCGCTCATTCACGAAGTTTTCTTGTGATACAACAAAGAACTTTGTATATGCACAAATTTTGCCGGCATACAAATATATTTGCAAAACACTAGGCAGCGAAAATATAATATTTAAAATAGTACATTACAAAAAGAGAACTTTGATATTTTTATACAGATAAAATTGAAGCATATAATTATTCCAATCTTAGAATTTGACAAAATTAAATATTTAAAATTGGTCAAAAAATATTGCAGCAGAACTTAACCCCTCATTTTAAAGAATAGATTGCATTATACCAAGTGTCCAAGTAAAGTGTAACTAGGGGTAAAATACACTTGTAAAAACCAATTATTAAAAAAAAAAGGAAAAATAAATAATACTATAATATTTCTTTCCTTTCCTTGAAAGCATGAAATTGAGTCAATTATCTCATTTTGAAATCCGAATTTATTATTGGTATAACTTTCAACAAAACATTCACTTCTCTTTTTTCTCTGTTAATATTTTTTCAAACTAATTTTTATTGCTAACAAACATGGCTCGATTTTTTTTTAATTGACAGCATCGCCAAGGGAGCCCTATTTCTTAAAACAATGTCGAAAACACAAAAACCTTTTTCTCCCACGCATATTAAGAGATTACTATACAACTCAAAAATAAAATTTATTAAAGGGTTAGCATAAATATTTGCAAAAATTGCAATAACAATAAGAAATGTCATGTATAGATTATTTTTATATAATGGCCTAGCTAAAATACAGTTGGGGTCTCTAAAACAAGAAACTTCATATACCTTATGGAAACTTCAGGTTCCGCTAAAAAACGTGTTGCAAGTTTTCCTAGAGAAATATCCACATCCGGCTTTGAGGACATTTATTTGGATGTGAGGGGTTGTTGATTTCAGGGGGTTGGGAAAGGAGAGATTTATGAGTGGGGTCTTTTCGACTGCTCATTAAAACATTTGCGAACACTGTTTATCGACCACCGGACCACAGAATATATACGACGAAGCAGTGGCGTAGCCAGGATTGTCCGAAGGGGGGGGGGGGGTCCATAAATTATTTTTGGTCCAACCAAAACCAAATCATTTTTTTTATTAATAATTGATTTGAATTTTTTTTAACTAATAATTTTAATTAATCATTTCAATTAAATTTAATTAATTTTAATAAAATATAGTTAATAATTTGAATAAAAGTTTATTAATAATTTTAATTAATGATATTAAATTAGCAATTTTAATTAATAATTTTTAATTAGCAATTTTAATTGATAATTTTAAATTAGTAGTGTTAATTAATCATGATAATTTTAAATTATTAGTGTTAATTAATCATAATAATTTTTAATTAGTAATTTTAAATTAGTAAATTTAATTTAAGCAGTAGTTTTAAATTAAAATTATAATTAATAATTTTAATTGATTAAAATTATAAATAAGATGTAAATTAAAAGCTTAATTTTCGCAGGTTAATCTTCATAATTTAAATTGCTAACAAACCTGGCTGACATTTTACTGGGATTTAAGTCTGCAGCTAAATATTGATGAGGGGACCGGATTGAAGCAATTTTAAATTAGTAATTTTAATTAACAATAATAATTTTTAAGTAGTAATTTTAAATGTGTAAATAATTCTTTATTATATAATTAAAAATAAAAGAATAATAATCATTATTTTCCGGTTAATTTTATCATGCATGACTGTGGCGTAACATGGGGGAGGAGATTTCATTGGTTGCGTGACGCAGCAAAACGGTCTATTGCGGCAAAATCACAACGGAAATTGGCGTTGCATGTAAAAATAATCAAATAACTGAATAAAAAATATATTATTATTAAAAAAAACATTGATTTGTAGAATCTGTGAAACTAGACAATGGAAAAATGCTTGCCTAATCATCAGCATGAGATGCAGCGCCGCAGGAAAAAAATCAAGAAAAAGGTTATGAACACAGATTTAAACGAGAATCTGTTGACCCCACCCTTCTTAAATAGAGCCAACTTTTCCATTATGTGCCCTTCGTATTTATAATAGTTAAATATAACTTTTTAATAATCCGCCATAAAACTTTTCAAACGAATGTGCATCAATCTTGGGAATGATCAAAACCCAATTTAAAAAAAAAAAGCGGGAAAACCCTATTTCTGCGTCAAAAGTAACACGTCTGAGTGACAGAAAACTAATTTGTAAATGTAATTGAATAAAAAATTAGTTAGTTTTGGTTTGGGTAATACCCAACAGAAAATATTTGAATAAGAAAAGGAGTACATAGTTTAAACACATCAGCAAATGTTTTGCACGATACTTCTTTCTTTTGTCTTGAATCTTCCAATAGTTTATGTTTTTGAGAAGGGGAAAAAATTCCACTGGCATTGTGAGGGAGCGAAGAGGATCACAATTAGGGGCGTTATTTTTTTGATATATATATATATATATATATTGAAGGCGGGTCATTTACAATCCTTTCTTAAAGCACGTAGGGGATGAATGGGTCTTTTCAGGGAAAATACCTTACTTCAAAGCAAGCAATTTCTGGATTGGTGCATTGTGAATTCCGGCTCAACTGCCGTCCCATTTCAAGTGTTAAGAAAATTATCCCTTTACATGTACAATTAACCAAGACAATCATACAGACCTACTAGCCCATCCCCCCCACACAAAAAGTCGAATTTTCTGTCTTCAAGGTTGTTTCACCATTGTTCTCCTTAAAATCATCCCTCCCCTTCAGGGAACAGAAGGGAAGGGAGCAGGAGATACATGTGGGGTAGACCAGGAAATGCGACGTGTGTTTTCTCTACAGAAATCATATTTTTTTTTTTTTTTTTTTTTGCATTTGTTATTTTTCAAAAAAAAAAAAAATTTAACTGGCAATGGGGGGGGGGTTTAACCCAAAGTAACCCAATGCTGGCTACGCCACTGCGACGAAGTCGACCACAGGATGCATGTGCTAAAAAAAAAAAAAAAGATGGAGGGGGGGGGGACAGTTTGGGGAATCGTCCCATTGATCGCCCACGTGTTTTTTTTTTGACGTTGCTTATCTTTCTAATGTATCAGGCTCGCATTCGCCTTTAAAAAGATTCCTTTATTTTCTTTCCTAGCCAAGAGAATCCCCGTCCCGAGGTGGTACGCGGTACGGCCATTAAAAAAGATTTATAATGGTCTGGGGATAGAAGACAAGTCACGGAGATCAACCCCTTAATGTGACCACCCGTAGCTCGAAAAGTGGGGTGGTGAAAGCGTGTGACTGGTCTTCAAGCTTTTGAAAATGTTCAGTTACGAAATAAGTTGCAGTGAAAAGCGGAATTTCGCGATTTGAACTCAGTAGCTCCGGAAGTTATTTCAAAGAGCTATGGCAGGAAAAACTAACATTTTGTTCCAAATGGCATTACATACTTTTTTCTGGAATATTTTTTAATACACGTTATTTGAATGCACGTAAGGCAACTGCCATACCGGTTCCGGCGCCAATGCAATCTTTTATTATTATTTAGTTGAAGATTACATTTCCTCGAATACACCAACAGTTATTGGAGGACACGTTCCTGTACAAAATCAATTAAATAAGAAGGGGGGGGGGGGGGGTTGTACAAAATTATATAGAGAAAACGGTTGGTACTAAATTGTCGTTAGTATTATAAATAATTGAGTGACATTTGTATATTATTTATGTTAAAAAACATCTCCATCAGATTGGAGGGGAGAAATGGGCTCAAGTCTAGACAGACAGTCGCCCTAACAGTCCTTGAGGAAGGTGCGCCAGTGCCTACTCATGAAGATATGGGTGACATCACTGCTGGTGGGCGGGGCTAAGTCCGTCACTAGGGGTGTGCATTTCCAGATAATGCTGCTGCTGAATCATACGAAGGTGTCGAAGGACTTGGCCCCGTAGGGGCCATCGCCTCCAGTCGACAGTACTGAACAACATTGCATCTGCGTACTGCAGTCATCAGATGGAAAGGTACACACATTCTCAATTCCGAACTCCAAGTCCGGACGCTCAGGGGGCGGGGCCTAGGCAATGGAGGCTTCCGGTTGGCTGGTGGGCGGGGCATCAGTTCTGGCGGCTTCTCCAGCGAAGAAGTCCAACATGACTTGAAACTTTTCAAGTGCAGAGGATTTTGACTGGAGCAGTTGGATCAATCCTCTGATACCATTCTCTCCAGAAAAAATAGGTGAGAGTTCTTTAAGTAACTCAAATAAAATAGCAAAATCATTAGGTGATTGCTTAGAAAAGACAGATGGGGAATTATACTGGTTTGGGCTTTTAAGTCTATCAGGATGATTAAATTTAACTGGGGAAGTAGATTGGTTTGGGCGGGCATTCCTAACACTAGTTTTAATTTTGGATTTCCTGGTATCAGAGGAACCTTTTTTCCTGGCAAAAGGCTTCTTCTTCGAACTCGGAAACAGAGCACATTTCCTGCTGCTAGCGACATGGCCGCTGCGCGAGCAGTTAATGCACTTTGGGTCGTCCAATCTCGGCAGCTTGCAATCTCGGGTGGCGTGAGCTTCCCCGCACTTGAGACATCGGGCTGCAGCATGGCACTGGTCAGCAGTGTGGTGGAACCAGTTGCAGTTATAACACTGAACTGGCTCCCGTCTTGAACCCCTGAATGGCTCGGTTTTTACACCAAGTCCAAGCAGGTTCGTAATGGTTAATAATTTATTGGAATTGGGTTGACGGGGCGTTTCCAGCAGGAAAATACCAAGCGGCCGCTTGGACTTTTTCCTCGTCAACTGAACGATTTTACTTGGGGCATATCCCAGCTTTACCAATTCCGCTGATAGGTCGCAGATTGCCGTCTCAGTGGCCAAGCCCTTGATGACCACTTTGAATGGCGCTCTGCTTCCTACATAGAAGTCATGTCTTCTTTCACTAAGGAAGAGCATGATTTGGGTTTTATCGTCCTCAGTGCACGGAGAAAGGGCACAGTTACATGCAATTACATTTGCATATAATATTATAAAAAGTATACAAGTATTTGTATAAAGTAAAATGTAATTCTTTTACTTTATGTATTATGCAAAAACAAAGAAAATAATTCATAAACTGATCAAATAATTCTTATATATGATCAGATGAAATAAATCTGTTCCGATCTGAGAAGATCGTTTTTGGAAGAGATTTATTTTAAAGTGAAGTGATTTGATCCCGGGATTGTTTATCAACAGAAAAACGCCGGCAAATCCAAAATGTACGAGCGACATAGGAAAAATTATATATAGAGAAAAACGGGCAAAGGCAAGTAAACTAATATTTGAAACGTTTTTCCTAACATCAAGGATGTTTTCTAGCAGTGGAAGTAGGTTTTGTGTGATATAGTTGGTTGTATTTGTCTGCAGCATTTCTAAAATCGAAGACAATTCTTTTAAACAGTTTATACTGTTTGGAAAGTTGATGTTGTTCCATGTGCCCAGTTTCCAAAAAGACTTTCAGCTCCAGAGTTTCGAGAACAACCGAGGCATCAGGCGCATTGCAATTACGAAGGTGGGCAAAGATGATTTTGTGGGGTTGTTCTATTACAGTTCAATTATCGGGGACTTGAAAGTTTTTCAAGCAGCCTTGAAACTCAGGATAAGATGAGAATTTGGTCTTTTGGTCGTCAGTCTCTTTGGTATCTTTACTAAGTTTAATTTCTTGCTACAATTGCTCATTCTCCATCCGAATTTTCTTTCCATCTGGTAATTCTCTGTCTAGTTCTGCTACTGACAAATACATTGGACATCCAGGAAACAAAGAATGCACTGCATCCTTCTTCAAGCGAGGAAAACGTAGAGATGCAGTAATTTTCTCGCCAGTCTTGCTGTCATAAATCCAGGTCTCTTTTTCAATGTCGTCTTCTTTAAAGTGTACTTCACAAACCTTTAAAAAAAAAAATTAAAGCTTGTTACAAATAAGAAAAATATATTTGAAAAAATATACATATTTAGGACTTTTTAATGGTGCAGTTTTCAAAATTGTGATGCCCTTGTCAACTATTTCTTGGTATTCTTTTAACCAAAAAAAAAAAAATCAATGGCAAACTTTCTAGATCACATATTTGTTATCTTCGGATAAAATATTTGAGTTTAATGAACCTGGAACCTTTTTTCAATGAAACTGGGCAACAAATTAAACCGGCGCGGCAACTCCAGCTAGTAAAAAGACCTTCCCTTATTTCAACGTTAACTCGTAAAGTGTAAAATATTCTTGGGTGAGTGATCATACCTTGTTGGCACCAAGCACATACTAGAAAGGATTTCATACCTTCCAAGTCTTCTAGGATAAGTTGTATTTTTGTAATTACTTATAAATAACAGAAAATTAAAAATGGTTCTTTAAATTTGAATTCTATTCTTGGTGGGGGCTTGGGTACTATAGATCAATGGAGACTGTTCTGGAATGACCAGGACCTATTCTAAACATGCAATTAAGAATTATTGAATTGAAGTTTTATTTTGCTTTGGTCAAACAAAGAGAGCACTGAGATTTCGTATCAAGGAGCACCAAGCACATACTATTAAACAAGAAATAAAGAAATCCTCCATTGCCAAGCACTCTCCATTGCCAAGAACATGATCATATATTTAATTTTTCTAACTCACACCTCCAGTTGAACTTGACTTCCTGGAGGAGTTTCATATTTTTAGCAATATTGATTTGATTGTCAATGAAACGTTTGCGGCCCCAGTATTTCCCGCTTGTTGGCACACAATAGTTAACTCCAACCGATTGAAATAGTTTTTTGTTCTTTGGCAACACTAAATTTCTGGGTTTATTTATATTTTATTGCACACAGACTTTACATTCTCCGCTTATAAAGGGTGATGTATCTCCCGAAACATGTCCGGATTATACGGATTTTTTATTGCGTATTTTAACGTTGCATTTGTATTTTAATGTTCTTAACGCAATGTTCTATAAGACGAGTTTTTATCTTATAAAATTGATAGGCCTGAAGAGAGATTTTCGAAAAAAATATTTTTATACAAACTTTAATTGAAAAGCTTGAGCTCGCTTCTGTTTATTGAAGCTATACAGATACCAAATATAAACCATACGTTTCCGTATTATTAAATATTACTTTATCTCCCAAAACTTACTGCTGCAAAAAATAAATAATTCCAATAAATTATGTGGGATGATTCCTACACTAGTAACGCATGAAAATAATGACGAACTTTTCACACGATATTGAAGTAAATCGGAATTAACATTACGGTGTGTCGACCGGAGGTCCTTACACCTTCATCGAAATAAGTCTAATAAATATAATAACGTTTGCGGGATTTAAGTTTAACTAAGAAGTTACTAATTAATTGATGCGGTTGGGGGCCCTAAGGCTAAACGCGAGTTCGTTATAGTAAATCTGAAAAAATAACATCAGTAGATGGTGTGTGTTAGAAATAAGTAGAGACAAGTGATTTGTAATACATATTTTATTATTATAAGATGCAAATATACAATATTGAGGACAATAACATAACCTGGCTACTTGCAAAGGAGCAGCTGTCGAAATAATTAAGTGAAGTAAATATGCATGAAATAGATTAAAATTTCAAGAACCATTTTTAATTTTCCGTTATTTATAAGTAATTACATAAATACAACTTACCCTAGAAGACTTGGAAGGTATGAAATCCTTTCTAAGTATCGCTCTTATCCATTTTTTTCGCGTCTCGACATTTTCGATAAATTAAAAAAATAGTCACCCGTTCTAGAACGCTAACATAAGTTCCTTTGCAATTAGGGACGCAGCACCGAGAAGGCATCTAAAAGATGTCACTAACATTCCTAAAACTGCAAAATAATAGAAAAAAAATATAAATAAAATAAAATTTTCGCGCTTCGAAAACAACCTTGTTTATATTTGTAACGAACAAATTCAGCCGTTGAATGGCGCTGGGGCTTTCGGTCTTCCAATGATGACTCATACCTTCCTGATCAGCAGCGTGCGCATGGAAGTAAATAGAATTTCACTCAAAACTACTAATATATTGAAAAACTCGATTATATTTTTTTAGAATATGATGTTAAAGCACAAGTTAAACGTAATTAAAGCAAAATTTGAATATAAAAATGCGATATTATTGTTTGTTTACAAGTAATCAGCAACTTGCACGTGCTCGAAATCCCATAAACAAGGCTAAACTCCTCCCCGTTCTAGTTGCCCATTAAAATGGCGTTGGACAAGCAATAATCTTAGGATTGCTAAATAAAATATTTATTCGTACTTTCGAGTTCCTCGAAACAGAATGAAATTTTGTAATAATCCCACGCATAAGACGTCCAATCAGAATAATACACTTGAACTTGAATATAAAATTGTTCGAGGCACCAACCCGAAGGTATTTTTCCTCTTCATCTAACTTGGGCCTATAGGCAACTAAATTTCTGAGATATCTGGATTTAAAAGACAAGGGACAGGACAAATACAGAACATATACAAGAAAAATATAAAAACTGGGAATTGCTTTTGATTCTGGTACAGAGAGTAGCAAATAAAAAGTAACATTTAGATCAAAAATATAAAATCTGAGATAGTGCCAGGCAACTGGTTCCGAAATATATACTAATATGTCATAAGGTAAAAGCAGTGGAGAGCACGATATATATACATATACATAAACACATATACACGTACATACTTGGATCTTGGATCTTGTGTAGAGACAGGGTGTCTGCTCTAGAGCATTTACCCCTCCATCGAAGTGAGTGCCCGAGGGCGCCGAACATTAAAATATCGAAGGGTTGGACAGCACATACACCAAACAGGACAGATAAGAAAAATTAAAGAAGCATACAATAAGGAACAATAAAAGCACATATAACAACAATGGCACACATAACAACAATAGCACACATAATAACAATAACACACATAATAACAAAAGCGCACAGAATAATAATTTTCAATAAAGTACAGATTGTCTCTGTAAGATTTACTATTTCCTTCATCGTAGCCTAGAAAGTTAAAGAGTTAAATATAGGGTGTCTGATTGCATAAATGATGCGAAGGGTCTGATATCTGCATCTTCTTGTAAGATTTCATAGGACAAAATGTCATTAAAAGTTTCTTGCCCAAGTGCTTGGCTGTAGAACTTTGCATTTAACTTGTCAATGTGGACTTTCATTTTTTCAATTTCCAGATCTCTATGAATTAGTTCGTTTCTCACATACCTCGACGCATCCACTATTTCTCTGAGGATCGTATTCTGACATTTTTGTAACATGTTTAAATCTCCAGCAGTGTGTGTAGCCCATGCAGGAGACGCATATGTTAAGATTGGCTTAATTGCTGCTTCATATAGTAGCTTTTTTAATCTGAGATTCATTTGGGATTTTCTCCCGATTATCGGTCTGAGGCAGTTCATGGCACCATATGCCTTTCCTATGACGTGTTTAAGATGTTTGGTCCATTTGATGTTTTGCTGAATGATTAGTCCAAGGTATTTTGCATGTGTAACAATGGGGATTTTTTCTCCAAAAAGAGTTGCTTCTTCCGTGATGAGACGTTTGGTCTTGGTTTTTCTTATGACAATAATACTTGATTTCTGAGCATTTATTGACACACGCCACTTAGTGCACCAGTTCTCAATATCACGATTTTTTTCTTGCAGTTTTGCAACTGCTCGGTCGGGGACTAAGAACTTTGTTATAATTGCGGTATCATCCGCGTAGAATGCTGTCATTGTGTTATGATCTCCACGAAATGTAGGAAAGTCCGCGTTATAAAAAATGTAAAGGATTGGTCCTAATATTGATCCCTGGGGGACACCTGCTTGTAAGTTTCTTTCGGAGGAGAGAGTTTCTCTTTGACGGACTTGAAATTTTCTTCCATCAAGATATTCCTTGATAAGTAGTACAATGTCAATTGGGAATTCCATATTAATAATTTTGTAGAGTAAGCCAGAGTGCCAAACCCGGTCGAATGCTTTAGCTACGTCAAGCATTTGAAGTGCCGCAGCTTGTTTATTATGCATGGCACATCCAATGAATTTTAGAATACGAACCAGTTGTTTTGTGGTTGACTTTCCTCTCAAAAATCCGTATTGTTCTGATGGTATGAGTTTAAGTAGAGGCTGCATTCTGATGTAGATAATTCTTTCAAGAATTTTACCCAGGCTGGAGAGGAGACTTATCGGCCTGTAGCTTGTTGGTTGCATCGGGTTTTTCCAGTTTTTGGTATCATGATTATCGTGGCAATCTTCCATTGTTTTGGATAGTAGTTTTGTCTGAGGCATTTGTTGAAAATATTTGTAATTCTCTTTATTGTCTCTATAGGGAGATGTTTTAACATATTATTTTTTATCTTGTCTGGGCCCGGGGCTTTTCTTTTATTTAGGTGTCTGATGATATTTTGGACTTCTTCGTGGTTTGTGTGCTCGATCTCATGTTTGGGATGATTTTTGTTAAACCAGGTATGGACGAAATATTCAATTTCTTCTGTATTTTTTGGATCATTGGGTTCTGAATTGATTTTAAATTGTTCTTCCATGGCATCAGCAAATGCTTCTGTCTTTTCGAGATCTGTATAAGCCATGTTATGTTTACCCTGTATTGCTCTATTCGGCTGCAGTTTCGTCTTCAGATTTTTTGTCATTTGCCAAACAGAATTGTTACTAGTGCACAATGATGTAACTTTGTCTTCCCATGCCTTTTTTCGGTGTTTTTGACATTCTTCTTTTATTTGACGGTTTAGGAAGTTGAGTTCTCTTTTGAAAGCAGGATCTCGATTTCTCTGATACTGTTTTCTGACCCAGTTTCTAATTTTAATGGTTTCTCTGATGGTTTTGGGGAGGATGAGGAAATTATGTTCTCGCTTTTTATATGTTGTGGCTTCTTCATACGATTCATGTATGTCTTCATTTAGGATTTTTATTCTTTCCTCAATGTCTTCATTTTCGTGAAGATTTTGGTTGTGAGTCTCTTTGCATTTCATCAGGTTTTCATAAAGTGTCCAGTCGGTTTTGGGGATGTCGTGTTTCTGCTCTTCTTTGGAGATGCCGACAGTCGCAAACACAGGAAGATGATCAGATGTTAGATCGTGCATAACATCAGCACAAATTGGAATTGCAGTATTAGTAAGAATAAAGTCTAAAATGTCTGGCTTTTGACTTGGTATTCTTGGGTAGTAGGTTGGGTGTTGTGGAGGAATAATTCGTAGGTTTTGTTTATTTATAGATGACATAAGTATTGATCCATTTTTATTCGATTTCACACAGCCCCAGTTTACGTGCTTTGCATTTAAATTTCCTCCAAGAATGACATTTTTGTCCTTAGGGAGTAGAATTTTGATGTCCTCTTGAGTAATGATGCGGTCTGGAGGGTTGTAAACTGATGAAAGGATGAGGTCTTTACCCCCGGTTAGACTTAGTGTGATTGTCGTTTCTTCGTACCCTCTCGAGTTATCTGATCTGAGTAGATTTGTGGAAAAGCTCCTCTTTACAAAAATTGCAGATCCTCCACCACGGTGATGTAATCTATCGCATCTGTATGTGTTGTAATTGGCAATTTTTAGTGAATGCCTGGGTGTAGCAAACGTTTCAGTTATTAAGCAAACATCTACACTGTGCTCAGTAATAAAGTTCTTGAATTCGTCCATCTTTCCAACTATGCTGTTGGAATTCCAAACTAATATCGAAATTGGGTTGAATTTCAGTGTTTTATTATTCATTAACAATTGTTGGGGTAGTGATGACTTTTATGGATTGGTGTTGTCCTTTTATTGAGTTGAAAATTTCGATAATACCAGACTTCTTTATCCAATCAATCATATCTGCAAGTTTGGCCGCTGCTACAGTAGCTTTTTGGAGACTATCGTTAATGGAATAGTTTATATCGTTGCTTTTATTTATATCCGTATTCGACGCCGATACAATTGGAATGTGAGAAACCTGGTTACTTGTCGTTGGCGTAGCAGCTGTGCGTTGGGCGCAGGTGGGCGTTGGATCTGAGTTTGATAGGGTAGCAGGGATTGTTTTACTAACAAAAACTCTCCCATCGTATATTCTATTTAACTGAGCTGCTTTACGTTGGTCGACTTGATGACTACTTCTATCAACTCCAATTGTTTCAATCTGCGGTCTTTTTGGACATCCTCTAAAGTTAGCCGTGTGTGCTTCCTGACAGAGACAACATTTGGGGGGATCTTCTTTAGGTTTCTGACAATCGCTTGAGAGATGGCCTTGGCCACATTTTACACATCTAGGGGGGTGACGGCAGTGCTTCTGGGCGTGAAAAAATTCTTGACAGCGGTGACATTGTGTCAGTCCTTTTCTACCACGGTAACTTTCAATGTCTACTTTTAAACCCATTAAATACTTGACATTGTAGATTGCATTGGCGTTGGTGGTATCTGGTAGGATGACTCAGAAAAGGGGGAGATTAATTTTTTCCCCGTCCCTCCTTCTAGTTAGTTGAACAATTTCTGTTGCAGGGAAACCTTCCATTGCTAATTCAGCTTGAATATCTTTTACAAGAGTGTCTCTTGGCAGATGCCTGATGACTATTTTTACCTTTTTGGCAGACGGCAATTGAAACGTGTGATACTCAATTCCCAAGGATTCAAGCAAGGCAGTAATGCCTCTCTGTGATTGTTAATTAAATTAAATATATATATCAACTGTCTTTACAGCATTAGTTGTAGCATTAATAAGTAATTAAATTACACTTTGAAGATTGCTTCTAGAAATCAATGTTTGTTAACCTAAAAATAGAACAATTTCTTTGTCCAGCTATTAATATTATTTTTTAATAATAACTCGTATTCCACATTAAATTAGATCAAAATTCATAATATATGCAATTGCTTGTTCATCCTAAACTGTTCGAATTGTTTTAGAAGAAACGGTAATAGGAAAATACTCCGTAACACGCTGAAGCAATAAACAAATAAAATATTTAATGTTTGTATTGAATATTCTCACATTATTTGATGTAGCTTCACAGAAACATTTAATTGCAATTTAAAAAAAATTAAGTTTCTTTGTTTTTTCTTTCAAAAATAAACGTTATTTATTAAAAACTGGTTTTTAGTAAGTAACGTTTAGTTCGGGGTTTGAATTAAAACAAAATACAATGGAAATCGTTTTCTAATAATAAGATATTTTTAAATACAAATCGCTTTTTATGATTTTTAAACAAAATAACCCCTTTTGCTCAATTTACCTACATCATACAAATTACCTTTTCAGCGGGAAGTTGTTTTTCCTGGGAATTGGAGATTTGAAACATCACTTTCATTTGTTGTCATCCGACACCATCCCCCTGACCTTGACTTGTCTCACTTTCGCACGTCCTTGCATATTCTCTCGAGAATGCGTACAGCAGATTTTTGGCCTTCATGTATGTTTCTTTTTGTTGTGTTGTCCCGTGTTTCGTCCTCTTACCTCATGGAATATATTTTTTTTTACCTATGCACCATTTACGTAAAATTAAATTTAATTGTAAGGGTTATAGAAGCTTCGCTTCTCGGCATCTAGTCAGATTAAATTTCTGCCAAATTTAATCAAAATATTGTATTATTATTATTATTTATATATTGTCTAAAATATACCGATAATTTCAACGTGACTATTAACATTGTTTAAAGGTTGTGATAATTTTATGAAAAATAATCCTCAACAATAAAAAATGTCTAAAATAGATTTATCAAAGTTTAAAATCTTATGCGACTGTTATATACTTATAAAAGGAACTTGAAAAAAAAAAACATACGTTGAGTATTTGATTACGAAAAAGATAAATGGAACATGACAATAAACTCAAGCCACTACTAGATGGCGCAACACTTCACTCGCAGTACAAATGCCCATATGTTCCTAAACATTGTATATCTCTTTCTTTTAACTAATTTTTATAAATCTATTCGAATATTCTTAAAAAATTACATTAAATTGATCTAAAATATGAAATTCTAGTTAAAAGAAAATTATACAGTGTATATAAAACAACCTATGTGTTCTATAGGATATATACTATAGTCCATTGCAATTAGACCGAAAGATGGCAAAAAAGAGAAAAAATTAAAATAGTTTTTAAACTTTGGTCAAATACTCGTTTGATATCCAGGAATTGAAAACCGAAGAGTTCCCCTCCTTCAGGGGGAGCTTTCCCCACTAGACCCCTTAATCCCCCCCTCTCCTCGGAATTTAAAAAAAAATTGTGTCTCGCTTATAAAACAAGCTATAATTACAATTTTTTTTTAAATATAAGTAATTTGGTTTTCTGTTAATTATTACTTTATATTTAAGCTTGTAACTGGCATAGTTTTTATATAAAAAATATATATCTGTAAAATGCTTCATTTCTTTCTATGGCTATTTTAGTCCATGCAATTAGACCGAAAAATGGTATATAGGAGAAAAATTACAATAGTTTTTAAACTGTCAAATACTCGTTTGACCTCCAGGAATTGAAAACCAAAGAGTTCCCTTGCTTGAGAGGGGAGCTTACCCCCTAACCCCCTTAACCCCCCCCCCCTCGAAGAAATTACAAAAAAAAATGTATCTCGCTTATAAAACAAGCTATAAATACAATTTTTTTTTAAATATAAGTAATTTGATTTTCTATTAATTATCACTTTATATTTAAACTTGTATCTGGCATAGTTTTCATATAAAAATATATATATATATGTAAATTTTTTCATTTCTTTCTATAGCTAGTTTAGTCCATTGCAATTAGACCGAAAGATGGCAAATAGGAGAAAAATTACAATAGTTTTTAAACTTTGGTCAAATACTCGTTTGACCTCCAGGAATTGAAAACCAAAGAGTTCCCCTCCTTAAGGGGGGAGCTTCTTCCCCCCCCCCCCCACCCTTCGGGGTCTTTCTCAAAGGAAAGACCCGGGAATAATGCCTCGCATTTTTTAACCATCCCGATTGATTGAAAAAAATTAGTTGTAGACGGGGAAATTACCGACCCAACCAGAATTAAAATTTATTAAAATATTGCATTTTTTAATAAATATTTCTCCAATATTTTTTATAAGCCCATGTCCTTCGAAATCACTGTTGATTGTATTGACTTGTCAAAATCATAATTCTAGTTGGCAAACTTGCGAAATATTGGACTTTCTTTAAAGTGAAACTTTTTAATTTCAATTTTTAAAAAAAGTTTCACAAGTTTGCCAACAAGGTTTGTGATTTTGCTAAGTCTATAGTACTTTACCAATATTGTGGGTAGTCCTTAGCATGGGCCCTGACTGGCATTATATAATTTGGCTTCCGCAAGCTGAAAAAAGCTGACGTGGCTAAAAGAAACGCCTTCGTCAACCAGCTCAGTAATAGTCGGAAAAAGACGTTATTGAAGTTGATACAACGCAGCTTTTCCAGAGGATACTGTACATTCACTTGACGAACTACAAGATTTCGTATTCGAGCTTACAACTGTACTCGTGGCTTTATTTGATAGCAGCACCATTATGAGAAATACAAAGAAATGAGCGTTTTATAATGCTTTAATACAACTCCAGAGCGACTAGTTGGCAGCTCAGACAACCTGCATTTTGTCCTTGATGGATGCTCACTTATTCATCTCGTGACATGGCTAAAGCAAGAGATCCATAGGTATGTTTATACTACCTATACACCTTACATCAAGAAATATAACGCGATCAAGTAACTGTTGTGCTTGACGGATACACCGATAGTAATAAGGTTATAGAAAGCCAAAGGCGCTTGATGAAGCGTACGTAAAAATAAATAAATTTTAATTAGTTCGGTTCTCGTTGATTCACATAGACAATTTCTAAGCAATCTTGTCAGCTCCCCCCTCAACGAGTTGAACTCTTCGGATCTCAATTCCTGGAGGTCAAACGAGTATTTGACCAAAGTTTAAAAACTATTGTAATTTTTTCTCCTATTTTAGCTAATTGCAATGGACTACTAGTAGTATATGAAAAAATTAAATTTCATTTTTTTTCGGATTATAAATATGTAAATCTTTATAACAAATTTCAATTACAAATATTAGAAGTACACTAAAGACAATAATGCTGCTAATTAAATTTGTTTTAAGTGCTAAAGCCAAATTACTGAAAGCCTTATAAAATACAGCTTAAACACTGGATACTACGATTCCAGTATATGTCGAAACAATATCTACCGCTAGGTGGTATTACCGGCAAATACCGAACCAGTTTAGAGAAATAGGAAATTTGGGGGCTACTTTTTCGTTTTTTGCAATTGACTGAAGTGATGTGTAGTAAAGAACAATCACAAAAAATAACAGTTGACAGTTTGGCATATCTGCTGCATACACCAGAAACAATTGAATTAATACACTATTTTACAGGCGAGTGTTTTTAGTTTCTTTAACCATTGTTGCCATTTTTTTTAATCTTTTTATGATCATAACTTGGAAACACCGCAAAACTTTTTTGTTTCTATCTGGCAATGCTAACAGACAATGTGATAAAAAAATTTTAGGTAAAGAATTTCTTTTAAAAAAAATTAATTATATTAAACAAATATTACCACTATTTAAAAAAAATATTTTCTTTAGTGATATTTTTTAAATTCAGCCAATGTAAATTTAACACTCTTTCTACTTGTCTGAAGTACGCCTCGTCTATAATTGGAGAGGCGCGGATTATATATAATAGAAGTGAGTATAACACATCTATGTTTGAAGTATAAAAACTTTTTTTACCAACAGCGCCCATTATTTAATTTAATAACGAATTTTTTTCAACTTGTTCGTAAAATTAAAAATCATTTTTTACTTTTTATCGCATTATTCTTTACGTCAGTTTAACTTTTTATAAAAAAGTTTATTTTTGATCTAAATGTTACTTTTTATTTGTTACTCTCTGTTCCATAATCAAAGGCAATTCACAGTTTTTATATTTTTCTTGTATATGTTCTGTATTTGTTCTGTCCCTTGTCTTTTAAATCCAGATATCTCAGAAATTTAGTTGCCTATAGGCCCAAGTTAGATGAAGAGGAAAAATACCTTCGGGTTGGTGCCTCGAACAATTTTATATTCAAGTTCAAGTCAAGCTAACACGTCTAAAAATTTCAAAAGGCACCCAGAGGTCGCCCCTGTGGTTTTGTTATTATTTTTTTTTTCTTTTCTGCTTTTTCATTTGCCATTTTTGCGCATCATTGTAGAAAGTGACGATATTGCCGAGAGGTATCGGGCGAAACTTTACCGTTATATTTCATAACGGATTAACAACCCACAAGGCGACTACTGAAAGTGCCCAATAAAGATAAAAGTTACATTAATATTTATAGAGCATTAATTACGAGTTTTTAAATATTGGTAGTTATAAATGAACAACAAAAATGATATTTTGGGTCATAGTTATCAGTTTCCTTATTCCTTCCTTCTCTTTCCTTAATTTTTAATCAGTGCTGAAGTAGGAAACCTGACGTGCCTTGTAGGAAAATACCTGTCAGGACGGGGATGACGTTTAACTTCGGATCTGCCTACACCCGCAACTATTTGTCTGAAAGTTAGAAAATACCACACTAAGGCAGGATAAAAGCGTCACGCAGTAGGATGAACCATACCGCAAATCTATAGTATTTCATGAAAATAGCAAATTATTTCACTTTTGTGGTATAAAAACGGAAAAGAAAAAAAAATATATTATCAGTCATAAATAAAATAAAATTTGGAGAAAAAAAATGATACTGAAAGTTTGCTGGAACAAACATTCAGTGGAAAGTTTGCAAGTACTTTGATACTCTCGACTACTACGAGAGTCACAGTCGAATCTCAATGCTCACTTCCCTGGCAGTGAGGGCCACCGTGGCCCAGTGAATAAAGGCGTCAGCAAGGAATCCGAGGATTCCTGGTTCTATCCTGTGATACGGACTTGACGAGGAAAAGTAAAAAAGTAGTGATCTTGTGATCATAGGGTTGTCATCTTCGATACAAAATACTAGAAAAGTCGTCCAAAACATCCACAAAAATTATCGGCGTGTATACGGGACTGGTGCACGATACATCTGATCGGGGTCCAAAGTCCCGACGTCTATTGAAGTCATTGGGTGCCAGTTCCGGTGTTGTCCTCGTCATCTGACCATGGTTAAAAAATACGAGGATCGTTTCCGGGTCTTTCCTTCGCGATAGACCTCGAACCGTCGTCAATATTCCACTGTGCAGCTCCAGTGCGACGTTTTTTAATTAAACCCGAACCGCCGCCAGTAGCCCACTCTGCAGCTCAAATGCGACTTTAGTTAAACCAAACATTCGCAATGAATTGGAAATATTAAAACCTTTTTTCGACCCACCTTACCGTTATAGTGACTGGAAGGTGTAGTGTGCCGTTCTTATATTAACGATTCATCGCTAAAACCGTTGGCGCTGCTGTCCGCTGCATGGCACAGCTGCGATGGCACTGCTGCGCCATGCAGCGGACAGGTGGGAGAAATACTTTGATGGGTTCTAAAGTCCATTAGAATGAATTTTGAGAAAACGGCTTATAAAATTTTACACACGTATTATAATTACTTGAAGATTATTTCAATGGTGTGAAAATTTAAATTTTACATTTTGTTTTCTGTTGATAGATAACTTAGTTTAAAAGCAGCAACAATATGGATTTGGTTTTTGTTTCAATATTGCGCTCTTTTCAAGTATGGAAAGCTTTTGTTGATATGTAGGTATTGCTGATATTTCTCGAATAGTTATTTTAAGCAAAATGATGCACATATTTGTCAGTTGGTATCAAATGTACATATGAAATTTTTAACATGCCCTACACTAAAGCAGAATGAGCTGTATATTTAAACCGACAATACCGAAGTCACATTTAGAAATTCTACTGTAAACTATGTATATTTTTTAATGTATATTCGTGCAAGATTTCTGTTCGAATTCAGATATATGCATTTTTTTATATAGGGTTTGCCTTAATTGGGCACATTTGTTGGATAAGTTGGAGCAATTTGAAAAAAATATTCGGTTATCCCGCATTTAACTATCTGGATTTCTCAATTACCCGGACTGTTTTAAAAAATATTTTCCGATTTGGAAAATGGTTTTTTTGTTGGATAAAGAAAAATGTACTATGGCAAAAAAAAAAAAAAAAATCGGTTACTTCAATTTCAAAATATTTTCATTGTTGAATAAAGACTATACAACATAGACATTTCGTTCTCACTGCATTTATTGGCATTGATAGGGACTGCTTTATAAATATGCATTGTTGAGATAATATAGTTTTCTGTACCCGCCATTTATTAAACTAGTTTTGGGACGTGGAAAATGAGAGCAACAACATGAATTTCTTGGTGAATAATAGTAGGGACACATTTATTTTTTCAAATTATATAATGTTATGATTCAAAATATTAAATTAGTGAATTTTTTTCACTTTTCTAAAAAAAGAATATCCGAAAAAAATTTAAAAAAATTATTTATGAAGATTATAATCAAAGTATGAATATTTTAATTTAACCTTTCATATACCGAAAGCTGAAATAAGGATTTTTCTTTCTTAGTTAAAATTCTTTATCAAGTAAAATATTTTCTGAAACTGTTATTGAAGCAAAATATACAAATGTTTTTTCAAAAAAAGGTAAAGTTGTATAATATTTGTATTTCATTTGTATTCGTGTGAATTTGCTATTCTAAGTTTGAATTTGCAATCCAGAAATATGTGTCACCAGTATACACAATTTTTTAACTTTATAAGACGTATATTCACTCATATCAATGTCCATATTATATTTTTTGTTTTAGAAAATGAAATAGCGTTATAATCTTTTTAAACGAAAATCACGAGATCTTCTGCTTGCAGCGCCCCCTATCGCTGTCCGGTTTGGAACAACCGCTTTCCCGCTTTCTTCTCCAAAAAATTATGACGTCCCTACCCTTTCTAGTCACTATAGTTTACATCCTATAAATGATAAGTTTGTGTTATGAAGATATTCTATAACATCAAATGTTATGTCCCTGTGAAGACCACTCACACTTAGACTCCCAGAAAAGTTATTTTCTAAGGAGCAAATAAAATTTGCTTAGACCGATAGTCGCAGCGCCAAATTGAAGCTGGTGTTCCCCAGGGCTCGATCCTCGGTCCATTACTCTACTTGTTTTATACAATGGACTTTCCTGCATTCCGATCCGACCACAACTGTCTCACGGCATTCTATGCCGATGACACTGCAGTTGTCTGTAAATCTCTAAATCCAAACCATGCAGTAGAGAAACTACAAGAAAAAGTAGATGAGATCGAGACCTGGTGTGAAAACTGGAAAGTTGCCATCAATGCACAAAAATCCAAAATCCTGTTGGTGAGGAAAATTAAAAAACCCTGTCCCATCAAATCAGTTATTAGCCTCTTTGGCGAGCCTATCCCAATTGTAAACAAAGCTAAGTATCTTGGACTGACAATAAACAATAGACTGAACTGGGAGCACCACGTTCAAAATGTTAAAAACAAAGCGAAAGCCGCAATGTCAAATCTCCGTCCCATAATTGGTCGAAAATCTAAAATGCCCCTTAACAAAAAGAGGCTTATATACACATCTACAATCCGACCCATACTAACGTATGCTTCTCCAGTGCTTACAACCCTTAACAAGACTGAATCCACCGCCCTCCAGCGTTGCCAAAACTCTATTCTAAGAGAGTTGGTTAACGCGGAACGTTATGTTCGTGACACCCTAATCCACAGGGATCTTAAAATTGATTCTCTGGCCACTTTTATGGCTAAGATTAATACTAAATTTTATAAGAATAACTTAGCACGAGACTCAGATTTCAGAAGCTCCATCCAATATGAAATTCTCAAGGAAGACAGAAATATAAGACCCTTTGCGGCATTTTACATGTCAGATGCCGTTATGTCCTTCATATAACGAGCGACCAATATTTTAAATCATATACTCCATATACAATTAATTTATAAAGTATAATAGTATTCTAATCCATTCCATTTCAAGGAAACTAGCCTCAGCCAGTTTTTTTGACTGCCCCCCCCCCCCCTCCATTATCTAAACTGCCTACCAGTTTCAATCAGATAAAATAATTTCGACATAGCCTATGGCACAATTCCGATGAAAAAGTATGGGGCCTCCGGCCCGTCACTTTGGTCAAATCCATATCACAGTAGTCGCAGCGCCTCTAGTGGAATTCAATTGATCCCTATCTCTTTTTGAAAGACTGCCATTACGAACGGCGCACTATCCCCTCCAGCCACAATACTACCGTACGTGCTTTCTTTCACACGCAACGGCCAGAATTTAATTCATATTGGAAAATAATGTAAACGTTTGGTCAATCATGCTGTTTTCATTTGAAAGGAACTTTAATGTTCCTTTTTTTGTAATAGTTCAATATCCTAATTAAGCTCAACGTATGAAAATCTTTTTATAAATAAAAATAAATATAATATTTAAACTGGTACAGCTATATTTATATTTTTAATCCATTTACACATATCTTCTTTATAAGTAAAAAAAAATGTAGTTTTTGCAGTTTGTTGCAATGCAGGACTTAAAACATTCAGCCGACTTAACATTCAGCAAGACTTAAACAATATTTTGTGCAAATTAAAAAAAAAATTATAAACATGAAGAAGAGACTTTACGAAACATCAATCAGATCGATTCTCACTTATGCGGCTCCTGCATGGACCACAGTCACCAAGAAAGAGATGAAACGCCAGCAGATTGCTGAAAACAAGATCCTGCGTTAATTTGTAGGTGCAATAAGATATATGAGAAACGCCCTTATTCATAGAGACTTGAAAATAGATACAATAGTAGACCACATCATGAAACTCAACATCAACTGCTATCGGAAGGCAACAAGCCTCAATTATGAAGTTCTACGTGCAGATGCTGGGAGGCGACCCTACGCCGTGCTACTGCTTTCTATATTAGCTACCTGTCAGATGTGCTCGGAGGGGAGTTTGGCATAGGGACAGTTTCGTCCGCAAGAGGGGGTAGTGAACAACACCTCACCGCCTCGACATTTCGTATAGTACAGTGTGTTTTGTGTCGCTTTGAAATACCGTATAGATCAATTCCATAGTGGGGCATTTAGGTTAGGAATTTATGGGGAAGAGATGAGATTGTCAAACCTCTTCCCACTCACACATCCGGTCACTTAAAATCCTTCTGTTGTCTAAATCCCAAACAAAACTTCGCAGGGCATTGAATACAAGTCGTAAACTTGTCAAAGACGGGGAAGTGTTTGATGAATTAACTACCCCCCCCCCTCCCCACACACCCATCTATTGATTGTCAAAGGACAAACGTATCCTCATTCTTGAATCTTATCTGATGTTTGAACACTTCGAATGGAAAAGACCCTAAAATACCCATTCAATTCCCTGTTGAAAAGAAAATTTCCCAGCGTTCAAACTTCTGGTGCTTGCTTGTACAATGAGAGTCGATTTTCAGAATGGATGTATTTTACTGTAATTGAATGGGTTTGGAACTACTTAAAAACAGTGATTGAACAAAGAGTCTAAACTTGCATTTTACAGGAAGGTTGACGACGGTCAGAATACATCAAGTCCACATGGTTTATAAACGATCTCTCCTTCAAGGTGGACGACTTAAATTTTTATAGGGTTGTTATGCTAAAATCTGATAACTCGCATTTGTTTTAAAAATTAGACATAATAAGATAATGGTGTAACGTATGTAGCGTTTTTAAAGTTTTATTAAGAAACACTTTATTGTTCCAATCTGAATGACAAATTTCTACAATAAAAAGTAAATAAATTCTTTTTATATTGATTTATGTATTTTGGTATAAACTTTTTTGCAAGGTGTTTGAAATTTTAAAAAGTAATGCAGTTAATGGTCTAAAAATGGAAATACATATACTTTTTTTGTATTGTTTTTAAGAAAATGATTTTATATATATAAAAAAAGATTAAATTTTTTTTATAAAAAGAAAAGTTAATCTTTTTTATATATATATATAAAAAATTAATCAAAGAATATATTTTTTGATGGAATTTCGACTTATATAAAAAATTAAAAAATAAATGCATGTTGGCATGACATTCAGTGAAACCTGCAGTTTTGAAAGAAAATACCAAAATTTTGTAGATAGTAGTTTGAGGTTATGGTGGTTGCGGAGATCTGAGATGTGTTTCTCTTTGCTAAGGACTAAGGAAAGTGTATAAATGAATTAATAAGTACAAAATTTCAGACCTTTTTATGCCAAGCTGTGAATTTCTATGGAGGTCTAGTGTACTATGACTCAATTTTTTAAATGGAGATAATAAGAAGCATATAAAACGTTTTATATGCTTCATCAGTTCCATCAATGCGAGCCACGCAATACACAACTAATATTCCATATATAGCAAAGAGACAGATTTCATACATCTGCTACTTGGAAACTTTTAAATGTTTTCTAATTTCAGTGTTCACGCTGTGCGTTTTTTTAAGGACAGGTACGCCTTGTCCGCCCTTTTTCCTTGAAAATTGCGCCCTCCTGCCCTTTTATGCTCGAATCACCTTTTCCGAAATCCTACTATCCACCGGATCATGTTAGGAATATATTCGTTTTTTTCTCATCCTTTTCACTTCAGTATAATTTTTTTTTCTTTCTTTCTTTGAGAATGGGATCAGCGCTAATTAAAAATCGGACAGATGAGATGGCTGCCTTAAATTATTCGCGAATTGTATTATGGTAATATTGTATTATGCTAAAGTTTTTTCTTCGGCTTAATTTCGGTTCTGCAGTTATTTTGCTACATATTAAGAGCTCTTCAGTTAGACCATAAAATAACGGCAATTAAAAAAAAAACTGCAATTAGACACCGATTTTTTAAAAATAATTTTTGCGACTTAAAAAGCAGCTTCAGCTGTGGTATTTCATATGTTAAGAGAAAACTTTAGTTTTGCATGCATATTTTAATATTTTTAATGTACCATAAGTTTCATAAAACTTCCAAAAATATGGAAAAAATGCAGTTGTTTAAACTCTATTCTAAGAGAGTTGGTTAACGCGGAACGTTATGTTCGTGACACCCTAATCCACAGGGATCTTAAAATTGATTCTCTGGCCACTTTTATGGCTAAGATTAATACTAAATTTTATAAGAATAACTTAGCACGAGACTCAGATTTCAGAAGCTCCATCCAATATGAAATTCTCATGGAAGACATAAATATAAGACCCTTTGCGGCATTTTACATGTCAGATGCCTCTATGCAGTGGCGGATTTAGGGTCATCCAAAGGGGGGGGGCTAATTATTATTTTTTTGGTGGCGGAGGGTATATATAAATTTCTATTTTCGACGATTGCCGTTAAACGGTATGTGTAAATTCCGCCTAAAAATTCTTATTTTGATACCTTGGCGAGATAAATGCCTCCAATGTGAAGAAGCAACTTTTTTTTTGTTTTATTCTGGTGCAATGTACTTTTTTTTGTATAAGAATAAATTTTGTCTCGACGCCTTCTGATATTAAAAAAGGGAATTTTTTGGCCCACCACGCTGCTCATAAACAACTGGTTCACTCTTGGGGCAGTTGTTTGGGGTATTCCCACCAAGCCAGAGCCAGATTTAGAGTTAGTGGACCCCTAGATTAAATATGTGGTGCGAGCCCTAAACTACTTGGTGGTATGGAATACCCCTCCGTAAATCGAAATGGGGAGGGGAGATGGGAAATTTTTTAACATGCAATAATTAAAATTTTGCAAAATAAATAATTTTTCCAGTTTTAATAAAATTGGGATGCACTATTTTTTGTGTGTGTAAATTTTCAATACTATGTTGAACAATTTCAAGGGATTTCAATGGAATTTATGAAAATTACAATAACATATTGTACTCGTCTCCGTATTATTCTCAAATTACTATAAACAGAATAACGGTGTAGAATAAAAACAACTGATTTCCAAAAATAGTAACACAATGCCATTTTAAATTATCACAAATTAAACGCATATTTTAAAAGAATATAAAAGTGTTATGTTATATTTGCGTTGTACAAATCCATTAAGAAAAATAGAATTTTTCTGTGTCATAAAAATTTTGTAGAATATTATTTTCATTAGGATTTAGTTTGATTTATTAGTTATTTAGAAATTCGTTTGGTACTTATAATTTTTTTTGTCTAAGTGATTTATTTTCAAACCAGTCGTTGTCAAAATTTTGAAGTGTTGAGACACCCATTTTTTCAGTAATCTATATTATTATTGGTGAGTTGTGCTGGCCCCTAGGCTGTAGCCTATGCCTAAATCCGGATCTGCACCGAGCATTTAATTTTGTCATCTCAACTCCCTTTTGGGTAGTCGTTTTGGGATTCTCGTATCATAACAAAATTTTTAAATGAATGTAACCTAAATTTAACAACAAAAAAAAACTTGCTCTAATTTCGCAACAAAAAAAATCACATATAATTTTATATACAAGGTTAAACAATGTATTTTACTTAGTATTTGCATCACAACAACTTACAGGGTTGTCAAAGTTGGCTTAGTAATCTATTTGGCTATAATATGTATTGCGTGAAAGGACAGATAATGTTTGCAGCTGAATTTACCTATCGATTTAGAAAAACGAAAAAATTTGCGCCGGAAATTCCTATACCGATTTATTGAGAATATTTTTATTTCTTAAGCAAACGTAAGATACAATAAAAATTTAGTAGTACAACATTAAAAAAAAGCACACCAAAAATAGTTTCAGTTGAAAATGTACACGAAGAGAATAACAAATATGGAAAAAATTTGACTAACGTTTACATATAAATCGAATTTTGTGTTTTAAAATATAAAATTAAATGTTACAAAAATTATTGTTTAAGTCTAATTTGCTCTTATTTTAATCTTAAGAGGTCGTTTATTTATTACGACTCACATTCTTGAAGAAGGGGGTCCATCATGCGTAACTGTGGTGTGACATAAGGGAAAAGGGTCTCGGTTATTGCGTGACGTAGCAAAAGTTCCTAAAACATTCTTTTCACAAACTTTGAGATAAAAAACTTTTTATAGAAATCACTATATCTTTCTAATGGGTTAAAATACACGGAATGAAAGTTTTATTTACTATTTTTTAACCACATAAATTTAAAATGAAGTATCATAGGGAGTAGGGGGTTATGACATAATAAAAGAATGATCCCTAACAGTGCAATCACTTATTTTTATTTGAATTTTAATATAATAGAGGTTTTAATTTCGGAAATATATATTCAATAATTTGTTCCAGATTTTTTTTTTGTCCAGCCCATATGATTTTTTCTTTAATTAAAATTGGCTTCGGCTCCATTTAAAATTATATGCAGCAGTCTTCGCCACTGATGAGTAATATGCTTCAATCAATGAATTAGTATTGTTGTGGATTGTGGAAGTCATATAAATATACATATTCATGGTTTAATTGACAGAGCAAGAAACAAACAATATCTCACCAAATCTCTCGAAGAATATTAAATTTCGTAGTTTAGGAAAATTTAAGTACAATGATGATATGTGAAATATCACCATTGTACTTAAAGTTTGATAAATGATGTTAGAACTGAAATAGTTAGTTAGATTGGTCAAAATAATAAATTACTTTAAACTTTGCAAAAGGAAGACTTTACCCTTTTAATAAGAATACAAACTAGCAGTTAATAGTACTTGCTTCAAGCCACACAAACTCAGACAAATGCTTGACATACGAATAGAAAAAATTCAAAACGGTTTTGTCACTTAAAACGAATCTTGGGAAAACGCAAATTAATTTTTATAATTCGCATAGACAGATTTTAATTTTGCAAGTTAATTTCAATGTGACAAAACGTATTTTGGACGAATAAAATACCTTAGTTAGATAGAAAATTCGATGGCGAAATCATTGACGTAAAATATAATTTTTTGATTTTTTTTGAACAAAATACGTTTTGATTGTTTGCTTTTCATATATGGTACAATGTTTCTTATGACCATGTCAAATTAAAGTTTAAAAATATCATCATTAAGCATGTTCAGTTCTTTGAATTTTTTTTTCAATTTACATAAAATTTATGTTTTTAAAAAAATACGGTTCAAAAAGGTATTTGGTTCGGTTTTCCTAATTTAAGCTGAGCAACTATCATATAAAAGGTTAAGAATTGATTGTCAAGGATAATGTGATTCCGGTATCACTACTTCATCAAAATACTTGAATGAAACCCAATAGTATTTACAACTGCAGTCTCGCTTTTTGCATCACTTAAAATATGTAAAATTACACGAATAAAAACACAAAAGAAAGAAAAATTACCTGACTATCTAACTCAGCTATTCATGAAGCAATAGCATAGATTTCGCCTTTTCCGATGTTTTCGCTCATCAAAACTAACCATGGCGACGCAAATTTTTATTTCCCTCTTTCACTCTGATCCCCTGACCCCTCATTTCTACAAAAAATCTCCCGCCTCCCTTAAAACTTTTAACGAATGACCGTACTCGGATGATACAACAAAGGGTTTCACTTTTGCTGATGGTCATTTGAAGGTCATCTTGATAAGGCGTAAAGACGCGTAACCCCCCTTCACCCCCAAAGAGAGGGTCATAAAACGACCTTCCCCGACTCCCTGGACTCCCCGACTCAAACTGTGGGTCTCAAAGCGAAAGCTCATAGCTAATTTTGAAGAACAATTTTTAAAGAAAAAACATTATTTCTTGAGATTTTTTTTAGTCATAAGCTAAGGAGGGGGCTATACCCCCTTTTAGCCCCTATATAAATCCGCCACTGCTCTAGGCAATGTGTTTCTGGTCGGTTGCAGTGTCCAAGATTATCTTGATCTTGATAGTGCGACAAGACGCGCGTAGCCTCCCCCCCCCCTACTTCCCACTCCAAAAGAGAACCATAAAACTTGCTCTTTTCCTCAACTCCCTGAAAACTCCTTAGGAAAACTTTGTCTGAACTATATGAGGGGCTATGGCCCTCTTAATTCATAACCATTATCTTCCAAAAAAAACATTTTTAAGAAAAAAAAATCTTGATTTTTAAAAAAAAAATTTGGCCACAGCCCAAGGGGGGGGGGGGGGGGGGGGCTATAGCCCTATTTAGCCCCTATGTAAATCCGCCACTGCCTCTATGTCCTTCATATAACGAGCGACCAATATTTTAAATCATATACTCCATTTACAATTCTCTCCCCCCCCCCCTCCATTATCTAAACTGCCTACCAGTTTCAATCAGATAAAATAATTTCGAAATAGCCTATGGCACAATTCCGATGAAAAAGTATGGGGCCTCCGGCCCGTCACTTTGGTCAAATCCATATCACAGCATCACAGTTATTTAAATTTTAAATAAAAATAAATATAATATTCACACTAAAATCTCCACCAGAAAAAAAAATTTAAGTTGAAAATTGTAATTCCCTGAATACAAAAACCACAAATTTCAATACCAGACCAATGCTAAAACAGTATTATAGCGAGCGCCTCTAGTGGGAACGGGGAAAACTTCTCGTGAAACCGAAGATCAAAGCTCCGAAGCTCGACCTGGCAGGCAGCTAGTAAAGAAGGAAGTGGCCGTGCTTACCTCTCTTTTTCAAGCTTAATGTATTTTCCATTTTTTTTTGTTATATATAATTAACTAGCTGAAATACCCGTTCTACGCACGGGAAGGAAATATGTTACAAAATTGATACAAATAGCAAATATAGCGAAATTAATAATATTCTTAATTTGACACCCATCAGCGGGAACCACAGTGTTAAAAGTTCCAATTTGTAACGAAATTTTATTAGAAAGGTCCGGCAAGAACTGGAAATATTGATAATATGGAGAAGTCGACTGTACAATAACGTGGATATATATATGTTACTCCCGTTGATTAACATCCACATTTCAACCTTCAGTAACATCCCAAAGATTTAAAAAGGAACAACTCTTAAAATTGTTAATAATACATAATTAGCTCCGAAAATTTTTTATTAGACACCTATGTCAACATTTGTCGTTAAGTTTCACAAATTGGCAAGAATATAAAAAGAAAAAAAAAACGATTTTAAAAAGTTCTCTTGCCAAATACCTACTTTTGTACGGTAAACCCTATCAATATCCAAGGGTGGATGGTTCCTCGGCACTTTTTTCGGATTTTGCCCCCGCACTTTTTAAATATTGAATTTTTTAAACTAAAAAAAATAATAAGAATCAAATTTTTTACTGAATTGCCAAACTGAATTTTTAAAAAAAAGATACGAAACCTTATCCCCTACAGACACTAACTACTACAGACGATGGACGCAAACCCATTCCCCCTCAGACACTTGTACCATGTGGGGGAGGAGTCCACAACAACAGTTTTCGATTCCGCCCACATAACTCTTCGTTTAGGCATTCTATCATATAAAGAAAGGTAGGCCGCATCGACCAAGTCAATTATTAACCCTTTCCACCCGCTGACCTTTGCACCCCGTAAAGGGAATGTCGCCCTTAACTGCAGACGATTTCGTTCCCATTACACCCCGGGTAATCGTGCTATGGGTGATAAATGACCTACCGTCGTATAGGAAAGTGAGTCGCGTCGATCAGGTCGTTTGTTAACCCATTTTCCCTCTGATCTTTATACCGCATTAAGGGAAATGTCACCCTTGATGACAGGCAGTATACGCTTCCACCCTAAGAATTCTAAGGGAAATCAGCCTTCGTGGATAAATGACATAACATTAGTAGAAACAGGTAGGCCGCGTCAACCAGATTGACCATTTACACACTCTTCGTCTGACCTTCCTACCACTTTGGGTTCAAAGTGTTCATGAACCAGTGTGTCTGTACCCGATATCTTACTTTTTCCATGTAAGATATAAGTAAAAACTCAAATTTCATCTTCCTGGATATACAGAAAAATTAGAGAATTAGTGATGAGTCAGTGAATAAGTGGCAAGGATTTTTACTTTTGGAAGTTAGAATTCGAATTTTTGAAAATCCTTTCTTAGTGAGCAATTTTGGCTTAAAGTGTACCTCCATGCCAAATTTAATATTCATAGTTGTTGGAGTACGGAATATCCCGTTATCCAATCATATTTTCACCATTTTGTCATATATATTATCATTTTTTGACAATAATTTTGCCATTTTAATGTTATTTTTACATATATGATCATAGTTCATTTGGCGATATTTTAATAATTTGGCGAACTTTTTTTATTCATTCGGTGAATTTCTTATAAATTTGGCGATGTTTTTATTAAATTGGCGATATTTTTATTCAGTTGGCGATATTTCGTTTTTATTTGGCGACAATTTGGCGATATTTAGTCATCAGCCAATCAGATTGCTCCTCATAGGTTACGTAATATTAAAATATTCCATTGTTTCAATTTTATATTTTACATTGTTGCATTTTCTCCATGTTAATCCTATGGGAAGGTTTTTTAAAAATCGTTATTTTGGAAGTTCGAGTTCGAATTTCTAAAAATCCTTTCTTAGTGCACCCCTAGAGCCCAAGAAGAATCTGTGTTCTAAATTTCAGCACTGTAGGGCTTTTGGATCTGGAGATCTCGTGATCAATCAGTCAGTCAGTCAGTCAGTGAGTGAGTCAGTGGCTTTCGCTTTTATATATATAGATGCTGCCTGATGTTAGGCCGCTGTTATATATATTATAGTTTGTTTGTATATGTGTTCATGTATGTGTATGTATGTGTATATACGTGTGTGTACCTGTATATATATTATATATCTCGGAACCAGATGCCTGGCACTATCTCAGATTTTATATTTTCGATCTAAATATTAGTTTTTACTTTCCTTATCATAATCAAAAGCCATTCAAATTTTTTATATTTTTCTTGTATATGTTCTGTATTTGTCCTGTCCCTTGTCTTTAAATCCAGATATTTCAGAAATTTAGTTGCCTATAGGCCCAAGTTAGATGAAGAGGAAAAATACCTTCGGGTTGATGCCTCGAACAATTTTATATTCAATAACGATCTCAGCGCCTCTTGTGGAATTCAATTGATCCCAGTCTCATTTTTTGAAAGACTGCTATTACGAATGGCACACTATCCCCTCCAGCCATAATACTACCGTACGTGCTTTGCTTTCACGACTTCAAACGCAACAGGACATTATTTCCTATTCATGGTTAATACAGAATTTAACTCGTATTTGAAAATAATGTAAAGTTTAGGTCAATCAAGCTATTCCATATGGAGTTACATTCATTTGAAAGGAACTTTAATGTTCCTTTTTTTGTAAAACGTAAAAACTAAGTATCGATTAAAAATGGTGTTGTTCTATGAAATTTTTTTTAAAAATTAGTATAAATATAATATTTAAGTTGGTACTTTAATTATTATATATATTAACTAAATTTCTTCTTAATATGTAAAAAAATTTAGTTTTTGCAGAGTTTGTTGCACTGCAGGGCTTAAAACATTCAGCATGTAGCTAAACAATATATTGCGTACATATTTTTAAAAAATGTATAATTTTATTATTATCTGTTTTGTTTGAGTTATAAATCAGAAAGAAAACTTTCCAATCCAATAATAATTGTGGTTAAAGAATTGGATAACTTTCCTTTAGCTTTCTCAGAAATGTGACAGTATTTTCATACTAATATTTGGCTTCTAAATTTAAATGCAAAGGATCCGGAAAGTTAGAATTACATAAAAAATAAATGAGAGTTCCAAACAAGACGTCCCCTCGCGACTTTGGACGCACACTCACTTCGCAGTGAATTGGATAACCTTACCGTAAATGCTTTGCTTTATATTCACGACTTTACACGCAACGGCACATAATTTCTTATCTATTAATGGCTAATACAGTCTTTTTTGCAACACGCAAAAAAAATATGTTAAGTTTGTCCATTGAGTCATATTGATTGAAAGGAACTATAAATAGATTCCTTTTCTTTAAAATAAAGATCCCTGTGGATTAGGGTGTCACGAACATAACGTTCAGCGTTAACCAACTCTCTTAGAATAGAGTTTTGGCAACGCTGGAGGGCGGTGGACTCAGTCTTGTTGAGGTTTGTGAGCAAGAGCACTGGAGAGGCATACGTTAGTATGGGTCACAAAAACTGCCTAACAGCTGGCAGCAACAATTATGTATAACAAAAAAAAATGGAAAATACATTAATCTTGAAAAAGAGAGGTAAGCACGGCATCCGTAAGCGCAAACGCTCGACTTCCAGCATCTTCACGGAGAACTTCATAATTGAGGCTTGCCCGGATATGCGAACGCGGCTGAATTGCCTTCCTATAGAAGTTGATGTTGAGTTTTATGATGTGGTCTGCTATTGTGTCTATTTTAAGGTCTCTATGAATAAGGGCGTTTCTGTTATACAATATTTTATATTGACTTTTTTTACAATATTTTATATTGACTTTTTTTACAATATTTTATATTGACTTTTTTTACAATATTTTATATTGACTGAGCTTATATATAAAATATGTAAAAAAAAATAGTTTTACAGAATATTTACACTTTGCAGGACTTAAACCATTCAGTACGTACCTAAACAATATAATAAAAGGTTGCGCAAATAATTAAAAAAAAATTATTAATATTCTTTTGGTTTGAATCAAAAATGAAATTATTCTAGACAAATATAATTTATGTTAAACAATTGAATTACAGTTCGTTTAATTTTTCTCACGAACTGTGAAAGCATTTTCACACTGACATTTGCGTATTGAATTCCCGAACAATAGAAATACACAAAAGGTAAGTGGGGGAGGGGGGGGGGGGGAATTGATACAAATTGCTCTTAGTCGTTACTAGAGAACTCGACTATTCACACGGAAATCGGAATGCCTCGACCGTTTGGTTCTTACTCTTGTACCATAAAATTCCCTTTGTAGATAGCATTCGTGTGGTTAGTTGTGCCACTGCCTTTTATATTAGCTGCCTGTCAGATGGGCTCGGAGGGGAGTTTAGTGTAGGGACACTTTCGTTCGCTAGATGGGGTAGTGGATCGTCTACTCGTTTCGAATAATCGTATAAGATAGTGTGCTTTGTGTCATCAAGCCACCCGGTCAGGCTCGCAACGCTAAGCCATAAAAAGAAGAAATAACGCCAACTCGTCAAAGCAGCCAACAAGATACGAACGCCCGACAGGACTTAAGCTTATATACTCTGCACAACTTGTAATGTTAAACCGCGTTCGTAAAACAGAGTCCAGAAGCCGAACTACTTTTCGTAAAAAAATAAAACCAGTATTGGTGGAACCGTATTTGTGAAACCTTTAATTTAATACAAGAATATTTCTTTTTCATTGAAAATCAACGGAGATACGAAGATTTTTAATTTGCGCAAAGTTAGTTGATTTGTCACTTTTTCAAATTATGAAGCCCAAATTTGTAAGTCGAGCTATACACTACATTATTGAACCGATTCTTTTGATTAATAGCTTATATGATAGCTTTATGGCATCACAAGGTCCTTTTTTTACTTTTATTTTATAATATTAATTATTTATAAGTTTAATTAGCTAAAAAAGTAATTAAATCCTTAGAGCCAAAACTCTATGCCACAAGGCGATTAATACCCAAATATGAAATCCTTCGACTGTTCTGTCGCCAAACAAATTGTGTTTTAGAACGGCTTAATAAAAGTTAAAATTATCGGTTAGTAATCCGCTCTGCAAAATAAAAATTGTACCATCGGAAAGATAAAAAATCTCTTTACTCGATGCAAAAAAATCATTTCACTTGGACAATTATTAATAAAGATAGAAGCATTTCAAATAACTAACAAAATTCAAAATTTTCTCCCATTGGCATTCACTTTTCGCCGGGCCGTAAATAGCAACCATTGCCTGCGCTCCTCAGTTTGATGAAGTGAGTGACGTCGAATCCAAGGAGCGGGAGGGAAAGGGGGGGGGGGGTGGGTACTGCTTTAACTGTGAAATAAAAACTACGATATATCTCGTAGACAAACGTGTTAATTTAATCCTATTTTTTTAATACAGCGTGTGGGATAAATTATTCCTTGAACTATCGGATTAAACTAATGACACGGAAAAACAAATAGTAATTTTTAAAAAGTTTAAATGGTGATTGGTTTAACATTCTTCGTAAGGTGGGTATGAAAAAAAGGACTGATATCCGCCAAAAAAAACTTAAGAAAAGTAAAAAACGCTAAGCGCCCCTCCCCCTAAAAAAAATCTTCGAAACTGTGGCTAAAAAAGTTGTGATATAAAAAACAAACAAGTCAATTGCACTAGGGGGATCAACCCTGCACACCCTTTCACTAGCCTTCTCCCGGAAAACAGCTGCGATTTCTTTTCTTAGCTTGGTTAAAATTTTATACACTCATAAAATTTAGCGTTTTCCGGTAGCGTTTTTTACTTTTCTAAAGTTTTTTTGGCGGATTGTGAAATACCGAATAGATCAATTCCATAGTATTTCATTTTGGGAATTCGCGGGCTCAATTTATGTTAATATTTTATCAAAGTAACGCTTTGAGTTTCTAATCATGTTTCATTTATCTTTCTGGCATTCAGTGCGATTTTTTTTTATTTTTATGTCAATCATGCTATTTAATGCTTGGATATAAAATTGTTCGAGACACCAACCCGAAGGTATTTTTCTTCTTCATCTAACTTGGGCCTGTAGACAACTCAATTTCTGAAATATCAAAATACAAGAAATATATAAAAACTGTGAATGGCTTTTGATTATGGTAAAGAGAAGAACAAGTAACATTTAGTTCGAAAAATATAAAATCTGAGACAGTGCAGATAGGCAACTGGTTCCGAGATATATAATAATATGTCATACGGTAAAAGCAGTAAGGTAAATGTAGTCAGTTATAAAAAAAAAGATTTGTAGGAAAAAAAAACTGAAGAATTGATGGAACAGGAGTTCAGCGTTGTTTGAAGCGAGGATGTGGTGAGTCGTAGCAAGCGCTGAGAGAGAAAAGTTGCTAATTAATGCGTCCCGCCGCGGTTTGTCGACGCACACCGCTCTCCCAATATCGAATCGAAAAATCTTTTTTCACCCCACCCTAACTTATATGTTTTGATTTATTTCCGTGACTTTACACGCAACGGCACGTAATTATCTATTCGTGACTAACACATCACAGAGTATATAGCTACGCGTACAGAGGTCTCACTCCCATTGGCCGCCTATACAATTTTCCTAGCATGGAACTTCGCATAGACGGTGGCGCACCGGTGGTAGATATCGGAACTAGGCCTTGTAGCGTAAAAATAAAAAAAGCAGTAGAGCGGGTTCGAACCAGGGACCTTTCGGGTGGAAAACGCGTTCTTTACCTCGCGGCCGTAAAGTCTTGTGAACTTTTGTCACATATTATATTGAATATGTAAAAACTTATATGTTATAAACAATTTTGATACGTTGGAAAAAATTTAAAAAGGTATATTTCTTTTAATTATAAGATTGTCAACTATCTTTGTAATTACAATTTTATTTTTTAATTAAGTATAATATTTTAACACATTAAATAAATATTTTATTGGATTTAAATTTTAATAAATAATTTGCAAAAAATTAATAAGTTAAAGTTTTTAACGTATGTACAAATAATAAATCTTTAGTTGAAATATAAATTTTAAATAAAATTTGCTGTAAATGATTTTTTTTTAATAATTTCTGAAAAAATTAAAATATTGGTTCAAATCAATATTTAATTTTTTGTTCAATTCAACGTATGTTTAATTACAATTAATATTTTAAAATTAAATTTGAGTAAAAATATATACGTATGTCATTACATTATTTTTTCAACAATTTGCTGAATAACATAAAATGTTGAATTAAGGAAATTGAATAAAAGGAATCTTACTAAATAAATTTTTGAAAGAATTAATTTTTTAAAATGTATGTTTAATTAAAATAATTAAACAGTAATTTCGAATAAAATTGGAATACCATACATTTAATTTTATTTAGAAAGAAAATAAATATTAAATTAAATAATAAATTTTAAATGAAATTTTGAATAATGACGAATGCTCTAAGTAATTGTGTGAAGATATTTAAAGCTTTAAACAAATGTTTACTTACAATTATTTTTAAAAACAATTAATTTAGAATTAACTTACATAAACATAAGCTACGAATTTCAATAAATCTACAAAATAAAATATTCCTTAAAAAAATAACTAAAAAACCATCATTTTGATTAAAATTAATTTTAAATGAAATTGCACAGACATAAGTTACAAATTTTATTTTAATTACAAAGAAATAAATTTGAATAAAATAAAAACTTTAAAATAAAATTTGATTAATGTCCAATGTTCTAAATAAATTTCTGAAGATTTAAAATTTTTTAAATAAATGTCTACGAGCAATTATTTGAAAAAAAAAAAAAATGGCAAGTAAACATTATTATTAAACATTTTTACAAAACGTTATTGACACAATTTTTTTTTTAAACTTACATATGCATAAACTATAAATTTTTATCAGTCAGCAAAATAGAATGTTCATAAAGATAAAAAACAACTGTCGAATAAAACTTTTATTAAAATTAAATTCCAAAATAAATGTTTGAAAACTTTATACAAATATATATTTATAATGAATGTTTTAAAATTAATTTTGAATACCCATTCATCAATCAAATAAACATTCAAATAAATCATAAATTTCTATTTTAAAAAAAAAGAGCTAAATACTTAAAGTTGAAAATATTACTTTCTTATTTTATATATTAAATTTTTTATTTTGAAGTGTTAAGTTGAATTTATTGATTCCGTGTTTCTTCATAACAATTGGTAACTACAAAATAATTTCGGGTTTCATTTCTATAATCCGTAAAGAAATACAAATAACACCCTTCAATAAGAGCAAAATCGGCAATTTATCTCAAATTCAGCCAAAACGCTTTAAAAATAATTTGACACTTAGGAAATTTGCCGTGTCATAACGTGTGAAAACTCATTTCAGGCGGGGTTTAGTTCCAATATCCCTCACTGGCGCGCTGTCGGCGTTTCTACAAAATGCTTGAGTGGGACCTCTGTACGCGTAGCTATATACTAGGGTGGAGTGAAAAGGGCGAAAAAAAAATAATTTCAAATTTTAGTGTTTCCTGACCCAACAAATGGTGCCATTTGGTGAAAAAATCACTGTGAAAAAATTTAAGCGGAATCGTTCATCATCTTCAGGTTCCACATTGAGATATAAAATATAATATTAAAGTCAAACAGTAAAAAAAATCATTTTTTTTATTTTAATTTAATTTTTACAATATTTTATTTTCAGATTAAAAAACGGTTCTAATTATTAAAAAATAGACATGAATGAACATATTAACACACATTATTTTCAGATTTCACACGAGGTCCAAAAAAGTTCATCTTGGTGTCAAATTTCGGAAGTTCGTTTCGTGACTTTATTCCGCTGCGAAGTATCCATCCCCGACGGCTTCTACACCACATGTTGCCAATGATGCTTGTGTTTCCAGTTGCTTCTCTGTTCAAATTGTGAACCATTTCTGATCAATCTTGTTATGTCTTCATCGCTGAAGTTCGTGGTAACTGGTGGTTCCAAAGGATTGTCATAGTGAATCATCTCGAAATAGTCATTTGCTTTTAAATTCAAATTGGGAAGATTAAATTATCTTATTTTCCCCTTTCAGTCAGTTTTTCTTGATTTCAGTATTCTTCTGAAGCCAAGTTCTCGAATGTGTGCTCGTTCATTTAGCATCGATTACAGAATATTCTCAGAATGAGCAAAATAACAGTTCATCTGAATAAATTCGTGAACGATTGTCTTAAAGTCTTCTGGAAATAATGAACTTTTTTTTTATCATTCCATTAAGGTGACGTGTTCCATGAGTGGCATTCGGAATTTTCTTTAATTCAAACCAGGATGGCACATAAACTTTCATAACATATTATACCATGAGCTTAAAGTCTCATGGAGCATCATTATTGGTTTGGCGGTCGATACGCATAGGCGAAGAATTTTGTTGGCTGAAGTGAGACATTTTCCCGGGTCTTCTGTTTGCTAATTCTGGAAGGCATACCCCCAATGATACTGCCTAGAAATGTCGAAGAGGTGTGTTTGGTCTGTACTGAGTTCTTTTTTGTCAATTTCGGGAAAAGCAACTGGAATAGAGACAAAATTTGCCACGGCAAGAGTTTTGCATGTTTTCATAGATTTGCCTATTGTCGCGGAAAACTCTTGTGGTCCAGACGTATTTCGGTCCTAAATAAACAGAACCAGGTTCTGACAAGAGCGTAATATGCTCTACTGCAGCTGTAGTCCTGTAGTATAAGAATTTCCTTTCTTCTCATACATAATAGTCTTGTCATTTCTTCCATCGAAGTAGAGGGCATACAAAAATTGCGGTATTTGTGTAGAATCTAGCTGGGACCGTAACTTTCGACTTTATGTCCTCAGCTTATTCCTGTCGATAACTTTAGCCGGAATATCTTTAGATACAATCCCTGCATCATTAAGCAAAGATGACGCAATGACAACATCTGACCTATCTGATATTCCTGTTCTATCACAAGCAACCGCTAAATGCAGCAAGGATATTTTCATCTAACTTGTCTTAGATGTTAAGGGAGTTTTATCATCAGTTGCTTTCAGACGTTTAACTTCGAGGCTAACGTATTCGTCATCATCTTCAGGGATATCTTCTAATTATGAATCGGATCCTAGAATGGCGTTCGCTGCTGAATCTGTAATAGGCTTAGAAAAAGCTTTAGTTTTGCATTATCTTGCTTTGGCCACATGGTTTTGCTTTTTATGTTTTTTTTTTCTTATACGCTTCAATTTTCGGCTTACAGAAATGTCTATCTACCCTATTGCCATTTACTTACATGCCGTTGACCTGTTACAAAAATTCGCTCCATACGAGGAATCTTTAAAGAACACTTGCATTGTTCATAATTCAAACATTTGCATGAAGAAATATCAAACGAAGTACTATTTGTCTGGTCGAAGAAATATTTCTTAATTTTGTTAGCCCCCTTTCGAGATTTTGATATTCTTTTCATAGTTTTATACTTTTCATTGTAATTTCTTATAAGTCGAAAAATTTCTTAATTACTTATACCACTGGCAAGGAGGCTTTCATCCAAATTCTTGAAATATCCCAAGAAACAATTTCGATTATACCTTTGACTGAAGGATCTTTCTTATTCCTCTTCCACAATAAATAATTTCTTTCTGGGGAAATGCTTTATTAAATCAGCATACGTGGGTAAAACTGTCCCAGAAAATGGAATCCACGTGGCAACTATGTTATGGTAAAAATAGTTATCAGAATAGAACACGTGCTGCCATCTATTAAAATTAAGTAAATTTGCTTTTTATACAGAGTACGAAAGTAATTTATAGCGCTAACATCTGACAGTAAAGTTTTAATTAAGTAATTTATTGACTAAATCATAATTAATTACTATTAATTATCATACAATTAATGTTAAATATCATTTTAATTAACACATTAATTAATTGAAATTATTTATTAAATAAAAGCACATTTTTTTTATATAAAAGGCTATATATAAACATTCTTTTGAGATGTGGAACCTCAAGATAGCAATATTTTGGGCTGAAATTTGGTGACAATTTGTTCTAGTGAGTTTGGCACCGTATAATGACTCAGGCAACATGAATTTCAAAAAAAAGTTTTTTCGCTCCACCCTACTATATACTCTGTGTAACACATCATAAGCGAAAAACACTTAAAAGTTCGTGTTAATAATGGCTATTTGATATAATTTATTTGATATTAAATTAATTAAAAGGAACTTGAACAGAACCTTTTTTTAAAAATATTTCAAGAAACGAATAAATGTAAACTAACCGCAAAAATATTTTTATAAGTAATAACAAATGCAATATTTAAAGTGGTAAATTTATAATTATATGTTTGTTCATTAAATATCTAAATATTGTAAACTCAATATGTAAAAAAAATAGTTTTACAGAATATTTGCACTTTGTTGAGATGTAAGAAATAATCTATTTAGCATATATCTATACAATACAACAAATGATTGCCTAAATTAAAAAAAAAAAATTATGATTTTATTAATAACCATTTTGTTTGAGATGTAAATCAGAAATTAAAATCATTTCAAACAAAGAATAATTTTGGTTAAAAAAATTGAATAAATTTTCTTTAGATTTTCTGAAATGTGAAGACATTTCATAATAACATTTGGCATTTAAATTTAAACGCAAAGCGTCCTGAATGCTAGAATTATATAAAAGATAAAAGAGGGTTCGATACAAGTTGCTTTTAGTCGTTTCTAGATGGCGCAACTATTCAATCGGAAATCGGAATTTAACCAATCGGGGTCTCGACCTTTTAGTTCGTTTAAATCATGGCTATTATATACGATATTAAATAGATTGAAAGGAACTTGAAAAGAACCTTTTTTTTAAAAAATGTTTTTAAAAAATAATATATTCTATAAGTGTATTACTAAGCCATTTAAGCGTAAGTAAAGCAGCATACGGCTTGGCGTAGCCAAGCACCTTTCTGCTCATCGGAATGGAAGTGGCAATGATCGAAAAGAGGACTGGCGTCGAGCGTGTCCTTTGCAGTGGAAGACAGCGGCTCTCTCGTTTATTCAGTTTAACGAAGTGCGTCTACTAAAAGACATTACTCCGATATCAAAGTGAGCATGAGAATAAGAGTCACAGCAGTGATCAGTGCATGATTTAAAATGTTACTCACGTTAGTTAAACGAAGAAAAAAGCACACACCATGTTCGGATCTGAAGGGGCGGAGCCTATTCTGCCTTGGCTTCAGATTGGACAGGCGAGAGGTCGTCCTTGTTGATATTGGCAAAAAACTCAAAGAGTATTTGCAGTTTATCAAGTGGCGCGGTCTTCGTACGGATGGCGAGAATAAGATCCTTTATTCCTTGGTTTCCGGAGAAGATCGGCGAGAGTTCTTTAAAAAATTCCATGAGGAGGGCGATGTCGTCCATAGAATTCACAACACTTGCATCAGTGGGTTGGTTGGGTTTTTTGCAAACAATAGGAGAAATTTTCTTCTTACCAATTCTTGGAATCACTTGTTTCCTTTTTTTGGAAGGCAAAACCTTTTCCTGTTTTTGAGCTTTCGGGAATACTGGACATTTTCGGTTAGAGGCAATGTGCCCAAAACCACCACAGTTAATGCACTTGGGATTTTCCATTCTTCCAATTTCACATTCCCTGGTTTGATGGTCTGAACAACCACATTTCAGGCATCTTACTTGCATGAAACAATTTTCGGCTTTATGAAAGAAGTGGTTACAGTTATAACATTGGATCGGCCCTCTTCTGCTTTTGAAGGGTACAATCCTAATGTTGAGTTGCATCAGCTCTTTGATTTTGAGGATTTTATTACAGCCAGGGCTTTTTGGCATTTCAATCACAAAAATCGGCCTGTGCAATTTAGCACGCCTTTTGAGCTGGTAAATTTTATCAATATTGAAACCCAATTGGGTAATTTCTTCACGCAAACGATCACAGTCAATAAATTGTGGGAGTCCTTTAAGAACCACTTTGAAAGGAATTTTGTCTGCTGAAGGTGAAATATAAAAATCATGATTTTCAGATTTAAGGTATGACATCATGGCAAAGTGAGTACTCTCGCATGTGGGTGAGATTTTAACAATTTTGCCTTGTAATTTAGAATGAAATGACTCACCGAATTTGGTCTTCATACTTTTCAGAATCATCTCAAACTCGGTGGTGACAGTCAAGAAAATAGATCCCGTAAATGGGGGATTTGATGTGGCAGGGGTGGTTTCACAAATGGGGTCCAAAACGTCTTCTTCCATTTTCTCAGTATCATTAGCAATGAGTTGAATGGGTTCAGTAGACATTTGGCGTTCCGTAGAATTTTGATGTTCAACAGAGTTCAAGGAAATCGAAAGCGAAACCTCAGGATTAGTCACCACCGGAGCTGGCGTAGGGATACATTCATCACTATCAATGCCGACTTCGACGCAACATTCCTTTGGCTCCCGACCACCGGTCGTTTTTACCTTCTTTTTCTTTTTCCTCTTACTTGGAACAGAAGATGTTACTGTGTTAGTTGTAGAGATGACAGGAACGGGAGTCCGCGCGATGAGGGTATACTTTTCCACTCTTTCGGCGTCCACATATCCAAGTATCTCTTTCATGTTAAATTGTGAAGCATACTGACTTTGTTCTGAGAGATACATAGCAATGTTGAGCATATCATTCTCCAGTTTAAAAGTTGCCTGTGGAGATAAGTCAATCCGATACATCAATTTTGATGTAAGAGAAACGTATTCCTTGAAAAGCGGATCATCATCCATTTTCGACTCTTTAATGAGCGGGAACTTTGGTCCCATTTGCTCAGTCATTTCTGAAAGCATTTTAAAATTGAAACTCATGATTAGTTTTGAAATTTTACATCAATTAGCGGAGCATATCAACAACCTGACTGTCGTGGGCTCACGCCGGAATCAGAATGAATGAATGACAGCGGCTGGAATGAACGAGATGGTGAGGGGCAGAGGAATGCTGAAGAAGGCCGTGGCGGGACTTGGAACCGCGCAAGGCGATTCGTCCACCCCGATCACGTGACTATAGGCGAGAAAAAGATTGAAATGCAGGAAAGTTTCGAGCCTTGAATCGCCGAGGCGATTGGTCAGCTCTGATCACGTGGGGTGGCATGCCTAAGCGCACCGATAATCGAAATGAGTGACTGAGAAATTTTACTGTTACATGAAAAGCAGCTGATAAATGGTTAAAATTGCAGGGGGAGAGGCTAACATTAAATGAAATATAATAAAACAGCCAGGCGTCAGACTGTCTGTCTTTTCGTATCAGTATAAGTTTGCTTTTCAAGGTATACAAAGTTAAATCAGTAATAAATTATTTTTATAAAATTTTAATAAAAATTTAAAAATTTAAATTTTTGATCATATTACTAAAATTAAGTGATTTGTTCAGAAAACTGTAAATTTAAAATTTTTTGAAATTTCACTAATTTTACACATAAAATTTAATTAAAATATTTTTGAAAGGGTGGTTATTCCACCCTTTATAGGTTTTAATATTAATACGAGGTCGAGAGCACAGCGTCAGAGAGAGAGAAGGCAGCAAATGGTCTGGTGCGTTTGTCATCTGATAGGATCTCATATGCCAAGTTTTCTTTAAAGTCTTCATTTTTGGTGGCTTTGAAATAGAACTTTATGTTGAGCCTGGAGATCCACTGATGAACCGTGGGGATCTTCAGATCTCTTCTAATGAGGGCATTTCTGATAAATCTTTGTGCGTTAACGATTTCTCGTAGAATATTATTTTGAAGGACTTGAAGTGGTTTGATCTCAGTTTTGGTAGCTGTGACCCAGGCGGGGGAGGCGTAGGTGAAAATTGGGCGTATTGTTGCTTCATATAATAGTTTCTTATGTTTGAGGCTAAGTTTTGATTGTCTGCCGATAAGGGGTCTTAATTTGGCATTGATAGCTGCGGCTTTCTTTTTAACATGCTTGATATGATCCGACCATGTGAGTTTGTTGTTGATAATGATACCCAGATAGTTAGTTGGCTTGATTTACTATGGGAATTTGCTCGTCAAAGAGAAGGACGTTTTCATAAATAATGTCTTGTGTCTTGTATTTTCTTATTATGAGTAATTTGGATTTAGATGCATCGATGGCCACTTTCCATTTTCGGCACCAGTCTTCGATATCCTCCATTTTCTCATTGAGTTTACGTATTGCTAGGTTTGGGTCTTTGGACTTAGTGATGATGGCTGCGTCGTCTGCATAAAAAGCTATTTGGCTCTTTCTGTCATCATGAAAGGTGGGGAAATCAGATGTATAGAATAAATATAATATAGGTCCAAGCAGGGAACCTTGGGGGACGCCCGCTTCAATGTTTCTATGGGTGGAAATGTCTTGATTAACTCGTACTTGGAATGTTCGATTTTTAAGATAGTTCTTTAAGATGAGTATTAGGTCTTGAGGTAGGTTGAGTCTGGTGAGTTTAGTGATGAGGCCTTTGTGGTAGACACGATCGAAGGCTTTAGCAACATCGACCATCAGCATGGCGGAGGCTTCATGATTATAAATGCCTTGGCCAATAAATTCAAGTATTCTTATAAGCTGTTTCGTTGTACATTTGCCCGGCATGAAACCATATTATTTGTTAGGGATGTATGACCATTACAAAAATATTTTATAAGTAAATACAAATGCAATACTTAAAGTGGTAAATTTAAAATTATATGTTGGACAAATATATATTCAAATATTGTAAACTCAATATGTAAAAAAAAATTGCAGAATATTTGCACTTCGTTGAGATGTAGGAAATAATCTATTCAGCATGTATCTATACAACAGAAAAAAAGATTTCCCAAATTAAAAAAAAATGTTTGATTTTATTAATAACCATTTTGTTTGAGTTATAAATCAGAAATAAAATCATTCCAAACAAAAAATAATTTTGGTTAAAAAAATTGGATAATTTTTCTTTAGATTTTCTGAAATGTGAAGGCAATTTCATAATAACATTTTGCTTTTAAATTTAAACGCAAAGCGTCCTGAATGCTAGAATTATATAAAAGATAAAGGAGGGTTCGATACAAGTTGCTCTTAGTCGTTACTAGATGTCGCAACTATTCAATCGCAAATCGGAATTTAACCAATCGGGGTCTCGACCTTTTGGTTATTACTCTTGCTCTGTATTTTTAATCATTGAATGGAATAGCGATGTGCTATTATCAATGAATGAACGTTTTTATCAATGAATGTGATAATGAGCCTAGGTAAATCATTGTAAAAACTTCATCATTTTAATAAATTTTATTATTTGTCTAATGAGCAATTTCCTATCCAAAACTAATAAGGGTTTTCTGTATACGGTAGTGGGCAAATGGGGATCTTTATGGGCAATTAAAACTTCAAGAAAAGGGAGAGTATTATTGGATTCGGTTTCGACCTCCGAGCATGGATCCCTCATAGTAGAGCAAACATCAGGATATTTTTTCACTGGCATCAAAGTGAGGACAACATGTATGGCCTCATACACGTGTTTAACTACGTCATTCTATTCATAAATTTTTTCTTGCACATTCATGAAAATATCCCGTACTTCATGAATGATTTTATACGATCCAACTGTTTTTTGCAGCAATTTTCTAAATGATATATTTCGCATAAATGTCGTATTGCTTAGGATAAGGTGTAAATGGATTTTCGAGATGGTAAAATAATTTTGGATAGTTTTCTTTTGGTTTTGGTTAATTAACATCGCGTTAGAGCTGCACAGTGGACTATTGGCAACGGTTCGGGGCCTATGTCGAAGGAAAAACCCGGGAACGATGCTTCGTATTTTTGAACCATGGTCAGATGATGAGTTTTTTTTTTTTGGTTTTGGTTAAATAACGTCGCACTAGAGCTGCACAGTGGGCTATTGGCGACGGTTCGGGGCCTATCTCGAAGGACAGACCGGGAACGATGCCTCGTATTTTTGAACCATGGTCAGATGGCGGAGAAACACCTGACATTTTGGAAAGTGTGGGGCTCTATATAGAGGTGTTTAAAAAAAAAAAAAATCTACTGTATTGTTATAGACGGGCAGATAGGGAATTGGTGATAGAGGATATATATATATATATATAGAATAAATGTGTACGAGATGAGGTGGGTATATAGAGTTGATTAGAAGTCTACAATCGTTCCATTTGATCGATTCATTCGATTTGAAACATTCTTTCGATTTGTTCGTTTCGTTCGATTTTTTTAATTCGTTTGATTTGTTCAATTCGTTCGATATGTTCAATTCGTACGAATTAAAGAATTTATTGTATATGAGGGATTCGTTCGATTTGATCGTTTTAATTGAATTACTTGATTTAATCGACTGACTAGATTTCATGGATTTCATCGATTCGCCCTATTTATTTGATTTCCTTAATTTATTTGATTTCATCGATTTGTTCTATTTCATCGATTTTATCGATACAATCGATCTATGGAATTTGTATATTAGAATCTATGGAATTTGTTCTTTAGTATCTATGGAATTTGTATAATAGGATCTATGGATGTATGGAATCCGTCAACTTTTCCTTTAGAGCTGTTTAATAGGACAAAAGGGTTCTTAACATAGCGGATGCAAAGGAGAAATTTAACTATAGTGAAAAGTTTTTCTCAAAATAATCCCCAAAAATATCACTAATTATAAGTGAAAGAGGGCTCCCCATAGCCAAATCTTCCGTTTGCCTTTAGAATGTTCCGCCAAATACAAAAGTAGTTTGCCAGAGGCAAGTCTTTGTAAAGGAAATTAAATCCTCTATTTCGAATAGTGTAAAATGGAAATCTCTGAGACGATCTTCAGGGCACACAATGCGTCTTGTATAGGAACGTTGGTAGAACACTATCGAGTTTGTTACACTTAACAAAGACATCAACATCAAACATCTCCGCATGGTGTCTTTTGATGTAGAATCTCTATTTACCAACGGCTCGCCTTTCCATGAAAAGTGTTAGAGCATATCCCGGAGAGCGTCACCGTTAAGTTTCTTGATTGATTGAATACAATAGCAGATCAATGAATCGACATTCGTGGAATGTTGTTTTAATTTTTGTAATAGCGATTGGCAATTATCAATACATGAAGATTTGCATCATTGAATGTGATAATGAGCCTAGGTAAACCGTGGTGAAAAACGTCAAGATTTTAATAAATTTGTGTTCGGTCAGCTTGGATCTTGTGTAGAGGACAGAGTGTCTGCTCGAAAGTATTTACCCCTCCATCGAAGTGAGTGCCCGAGGGCGTCGGACATTAAAAGATCGAAGGGTTGGACAGAACATATCCAAAACAGGACAGATAAGAAAACTTAAAGAAGCATACAATAAGTAACAATAAAAGCACACATAACAACAATAGCACACAGAATAGCAATTTTCAACATAACACAGATTGTCTCTGTAGGATTTCTCTTTTCCTTCAACGCAGATTAGGAAAGGAAAATGCGGGATTATATCAGTTTTGGTGATTATCAGAAACAAATATTTCTGCTTGTGACCCTCTCTGGTACGAGGGGATAAAATCAAGGGGTGGGGGGGAGATAAAATCAAGGGGTGGGGGGGATAAAATGAAGGGGTGGGGGTTATAAAATGAAGGGGTGGGGGATAAAATGAAGGGGTGGGGGGGTATAAAATGAATGGGGGGGTTATAAAATGAAGGGGTGGGGGGGATAAAATCAAGGGGTGGAGGTGAGGGGATACAATCAAGGGGTGGAGATGAGGGGATACAATCAAGGGGTGGGGGGGGGATAAAATGAAGGGGTGGGGGGGATAAAATGAAGGGGTGAGGGGATAAAATCAAGGGGTGGAGATGAGGGGATACAATCAAGGGGTGGGGGGGGGGATAAAATGAAGGGGTGGGGGGGATAAAATGAAGGGGTGAGGGGATAAAATCAAGGGGTGGAGGTGAGGGGATACAATCAAGGGGTGGGGGGGGGTAAAATCAAGGGGTGGGGGGGATAAAATGAAGGGGTGGGGGGGGATAAAATCAAGGGGTGGGGGTGAGGGGATACAATCAAGGGGTGGGGGGGGGTAAAATCAAGGGGTGGGGGGGATAAAATGAAGGGGTGGGGGGGATAAAATCAAGGGGTGGAGGTGAGGGGATACAATCAAGGGGTGGAGATGAGGGGATACAATCAAGGGGTGGGGGGGATAAAATGAAGGGGTGGGGGGGATAAAATGAAGGGGTGGGGGGATAAAATCAAGGGGTGGAGGTGAGGGGATAAAATGAAGGGGTGGAGGTGAGGGGATACAATCAAGGGGTGGGGGGGGTAAAATCAAGGGGTGGGGGGGATAAAATGAAGGGGTGGGGGGATAAAATCAAGGGGTGGAGGTGAGGGGATAAAATCAAGGGGTGGGGGGGGGATAAAATCAAAGGCGAACGGAAAGTGTTGCTATTTTTTCGAAAAAGCGCCCCTGGTATTCAGACTCTCCTAGGTATGGATCGAACAGTCGATCTTAGGAAGAGAACTGAAGCCAGAAACCCGTGGATTTATGATTTAATGGGAGGCAGCGTAGGCGTAAAATACCATTTTGAATTTCAAGACTGATTAACAATTGGCGCTCTTGTTAGCAAGTTAACTCTTGTAAACCCTTGATAACCTTCTGTAAATAAAATTACGTAAAGAAGCGAAAGGAATAAAAAAAAAATCCTGAAGAATTAATAACCTACCTAATACTCCTCCTGCCGAACAGTTATGCCAGTTGATCGTATCCTGCCTTAACCAAGATGCCCCTTTCAAAGTTTCTATTCGCAATGGTAAACTTCATTTATATAGCATAGAACTAATGTTATGTTAAATTACTTGTCAGATTGGAGACGAAGGCTTCTCCGGAGCCACGACCTTCGTAAACCCTGAAGACTCAACAAGACATAAATCAATACAAAAATAATTAATTTCCTTTTTATTGTAGAGGTTTGTCATTCAGATTGAAACAATAAAGTGTTTCTTAATCAAATTTTAAAAACTCTACAGAAGTTTCACTTATATCTTATTATAAGGAACGGGATGCTGGGAAATACAGAGGCTAATTTATTAGCCGTCTGTAACCTCCAGCCATCGCTCCAGTCCTTCCGTACAAGGTCTCGCAAAACATTACGTAGGTCGTCATATGGGATTCGGATATTAAGCTGGGATGTGGCATTTTTGGCAGCTTGATCTTCCACTTCATTGCCAGTTATGCCAACATGCCCAGGAATCCAGCATAGTATGACGCCGTAACCCCGTCGGAGAAGTTTGTCATAAATAGTTTGCACCTCAAAAGCTAACGGATGTTTATAAGAATCCGATGACAGTGATTCTAATGTGCTTTTAGAATCGGTGTAAACTATGAAATTGCCAACAGTTTGGTGTGAAATGTATTTTAATGCTTTGTACAAAGCTAAAAATTCCGATGTAAAAACAGAAATGAAATGTGGCAATGAGTAACTAAAAGTGTCAGATCCGCATACAAAAGCACAGCCGGCGTGACTACTGGATTTTGAGCCATCCGTGTATACGGCTGTATGAGAATTAAAATGATGACGGTGATCTTTCAAAATTTGAATATAAACAATTGGACTAGTGGTTAATTTGTCATGTCCAGAAAACAAGTGCAAAAAGGAATAATTAGAAGAAATCCAAGGAATATTATCGTAAAGAGGACGTTCCGCAACTTCTATCGAATGAAGGGCAGTGCCACTCAGGGTTTCTCTCATTCGCATCCCAAAAGATGGAATACAAGATGGTCGATTCCTGAAAAGAACATCTCGAGAGCTGTCCAGAAGGCAATTCTGCAATGGATGGTCAGGATGTGACAAAATGCGATAATACAGTCGCAGAGACAACAAACTGCGTGTGGAGGCTAATGGTAATTCATTGCACACAACATAGAGGCTTTCGACGGGTGATGTGCGAAAAGCTCCAGAGCAGATTCTTAGTGCTGAATGATGTATCGTATCGAGCTTACGCAGAACAGATGGACGAGCTGACCCATAAACAGAGCAGCCATAGTCCAATCTGGAGCGAATTACAGCTCGATAGATATTCAGCATAGTGAATCGCTCTGCTCCCCAAAATGTATTAGATAGTACTTTTAATAGATTGAGCTTTTTCATGCACGACACCCGCAAGTCCTTAATGTGAGGCAAAAATGTCAACTTCTTGTCGAAAATAACTCCTAGAAATCTTGCTTCGTCTACTACTGCAATCCTATTACCAGCCAGAAAAATGTCTGGGTCAGGATGCAGATTTCGTAGACGGCAAAAGTAAACGCAGGATGTTTTCTGGACAGAGAAGTTGAAACCATTTTCTGCACTCCACTTGGTCAACCTTGAAACGGTTGACTGCAGTTGTCGTTCGACAAATCGCATATCCTTTCCCTGGCAAAAAATGCTCAGGTCATCGACATATAAATTGCCCTGGACAGAAGGAGGCAACTGATTCAGGATATCGTTGATCTTAATAGCGAATAGAGTAACGCTGAGTACGCTACCCTGAGGAACGCCCTCTTCTTGGATAAAAGTATCCGAAAATGCTGAGCCAATGCGGACGCTGAATTCTCGCAATGCCAAAAAGTTATTAATAAATATCGGTAGATGTCCTCGAAACCCAAGGGAATACAGATCTCGGAGTATACCATATCGCCATGTCCGATCATACACCTTCTCCATATCGAAGAAAATAGCAACGAGATGGTTTCGGCGCAGAAAGGCATGGCGTATTTGAGTTTCGAGGTACAGGATATTGTCTACCGTAGAGCGGCCGACCCTAAATCCGCTTTGAAATGGTGTTAGAGCGTTGTTCGTCTCTAACATGTAAACAAGGCGAGAATTCACCATCTTTTCTAAAAGCTTGCACAAGCAGCTGGTAAGTGCAATTGGCCTATAGTTATTCGGGTCCTTAGGATCTTTTCCGGGTTTAGGAAAAGGAATAACTATGGCACGTCGCCAAGCCAAAGGAAAAGCATGTTCTTGCCATATGCGGTTATAAAGGCGCAATAAATTCCTCAGAGAGTGACTGGAAAGATGTTTTAACATAATATACGTGATGCCATCAGGACCCGGTGCTGTCATCCTGGTCTTCTAAAGGCATCGTGTCAACTCCCTTTCAGTAAAACTGCAATTATAGTCAAGTTCGGTATCTCTATCGGGAGAAAAATTAATACCATGGGATTCTGCGCGGTGTTTGATGCGCTGAAAATTGCCAGGATATGTGGTAGGACTGGACACGGCAGAAAATGCTCTCGCAATAGAATTTGCGATTTCTACCGTGTCAGTAACCAACTGGCCATTTTCTTCCACGAACGAGATGGAATGTGTGGAATATAGTCCCATGGCTTTCCGAACTTTGATCCATAATTGTTTTGAGGAAATGGCAGATGTTATGCCAGAAACATACTTTTCCCATGATTCTCTTTGACTTTGACGACGTATTCGTCGCGCATTGGCTTTTGCGAATTTGAACTTAGTCAAATTTTCGGAAGTGGGATACCTACGAAACGTATCCCAGGCCTTTTTTCTCTTTTTGTGGGCAATCTTGCACGCTTGATTCCACCACGGTTTAGGTTGTTTAGGTAGTTTTGACGAGACAGGAATAGAAATGCGAGCAGCATCCATTATGGCTGTAGTGACAGATTCTACACATTGATTAATGTCGTCCTGGTTCACCATGTCGTCTGACAAATTTGCAGCAGAAGCAAACAAATCCCAATTCGCCGCCTCGAATTTAAATCGAGGAAGGCGGGACACAGGGGTTGTAGCATTCCCTGCAAATGTAACAAACAAGGGGAAATGATCGCTATGATATGGATCATTTCCCACTTGAAACATCAGGGGAGAAAACAGAGATGGTGAACACACGACAAGATCAATGGAATGGAAAGTCCTCGATGGGGCGTGGAAGTATGTTGGTTGCCCATTATTGAGTACACATAGATTTTGATCGTGTATCAATTTCTCAATCTGACTTCCACGACGATTTAAGTCTGGGCTTCCCCAAAGAGGATTGTGCCCATTAAAATCGCCACATAAGACATAGGGAGCTGGTAGCTGATCGCATAACCTGTCTAAATCTGCTTGATGGATGATATCATTAGGCGGTAGATAAATAGAGCACACTGTAATGAGAGTTTTTACAGTGACTCTCACTGCGATAGCTTGCAGATTTGTTGCGAGACTCAGTGGGGTGAAAGGAGAGCTATTAGATATAAATATAGCAACTCCACCACTGGCTCTATCTCCGCTAATATAATCTTTTCTAAGGGGAGTGTACCCTTTAACAAGAGAGCTTTGAGTTGGTTTAAGCAAAGTCTCTTGTAGACAAAAGCAGATTGGATGGTATTCGTCAATTAGATGTTTAATGTCTACCGAGTTGTGATGAAAACCGCGGCAATTCCACGAAGAGATACAGGCCATTATGGGAAGGTTATAGGGTTTGTAGGCTGCTTCGTAGGTTTTATTTTAGGAGCGAGATTACCTGGCGTCTCCATGCCAGGTTCCACATCGATATCATTACCTTCGGAGGAGTCTGAGGGGATATTATGAGGTATGGGGGTTCTTACTTTTTTTGGTTTTTTGCTATTGGCATTATCATTTAGTTCTTTTTTATTTTTAAGAGATTTGTTTAGAGCTGTCAGAGGAGAGATTACTTCGACTGCATTATTATTTTTTGTTTTTGTAGTTGTTCCTTTGGAAAACAGAGGAGTGGGTGAAGTCTGATTTTTAGTTTGTTGGCTATTGCTTGTGGATGGCAGATCTATTGCAATATCGCATTGAATTGCGATGGAGGAGGTAGACTTTTTGGTAGCGGCTGCATAAGATATGTTAGGTTTGGGCAGAGATATTGAGACTTGCTTTTTGGCATCGAGGTATGAAAGTTTCTGTGTTGTTCTGACAACTTGAATTTCTTTCTCCTCCTTCCACTTAGGGCAAAGACGAGAATTAGCAGAATGCACACCCTCAGAGTTTAAGCATTTAAGCGGGAGGGTGCAGTTCTCGTACGAATGGCCAATGGCAGAGCATCTAGAGCAAGTCTCTACGCCTCTACATGTGCTTACAGAATGGCCGAACCTTTGGCACTTAAAGCAGCGCAAAGGATTCGGAATGTAGGGTCGGACTGGGCAGTTAAGGTACCCAGCTTTGATGTTTACAGGTAAATCAGGAGTGTTAAAAGTAAGTACCAGGTGTTTAGTTTGGATGATAGCGTGATCTCTTTTCATGGTAATTCTATGGACTTTAGTCACTCCTTGAGATGCGAGCTCGGATTCGATCTCGCTCTCAGGAACGGCTAAGAGGTCCGATTCAGAGATGACACCTCTGGATGAGTTTAAACTATTGTGGGGTGAAACTGTGATGTTTATATTACCCATTATAGTAGCAGAAAGTAAGTTTTTGGATTGTGCAGTCGAAGTAGTTTCAATTAAATAATCGCCTGATTTAAGTTTTTTTACTGATTTGGGATTTCCACAGATTCCTTGTAAGCCTTTTTGTATGAAAAACGGAGACATGGCACCGAGGATTTTATCTGGTGAAGTAATCATTAGAAATTTAGCATTTACGTTTGAAGATTGTTTGTCGTTTGTCGGTTGATTTACAGAATTGATAGAATGAACAGAATTGATAGAACTTGATGGGGTCGCCGGATACAAAGCCTCCGGCAGGGCATGGGGTTTGGGATCCATATGAGGTTTAGGTGTTCATCCCGGTTCAGCCCCGCCCACCACCGAGCCCTACAAGGGGAGGCAGTGCCACACTGCCACGGGGGTAAAACCGGGGTATAGTGCTACAGTTTCGAAGTGTGGACCCACAAGGGCACTCCTAGCTGCAGTACTAGCCCTTAAATGCCAAATAACAGTGGTGTCCAGCACGCCAGGGGAGAAATTCACCTGGCGTACTGAACCACAGTGATATTAGGCGAGCCGGTTGACCAAAAGCGGGCTCACTCCTGGCCTCTCGTTTACGTCGAAGCATGGACTAAAGGGAACGCAACGACGTCTCTAGGAAACTAAACCCCGTCCTAAACGAGACGTCGCAGGATCCCCAGGACTCCACTTTCCTACGATACGAGTTACCGCACACGACAAACGTGCAGGTCAGATAATCTGACAAAAAACCAATAAAAACTGTCGGAATTAATACGAAAAGCGAAACAACATAATTGAATCCAAGAAACAATACTTAAATATAAATAAAGAAAACCCAACAATCATAAACAAAGGAAAAACTCAACGATAGAACAAAATATAACAACTAAAAATCGAGCACTTGGTAGGGCCTTCGCCAAAAAGGAAAGAACGAAAAAAGCTAAGGCCCAGCTAGGGTACCTCGGGGTTGCCAAGCCCGTACTCACAAGATGTGAGCCCCCTGAGGGGCATCTTCATGACAGAGAGATCGTTTATAAATCATGTAAACTTGATGTATTTTAACCGTCGTAAACCTCCTTTCAAAAGGCAACTTTCGACTGTTCAATTCCTGACTTCAAACGGTTCCAAAGTCATCCAATTACACGAAAATACATTTATTCCGAAATCTGACTCACATTGTGCAGGCAAGAACTGAAAGTTTTAACGATGGAAAATTTACATTTCCACAGCGAATGACCGAATACTTTAGGGTCTATTATCATTCAAACATCAGAAAAGAGTCACAACTTGACAGATGGGTATGTGGGAGGGGCAGTTATTTCATCAAAAGCAACCTCCTCTTTCGCAAGTTTACGACTTTTATTCACTACCGGCAGGCCCGTCGCACCAGGGGGGTTTGGGGGAGCCCCCCCCCTCCCCCCAATAATCTGAAAATTTGGGTATTTCAACTAATAACATCCCCGAGTTGGGAAAAATTATGCCTGAAGAAAATTAATATTATTAACAAAGGAAATCTAGTGAAGATTAGAAATCGCTCAACTTGTAAGATTACATTTAAATTAGACCTCAGAACGGACACTACATTGGAATATGAGTGCAACAAATCAATGCTTGTGAGAGAACTATTAAACAATAATACTAAGATATATATCAGAAAAGGTGAAAAATGTCGGTAAATGGGATCTTGGAATTTTCACCACTGTTGAGTTGAGAATTTCGAATAGTTGAGTTGAGAATTTCGAATCGTTAAGTTGAGAAATTTCTTTTTTCAAACCCCCCAAAATATTTTTTGTGTAACGGCACTGACTACCGCGCGTAGTTTTGATTCCGATTTAGACGTTTTTAAGTGTATTTTGGACCTGATGTGTGAGGGGGAAGAGGTTTGATCCTCCCTTCCTAAATTCCTAAACTAAACAACCCATGCAGAAATAGTATGGAATCGATCTATACGGTATTTCACAGTGATACAAAACACACTGTCCTATACAAAATGTCGAAACGGTGAAGTAACGGTATGCTACCCCCTCTTGCGGACGAAACTATCCCTACACCAAACTCCCGTCCAAGGCCATCTGCAGGCAGCTAATATATTGTAGAAAGCAGTGGATCCGAACAACAAAGATAAGACAGACGGTATCATTGGATTTACAAATCAGACCAACAGTTTTGTCGCAGTAAAAATTGAGGTCAGATGCGAGAAATGTCAGGATCGTCTACATACCGAGTGTTACAAGATGTATCATTTCGCAGCATAGTCTAAACCAGTGGCGGCTCGCCCACTACAGCAAGTACAGCCGGGCTGCACCTAAATTCATTAGTGTATTTTAAAACTAAAATCAGATATTTTAGCTGAAATTTGGCTGAAATTTATTTAGACTAGGTGCCGAGAAGCGAAGCTTCTATAACCCTTACAAATTGATATTTTTACATGAGATGGTACATGAATGGTATTTAACATTGGATGGACGACACAAAACAGCACAATACAAACAAAAACCAAAAAACAAATTCAACACAGAAATCACTCGCTAGGCAACAAGCCAGGACGAGGAACATTAGGGTAGACAGTCCAAATGGCATCGACAGAGTCGAGAGAGTCACTTTGGGTCGAGAGAGTCACTTTGAAGAAAAGAACTTCTTAATTGGTTGAGACAGAATTTGCTTCATCCTCATTGGAGGGGAGAAAAAATGGCCTAAAAGTTAAAGAGTCCGCCGTATCACTCCGCGAGCGGAGTAACATGGCAAAGTTCCAGGTAAAAAGTCACAAATGGTTGTGGGCACAATCCAATTGGCCGATGGTTGGGGTTACCCTCTCCTGATTGGAGGGGAGAGTAATCATGGTATTCAGACAGTCTGGCACCAGTCACACGCACCAGGGTGGTGCGACGATGCAGCCGCAAAATTTTTGGAGTAGAAACTAATAGGTGGGCGGAGCTAAACACGTCCTCCAGGGGAGTGCGTCGAGTGCTTCCGCTGGTAGAAGTGAATTACTTTCTATTGATGAGAAGATCCAGTGCGTTCCTCATGAGTCCGCTGCTGTTTTTTAACATCAAAGAAAGAGATGAATGCATTGACTTTGTCGGCGATGTTGGGCTGGAAACGAATGGCAGTCGTCAACATCTGTATGCCTTGAGTGGAATTGAACATAATATTTAACTCTTTAAGGAGCTCCAACAATGGCATATATTCCTGGAATGCATTTTGTTGGGGGGGGGGTCCTTTTGGAGCTTTTGCTTGGGGTTTCTGTTGTGTTGTGTTTTGCACTTTGCGCTTTCCTTGAGCAATTTGTGCTGGCACAACAACATCAGTTGAGATGGAGTTTTTCTTGGGAAAATCCGGGCAATGTCTCCATGAAGCGACGTGTCCGAAGTTCCCGCAGTTGATACATTTAGGGTTATCAACCCATTGAATGGCACATGATCTTGTCTCGTGACCCTCGCCGCATTTAAGGCAGCGAGTTGCCATAGAGCAGTTGGCTGAATTGTGCCCAAAATGGTTACAATTGTAACATTGGGCCACTGCATTTTTGCGTTTAAAGAGTTCACATTTAATGTCGAAAAAGCACAAGCATTTAAGTTCAAGAATTTTGAGGTTAAAGTCATTTTTTGGGAGATCGATTAAGTAAACACCAATTAATTTTTTGGAGGGTCTTTTTTTGAATTGAACAATTTTAGTAATTTCAAAGTTCATACCTTTCAATTCGTCAAGTATGTCCTCAGTTTTGATTTCCGGAACGAGTCCTTTAATTATCACTTTGAGGTTTGCAGAAGATTTGGGTGCAAAAGTGAAGAATTCACAGTTGACTGATTTGAGATAGTCCAGTGATTTTTGGCGCACCAAAGTGTCCGGGGCATGGATTTTGATGTATTTGCCTGAATTTTCACAGGTGAGTGTGCCATTGAAAAGTTTATTAAGTGCCTTGAGATGAGAAAGAAAGTCATTACCAGGTTTAAGGAGGATAGGTGGAGGTGGGGGAGAGACCTTGTTCCCCGTTTCCTCTGTATCCATGTTATTGTCATTGGTACTGTCAATCACCATCGCCTTCACTGGGGGGTTCAGGTCCGATGATGATTGTTCATGCTGTGGAGACGATGACGGTTCCACGGTGGGTTCCAAGTCTTGTTCCTTGTTTGGTGCGCCCAACTTGTCCTCCGCGACGGGTGGATTCGTCAGACGCTTCTTTTTCTTTTTTTGTTTTTTACCATTAGGCTTTTTAGATGGGGACATAGTGGTTTCCGTGTCCTTCTCTTGTTTGCGCTCAATGTAGCGTTAGCTGACCACCATTTCTTCACAGATCTTTTCCATGGCTCGGAGTTCCTTCTCCTGCTCAACACGATCAGATCCGTTCAGATGAGGCCAGTTCAGATGAAATTTGTCCACTTTGTCCAGATAATCAACAAAGTATGGGTTGTCGCAGATTTCATAAAACCATCCAAAATCGGGTGGTGAGTCTTTAGAAATAGTGATAGGTTTTAACGGTTTTGATCCAAAATAAGTTATTTCGAAAACGTCTGCCATGGTCCACACAGAATGGGGCTCTGAGGCAGTATCGACTCGAGCTCCACTAACCTTGATTCCTCGCGACGACGAACGAGACCAAGAGGAAATCAGATATTTTACTAATTTTCTTAAATGAAGATTAGAATTGAAAATGAAATTTCTACGGTAGTAAACAAAATCTCCGATAAATAGCACGCATGTTACTGTAATGCACAATTCAGGAGGGGAAAAAACTCCATTCAATCAAACTGCAGCCAAAAAGCGAAATTCGAAATCGGCTGCATCGTTGCCATGGCAACCGCTACGTAGTATGGAGATTCCCCCCATGCCGTTTGTGAGAAAGTACAGCCGAAATGAGGTTTCTTGTTTTAGCTGCACTTGAGGTTCGATATGCTGATTGGCTAATGGGTGAAACGAGAATTTACTAGATTATATCCAAACGGAAATGGTTTTCGTGATACATATACTGTGTGCTGTTGTTTCAGGACATAGTCTTGCTGTTTTTTCGTTATGTAAGTTAATATTAAAATTGACCGATTCGCATGTTTAAAAGAAAGCAGGATTGCTTTAATTTTCAAAAAATAAGTAAGAGTTTTCTATATTTTTCGCATGTTATCATTTCTTAAAAATTGAAAGGAAACTTGATTTGAGTAGTGAATAATAAAAAATTTCCGTTCATGTAAGGTTTTTGGAAAATAGGGAGGGAGGAAGGGGGGGGGGGGGGAGAGATTCACATGATTTCGGCTGCACTAACATTTTAGACCACGGGCCGCCACTGGTCTAAACTAAACCAAGAGTGCAGCAAATGTTCGGGCCTTATGAGTGAGGTTGGTTAAAAGAAATATGATAGTTATTAAATTATATATAACAGTTATTAAATTTGAACTGCCTTTTCGATTATATACTTGGATAAACTGTGCATTTAAATTTCTTGTTTGAATACTAAATGTTATAATATGAGGAAAATAAAAAGGCACTGAAATGGGTGTCTGCAGAAGGTGGATCCACTTGTGTGGATCCACAACTGCTCAATATTCCTTCATATTGTTTGTGTTAATTGTTGTAAAATTTAATTGTTCTTTTGAAGAGTTATTTGTGTCTTTCTACATTTGCGTAGAATTTATAATACTTTTACATTTAGGTGTCCACTACTAACACTTGGTCAGAATTCTTGCCATTTAAAAATTATTTTGAAAAAAAAATTAAAAAATATAATAGGTTATAGATATTAAGTTATATTCATTTAAAGAAACTTCATCAGTTTCTTTTTTGAAAGCTAAAGACTTGAAACTTGGTATATATCTGTGATACTGTGATATGGATTTGACCAAAGTGACGGGCCGGAGGCCCCATACTTTTTCATCGGAATTGTGCCATAGGCTATGTCGAAATTATTTTATCTGATTGAAACTGGTAGGCAGTTTAGATAATGGAAGGGGGGGGGGGGGGGCAGTCAAAAAAACTGGCTGAGGCTAGTTTCCTTGAAATGGAATGGATTAGAATACTATTATACTTTATAAATTAATTGTATATGGAGTATATGATTTAAAATATTGGTCGCTCGTTATATGAAGGACATAACGGCATCTGACATGTAAAATGCCGCAAAGGGTCTTATATTTCTGTCTTCCTTGAGAATTTCATATTGGATGGAGCTTCTGAAATCTGAGTCTCGTGCTAAGTTATTCTTATAAAATTTAGTATTAATCTTAGCCATAAAAGTGGCCAGAGAATCAATTTTAAGATCCCTGTGGATTAGGGTGTCACGAACATAACGTTCCGCGTTAACCAACTCTCTTAGAATAGAGTTTTGGCAACGCTGGAGGGCGGTGGATTCAGTCTTGTTAAGGGTTGTAAGCACTGGAGAAGCATACGTTAGTATGGGTCGGATTGTAGATGTGTATATAAGCCTCTTTTTGTTAAGGGGCATTTTAGATTTTCGACCAATTATGGGACGGAGATTTGACATTGCGGCTTTCGCTTTGTTTTTAACATTTTGAACGTGGTGCTCCCAGTTCAGTCTATTGTTTATTGTCAGTCCAAGATACTTAGCTTTGTTTACAATTGGGATAGGCTCGCCAAAGAGGCTAATAACTGATTTGATGGGACAGGGTTTTTTAATTTTCCTCACCAACAGGATTTTGGATTTTTGTGCATTGATGGCAACTTTCCAGTTTTCACACCAGGTCTCGATCTCATCTACTTTTTCTTGTAGTTTCTCTACTGCATGGTTTGGATTTAGAGATTTACAGACAACTGCAGTGTCATCGGCATAGAATGCCGTGAGACAGTTGTGGTCGGATCGGAATGCAGGAAAGTCCATTGTATAAAACAAGTAGAGTAATGGACCGAGGATCGAGCCCTGGGGAACACCAGCTTCAATTTGTCTACTGGAGGAGATATCATTACCAACTCTGATGTTAAATCTCCTCTTGGTGAGGTAGGATCTTAAGAGTATGATTAGACCTGGAGGAAGGCCGCAGTCAATCAGCTTCTTGATGAGTCCTGAGTGCCAGACCCTGTCGAAGGCCTTTGCCACATCTAGCATGAGCAGGGCAGAAGATTGCTTGTTATGGGCAGCCGCCCCTATAAATTCCATGATTCTTACCAGCTGATGGGTTGTTGATTTGCCCCGTAAGAATCCATATTGCTCGGATGGTATATTTACCAGATGTGGCTTGATCTGTTCATTTATCACCCGCTCAAAGACTTTAGCCATGGATGGTAGAAGACTAATTGGGCGATAACTGGACGTTTGAATAGGGTCTTTGCCTGGCTTAGGAAGCATGATAATTGTAGCCTCTTTCCAGTAGCTTGGGAAGTAAGTATTTTTTAAACATGCATTAATGATGTTTAGAAGCTTTTGTATTGAACTCTCTGGCAAGTTTTTGAGCATTTTATTGTTGATATTGTCTTTTCCAGGAGATTTTTTCTTTTTAAGTTTATGAATTATGTATTTAAGGTCGTCTAGGTTAGTTGGGTCTAGTGAACAGTTAAATTTATGAGTCCTTATATACATATTGACCTCTCCTTTGACTATCCCCTCAAAATCGTCATCTGAAGGATCTAAGTTTTCTGTAAATTGGCGCTCCATCTCGTCCGCAAAAGCTTCCGCTTTTTCATCATTTGAATAGGCGAGGCCCTGTTCACCATGTATAGGCCTAATAATGGTGCTTGGGGTCCTTAAGCTTCTGGATATTTTCCATATAGAGTTATCCGAAGTGCATAAGGATACGACCTTGTCTTCCCACATTTCAGTTCTGTGATTTTTACAGAGTTCTTTATTTCTTTATTAAGTTTATTAACTTCCCTTTTGAGATTGGGGTCCAGTGTTCGTTGATGTCTTTTACGCACCCAGTTTCTGAGACTTATTATTTGTTTAATTTGTTTAGGGAGAATAAGATAGTTTGGTGGTAATTCAATTATGGAAGTCGCCTCTTTTTGCGCTTCTTGAAGTTCTGAAGTGAATTGGGCTATTGATTTTTCTATTTGTTTAGGAGTTTCAAGTGGGAGATCAGAGTGATTTTTAACTGAAAGGATGTTATTGAAAAGAGTCCAGTCAGTTCTAGGTTTCCCATAATTATCATCTGGTTTGGATATGCCTACAGATGTGATTACCGGTAGATGGTCAGATGATAGGTCGTTCACTACGCACGAACACATATGGATTTGTGTGTTAGTAAGGATGATGTCCAGAATATCAGGCCTTTGGCGAGGGTTGTTTGGGACATAAGTCGGTCGGGATGGAGCAACAACTTTTATGCTGAATTTTTTAAGATGTGTACGGATCTCTTTGCCATTTTTATTGTTGGATCTGCAGCCCCAGATATTATTTTTGGCATTTAAATCGCCGCCTATTATTGTTTGGATTTTGTCTGGAATAAGGTATTTTATATCATCTTCTGTGAGGATGTGTGTGGGAGGATTGTAAATAGATGTGATATTGATGTTGTTGTGTTTACGAGAGAGTTTTATTGTGACCTCCTCAAAACCTTTATCATTACTAGTATGTGTGAGTGAGGTTTGAAGAGACCTCTTGGCGAGTATTGCTGCTCCTCCACCTCTTCGACTTTGTCTATCCGCTCGATATGTGTGATAGTTTGCCATTTTGAGCGAATGTCCTGCTGATAGATGCGTTTCAGTAATGAGGCAGATGTCAATGTTATGTTCCAGTATGAAATCTTTGAGTTCAACAAGTTTTTCTCTGATTCCATTTGCATTCCAGTTAGCAATCGTAATTGGTGAAAAATTATTATTTTTGTTAATCATTATGGGTTTGAGTGCGATTGACTTGTTTTACTTGAATTGTGGATCCATCTTTTAAACTTTGTAGAATTTCTACAAGACCTGAGTTTTTTAGCCAGTCTATTAGAGATTCAAGCCTTTCTAGGACAACCTCAGCTTGTGAGTTAGTCTGAGTATTTGATGTAGCTGGGATTGGTAAGTTTACCGCCTGAGCATAAGACTTATTGACATACACTCTATTATTATACAGTTGATTTAAGTTTAAGGATTTAGGGACAGTTCTAGTGTCTGGGTAGCTTATATTGCCGACGTTTGGGGCACTAGGCATTTCAGAATTTGCATTGTTTGGGCTGGGATTTTGCACAATCTGCGGTATATTTAAAGTAGGCCTAGCAGGCACTGGACGTACATTTGTTTGGGGTCTATTCGGACAGCCACTCCAGTTGGCCGTGTGTGCTCCGGAACACAGGCAGCACACTGGAGTTGTTCCTTTGGGTTTATCACACTTTACAGTCAGATGTTCTTCCCCGCATCGTACACATCTTGGTGTATGCTTACACGTTCTCTGAGCATGATTAAAATTTTGGCACCGATGGCATTGAGTTGGTCCACGTCTACCCCTGTAACTTTCAACTTCAACCTTTAGTCGGTTGATATATTGAAGATGATAAATTTCACTAGATGTTTTGCATCTAGGAAGGGTCACGAGAAATAATGGAAGTTTTATTTTCTCCCCGTCGACTCTTTTGTTGAGCTGAACCAGTTCAATGATATTGAACCCTTCGTCAATTAATTCATCTGTCAGCTCACCGGTATCTGTATCTCTAGGCAAGTGTTTGATAACCACTTTAATGTTTTTATCAACGGGAAGAACGTAGCTATGGTATAAAACCCCCGTATCGTCGAACAGTTTTGTTATGCCTCTGTGGGCATTTATATCCACGGGTTTAATCGTATAGGTGTACTCGCCAGTTAACTTGGCTGTAACACCCTCGAAACCGTTGTCTTTCAAATGTTTATCTAAGGACTTCCAGGTGTATTTTGCATCAATTACTACGATTGGAGTAATTTTGGCTGATGCCTTGGGAAAGGTATACCCTGTCCTGTCTTGTGTTTTATTGGAAGCCTCCTCTACTCTTTGTGTTTCCCCATTTTCATTATCGAAATTTGGGAAGACGTAAGCTGGATCATTAGAGGGCCCAGGTGCCTGAAGATCAGGCTGAGTGAGATTGCTGGGGGAGTGTATTGGTTTGGCCTTAGTACCCTTTTTCCCACGTTTGTCGGAATTATTTGTAGCTTTTTTAGTCAGTTTTTCAATTACTCGATTTCTGAGTTGTCTACTTTCAGCTACTATTGATTCACAGTCAGAGTTTTCACTGTGTATACTTAATCCCTCCTCATCTCCGTCATTACCAGAGCTCTGAGCATCCTCGTCTATAATGAGAGGTTCAAAAGAATTGGCAGTTTCCATAGCTATAGTCTCAACCTGAACATTTCGTTTGATTGTTTTCTTTGGGGAATTCCAGTCAACGATATCTACCTTTTTTCTAGGTGCCTGCGGGACAAAAACTTTAGCATGAGTTCTTGCCTCGACAGTTAGCTTTGGAGAAAAGGCCACAGTTGTTTTTTGTGACTTAGTGTAAAAAGTTTTCGTCACAGTCTTAGCTGAGTCGTTGGCAGCTGCTGTGTCTGTCTGAGAGATGATAGCTTGTGTGGAAGCTACTTTGTTTTGGGACTTGGGCTCATTTGCTATCGACTTATGTTCAATTGTCTTTACGTGAGATTTAAGAAAAGGCGCTTGTTTTTGCGCAGTCACAATTAAGTGAGTGTTAACAGTAGCCATAGGTTGTGGGCTTTTTTGTGAGATTTGGCTAGGTGTGTGGCCAATAGATGTGCATTTTATTGAATCTAAAATGCCTAGGAACTCTTTTCTAAGTACTACCAATTTCTCCTTATCAACAGGAGCTATCTCTCCCTGTCTGAGAAAAGTCATCTTATCAATTATATTGTGCAGTCTAGCACTGTCCAAATCAGTTTGGCTCTCCATTTTTTGGAGTCGATAAATAATTTTATATATAATAATATAAAATGTGAGGAAGTAAAATGATTTACAGTGATACTCAAAAAGCCTTTACTACAATAAAAATTCGATCCGATACTGTGCCTAGGATACAAGGGAAGTCCTGTACTCTCAAGGAAATACAGAACTGACGACAGTCTCGCCTAAGCAAAGCGAACGCCCGCTTTAGAGTTTGATTGCCGCCGGAAATCCAAGGACTTACTCAGTGAAAAAGAAAAGATATGGAAATGTCTCGCCTTCTCACAGCTATCGCCACTTCACACCGACAAATCGCAATGATCAATATCAGAGAAGTATAAGCTTCCTCTGATTCTCCTGAATTGGATATCGCCCGATAGAAGCGTGTGGAAAATTTCCGCGAGGAAAAATCCCAACGTGCAGCCACTACCGACAAAATATACCCTTGGTATATATCTTGGATCTTGGATCTTGTGTAGAGACAGGGTGTCTGCTCTAGAGCATTTACCCCTCCATCGAAGTGAGTGCCCGAGGGCGCCGAACATTAAAATATCGAAGGGTTGGACGACACATACACAAAACAGGACAGATAAGAAAAATTAAAGAAGCATACAATAAGGAACAATAAAAGCACATATAACAACAATGGCACTCATAACAACAATAGCACACATAACAACAATAACACACATAATAACAATAGCACACAGAATAATAATTTTCAATAAAGTACAGATTGTCTCTGTAAGATTTACTATTTCCTTCATCGTAGCCTAGAAAGTTAAAGAGTTAAGTATAGGGCGTCTGATTGCATAAATGATGCGAAGGGTCTGATATCTGCATCTTCGTGTAAGATTTCATAGGACAAAATGTCATTGAAAGTTTCTTGCCTAAGTGCTTGGCTGTAGAACTTTGCATTTAACTTGTCAATGTGGACTTTCATTTTTTCAATTTCCAGATCTCTATGAATTAGTTCGTTTCTCACATACCTCGACGCATCCACTATTTCTCTGAGGATCTTATTTTGACATTTTTGTAACATGTTTAAATCTCCAGCAGTGTGTGTAGCCCATGCAGGAGACGCATATGTTAAGATTGGCTTAATTGCTGCTTCATATAGTAGCTTTTTTAATCTGAGATTCATTTGCGATTTTCTCCCGATTATCGGTCTCAGGCAGTTCATGGCACCATATGCCTTTCCTATGACGTGTTTAAGATGTTTGGTCCATTTGAGGTTTTGCTGAATGATTAGTCCAAGGTATTTTGCATGTGTAACAATGGGGATTTTTTCTCCAAAAAGAGTTGCTTCTTCCGTGATGAGACGTTTGGTCTTGGTTTTTCTTATGACAATAATACTTGATTTCTGAGCATTTATTGACACACGCCACTTAGTGCACCAGTTCTCAATATCACGATTTTTTTCTTGCAGTTTAGCAACTGCTCGTTCGGGGACTAAGGACTTTGTTATAATTGCGGTATCATCCGCGTAGAATGCTGTCATTGTGTTATGATCTCCACGAAATGTAGGAAAGTCCGCGTTATAAAAAATGTAAAGGATTGGTCCTAATATTGATCCCTGGGGGACACCTGCTTGTAAGTTTCTTTCGGAGGAGAGAGTTTCTCTTTGACGGACTTGAAATTTTCTTCCATCAAGATATTCCTTGATAAGTAGTACAATGTCAATTGGGAATTCCATATTAATAATTTTGTAGAGTAAGCCAGAGTGCCAAACCCGGTCGAATGCTTTAGCTACGTCAAGCATTTGAAGTGCCGCAGCTTGTTTATTATGCATGGCACATCCAATGAATTCTAGAATACGAACCAGTTGTTTTGTGGTCGACTTTCCTCTCAAAAATCCGTATTGTTCTGATGGTATGAGTTTTAGTAGAGGCTGCATTCTGATGTAGATAATTCTTTCAAGAATTTTACCCAGGCTGGAGAGGAGACTTATCGGCCTGTAGCTTGTTGGATGCATCGGGTTTTTTCCAGTTTTTGGTATCATGATTATCGTGGCAATCTTCCATTGTTTTGGATAGTAGTTTTGTCTGAGGCATTTGTTGAAAATATTTGTAATTCTCTTTATTGTCTCTATAGGGAGATGTTTTAGCATATTATTTTTTATCTTGTCTGGGCCCGGGGCTTTTCTTTTATTTAGGTGTCTGATGATATTTTGGACTTCTTCGTGGTTTGTGTGCTCGATCTCATGTTTGGGATGATTTTTGTTAAACCAGGTATGGACGAAATATTCAATTTCTTCTGTATTTTTTGGATCATTGGGTTCTGTATTGATTTTAAATTGTTCTTCCATGGCGTCAGCAAATGCTTCTGTCTTTTCTAGATCTGTATAAGCCATGTTTTGTTTACCCTGTATTGCTCTATTCGGCTGCAGTTTCGTCTTCAGATTTTTTGTCATTTGCCAAACAGAATTGTCACTAGTGCACAATGATGTAACTTTGTCTTCCCATGCCTTTTTTCGGTGTTTTTGACATTCTTCTTTTATTTGACGGTTTAGGAAGTTGAGTTCTCTTTTGAAAGCAGGATCTCGATTTCTCTGATACTGTTTTCTGACCCAGTTTCTAATTTTAATGGTTTCTCTGATGGTTTTGGGGAGGATGAGGAAATTATGTTCTCGCTTTTTATATGTTGTGGCTTCTTCATACGATTCATGTATGTCTTCATTTAGGATTTTTATTCTTTCCTCAATGTCTTCATTTTCGTGAAGATTTTGGTTGTGAGTCTCTTTGCATTTCATCAGGTTTTCATAAAGTGTCCAGTCGGTTTTGGGGATGTCATGTTTCTGCTCTTCTTTGGAGATGCCGACAGTCGCAAACACAGGAAGATGATCAGATGTTAGATCGTGCATAACATCAGCACAAATTGGAATTGCAGTATTAGTAAGAATAAAGTCTAAAATGTCTGGCTTTTGACTTGGTATTCTTGGGTAGTAGGTTGGGTGTTGTGGAGGAATAATTCGTAGGTTTTGTTTATTTATAGATGACATAAGTATTGATCCATTTTTATTCGATTTCACACAGCCCCAGTTTACGTGCTTTGCATTTAAATCTCCTCCAAGAATGACATTTTTGTCCTTAGGGAGTAGAATTTTGATGTCCTCTTGAGTAATGATGCGGTCTGGAGGGTTGTAAACTGATGAAAGGATGAGGTCTTTACCCCCGGTTAGACTTAGTGTGATTGTCGTTTCTTCGTACCCTCTCGAGTTATCTGATCTGAGTAGATTTGTGGAAAAGCTCCTCTTTACAAAAATTGCAGATCCTCCACCACGGTGATGTAATCTATCGCATCTGTATGTGTTGTAATTGGCAATTTTTAGTGAATGCCTGGGTGTAGCAAACGTTTCAGTTATTAAGCAAACATCTACACTGTGCTCAGTAATAAAGTTCTTGAATTCGTCCATCTTTCCAACTATGCTGTTGGAATTCCAAACTAATATCGAAATTGGGTTGAATTTCAGTGTTTTATTATTCATTAACAATTGTTGGGGTAGTGATGACTTTTATGGATTGGTGTTGTCCTTTTATTGAGTTGAAAATTTCGATAATACCAGACTTCTTTATCCAATCAATCATATCTGCAAGTTTGGCCGCAGCTACAGTAGCTTTTTGGAGACTATCGTTAATGGAATAGTTTATATCGTTGCTTTTATTTATATCCGTATTCGACGCCGATACAATTGGAATGTGAGAAACCTGGTTACTTGTCGTTGGCGTAGCAGCTGTGCGTTGGGCCCAGGTGGGCGTTGGATCTGAGTTTGATAGGGTAGCAGGGATTGTTTTACTAACAAAAACTCTCCCATCGTATATTCTATTTAACTGAGCTGCTTTACGTTGGTCGACTTGATGACTACTTCTATCAACTCCAATTGTTTCAATCTGCGGTCTTTTTGGACATCCTCTAAAGTTAGCCGTGTGTGCTTCCTGACAGAGACAACATTTGGGGGGATCTTCTTTAGGTTTCTGACAATCGCTTGTGAGATGGCCTTGGCCACATTTTACACATCTAGGGGGGTGACGGCAGTGCTTTTGGGCGTGAAAAAATTCTTGACAGCGGTGACATTGTGTCGGTCCTTTTCTACCACGGTAACTTTCAATGTCTACTTTTAAACCCATTAAATACTTGACATTGTAGATTGCATTGGCGTTGGTGGTATCTGGTAGGATGACTAAGAAAAGAGGGAGATTAATTTTTTCCCCGTCCCTCCTTGTAGTTAGTTGAACAATTTCTGTTGCAGGGAAACCTTCCATTGCTAATTCAGCTTGAATATCTTTTACAAGAGTGTCTCTTGGCAGATGCCTGATGACTATTTTTACCTTTTTGGCAGACGGCAATTGAAACGTGTGATACTCAATTCCCAAGGATTCAAGCAAGGCAGTAATGCCTCTCTGTGATTGTTCATCCTCAGCTTTAATATTATATTGATTCCCACCCGAGAATTTGGCTGTGTATCCTTTAAACCCGTTTTCTTCAAGGAGTTTGGTTAGCGATTTCCATGTGTGTTTATCATCTCTTACAATAATAGGAGGGACCTTAGCTTTGGCTCTAGTGGTCACAAAACCCTGATTACCTTCGCCTTGATGAGTACCCTCATTTTGATTATCTTTTTCTTGGGTGTTATTTCCAGTATTTGATGTTTCAGCATAAGCCATTTGGAAGGGGGTTTCTTCCTCTAGTGCAGAAAGTTCCAATTCAGTGTTACACATACTTGTACTTGCTCGCTCGTTAACTTCTTTATTTGACTGGTTTTTATTTTCTGTATATTCTAGTGGTAGGGAGGTTTCTGTAGTGATTTGAAGTTGGATACCTGTTTTACTAAGATCCGGATATGCTGGAGAAGAGTTTACCTCTTTGGTACTAAATGCCTCCCTAGGATTTGATTTTTTGGTAACTTTTCCATCTTTATTGCTCTTAATTAGCGAATTCGGGGTTGAATCCACCATATCTGCCATATTAGATATATCAAAGTCCAGAGAGTCGTTCTGTATTTCACCACTAGATGGCGCCACGAATTTTAGATCGCCGTTTAATATAGGGTTCTTTTCATTTTTCTTTCTTAGATTACAATGAATTTTTTTCTTATTTCTAAGTATTTTGCAGTAATTAGTCGTTTCTGGTACCTCTTCAATTACTTCCATGCATTCATCAGTGCTTTTTGGCATTTGTGAGGCCCGTTGCGCAACTTTTTCAATTCCGGATGGCGGTTGGGATATTGTACCCGTCCCATTCTGGGTATTACGATTTTCACAATTAAAATCATTTGTCTTTGATTTATGCGTTTTAATAACATCATTTTCAATGTTAAACGGGGTTTGTAGGATTGGAGATTCATTTTCATCAAAATAATGAAATAATTTGTACTCGTTTGGAGATGGTATATCGGACGTTTTTGGCGTGGTTTCATGATAAGTGTCACTCTCATCTGACGAGTTGTTTTCATCAGTTGCGGCATAAGAAGTTACCTGAGTTTTGGTTTCTGCACTTTTTTCCTGCTTCTTATTAAGAGCATTCTTAAGCTGCATGCAGCAAATATTCAGTTGTTCTTTATTTTCTTCAGAAAGAGCATTGGCAAATATACGTTGTATTTCAGCTACAAAGCTTGTTATCGGGCACGGGATCTGCTCTATCATAGCCATGTTTTCGTTTGCTCGGGGCCGTCAGCCAATGAGAACGCGCTGACCCCCCTGTCAATGGCGTCTGTTTACCTTTTCGTATTCATAAGGCAGTCATCAACAAATTATTTAAACAAGCATACTTGAATAATTATAAAGCATTTTCTATAATGAGACGTACCGCTGGATTCCACTTGAGCTGTAGAATACGTTGTTTATAAGTAGTTTCAAAGTTAATAATTATTTAAAGTAGAAAATATAATAATATCGAAGAACTTTAAAAAACGCTTACTAACCTCAAATTTACTTTGGTATATATCTAAAAATTTGTTCATATTTATAAAAATATATTTAATATTTAAGTTGGTAAATGTATAATTATATAAATTTTTCCATTAAAATTGGATTCAATGTGTATAAATATAGTTAAAAAAAAAATATTTCCACTTTATTGAAATGCAGGACCCATTCCTAATTTTTTTTAATCAAACAAAATATAACAAACAATAAAACAAAAGGTTGCACATTTTTTTTATGTATAATTTTATTAATATCCGTTTTGTTAGAGTTATAAATCAAAAATGAAATCATTCCAAACAAAGAATGATTCAGGTAAAAAATTTGAATAAATTTGCTTTAACCTCTTCCAGAAACGTTAAAGCATTTTCATACTAACCTTTGCCTTCTAAATTTATATGCAAAATTAGTATTCAAGAAGCGTACTAAATGTTAGAATTACATGGGAGACAAATGATGCATCGATACAAATTGCTCTTAGTCGGCACTAGATGGCGCAACTATTCACTCGGAAATGGAATTTAATCAATCAGGGACCTCGACCGTTTGGTTCTTACTCCTACAACATGGTTGCCAGCTTCGCTACAAAATACTAGAAAAGTCGTCCAGAACATCCGCAAAAATGAACGGCGTGTATACGGGACTGGTGCACGATACATCTGATCGGGGTCCAAAGTCCCGACGTCTATTGAAGGCGTTGGGTGCCAGTTTAGGTGTTTCCTCGTCATCTGACCATGGTTCTAAAATAACGAGGTGCGTGTATGAATGTGTATGTGTTCCCGGGTCTTTCCTTCGAGATTGACCCCGAACCGTCGCCAATAGCCCACTGTGCAGCTCTAGTGCGACGTTAATTAACAAATCCAAACCAAAACCGAACTCCTGCAACATAAAATGCCCCTTGGGGATAGCTTTGGTGTGGTTAGTTGTGTTGCCTGCGAATCGTAGGAATGAGTGTGTGGAGGAAGACGGGAGCAGCCAATTGCCCAGCTGAGTGGGGTGCCCGATCAGTTCGATCCGGGCGAAGCCGCTTGTGCCAAATATAGCGGGGCCCTGTCGGGCCGATCCGTGCACCCAATGGGTGAGTTTCCCGCCGAGAAGAAGAAGACCACTGTTTCAATGGAACACGGAGAAAAAAAAATTAAACAATAAAATTTAAAAGTTTCACTTTAAGAAAAGCCAAATGTTTCACAATTTTGCCAACTAGGTTTGTGATTTGGAGAAATTCCTGTAGCCTTGAAAAAATTGCAAACCTAGTTGGCAAACTAGTGAAACATTTGCGTACTGGTTTTAAATGAAACTAAGAAGTTTCATTTCATAAAAAAAAAAGCAAAAATTTCCACAAGTTTGCGAAATAGGTTTGTGATTTTGTCAAGTCTACACTTACAGAAATTTACCAACATTCTAAAGGCTACTCCATGAAAAATGTCAAGTAATTCACCTAGAGCTTCACGGCCAAATGTCTTGATTCATTGAATATAATATCTGATCAATGAATGAACAGATTTAATGTAATTAAAATTGTTCAATGTGATAGCGATGGGTTATTATCAATGAATGAACGTTTGTATCACTGAATGTGATAAGGGGCCTAGGTTCCTAGGTTGGGGTAGACTTAGTAGGCGTTCTTCAGGTTTGTTTGGTTTAGTTAATTTACGTCGCACTAGAGCTGCACAGTGGGTTATTGGCGACGGTTCGGGATCTGCCTCGAAGGAAAGGCCCGGGAAGACATACACATTCACACACACATTCATACATGCACCTCGTTATTTTAGAACCATGGTCAGACGACGAGGAAACACCTGAACTGGCACCCAACGCCTTCAATAGAAGCTGGGACTTTGGACCGTTAATTTTTGCAGTCGCCGTTAATTTTTGCATATGTTCCGGACGACTCTTCTAGTATTTTGTAGCGAAGCTAACAACCCTCCGATCACAAAATCTTTACTTTTTTACTTTTCTTTGCAAGTCCATCGCCTAGGCCCGAATCAGGATTCCTCGGATTCCCAGCTGACGCCTTTAACCTCTCGGTCACGACGGCCCCTCTTCTTTCATTAGGCAGTAGGTAAGCTATGGGATGGGAAACACACAACTCGCAATCTTTTGCCCAAATGAACAACTGGTCTTTTAGCGTCATCTCGGCGGGCTAAACAGAAATTTTTCAGCACATTTTTCCGATATTACTTAAAAAGTATTGTATTTTTTAAAAAATATATCACAAAGTTGACACTTCAAAATTGAAAATATTTAAATTTTATTTATTTTAAATAAAGGTAAATATTTAATAAGCAAGGAGACTTCTCTCTATGACTGGGGGCAAGAAACGTGCAGCTCCAACAGCTTTCTTGTTTTTGCACCAAATTAGTTCAACGTTTGTTCGCTTTGTTGGGTTGCTTTCGCTGTTGCCAAACTTGTTTTTCTGAAGGCGTAATATTAGTTGAATACCTATAAGGTGCGTAACACACCCGATATTTCGGTAAAGATGTGTAATTCAGAGCTAGACTATATTTATATGATCTTTATTATGCGAATCTTAAATGAAACAAATATTTTTTGCTATTTGCAGTTGTCTACAGTTGCTTTCATGATTTCGGAGAAGTATCTATAAGGAGTTTATTGGTAAGCCCGGCCACAGAATTTCAGTGTTTAATGTAAAAAAAACAGACAGTTCGATTATTTCTTTTTCAATAAAAAAAAACAGACAAAAGGTAGAAAAAGTCAAACCGGTCCGTGATAGAGGAAGGTACTTGTAATGTTTTACCCAAATTTTATTAGTTTTAAGTATTTTAAAGTTTTTTTCGTCTTATCTGAATAATTTTGAAAACTGGATCCGTCTGGTTCTTCCCACCACGCCTTGAATTACTCTTTAACCAATCAAAATGCAAGGTAGTTTTATTTAGCATGTATATTTGTACGTATTTCTTCTCTGCTTCAAAGTAATATTTACGTGGGGATTATAAATGACCGAGTGTTGTAATGTCAAACAATTTATTGCCCAAATCATAAAAAAAAAAAGGAAAACCGACTGTAAGAAAATGCGCTAAAAACTAAAAAAAAAACTTTTCATTTTAGGTACGAGTTGAAAAGATTTAAATATTTAATATCAATTTTATACTTATTACAAATTTTGAAGTTCGTGCCAGTTTACAAAAATCAGACCTAAATATTGACACTGTTTTCAAAAAGTATTAATAAGTATAAAATTGATATTAAATAATTCAATTTTTACAACTCCTTCGTAAAATTAAAAGTTATTTTTTACTTTTTAGCGCATTTTCGTAAAGTCGTTTTTTTTAATAGAAAAATTGTTTTATTGTGTTGATATTGGATTTCATCATAATTCTATTTAAAATCGCATAAAGAACATCGCTGAATGCAACATAACAATTTAAGTTTTAAAAGGATTTCCATAATTTAATAAATTATAATTTTAAAATGTCTTAATTTAAATTATCAAGAATTTAAAATAAATGTATCAAATGAAGTTTCTACCACTCTTTAAATATTTTAAACTTTAATAATTATTTTATAAATTAAATATTTTAAGTATCACTCTTTATAAAAGATTCGACACGTTTGTATGAAGTACGCTTTTTCTTCATTAGAAAAGGCGCGGTTAAAAGTTTGTTTACGCTGAAGCTCCATTCATTGGACTACCATACAATTAATTCTCCATTGAAATTCGCTTAGACACTAGCGTCACTGTTGACAGACCACGGAACTAGAAAAAGTTTTACTTCGTTGCCATGGCAACTTAAAAATGGTGGCACCCCAAGGATAGTGAAGACTATATATAGAAGGTGCGCTCGTTTTTCGCTTTTTGAAAGTGGGCAAGGAAAGCACATTTTTGACTTCATTTTTGCTCCGCCTTACTATCGGTATTTGATCATTCTCATTGGCTGTGTGGTACACCGGGGATCGAACCTGACTTAGGTTCGATCCCCGGTTGGGTAACAACTTGTGATTTAATTTTTAATTAGCAAAATAATGTAAATACCTGTAAATAATTGTGTTCAGGTAGCTTCACTACTAATCCGTCCTTGTTTTGTTATGTCCCAGTATTTTACTTGATTGAAATTGTAACTCATTTAATATGTCCAATACAAATGCATTGACCTGATGTTTCCTAACCCCATTTTACTCTTTCAAAATTCATGGACATGCCCTCGTGGCAGCTAATATTATTTTAATACGCTTAATTTATTATGCAACTCTTTTGCAATTTTTCCATACTAAATGCAATCCTTAAAATATAATATAAACTCTTAAAATTCAGCAAATTCTAAATTAATATAGCGAATATAATTTTTAAATAGTTCAGAAAAAAACGAATAGATGGCAGCACCTCACAAACGAGAACATTTGAGACGCCTACAGAAAGCGCGAGGTAGGCGTCACTATGACGTCAAAAATGTGCTTTCCCCGCCTTCCGTCAGACAGCGCGAGAACGAGCACACCTTATATATATATGGTCTTCACTATCCTTGGTGGCACCCTCTGTCTTTTACAATGGAATTAAGTGTTTTAATTAAAAAAAAAACTACGGGTTTGATCCCGGGACCTTTGGTATGAGAAATAGATATTTTACCCCAAGACAACCGAAACTTATAACAACTTGTGGTCTAGCTATATTAGTATAAGTTTTAGTATGCATCATAACAATCTGTTAAAAATTTATGTTTGTATCACTGTTTTGATTTATCGGACAGCTTAATTTTTTTCAAAATCAAAAAAAATCAAAAAAAAAATCAGTGAATTTTCGAAGAAATTCAGAATTATAGAGAGTTTAATTACAATTAAATGTGCATAATTTTGAAATAAAATATTTAATTTTCAATTTATCAACAAAAATAAATTACGGTTCAAAATAAAAAATTACAATAAATGCGGATTAAAAGGAAATTTTAAAATAATTTTAAAAGTATAAAAGTTTAATTCCATTTACACCTTTATTACAATTAGACCGATTCTCACTTATGCGACTCCTGCATGGACCACAGTCACCAAGAAAGAGTTGAAACGCCTACAGATTGCCCAAAACAAGATCCTGCGTGAATTTGTAGGTGCAACAAGATATATCAGAAACGCCCTTATTCATAGAGACCTTAAAATAGACACAATAGCAGACCAAATCATAAAACTCAACATCAACTTCTATAGGAAGGCAATTCAGCCGCGGTCGCATATCCAGGCAAGCCTCAAGTATGAAGTTCTACGTGAAGATGCTGGAAGGCGACCCTACGCTGCGTTTGCGCTTACGGATGCCGTGCTTACCTCTTTTTTTCAAGCTTAATGTATTTTCCATTTTTTTTGTTGTTATATATAATTGATGCTGCCTGCTGTTGGCCGTTTTTGTATATATTACCGATTGTTTGTATATGTGTATTTGTATGTATATGTGTTCATGTATGTATATATATATGTGTGTCCGTATGTATATGTGTTCATGTACGTGTATATATGTGTGTATTCTGTATGTACGTGTATATATATGTGTGTGTTTGTATATGTGTTCATGTATGTGTATATATATGTGTCAATGTGTGTATTCTGTATGTACGTATATATATATATATATATGTGTGTGTATGTATATATCATGGGCTCCACTGCTTTTACCTTATGACATCTCAAATTTTTTAATTTCGATCTAAATGTTACTTTTTACTTTCTTTACCATAATCAAAAGCCATTCACAGTTTTTTTTCTTGTATATGTTCTGTATTTGTTTTGACCCTTGTGTTCATGTATGTGTATATATGTGTGTATTCGTATGTATATGTGTTCATGTACGTGTATATATGTGTGTATTCTGTATGTACGTGTATATATATGTGTGTGTTTGTATATGTGTTCATGTACGTGTATATATATGTGTCAATGTGCGTATTCTGTATGTACGTATATATATATATATATATATATATATATATATATATATATATATATATATATATATATATATATATATATATATATATATATATGTGTATGTATATATCATGGGCTCCACTGCTTTTACCTTATGACATATTATTATATATTTCGGAACCAGTTGCCTGGCACTATCTCAAATTTTATAATTTCGATCTAAATGTTACTTTTTACTTTCTTTACCATAATCAAAAGCCATTCACAGTTTTTTTTCTTGTATATGTTCTGTATTTGTCCTGTCCCTTGTCTTTTAATCCAGATATCTCAGAAATTTAGTTGCCTATAGGCCCAAGTTAGATGAAGAGGAATAATACCTTTGGATTGTTGTCGCGAACAATTTTATATTAAGTTCATGTTAATCGTGGCTGTTGATAAAATATTACATTGATTGAAAGGAACTTGAACAGTACCTTTTTTTTTAAAATTTAATAGCATAGAGGCAAAAAACGTGAAATTATTTTTAGCAAAAGTATTTTATAAGTAATAAAAAATCATATACTTAAAGTGGTAAATACAAAATTATTTTTAAGTAAAATATTTAAAACAAATTGTAAGCTCAATATGTTTAAAAATATAGTTTTACAGAATATTTGCACTTCGTTGAGATGCAGGAAATAATCTATTCATCATTTATCTATACAATACACCAAAAGATTGCTCAAATTAAAAAAAAAAAATGTATGATTTTATTAATAACCATTTTGTTTTGAGTTATAAATCAGAAATAAAATAATTTCAAACAAAGAATAGTAGTGGTTAAAAAAAGTGGATACATTTTCTTTAGATTTTTTGTAATGTGAAAGCAATTTCGTAATAACATTTGGTTTTTAAATTTAAACTCAAAGCGTCCTGAATGCTAGAATTATATAAAAGATAAAAGAGGGTTCGATACAAGTTGCTCTTAGTCGTTACTAGAAGGCGCAACTATTCAATCGGAAATCGGAATTTAATCAATCAGGGTCCCGACCGTTTGGTTCTTACTCTTGCTCCATATTTTTAATCATTGAATGGAATACAGTGGCGTAGCCAGCATTGGGTTACCTTGGGTTAGAACCCCCCCCCCCCCCCCTCCCAGCCAGTTTAAATCAAAATTATTTTTTTTTAAAATAACAAGTGCAAAAAAAAAACTAGATATTTTTTATTGATTTCTATAGAAAAAACACACGTTGCATTTTATAGTCTAAACCACATGTATCTCCTGCTCCCTTCCCATCTGTCCCCTGGAGGGATGATTTTAAAGAGAACAGTGGTCAGTGGAACCTTGAAGACAAAAATGTCGACTTTATGTGGGGGAACGATGGGGGTAGTAGGTGTGTATGATTGTCTTGGGTGTCTCAATTGTGCTTCCTCCTACCTGACATTTGCTTAACACGGGAGTAAAGAGGTTTATCGATATTCATTTGGCGACATAAAAGATAATTGTAGGTTGTTTGTACATGTAAAGGGTTACTTTTCTTACTCTTGAAATAGGGCGGCAGTTGAGCCGGAATTCACAATGCATCAATCCAGAAATTGTTTGCTTTGAAGTAAGGTATTTTCCCTGAAAAGATCCATTCATCCCCTACGTGCTTTAAGAAAGGATTGTAAATGACTTCGGTCAAAAAAAAATAATGCCCCTAATTGTGATCCTCTTCGCTCCCTCACAACCCCGGTGGAATTTTTTTTCCCCTTCTCAAAATTTAGTATTCTGAGAGTTTGTGTGTCTCTCATTTGCCATTTGAATTTGAAAGTCCCACCAGTACTGCACGCGCTTGCTCATCTTATCTGAATTACCATTTCCCCCGTACGCCATCATCCAAACATAAACAATTGAAAGATTCAAGACAAAAGAAAGGAGCACCGTGCAAAAAATTAGCTGATATGTTTAAAGTATGTACTCCTTTTCTTATTCAAATATTTTTTGTTTATTGAGAATATCGTTGAAAATACCTTAAACTAACTAGTGTTTTTATTCAATTACATTTACAAATTATTTTTCTGTCACTCAGGCGTGTTACTTTTCACGCAGAAACGCGGTTTTCAGCTTTTTTTTTTTTTTTAAATTTGGGTTTTGATCATTCCCAAGATTGATGCACATTCGTTTGAAAATTTTTATGGGGGATTATTAAAAAGTTATATTCAACTATTATAAATATGAAGGGCACATAATGGAAAAGTTGGCTCTATTTAAGAAGGGTAGGGTCAACAGATTCTCGTTTAAATCTGTGTTCATAATCTTTTTCTTGATTTTTTTTCTGCGGCGCTGCATCTCGTGCTGATGTTTAAGCAAGCATTTTCCTATTGTCTAGCTGCACAGATTCTACAAATAAATGTTTTTTTTAATAATAATATATTTTTTATTCAGTTATTTGATTTTTTTAGGAGCAATGGCCTTTTCCGTTACGATTTTGCCGCAATGTGCGGTTTTCCTGCGTCACGCAACCAATGAAACCTCCTCCTCCATGTCACGCCACATTCATGCATGATAAAATTAACCGGAAAATAATGATTATTATTATTTATTTTTTTAATTATATAATAAAGAATTATTTACAAATTTAAAATTGCTACTTAAAACTTATTAATATTATTTAAAATTACTAATTTAAAATTGCTTCAATCCGGACCCCCATCAATATCTAGCTACAGACTTAAATCCCAGTAAAATGTCAGCCAGGTTCGTTAGTAATTTAAATTAGGAAATGACTATAGATTAATCGAAAATTAAGTTTTAAATTACATCTTATTTATAATATATATATATATATATATATATATATATATATATATATATATATATATATATATATATATATATATATATATATAATTAATTAAAATTATTAAATAGATATTTAATTTAAACTGCTAAAAATAAAAAATATCATTAATTAAAATTACTAATTTAAAATTTCTACTTAAAAATTACTATTATGATTAATTAAAATTTTAATTTAAAACTACTGCTTAAATTAAAAAAATATAATTTAAATTTACTAATTTAAGGGAGACCCGAGCCCCAAATCCTAATTTGTTTATTAATGAATTCAGAAATACCATTTTTTTTATATTATCAGAACATCTTTTTCTAAACAATAATCAAAAACAAAAATATATTTAAAAAAATTATTTTTGCTATTTTTTGTATTTTTTAAGCTTAAAAAGACTTTTTTTAAAAACACTACTCCTCTTTTAATTTTTAATGTTTTAAATTTTTTTTAATTGGTTAAATAACGTCAAGGTACATACTATAAACGTATGTATAGACTTTTGCAGATCTGTGTTTTAATTGTCTTCAAAAATTTATTTTAAGTTCAAAACCCAAAAAATATTCAATTTTTTAAGTTTAATAATTTGTAAAAAAATAATTAATAACTTAATTTAAAAAAGCTATACATACGTTTATAAAACAAATATTAGAGCTTCAAAAACTATTAACAGTTTAATTTTAAGTTAATTATTAACAAAGACTTAGCATTTTAAACGTGACCAAAATTAAAAAAAAATATTTTGAGTAAATGACGATTGTTGCAGACGAAAAGTATGTAGAGAGATGATAAATGGTATATAAACATCTAAACAAACATATGTTATGTTTCTTTTACCGTTTTGAAATTTTGTACACACCTTCTTAAGTACGTTTAGCATCGTTTTACGAAGAAAAATTTTTTTAGCAATTTTTCCGGATTTTGGGGCTCGGGTCCCCCTTAAAATTACTACTTAAAAATTATTATGATTAATTAAAATAACTAATTTAAAATTATTCATTACATTTTATTCAAATTATTCATTTAATTTAATAAAAATGATTAATTATAATTATTAGTTAAAAATTGTTCAAATCAATTATTAATAAAAAAATATGTTGGCTTTCGTCGGACCAAAAATACCAAAAAAAATAATCATTGTTATATACATTGTCGTATATATATCGACGCATCTCCATGGAAAATGTTAAGTAAATCACGAAGAGCTTCACGGCCAAGTATATTGATTCTTTGAATATAATATCTAATCAATGAATGAACAGAAGGGATGTATTTAAAATCATTCAATGTAATAGCGATAGGCAATTATCAATGAATAAACGTTTGTATCACTGAATGTGATAAGGGGCCTAGGTAAATCCTTGTAACAAACTTTCAGATATTAATATTTTTTTATTTTTGGTCGGATTGGCAATTGTCCAAACTAATTTTTCATTTCCACAAAGGAAAACACTGGTAAATTACCAGAATCTTAAAAAAATTTGGTAATTTGTCTCCAAAAAAGTTGGAAAAACCTATATTTGCCTAGGCAATTTTAAGGCCATTCCGAACGAGAAGGAGCGCAGGCGCGGAACAGAGGGCGGGCCTAGGCAGAGCTGGTTCCTGATTGGCCGGCGGGCGGGGATTTCTCCGTATTTTTAATCATTGAATACAATAGCGAGGAGTTATTATCAATGCATGCACGTTTGTATCAGTGAATATGATAATGAGCCTAGGTAAATCATTGTAAAAAACTGCAAAATTTTACTTTTGGTCTAGTTTGCAATTTCCCATCCAAAACTATATATTTTTTTAATTCAAGCAGGGAAAACGTAAATTAACAGACTGTTCCACCACGTAACGAACAACACCGTTAGTATGAATGTAATGACGTTGGATATGAAATTAGGAGCCGACACGTTAAGATGTTGAAATAAAGCAATGTACGGGGTATGAATGGATACCCGTAGCGTCAGACAAAACAGCTGGTTTATCTTCCTCCTTCGGTTGGCGAGGTTTATGTTAACGAGCGATTCCTATAAACTGCTGCTTAATAAATGTATTTTCCTTTGTGGAAATTGTGACGAAAACTATTTTTCATCGCCAAGAGGTGATTTTTAACACTAATGTTATATGAAGGGAAGATCTACATATAAATGTCCAATAGAAATAATGTACGGGAAGATGAAAAAGTTTTATAACTTTTGATCGGTTACAAATATGAAACAAAGTGCAGATGTTAAGAAAATATTGGTAAAATGCTCCAAGTTTCATAGATATCCGTTCTGCTGTTTTTAAGTTAAAAACAGACTGACAAAATTAAAATTAAAGTGAATTTGAACTTGAATATAAAATTGTTCGAGGCACCAACCCGAAGGTATTTTTCCTCTTCATCTAACTTGGGCCTATAGGCAACTAAATTTCTTGAGATATCAGGATTTAAAAGACAAGGGATTTTTTTAATCAGAGTATCCTAATTCATGCAAAAAACTCAAAATGTGGTATTGTGTTCATATTATGTATCTTATATATTTAGGTATTAATAATGAGTTAATTTTGTGTTGATATTTAAAATTAGCGTAGCTCTATTTAAAATTTCATAAAGTATATCGCTCAAAGCAACATAACGATTTAAATTTTATTTGTTAATGCTCACCGATACGTGAGGGACAACCTTATCCACCAAGACCTCAGAGTTCCTAAATTAGACACATTTATGTCTAAATTTAATACAACATTCTACAAAAATGCCCTAAATAAAGACAATGACTTCCGTAGCTCATTACATTACGAAGTCCTCATGGAAGACGCAAACATTAGGCCCTTTGCGACCTTCAATGCTTCCGATGCTATCCTGTCCCTATTCTAAATTAGGACTTGACATGCACACGCCAAGTGGCATGGTTCCATGGCACTAATTCCCAAGACTACCCATATTTTGGGAAAATGACTTTTATGTCAATCCACGTCCGCTAATCAAGGCCCCGTCCCTCGTTGGATAATTGACCAGCTCTCCTGGTCTCTCTCTCTCTAGCCGCCTAACGGCTCTGTCACATCTCAAATGTCCGGCGCCTATGGCGTTAACTCCGATGAATCGGTATGAATCGCAAGATTATCACCGAGTTGCACCCCATATTAAAAAGAAGAATTTAGTATAACACATTAGTGAGTTTAAATGTACGAAATACGCCTTTTCTTCAAGAGGAAAGGTGCGGTTAATATATATTTCGGTGAAGAAATGCGTTGTTTCCAACAACACCGAAACTGGTTACTTTCGGTAATTTCATTGTATTTCTGTATTATCAGAAATAATAACATCGCCAGGTGGCACCACTACTTTTACCCAGCTGCGACCATATGGCTGTGCGACTGTACCGGTGTTCTTAATATTGGGAGCACCAAATCAAATAGTACACGGAGAAAATATATAGCTATTTAGCTAGTGCTTTTTTTTACTAAACAAAAATAGTAACTATTAAAATACAAGTACAACGTTCTCCATACAAAACTCCTCAATAAAAATACAAGAAATCTAGACATGTTTCGGGAGATGCATTTCCCTTCATCAGCAGAAATGAAAAGTCTGTGTGCACAACACAATGGAAATAAATCCAGAATTGAACATTATACCAAAGAATCCACGCCGATAGCTCTCAAATAGTCTAGTTCAGTCTGGAGTATAAATCTGGCGTGGAACAGATGTTTAACGCGCGGTTAAGAAAGGTGTAAAAAACAGTCAGTTGTTTGTTGTATGGGGTGACAAGACTTAAAATGACGGGGCAAAGAAACAACGCAGGGTTTTATGTACACTGTGGTGGACAAATAGTCTTCTTTATGGTTAATTAAAACATCAAGAAAAGAAGAGTGTTATTTGATTCGGTTTCGACATTGAATTGCATATAAGGAACTATGAAATTTGTATATTAGAATCTATGGAAATTGTATATTAGGATCTATGGAATTTGTATATTAGAATCTATGAAATATGTATATTGGGATCTATGGAAATTGTATATTGGAATCTATGGAATTTGTATATTAGAATCTATGGAATTTGTATATTAGGATCTGTGGAATTTGTATAGTAGGATCTATTGAATTTGTATATTAAAATCTATATAATTTGTTTATTAGAATGTATGGAATATTGTATATTAAGATCTCTGGAATTTGTATATTAGAATCTATGGATTTTGTATATTAGGATCTATGGATTTTGTATATTAGGATCTATGGAATTTGTATAGAAAAATCTATGGAATTTGTACATTAGGATCTATGGAATTTGTATATTAGAATCTATGGAATTTGTATATTTGGATCTATGGAATTTGTATATTAGAATCTATGGAATTTGTATATTAGAATCTATGGAACAGAAAAGGAAAGTTTGTGTGCACAACACAATGAAAATAAACCCAGAATTGAAAATTATGCCAAAGAACAAAAACTATCTCAATCGGTTGGAGTTAACTATTGTGTGCCAACGAGAGGGAAATACAGGATCTGCAAAGATTTCATTGACAGTCGAATCAATATTGCTAAAAATATGAAACGCCTCCAGGAAGTCAAGTTCAAATAGAGATTTGGATTTGCAAATTAAATGTGTGTTAGAAAAATTAAATATATGATTATGTTCTCAAGGGTGCCTGGCAATGGAGAACTTCTTTATTTCCTGTTTGACAGTGTGCGCTTCGTGCTTCTTAATCTCAAACAACGACCACACGGTAAACCAAAAATACAAAAGACCACGAACGATCCACCATGACCCCAACTGGCAGTGGCCAATTAGACTTGTGTGTCAAATCGACATGCCAAACCCGACAGCCGTTCTATTAGCTTGCGGCCAGGTCACACTTATGTCCCCACTGTTGCATATATAATAAAAATAACCATGTATTTTGTCCATTCCATAAAATGTCTATACTAACCATATTATTCCCATTTTAGGATATTTTAACCCTTTGCACACGTAATTATGCTTTAGAAAGTTAGCAAATAACTCGGAATTATTTTTCATGTTCGATCAAGATGAATTTTTTGATGGAAATGTGTTCCAATTTAACTAGAAGGTTTACCATCCTTAAATCAAAAATTTAAAAATAAAACCCCTGAATACACCCCTTGATGGATGGAAATGTAGCCACATCATATTTTATTTTTCAACGTGTCAAAATAATTTATTGAAACTACTAAGAATACTTAAGTATATTACACTACACCGCATTAAAAATCTAAGAAATGTAATAATATAACTAATTATATAAACAATATTTAGGGGCGGAACGAAATGCCGGCACCTCCACCATGGCAAATCAACTTAAAAATACTTCGAACAGAAATGTTTTGGTTAAGTTATCACAGTTTGCCCTAAGAATTTCTGTTTTCTATAACTAGTACGAAGTAAGTAACTGTAACAAAACTAACAAAAAAACAATAAAAACAACAAAGAAACTACGAACTAGAAACAAAATAAAAAGCACAACATAAAGAAACAATTACATTTCATAATTCTGTGTTTTTCCTATTTCTATGGCGACATACGAACGCAACGGTACAGATGCGATGTCCCCCGTACGGGGACATACGAGTGGATAGGGTTAATAAAGCTTAGTTAATATCTAAACTTCTCTTATTTAATAGACTTGATTCGATCAAATGTGTAATGAGCGACATCGCCATTTTTTTTTACTTGTGTCACTTTTCTTGCCGGGTTGCGACGTGTGTTCTTTTGCAATAGTACCCTCATGATATTCGTTATTTTTGTTGTACTCGTATTCTTAAAAATTCTGCATTTATATCTCAACATGCTGTCTTTTACCACTGCCTTCTATATTAGCTGCCTGCCAGGTCGGGCGTCGGAGCTTTGATCTCCGGTTTCGCGAGAAGTTCCCTCCGTTCCCGCTAGAGGCGCTCGCTACTAACACATTTTTAGCATTGGTCTGGTAAAGAAATTTGTGGTTTTTTGATTCAGGGAATTACAATTTTCAACTTAAAATTTTTTTTTCGGTGGAGAAATGTTAGAATTTTAAAGTAGTTTTAGTGTGAATATTATATTTATTTTTATTTAGAATTTAAATAAAACAACTGCATTTTTTAAATATTTTTGGAAGTTTTATGATACTTATGGTACATTAAAAATATTAAAATATGCATGCAAAACTAAAGTTTACCCTTAACATAATAAATACCACAGCTGAAGCTGCTTTTTAAGTCGCAAAATTGATTTTTTAAAAATCGGTGTCTAATTGCAGTTTTTTTTTAATTGCCATTATTTTATGGTCTATTAAGAGCTATAATAATTTTTTTATAAATAACTGCAGAACCGAAATAAAGCCGAAGAAAAAACTTTAGTATAATACAATATTAGCATAATACAATTCGCGAATAATTTAAATCAGCCATCTCATCTGTCCAATTTTTAATTAGCGCTGATCCCATTCTCAAAGAAAGAAATACAAAAAATTTATACTGAAGTGAAAAGGATGAGAACAAATATATTCGTAACATGATCCGGTGGCTAGTGGGATTTCGGAAAGGGTGATTCGAGCATAAAAGGGCAGGAGGGCGCAATTTTCAAGAAAAAAGGGCGGACAAGGCGTACATCCCCTTAAAAAAACGCACAGCGTGAACACTGAAATTTGAAAACATTTAAAAGTTTCCAAGTAGCAGATGTGTGAAATCTTTGTATCTTTGCTACTATATATGGAATATTAGTTGTGTATTGTGTGGCTCGCATTGATGGAACCGATGAAGCATATAAATCGCTATCTCCATTTAAAAAATTTAGTTATAGTACACTTGACCTCCATAGAAATTCACAACTTGGCATTAAAAGGTCTGAAATTTTGTACTTATTAATTCATTTATATACTTTCCTTAGTCTTTAGCAAAGAGAAACACATATTAGATCTCTGCAACCACTATATTCTCAAACTAAGTCTATCGGCAAAGTTTAGGTATTTTCCTTCAAAACTGCAGATTTCACTAGATGTCATGCCTACATGCATTTCTTTTTTAGTTTTTTATATAAGTCGACATTTCAAAAATGAATATATTCTTTGATGGAATTTTTATATATATAAAATCATTTTCTTAAAAACAATACAAAATAGTATATGTATTTCCCGCATTTTTAGACCATTAACTGCATTACTTTTTAAACTTTCAAACAACTTGTAAAAAAGTTTATACCAAAATATATAAATCAATATAAAAATAATTTACTTACTTTTTATTGTAGAAATTTGTTATTCAGATAGGAACAATAAAAGTGTGTTTCTTAATAAAACTTTAAAACGCTACATACGTTACACCATTATCTTATTATCTTTATTTTTTAAAAAAATTGCGAGTTATCAGATTTTAGCATAACAACCCTCTAACAATTTAAGTCGCCCACATTTGAAGGGGAGATCTTTTATAAACCATGTGGACTTGATATATTCTGACCATGGTCAACCTTCCTGTAAAATGCAAGTTTAGACTCTTTGTTTAATCACCGTTTTTAAGTGGTTCCAAACCCATCCAATTACAGTAAAATACATCCATTCTGAAAATCTACTCTCATTGTACAAGCAAACACCAGAAGTTTTAACGATGGGAAATTTACTTTTCAACAGGGAATTGAATGGGTATTTTAGCTTTTAGTGTATTTTCCATTCAAAGTGTTCAAACATCAGATAAGATTCAAGAATGAGAATACGTTTGTCCTTTGACAATCAACAGATGGGTGTGAAGGGAGGGAGGGGGGCATGCAGTTAATTCATCAAAAACTTCCCCCTCTTTGACAATTTTACGACTTGTATTCACTGCCCGAAGGGGAAAAGACCCTCCCCTCTCTTCCCCATAAATTCCTAAGCTAAATGCCCACTGTAGAATTGATTTATATGTTATTTCACAGCGACCAAAACACACTGACTTACACGAAATTTTGAGACGGGAGTTGGTGTTGACCAGCGCCTCTTGCGGACGAAACTGTCCCTACACGAAACTACCCTCCGAGCCCATCTGACAGGCAGCTAATATAGAAGGCAGTGCTAATACTGACAAAATATAAATGATAATGCAAGAAAATTTCGCCGAATCGAAAACACGTGCAAAATTTCGGCAGAGAAATTTTTAAGCCTAAGCCGAGAGGGTCTGCTTAGGGGTCGGCAGCAATTTTCGGACGCGTCCACGAGTTGTCGATGAAAAAATTTAAAATTCCCTAAGTATTCGAAAACATTTATTTAAAATTAAAACAATTATACCAGTCGATAGGTATTTACTAGTAGAATGCGAAAATATAAAAATTAATCTAGGAAAGGCTAAAAATCCGCAAAATGAGACGAGAAGAGAAGGAGCTCTTTCGACACGTCTGAACTGCTCGAAGACACAGTCTGGAATATTTTGGCATCGATTTCAAAAAGTTTTAATAATTATAAAATAGATATTAAATAACTTCTTAGTTCGTAAAATTAAAAATTATTTTTGACATTTTAAAAGTTTTCAAAGTTTGCTTCCTCTTATAAATAACATTAATATATATTACTTATCTACCATTTTTTTTGTATATATTTTTTATTATGTAAAAATATTTTCGCATACTAAAACAGTTGACAAATAATCCATGTATGTACAAAGTACGTCTCTTCGAAAATTGAAGAGGCGCGGGATAAATGGTATATGTTCGATTAAAAAAAAAAAAAAAAAAAAAAAAAAAAAAATAGTCTTGCTGCTTGTCCTTTTACCTTGTGCTTTGACCAATGAAAAATGGCCATTCTTCTTATGAGTGTTAACTACAGATAACCTTTGAAGTGGGAAATTTATATAATGGCCAATTTACTTTGTTTACGAATGCGTTAGTTGAATAAAAGCAAAACATTCATATATATAAAATTCTGCATATCAGTTATTTAACACTAAACCTACCGACATTTCATGTATACCTAATCCTACCATGAGCGGTCAAATGACCGCTTCAAAAAAAAAAAAGTGTATCTTAATATAGAGAGAGTGTTTAGCCAATTGGATAGTAAACAATATATATATTTTTTCAATTTGGAGAACTTTTATTTGCATTTTCAGCCCATTTTTCACAAATTATAGAATTTTGAATTGCACATATTCCGTTGTCGTCAGCGTCACCTGCCGTGAGTCGGTCTGCACATGTGCCGCCTCAACCAGACTCCCCCCTCAACCATACTTGGGGGGGGGATCTTCCCCCAAAATCAACAAATCCCCGTCCCCCACAAAAAAACCTTCCCCCAGCTTTTTTTAAAAGAACTTATTAACATTTTTTAAGTAAACAGGAATATGTTGGCAGATAAATATCTTAACAGCAACAGTTATCATTTATTTTTCATGAAATCGTTACCAATATCAGTCATTATCTATTTTTAAAATTAGTCAATACCACTCCCTAATAATCTTGCGTATACGACCCCGTTAGACATTATTTTTCCTTTGTTGCCGAAATCCAAATGCTAGATAATGGACCCGATGATGTCATGTAAAGCATGGTTTGAGCTAAAAATTGTCTCCAGACATGTTTTTGAAGCTTTTTGAAAACTTTTTTTCTGGGGAAGGACCCCCGAAAATAACAACTTTACAAGAAAGTAATGTTTTTCTAGTTTTTTAAAGTCTTTTTACAGTAATTCGATTTTTAATTTTTGTCTTCTTGACTTGCAATGGGAGGGGTTTGAACCCCCTGAACCACCCCTTTACCTACGTGCCTGCTATCACTGCTCTTATATGAAGCTCTTGAAACAGCCCAAAATCAGAAGAAAATTATCTCTTAAAAATTAGATCATTTAGTTTACAAGCAGGAACGAAACTATTTGATATTTGTTCTTGTAAATGTAGTGCTCTTGTCCCAAAGATAGAAAAGTTCCTCTCAATGAGATTCCTTTTTTAGAGGACCAAAGGACATTCCGAAAGATGGTTATACGAAATGTCGACACTCAAACAACTGAAACATTAAATGTGTGGGTTAAACGTAAAACATCGCAAGCAACATTTATGTCTAAACGACAAAAAATTTATGATCTTGACAATTATGAAGTGGACAGTTCACTATCTCCAGAAGTTATTGATTCGGTTGATAAAGAGTGGGATGTTCCTAAAATATTACAATCCATTTTTGTGAAGAAAAAAAAAAAAAAAACCATGAAAACACCTCTTCCTTTGTTGGCCAGAACATGCGATAGGTTATGTTACTGTATGATATGTTATGTACGATATAATATGTTACTGTTAATTTTTCACTGTTAAACAATTGGAATTTTTTCAATTTCATACAACCAGTTATTTTTTATATATAATAAATATTTTTCTTCTTAAATCTTAAAGTTATTATTATGAAGTGTTACTGTTAATTTTTCATTTATAATCATTATCATTATTAATCATTTTTTTTTTTTAACATTTTCAATTTAATAAGTCTCATATTTATTGTCAAACAAAATTTGTTTTACCCTATACCTTCACTTCACTATACAGTAACGCTGTATACAAGAAATTCTAAACGAAATTTCAAAAACGGTCGTTTGACCGTGCGTGGTAGGTTTAGTGTTAAAATACGTTTTTAGTATTTCTAATTGAATGAATTTAATCAAAAATAATTCATGCCGCTAGGAGTCACTAACTTCAGTGTTTCACTAGCAAAGTTTTCATTACTTTGCTAATATTTCTTTTAAATTCGTATTTTTTTTTTTTAATAATGCAAATAAAACCTGATACAATTTATATGCCAAGTAAACCATACTTTGCATTTTTTTGTAAAAATTTTTTATTGTCTTAACAATGTATATTGTAAAATAATCCGTCAAAATCCATCAAAATAAATGCCAAGTGCTCGAAATGTTATTCAGGAATGAAAATATTTTTAAATCGGAGAAATTGTTTTTAAAAAATCCGGTTAATCGATCTTAAATCTTTAATATGGAGTGCAACTCGGTGACAATCTTGCGATTCATACCGATTCATCGGAGTTAACGCCGTAGGCGCCGGACATTTGAGATATGACAGAGCCGTTAGGCGGCTAGAGAGAGAGACCAGAAGAGCTGGTCAAGAATCCAACGAAGGGCGGGGCCTTGATTAGCGGACGTGATATGACATAAAAGTGATTTTCCCAAAATATGGGTAGTCTTAGGAATTAGTGCCACGGAACCATGCCAGTTGGCGTATGCGTGCCAAGTCCCTATTTAGAGTAGGGACAGGATACCATCGGAAGCATAGAAGGTCGCAAAGGGCCTAATGTTTGCGTCTTCCATGAGGACTTCGTAATGCAATGAGCTACGGAAGTCGTTGTCTTTATTTAGAGCATTTTTGTAGAATGTTGTATTAAGTTTAGACATAAATGTGTCTAATTTATAATCTCTGAGGTCTTGGTGAATAAGGTTGTCCCTCACGTATCGGTGGGCATCAACAATTTCCCTAAGGATTTTGTTCTGGTATTTTTGGAGTGTATATTTATCAGTTTTTGTGAGACATGCTATTGCAGGGGATGCATATGTGAGTATCGGGCGGATGGTAGAAATGTACAGAAGTCTTTTATTGTTGAGTGAGAGTTTTGAGTTAAGCCCTAGAAGGGGTCGAAGTCGGGCCATGGCTGCTTTAGCCTTATTAGTTGCATGTTTAATGTGATCAGACTTAATTTAACCTTTGCATTGGTGGGGTTCTCCGTATTGCGGTTCCTGCAGAACCACTTATTGCTGAGTTATTGCAAAAGTTGCTGAGTTACTTTGTGATAATCGCAAATCTTCCATGATTGGTATAAAAGAAGTCTTTCACTTGAGAACATTTAACAGTTTGTTCTTGAAAATAAAGTGACCGCTAGATGTCGCTGTATCCAACAGATTTTCTCCCCTTTACTATATGTAATGGACATTATGTACGAAAAAGTGTGGAGATTATATGATTGTAGATAGAATCTATTTTGTCTCTCTATGATACGTGAAATAAAACCCACGTGTTCAGAAGAATACACTAAATTGATTGCAAGGAACGTCACGCAAGTCACAAAGACGCCATGCACGTGACGTCATACTGCACAAGAAATCACACTTTAATCACAATTTACCCACACATTTTTGATAGAATAGTTTATTGTTGCAGAGTAATTTAAAGACAATAGGAAATTATTGGAAAAGATTTATCATTTCACAATTCAGAGTAGAACCTTATTATAACGGACAGTTAAAAAATTACGGTATAAATTGAAATCTCGGAAGTTGAAAAGCCATCCGACGCCATGGTTGAAGACCATTTATGTTTTATTATACAATATAATGAACAAATAAAAATGTGTTCGTATATTATGAACCCTTACGGACACCTTCGTCAGTTATTAACTGAAGAATTAAGTAGGAAACAGACTCAACCATTTTTTTTTCTCAAACCAATGGATGTAAGCGTTCAACATGAACTTGTTGTAAAGATTAATGCAATGTATCGGTACACCATTTTTCCCCTTTTTATAGCTAACTACTGTACTTTCAGTGATGTACACTGAGTTGGCATTACATCACTATGAGAATTATTCGTTATAAACCGGATTTTCATTAAAACGACAACCTTTAGCCCCTATTATTCTTTATCTTGGATATTGTGTAGAAACAGGGTGTCTGCTCGAAAGCAATTTAAATGATTAACTTATGTTAGGAGGAGGAGGAGGCCATTAAGATCTATACCGTAAGCAGTGAAATTGATGATCTTGAAGGTAGTGGCATTTCTATAGAGACTCCTCGAGGTAATTTCACTCATAGTCATCGTAACACAAACTTCTGTTCAGTATTCAGAAGCGAATTGATAGTAATAGACTAGGGACTCGAGGCTATTATCTCTGAGAAGGATTACGGAGACTTATGGATTTTATCAGACAGCCGTAGCTCCCTCCATCACCTTAATAACTGGCTGCTTGCTGGACACAAGACCAGTACATCTATTTTGTTAAACTAAAATTGATTTCTTTGGACCATGATATCCATTTTCAGTGGATTCCTTCTCATATTGACCTACGCGGCAATGAAATGTCGGATAAACTTGCCAAGGAGGATTGCAGACTCTCCACCCCCCTCCTCTTGCGTCTTCACTTTCCTAGAACTTTATTCAGGGGGAAAATCTAAATCTTCAGCTGAGTGGAGAAAGCCCTCTACCCATCATTGGCACATGGGTAAAAATCCAGGCCTGCCTCTGGACCTCCCATGCGACAGAGGATTCTGGTCCGCTCTCCCTAGGCTTGCTAGCGGACGCATCAAGTGCCTCTCATTACTTGAGGGCAGAAAGGTCTTCACCACCTGCACTAAGTGCCTCGACAAGAAGGCTTCTGCAGAGCACATAATGAAATGCATGGGCCTGTCCAGGGAGGATATCAATAGCGATCCTCTCCTTGTGCTCGACTTCCTGCGAGTCAATTGTCTCGTGGACCATGTCTGACTCCGTCAGACTATGGAGGATAAGCAACAACAACACATATGTTAACATGTACGTTCGAAAATCATTGTATCTGAAGATTCACTAGTGACTCTGCAGACAGATCAGGGCCGATACATGCAAGTGAGAAAAATTGTTCGAATTAGCACATTCACTAGTGAATCTGCAGCAGATACACTGACAGGCATTCGTGAATGTACGCATAAGATCTTTACTTGAACAACAGCAAAGAGGGAGAGATTTCATAGTGGTTACGGAGTACCCGGGGTCGAAGGCCCCATTACCTCCAATCGGATTGCAGTAAGATTTATTTATTAACTAACACCTGAGGTTAAATTTGTTTCCTTCAGATTATGAAATCGTGATAAATGTGACGAGACAAACACAAAATACGAAAAATCCACCGAGTAGAGGAATACATGATGCAAGTTTTATGATAATGTTACGGGGACATGACTACAATTTTTATTGGATATTAGTGAGACTTTTTCAAGTTTTTTTTTCTTCGTTACTTGTGAGCACAAGTGCATCATAGTATGAACAATAAAGAATAGAATATTCAGGCAGAGTGAATATTTAAAATTTATGTACAGAAGAGGTTTTATAGTATAGACTATAACCATTGAAAATTACGATGCAATATAATATATATACGATTGCGTACAGTTAGTCTGTAGCATTACACAAGAGGAGAGTAGAACGAATAGGACGACAAAAGATATTTACAATTTTGAACAAAACAGAAGCTCAGCACCATGTGGTGACCAAGTTATGATAAAAGAAGGATCGACAGGGTAGCTCGAGGCCCGTGGCGGTTAGAGGGTAGCGTATGTTTGTAAGGAGTGAGTTTTCTTATTTCATTGTTCTCAATGGCGTCTAGGGAGCCAAAAACGTTGTTTGCCAATTTGCCGATAAATTGAGTGAGGGACGGGATCCGGAAGGAATTCCTGATATCCTCGCCCCTGACGAACCATCTTGCTCTAGCAACATGAATTCTGAGGTTTGTAGTTTGGAGTGTGTCGAATTGGGCCATCCTGGTTTTACAAGCGATCGCCCAGAGCGGGGAGGCATAAGTATTAAATAGGCCTGAGGATTGTTTTAGACAGTAGTGCCCAATTCGATACACTCAAAAATTCAATCCTCAGAATTCATGTTGCACGAGCAAGATGGTTCGTCAGGGACGAGGATATCAGGAACTCTCTCCGGATCCCATCCCTTACCCAATTTATCGGCAAATTAGCCAGCAACTTTTTTGGCTCCCTAGACGCCATTGAGAACGATGAAATAAAAAAACTCACTCCTTATGACCATACACAACCCTTTAACCTTCACCGGCCTCGAGCTACCCTGTCGCTTCTTCCTGCATGATAACTTGGTCACCACATGGTGCTGAGCCACCTCTGAATCGTTCAAATATGTAAATATCGTTTGTCGTCCGACTCGTTCTACTCTTGTGACATACTACAGACTAATTGTACGCAATTGTATATACTTTATGTTGCCTCATATCTTTCTATGGTTATAGTTTATACCATAAAACCCCTTCTGTACATACATTATAAATATTCGCTCTGCCGGAATGAGCTATTCTTTATTGTTCTGCACTTGTGCTCACAAGTGCGTAGTTCGTATTTTGTGTTTGTCTCGTCCCATTTTTCACGATTTCATAATCTAAGGTAAACAAATTTAACCTCAGGTGTTAATAACGCAGTTTTACTGCATTCCGATTGGAGGTAGTGGGGCCTTCGGCCCCGGGTACTCCATAACCACTGTGAAATCTCTCTCTCTCTCTCTTTAGACAGTAGTAGTTTCATCCTGATGGTTTAGGTGGGATTTCGAAGGGAAGCTCTTCTAAATTTTATTTTTGACTTGTTCATAATGAGGTTCCCAGGATGATCTCGAATCTAGGACAACTCCTAGATACTTGGTGGAATCGTCCCAATTAAGTTCAGATCCGAACATGGAAAGTTTCGGGGGGTTCTTAGTTTTCTTGGTTTACTTTTTGAGACATTAATCGCGATTTTCCATCTATTGAGAAAGCTCTCAATCAGACAGATGTGATTATGTACATGGAGCCTAATATAGTTTAGGTTTTTTCCCGTGGACAGGATAGCCGTATCATCCGCGAACATAGCCAATGTAGTTTTATGGTGTTGGCGAACAACAGCAAAGTTTTTGTGCACTTATATATTAAATTGTGCTTATATTATTTTAATATATATAGTGTGTCTTAAGTATTAAAAATTAAGAAAATCACGCGCGTCAAAGGAAGGATTACTCGGTCAACCTTAAATCTAAAATAATCATTCAAAGTTTAAAAAAAAAAAAATGACGTGTGATTATTGGTTGTGAAATGTCAATATAGACTTGGAGGAGATGAAGAGCCCTAAACGACTGCTCCAAGGGCGTACCAAATGTCTTTGAGCAATCATTATGCTGCGAGATACTCAAAACGACTGCTCAAATGCCAACTTTGCTGATTTTTTTCAAACGCTACACATAAATTTATACTAATATTTATGTAATAGACTTCCAACTATCCTCTTCTTCAATTTAAAACCGTCTCCAGGTGTCCATGTCTCGTAATTAAATAACCAAAATGATGTCCTTTCTATTTGACAAGCGGTGGTGACGTTGAATAAAGTTTGGGATAGAGCGTTTAGAACTTTCACGATTTGGAATAAACAAAATTGCAGATTCCTGTAGAGAAAGCGTGATATCTCTGTCTCGCAATTTATCCACCTGAGGGCAGTTGTGTCGGTTTTATGTTAGACTAGATTGTGATTTGTCACGGCAAGAACAGTGTCCCTTCAACGTTCCTACTGGAAGGTGTGCGCGTTTTGTTTGGTTTTTGTTAGTTAACGTCGCACTAGAGCTGAACGCTTTGGCTGAACAGTGGGCTAATGGCGACGGTTCGGGGCCTATCTCGAAGGAAAGACCCGGGAACGATTACTTGTATGTTTAAACCATGGTCAGATCATAGAGTAATGATACAAATAAAGGAATAAAAATGCTGATTTCCGTGTGTCCATCATTAAAACCACGTGGTATGTGGAAATGTCAATTCATTCATGCGCCAATATTACTTGGCAGGCCTTGGCGACTTTAAGAACAAAACGAGATCGAAGTATTCTAATATGGTTTTGTGTTTAATTTTGTATTTAAATATCGTTTTTTTTTTAACGAGTGGCACCATTTAAGGGAGTTTAACAAATATATTAAGGAGATTTTTCTTACTTTGTAGTTTTGAAATAATTGCATTACGTTTTTATGTAAAAAATTTACCCTAAGCGAAGTTCTTTCAATTGTTATTTTGTATACTTCAATAAGAAAATATGAACAATAAAACCTGAGAAATATAAAGAGTTTCGCTTCTTCGTGTATTGAACACAAATAAAATATTTTCGTTTCGTTAATGAAGAGGAAATATTTAGCGCATATTGTTTGAAAATAAGTAAATACGTACATATATGTTAAAAAGTTGAATACGGACAGAACTCCTTATCACCAAAAGAGAAAAAAGTGCGCCAAATTTGAAACTCCTGCAGATGTCTGAACGCGAAATGTGGCAGCGCTATAACCACGTGATGTGAGTTTTTATTTTCAATGTTGACACCGCGGCCTTACGAGAGTCTGGTATTGAAGGCGCTCTCTATTTAATATTACAACTCTCTGGGTCAGATGACGAGGAAACACCTGAACTGGCACCCAACACCTTCATTCGACGTCGGGACTTTGGACCCCGATCAGATTTATTATGCACCAGTCCCGTATACACGCCGATAATTTTTGTGGATGTTGTGGACGACATTCCTAGTATTTGTAGTAAAGCTGGCAACCCTCCGATCACAAGATCACTACTTTTTTAAATTTATTATTCAAGTCCGTCGCACAGGATTAAGCCAGGAATCATGTGGTTCCCGCCGAAGGTCTGCTCGAGTCAATCAAGGAGAGCAACAACAACTTTAATTTTGGTGAATAATATTTGGGGCGAAGCCCCCTGCTAAATTATAAACTAAAAATAGAAAGTTAAAATAATCTTTAAAAAAAAAGAAGAAGAAATATAAGAAAATGCGCTAAAAAATTATTATTATTTTTAAATTTTACTAACTAGTTGAAAAAATTGATTTAACATCAATTCATACTCATCACAATTTTTTAAGTAGGTGCCAATTTATAAAAATTATACATACATATTGGGGTCGATTTCAAAAAATGTTTATGAGTATAAAATTGATATTAAATAACTTCTTTCCTTTAACTTGTTCGTATAATTAATAAATTTATTATTACACATAATTTAACTACCAGTATTTTGTATATTTCATTTAATATTTAAGAATTTTTTCCTACAATTAACTCTATCCAATAATTCTGTTGTGTACAAAGTACGTCACTTTTATAAGTAAAGAGACGCGGTATAATGGTATATTTTCGTTTAAAAAAAAAATTTCTTTCGGCGTGAACACAAGCGATTATTATTTTTTTCAATATTAAATTTTTTTCTGCGGAAATCATTTCCTTATTTCTTTACTATTACCAATGAAAAATGGCCATTCCTCTTATGAGTTTTAACTACAGATAATCTTCGAAGCGGGAAATTTATATAAAGGTCAACTTCCCTTGTTTACGAGTGCGTTGTAGTTGAATAAAAGTAAAATCTTAATATATATAAAATTCAGTATATCAGTTGCTTGAAATACGTTTTTAGTATTTTCAATTGAAAGATTTGATAACTAGTAACATATTCTATAACTACTGGATTTCATAGGCAAAAAGTGAATTTTATCAACATTGATACATGCCGCTAGGTGTCACTAACTTCAGTTTTTTTACTAGCAAAAGTTTTCATTCCTTTGCTAATATTTCTTTAAAATTCGTTTTTTTTTTTTAAATAATGCAAATAAAACCCGATACAATTTATATAAGTAAACCATACTTTGCATTTACTCTAAAATAATCTTTTTTTTAAAGACTAAGAAAAAATTGCATTTACACTTTTTTTTAAAGTAAAATCGACTTTAAGAAAAATGCGCTAAAAAGTATTTTTTAAATTTTACGAACCATTTGAAAAAAATAACAATTTTATACTTATCATTATAACCTGCTTGAGATAAGCGCCAAAATTTGGGTATGCTGTTTTTAAATTAGCGCTAAATTCAATAAATTGATATTAAAAAATTCAAATTTTTTTTCCAACTTAAAATTAAAAATTATTTTTTACGCATTTTTCTTAAAGTCGGTATTCTATTTTTTTAAAGATGATTTAATTTTAATTTAGACGGGGGCTTCGCCTAATACCTTCATCAAGAAATTCAAGATCAAAATGTGCCGCTCTTCTTGATTGACAAATGGCGCTGATGTACAACTTCTAGTAGCAAACGCGGTAGTGATGCTTATCTTGCCATGACGAATCACGAACTTGTCTAAAATAAATTTCTTCCAGGTTGAGACGTTTGCTAACTTCTTTTGTTTTCCATTACTTGAGATAGTCTAAAAAAGTTTCAATTTAATTCCAAAAATTTCGTCTTTTTCCTTGAGGAAAAAGACGTATTCAAAATAATGAATCAATATAAATATTAATCATTCCAAGAAAAATAAAGTATTCAAGGAACTGATTTTAACAAAAATACTGAAAGTAATTTTAAAAAATGGATGTTCTAATTGAATTGTTTTTTTATAAGTATTATTTATTTACAAATCAAATGAAAAAAATTAAATTAAATTTACTTTTAAATTAAATTTTTTTAACTTTTGAATTTTTAAATGGAAAAATCCGGTAACATTTAAAAGTAACGGACAAACGAATTATGAAATTGGAAGCCAAATTTTGTTTAATTTTCGCACACTGGAAAGCTACTACTAATAATTTTATTTAATAGTGGATCTAGGATCAAGCAGGTTATAGTGGATGTGTTGACCTTTTTAGATTAGCAATTTTTATATTACTATTTAATTTAACCTCTGTTGAAGTGGGGTTCGCCGTATTGCGGTTCATGCAGGACCGTCACTATGGTAAACCACTTACATTTATACATGAAAAAAGGATTGCTTAGATAATTTGTAATAATCGCAAATCGTCCATGATTGGTATAAAAGATGTCTGTCACGTGAGAACATTTGGCAGTTTTGTTCTTGAAAATACAGTGACCGCTAGATGTCGCTGTATCTAACCCATTTTTTCCCCATTTACTATATCTAATAGATACTATACTATGCACGAAAAGTGTCAAGATTTAATTATTGTAGATATAGAATCTATTTTATTTCTGTATGATAGGTGAAAGATGCTCAGAAGAATACACTAAATTGATTGCGAGCAACGTCATGCAAATCAAAAAGACTATGAACGTGACGTCATACTGCAAATGAAATCACACCATAGTCACAATTTACGACACATTTGTGATAGAATAGTTTCATGTAGCCGTCTAATTTAAAGAAAACGGGATATGAATGGAAAAGATTTAAGATTTTACAATTCAGAATAGAACCTCCTTATACGAACAGTTAAAACAAATTTGCAAAAATGTAAATCTTATAAGTTGAAAAGCCATCCGACGCCGCGGTTGAAAACGGTTTATATTTTATTATACAATACGATAGAACAGTTTCTGATTGGGGGTGTAATTTAAAGAAAATGGGACATGAATGGAAAAGATTTGGCATTTTACAATTCAGAGTAGAACCTTATTATAACGGACAGTTAAAATAAAAAAAATGTAAAAATTGAAATCTTAGAAGTTGAAAAGCCATCCGATTCCATGGGTGAAAACCGTTAATATTTTATTATACAATAAAATGAACAATCAAAAAATGAAAATGAGTTTGCATATTATGAACTCTTACGACACCTCCGTCAGTTATTAATTGATTAAATAAATAAGAAGCAGACCCAACAAAAATTCATTATTTTTTCAAATCAGTGAATACTAACTAACACATTCGTAAACAAAGGAAGTTGGCCATTCTATAAATTTCCCGCTTCAAAGGTTATCTGTAGTTAGCACTCATAAGAGGAATGACCAGTTTTCATTGGTAATAGCGCCTTTGAGGAGTTAGTCAGTATGTTAAACTATGAGTAATAAATTACACCACAAGGGAACTCACACTTTTACACCCACATTTTACACGGAAGTAGGTTTTGCGAACTTAAACGGGCTTAGGAAACAGCTAGCGGAACTTAAAGATTTCATAATGGAAAAGAATTTAGATATATTGATGGTAAACGAGACGCACCTTCGTCCTAGTGACAATGCGAAAATAACTAACTATAAATTATTTAGCAGAGATAGGTTAATTAATAAAGGTGGAGGAGTGGCCATTTACATTAAAAGCAGCCTTAAATGCACAGAGTACATTCTCCCAACACTTAACACCATCGAGGCTTGTGCCGTAGTACTGGAAAACGAGAGTTTTGGAGAAATCCGCGTTATTTCGGTTTACAACCCACCAAACTCCAAAATCGGAGCAGACGACTTGACAGCCCTATTAAACACTGGACTACCAACCATTCTAGCTGGCGACTTAAACGCCAAAAACACTATTTGGGGCTGTCGAGCTAACAACAGAAACGGCATCACACTTAGAAAATACATACTGGATCACGGCGTCTCTATCGCCGCCCCAGATGAACCCACACACTATCCAGGCACTCTCTCACACAGACCAGACATATTAGATATAATGCTCCTAAAGGGCATACCATCAAACCCAACACTTAAAGTACACAGCTGCTTAAATTCAGATCACAACCCTGTCACATTCACTTTTTATGGCCTCACCCAACCACCGGAAGCAACCAAATTTACAACTAACTGGGAAAGATTCCACTCCATTTCGGACGTAAATCTAACAGTAAACCCAAATATGAGAACAATAAATCAAATAGATGAAGCAATTGTAAATGTAACAGCCAAATTAAAAAGGGTTGGTTGGTTGGGGTTTATTGGCACAAGGGCCAAATATGGCCAAGCTGCGCCGAAAATTAAAAAGGGATACAGATAGCTGCTCAAAACCCATTAAACTAGAAAAAACCCTAAAACTCCCCCATGAGATTAAAGACGAGATCAGGGAAAAGAATAGACTTAGGAAGGTTTACCAGTCATCTAGGCACCCCCAGGATAAACGTAAATGGAATGAGGCATGCAAGAAAGTAAGTTCCCTCACAAAAGAATACAAACAGACGCAATGGGAAAACACGGTCATGAGGCTCTCACTACAGAACAACACAGTTTGGAAAACGGCGAAAGCTCTAAAAACCAAACGCCAAAACATAGGCCCTCTTCAAGGTCCGAACTCTATTGCTTACACTGAACATGACATGGCAGAGGTTCTTGCCTCCAGTCTACACAGCCAATTTTCACCACATCTTACACCAATCAACCTAGAACTTGTTGTTGACACAATTAACGCAGTAGACAACTACTTAGCAGAAGAGCCACACAACATTAAACGTTACACCACCCCAGAGGAACTCACTGACATTATAACCAAGTTAAATCCTAAAAAAGCCTCTGGATACGATCTAATCTCAAACAAAGCACTTAAGAATATTGCCCATAAGGTAATAGTACATATCACCAACATCTTCAATGCATGCCTCAGTTAAAATACTTCCCGAACCAATGGAAAAAAGCAATCGTAATACTCTTTAAAAAACCAGGAAAAAGCCCCCTCCAACCCAGTAATTACAGACCTATCAGTCTTTTGCCCTGCTTGGCGAAAGTCTTTGAGAAGGTCTTAAACATTAGACTGCAAACTTTTTTGGAAACAAACAACGTAATTAATACTAACCAATACGGATTTAAAAAGGGACATTCAACTACGCATCAGGTTCATAGGATAGTGGAAAAAATAGGAGAAGCGTTTAACAATAAAGAAATGATAGGAGCCGTATTTTAGACGTAGAAAAAGCATTCGATAGTTTATGGCACAAGGGGCTAATAAAAAAACTAATAAACCAAAACATCCCCAAGGAAATGATACACATGATAAACTCATTTATTTCAGAGTGATCTTTTCAGGTTAGAGTAAACAACACACTTTCAACACTCACCAACATTAAAGCAGGAGTACCACAAGGTAGTATACTAGGACCAGTCTTATTTAACTTGTACATAAACGATTTCCCTACATTTGATAACTGCATCACGGCCCAATTTGCCGATGATACAGCAATACTAGCTAAATCTAAGCACGGTGACATAGCATTTGGGAAGCTACAAGCCGCTTTAAACACAGTAGAATCATGGTGCGAAGACTGGCGCATCAATCTAATCTACTCCTATCTCACCAGCAGAACGTTTGTCGTGGATGTCAGGAAATCTATTTTAACAACCAGACCTGTCAAAGCAGGAACGCCCCAAGGTTCTGTCCTTGGACCCCTACTTTTTAATTTGTATATAAATGACATACCCCAATCCCCTGTAACTATGCTGGCCCTATTCGCCGATGACACGGCAATCCTTGCAAGCGACAAGGATCTCACAACTGTTGTAAATAAACTTCAATCCCACATCAACATACTTGAGGTTTGGCTTTCAAATTGGAAAGTGCAAATCAACGTTAGCAAAAGTCAAGCAGTCTTATTCACCAGGAAGCGGGAAATACCTGACGACCTATATCTTAATATGTTTAATACTCAAATGGAATGGCTTGATCAAGCCAAATATCTTGGTGTCTATATCAAGGACAAAGTCAATAATGCCCTAGCCTCACTTGCCGCCCTCATCAACAAAAGGTCCCCGCTAAATATAAATAACAAGATCCTAATTCTTAAAACCATGATTCGACCCATAATTACTTACGCAGCACCCGTCTGGGCATCTACGTGCAAGACCAGATTGGCAGAACTTGAGAGAATTCAGTCCCGCATTGTGAAACACAACATTGCCAGAGCCCCCTGGTTTATCAGGATCAGGGAAATCAGAGAGGCATATGATATACCCCCACTAACGGAATTCATGGGCAAACTTGCCCACGACTTTTACGCCAAGATTCCACACATCAGCAACGATGAATTGCAAAAATTAGTTGTGTACGACCACACACTAAGGAAGAATAGGCGACGGCCCAGAGCGGCAATGAACCTTTATACCCCACCGGATTAGCACCCATGAGCAGCGCGGTTTTTCACTCAGACATGTTTTACTTGCTTTGTCTATTGTCTCGTCCATAAGCAAGCAATGTAGTTGTCCCCAGATCATTGATTGATTTTTCATTGAAGGCTTTATTGTACCTCACTGTGTTGTATTCGTCATACAGAACTATGAAAAATCTATTTTTCATTGTAGGCTTTCATGCCACTCATTTCATTGTACTTAATGTAATTTGACTCTTTCAAATGTTTTTTAACAACATGTACTTTTGAACAATATGCCAAGAAATAGGCTCTTTAGCCACCTTTTCTTTTACTGTATATAATATGTTGTGCTGTCTTTACGTCCCGTGTTGTTCATGTTCTGTCCTCATTTGTATTTTAATACAAGACATTCAGACTTCTCCAAAAAGTCATGCTACACTATTAACAGCCATATAGGAGGTTAGGGGGGCTACGCCCCCAGGTACTCCAAACGCTTCGCTCATACATTATTAATATATGCCTCGTGGAAATATTAAATGTATATAAATATTAAATTATCTTCTTATATAATTAATTTTTATACTGCAAACAAATTGTTTTCGTTCTTGCTTTTTAACTACTTCATACTTTGATTTGCAAATTCCTTTCAATTTTAATAACATATTGCTTGGTTTGGTTTGTTTAATTAACGTCACACTAGAGCTGCACAGTGGGCTATTGGCGACGGTTCGGGGCCTATCTCGAAGGAAAGACCCGGGAACGATGCCTCATATTTTTGAACCATGGTCAGATGACGAGGACAACACCTGAGCTGGCACCCGACGGAACCTCAATAGGCGTCAGGACCCAGATCATATTTATCGTGCACCAGTCCCGTATACACGCCAGTATAATTTGTCGGATATTCTGGACAACTTTCTAGTATTTTTGTAGCGAAGCTGGCAACCCTCCGATCGTAAGATCACTACTTTTTTACTTTTCTTTGCCATGTCCATCGTACGGATTCGAACCACCAATCCTCTGATTAGTACTTGAACGTCTTACCACTGAGCAACTGGGGCTCTAATAACATATTGCATTTAAAGTGGGTTCCAAAATCAAATTTAAAAAAAACTCAGTCAAAAGCAATAAATGTAGGATCATTTTAACATGAAAAACATACTAAATATTGCGGGCGGTAGCGTGAAAATTTATTGTGTTTCCATATTGAACTTTGCTCTTTCGTAAATTGTATTACGTTTAACAATGACACGAGTTGCAAATTCGTCGCTAATTTTGTTGTGTGACTCACCTTTTGCTCCTGTTTAACTCGTCCCTACTCATACAAATACCAGACTCAAATTACACGTTCCTTGCATTTCATTACATGCAATGTATCATGCAGTCAATAGATAATTTTTGGGTTACTTTTTTTTTTAAATACGATGATATATTTATGAAATGCATATTCATTTTGTAGCATATCGTATTTTACATACCATTCTGAATAAACATTATATACCCAGGTTTTTACATATTTTGGGTATTTATGACATATTTTTTTTTTTTCGGGTGTTCAAGATATCTCTACATCTATTTATTTAAGAATTTTTAACTGAATTTTCTTAAGTTATACCTATTTATTTTTTAAGACCTACAAATGCTCACTATTTTAGCGATTGTAAAATTGTTTTCACTAATTGACAGTTTAAATATTTTTTCCTAAATTACTTCATTGTAAAGAGGTCGCTTTTAAGATATACCTAAAAAAATACATTTAAAAAATATTATAAAATGTAGTCTTTTTTTTTTAGTTTAAATAACGTCCACGAGCACCTGAGGGTTTAAACAAACTCAAATTACATATTTATAAACAAGCTTATCACATTAGCTTTATTATAAGAATTCAACACTTTTTTTTTTACAAATAACTACTTTTTTACTTGCTTCAAAATTATCGTTAAAATGAAACCAAATTGTATTTAGCTTTCTTAGGAAAATAAAACCATTCGGTAACAAAAGTCTTAACACTCATGCTCAACAAATTATAACATAGGGTAGGAAGAATAATTGCAACTGGGAATATTCACTCTACCTGGAAAAGTGGTTTTTAGACAATAATGGTAAACTCATTATCTCAGAGGCTTGCAGGGCAAACAAAAAAGGACTGGGAAAGACTGCAATTCAAAAAAAACCAACATGATTTAAATCATTGACACCCTGATATCAAGGCAGTCAGAATAGCTTCGGCTTGATCTCCCATGCAGTACACTAGACAATCCACTTGTTCCGGTTAACTTTTTAATCCACACGCTGGGTGGAATCTTTCAACTTATCGACATTTTACAACGTTTTTTATACGTTAGGTAATATTAAACAGTTCTCTTGAAAGGATTATATGTTGTACGCATGTTCCAATGCAGTGTCTGTTCTGAGGTTTAACTTAAGCTTAATCTTACAAGCTGGGCAATTTCTAATCTTCCCTCGCTTCCATTTGCTAATAACATTAATTTTCTTCAGGCATAAATTTTCCTAACTCAGGGATTTTTAAAACTCGAAATTCACACCTTTTAAAGTTTCCAGATTATTGGGAGGGGGGGGGGGGGGCTAATTAATTAAAACCATTGTGTAGCATATATGCAAAATCATGTGTAATTACTCAAATAATTTTCAAAAAGTATGGAAATATAGTTAAATGTAATCTACACACCTCTGGTGTTAGCTAGGATTTTTTGTCGAGCCAGATAATACTTATAAGTAATAAAACAATCTTCGAAAACTTTACCTTCACTAGCTAGTTATAAAACGACATACCTCGAAGCAACCGACTGCCTTTATCACAATCATTTTTATAAAGATAAGGGACCTAGCAGTGGTTATAAGAACTAGGCACATGGTCCCCTACATGACAATACTATTATAGTTAACATAAAACTCAACGGATGCAACTAGTGGTAATTTTAAAGTTGTGTAGCATATATTCTACACTATGCACTATATGGTTAAAGTTACAATTAAACACCAGATACAGTTATCAGGGCTTGATTAAGACATTACAGCAAGGGAAGCCCGCCTTTAAATGGGGACCCCATTGCTCTCAAATAGATGCTGGAACATCAAATCAAAGTTTTGTATGCACTAATATATTTACCCCTTATTGGCAGTAAAATAATATATCAAAACATATTAATAGTTAATGTTTATTCCTAATATTCTGATTTTTTCTTCTTCTAATATTCAAACAAATTTAATAAAACAAATGACAATTTTGTTTACTGAAGTTTGTAATGACATTTTTTTTAACTTGGTGGCAAATTATGTTAGGTGTATTAAATATTTATATGTGTGATTTGGGGCCCCATAAAAATGTAAAGTGTAAGCATGGGCTTCACGGGCCTGTTCGGTGATCAGGCCCTGCATACTATAACCCCAGAGGAAAAATGATGGAGGTGAGCACAAGTCCAAAACAGGTTTGCAACGTGAAGTAAGTAATCGCTCCCGATGAAGTATTTGGCTCTATTCCAAAGCACTACTTTGTACCATTACTCGGAAATAATTTATTGAATAATTTAATTTACCTATGAAGTGGAAATAATAAAATCCTTTATTGATTCAGACTTTGTACTGCTTATTCTCACTGCACATGCAATAATTTTTTATACTTTAAAAACAGTGTTTTAAATAAAGCATTCCTCATTGAAAACACACTGCTCACAGAGTAAAGAAAAAGGTGGAGATGATGTGGCAAGATTTCATGAGATGTAAGTTAGCAACCCCAAACTAGGCGCAAACAAACCTAGTTTGCAGTGATTTTTCTACAAGGGATGCATTATTTTTAAATTAAGAAAATGCGTGCCAAACTTAAAAAATGACTGTTTGTGCAGTTGTGGGATGCAGTACAAGTTCCAAATCGATAAAGGATGCCGTTATTTCCACTTCATAGGTAAATTAAATTATAAAATAAATTATCGCCAAGTACTGGCACAAAGTACTTTGGAATAGCGCCAAACACTTCGCCAGTTCCTACTTTTTAAGCGATTGCTTACTTCGCATTGCAAACCGGTTTCAGACTTGATCGCACCTCCACCTTCTTCTTTACTCCGTGGCACTGCTACCTGGGTTTGTGTGTACCTACTTTTTCGGAATGCAAGATCTTGCCAAATCATCTCCCTCTGTCCCCCATGCCCTGAATATAAGCATTAAATGAGGAGCAAACATACAAAGGTTGAAATGCATTGACTGGTCACCCTGATTTTTTGCCAAATTTGGTTACCCTGCAGGAGGAATTCTTTGAACAGCAACAAAACTGGATTTTGTAAATTTTAATCACCTTTCTCCCGAATGTTCTAATGAACTGAACTAACGAGTTTCGTCAAAAACTTCAAAAAACCTATGAATGTTGCAACGAACTAAATTACTTTAAAACACATTTTGCCCCATTGAAAATAACATACAAAGATTGCAATCTGTACACGAGTCAATGCATTTAGGAAAAATTATTACCATTTTCCCAATGAAATCTGGTAATAAGACAAACATATCTTGAATCTTTACTCATCAAACAATGACAAATGAATAAAAGTTTAATAAAAAAATCATGCCAGGTGTTTAAAGACAAAACTAGTCTGAATGAAAATATTTCATATGCTGAACAATAGAGTGACATCTTGGTGTATCAAAATAAAGGTCAGGATTGAATGTTACTTTAATGCCATGAACATGGGTTCTATTGTCAGTTCAAACATTTTAGAATCCCCAAGAGCTATTGTCTATTTATGCCCATGGCAACTCTAAACATGAAGCTCGTTCCACCCGTCCAGTCTATTTCAGAATCTATTGGTATGCAAATACATTACCATAACAAAACAGCAAAATGTATTTGTACAAAAGAAAAATTGCATCTTCCATATATGAAAACCTTCATACAGTATCTAAGAAAAAAATCTTGGAAAATTGCAGAATAGTCCAGCATTAAATAAAGATGTGTAGAGAATATAAAAATTATACATATTTTATGTAAAGTAGATATTTACCAAATTTTCTTAAAACTAGAAAACAGAGCAATCACAGCCCCTTGATGTTCATCACAGTTGCAATCGCAAACCCCAACCAAAATGAAGCTATGCAAGCTGCTCTCCCTACACTTAAGCGTAAACTGCGGTCTCTCTTATCTTCGATCTGATATTCGTCCATCTGGCAGTCACAGCACCTTGATGTTCATCACAGTTGCAATCGCAAACCCCAACCAAAATGAAGCTATGCAAGCCGCTCTCCCCACACTTAAGTGCAAACCGCGGTCTCTCTTATCTTCGATCCGATATTCATCCATCTGGCAGTCGAAAGGAACGTAAAATGCAAGCACCAATCTCAGCATATCGGCCAGGGTCAGAAATTTAGAAACTTCGCACAGGCATTCGAAATTAAAAAATATTTTCTGTTCCACACAAGAAAAACCAAAAGAATGTTTAACAGCATAAAGTCTGAGTTCGAACAGTGCAGCCTGCAATTGCCTCATGCCAACTTTCGCTGATATCTCATTGAAGAAAATAGGAAAATCATTATCACTAACAATATTGAGCAACCGATAGAAATCGTAATTGTTTGATTTATTTGTTTGTTTAGAATGTCTGCCGAGAAATTCTTTCAACGTACGACCATGGCCGATATCTTTCAGATCCATTTTCTGCATTTCGAATGTACATTTTTCAACGAATTCCATCAGTGGTTTCGCGTTAATCCATTTCTGAGATAAATATTCCAACGCAATATCAGAGTTTTCTATTAAAGAATATTTCACAATAGTTTTGAGACGGTCGGGTATTTCATTTGTCCGGTTCCTTTCGTACAAGTCAATGGCCAGCTTCAAAAGGGAAGCATCCATGTAACCCTTAACGACCCAGATCCGAGCACCAGCCGCCAACAAAAGACGGAGAATGGCAGAGTTACGTCCACGCTCAATGGCGATTCTCAGAGGAGTCTTACCGTACTTGTTTTTAGCGTCTACCGGGGAACCCTTCTCCAGTAAAAAGTTAACGACACGATGGCGACATGGATCGTTTCTCACGGCCAGATGCAACGGGGTATCACCGCATGAATTTCGTTTGGACACTTTTGCTCCCCGACTCAGCAAGAGTTGCAAGACGGCGAGCTTACAATTTGAATTGTCGACTGCCAAATGGAGAAGACTGTCACCCTTCCATCCAACGACAGAGTCGTTGATATCCACATCAAGAAGGTGGAGCAATGGCTTGATAGCTCCCTTCTCGTATTTACAGTAACGCAGAGCCCGTTGCAGCGGTGCCCAGCCATTTTGAATAACATTTCCAGTACTGCCGCCTGCTTTGAGAAGTGTCCTCACAACGTCCTCCTCCAAGCGAGCACCCCAGCCATGGTCGGTGGCACACAGTAGAGTGGACGCGTGTCTGGTACATGCATTCACCGAGGTGCCTTTCTTTAGGAGCAGTTGGATACCCCTCGCATCGATACCACTTTGGAGAGCAAAGCACAGCGGGGATTGCCCCGAGGATCCAAACCGATGCACGTCCGCTCCGGCTTCAAGGAACATGCCCAGGACGTCTGCTTTAAGTGCGGACACTGAACAAACCGCTGCACAGTGCAAGACGGAAACGTGTATTCTACACGCGTTGGGAGAGCAGCCCGCATCCAACAGCAGCTTAAAGACACTCTTCGGAGCACTGACCTGCACAGCGTTGCAGATGCAGGACTGTCCATACTTGTCACGGGCGTCAACGTCAGCGCCCGTCTGCAGAAGTTCTTTTATGACAGCATCGCAGCAGTGGAATCGAACAGCGACAATCAAAGGAGAACGGCGGTTGCTGAGGGTGCAATTGACACTCGCTCCATGATCCAGCAGCAGTTTTACAGCGTCCAGTGTATACTTTTTTCCGCTCTTGAGAACTCTCACTAGAGGAGGGTCGCCTGAAGAAGACCTTTCATTGATGGTGGTCGAGTCTCGTTTGAGGAATTTCGTCAGATCTTCGACATTCCAGTCTTTCTCGTCTAAAAGACTGTGGACGAAATCGATGTGAGACATACTTCTCAGAAGTGCATTCGGTTTTTTGTATCAACAGAAAGAAATCGAGTTTTTTTTACACCCGAGATTGTCTGTAGCAGGGAATGAAATTCTTTCCAGAACATCAAATAGAGGAGAAATTCTATTAAAATTAAATTATAAATGGAATTAAGAGACGTTTATGGTTTACCTAACATATTGAAATTTAAAGTTTTGTACACAATTATAGTGTAAAAAATTATAAAAAAAAATTAACAATTTTGCAAAATGTCTAAGCGCGCATGGTTCAAAATAAATTTATAGTGATACGGAAGTTGAGCGGAATTTTGCTGTATGTAGATGCTTGACACAATAATTTGTATGAGGGAGTTTGACGTGACGTATTAACACGGAAATCCAACTGGCAGTTTCGATTTCTTAGACAAATCTTCTCTTGTGCTTTGGTCGCTCACTCCACTTCGTATTGTATTTTATCTCTCTATTTTCAACTTTTTTTTTTAATAATGCAATGTTTAAGTAATAGTAGAGGTGGCATTAAGGCCCAAACAGCCGCCTGGTTAAAAAGGACGCCCTATTTTTATTGTTGTTGAAAAAATGAAATTGTAAAATATTTTAGTCGGAAATTTATAGTATTCAGTTAAGATTTATGCTTTTTAATTAAATTATATATTACAGTTAAGTGTTTTTTATATTAGTATTATTTCTTTATTTTCGTTGATATATTATTTTTATAATTAAAGCTGCGATTTGATTTTTTTGTGTGTGTTTGATGTCACTTTAGTGAAGTTTTTTAGTTTTAGTTGACATTTGTTTATAGCTATTTGTACATCGTGATAAACGCATACAATAAAAGGTATTTGTCAATGGGCTACAAACTAGTGTTTGTGTCACAAAAATTCCTTGAACCGTCCCTGAGTAGTAAAGGGTCTTTCCTTCGAGATAGGCCCCGGACCGCCGCCAATAGACGACTGTGCAGCTCTAGTGCGACGTTTTTTAATAAAACCAAACCAAACCCTGAGTTGTAAAAGACCTTTATTGTTAGAAAATTTCGGCTTAATACACATTTATTCTTAAAAATGAAGTGAAATAATATAGAACAGCAATTTAATTTATTTCACAAGCAAAAAAAAGGGATTGCCTTATTTATTGAAAGACAAGTTTTGCGTGTGCATTTTACATTTGTTTCTGCCAAGTAAGTATAAATGTTATATTTCATGAATCATATTTTATCTGTTTATGATTTTTGCTTAATTATCTATATTTTTAGGTACATGAATAATATCATTTAATTTTCATAGTAATAAAAATCACCATGCGGGTGTGAAGTTGGATAGTTTATTATACATATAGTGAATTCCATACATGGACAAGTATAAATATAGTTTGAAATGTCATCCTAGTATTAACAAAACAATTTGTTTCAAAACGATTGGAACATAACTTCGAATATTTCGTAGGAATATAAAGTTTTACCGCTTTATGTTAAGTAACCGTGCTTTCATAAGGTTAGAAAAAAAATGAGGGAAAATTGTGAAAAGAAACTGTTATCTCAGTACAATCCGCTGTCGAAGTACTGTTAGAGCAACCGAATGCACTGCATGAAATTACAATGTCTGTATTTTTAAAAGCAAAAAGTTAGATTGCAGCAGGTTAGTTCCATGCTAATTCTACGGTACTTTTTCGGCGTCTAGACTTGTTCCCCGTGTTCCGTTGGAACAGCGGTCTTCTTCTTCTCTTGCGTGAAACTCACCCATTGGTTGGTTCAAGGCATGGGGTTCAGGTTCAAAGCCGAACTAGGTACGTATGCCACGGACTGTACACAATCCAGTTCGGCCTCGGTCAATTGAAAAGAAGAACAGCAAACAAATTAAACTGATGTGCATACGGTACTGGTGCAGGATAAATCTGATTGTGGTCCAATCTCCTAACGCCTATTAAGGTTGTGTAGGGTGCCAATTCAGATATTGCCCTTGTCAACTGACCATAGTTCAAAACTACGAGGCATCGTTCCTGGGTATTTCTTTCGAGATAGGCCCCGAGAGCCCTAGTTGCTCAGTTGGTAAGGCGTTCAGCTACTAATCAGAGGATTGGTGGCTCGAATCCGGGCAATGGACTTGACATAGAAAAGTAAAAAAGTAGTGATCTTGCGATCGGAGGGTTGCCAGCTTCGCTACAAAAATACTAGAAAGTCGTCCAGAATATCCAACAAATTATACTGGCGTGTATACGGGACTGGTGCACGATAAATCTGATCGGGGTCCAAAGTCCCGACGTCTATTGAAGGCGTTGGGTGCCAGTTCAAGTGTTTCCACGTCATCTGACCATGGTTCTAAAATAACGAGGTGCATGTGTATGTGTTCCCGGGTCTTTCCTTCGAGATTGACCCCGAACCGTCGCCAATAGCACACTGTGCAGCTCTAGTGCGACGTTAATTAACAAAACCAAACCATAGGCCCCGAACCGTCGACAATAGCCCACCGTGCAGTTTAAATGCAATATTTATTCAAGCAATCAAAATATCCCCTAAACAGACACCCCACCCTGCAAACTTCCACACTATAACCAATGCAAGGAAATTCGAACCACGAGAGATTTAACTGCAGTATCGGCGATTAATGCAAAAGTGAGTGGACAAGATCCAGAGCAAAGAAGTTGTGGTTGTGTTTGGGGTGGGGTAACATTTTTGACAAACCCTTCCTATACTATGGGAGAGTTTCACGTGACGTTTTAACATAAGTTACTATAGTAGTTTCGATTTCTTCCCTACAGCAGACAACTTTGCTTTTGTTTGTTTAGTCGCTACGCTTGCAATTATGGGAAAGTTTGTTTATAATATTTGTTTTTTCCAAATAAGTAATACTTTTATTCCATATATGAATAAATTTAAGTACAGAAATACTTATATTATATATGTATATAATTAGAATTACAACAAAATACGGAAAAATACTTTTATTTCAACACAAAAATATTTGATAAACGATGAGTACAATCTATCTCAGTGTATATAGTAAATATTTCTATATTTAGGTATTATTTAAAGACTAAAACTTAAAATTATAGTACAGAAGCTAAAGCTCAATGCTAACCCTACGGAACTTCTTCGGCGTCGTGGAAATTTCTCCATGTTCCGTTGCATCAGCGGTCTTCTTCTTCTCGGCGTGAAACTCCCCCATTGACTATTCATTATTATATTTCGGACGTATAGCATGGGTCTCTGACGACCAATTTCCTACCGTCTTTCGTTTCCAGACTCGAAATGATCCGTTGCTTTGGAAGAAACAATCGTCTTGTGAATTAAATGAATTCTTTTGTAAAGAAACCATACAGTTCATCACATTATTGAACCAGCGCCGGTACTATAGCAGTAGTTCACAATCGTACACCTAGATGTGTACGATGAGAAGGAAATTAAACTGGAAAATGTAATAAACTCAAAGGAACAACTCTAATGCGCTGTTGGTGTTCGGGAACACACACGGCCAACTGGAGTGGCTGTCCAAATAGACCCCAAACAAATGTACGTCCAGTGCCTTCGAGGCCTACTTCAAGTGATACGCAGAAAGGGCAAAATCTAAGCACAGACATACCCCAATACTAGGATGGTTGGTTGGTTATTTGGAGTTTATTGGCACAATAGCCAAAGATGGCCAAGCTGCGCCAAACACAAGGTAATTTCAACCAATTAAAATTCTAAAAGAAATACATATAAACAGAAATTAAATTCAAAGAAGAGGTAAAAATCCCGTGTAGTTTAAAAAGATAAATAGTGACGAATGATGTGGATGATTCAATAAATACGACAAATGGGGCGATGAAGTATTAAAAAAGCGATTATATAAAATTCGAAGACGATTATATAAAAATATGATAAATGGTCAGTTGGTTGGTGGCAATGATGACAAGGTGGGGTGGTTTCATTTAATAATAAATGCCTGTGGGTAGCTCTTGAATGTCCTATGCGGAGACGAGTTAGCAAGACATCAAGCCGTCGAGATGACAAAGACGGTAGGAGCGTGACTGTATTAAATACAGAGGCTAGTTTATTACTAGCTTGTAACTTCCAGTCATCACTCCACTCGGTCCGCACAAGGTCCCGCAGAACATTGCGAAGGTCGTCATAAGGGATTCGGATATTGAGCTGGGATGTGGCATTTTTGGCAGCTTGATCTGCCAGTTCATTGCCAGTTATGCCAACATGCCCAGGAATCCAGCAAAGTATGACGCCATAGCCCCGTCGGATAAGCTTGTCATAAATATGTAAAACATCAGAAGCAAGAGGGTGGTTAAAAGTATCCGATGAGACAGATTCCAATATACTCTTGGAATCGGTATAAACAATAAAATTGCCAACACTCTGATGAGAAATAAATTTGAGGGCTTTATAAATTGCTAAAAATTCAGAAGTAAAAACGGAAATGAAAGATGGTAATGAGTAATTAAATGTATTTGATTCGCATACAAATGCGCAGCCGACGTGATCGCTGGATTTAGATCCATCTGTATATACGGCTGTGTAACTATTAAAATTATGACGATGTTCATTAAAAATTTGATTATAAACAATATGGCTAGTATTTGATTTATTATGTTCAGCGAACAAATGAAGGATTGAAATATTATTAGTCAGCCAGTGTATATTGTCAAAAAGAGGGCGTTCGGCAACTTCCATAGAACAGAGAGGAGTGCCACTCAGGGTATCTCTTATTCGCAGTCCAAAGGATGGTATGCAGGACGGGCGATTTCTGAAAAGTACATCCTTAGATCTGTCCAAGAGTAAATTTTGTAACGGTTGATGATGCGACAAAATGCGATAATAAAGTCGCAGAGACAACAGACTACGAGTGGAGGCTAATGGCAATTCATTACACACAACATAGAGGCTTTCGACGGGTGATGTGCGAAAAGCTCCAGAGCAGATTCTTAGTGCTGAATGATGTATCGTATCGAGCTTACGCAGCACAGATGGACGAACTGAACCATAAACAGCACAGCCATAGTCCAATCTGGAGCGAATTACAGCTCGATAGATATTCAGCATACTGAATCGCTCTGCTCCCCAAAATGTATTAGATAGTACTTTTAATAGATTGAGCTTTTTCATGCACGACACCCGCAAGTCCTTAATGTGAGGCAAAAATGTCAGCTTCTTGTCGAAAATAACTCCTAGAAACCTTGCCTCGTCTACGACTGCAATCCTATTACCACCCAGAAAAATGTCTGGGTCAGGATGCAGATTTCGCAGACGGCAAAATTGTACACAAGAGGTCTTTTGAACAGAGAAGTTGAAACCATTATCTGCGCTCCACTTGGTCAAACGTGAAACTGTCGTTTGCAGTTGTCGCTCGACAAATCGCATGTCTTTTCCCTGGCAAAAAATGCTCAGGTCATCCACATATAAATTGCCCTGGACAGAAGGAGGCAACTGATTCAGGATATCGTTGATCTTAATAGCGAATAGAGTCACGCTAAGCACGCTACCCTGAGGAACACCCTCTTCTTGTATAAAAGAATCCGAAAACGCAGTACCAATGCGGACGCTGAATTCTCGCAATGTCAAAAAGTTCTTAATAAACATCGGTAGATGTCCTCGAAATCCAAGAGAGTACAGATCTTTAAGTATACCATATCGCCATGTCCGATCGTACGCTTTCTCCATATCGAAGAAAATAGCCACGAGATGGTTTCGGCGCAGAAAGGCATGGCGTATTTGGGTTTCGAGGTTCAGGATGTTATCTACCGTAGAGCGGCCGACCCTAAAACCGCTTTGGAACGGTGTTAGAGCGTTGGTCGCCTCTAACATGTGAACAAGGCGAGAATTAACCATCTTTTCTAAAAGCTTGCACAGGCAAATGGTAAGTGCAATTGGCCGATAGTTATTGGGATCTTTAGAATCTTTTCCGGGTTTTGGAAAAAGAACAACTATGGCACGTCGCCAAGCCAAAGGAAAAGCATGTTCAACCCAAATGCGATTGTATAGTAGCAATAAATTCCTCAGAGAGTGACTAGATAGATGTTTTAGCATAATGTAAGTGATGCCATCAGGACCCGGGGCTGTCATCCGGGTCTTCTGAAGACATCGTGTCAACTCCCTTTCTGTGAAATAACAATTATAGGCAAGCTCAGAATCTCTATCAGGAGAAAAATTAATAGCATGGGATTCTGCGTGTTGTTTTATGCGATGAAAATTGCCAGGATATGTGGTAGAACTGGACACGGCAGAAAATGCTCTCGCAATAGAATTTGCGATATCTACCGTGTCAGTAACCAACTGGCCATTTTCTTCCACGAGCGAGATAGAATGTGTGGAATATAATCCCATTGCTTTTCGAACTCTGCTCCATAATTGTTTTGAGGAAATGGCAGATGTTATGCCAGAGACATACTTTTGCCACGATTCTCTTTGGCTTTGACGACGTATACGACGCGCATTGGCTTTTGCAAATTTGAACTTAGTCAAATTTTAGGATGTGGGATACCTACGAAACGTATCCCAGGCCAGGGATAGATATGCGAGCAGCATCCATTATAACATTAGTGACAGATTCTACACATTGATCGATGTCTTCTTGATGCACCATCTCGTCTGACAAATGAGCAATAGAAGCAAACAAATCCCAATTCGCCGCCTCGAATTTAAATCGAGGCAGGCGAGATGCAGGGGTTGCATCATTCCCTGGAAATTTAACAAACAAGGGGAAATGATCGCTATGATACGGATCATTTCCCACTTGAAACATCAGGGGAGAAAACAGAGACGGTGAACAAAGAACAAGATCAATGGAATGGAAAGTCCTCGATGGGGCGGTGGAAGTATGTTGGTTGCCCATTATTGAGTACACATAGATTTTGATCGTGTATTAATTTCTCAATTTGACTTCCACGACGATTTGTGTCTGGGCTTCCCCAAAGAGGATTGTGCCCATTAAAATCGCCACATAAGATATAAGGAGCTGGCAGCTGGTCGCATAACCTGTCTAGATCTGCTTGATGGATGATATCATTAGGCGGTAGATAAATAGAGCACACTGTAACGATAGATTTTACAGTGACTCTCACTGCGATGGCTTGCAGGTTAGTTGTGAGACTCAGTGGGGTGAAAGGAGCGCTATTGGATATAAATATAGCAACTCCACCACTGGCTCTATCTCCGCTAATGTAATCCTTTCTAATGGGACTGTAACCCTTAATAAGAGAGCTCTGGGTTGGTTTCAGTAGAGTCTCTTGTAAACAAAAGCCGATTGGATGGTAATTGTCTACTACATTTTTAATATCTACCGAGTTGTGATGAAAACCGCGACAATTCCACGAAGAGACAAAGGCCATTATGGGAAGGTTATTGGTGTGGAGAGCTGTTTCGTAGGTTTTATTTTAGGTTTGAGGTTTCCTGGCGTCTCCATGCCAGGTTCAATATCCATGTCAGCATCATCTGACGAGTTTGACGGGATATTGTGAGATATTGGAGTTCTGGGTTTTTTAAGTTTTTTATTATTGGCATTTTCCGATTGTTCTTTTTTTGTTTTCAATGATTTGTTTAGTGCAGTGAGAGGAGATATTATTTCGCTTCCTTTTTTTGAATTATTAGTTGCAGTTCCTTTTGAAAAAAGGGGAGCAGATGGAGGCTTAGTTTTGGTTTGTTGACTATTACTTGTTGAGGGCAGGTCTATTGAAATATCGCATTGTATAGCGATAGAGGTGGTTGATTTTTTTGTTGCAGCGGCATATGACAGATTAGGTGTTGGAAGCCTGTTTGAGATAAGTTTACGAGCTTCCGGATAGGACAGCTGTTGTGTAGCTCGGATGGTCTGGATCTCCTTTTCCTCCTTCCATTTAGGACAACCTCTAAAGTTGGCAGAGTGGTCGCCATTGCAATTTATGCACTTAAATGGAAGATCACAAGAGGAAAAGGAGTGGCCGATAGCGGCACATCTCGAACAGGCTTCAGGTGATCGGCAAGTTGTTGTTGAATGCCCGAATTTCTGGCAGTTGAAACACCGCAGAGGATTCGGGATATATGGCCGAATGGGGCAATTAAGATATCCTGCAATAATATGGTCTGGTAACTTAGGACTATTGAAAGTGAGGATTAGGTGTTTGGTATTAATTATGTCTTCTCCTCGTTTTATTGTGATACGTCGTACTTGGGTTACATTTTGGGCTGATAGTTCATCAAGGATTTCCTTTTCTGAAATGTTCACGAGGTCAATTTCAGAAATGACACCTCGACAAGAATTGAGACTATTATGGGGTGTGACAGTGATTGTAATGTTATTGATTGTTTTACCTGCTAAGAATGATTTAGATTGGAGAGGGGTACATGTTTCTATTAAGAGATCACCTGAGCGAAGTTTTTTTACTGATTTAGGATTGCCGCCAATTCCGAGAAGTCCTTTTTGGATTATAAAGGGAGACGTTTTTGACAATTGTCCAGATGGTGAGGATATAACAAGAAATTTAGGGTAAAGTGTGTTGTTTGATTGATCTGTATTTGTAGTTGTCGTTACACTATTTGGGGTCGCCGGATACAAAGCCTCCGGCAGGGCATGGGTTGGGGGATCCATATGGGGTTCAGGTGTTCATCCCGATTCAGCCCCGCCCACCACCGAGCCCTACAAGGGGAGGCAGTGCCACACTGCCACGGGGGTAAAACCGGGGTATAGTGCTACAGTTTCGGGGTGTGGATCCACGAGGGCACTCCTAGCTGCAGTACTAGCTCTTAAATGCCAAAAACCAATGGTGTCCAGCACGTCAGGGGAGAAATTTACCTGGCGTACTGAACCACAGTGATATTAGGCGAGCCGGTTGACCAAAAGCGGGCTCACTCCTGGCCTCTCGTTTACGTCGAAGCATGGACCAAAGGGAACGCAACGACGTCTCTAGGAAACTAAACCCCGTCCTAAAACGAGACGTCGCAGGATCCCCAGGACTCCACTTTCCTACGATACGAGTTACCGCACACGGCAAACGTGCAGGTCAGATAATCTGACAGAAAACCAATAAAAACTGTCTGAATTAATACAATAAGTGAAACAACTAAATTGAACACACGAAACAATACTGAAATTTAAATAAGGAAAACCCAACTATCATAAACAGAGGGAAAATGAATGTTAGAACGAAATATAACAACAAAAAATCGTGCACTTGGTAGGGCTTTCGCTAAAAAGGAAAGAACGAAAAAAGCTAAGGCCCAGCTAGGGTACCTCGGGGTTGCCAAGCCCGTACTCACAAGATGTGAGCCCCCTGAGGGGCCCAATACTAGGACTGTCCCTAAATCTTTAAATTAAAATCAACTGTATGATAATAGAGTGTAAGTAAACAAGTCTTCTCAGACAGTAAAATTTTCCACCCCCAGTTAACTCAAATTCCGAGTCTAACTCACAAGCTGATGTTGTCTTGGTTGGTTTGGTTAATTAACGTCGCACTAGAGCTGCACAGTGGGCTATTGGCGACGGTTCGGGCCTATCTCGAAGGAAAGGCCTGGGAAAGATGCCTCGTATTTTTTAACCATGGTCAGATGACGAGAACACCACTTGAGCTGGCACCCAACGCCTTCAATAGACGTTGGGACTTTGGACCCCGATCAGATTTATCGTGCACCAGTCCCCTACACACGCCGTTAATTTTTTGTGGATGTTTTGGACGACAGTCTAGTATTTTGATAGCGAAGTTGGCAACCCTCCGATCGCAATATCACTACTTTTTACTATTCTTTAGTCTAGTCCATCGCAAGATTTGAACCGGGGACCTTTGGATTCCCAGCTGACGCCTTAATCCACTAAGGCCAATGTTGTCCTGGAAAGACTTGAATCTCTGGTACACTGACTGATAAACTCAGGCCTTGTAGAAATTCTGCAAAGTTTGAAAGGTGGATTAATAATCCAAGTCAAACAAGCCAATCAAACTCAAAATGAATAACAACAAAAATAAGTTTTCACCAATTACTATTGCTAACTGGAAAGTAAATGGAATTAGAGAAAAGCTTATAGAACTCAAATACTTTATTATCGAACATAACATCTACCTCATTACTGAAACGCATCTATCCGCAGGACACTCGTTCAAAATGGCAAAGTTACGGATTTCCTGTCCAGCATGACGGCCGCCCGATCTCCCTCCCGGATCCTGGTTGCCAACTCGTCGGCCCCGCCGCCGAACTTGCTGCCGTCCTATTCGCCGTGCCACCGGTAGCCTCTCCATATTCTGGCCCTTCTGCCTCTGCGTCGGTCCTTCTGAATCGGACCTAGCAGAGCTCCTACCACTGCGACCGCTCCTGTTTCCACCCTGCCCGGTCCTACTCCAGATGTGTCCTGTGCCCAGCCGATAGAGGAAGACTTGGCTCTTCACGTCCAGCTCCAGTAAGCCTTGCAATCTCCTATCGCCCACACCTCTACGCTGGACTCAACTTCCGAAAGTTCGGGAAGCGACCTCTATCTCAGCCACCTGCTGAGTGGTCCAACGACTGCTACGGCTTCCTCAACGAGAATGTGCGTTCCCTGTATCCACGAGTGTTGTTCACATCTTAGGTGACTCTATTAGTGATTCACGTAACTCTTCAAATAATTTTCCCGATCTATTTTCAGCAAACCCATTTTCACCCCTGTCCCAAGGTGAAACTGAACTTGATGACTTTACGAACGGTTTTCTGGAATCCATGGACTTGTTTCCGGGAGTATCTCTGCCCACACAGCCGAGACCTTCCGACGCCGAAATTAGCGAGCTATCTATCTTAAATGAAGATTTTCAAAATATTGAGTTATGTGTTGATTTTATTAGAACCTTTTTACTGTGTATTTTCCCTGTCCGGCTGAACAATGTTTATTATGTTTTATGAATTTTGTAATAGTTATGATGTATATGTCTTCAAAACTCGTCTGGATGCTCTGCTCGGCCACATGTTCCCTTCGAACCCTTCGGCTAGTAAGAAGCGTCCGACCCCTATTCCTTCTCCCAACCTGTCCAAAGTCGAAGAGGTGGATGGATCAGGAAGTAGTTTGTAATGACATTCCAAGTGTTAATACTGGCTGGGCCCTGGACAAGAGAATTAGAACTCAAGAAAATACATCTTTCAGATATCAAGGATGCATGTCCCATCGAGGTGTTATTGGGCTGCGATGTCCTCGGGAAGCTGTATAGTGGGTTGGTTTGGTTAATTAACGTCACACTAGAGCTGCACAGTGGGCTATTGGCGACGGTTCGGGGTCTATCTCGAAGGAAAGACCCGGGAACGATGCCTCGTTATTTTAGAACCATGGTTAGACGACGAGGAAACACCTGAACTGGCACCCAACGCCTTTAATAGACGTCGGGACTTTGGACCCCGATCAGATGTATCGTGCACCAGTCCCGTATACACGCCGGTAATTTTTGCGGATGTTCTGGACGACTTTTCTAGTATTTTGTAGCGAAGCTGGCAACCCTCCGATTACAAGATCACTACTTTTTACTCTTCTTTGTCAAGTCCATCGCCTGGCATCGAACCACGAATATTCGTATTCGCAGCTGACGCATTTAACCGTTCGGCCACGGAGGCCTCTCCTGTATAGTGGGAAAAAGAAAGTTTTATCTACAGGACCTGCAGAGTTACAGACCAACCTTGGCTGGTTATTATTAGGGAAACTCCCTTACGGCCATCATCGGGAGAACTCCAGTATGACTGTAATATCCATGCTTAATCAAGAAAATATGTCTATTTCTAAGTTATGGGATTTAGAGATAATTGTAATTCGTGATCCAGTGGAACAAAGAAGCAAAAGAGGAAACACAACGGTCAATTCTTCATTTTAAAGAGACGGTGTACGTGTCGGCGAGACGGTGCACGTGTCACGAGACGGCAGATACGAAGTAAATATGCCGTGGAAAATTGACCACACACCCTTACCGGACAACTATGAGATGGCTGCGAAGGGACTGACCTCTACGTGTAAGAAGCTATAAAAAGATGGATTGCGGGAAAAATACCAGGAAGTTTTTGACGATCGGAAAAGTGAAGGAAGAATAGAAGAAGTTACAGTGAGTATGACTGGGCACTACCCGCCTCATCGTCCAGTTATTAAAGAATCAAGTACGAGTCCGATACGACCCATTTTCGACGTGCAAGCACAAAAACACAGAATAATCTCTCGCAGAATGACTGTTTAGAAACTGGTTTAAATCTCATAGAAAAGACCCTTGTAAATGTCATAAGATTTCGAAAATACAAAATAGGAGTCGTATCAGATATTAGAAGAGCATTTTTACAGATCTATTTAAATCAAAACGAAAGAGATTTTTTACGGTTTCTGTGGATCGAGCAAGAAAATACTATCGAAGTATTGCGACACACAATAGCTGTGTTTGGAGTATGCTGTAGTCCAGCGTTTCTCAACCTTTCAGTATTCGCGGCCCAGTTTTCAATCATAATTTTCATTCCCCCCCCCGCTTACAATAAAATGTATACAACAATAATGTATATTAAGTATTTTGAATTCTGTTTTAAAATTATTTTTAACTAACTGCCGAAACAAGAGTAAAAGCAAGCCAACGTTGGCGAGAAACCACATCTGGCATTTTGCCAAGTGGGCGGTGAACAGATGAAGCGAATGAAAGCGGGGAAAATTTAAATATTATATTTGAAATGAAAGCCAAACAGGGAGATAACGTTAAAAGAAAAAAAGTAGAAAAATTCGTTAATGAAAGTTAACCTAGACGGGGTGAGCTAAATTTAGAAACTGGGAATACATTCTTTCGAATAATAAAATAAATAAAACAGAAGCATGACTAAACAAAAGAGAAAAAAATAAGTAATGTTTGTGGAAGGGAATCCACGCGACCGATGCCGTCACGAGCATGCGCAGAGCTAATGTTTTTTCATAGGAAAAAGGAAAATGTTCGATAACACAAGTTTCAATTCAAGCCAGTCTCATTCGAGTCGATCCTTTTATCGCTATCGAATCTATCGTGAATGTGTATGTTATATATGTTTTCATGTTAATTGCAATTCACCATATTAAATATTACCATATAGCAGATTAATGCAGACTCATGGATAAATTTTTAAGCGGAAGTTAGCGAGCATTAGACGATAGTCAATCATCAACAAGTACACAGCCAAGCATGGTTCCGAAAATAAAATCAAGAAAATATTTTTAAGAATACTTAAATTTTGGGTTTACCAGTACTGAAGTAAATGAAGAAGAAAGGCCCCTGTCTATCATTTGCTCAAAAATATTGGCCGCAGACAGCATAAAACCTAATAAACTTAAACGACATTTGGAAACGCTTCATAGTGAGTACGTCAACAAACCCAGAGAATTCTTCGAATTAAAATTAAAATCATATAAAAAGCAAAAAGCATTTTTTAAAAAATAAACTTTGTGAATAAAAAAGCTTTAATTGCATCTTACAAAGTTTCATATAAAATAGCCAGATGTAAAAAACCTCACACCATTGGTGAAGGGCTTAATTTGCCAGCAGCAATTGAGATTGTAGAAACTATGTTTGGAGATAATTTTTTTTAAACAATTGCAGCCCATACCTCTTTCAAATGATACTGTTGCTCGTCGAATTGGTCATATAGCTGAAGACGTACAGTGTCCGCATTTTTGCTATTTTAAATGATTTTATGAACGAGGCATACATAGAATGGAAACATTGCGTCGGAATATGCAACGATGGTGCTCGTTCAACGTCCGGAAGATTCCAAAGTATACAAGCACTTGTAAAACAAAAATCGCCTCAGTGCGTCTGGACACATTGCATGATCCACAGAGAAGCTTTGGCTTCGAAACAAATGAGTCCTGGTCTGAGTATTGTGTTGACTACGTTTGTAACTGTAGTAAATTATATAAAAATGAGACCCCTGATATCGAGAATCTTTTCCGCACTTTGTAAAGACATGGGTTCAGTACAATCAGCGTTACTATTTTATTGCGAGGCAAGATGGTTATCATGTAAGAAATTTTTGCAACGTGTTTATGAATTAAGAGAAGAAATCGCCATTTTCCTAGAAGAAGAAAACAGACCGGAAGCTGAGAATTTTCGCGATGGTTTATTTGTGATGAAATTGAGCTACTTGGTCGACATAGTAGAGAAATTAAATAACTTGAATCTTCAACTCCAAGGAGCAAATACACATACGTTGGATACGAATGATAAAGTTAATGCTTTTTGTAGAAAATTGGAGTTGTGGAGCAGAAATTTAAAGCAAAAAAACCTAACATTGTTTGCAAATGTGGATGATTATATAAAAATGAGACCCCTGATATCGAGAATCTTGTACTAAAACGTACAAAGCTGAAGAAGAACATGTAAAAGTTGTTTTTGTAACCATTGAAAATCATTTAGCCATGCTGGGAAAAGAATTTTAAAAAGTATTTTCTTGCTGACGACAAACTGATAGCAAGTTACGAGTGGGTTAGGGATCCATTTCATAAAACTCCCGAAGGACTCTCAATTGATGAGGAAGAAAAATTCATAGACTTCACGACAAGTGGCGAAACCAAAAGATAATTTAGTAATAAATCACTATTTGAATTTTGGGCAAGAGTAGAGGACGATTTTTCTGCACTAAAAACAAGGGCATATCGTATTCTATTACCATTTTCAACATCCTACCTTTGTGAAACTGGATTTTCTGCTGTAGCTTCTTTGAAGACAAAAAATAGATATCGGCTAAATATAGAAACAGAACTGAGAGTGGCTGTTTCTAATATTAAGCCTTCCTTCGAAAAACTTTGCTCTGCAAGACAGGCCCAAGGAAGTCACTAATAATTATTAAATTTGTTTTTAGTTTAGTATGTTTTGATTTAGTAAGTTGTTTTATTTTATTTGTTAAATATGTCGAAATGTATTTTGTTTTCTATGTGTATGTGTGCTTTCCGTTCAGTCAGTTAATCAATTTTTTAAAATAATATTTTCTCTTGGATATTCTTGCGCCTCCCCTCTAGTATGCTCGCGCCCCCCGCTGCTGTAATCAATACCTGCTGGGTACCGTGATTGAGTGTCACCTTGAAGAACCATAAGCGAAAGCACCTAACGACAGTTTTAAAAAAACTTGCAATAGAAAAACTGAAAGACAGTTTTTATGTGGACAACTGTGTGACTACCATAAATGATGAAGCAAATCTCGTGTGCCTTTTATCAAAGAAGCAACTGATATTACGAAGGAAGGCAAATTCGGTTTGAGAGTACACAGTTGTAGATCCTTGTACTATTAACGATCCTGTTAAAATGTTTTAGGTTTAATATGGGATAAACAATCAGATACGTTAGAGATAATCTCTGAGGGATTGCATTTTGATGAAAATGAAAAGGTAACAAAAAGAACAATTCTTTCGCTTGTGAATAAAGTGTTCAATCCTGTTGGCTTTGTCTTTTCAGTATTGTTACAACCCAAACTGTTATTGCAAGCCATGTGGAAAGACAAGATATCCTGGGACGCTGATGTAGGCGAAGAAATTCCTGAAGTGGACGACAGAGCCACACTTAGCGAACATCAGAATACGGCGTTAGATTGGCGCGTCGAATACATCGACTATTATGAGTCTACAATTTTTCTGTGATGCAAGTCAAGTTGCCTACGCTGCGGTCATTTTTGTTAGATGTGAATCTGAAGAAGGGGGTAATAGTTCAACTGCTGCAGGCAAAAAGCCGTATAGCTGCCTTAAAAAAAAATCACAATTCCTAGCTTGGAATTACAAGCAGCGACCGTCGGTGCTAGACTGTTTTCATCAATTGTGGACAGTTTGAAAATAATTCACATGCAAAGTTGCTTCTGGACGGATTTATCTGCAGTGTTAACATGGATCAAGAAACTTAAGAGCAGTGGTCGATATTTGCGATTAATCGAGTAAACGAAATAAGAAAATTAATTTATTTAAAAAACGGCTCATATACTAGGAAATCAGAATGCGATTTACAATCAAGAGACTATGGAGCTAAAAAAACTTCAAAATCAAAATGGTGGGAAGGACCTCATTGGTTGAAGTTACTCCAAGAACTTTGATGAAGTTGAACAAGATGAGAAAGAAGTTAATTCAGAAAAACGGTTGTATCAGCAAACAAGTTTCAGTTGTATCAGCAAATAACACTGAAATGGAATCAGTCGTAAAACAGCTCGCAAAAAAAGATACCCTAGATGTCAAAAATAATCTGAGTTATCGCTTGGATATCACGATTTCGACTCAAAGCAAAAAGAAATACCCCAAACATTACACAAGACGAATATTTAAGAACACAGAAAGTACTTTTCCGTTGCGTGCAAAATGAATCTTTCACTGAAGAAGTCATTAAAGAATTTTAAGTGTCTTTCGAGATGACGAAGGGCTCTTGCGGGTGAAAACCAGATTGACTGATGAAGAAGAAACAGAAAAATTTATTTTGCCACTGAACCTCCCTTCAAAGCATAAACATGGTGGAGAGATTTAATGCCGAGCAATATACATCGCTTTGACTATTTTACGTAAACAGTTTTGGATTGTAAAGGGAAGAACAACTATTCCATCAATAGTACATAAATGTGTGTTTTGCAGAAGATATCAAAGCAAAATCGCTTAAGGTACCATTTCCACCCCTTCCTAAAGACTGAACAACTTGATCGCACACTTTTCAAGTGACTGAAGTAGATCTGGCAGGGCCTCTATGGACTAAAAATGGGGAATAGCACTGAATAGTTATTTTCACTTGCGCCGTGTATACCGAGCAGTGCATTTAGAACTTGTACCTTCACTCAGTACGTACGAATTTTGTTGAACGGTACGTATTTTGGCCTCAATACTGCGTTGAGAAAATTAGACTGGCAAAAGATACAGAAAGGAGTTTGAAGTGAACGAAATAAAATGGAAATTTAATCCGCCTTATCCCCATGGTGGCGAGGTTTTTGGGAAAGGCTCATTCGCATTTTAAAAGATCTTCTTCGATAGAATTTACTAGGCAGAGCAGATTTAGAGCTTGATGAACTGTCTACCCTAATTTACGAGTGTAAGTTGCTCATGAATAATCGCCCATTAACCTATGTTTCAGAAGAACCTGAATTAAGAACATTGACATCATCCATGTTTTTGTAAAATCTCTGTTTTTGCAAAAAAGGCAACGAAAAGCCAGAAATCGACAATTTAGAAAAAACAAGCCACGTCAAGAGATGGAATTATGTTCAAAAAGTCCGAAGTGACCTAAAACAGAGATTCAAAAAGGAGTATTTAGATTTTCTACGAGTCCCATTCAGGACCGGTGCAAACTTTAGTAGCGGGCCTTTTTTAATATCCACACGAATTTATGAATAAGTTTTCGAATTTTTGAAAAAGAAATCGGATTTTTGTATTAACCAAAAATATTTGATGCGGTTACATATCATTGGAATGGAATATTTATTCGAAAACTTCGTTACATGAAAAGTCTGTATTTAATTTTTTTTTGTATCTATATAAGCCTAATTCGCTATCGAACGAGACCAAATTTCGTCAGTCATATTTATCACATGAACATCTCCTAAAAGGTGAACAGATTCCGCTATGTCATATATGCGATCAAGATCTCACTGTATTACATGTTTTAATTGAATGCCTTGATTTTACGTATTTTAAATTTTGGACGTAGCCATATTACCATGGAAGAAGTTTTGGGTGACAATTTTAACCATTCCGTTTTTAAATTTTTAAAAGATATTAATTTTTATCATAAAATTTGATTGCACTATCCACTTTTTTTTAAAAAAAGAGAAACTGTAAATAGTGTTTTTATTCTATCGAGCGTTTGGCGCAGTTTGACCCTTGAGGTCCTTGTGCCAGAAAGAAGAAAAAACCTCCGAACTTTACCAACAGTAATCTCCGAACTTCTGGAGGGGCATTGTATGTTCTATTAATAACATATTTCATGCAGCTGATTTTTAAGACGTTTCCTGTCAAAAGCAAGGGGAAAAAATAATTTTATCTGTAACATTCTTAATGATCGTGGGGCCTTTTAGGAGCACGGGGCCCACTCGCAAGGACGGCCCTGGTCCCATGGAATGTTTTGTAGAAGTAATTAAGCAGATAAGAAAACTGCTGACTACATATACAGCATTTGGAGGCAGACAAGAGAACTGTGAAAGGAAATGCGATTAGACATCAAAATGAAGTTATGGCGACGCAATGGAAGACCTCAGAAGATGCAACAGTCACTATTTATACTGCTGTAGCTTATTACAGGAAATGAATCGATGAAGACCTAAATATTTAATTTATTCAAGAATCTCCGATACAAAAACTGCAAGGAAAATTTAAATGAAGAAATGCATGTTATTTTTTGCATCAGCACACTTTAAAAGTCGCCGCACTGTGGCATTAATGTCGACTGACAGTTTATATTCCGAATGGAATTTTTCAGAATCGCACCATGGCACAGTGGGGCAGAAACACCCAAAAGCTGGCCAAAAAGCAAAAAAATTAAAATGTTCCTTATCTATTTCCGACCACATGGGGTTGTTGACAAGTAACTTGAGCACCCTATGCCACCCTTCCCGACTAAATTATGACTTCTACGAAATAACTGTAGGGGGTGGAAAGTGGACCTTTGCAGGAGCGTTCAAAACAAGTGCGAATTTTCGCTAGTGCGGGTGCTTGCTTTGGGTCTCTAAAAAATAGATTTATCTGTGAAGAGTTAAGCTTTAGCATGGAACTGACTGCTAGTGGTAAGTATAATGTAAAATAATTTTATCGGTTTGTTTAGAAGTGTTTAAATATTTTTTTCTTATTTTTAAGATAGTCTCTTTTAAATTTATTGATATTTTTTGCACTTATTTTCAAAAAGTAGTAAAAACGTAATGTATGGGCGCCCTGCGCCGTCAAATCTGATATACAGTTTGAAACTCCATAAAATGTTCTTTTCAAAACTGCTTTTAAATCGTGCAGGAACTTGCAGGAACGGTTGCAAATCTATAATATGTAAAACATAGTTTTTGATAGTTCCATGAATTAAATGTAAAAACAATTAGTTTTAGGCTCTTATTTTTTAAATAATCAAATGAAACTCAACGTTATATATTTTTAATAACAGAATTAAAGTATTCCTAATAAAAACGAAAGAAAAAAATACTTTTATAATTTGCCAAAAGTGTTTCAACGAGTAATACTAAACACTTTATGCAACACTCTAGAAAAAGCTTTTCGTTTCAGGTTCTCATGAAAATCACATTTTAATAAAGAGGAGAAAATTGTATTAAATTTTTTCCAAAAGTCCTTCTAAAGTGCTCTTAATTGCTAAGTTAAATATGATTAAACTTGAAGTAAAAAAAATGACGAATTGTCCGGATGAACTTTCCCTTGAAATCGAAAAAGTCGTAAAAGAATTTTGGTGTAGTTTTACGAAAAGATGGAGAGCCAGCCACAGAGTAAAGCAGGAGTTTCTCCTCAAACATAAGAAATGGTTAGACGAAGAAATTTGTTTTCCGTTGTTTGCAAACAGAAGTTTAGGTCGACCATCTTCGGATTTCCTCAAAAGCAGCGAAAGATCAAAACGAAGGAAAACTGAGCTTATACGTTCAAAGAAAACTCCAGAAGCATTAGCTTATGCAGCACAAATGACTTTGAGAGCTAGTGGGAAAATAGATGCGTCAAAACTTATAAAAGACGCGACATCTCCGTCAAGAGCATCAAAATACCGAAAGTCATTTTCAAAACAAAAAAAGCAATGTTTGGAAATAGTATCGGCTGATAGAGCTTTATCTCTACTAATTGATGCTCAATTATCCCGACATCAATATAACATAATTAGAAGTCATTCAGGAAGCGTATTTCCTGCATACAGCGTTCAAGCTCTTTTAGACCACACAGCTCAACGAATTGTGGAATCTACATTAAATGATTACGATGGCTATTCATCTGAACAATTACGAAGTGTGAAACTTCTTTCGAAATGGGGTTGCGATGGAAGTTCAGGCCAAAGTCAATATAAACAAACATTTCAATCTACTACTTCTTCAGATTCCAATATTTTTCTCGTATCATGTGTGCCACTCCAAATGTATGTTGATTGTCAGGATGATGTAAAAAGTATAATCTGGAAAAATCCGAGACCAGCATCGCCTCGCTTCTGTCGTCCAATATTCATACAGTTTATATCAGAATCAGAAGAAACTACAAAAAATATCGTTAATCACATTAAAAACCAAATTACAGTTCTTATGCCAACAATAGTAATATTCAACAACATTAATATTCAAATTTCCCATAATGTTATGTTTACAATGATAGATGGTAAAATTTGTAATGCTGTTACATCTACCTCATCTTCTCAGAGGTGCTACATATGCGGATCAACTTCAAAAGATTTTAATAATATTTTAGAAGTATCGAAAAAGGAAGTAAATACAGATGCGTTTCGCTTTGGATTGTCGACACTTCATGCTTGGATACACTTTTTTGAATGTTTATTGCATATATCTTACAGACTAAACATCTGTAAATGGCAAGTGCGCGGAAATGAAAAAAAAACAGTTGGAAGTAAACAAGATATCTCTTCAAGCGAAATTTAAAAATGAAATGGGCCTCATTGTAGATAAGCCAAAAGTAGGCTACGGAAATACAAATGATGGTAACACAGCCCGACGATTTTTAACAAACAGTGAGCTTTCTGCAGCTACAACAGGGATAGATGAACGAATAATCATACTTTTTCGGGTGATTCTTCAAGCTATATCTAGTAATTATAATATTCAGGAAGACAAATTTCAGGACTGTTGTACGGAAACAGCTCAATTGTATGTGAAACTGTATCCATGGTATTATATGCTACAACAGTACATAAAATATTGGTTCATGGACCAGAAGTAGTGAAAAGTGCCATTATTCCTATTGGAATGTTGACGGAAGAAGCTCAAGAAGCCCTTAACAAAAATTTCAAAAACTATCGTGTATCATTTTCAAGAAAGTGCTCTCGAGAAAAAAACTTTCTTGATGTATTCAATCGACTTTGGCTGGCGTCTGATCCTGCAATCTCTGGTTTACGAAAATTGCCAACAAAAAAGTCTAACTCGTACTCAAAAGATGCTGAAGAACTTTTGTGCATACCTCAAGCCGAATCCATAGATGAACACACATTGACTTCCGACGCGGAATCTTCTTCGGATGATTCCAGTGATTGTTTCTCGTTGTCAGAACTTTAAAATTATAAACTTTAACTTAAACAATAGAAAACAAATTGTAAACTCATATCGTTTCATCTACGGCATTCTGCTATTATGTTGGAGAGGTAAATATTTTTTAATGTATTAAAATTTAGAATTTAAAATTATTGATTAATTGATAAATTATTGTATTAAATAGTCTTAAGTTAATTATTATTCATTATTTGTATTAAATAGTAATTAATTTCAGGGCTGCCACTGAGTTGTACCTTTGAAAATAGTAGCTTTAGTATCCTCAGACATCAAAAATAGTAGCCTAAATAGTCTCCTCAGAGATAAAAAATAGTAGCCTAAATAGTCTCCTCAATTATGCACATATTTAGCAAAGATGACTAAAAGCAGTAAATTGCGACAAACGTTAAACAAATTGCGACAAAGGCATTTTATTAAATGCAAGTAATATTACAAATTGACATTATTTTTATTATTGTCACTGTTTTTAGACAATTCTAAATATGTACTTTATACTCCTTTTCTTAAATAGACTGCATAAATTAAAAATGTATATATTCACTAGATATGAACAAATTCCATTTTTAAACCGTATAACAATTACTGTTTTGTAAAAGTGCATTTTTGCACCAATATTTGCTTTTTAAAAAAATTAACGTATGTAAAAATACCTGAAGAACATATGCCTACTTTTAAAGAAACATAATAGAATATGACTGAAGGCATTGGTTATAAAAATACCGCATTCACAAAAATTGTCAGCATATTGCCAGATATTTTTTGCTGAGCTTGGTATTAATAAATATCAGTTTATAACAAATAGCTTGCTAAACCAAACAATAGTTTAATAAAAAGTGGAAAATAAAGACAACTTCCACATTTTGAAAAGGAAAAAAAAACTTCAAAAATGAATCAAATCACTTTTATAATTGCAGTCTTTTAGCCAAATTTAGTAGTAATGATAAGTTGTTTATATCCCGAAACTTGCTAATTGCATTCATATTAAAAATAGGAGTAAAATTCTCAACCAAAAAAAATACACCCAAAACTTTTGTCTACGTAATCACAAATCTAAAAATATAAATCTTTAGTTAAACTCTGAATAATTTATTAAGTTTTATAAAGATATCTACTTAATTCCATCAAAGTTTACACAAGTAGTTCTGGGAACAATTGAGGGTTGCATCAAATACTTCTAATTATGAAACTTTTTGAATGACTTCAAACAACGTTCATGCCAAATTTGAAGAAAATCAAACACATATTAGATTCTGATAATCAGATATAAAGTTCTTTGAAGGTTTAACTAATTTTACCAGCTAACTTATGCAAAATCCCTAGAAATGTTAAAATTTCCATTTTTGAAAATCAAAGAAATTAAGACGATAAAATGTTGATTTTTGACCTAATTAAGAATTGATTTGCTGAGAAAAAGGTTATTAGCTGACTAAATAAACTTAAAAGGCATATACTTTAAATGAGACTATTTAAAGGCAGTTGAAAATATTTAACGAAAATGAGTTCTTAATTAAAAATTAATGAATTTATATATATATATATTTTCAATATATACTTAACTAAAATATGTGGATTTTTTTCTCAGTGAAATGTGGTTTATACATTAACCAAATCAGTATTGCAAATTTTGCATATGTAGTGCATGAAATCAATTAAGAAGGATGCTACTGTCTATGGGAAATTATATTAATTTATTTTTTCCACACAAACTTTACATTTATTGAAGAATTAACTGACCTAACCTTGCTAGTTGTTTTAAGCATGTTAATATAAATCATTAAAAAATACACAATAAAAAGTTAGTTTAATAAGAAATTTGAAAATTTCCAAAAAGGTAAATAAAAGCCATATTTTTTTTAAATGGAACGGTTGTGAGAAAGGTAAATTTCAAATAAAAATAATTAGTATAATAAAAATATATAAACGTTTAAACAAAATATAATTCAATTGGAATTTGAATACCAACCAAACGAAAAGAAACGAGTTTCTTTATTAAAAAAATCCATTTTTATTACTGAAAATGACAAGTCCTAAATTTCAAATTCGTGAATTAAACTATATTTTCAAAAAATATAATGCAATTTTGTTAAGTAGTGCAAAACAAATCATGATAAAACAGGAAGTAATGAAATATATGAATTAATATATCTGATGCAAAAGGATTGCAAGTCTTGAAACGGAGATCTCAGCAGATCGCGTTTAGCGAATTTCCGCAATTTCAAGGTTTCCATGCATTAAAAAAACATATAAAAAGAGCTCCAATTGAAAGGTTGCATTCGATACATGCGCCGAAATTATAATTATCTTAACTTTCCAGAGATATCTTCCCCGTTTGACGAAGATCGCAAATATTTCTAGATATGAAAAATGCTAAATTTTTGTGAAATTATCTGAATTTTTTTTTAGATTGAACATTGATTTTTCGAAAAAACAATAAACGAACTGAAGCAGGCCGCGTATACTGAATATCTACAATTCCAGAGTTTTCATGAGCGAAAAAATTCTTAAAACAACGCCATTACGCAACGAAAGATATTGAACCATCAAATTTCGACATAAATGCGGTTTTGTAACAATTTGGCGCAGGATAACAATTTTGGCTCAGAATTCTCATCCTTGATATTTTTTACAGCAATTTTGATTACAACGATTTTGCCAATAACGATATTTGTTTAAAATTGCGATACACCGACACCGAGAAACGTAATCGCTACGATACAGCTCGAAATCCCAGCTATTTTATGCAATTATTTTAAGTAACATGCATATAGGCTACACATTTAACTGAAATTTTTAACTAACATTTTTCGGAATATACGCGAGTATATTTGGTAATTTTTTAGAAAATTAAAAAAAAAAAAAAATGATGCATTTATTAAATTAATCGTAATAAAAAAAAAGGAAAACGGCGGAACCTCGGAAGATTTTCATATCTGAGGTATATCTAATGTTCTTTGCTTCGCGCAGTGAATTCTAGAAGTAACACACGCAACCTAAACGCAAATTGCTCTCTAAAAGGTAAAGAAAGCGATGTCTATTGGTGATAAACATGCTTGGCAACTATTATTTATTTGTAAACACATACTGCAGCGTTTAATGGTGTTAATTCTTCGACTGTTTGTCTTTTAGAATCGCCAAATAGCAGTACATTGGCGCCGTATGCAACAGCCAATCAGATTACGTGATACTTCAAAATGAGTTAAACGGTACGTGATTCTGTGAAATATTAGTTGAAAATCAGTGTTGTTAAAAAAAGTTATCAAAAAATAGTCGCCCAAAGCTAAAAAAAGTAGAGGGTTTTGATGAAAATAGTCGCTTTTGGCACTATTTTAACAAAAATAGTCGCCACAGTCGCCGAATCTTAAAAAAAGTCGCTTTAGTCGCCTGTGGCAGCCCTGTAATTTGTATTAAAAATAATTAAGTATTATTAGTTTTGTTGAATATTTAAAATAAAAAACAATTCAGTCAAGTGCTTTTAGTAAAGGATGGAAAAGAGAAACGGGTATATTGTAATTTCAGTCTAAAAAATCATCATATATCTCGATTTAATGAAAATAAGACCTGCAAACCTCTAAAAACACATAAAAGATGTTATTATGATGTTGTTATCCCGTTGGAGAAATTACAGAATTTTGGCCAGGTTTTACCTCATTTGGCCCCACTGTGGCATGGTAAAGGTCCACATGACGAAGTTGGCGCTGTGCTGAAGTGCCACATATGGAAGATGGTGCTACAAAAACAGATAATAGAGCGAACGGCATGTGACTTTTTTAAGGAAGTGGAATCGCATTTAAATATAAAGTGTATTTTTATTTCTGGTTGAAACAGAGGCTTTAAGTGATATTAAGCTACTAGTTGGCATCACTGTGTGAAATAAGAAGATAAATTTGTTGTAAATCAATTCACAAATACTTCGAGATAATACACTTTTTGTTAAATATCTGTTAAGCTTAGATAAACAGATGTTTACAAAGATTCCGAATCAAATAAATGTCTACTGAAATAAGAACTGGGAAAATACTGTAGGGTATTTTATGATGACCATAGGTATATTGCAAGGATAACACCATAAAATGAATTAACAAATGTATGCAAAATGTTTATAATAAAGTTTTTGCAAGAAGAAGAAATGTCCATGGCCTTAACCTGATGTGAGTTAAAAGAAAAAATATTCTGATAAAAGAAATTTGATAGCCTAACATAACAAATTTTAAGAACCTAAAAATGAAACAAATGTCTTATCTACTACATACAATTTCAATAATAAATTATTTTCAGGGATTTATTGGTCTTGTATATGTTTTGTTAAGTTAGTCACGTTATGTTAGTTACACACATAACAGCTAAAAAAAAAAAAATTCCAACAATATTTTTTTTTTCATAAATATATTATACATTTTTTAAAAGTACATTTCCCACCCTTAACAAATATATCCATCCCTCCATTAAACTTTCACAGAAATACAGTCGACACCAGAGTGTTATTTTTCATGGTTGCATAAATTTTACGTTAGTCACAGTTATATTTTTGTTGAAAATATACTAAAAACATATTAGGGTCAGATTTACTGTACGGTCACTCTTGGCGCGATTTTTTTCCACATTTGGCGATAATTTTTTTTAAATGGCAACCCCTCGCCGACCAGACAAGGAATTGCAGCAACCCTATTGGACAACAGTCGCCAAAATGGCGACTTTTGGCGAGATTTTAAAAAAAGTCGCAAAGGGTGACCGTACAGTACATTTTTACCAAATATTATTGTATTTGAATTTTTTTTTTTATCTTATATATTTAATTAGATGCTATTTACACTTTAAATACTATAAAATGAGCGAAAAAGGATATTTTATATATACATTTTAAGTAAAAGTTATAAAATCAGGTCTAAATGTTACGTTGGTCAGTATGGAATGACCCCTAATTGGTAATTAATAACTAATTAGCATAACTGCAAATTAGTGTATAATTTTTTTATATTGATAATATTTTGGGTAATGAAACAAGTTGAGCTTGAGCACCCCCTTACCCGTAATTTTCGAATTGCTACGCCACTGGTTCACACACAACTTTTTTTTCTGTGTGGACGCGAAGGTGTTGATTGAGATGATGCTTTCGATTAAACCGTTTGTTGCACACTACACATGCATGAAGTCTGTCGTTTGTGTGGATAAGGAGGTGGTATTTAAGACCACTTATTTGGGTAAACTGTTTTTTGCAGACAACACATACATGAGGTTTTTCCCCCGAGTGTATGCGAAGGTGTATTTTTAGATGACTCTTTCGTAGAAACTGTTTTTTGCACACTACACATACATGTTGTCTGTCATTTGTGTGGATGAGGAGGTGTCTATTAAGATCATACTTATGGGGAAACCGTTTGTTGCACACAACACATCCATGAGGTTTTTCCCCGGTGTGTATGCGGAGGTGCTGATTCAGATGACACTTTTGTTTAAACTCTTTTTTACACACTACACATGTATGTGTTTTTTTTTCTGTGCGGACAAGGAGGTGCTCATTGAGATGACGCTTTCGTTTCGACTGCTTTTTGCGCACTGCATTTACACATGGTTTTTCTTCCGAGTGGATGAGGAGGTGCTCATTGAGAACATCCTTTTGTTTCGACTGCTTTTTGCGCACTACATTTACACATGGTTTTTCTTCCGAGTGGATGAGGAGGTGCTCATTGAGAACATCCTTTTGTTTCGACTGCTTTTTGCGCACTATATTTACACATTGTTTTTCTTCCGAGTGGATGAGGAGGTGCTCATTGACACAACGCTTTCGTTTCGACTGCTTTTTGCGCACTACATTTACACGTGGTTTTTCACGTGTGTGAATGAGGAGGTGTTCCTTGAGAGTACCCCTTTGAGTAAACTGTTTGTTGCACACTATACATACATGAGGTTTTTCACCTGTGTGGATGAGGAAGTGAACATCACGATGATCCTTTCGATTAAACTGTTTGTCACACACTTCACATGCATGAGGTTTGTCACCTGTGTGGATGAGTAGGTGCTTTTTAAGATCCCCCTTTCGACCAAACTTTTTGTTGCACACTGCACATGCATGCAGTTTGTCACCCGTGTGGAAGACGAGGTGAGCCTGGAGATTTGCCTTTTGATTAAACTGTTTATTGCACACTTCACATACATGCAGTTTGTCACCTGTGTGGATGAGTAGGTGCTGTTTGAGATATGACTTTTTTTTAAACTGCTTGTTGCACACTACACACACATGAGGTTTTTCTCCTGATTGTGTGAGGAGGTGCTCATTGAGAACATCCTTTTGTTTCGACTGTTTGTTGCACACTGCATTTACATGAGTTTTTTTTTCCGTTTGTGTGAGGAGGTGCTCATTGAGAACATCCTTTTGTTTCGACTGTTTGTCGCACACTACACTTACATGAGGTTTTTCTCCTGATTGTGTGAGGAGGTGCTCATTGAGAACATCGTTTTGTGTCGACTGTTTGTTGCACACTACACTTACATGAGGTTTTTCTCCTGATTGTGTGAGGAGGTGCTCATTGAGAACATCGTTTTGTGTCGACTGTTTGTTGCACACTACACTTACATGAGGTTTTTCTCCTGATTGTGTGAGGAGGTGCTCATTGAGAACATCGTTTTGTTCTGACTGTTTGTTGCACACTGCACTTACATGAGGTTTTGCTCCTGAGTGGGGGACGATGAGGAAGACGTGCTGATTGAGAGTACCGTTTTGTGTCGACTGTTTGTTGCACACTGTACTTACATGAGGTTTTGCTCCCGAGTGGGGGACGATGAGGAAGACGTGCTGATTGAGAGTACCGTTTTGTTCTGACTGTTTGTTGCACACTACACTTACATGAGGTTTTTCTCCCGAGTGGGTCAGAAGGTGCTCATTGAGAACATCCTTTTCTTTAAACTGTTTGTTGTACACTACATTTACATGGGATTTTTTGTGCAAATGGGTGAAGAGGTGCTCATTGGGATGATCCTTTTTTTTCACCTGTTTTCTGAGCACTACTTTTACTTGTTTTTTTTTACGTGTGTGAATGAGAGCGTGTTCCTTGAGACTACCCTTCTGATTAAACCGTTTGTTGCACACTATACATTCATGAGGTTTTTCACCTGTATGGATGAGAAAGTGAATATCCAGCTGATCCTTTCGAATAAACTGTTTGTTGCAAACCACACATACATGGTTTTTTTCACCTTTGTGGATGAGGAGGTGCTTATTAAGGTCGCCCTTTTGAGCAAACCGTTTGTTGCACACTTCACATGCATGAGGTTTTTCTCCTGTGTGGACGCGGAGGTGTGTCTTGAGATTTGTCTTTTGATTAAACTGTTTGTTGCACACTACACACACATGCAGTTTGTCACTTGTGTGGATGAGGAGGTGCTGTTTGAGACTTGCCTTTCCTTTAAACTGTTTGTTGCACACTGTACAGGAATGAGGTTTTTTTTCTGTGTGGCTGAGAAGATGTTTTTTGAGATATACCTTTTGCGAAAACAGTTTGTTGCACACTATACACACAAAGTTGTTTTGTTCTGTATGTGTGAGGAGGTGTTTGTTCAGATTCGTCTTAAGTGCAAATATGGTGCAGCATACCTCACAAGTAAATGGCATTTTTTTTAAAGCGGGTAGGGTTTTTATTTTCTAGTCAGAAATTTTACCCATCTGGCGCTGCGAGTTCCAAGTTCTTTGAATCGCTTGTTGTACGCATCACATGAGATCGTCTTCTCTGATTTTGCGGGTGAGTATGTTTTGCTGCTTAACAGAACTTGTTTCAGTAAATTGCATATTTAAAAAGAAATCGTAAAAACACTATCAAAATACTTGCATGGAGGCGAGGCAAAGAAAAAGGCGAAATCGAATTACAATGCCCAATGCTGCCACTTACACTTTTAGAAATGTAAAGGAAACGTATTGATTGGTTAATTTTTTCAAATGAGTCAGGTTCTACGTACGCCTTTCGGAAAATTTCTGGACTCCTCATCGATTGGCTTCGAGTGCTATTTTCGTTTTATTAATGGCTTTTTGGTTTGGTTTTTGTTAAATAACGTCGCACTAGAGCTGCACAGTGGGCTATTGGCGACGGTTCGGGGTCAATCTCGAAAGAAAGACCCGGGAACACATACACATTCATACATGCACCTCGTTGGTCAGATGACGAGGAAAACCTGAACTGGCACCCAACGCCTTCAATAGACGTCGGGACTTTGGACCCCGATCAGTTGTATCGTGCACCAGTCCCGTATACACGCCAGTATAATTTGTTGGATATTCTGGACGACTTTCTAGTATTTTTGTAGCGAAGCTGGCAACCCTCTGATCGCAAGATCACTACTTTTTTACTTTTCTATGTCAAGTCCATTGCACGAATTCGAACCACCAATCCTCTGATTATGTAGTGATCTTGTCCTCTGATCCTCTGATTAGTAGCTGAAGGCCTTACCAACTGAGCAACTGGGGCTCCGTTTTATTAATGAGTTCGGCGTGCAGAGAGCTCTTGTAAAATTTGTCGTGTGCCAAATATCCTTATGTTAGTCCTGAGCCTAATTCGCCTTATGGGCATAGGTTCTGATTAAAAAAAAAATCAGTATTATAGCCGCACAACGTCATTGATGGGAGGCCTCAGTCGTAAAAATTAGTCTCTAAGCATTAAAAACATCGTACATTCGTCAAAAAACAATGCCATTATGTAACGTTTTTCAAAAAAAATCTTAAAAGGTTGCAATAATAATAAAATATTTGTCAAATTATAGACAACTTTGTACAATTAAACATAAGTTGGGACTTTTAAAACAAGGCACAATGGTAATTTCAAAGGTAATGAAGGGGGAAAGATAGACCATAGGAAATAACTATATATCGGACAAAAGAAGCCCTCAGCACAATGCATCTTGGGATTGTAACAACAGTTTCGTTATGAGTAGAACTTGAAAATCAGTCGGAGCCACGGACGAACACAAAAGAGTAGTCATCGGCAGAAAGGCATCCTTTATTTCATAGTTCGACTAATACTTTGTTCAATGTGGAGGTAGCCCCTCAAATAAGATTGATAACAGTATTAAATTAACGAAAATTTATATTTATGTTATTTTGAGGGTGGAGAACATTTCTAAGTTATCAAAAGTAGTTGTAGTTATTGAAAATTTTAAAGTTAGTGAGTATGCTCAAAAACGTATGTAAGGCGTTGGCTCAGGGAGTTCAAACCTCTCCCATTGAAAGCCGAGGGGGAGCCCCAGTTGCTCAGTTGGTAAGGCGTTCAGCTACTAATCCGAGGATTGGTGGCTCGAATCCGGGCAATGGACTTGACATAGAAAAGTAAAAAAGTAGTAATCTTGCGATCGTTGCCAGCTTCGCTACAAAAATACTAGAAAGTCGTCCAGAATATCCAACAAATTATACTGGCGTGTATACGGGACTGGTGCACGATAAATCTGATCGGGGTCCAAAGTCCCGACGTCTATTGAAGGCGTTGCGTGCCAGTTCAGGTGTTTCCTCGTCATCTGACCATGGTTCTAAAATAACGAGGTGCATGTATGAATGTGTGTGTGAATGTGTATGTGTTCACGGGTCTTTCCTTCGAGATTGACCCTGAACCGTCGCCAATAGCCCACTGTGCAGCTCTAGTGCGACGTTAATTAACAAAACCAAACAAAACAAAACCAAAGCCAAGGGGAAAAAAATAAAAATTGAATTACTGTAAAAATCATAAAAATACTTTAAGAAAGTATAGAAATTTCAATATTTTGTATAAATACTTCTTGTGAGGTGCATGAGGGAAAACGGGTATTTCCCGGAGATCCTATACCTCAATAAAATAGTTTTCAAAAGGCTTCAACAAACATACTTTGAGGTAATTTTTTACCTCGAACTAAATTTAACATGACGTCATCGTGTTTCATTATCTAGCATTTGGATTTCGGCGACAAAAGGAAAAGAAATCGGAATGAGCTTTACGGTATGTCGACCGGAGGTCCTTACACCTATAAGCCTAGTAAATAGGATAACGTTAACGGGTTTTAAGTTTAAACTAGGTAGTTACTAAATTAAAATGTTGGGGGTGGGGGTCTTAAGGCTAAGCGCGAGCTCGTTATAATTTACTCTGAAAAAGAATATCAGTATAATTGGGTGTGTGCATGAAATAAGTAGAGACAACAAATGATTTATATTTTTTATTACATGCGTTATGAAATGCACAACAGTGGGGACATTTACAAAACCTTGCTATACTTGCTAAGGAGCAGCTGCCGGGAAGTTTACAAGTCGATGTGACTGTAAACTTCACTATATACTTGCATGTCTGAAAAAAAAGAAAAGATCACCAAACGATGCTTTATAAACATAAGATGCTTCAAAACCATAACTTATTTTAAAAAAGGATTCTCAAATTTAAACTTGTTTTCTAATTTTATTTCATAATTAAGGAGTGATATTTATTAATTTTAAAAATATAGGTAACGACTGATATTGGTAATGATTTCATGAAAAATAAATTATGCTGTTTCGATATTTATCTGTTAACGTACTTCTATTTACTTAATAAAAATTAATAATCAACTCTCCCCTCCCCTTAATAAAAAAAAATTGAGAAAGGGGAGGGGAGAGTTTATTGAATTTGGTGGAGAATCCCCACCTTCTGGTTGAGAGGAGGAATAGTTGCCTAAAGAAAGTCACTGAAAATTCCTAGGTAAAGATGTAGTATAGAACACTTGGCGCGCGAGTTTTTTTTTGACGTGTTATATAGGATCGATAAATTTATAGTATGGCAACCCCTCCTGATATTGTTGGTATATTCCGATTCTTGTGGCGACTTTCAATCTGGCAACCCTATGACGTCATAGCGCTGTTTAACGGCAATTTTTCGTCGCCAAAAACAAAAACGCGCCAAATGTTCTATACTACATCTGTTCCAATTCCTATTCCTACGTAAATTCCTATACCTACGTGCTAGCATATACGAATATGACGTCAATTCCCTATGCAAATATATTGCATATCTCATGTAGCTGGCATTTTTTCCCTGCAAAATGATATATTAAGTTCAACCCTACGTTAAATAGGGTACCAATGAAAGAAAGTGATTCAGTTTTTATCCCGCAACTATACGTCTCTACCTCCTGAGTTGCAAGAACGAATGATTTTCGCACTACACTAGCGCCACCAATCGGACAAATTATAGATCTTGAAAAAAGATTACGCGATCATCTCGTTTGTACTTTTAATTTAAAGTCAAATCATAAACTGAATTACATATCTCCGATAGGTAACTTGAAAACCTGTCGATTATCATGGCGATTAAGTGTTACATAGATTTTTTGGTGCGTAGGCTAAAAAAGAGCTAATATTCTAATAAAAACAACGCATGATTTTTTAACGGAATCTTTTTTTTAAATAATAGTTCAAAATAAATGAAGCCAAAAAATGTTATTAAACGCTTTTTATTAAAAGCTCCACCCATTTTTATTAAGAGCGTGCGTAATTTAATCCCAATTAAGGTTGGACAACAAACGGCAGAAAATATTTTCTCCTCTTTTTCTTTGGTTTAACAGGGTTTAACACGCACTTATCTCCAAAATAATAGAATCAATGATTTTTATAATTATAATGCTGGGCCACGATACTTGACAAAATTTGCTGTTGAGTCTTTCTTGGCGACAGAAACTGCATTTGTGACAAACCAATGCTTTCTGCTAATCTCGCTCCTGGGTTGCTATATTTGGCGAAAACTCAGGAATTTAACTGCATTCTATAGTCTCGAATAACAAGAAATTAATGTAGATATCAGTAATGGAGAAATCGTTAATATTATAATGTATCATTTACGTAACTACCAGTATGTATTTTTAATGCTATAACCATTGTTTAAATATCTTTAGAAATTTCGAATAGTGGCACTTTCAGTGGCAGCTCAAAAAGGTTTGTGTTATCCGTCATGCATTTGACGGTAATTTGAAGACCGAAATCCTCATAACGGCAATCTGAGCGTCGTCGCCTGTTTCATTAAATTTAAAAAAAAGAAACAAGAAAATAACAAGAAAAAAAAAATTGAAACCTTGTGCTGCTACTGGGTGCTTTTGCTGAATTTGCGCGTGATAAGGTTCTTATATGTTCAGTTATTTCCATCTTGGATCTTGTTCTACACACAGGAGTGTCTGCTCGGAAAAAGTTACCCCTCTATCGAAGTGAGTGCCCGAGGCTGCCGGGCATTAAAAAAAAATCGAAGGATGTCATTCAACGTTCTTTGCACAAGCACCTAGACTTTGCATTCAACTTATCAAAAAGTAGAATAGAAAGGTCTCTTCTATTCATAACTTCTACGGCGTATTGCCTACTCTATTGAAATTTTCACTCTTTACTCTTTCTCATCATTGATTTTGTAAATATAAATGTCCTTATTCATACTTTGACACTTGTGACTTCATGCCCAAATTCTACTGTACCTCATCATGTAATGTTTTTGTCCCCAGAAACTCGTAGATGAGAATTATTTTTCTACGCATGATTGTATAAGGCTTTGTGCCTTCTGTAATGAAATTTCTCATCATGTAATGTGTTTGTCCTCGGACACTTGGAAGACTCAATGTAAATATAAAAACAATTCCATGGAACCAGGCTTTATGCCCAACTTTTCACTGCTTTTATTATGTTGTTTTACAAATACAAATACAAATACAAATATTGACGACCAACAACAGGCTCAAGGCCCAACAAGGTTGGTCCATCTAGTACCTCTTAACTATCCCCCAATGCATATCTAACTTCTTCTTAAAATCCGTTACTCCTTTACAATTAAGAATATTCACTGGCAAGTTGTTCCTTTTGTCCTGTGCTGTCTCCGTATTGTCCTTATTTTGTTCTTGAAACATGCCATTCAAATTTAACTAAAACGTCAGGTTTTATTAATAATAGTCATACAGGAGGTTAAGGGAGCTTCGCTCCTATGGTACTCCGAACGCTTCGCTAAACTATCTATCAACTTATCAATGTGCACTTTCTCAATTTCTAGATTTCTATGAATTCGATCATTTCTCTTCCCAAACCGCAAGCGAACCAATAAAACTAACAAAAATTCATTCATAATAATATAATTAAAAAAATGCACGATGATTCGAAATTTTGGTTAATCTGTCATATACGGTTTTCTGAAAATCCTATATTCGCAATGCTAAAACATTGCTTGGCGGCAAAAACTGTTTTAGTTGCCAATAAAAAAACCTCTATCCCCCCCCCCCCCCGCGCATTGGCGTTTGGCGCTAGACTGTCAGATTTGGCGAAAAAATCAAGGCGAACGTAAAAGACAGATTAATATTGCAATTTTTCATTACTTTTCAGCAACCCTGAGTTGCATGCAGTTATGTGACCCCCCGATATAATTCTGCGACTATTTAGGTGCTCGGTTGATTAAAAATTGCAATAAAAATATTTTTAGTATGTTGCTAATAAAAATTAATTAAATTACAAATTTTAATGCAACTACCAGTAATTTGTTTTTAATGTTTTTTCCATGTATATATAAATATATTATTCTTCGGATTTCAGCGCTAAGTGGTAACCTAAAATGGTTGTTTGTCCGCTCTGTAATATTGCGGTAATCATAATGTCCGATATAGGAATATATTGGCAATCTTCAATAGTGCTCTGAAACTTCATGAAAAATAAATATAATAACAAAAATAAAAAATTTAAATAAAAAAAAAAATTAACCATAGGTTGCCGCTTGGTGCTTTTGTCATTAAAATATAGCAAAATCGTGTCCATTTCTATAACAAAATTCTGATTCTCGTTGCAGTAAAACAGTAATTTCGTAACTTGGAACAAAGACGAAATCGCTACCAGGTGGAGCTTGGTCATTGTTAAATGGAATGAAGCTTCGCAAATTTATTTGCAAAGAATTTAATAAGTGGATTTAATGGTTTATTAGTAGTTTTTTACTTTCAGTCACTACTCAGTATTGTCTGTGCCTAAGCAGCCCTAGTGGAGAGCTGCTTATTGAAATTAAATTTAAAAAAAAAAATCCGAATTATAAAATATTCCTTTTGGAAAAATCAAAATGTAAACGGGTAATGATTTCATTTTTTAATTTAATATAGAGGGTAAAAAGGGGAATTTTGCAATGTTATTAAATTAGAAATATATATATATATATATATATATATATATATATATATATATATATATATATATATATATATATATATAATTTAGTTTAGAAGCCATATAATCTTTTTCAAGTTGATTCTGGGGAAATATTTATCGAAATATCCCCAACATATATTTCGCATATACTTTGAAGTGGTAAATATGATAATTGAATTTAGCTGTAAAAATTGTTGTAGTTAATACTTATTCTTTGTCTAGGTACAAAGTAATGAAATTGAGAAAATTTGATGCAATATGAGTAGATAAGAAATATATATTAGAATAAGTGTAAATGTATTAACCTATTTTAGTCATCGTCACATAGAAATTGTTACATCTGTCGCTAGAGGTCGCTTTTTTTCTGTTTTCAGTTGAATGATGAAACAAGTGATTCAGGCAATGTTGTTGCTGTTTGCTTTAAACTCTGTTTATTGCTTTTACTCATAAGATTTTTTTGCAGTGTGTAAATAGTGAAGAAAATATCACCGCAACGTTATAAGCTTTATAATTATATACGCTATAATTATAACGTTATAATTATATATGTGAATTTATCGGCTAAAATGCACTAAACGTTCCACCTGATTTTTTGCAAATCTAGCTGCTGTTTCCGACAAACTTGAAGGAGAAAAATGCAGATGTTTTATTAATTGGCAACAAAACCAGTTTTCGTCGCCAAGGACGTGTTAGCTTTGCGAACATAGCTTTTTCAGAAAAGTTGGCAATGTAGACCCTACAATGCATTTAAACCACGGTGTAAAGAAAAAGGTGGAGATGATTTGGGGAGATTTTATGAGACGTAAGTTAGCAACCCCAAACTAGGCACAAACAAACCTAGTTTGCAGTAGTTTTTCTACGATGGATGCATTATTTTCAAATTAGGAAAACGCATGCTAAAATTAAAAAATGACTGTTTGTACAGTTGTAGGATGCAGTACAAGTTCCGAATCGATAAAGGATGCAATTATTTCCACCTCATAGGTAAATTAAATTATAAAATAAATTATCGCCAAGTACTAGTACAAAGTAGTGCTTTCGAATAGCGCCAAATACTTCGCAAGTTCCTACTTTTTAAGCAATTGCTTACTTCGCATTGCAAGCCGGTTTTAGACTTGTTCGCACCTCCACCTTCTTCTTTACTACGTGATTTAAACCGATTTATCAAGTATTTTAACCGATTTATCAATTAAAACATTTTATCGGAGTTTTGAATGTCAAAAAATGCTGTTTGATCAAAGTTCTTCACACTTTGAACGACGATATATTTTAAAGAAAATTATCACAAAAGCACCAACTTTGTACATAAATAACTTTATTCATACTTTGAGCTACATCTGCTTACAACTCTCGTATTGCCAAAAGATCTGTGTTGTTCTTATCTATTCCACAGCTGTTTTTACTGCACCAGCTTGCTCGCAGCGTGAGAGAAAAACTCTTGAGCACTGTCTGCGACCTTCTTGACGTTGCGATTGAGAACCACTTCTGCTCTAGGTCCAAAGTTTCTGACGTCTTGCACGACCGTGTTGAACTTATCGAGGAGACTCATCACCTTGAAGGCAGTGCTCAGGGATGTGCCGCCGCTCGCCTTTCCCGCCAAATCAAGAAGGGTGAAGCTTCCTGGAAGGAAAGTCGTCTCAATTTAATGTCAATATTGAATTAATGTAATATTAAGAATTTATGTGCGAGTGATTAACCTTTGCAACAATTGCATAATTTTCTCAAAAATTCTAATCATTTATAAAAAAATTCTAATCATTTATAAAAAAAGTTCTAATCATTTATAAAAAAAAATTCTAATCATTTATAAAGAAAATTATAATCATTTGCCCAAAATTTTAATCATTTGACTAAAAATCTAATAATTTGCCAAGCATTCTTATCATTAGTCCAAAGTTTTGATAATGTTCCCAATTTTCTAACATAAGCCTCAAAATTCTAAACATTTACTAAAAATTCTAATAATTTACTTAAAATTCTAATCATTTACTTAAAATTCTAATCATTTACTTAAAATTCTAATCATTTACTTGAAATCCTAATCATTTGCCCAAAAATTCTAATCATTTGTCCATACGTTCTAATAATTTGCCCAAAAATTCTAATCATTTGCCAAACGTTCTAATCATTTGTTAATAAAATCGAAGCAAATGCAATAACTCAGTTATTTCTTTTAACTAGCTAGGAATAGGCTAACTAAGGTTTTCAACTTTAAACCTATTCCTACATCCTGTAAAAAATTAGGAGTTCTCTTCTGAAAATTGGGAGAGATACTCGACGGGCAAAATTTGATGAAAAACGACTTTAATATTAAATGGTTGCAAAACTAATAATCGTATTGAAAAAAAAATAAACTTTCTAAAAAAAAAACAGAAGGGAAACTGACTTTAACCTTTTGCACTCGTAATTATGCTTTAGAAAGTTAGCAAATAACTCGGATTTTTTTTTCATGTTCGATCAAGATGAATTTTTTTGATGGAAATGTGTTCCAATTTAACTAGAAGGTTTACCATCCTTAAATCAAAAATTTAAAAATATAACCCCTGAATACACCCCTTGACCTAGGAGGGAAATATAGTCATACAATATTTTATTTTTCAACGTGTCAAAATAATTTATTGAAACTACTAAGAATACTTAAGTATATTACACTACACCGCATTAAAAATCTAAGAAATGTAATAATATAAACAAACTATATAAACAATATTTAGGAAAGGAACGTAATGCCGGCACCTCCACCATATCAAATCAACTTAGAAATACTTCGAACAGAAATGTTTTGGTTAAGTTATCACAGTTTGCCCAGAGAATTTCTGTTTTCTATAACTAGTAAGAAGTAAGTAACTGTAACAAAACTAACTTAAAGACAATAAAAACAACAAAGAAACTACAAACAAGAAACAAAATAAAAAGCACAACATAAAGAAACAATTACATTTTATAATTCTGTGTGTTTCCTATTTCTATGGCGACATACGAACGCAACGGTACAGATGCGATGTCCCCTGTACATACGAGCGCGATGGTAAAACGAGTGATGTCCCCTCCACATACGAGTGCAAAGGGTTAAAGTGAAAACCTTTCCTTTTCTCTTATACAGACCACGGGCTGTCACTACTGTTTATGCGAATTTCAACGGGTAACGAATTGTGTAGGAGTTCAATGAGTTCAATTATACATTCTGTGGATAAACAACCTATTGACCGCGCCTTTTCTAAGAATTTTTAGTTTTTCTAACAATTTTTTGCTAAGGAAGAAAAAGCGTACTTTATACACTCTTAATAAATTGTTTTTCAAAAAAATTTAGTTTATAAAAATTATTATTAAAGGTTAAATATTTAAATGCTGGTAGGAGTTTCATTTGATACAATTTATTGGATATATTTCTTAATTTAAATTCAGACATTTTAAAATTATAATTTATTAAATTATCGAAACCCTTTTAAAACTTAAATTGTCATGTTGCATTGAGCGATGTACTTTATGTCATTTTTAAATATATTTATGATGATTTTAAATATCAACACAATAAAATAATTTTTCTATTAAAAAAAACGACATGACGAAAATGCGCTTAAAAGTAAAAAATAATTTTTAATTTTACGAATGAGTTGAAAAAATTGAATTATTCAATATAAATTTTACACTTATTACAATTTTTTTAAATCGACGCCAAAATTTAGGTATGATTTTTGTAAATTGGCAACAACTTCAAAAAGTTCTAATAAGATTAAATTTATATTAAATAATTAATTTTTTTCAACCCGTTCGTAAAATAATAAAAAAAAAAATTAAACATTTTAGCCCATTTTCTTAAAGTCGGTTTTTAATTTTTTTAGAAAGATTACTTTATAAACTTATCAAGTTTCATTAGGATCCAATAGATTAAAGGGAATAATACGCTACTTTTCTTTCAATTGTAAAAATATACAGATACATCTTTTTTATATACAATTATAGCTAATCTTTTCAAAAAAATATTAAAAACATTTGACCTGACCGTCTTCTATGAAGAAAGTGTTATTTTAACAAGTGTCCTCAAAATCAGATTATTTGTTTAAAAAATATGAGCATTCATACACAATCCTTTTTGTAATTTAGTATAAATGTCTTAGAATTCATTACTTACTCATGACCAGAGTTTGTTGTATCTCAACAATGAGTTCGTTGATTTTGGATTGGACTTCTTTGACTTCTTCTTTAAACTTCTCATATTCTTCGGGCAATTGTTGTTCTAAGACGCTGAACGTCTGTTCCATTTTGTGCAAGAGGTCAAGGATCTGTAAACATTCTTTAATGAGTATGACATTTAAAAGCAATGTTAACATATTTCTCTATTTTCTGAAAACTAATTTCCTAAATAATTTTAAATAGTTTTCGTTCAAATGGAATACGTTTCCAATTAAACTTATTGCTTAATATTAAAAAATACTACTACATTCCCAGGGTTTATTTAAACGTCGCAATACAGAGGTAAAAAAAAAATATGTCCTAATTAAATACAGTACAGCAACTTTATAGGATCATACTCTCAAATGAAGCTTTGAATATCTCAGTGAATTTTGATTGCATGATGCGATAGAAAACGAACTTCTAAGACACAATTTGCAATAAAAGAAAAATCGTCAAATTTGGTTCTGAGGTATAGAATGGAGATATATCTTACAATGCAATGTCGAATATTTATTTTTATGCCTACTTGTGCTTTAAAATTCCTTATATAATTTTCGTTTTTAGTATTGATCCAATCTTAAAAAAAAGAAGTATGTTTTTTTTCACTTAGTCACCATAGCAACGATTTGTTTTACAGTTTAAATGTTTCCCAGTCTAATAATCAGGTTATCAATCTGATTCGGGATGGCAATTTCTCCATAAAAACTTTCATAATTTTTGTGGTTGTATTAAACCGTTATTTTTATAAGATCTTCTAATTTCGCCAGATTCATCGATGACCGGACTCATCGCCACTGTTTAAATTACTCGAAGCTCAATCACTTTAAATTAAAACACTTGAATTTCCATGATTTAATTTGAAGTTAGGAATACTCACCAAAAAATGGGATTCCTCCTTAACTTGCATAAAAAGATCTTCGATCTTCTTGACAACGCCCTGTGCGAAAAAGTCCTGAAAGCCCAGCTCCTGAAGAACGTGAGATGCAAAATCATGGACATGCGACTCCACCCTAGCTTGCATTTTGCTCAGAGTGTCCTGAAGGTGGGGATTGAACTGGAAAAAAAGCAACTATTCAGGCACATAGTTATAGATTTCTTAAGGGAGAAGAGTTCAGTAACTAAGCAACTGATTTTTGCAAGTATCCTATCTGCCCCATAGAGTAATGATAGAAATAGAGGAATAAAAATGCTGATTTCCGTGTGTGCATCATTGAAACCACGTGATAGGTGGAAATGCCAATCATTCATGCGCCAATATTACTTGGCAGGCCTTGGCGACTTTCAGAACTAAGAGAGATCGAAGTATTGTAATATGGTTTTGTGTTCAATTTTGTATTTAACTATCGTTTTTTTTAACGAGTGGCACAATTTAAGGGAGTTTAACTGATATATTAAAGAGATTTTTCTTACTTTGTAGTTTTGAAATAATTGTATTACGTTTTTATGCAAAAAATGTACCATAAGCGAAGTTCTTTCAATTGTTATTTTATATACTTCAATAAGAAAATATGAACAATAAAACCTGAGAAATATAAAGAGTTTCGTTTCTTCCGAGTATTGAACACAAAGAAAATGATATTTTCGTTTCGTTAATGAAGGGGAAATAAGTAAATACCTACATATATGTTAAGAAGTTGAATACGGACAGAACTCCTTATCACCAAAATGAAGAAATTGCGCCAAATTTAAAACTCCTGCAAATGTGGCAGCGCTAAAACAATGTGATGTTTTTGTATTTCAATGTTGACACCGCGGCCGTACGAGAGTCTGGCATTAAAGGCGCTCTCTATTTAATATTACAACTCTCTGATCTGCCCCACTGAACTGTAACTGTAACTTCTGGAAGGCTCAAAACTTGTTTCCTCTGTGGGGACGTTGAAGTCAATGCGGAAGCAAGTATACTGTGGCCCAACATTTGTTTAAAGTGATTTAGTGGTGGTTTTTTTTAATATCAGAACATTGTAGAAATATTAAAAGTATATAAATATTAAATCTTCTTATGGAATTAATTTTTATAATGCCAAACAAACAGTTTTTGCCCTTGCTTTTTAACTACTTCGACTTTGACTTGCAAATAATTTTCTATTTTAATAGCAGATTGCATTTAAAGTGGGTTTCTAAGGAAATTTAAAAAAAAATCATTCAACAGCAATGCATGTCGGCTTATTTTAACATGAAAAATAAGCGAAATATTGCGTTAGCGATGAAAGTGGACAACATCATGGCTGCTTTTATGTTGGCTTCATGTCAACAAAATGTTTTGCCTAATCCAGAAGTTACAGTTAGAGATCAGTGATCTGCCTCCAGGACCCGATTAGGACATTGATGCAAGAGAGGTCCGTTTTTAAATGGGGACCCCTTGCTCTCAAATAGACCCTGGGGCATAAAACCAAACTTTACAACAACTAAAATCCTTATCCTTAAATTGCATTGAAATGAAACCCATTTATAAATAATATAACAAAATAAATTAATAAGTAACAGTTATTCCAAATATTATGTATGTTTTGATTTTTTTTTCTCCAATATTCGAATAAACTTAACAAAAGTGGCAAGTTTGCTTTTTTGCTAAAGTTTTTAAGGCAATTTTTTATTGTAAATTTAGTAGCTAACTATCTTAAGAGTGCTAAATAGTTATATAATATGTGTGGTTTGGGGGCTCCTCAAAAATGTAAAGTGTAAGCCTGGGCTTCACGGCCCTATTGAGTACTCAGGCCTTGTTTTCCTTTCACCTCGGTTGAGGTAAAAAAAAATATATGCTTTTGCTAATATACATTTTCTAAGAAACAAAATATATGTGTAGTAATATGTTGTGTTTCAGAAAGAAAATCAAAAGGAAAATTTAAAAATATATTTTTAAAAATATATATAAAATCAAGTTTTGCCTTTAAGCGAGTTTATCAAGTTTTGCCTTTAAGCGAGTTTATCAAGTTTTGCCTTTAAGCGAGTTTATCAAGTTTTGCCTTTAAGCGAGTTTATCAAGTTTTGCCTTTAAGCGAGTTTATCAAGTTTTGCCTTTAAGCGAGTTTATCAAGTTTTGCCTTTAAGCGAGTTTATCAAGTTTTGCCTTTAAGCGAGTTTATCAAGTTTTGCCTTTAAGCGAGTTTATCAAGTTTTGCCTTTAAGCGAGTTTATCAAGTTTTGCCTTTAAGCGAGTTTATCAAGTTTTGCCTTTAAGCGAGTTTATCAAGTTTTGCCTTTAAGCGAGTTTATCAAGTTTTGCCTTTAAGCGAGTTTATCAAGTTTTGCCTTTAAGCGAGTTTATCAAGTTTTGCCTTTAAGCGAGTTTATCAAGTTTTGCCTTTAAGCGAGTTTATCAAGTTTTGCCTTTAAGCGAGTTTATCAAGTTTTGCCTTTAAGCGAGTTTATCAATTATTTCCATCGAAGACATGGTAATGTCCCTTTATGGAAATTTAATTGTTGAGTATAAATGTTGAATCCTTGTATTTTTTTATCTATCTTAAACTGACATTGTCTTAGGAAAAGAATCGCACACCTCGGAGTAAAGAAAAAGGTGGAGATGATTTGGCGAGATTTCGTGAGACGCAAGTTAGCAACCCCAAACTAGGCACCAACAAACCTAGTTTGCAGTGATTTTTCTACAAGGGATGCATTATTTTCAAATTAAGAAAACGCATGCTAAAACTTAAAAAATAACTATTTGTGCAGTTGTGAGATGCAGTACAAGTTCCAAATCGATAAAGGATGCTATTATTTCCACTTCAAAGGTAAATTAATTTATAAAATAAATTATCGCCAAGTACTGGTACAAAGTAGTGCTTCGGAATAGCGCCAAATACTTCGCCAGTTCCTACTTTTTAAGCGATTGCTTACTTCGCATTGCAAACCGGTTTAAAGCTTGATCGCACCTCCACCTTCTTCTTTACTCCGTGTTGCACACCTACAATTAGCATAAACATTTCTGCCTGTTGAAATCAAATATAATGGAGAGGAAAAGATAGTCCCTGATACATCAGCAGTAACACACAAAAGCAGCCCTCAGCGTAATGCATCTTGGGATACTGCCAACAGTTTAGTTATGCGCAGAACTTGAAAACCGGTCGGAGCGCACAAAAGAACTCATCAGCGCAATGCATCTCGGGATACAGATTGCTGCGCAGGACTTATATTCATACTTCAACGCATACTTCATATTCTGTCTCTTTTGGGGCTCCTCTTCTCCTCCCTGGTTGAAATACTAGGTTTTCTAGCATACAACTCAACCAGAAGAATTATTGGCGAAATTCAATGTTTATTTTATTTAAAAAATTATTTTTACAGTATTTTGGTTTTTCATTTTTTTTTAATTGACTTTTTTAAGTGTAGTCTTGTAAAATGTTAGGGGCTTAAACCTGCTGAATCTTAATGTAACCTAAGGTCTTACAACTATTAAACCTGTGACGTTGTCCCTTGTTTACTGATGTTCACACTAGGCGGCGGTGCGCAGTACTGGTTGCCTATAAAACGCTTGAGTGTTTTTTGGAAGGGGGCTTTCTTTTATGGGTATGCAGGCGGTCAGGATTTCGGTAGCAAATAATGTACGAGGTGTTTCACCCTGCGAGTCTTGAGCAAATATTTGAAGTAAAACGTATCAATAGTGCACGGCTGGTGGTTGTGGGTTGCGAATAGAAGGAATACGGCGTTTCATCTGGTGTTGTGGTATCCCGAACGTTGAAGATCTTTCGGCGCCGTCATTTTTGTCCGGGTGCGCGTCCGTCAGTCCACAGTCCTCTGCTGTGTCCAGCAGTCCCCACGTAAGTGAATGTAATTCTTGAACCTCTGTAACAAGCCCGAACACCACTTGGACCCTGCTTCCGTGTTGGATGACTGTTTTGTGTACTGTTTTGTATCGAAAGCTTATCTGGCGTATTTATGTCAATAAATAAGAGTTATGCTATTGTAATTATTGGCTGTGTAATTTATCGTTTTCGGGCCATCCAGCAGACACCCTAACGTAACGCTTTTCTACATGTACCCCAACATACGATCTTGTGCCTAGTAGTACCTACCACAAACGTTATGACAAAACCCAATTTCAAATTTTTATTTCTTGGAAAGAGGCTTTAAACACACACTCGGTCAAAACGCTCACCTCCTTTGCATCGGACATAACCTTGTGGGCCTTGTCGGCGAGGCTCAGAAGACTCAGCACTGTTCCCAGTTTAGTTCCGCCTGAAAGTTCAGTCAGACCTCCCAGCAAGTCAAAGCCGAAGTACGCTTCTGAAATGCAAAGAAAAGAAAACATGAAAATGCGATTTGTCTTAAGAATCTGTACTGGAAGGTTTGTTTGAATTAAATATGTCATTTATATGTTATAGACAATTTCTCAAATAAGATTCATCCGATTTCAAAATTATAAGTAAAATGTAGATATTTAGATATGTAAAATGTTCAATATGCATTAAAAATATAATTTTCTGATTGGTTCCCGTCGGGAGTTGAACTCGCGGCCTATTATCCCGATGTCCTGCACTGTACCAACTAAGCTACAAATAGGTGTTCTAAAAATGTGAATTTTTTTTTAAAGATATATTTTGGTGCCATATTTATAAATCTTTTTGTGCAATATTTAAAAATTTTTTTACTTGAAATCCTATAGAATGGGGTGGGGTGGGGTTTCAAGCCCCCATAGGATTTCAAAGTAATTAGACATTTATACACCTTTCTTCCCTACGCCTATGACCACCATAAAAAAAGTCAGTATAAAACCTTCATCAATTGATCAAATTGAAGGTTTTTTTTAAAGTTTTATAAAGGGTATTGAAAATAAAAAAAAAATCCTGCATAAGTTTTCGATTTCCTGCATAAAACCTTTAAAATATCTGCATTTTCCCTTCATGATTAAAAATTGAAGTTTTTCTTCCGGGAATTGTTGAATGTTTTTTTTTAGTTTTTATGAAGGACATTAAAACAAAAACATTTAAATTTATATATATTTTTTTTAAAAAATGCAGTTCTCCTGCATAAAACCTTCAATTTCAAATTTTTGATAAATGTTTTATGCCGATTTTTTCTGCTAGGCCGTACCGATTTTAAAAACGTATTTAAGTAAAAAAAAATCCTCAAGGTACTTGTGAAGTGCGTTGGTTGTCCGTTACAAAGTTAATTTCAAGAATCCTACTCTGTTTTCCTAGAAGCTCCTGCACTTCATCGGTGATCTTCTTCAGACCGGCCAAGACTTCGTCGGCTTCCTGGTGAATCTTTTCGTAAGCCTTGGGGACGAGTTCTTTCACTTTCAGAACGGATTCCTCGACGTGGTGGATGACATTGATCATCTGAAACAGACAGACCCACAATAAATATCTTTAAAATGGATGCAACACACTGCTAACTCAGGGAGGGTTTAAGAATTTTTCGGGACAAGGCGCAATTTGCACAAATAATTTTTAAGGCAATTTTGTAATTTGGGTCACCTGTATACTGTATAATTGAAAAACGGCGATTGAAAAACGCTGTTTTTCTCTATGCGGAATGGCAACATCAGTTACAAAAATCTGTTGCGTTCTTCGCGCATGAATGGCTTGTAGTAGAGAGATTATGACGTCATTATCGTGAAGCCCACATCTCAGAGCGGAAGGCCCATATCACGTGCCATCTCTTCAAAATTATGAATGAAAAAATACTCGCGATTGGCTTTGAATTGGGAATTGTGTAACTGTGAACATTTATGAATGGAAAGACGTTGTTAACCTCGTGTCTTGGGCCATACATGTTTGCTTCACTTTGATGTTAGCTAGATCGACGTCATGACTCCTCTACTACAAAGGATCCATGCTCGAAGGTTGCGTTCGTGTTTGTATTTTGCCATTATGTAAGCTATTTTGACCATTTTGACGTTGGCGGTTCCTGCTAGTACTTTTTAATACTGGAATTTTCAAGCTTTGTAATAAAAAGCTATATTTGATTAATTAAAGTGTAAAATTGAGTGACATAATTAGTCTGTAAGGTAAAGGAGTGAGTTTTCAGATAGCAATAAAATAAAATCCAAATATTATAACTTCTATAAACTAATACGCTCTTATAAAAGGAACTCAAAGTACTAAATTTAAATGTAACATATAATTTAATTGAAAATATAAACCTAGGAAATACGTAATGTTGACAACAAAAATACAATTCAAAGAATTTATTTATATTTTCCCCCTTTGCATTAAAATTGGACGCCCTCCTTAGTCATGCGCCTCAAGCGGTCGCTCAGTGTATTATTTATTGATATTGTTACTCATTGTTATTATTGTTTTATTGTTATTGATATAACCTTAACAGCGTAGTTTCTCAAAAAATATATATACATGCCTTTCCAATAAGAATTTTTCCATCTGTCTGCACAACATCTTCTAAGTCTTTCAGCATATCAAGAACAGACGAGTGAGATACTAAAAGAAAAATGCCAATAAAGAAACGAACAGAATTACAAAAGATAGCATTCTAAAGGAATGGGCGGTTGAGACAAGAAATTTCCCAACTTGAACGATGCGAAATTCCCAACTTAACTAGCTCAGGTGTTGTCCTCATTATCTGACCATGGTTAAAAAGTATGAGGCATTGCTCCCGTGTCCTTTCTTCGAGACAGGACCCGAACCAACGCCAATAGCACAATATGCAGCTCTAGTGCGACGTTAATTAACTGAACCAAACTTAACGATGAGAAATTCTGAACCAACAGCGCTAAAAATTCCTAGTTCCAGTTCATCGACATTTGTCATTTTTTATATGGGTAATATTAAACAGTTATCTCAAAAGTATAGATTTGTTGCACGCATTTTTCATATGCAGCGTTCTTCTGATGTCTAATTTAAGCTTCATCTTACAAGTTGGGCAATTTCTTATCTTCCCTCGGTTTTATTTGCAAATAATATTAATTTTCTTGAGCCATAAATTTTCCGCAACTCAGGGATTTTTAAAACTAGAAATTCCCAACTTTTAAAGTTTCCAAATTATGGGAGGAGGGGGGGGGGGGGGGAAGGGGGGAAACGATGGGCCTTGTCCGTCCCTTTTCTGGGTAGGTTTCAATTTTGTTTGACACGGAAATGAAGAAAATAAAAATTCGGAAATTTAAAGTTTTTACACATCTATTGTTAAGAATATGGACACAGATTTTCTCGACAAAGACATAAATAAGATAACATTACAATTAGAAGTTTAATTAAGGAGACAGTGCAATAACAAACCTTAAAAAAAACTTTAAAAAATATTAGGGGGTTTATAATGTCATTAACTATCGTTTGATACTAAGTTTGTGAACACATTCACATATTAAGTTATATAAATATTCGAAATTAAAATTTAAACGAAAGTGGACACGCCCTTTTTGGAATCAGTCCCTGTTTAAAAATTTTAAAACCTAATTGCATAAAATAAAACCAATATTTCATGTACTCATCGATCCTAAATAGTTGAGAAACATTTAAACAGGAAGACCAAAAAAAAAAAAAAATCAATTTAGAATTATCAATGACTTCACTTTTTACTGTTTTCAAGAAATGGTCTTTTTCTATTTTTTGGTACACTTTTCTCATAATATATATCTTCAGTCAAAGCGAAGTTTTATGTACCATTAGTTAAATGTAGAATTTACATGTTAAACCTAAATTTTAGTTGTTTTTCTGGAATAAAAAATATATGTGCGAAAGTATTAGTCAAAAAGTAAACAAAAATTCTCTATTTTCGAAAAAGAATTATGGTAATATATTTCTGGTTTAAAATTAAAATGTATTCTACATAAAAATAAAATTTAGTGGCTGTACATTGAAAACCGTCTTAAAAAAGTGTACCTGACGAAGTTATTAACTTAAAATCCAACAGTTATAAAATTACCTTTTTCACAAAAAGTATACTAAATGCAGAAAAAAATTGGAATTGAATCTTGTTAAATATTCTTTTCCCCACATGTATACCAAATTTTATTCCAATTGAATGAATAGTATTGTAGTTGCACTTAATTTTTACAAGCACAAATAATTCCCAATTTTTGTTCACCGTTTTTTAGAAAAGTCGCCAAGGTGACCGTTCAATGCATTTTAACTAGCTTTCAGAGCCATGATAATATGTGATCTCTTACCTTGAGTAGGCAAGGCATTGCATGACGCTATCGCCAAGCACAGAAGAAGGAAAGCACTCTTCATAATCTACAGCAGACGTTTCAAACTAGCTGAAAAGAATAGGAAGTCTATTCAGTACTTACAATGTAAAAAAATAAAAGTACTTAAAAGTGAGTACCTGAACTTACTCGATTTTCAAGTACAGTTACATCGTAAATGATCGATGACGTACTCAAATTTAAGTAATCGTACTTTCTCAAAAATGATGCAACTTTTTTATACAAATACAAATATTGACGACCAACAACAGGCTCAAGGCCCAACAAGGTTGGTCCATCTAGTACCTCTTAACTATCCCCCAATGCATATCTAACTTCTTCTTAAAATCCGTTACTCCTTTACAATTAACAATATTCAAAAAAGTTGAGCGAAGCGTTTGGAGCACCATGGGGTCGTAGCCCCTTTAACCTCCTATATGACTGTTAATATAAAACGACATGTGATTGGACAATTGAAATGTATGGCATGTAAAATACACTTGGGGACTGTACAGGGACAGAACAGGACAGCACAACATATTATAACAAATGAAACAAAATAAAATAAAAATGAAAAGGCATAAAGCCTTTCTCTGGCAATAATAAGAAAATTCATTGCTGATATCTCTTGAGTCTGGGACAATACATCAATAATAAACTTAGTCTAGGGACAACACATTAGACGAAGCGAAAACATGTCGGAATTGGGTGGTTGCTGCTTGGGGAATAGGGTATTATTTACAAAGGTTCATTGCTGCTCTGGGCCGCTTTCTGTTGATGGGCAAAGTATGATCGTATACTTCAAGTAATTGAAGCTCGTTGTTGTCAATGAAAGGTATTTTGGCGTAAAAGTTACTGGCCAGTCTGCCCAGGAATTCACATAGTGAAGGCATGTTGAGTGAGGTTCGACAAGTTGTTCCATTTGTCTATTACCCTATTATAGAAATAGTGTTTTCTTCCTTCCCGATTAAAATGGGATTTGTTTAACTTAAACCCATGACCTCTCGTTCTATCACTCATATTAAAATATAAACCCTCCACATCCCCTTGTCTGATAAATTTGAACAGTTGAATCAAATCTCCCCTGACCCTTCTCTCTTCCAGAGTATACATATTCAAATATCTTAATATATTTTCATAATTTCTGCCTGAAAACCATTGGAACATTTTAGTAGCCCTGTGCTGAATTTTTTCAAACAATTCAATGTCTTTTTTAAGAACTTAAGACCTTTGTAAGAAAACGATCTGACAAACTTAAAATAGTTGTTGAAAAGATGGTTTTCCACATGATTTGTTGTCGATCATTTAAATGGAAACGGAGTCATTACAACTCAATTATCTTACTTCCCATTCTTTTGGCACACCTTTTTAAAATTTATTCTGTTTATATAACTCCTTAATGTCGCGCCGGTAGTTAAACGGATAAGGCACTGAACAGCGGTGTTGAGGCTATGGATTTCAGATATTATGTAAGAATGACTGCCTTTGTGGGTGATACACAAACGTTTAAGTTTACTTCTATAGATTTGGCATTTGCACTACGTATAATTGCTATTAAAATAAATTACTTATATTTAGTTGTAGCAAAATCGCGCCAAATTTATTTTTAATAGGTATGCTTTTGCAAATAAGTTTTCCAATAAATATTTGAAAAAAAAAATATTTACAGTAGAGAAAGAAAGAAATTTTCACAGAATAAAGATAACAGACAATTTGGAGGGGTAATTATCCAATTAAACAAATTATTGAATGTAATTTTTTTTCAGTCTATGTTGCTCAAAATACATTGTATGCTGAAATCTGTTTTTGCCTTTAGATTTGAGTAGCTAAAATATCCGTTCTGCGCAAGGTAAAATATAACATACAACATAGGTACAAATACAATATTTATAAAACACGATGGAAAATATATTATTATTTATATTTATGAAATTCTTGCCCCCATCCCCCTCTATCCAAAAATACAGTTAGATTGATAAGGGAGTGTTATTTTAGTCACGTGCGCAAGACAGGTTATAGAAGTTCGCGAAATTGTTTAGTTTCCGTATTTAAGATATAAGGAACCACTCTCCCAAATTTCATCTTCCTCGGTATACGGGAAGTAGGTTATTAAATGTTCTGCGTAGAACGGGTACATAAGCTAGAAAATCAATAGTTTACTTTTCCATCTTGAGGTATAAAGGACAATTATGCCAAATTTCATCTTGTTGGATATACGGTAAGTAGTTTAATTAATAATAAGTTACTTTTATTTTAACTCCGTGCGCCGAACGGGTATTTTATCTAGAAATTCGTTAATAGATATTTTCTACTTGAGGTATAAAACAACACTGACAAATTACAACTTCCTGGGTAAACGTGAAGTAGGGTAATAAATGGTAGGTGAATTTTATTTAACCCTCGGTGAAGAACGGGTATTTCAGCTAGAAGTTGGTGAACAGCTCAAGTTTCTTATTAAAAGTATGAGTAACCACTCTGCCAAATTTCATCTTCCTCGGTATACGGCAAGTAGAATAATTAATGATGAGTAAATTTTATTTTAAAACCGTGCGTTGAACGGGTATTTCAGCTAGAAATAGGGAACCACTCTACCAAATGTAATTTTCTTAAGCATATGGGGAAATAATAATTTGCTTAACATCTTCATTAGATTTTTCTGCGTAGATCGGGTACATAAGCTAGAAAATAAATAGTTCCTTCTTGTGGTACAAAGGACAATTATGACAAATTTCATCTTGCTGGGTATACGAGTAATAGTTTAATTAATAATAAATTACTTTTATTTTAACTCCGTGTGCAGAACGGGTATTTTATCTAGAAATTCGTTAATAGATATTTTCTACTTGAGGTATAAAACAACACTGACAAATTACAACTTCCTGGGTAAACGTGAAGTAGGGTAATAAATGGTAGGTGAATTTTATTTAACCCTCGGTGAAGAACGGGTATTTCAGCTAGAAGTTGGTGAAGAGCTCAGTTTTCCCATTGAAGGTATGAGTAACCAATCTACCAAATATCATCTTCCTCGGTAAACGAAAAGTAGAATAATAAGTGGTGAGGGAATTTTAATTTAACTGCCGTGCGCAGAACTGGTATTTTAGCTAGAAGTTTGCGAACAGCTCAGTTTTCCTATTAATGGTATAAGTAACCAATCTGCCAAATTTCATCTTCCTCAAAGTAGTGTAATAAATGGTGAGGGAATTTTATTTTAACTGCCTTGCGCAGAACGGTTATTTTAGTTAGAAGTTCTCGAGGTTTCAGGTTTAGCTAGTAGTTCACAAATAGCTCAGTTTTCCTATTTAATGTATGAGGAACCACTCTGTCAAATTTCATCTTTAAAGGTAAGTAGGAAGTAAGAGAATTAGTGAGTAAATTGGCCAGTGGGGGCTTTCGTATTTACAGATATAATAGACAATGAGTGAAAAAATACTCTAACTTACCTCGTTAGATGAGTTGAATAGTGTTTAAAGAGGGAGACAAGTCAAGTTATTTGACTTTTATTCTCGCCCGATAAAACAACAGATGTCATTGTTCCCGCAGAAAATTGTCGCCGTTGACTTTTCCATTTGCGTCAGATAAACTCGAGAGTTCCTCGTCACCTGTTCGCCCCGATACCAAACACTTGAAAGAAGCTGTTATCGCGATGCTCTTTGAAGTCCGAGTGTATATGTAAATATTTAGTATGAAAATAAAAAAGGATTCCAGATGCTGGAATACTTTTACAAAGAAATTGTCACAGCTAAAATATAAGTCGAAAGTAAGATAATGAATGAGCCGTCGATAAAATATTTTGTTACAACTAAAACTAATTATAACGCTTAACTAATTATTGTGCTAATTATTGTAACGATAAACTAATTATTGTGCTTTATTGTTTACGTGACTCATTTGAATTTTAATAGCCTAGTGTGCGGCACAGCGGTAGAGTTCTGGACCCATTTTTGGAGGATTGTATGTTCGATTCTCAACCTTTAAGAGTGCAGAGAGATGGTGAAAGGAGAAATGCCCGTTTCGTTCTTTGCAAAAAAACATCTGCTGTGTATAAGGGACTGGTGCACGTTAAATCTGTCGGATCCAAAGATTATTTTGTCTAATCCAGTGATCGGCAAACTCTTTAGTCAATAGAGCCAAATATCAACAGTACAACGATCGAAATTTCTTTAGGGAGACACATTTTTTTAAACTTTATATAGGTAGGTGCATTGTTATTAACTTAATTAGGGTACTCCTAAGCTGGCCTTTGATAAAAACGTCCTCAATCTAATCGAGGTTCGTTTGCTGAGGTCAATCAATTCCAACTCTCCCATCCACACTCATCTTGTACACTTGTTTTGTCTGTCTCCTTTCGTTCATCCTCTCTATATGTCTAAACCATATCAGCATACCATTCTCAATCCTCGACACTACATCTTCGGGCACTCCTCAACGCACCCTAAACTTAACTTAATAAAATTTACTTTAAGAATTAAGCCTTACTTAAACTATAGGTACGTTGAATAAAGCTTGATATCATACTTAATAACGATATTATTTATTAATAAAATTAAATTGTAAGATATCCATTAAATTGAATCATAACAATGACTGACAAACACTTGTGTGAACAATGGCCTTGCATCTCCTTGGAAAGTTTGGGTAAGTCAAGTTTGTATGTTGTTGTTTTTAATTTTGGGCAACGAAGTTCCAATATCACTGTACGTGCGAGCCCGCAAGTGGTATTTTGTGGAAGAGCCGTTCTCAAGAGACCAAAGAGCCGCATGTGGCTCGCGAGCCGCGGTTTGCCGACCACTGGTCTAGTCTAATTGGCTATTGATCTACATAATTATGTCACAGAGATTGATACATTTTTTTTTAACCCTTACAGTAATTACCGTTCTTGATTACTGTATTTGTATCTGTAGATACTCACACATTTATTTCTGACTGCAAGCCGGATGTTACCTATTTTTAACCGACTGAAAAGCGCGCAAAACAATACAACCAACCCACCTTTATTTGTATAAATTTTTAAAAAATTTATCAAATATATGTAATATCACCACGGTTTTTTCAACTCTTATTTCCTGATCCATTCCTAAATCACTTTTCCTTTCAAATAACGATCTTTTAAAATAGTATTAAGTTTTCAACTGCGTGTCATTCTCATGCATTTCTACATTCCATTCTTCTAAGATACGTCATCATAACTCTTGTTTTACATCCATGGTCACTAGAATCCATAAGAAACGAAACTTTCTCTCACGATGGCAACTTCTCTTAGGCAGTCCTGCGAATCCATAGCATTCCCAACCTAACAAGCATTTATGAAGAATGTGTCTCTGTGTCTTAAGCTTTTTAGTCGCTATCCCCAACAGAATCAAAATAAAACATTTTGAAAACTAATAATAACGATCCTGAACTTTATCACAAAACTCATATTAGGATAATTTTCTTATAAAAATAAGTATTATTACGTATACAAGGTGAGTTCCATAAGTAATGCGACTAATTTTTTCCAGACAAAACTATACACCGCAGAGCCCTCTAACCTGTTGGGTTAGGTGGAGGGGTTTATTAGCTTCATAACGAATCCATTCTCACTCGGATCCGTGCTTTCAAAAGGTCAGGACATGCGTTTTTGTGAAGCACGTTTTGATCTTAATGTAACACGGCGCGATCGATGGAGCAACGTTACGATATCAAATTTTGCGTTAAACTTGGGAAGCCAGCCACCGAAACGTTTCTATTAATTCAGCAGACTTTTGGGAGTGATAGCTTGTCTAAATCACAAGTTCACAGATGGCACAAGTCGTTCAAGGAGGCATGATCAAGTCCAGGATCAAAACAATGCTCATTTGTCTTCTTTGATGTCAAAAGCATTGTCCAACACGAATTCGTATCTACCGGGACCACTGTGAACGCAGCTTTTAACTTGGAAGTGCCCAAAAGGCTGAAAAGGAGGGTCTCGCACTGCCGAAGTGACATCAAGGACGCATGGAAACTTCACGCCAAGCCACAGCGCCTTCGTTGTCAATGATTTCCTGGCCAGGACCCATACCAAACTGGTTCCCCAGCCACCCTACAGTCTTGACCTGGCTCCCCCAGACTTTGTTTTGTTTCCTCGCTTAAAAGGAGCCCTGAAAAGGAAACATTGGGACCCGATTGAAAACATCCAGGCTCTTGTTACGTCGACTCTGAAGGACCTCCCGGAGAAGGCCTTCCAGGATGCCTTCCAGGCCTGTAAACATCGCCTCCATAAATGTATTGACGCAGGAGGGTGCTATTTTGAAGATTTTTAACTAATTGTACGAATATGTCCAATAAATGATTTTTTATGAATTTGGTCGCATTACTTATGGAACGCACCATGTATATGATAAAATTTTTTATCTACAGACCTAAATGAGGGGTTCTGATCCCCACAACCCCCTCCCCCCCCCATGCGTACGCCACTGAGTAGGTTTGGCTTTGTTTTGTTTTGTTAATTAACGTCGCACTAGAGCTGCACAGTGGGCTATTGGCGACGGTTCGGGGTCAATCTCGAAGGAAAGACCCGGGAACACATACACATTCACACACACGTTCATACATGCACCTCGTTATTTTAGAACCATGGTCAGATGACGAGGAAACACCTGAACTGTCACCCAACGCCTTCAATAGACGTCGGGACTTTGTACCCCGATCAGATGTATCGTGCACCAGTCCCGTATACACGCCAGTATAATTTGTTGGATATTCTGGATGACTTTCTAGTATTTTTGTATCTTTGTATCCACTGAGTAGGAGTGGGGGGAAAGAAGCTCACAGACCTCGGAATTCTAGAGTGTTACTCTTAAGGTAAAAATATGGAAAAACTACTTTGTTTATAAGGCGAAGATAAAATTTTTTGTTTAAATTAATAAATTTATAATCAAGAGTTTCATGTTAATAAAAATTTGTTAGTCAAATCAGTATACTGACATTAAAGTTGAATTGCAAATTTCGAAAAGAGCCAACCTTCGAAAACTAAAAAATTTCACGAGTCACAAAAAAAAACTTCCTTCATGTTGAAACATTTTATTTATTTGGGCAGATTATATTTTCCGACCACTGTAATGCATTGTTAAGAATGTTTAGAGGAGTAATAAAATAAACTTTCTAGAAAAACGGAAAACCGACTTTAAGGAAAATGCGCTAAAAAGTAAAAAATAATTTTTTATTTCACGAATGAGTTGAAAAAAATAAATTATATAATGTCAATTTTATACTTATTACAACTTTTAGAAATCGGCGCCAAAATTTAGGTATGATTTTTGTAAATTGGCACCCATTTCAAAAAGTTGTACTTATTCAATAATTCAATTTTTTCAACTCATTCGTAAAATTAAAAATTATATTTTACTTTTTAGCGCATTTTCTTTAAATTCGGTTTACCTCTTTTTCTAGAAAGATTATTTTATTTTTCCCTTTTTAGTTTTTAATTTAGAAGGGGGCTTCGCCCCCTATTATTATTCACCAAGAAATTCAAGAAGCAACTTGTGCTCAACAACATATATTGTAAAACAATCCCTATCAATGCCAATAAATGCTGGTTAAACGAAATGTCATTGTTATACAACTTCTGTTAAAAAATTAAAATAATATGAAATCGGGGTAAATCTCTCTATTTTAAAAAAAAGTAAGCCCTAGGGGGAAAAAGTAAGCACTAGGGAGAATTTTCAGTTCTTTCAATGTTATTCAGATCGTATCTCAAAATGTAAAAGTCCTAAAATTACGAAATTAAGTGAATTTGTTAAGAAATGTTTGATAAATAAGAAGAATATATATATTTGTTTCATTACTGTTATTAGTTTATAAGTTATTTAATATTAAATTCGTCGTTGATAAAATTTCGCTTACAAGTAATTTTGTCCGTCGAGTTTCTGAAACACTATTAAGAGGAGAGATCCAATTTTTTTAGGGAGTGTACAAATAGGTTCGAACTGGAAATCCAAGTAAGCATGTTTTTAAATTCGAATTAGTTTTGGATTTATAAATTTTTTAAACATTAAAACACGCTCCACTTTTTGAACGCTCCACTTTTTTTTTCACCCTCATTTTTGAAACGTGATTTCTAAAATGCTATAAGTCATTTAAAATTACATATTTTCTTATTCAAAAAAATATATTAATGTTCGTTAAAACTTCCTCTTTTCGATGTTATAAAAATTATATTTTTTATCTTTACAATTAAATTAGATATGGTCACTTAAGATAGGTATAAAAAATAGCGAAGAAGGATAAAAATGTCGGATATTTCGAGCAAATTTTAATTTGCGACTTTTTTTTCTCATTGTTCCGCTTGCATCTCAAAAGGTAAATGTCCTAAAATTATGAAATTATGCCAGTTTATTAAGAAATGTTTGGGAAATAAGGTGAATATATATTTTTTTTAATACAATTAGTATATTAGACGTTATTTTATGTTAAAGTCATAATTTTAGAAAATTTCGAACACAATTCATACATTTTTAGATACTTGTCTTCCAATTTTAAACAAAAAAATAAATAAAAAATTAGGGATACAGATTAAACTATTGGCTACAAATGATCCAGAGTGTTTGTAAAAATTCGATTTAGGTTTGTAGTTATAAATTTTTAAATAATTGACGAAATGTCTGACTTTATCCTAAAAATAATCCCAATGTACGCATCATATGTTCAGATAAAGAGAAAAAACACAAAGATTAAAAAAAAAATCGATAACGAATCTCCAAGTTCTTGCATTCAATTGAATTCAAAGATACTTGTATCGATCCTTATCCGGTTTGTCTTAATGATGACAACAATAACATAACTGCTATAAGCTCATTGAAAAGTATCTTTAAAAGTTTAAGACAAATAAATTATCACGTTGACAGCCGCCACAAAATAAACTGATTGCCAGTCCGCGTAACAAACACTACCGATCTAACGGTGAGGGGTCGGCAGTCAACGTGTTAATCACTTAAAAAAAATGTACAAAAAAATTATTTCCATTTATAAAAAATGCAGACTCTTATAGTGTCTTGTTTGAGAAAGACGCTTTCGTTTTTACCTTTTTTTTTTCAGTCACAAAAGAAGACTGGACACCGATACGTTTATTTGATTCTAGTTGAAGTGCCCAGTGTTGTAAGAGGAAAAAGAACAGGGAAAAAAGTCAGAATAAAACTAAAAACTCTTCCACTTGCCCCCTCAATTGTAATATTAACTGGATTTTAATTTCGAAAAGGTCTCATTTCCGAAAAGCATTCCCATTTTTAACCGGCTGAACCGCGCGCCAAACCAAAACTCTAAAATAAAACCGCCAGAAACTTTAAATTAAAACCGCTAACGCGCGTAAGTCGAGAGGTTATCAATTCGACCGCTATGTATTTTTTTTTATGTATGTTCGCGCGGGATTTCGGTTCTACTTCACATATTTGCACAATTTTTTTATTGGATAGGGGATGTTTCACTTGGGAGCAATTTAAAAAAAATATCCGTTTTTCCTGTATTTAACTATCCGGAATTCTCAATTAACCGGACAGTTTGAAAAAAAAATATTGTCTGATTTCGAAAATTCTTTTTTTGTTGGATAAAAAAAAAACACTTAGGCAAAATCTGCAAAAAAAAAAAAAAAAAATCTGTTATCCGGCTGTTATATATCCGGAAACGTCGATTAACTGGAGTTTTTTTTAAAAAACTAGGGGGCTCCGCCCCCTGCTCCGCTAACGCTCCGCCAACCCCCGGCTACGCAATCCTCTTTAGTTTGCTTCGCAAACCAATACCGGCTTCATACACTGTAGACAATGACAATGTGTCCTAACAACAATACTTTTTTTAGTTATATAAATTATTACTGGCAGTGCCATCACACAAATTTATTTTTCGGATGTTGAGACAAGAAATTTTCCAACTTAACGATCCGAAATTCCGAACATGAACGATTCAAAATTCCCAACTTAAGGACATCGGGTACCAGATGAAGTGTTGTCCTCGTTTTCTGACCACTGTTAAAAATATGAGGCATCGTTCCCGGGTCTTTTCTTCGAGAAACGCCTCGAACCAAAGCGTCCTTGATGTAGTAAGTAAATACGTACCAATAACAAATCAAGGGCGCTCTGCTCGAACCAACGCCTGTAGTTCAATGTGCAGCTCTAGTGCGACGTTTTTTAACCAGACCACATTTACCGATTCGAAATTCACAACGCAACAGAGATAAAAAAAATTCCCAGTTCCAACTTATAAGACATTTTTAGCTTTTTTATAGGTAATATTAAAAGTTATTTCGAAAGTATTGATTTGTCGCACGCACGTTCCAATGCAGTGGTCCGTTTTGAGGTCTAATTTAAGTTTCATCTTAATACAAGTTGGGCAATTTCTAGTCTTCCAGCGCTTTCATTTGCTAATAATATTAATTTGCCTGAGGCATAAATTTTCCCAACTCAGGGATTTTTAAATCCCTGAGTTGGGACCTTGTTGCGTTTTGAATTTCGAATCGGTAAATGTGGTCTGGTTAAAAAACGTCGCACTAGAGCTGCACATTGAACTACTGGCGTTGGTTCGAGCAGAGCGCCCTTGATTTGTTATTGGTACGTATTTACTTACTACATCAAGGACGCTTTGGTTCGAGGCGTTTCTCGAAGAAAAGACCCGGGAACGATGCCTCATATTTTTAACAGTGGTCAGAAAACGAGGACAACACTTCATCTGGTACCCGATGTCCTTAAGTTGGGAATTTTGAATCGTTCATGTTCGGAATTTCGGATCGTTAAGTTGGAAAATTTCTTGTCTCAACATCCGAAAAATAAATTTGTGTGACGGCACTGCCAGTAATAATTTATATAACTAAAAAAAGTATTGTTGTTAGGACACATTGTCATTGTCTACAGTGTATGAAGCCGGTATTGGTTTGCGAAGCAAACTAAAGAGGATTGCGTAGCCGGGGGTTGGCGGAGCGTTAGCGGAGCAGGGGGCGGAGCCCCCTAGTTTTTTAAAAAAAACTCCAGTTAATCGACGTTTCCGGATATATAACAGCCGGATAACAGATTTTTTTTTTTTTTTTTTTTTGCAGATTTTGCCTAAGTGTTTTTTTTTTATCCAACAAAAAAAGAATTTTCGAAATCAGACAATATTTTTTTTTCAAACTGTCCGGTTAATTGAGAATTCCGGATAGTTAAATGCAGGAAAAACGGATATTTTTTTTAAATTGCTCCCAAGTGAAACATCCCCTATCCAATAAAAAAATTGTGCAAATATGTGAAGTAGAACCGAAATCCCGCGCGAACATACATAAAAAAAAATACATAGCGGTCGAATTGATAACCTCTCGACTTACGCGCGTTAGCGGTTTTAATTTAAAGTTTCTGGCGGTTTTATTTTAGAGTTTTGGTTTGGCGCGCGGTTCAGCCGGTTAAAAATGGGAATGCTTTTCGGAAATGAGACCTTTTCGAAATTAAAATCCAGTTAATATTACAATTGAGGGGGCAAGTGGAAGAGTTTTTAGTTTTATTCTGACTTTTTTCCCTGTTCTTTTTCCTCTTACAACACTGGGCACTTAAACTAGAATCAAATAAACGTATCGGTGTCCAGTCTTCTTTTGTGACTGAAAAAAAAAAGGAAAAAACGAAAGCGTCTTTCTCAAACAAGACACTATAAGGGTCCGTATTTTTTATAAATGCAAATAATTTTAATTTTATAAGTAAAATTTTTATAAGTGATTAAAATGTTCACTGTCGACCATGCACTGTTAGAGTGGTATTGGTTGTTGCGCGGACTGGCAATCAGTGGCGTAGCTAGCATTGGGTTACTTTGGGTCAGAACCCCCCCCCCCCATAGCCATTTTTTTTTTTTTTTTTTGAAAAAATAACAAATGGAAAAAAAAAAAAAAATTCTCTGATTTCTATAGAGAAAACACACGTCGCATTTCCTGGTCTACCCCACATGTATCTCCTGCTCCTTTCCCTTCTGTCCCCTGAAGGGTTGATTTTAAGGAGAACAACCTTTTTGTGGGGGGGGGGGGGAAGAGGGGAAAACAATTGGGTAGTAGGTCTGTATGACGGTCTTGGTTGTTTGTACATGTATAGGGATACTTTTCTTAACACTTGAAATGGGGCGGCAGTTGAGCCGAAATTCACAATGGATTAATTCAGAAATTGCTTGCCTTGCTTTTTTCCCTGACCCATTCATCCCCTATGTGCCGGCACGTCGCGCCGGGGGGGTTTGGGGGGGAGTCCGACCCCCCCCCCCCCCCCAATAATTTGGAAACCCTAAAAGTTGGGAATTTCAAGGTTTAAAAATACCCGAGTTGGGAAAATTTATGTCTGAAGAAAATTAATATTTTTAACAAATAAATGCAAAAACACCAAGGTTATTAAGAGAAAATTTGATATTGTCCAACTTGTAAAATTAAACTTAAATTTGTGTGTTTGCTTTCAGAGTTCTCTGCACACTTTCGACCGATATGACGCTAAAGCTCCAGATGGTGTTGAATAATGTAGTCTGTAGCCGACACAACGCCAGTGGCGGAACTGTTTTATAAATTTCATTGTATTTTTTTATTGTGTCAAGCGAAAAATTTTTTTAACCGTGGCATCATTTCCTTAAAAAAAATCCTACATTTTAAATAATACCAAATAATAATAACACCAAATAATAATAATACCAAATAATAAATACCAATAAATAGGACCAAAATTAATTTATGGACCCCCCCCCCCCCCCCCCCCCTTCGGACAATCCTGGCTACGCCACTGCTGGCAATCAGTTTATTTTGTGGCGGCTGTCAACGTGATAATTTATTTGTCTTAAACTTTAAAAGATACTTTTCAATGAGCTTATAGCAGTTATGTTATTGTTGTCATCATTAAGACAAACCGGATAAGGATCGATACAAGTATCTTTGAATTCAATTGGATGTAAGAACTTGGAGATTCGTTATCGATTTTTTTTAATCTTTGTGTTTTTTCTCTTTATCTGAACATATGATGCGTACATTGGGATTATTTTTAGGATAAAGTCAGGTTAATTTTTAAATTGACGCGACGTCAAGCGGTAGAACCCCATGTAATTGAATTGGGCAGGGGCGGATCCAGAGTTTGGATTTGAGAGCGGCTTGAACTTGAATATAAAATTGTTCGAGGCACCAACCCGAAGGTATTTTTCCTCTTCATCTAACTTGGGCCTATAGGCAACTAAATTTCTGAGTATATCTGGATTAAAAGACATGGGACAGGACAAACACAGAACATATACAAGAAAAATATAAAAACTGTGAATGGCTTTTGATTATGGTACAGAGAGTAACAAATAAAAAGTAACATTTAGATAAAAAAAAAAAAATCTGAGATATTTTATACCAAATGTAAACGAGGTTCGTAAAGGTGTAGGATTATAGCGCCATCTACTGGGAAGTAAGTAAATTGGCGGTTCCTTCTAGCCTATTGTATTCCAGATATTACATGTTGCCCCATAGTGACATCAAGTAGGAAAGGGCATTTACCGTTCTATCAAAATTACAAAAGCCGCCCGAAATGTAGGGGCCTCCGTGGCCGAGCGGTTAAAGGCGTCAGCTGCAAATACGAAAATTCGTGGTTCGATGCCAGGCGATGGACTTGACAAAGAAAAGTAAAAAGTAGTGATCTTGTGATCGGAATGTTGCCAGCTTCGCTACAAAATACTAGAAAAGTCGTCCAGAACATTCGCAAAAATTAACGGCGTGTATACGGGACTGGTGCACGACACATCTGATCGGGGTCCAAAGTCCCGACGTCTATTGAAGGCGTTGGGTGCCAGTTCAGGTGTTTCCTCGTCATCTGACCAGTGTTCTAAAATAACATCGTTCCCGTGTCTTTCCTTCGAGATAGACCCCAAACCGTTGCCAATAGCCTACCTTGCAGCTGTTGTGCGACGTTAATTAACCAAACCAAACCACCCGAAATGAGAATAATTTATTTTATTGATGAAAAACAAAATTCTAAATGAGATTTTAAGGTAAACTACCACTTTTCTTTATATCAACTATAATAGCCGTATAAATACTAAATGTTACCTTTGTTGAAATGGGCGCTTTCAGTAGTCACTCGATTTGGTGTGTATCCGTTATGAATATAGCGGTAATATATCGACCGATATCGTTCGGCAACCTCAGCACATCAGTTCTGTCAAGATGGCGTTAAAAATGTCTAATGAAACAAGAAAAGAAAAAAATAATAACAAAAAAAAATATTTAAAAAAAACCAAATGTGACCACTGAGCGCCTTTTGAAAATTTCAAACTTTTCTCTGCGAGTTAGTAATTTAGTAATTCCTATATTTGAAACCCGGAAAAAATTATTTTATCTCGGAATTTAAACAGAAACTGTCAAACGAAACATGTTAAGAAATATACAAGTTCAATTCGTTAGTTAGCCCTTACAGCCCCAACATATTTGCTGCAGTAAAAATATTTTTTTTTCTTATGAATTATGGTTTCTAGGCTTCTAAATATGACACCTGATCTTTTTAACATAATTTTTAGATCACTGATTTAGAAAATTTAAAGCGGCAACGGAGGATGTTATAGAGGAGCAAGGGAACTATCTAAAGCGTTCTGATACCATCAGTTAATGATAAAAGAGTTTAGATGGTTAGCAAAAGTAGTCAAATATCGGCAGATTTTAACAAAAATCTAACATATTAAAAAAAAAAAAACTTGATTTCTTTACACAATTCTATGTTTGATCTACTCTCGAATTTTTCGCTGTTTTTTTAAATTAAGAAGCACTAATTTTCAAAGAAACAGTGTTGCCAGAACTGTGTATTAAAGATAAAAATTAAAAAAAAAATAATAATAACAAATATGCTAAAAAGTAAAAAAATTAATTTTAAATTAGGAACATGTGGCAAATTTAAACATTAATTTTATATTTATTACAATTTCCACCAAATTTTATATTTATTACAATTTCCACAAAGTTTTATATGTATTACAATTTCCACCAAAGTTTATATAAATGAAGCAATTTCTCCCACCTACATCTTTCCTAATCTGCGATGAAGAAAATGGGAAATCCTACAGAGACAATCTGTTATTATACTGAACATTATTGTTGTTCTCTGTGCTAAAGTTGTTTTGCTTTTATTGTTACTTATTGTATGCTTCTTTAAGTTTTCTTATCTGTCCTGTTTTGTCTATGTTCTGTCCAACCCTTCCATTTTTTCAATATCCATCGGGCACTCACTTCCATGGAGGGGTAAATGCTTCCGAGCAGACACCCCGTCTCTACACAAGATCCAAGAAACCTGTGCTAAAATTTTGGTATGGTTTTTGTTCATTTGCACCAACTTAAAAAAAGTTGCAATAAGTATATAATTGAAATTATATTTAAATATTTCCCAATTGTTCCAATTTTTTAATTTTTTTTTTACTTTTTAGTTAATTTTTTTTAATATATATATATATATATATATATATATATATATATATATATATATATACTGCTATTAACATCCTTGCTAATAATTAATGGTTAGCTCAAGTTGTTGGTGACTTTTTTCCAGGCCCCGGATAGTATGATTTAAGATTATCCAGTTTGATAAACGAAATCGTTAAATTTAAGTTATAGTTAAACAACCCCTATCCAAAAAATAACAAATTTTGATAAGGGGAAAATGTTAAAAAAATATTCTAGTTAATCGATATTTTCGGATAAATAAAAACCGTATAATCAAATTTTTGCATCTTTTGCCTAGGTGGAATTTTATAAATTAAAATTTAAAAAAAATCAGAATCTAACAATATTTTTTTTTCAAACGGTCCGGTTAATTAAGAATTCTATATAGTAACAAATACAAATACAAATACAAATATTGACGACCCACAACAGGCTCAAGGCCCAACAAGGTTGGTCCATCTAGTACCTCTTAACTATCCCCCAATGCATATCTAACTTCTTCTTAAAATCCGTTACTCCTTTACAATTAACAATATTCACTGGCAAGTTGTTCCATTTGTCTATTACCCTATTATAGAAATAGTGTTTTCTCCCTTCCCGATTAAAATGGGATTTGTTTAACTTAAACCCATGACCTCTCGTTCTATCACTCATATTAAAATCCAAACCCTCCACATCCCCTTGTTTGATAAATTTGAACAGTTGAATCAAATCTCCCCTAACCCTTCTTTCTTCCAGAGTATACATATTCAAATTTCTTAATCTATCTTCATAATTCATGCCTGAGAACCCTTGAACCATTTTAGTAGCCCTGTGCTGAATTTTCTCTAACAATGCAACGTCTTTTTTAAGATATGGTGACCAGAACTGTACAGCATACTCAAGATGTGGCCTTACTAAACCTCTGTACAATGGCAAGATAATATCCTTAGATGTCGGATAACCGGATATTTTTAAAAAAAGTTTCCCAAGTTAAACATCCCCTATCTAACACAAAAATATATAATTCAAATATCTGAATAAAAACAGAAATCATGCACGAGCATACATGAAAAACAGTTCAAGTCGAATTGAAGCCTTCGATCGTTTTGGTTGTCATGCAAAGTTGATTTTTTTAAAAAAGTTAACCAAGAAGATAATAGTTTCAGTTTAGTGTTGCTCCTAAGCAACGTTAGAGGCCTCCGTGGCCGAGCGGTTAAAGGCGTCATCTGCGAATACGAAGATTCGTGGTTCGATGCCGGGCGATGGACTTGACAAAGAAAAGTAAAAAGTATTGATCTTGCGATCGGAGGGTTGCCAACTTCGCTACCAAAATACTAGAAAGTCGTCCAGAACATCCGCAAAAATGAACGGCGTGTATACGGGACTGGTGCACGATACATCTGATCGGGGTCCAAAGTCCCGACGTCTAGTGTGAAGACGTTGGGTGCCAGCTCAGGTGTTGTCCCCGTCATCTGACCATGGTTCAAAAATACGAGGCATCGTTCCCGGGCCTTTCCTTCGAGATAGGCCCCGAACCGTCGCCCATAGCCCACTGTGCAGCTCTAGTGACCAAAACCAAAAAAACCTCAGCAACATTAGGGGAGGTAGATAAATACCATTAAAATTTCTGTATAACAACGAAAGAAACAATTAATAATTACATTTCTGTAGTATAATTCATACTTAATATCTTAATAAAAGAAAGATCTACAACAGTGGAGCTTGCGCATTCCCTGGCATGACAATCTATTATAATAAAAGAAGAGTCTGCTTGTCTTTGGCACGCAAAACACCTTCTTCCTCTGCACGGAATTGTCTGAAATTTTAAATATAAGTACTATTCAACTTCTTAATGTGCACCCGTGAACCAGAATTTTTAAATTTTAGTTAATTATTTTAAAATTATTTTAAAGTTTCCATCCAATAGAAATCGTAGTGCCGTAGTGAGAGAGAACTGCGCATGCGTTATGTAGGGATTACGAACGGAAAGAACTTGGACGGGAACTAGCCAAGCTCCAACAGCTTAGTCGATTGAGTAGTGTTATACTTCAGAACAAATGGTTACAATTAATTTTATCGAAACTATTTACGTTTTTAAATAATGCTAAAATTTAAAAAAATGCGTTTTATAATATCTACCAGTATTCTAAATAGATAAAAATACTTGTCGTATAAATATTAAATTTTAATTCTGCATTTTGGGCGCTTTCAGTGGTCACTCATGTTGGTGTGTATCCGTTATGAAAATAGCGGTAATAGTTCGTCCGATATTCTTCGGCAATATCAACACTTTAAAGCAGTCAATGGCCGATTAAAATGTCAGAAAAATAAAGGAATATAACAAAATTAAAAAAAACAAAAAAACAAAAAACCAATCGTGACCGCTGAGTGCCTTTTGAAGATTTTAGACATAACTTTAAAGTTAAGTAATAACATTAGTTGTTACAATTACCTCTGAATTTTTTTTTTCTGAATTGCATTCGAAACAAAAACTTTCATTCGAAATGTGTTTCATAAATATATCCGTTTAATTAATTAGTTACGCACTAACATTTTGTTGCTCTATAGCGAATGGAACAATTAAAAATGATTTATTTGTTAAATAAATTGATAAATAATATTTTGTTATGAGCAGAAAAGAAATTCCACAATGTAACATAAAAAAATACATTATAACTTTAAATTTTCTTTTTATACTACTCGATTTGTTTGCTCTAATCAGAATTGAAAGAAACCGAATACCCAAGTACAATAATTACACTTATTGGTATTTTGATGTATGGGTATGTCATGCATTTCCAAATTAACAAGTTTGCCAGTTGTGAGTAACATTCTGGCCCATCCCAAATTCCAATCTGTGGGGTTGAAACAAGAAATTTCTCAACTGAACGATTCGAAATTCTACACTTAACTATTCGAAATTCACAACTCAACAGTGCGGAAAATTCCCAGTTCCAACTTATCGACACTTTTCATCTTTTTTTTATATATATATTTTAGGTAATATTAAACAGTTCTCTCACAAGCATTGATTTGTTGCACCCGTATTCCAATGCAGTGTCCGTTCTGAAGTCTAATTTAAATGTAATATTACAAATTGGTCAATTTCTAATCTTCCCTAGCTTTCATTTGTTAATGATATTAATTTTTTTTCAAGCATAAATTTTCCCAACTCGGGTTTTTTAGGATTTGAAATTTCCACCTTTCAGGGTTTCCAGATTATTGGGGGGGGGGGGGGGGGGGGGGGCAAACCCGATTCCAATTAAATTAACATAATTTAAGTCACAACAAGAAATAAAATAATCAAAATATGTTTAATTATAAAAAACACATTATAATGATAAAGTTAACAAAAGTCGTTTCGTAGTTTAAAAAGTTGTAGAAAATATATGTTAATTTGATAAAATTTAACCACATAACAGTTTACCCCGAATGCCGCTCAGTACGAAATATATGTGTGGACGTCCATGTGGGTTGGATTGGTCAGCACGAAAGCAGCGCGTCTGATTTCGTACTGACCAATCCAACCGTTAAAGACACATATCAAGTGTCTTTAACGACAGGCCAGGCATATTGGACATTTTTCTCAGTAATACTTACATACACAAGTGTGCTCACGTATACTATGAATTCTCATATGGCATTGAAAAAATCCTAGACTATTTCCGAAAATTGTACTGACTGGAAAATGCATTACAATATCCTTACAGCCAAGGGACACGCTGACCTGCCTCTAGACGACTATACAAATCTTGGCCTAGCAGTTGGACTACCCCTATGTGGACAAGAGTACTGCAGTCCTGTTCACCAGAAAGATTAAAATACCAGCATCGCTCGTCATGTTCAATTTCGCCGTCCCCTGGCAAAACAAAGCGAAGTACCTAGGTCTGGTCCTTGACCTGCGAATGACCTGGGAGCCCCACTAACTATCAAAGAAAAACTTGGTAAAGTTAAATTCAGTTTAATGCCGCTGTTAAACCGTAAATCTAAACTATCAATGGCCTATAGACTCCTGATCTATAAAACTCTCCTCAGACCAATAATAACTTATCTGGGCCTTCGCCTGCAAGACAAGGCTGGATGAGTTCGACACATTCCAGAGCAGTCTTCTGAGAGTGTACATATCGAGATCTAAATGGTTTATACGGGATGTCGATATATCGTCTGAAAATGTCCTCTCTTCTACAATTCATGTGAACTCGTTAAACAATTTGAGGAGTGCGCTTTCCGAAGAATAGAGTCGTAAATAACATGAATTGTTCAAATGACCGCCCGTGGCAGACTAGACATGCTATACATTTATTTCGGAAAGTAAACAATAAAGAAAGTTGTGAATATTGAAAAATGGATTGTATGTATATTACAGGAAAAGTCAATAAGTTTCATGGCGATACAGTAACGTTGTATACAAGAAATTCAAAACAAAATTTTAAAAACGGTCATTTGACCACGCGTGGTACTTATTAATTGTGCTGGGTATAAATTTTACCATGAAAAATATACCTAAAAATCGCAGTATTTTATTCGCACGGACTCTATAAAAAAACATCCCTTAGGTTACATAAATCCTCAGTGAAAATACAATTTTTTTTTTGCATTATATATATTTTTATATTTAAAAATTTTATAGAAATAAACTGATAGTAATTATAAAAAAAAGAGAATATTTTTCTACTAAGAAAATTATAATAAAAATAATTTGTGTTGTTGAAATTTAAGACAAATATATTTATATTCAAAGACATTTAAAGTGATCCCAATTCAAGTGCTCTAACGCAACTAGGATAATTTAAGGTGTTCAATAATAAAAATCGTGTGAAGTTGATGGAAAATGGTATCTCAGTAGCCATCGCCATCTAACGGCGGAATGTGAAGTTTTCAGTTCCGAAAAGTCTAAAGTAAGTATGTCATATTGCAGTTTACGTCGCCAGGGGTTTTCGCCGAATGATTGTTTTTGAATATGATCTGCCCAAAATCTCAGAACAGCGTGGTTTTTCATTAGCTTTGAATTCGGTTTGCAAACTTTGATATAATTTCTATTTCCGCAATCTTTGGATGGAATTGCTTTTAGCCGTCAGATCGAAAAACAATGTGTTTTGCATTTGTAAAATCTTATTTTGTAGTTTTCATTGAATGAAAATGTTTCGGTAAATGGAATATTTTGTTGTTAGGAGTGATTTAACGTTATGTAATGAATGGGAAATAATATTAAGGGTCGTTAATTTATTACATGGGGGGGGGGGGGGGGAGAGGGAGGGTGAAAGGATATATCATGTGTGGCGTGACATGACATGAAAGAGATGGCTTCAGTGGTTTAATTTCCGAATACATTTCTTGAAAAAAAGATTAGTGGTCCTCCTTTGTTTTTTTAGCTCAGTGGTCCACAATGTTAGAAACTACTTTCCTAGTCCTCCCATTTGTCTTAATTCCTCTATTGCAAATAACTGCCCTCTGACGGTGATTTTTATTTTTTATGATCATCCTAGGAGCCCAAGTTTCTGGTGTAAAACAAAAGTTTTTTGAACACTAAACTTACCCATATTGCTGTATTTACCGGTGATGTCATCAGGCCCGTCGCACCGGAGAGGGGGGGGGGGGGTGACCTCGACCACCCAATAATCTGGAAACCCTAAAAGTTGGTAATTTCAACTTTTAAAAATCCCAGAATTGGGAAAATTTATGCCTGAAGAAAATTATTATTATTAGCAAATAAAAGCTAGGAAAGATTAGAAATTTCCCAACTTGTATGATTGAATTTAAATCAGACATCGACCACCCAATAATCTGGAAACCCTAAAAGTTGGTAATTTCAACTTCTAAAAATCCCAGAATTGGGAAAATTTATGCCTGAAGAAAATTATTATTATTAGCAAATAAAAGCTAGGAAAGATTAGAAATTTCCCAACTTGTATGATTGAATTTAAATCAGACATCGACCACCCAATAATCTGGAAACCCTAAAAGTTGGAAATTTCAACTTCTAAAATTCCCAGAGTTGGGAAAATTTATGCCTGAAGAAAATTAATATTATTAGCAAATGAAAGCTAGCCAAGATTTGAAATTGACCAATTTGTAAGATTGAATTTAAATTAGACCTCAGAACAGACACTGTATTTGAATATTAGTAAAACAAATCAATGCTTGTGAGGGAACTGTTAACTATTACCAAATATAAAAAAAAAAAAAATGAAAAAGGTCAATAAGTTGCAACTGGAAATTTTCAGCACTATTGAGTTGGGAATTTCGAATAGTTAAGTTGAGAATTTTGATTCGTTAAGTTGGGAATTTCGAAATTGTTGGGAAATTTATATTGGGAAGTTGGGAAATTTAAATCGAAGTCGGCGAGACACCGGGGTCGTAGCAGTTCCTTGAAATGCAATAAACATGTGAAAATGATCACTATGAAATGGATCATTTCCTGCAGGAAATATTAAAGGAGAAACACACAGGACAAGGATCAATGGAAAGGAAAATCCTCGGTGGGGTGTGGAGGTATGTTGGTTGCCCATTGTTAAGTACAAATAGATTTTGATCGTGTATTTAATTGTCCTATTTGACTTCCACGACGATTTGTGTCTGGGCTTCTCCAAAGAGGATTGTGCCCATTAAAATCGCCACATTAGGTATATTAAGCTGGAAACTAATCGTATAACCTGTCTAAATTTCTTTGTCGAAAAGTTTCATTAATCGGTAGAAAAATAGAGCACACTGTAATGAGAGTATTTACAGTGACTAACTGTAATAGCTTGCAGATATCTTGTGAGACTCAGTGGGGTGAAGGGAGAGCTATTAGATATAAATGTAGCAACCCCACTACTGGCTCTATCACCGCTAATGTAATCCTTTCTAAGGGGGCTGTACCCTTTCTGAGAGCTCTGGGATGGTTTGAGCAAGTCTCTTTTAGACAAAAGCAGATTGGAAGGTGTTCATCGACAAGATGTTTGATGTCGACCGAGTTGTGGTGAAATCCGCGGCAATTTCACGAAAAGACACAGGCCATCATGGGAAAGTTATGGGTGTTGAAGGCTGCTTCGTAGGTTTCATTTTAGGACGCAGATTATTTGGAGCCTCCATACCATGCATAATCCATATCAGCAACATCAGAAGAGTCGGATGGTATATTGTGGAATATTGGCGTTCTTGGTTTAAATTTAGTTTTTTTTGTTTGAGTTTTTTCAGCTAGTTCTTTTTTGGTTTTTAGAGATTTAGTTAGGACCGTGAGGGGAGAGACAACTTCACTATTTTGGGTATTAGTAGAATCAATTCCTTTTAAGGCCAATTGGATATTTGAAACTTTATTTTTACTTTGAACGCTATTGCTTGAAGAAGGATTGTCTATTATATAACGCATTGTACAGTGGTAGAGGATGTTGTTGTTTTTTGTTGCACCTGCGCATGAGAGATTCGATGTTGGAAGTCTGTTTGCAATAAATTTTCGAGCGTCCGCGTACGAAAGTTGTTGCGTGGATCGGATTGTTTGAATGTCCTTTTCCTTCTTCCATTCTGGACAACCTCTAAAGTTGGCAGAATGGTTACCATTACAATTGACGCACTTAAATGTAAGCTCACAAGAGGAAAATGAGTTTCCGATTTCGGAACATCTCGAACAGGCTTCAGGTCAACGGCATGTTGCAGTTGAGTACCCGAACCTCTTGACTGTTGAAACACCTCAGAGGATTCGGGATGTTGGTTCTAATAAGGCAGTTGAGATAAACTGCAGTATTATATTTTAGTAAGCTATTGAAGGTAATAATAAGATATCGTGTGTTGATTATCCCTTCTCTTCGTTTTAATGTAATTCTTCGAACCTGGGTAACATTTTGATTTTTTACCCTTTGCACTCGTATGTCCACGTATGGGGGACATCACTCGTTTTACCATCGCGCTCGTATGTACAGGGGACATCGCATCTGTACCGTTGCGTTCGTATGTCGCCATAGAAATAGGAATACAAAAAACACAGAATTATAATATGTTATTGTTTCTTTTTGTTGTGCTTTTTATTTTGTTTCTTGTTTGTAGTTTCTTTGTTGTTTTTATTGTCTTTTAGTTAGTTTTGTTACAGTCACTTACTTCTTACTAGTTATAGAAAACAGAAATTCTCTGGGCAAACTGTGATAACTTAACCAAAACATTTCTGTTCGAAGTATTTCTAAGTTGATTTGATATGGTGGAGGTGCCGGCATTACGTTCCTTTCCTAAATATTGTTTATATAGTTTGTTTATATTATTACATTTCTTAGATTTTTAATGCGGTGTAGTGTAATATACTTAAGTATTCTTAGTAGTTTCAATAAATTATTTTGACACGTTGAAAAATATAACATATGTGGCTACATTTGCATCCTAGATCAAGGGGTGTATTCAGAGGTTATATTTTTAAATTTTTGATTTAAGGATGGTAAACCTTCTAGTTAAATTGGAACACATTTCCATCAAAAAAATTCATCTTGATCGAACATGAAAAAAAATTCCGAGCTAACTTTCTAAAGCATAATTACGAGTGCAAAAGGTTAAGTTCTTCGAGGATTTCTTTGTATGATACATTAATTAGGTCATTTTCGGAAATGACTCCTCGGCTAGAGTTAAGGCCATTGTGAGGTGTGACCATTATTGGAATGTTTTTTTATTGTTCTGCCGGCCATGAATGATTTGGATTGGAGAGGATTACAAGTTTCAATTAAGAAATCACCGGAACGAAGTTTCTTGACGCTTTTCGGATTGTCTCCCATACCAAGAAGGCCATTTTGAAGAACGAAAGTAGAGGTTTTTGATGATTGTCCAGAGACAGAACTAATTATGAGAAATTTAGGGTACACATTAAAGGATGGATGATTAGTAGTTGAGGGATTCGTGGCACTATTTAAAGTTGGCAGAAACAAGGCATCCACCGGGGCACGAATTTGGAGATCCATATAAGAGAGGGGTGTTCACCCCCACTCATCACCAAGCCTTACAAGGAGATGCAGTGCTGGACTGCCAAGGGGGTAAAACCAGGATATAGCACTACAGCTCAGGCGTGTGGATCCTCAAGGGTACTCTTAACTGCAGAACTAGCCCTTTAATATCAAATTACTGTTGAGCTGAACGCGACAGGGGATAAATTCATTAGCGTACTGAACCACAGTGATATTAGGCGAGCCGGTTGACCAAAAGCGGGCTCACTCCTGGCCTCTCGTTTACGTTGAAGCATGGACCAAAGGGAACGCAACGACGTCTTCAGGAAACTTAAACCCCGTCCTGAAACGAGACGTCGCAGGATCCCCAGGACTCCACTTTCCCACGATACGAGTCACCGCACACGGCAAACGTGCAGGTCAGATAATCTGACAAAAATTAAATGCAATTTCGGAACCAATACAATAAGTGAAACAACATAACTGAACCCACGAAACAATACTTGAATATAAACAAGGGAAACCCAACAATCATAAACAGAGAAAAAAAATGAACGCTAGAACGAAATATAACAAATAAAAATCGTGCACTTGGTAGGGCCTTCGCAAAAAAAGGAAAGAACAGAAAAAGCTCCGGCCCAGCTAGGGTACCTCGGGGTTGCCAAGCCCGTACTCGCAAGATGCGAGCCCCCTGAGGGGAGCGATATATGCGGAGGCGCTCTGTTTATCATGGCTTTTTTGACTGAACTTGACTTGGGACATGACGTTCTAACTTAACGGGACTTTTTCACGATGCTTTTGACCTGACCTGACGCGACTTGGAAGGCATTTTTCGGAGCTCCAAATGGAGCATGGACCAAAGGGAACGCGACGACGTCTCCAGGAAACTTAAACCCCATCCGACGTTAATTAACCAAAAACAAAAATCTCCGATTAAATCTTTCAAGTTTAAGATGGTGCTTTTAAAATATTTCAAGCGTTGTTGGATAAAAAGAGGACAAACAATTAAAATTTAATGAACAGTAAAAACAGTTGAGAATGATTGTAAGAGGAATTCCATTCGAATTTTTAGCGAATTTTTTTAATGTCTGTTAAAGGGACTGCTTGGTGTAAAGGAACGGATGTAGTTTTTGTAGCGATATCGACCTGTATGAGACAGCAAATTAAGGATGTCCAAAGATTTTTTTTCTTAGGTGCAGTACATGGAGGTAAAGGAGAGCTTGTTATCGAAGATAACGCCGAGAAATTTTGCGTCGTTTCCAACGGGGATTTGTGTTGGTTGTGTGGGGTTTTATGGCACAAGGACAAAAAATGATCAAACTGAGCAAAATACTAGATAATTCAAACCAATATTAAAATTCTAAAAGGTTTGGTTTTGTTTTGTTAATAAACGTCGCACTAGAGCTGCACAGTGGGTTATTGGCAACGGTTCGGGGTCTATCTCGAAGGAAAAAGACCCAGGAACACATGCACGTTCACACACACATTCATACATGCACCTCGTTATTTTAGAACTATGGTCAGATGACGAGGAAACACCTGAACTGGCACCCAACGCCTCTTCAATAGCGTCGGAACTTTGGACCCCGATCAGATGTATCGTGCACCTGTACCGTATACACGCCGTTAATTTTTGCTGATGTTCTGGACGACTTTTCTAGTATTTTGTATCAAAGCTGGCAACCCTCCGATCACAAGATCATTACCTTTTTTTTACTTTTCTCTGTCAAGTCTATCGCCTAGGATCGAAGCAGGAATCTTCGGATTACCAGCTGACGCCTTTAACCGCTCGGCCACGGAGGCCCACAATTTTAAAGAAGAGGTAATAATCCTGTGTCGTTTAAAAAGATAAATAATGCTGAATTAGGTAATGATTCAATAAATACGGCGAGCCCCAGTTGCTCGGTTGGTAAGGCGTTCAGCTACTAATCAGAGGATTGGTGGTTCGAATCCGTGAAATGGACTTGACATAGAAAAGTAAAAAAGTAGTGATCTTGCGATCGGAGGGTTGCCAGCTTCGCTACAAAAATACTAGAAAGTCGTCCAGAATATCCAACAAATTATACTGGCGTGTGTACGTGACTGGTGCACGATACATCTGATCGGGGTCCAAAGTCCCGACGTCTATTGAAGGCGTTGGATGCCAGTTCAGGTGTTTCCTCGTCATCTGACCATGGTTCTAAAATAACGAGGTGCACGTGTGAATGTGTATGTGTTCCCGGGCCTTTCCTTCGAGATTGACCCCGAACCGTCGCCAATAGCCAAATGTGCAGCTCTAGTGCTGTAAATACGGCAATACCAATAAATACGGCAGAGTAGGAGATGATGTATTAAAATTTCTTCTGGTTATAACTTCTTAAAGTCGCCCTGGTAGTTTAACGGATAAGGATCTGAAGATCTGGGTTCGATTCCCATTAAATCTTGGTTGTAAACGTTGGTATTTATTGAAAGTGAATTATAGGCTTGCATCTGCTCTTTTTATTCATTTTTACTCATTGTGCTCATTTTTGAGTACATGTCTCTTTCAAAATTGAAATTTATGTATTCGGAACAGGCCGTCCCACCGCGGGGGGGGGGGGGGGGGGGGGGGGGACCCGACCCCAGCAATAATCTGGAAACCCTTAAGGGAAAATAAAAATTATATGTGTTGGAAATTTGTCGTCGACATTGAACATTTTTCTAGGTTTAAAATTTTAAATAAATTATGTATTACAATTAAATTAAATACTTTGAGATTATTTTATTACTTTTTTTTCCCAGCAATAATCTGGATACCCTGAAAGTTGGGAATTTCAAATAAAAAAAAAACCGAGTTGGTAAAATTTATGCCTGAAGAAAATTACTATCATTATCAAATGAAAGCGTAGGTAAGATTAGAATCGCCCAACGTATAATATTATATTTAAATTTGAACTCAGAACGAACACTGCATCGGAATATGGGTACAACAAATCAATGCTTGTGAGAGAACTGTTTAATAAATAAAATATATATAAAAGAAAATATGAAAAATGTCGATCAGTTGGAACTGTGAATTTTCTGCACTGTTGAATTGGGAATTTCGAATCGTTAAGTTGGAAATTTCTAGTTTCAACCCCTCCCCCCCAAAAAAATATTTTTTTGTGAAACGGCACTGATTCGGAAGCATGATTAGAGACTGATTTACGGCAGGGCATTCGGGGCACTTGCCCAGGGCCATGGCCAACTAGACTCAGAAGGCCGCAGAAGCTCCTGCGCTACGAGCTGTGACGTCACGACAGCCGTCCGAGAACGGAGCAGCGTTGGTTTGCGCGTTATTGTTTACAATCCAAAACATCGGAGGCAGCGTTATTTTCCGTGCTATTTTTATTGAAATTCAAGTGATCTTGTCATGCCCGATCGTTGTTGTGTAACTGCATGTCAGTCGAACTATGATAGTTGTAAAGATTATATTTCTGTATATAAGTTTCCGCAAAATGAACTTTTGAAAAAAGCATGGCTTCGACTCATTCCCAGGCAGGATTTGAAGCCTAACAAGCGGACAGTGGTGTGTGAGAAACATTTCGAGCCCGAATGCATTATTCGCTTCGACGAATTCCCTACTGAAAACGGCGATTCTGTTCAAGTCAAGAGAAGTCGCCCAAAATTGAAGGATGGATCAACACCAACTCTATTTCCTGGATGTCCTGCATATCTGTCCAAAGCAAAAAAGGAAAACAGACCTAGTCGCGACGAAAAACTGAGGAAGCAAGATGACGCTGCTTTAGACGATTTTCTGAAAAGGGATCAAATTTCCTCATATGAACAATTGAAGATATTTTTTTCAGAAAAAATACCCAGTCTTCCAAAAGACACTATTGTTCTGCATTTCGATTCTTTCATCTGCATATTGTTCATGACTTTTAAAACGTGCCCATCAGTTGAAAAAAGTATAAAAATTAAAACAGATTTAACGGTTGAGGTATTTGTTGGAGAACATCAAGTGGATGAAGATTTTTCCTGTTTTCTTCAGAAACAAATGATAGTATTGTGGAGCCAACTGCAGAATTTTATCACTGCTGTCAGCTTAAAATCCCCCATTCAGGTCCAGAAATGCCACTACAAGACTGCTTTAGAAGAGTGGAAGCTGCATATTTCTGATAACAATCCGACTGACGACCTGAAAAAGAAGGAATTCCTATATGAACAGATGGAACTAAGCTCCAAGAAAAAGGCTGCCCGTCGATATACCACAGATATGTATCGCTTTTCATCATGTCTCTTTGTCATTTCACCGGCTTGTTATAAGGCTTTGCTAAGTTGTAAAGTTTTGACTCTGCCATGTGTGGATTCTTTAAAGAAGTTGCTCAATGTGTTAAGTCTTGACAGTTCGACACTGAGTCACAATAACAACAGTTATGTCAAGGCTAAATGCGAGAAATTGAGAGAGGAAGAAAAGTTAGTGAATCTCCTCATTGATGAGATTCACATTAAGAGCAAAGTTGCATACAAAGGACGTCGTATAACAGGTTACGCAGAAAATCAAGATGGTATTGCTGCAACTGCCGTACAAGCTTTTATGATATCATCTGTGTTTTCTTCATTCAAGGACGTGGCTGCTCTAGTACCTGTCTATTCAATGGTGACAACAGACCTTTTTAAGCTTGTAAACCAAACCTTGTGTTTGTTACATGAAGCTGGTTTTGAAGTTTTGTGTATTGTCTCTGACAACAATAGTGTCAATCGAAATATGTTTAAATTGCTGGCAAACGGTGATCTTACTAGTTCTCCAGTAACAAATCCAGCTAATGGCGCCAATTTATATCTTCTTTTTGATGCTGTACATATCCTGAAGTGTATACGTAATAATTGGCTTAACCAAGCGGACGTAGAAAAGACTTTTGTCTGTCCTCAATTCGGCAATAATTCTAAATCTACTGTAGCTGCTACTATTCGTCCACGCTTCGGATTACTTCGTAAAGTGTACAATTTTGAGAAAGACAGTACAGTTAAATATGCATTTCATCTCAATGCTAAGTCCCTTTATCCAACTAATTTAGAGCGACAGAATGTTTTGCCAGCTATAAACATTTTTCATGAGACAAATCCTGTTGCATTGGAAAGGTTGGCAAAACACAACCCATCCATTATCCTTTTTTTTTTTTTTATTTTTTTTTTTATTTAAAATAACATATCTGTGATTGTCTTATTCAGACCCTTCAACATTCATCGAAAATATTATGTTTGAAAATAGTCTTGAGAAGCATTGAGCTTGGTTAAAATAATGTGGTGGAAAAGAATTTTACAAAGTGTTTCCTTGCGGTATGTAACTTATTACCCAGCGATCAGAGGACAGCAGCACTGCCTCCGAGCCATGGAAGCTTGTCAGGAAAGGGGAAGGTGCGGTATTTCACCAGCGTGAGTCATGATGAATTGTTCTTGGTCTTTTATAGACTTGTGTTATGTGTGCGTTATACTTGATAATGTTCTGAAGGTTACTTTTCTGCAAGTAATAAAAAAGTGGTGGGATATTATGAATGTTTCACATCAAAATAAGGGAAGATATACACGAAATCCAGATTCTATTGCCCTTTCTTCTGCTACCAAAGACAGTTTTCTTTTCATGGCTTCTTTTGTCGTATGGTTGAAAAAGTGGCAGAAGATGCCATTAGCACCTAGAAATGGTTGCCTTAGCAAAGAAACTTTCACGTCTCTCATACAGACATGTTCGACAATGATGAATGTCGCCAATGCACTAATAAAAGATGGTGCTAAGTATGTACTAACAGCAAAGTTTCATACAGATGCACTGGAGTTCAGATTTTCACAGTATCGCCGAATGTCAGGCTGCAACTACCATGTGTCACTACAACAAGTATTGGAGTCTGAACGGAAGTTGCGTGTAAAATCTGTACTCCATCTGCATTCATCCCGATATGGCAATATTCCATTACTGAAGAAGAAGAAATCGATTTGAAACCTTTTTTGGACATAGTGGATGATTTGTCATTGAAGATTTCGACACACGAATCGGAAGTTTTAACGTACATTGCAGGATATTGTGTATATAAATTGAAGTTGTCATGTGATTCATGTAAATACTTTTATTATGGTGCATTCGACGTAAGTGTTGATTTAAATGAAGATCTGATTGTTTCTCCTTTGGAGAAATTGCCTCACACCGAATATCTTGATTTGATCAATCGAGGAGGTATGAAAACGCCTTCTGCTAATGTTGTGTTTACAGTAAGTGTTTGTTTCGTTATATTTCAAAAGTTAATTTCAAATGAATTTGAAAAAATATTTATGTCTCATGATATTAAACAACATTCTGTAATTTTAAAACTCACTGAAATTTATTTAAAGCTGTGTTCTATTTTTAATTTTGATGAATCATGTACAGCGTGTAATATTTGCTTTTCCACTGGTGTACTTAAAGTTATACAAATAGTTTGCAATATTTGCTTAAATAATTATACTAAAAATAAAAACAATGTTGATATTCTTAACAAAGCTATCTTTAAAGAATCAAAAGTATTGAAATGTAGTAAGAAGAAGAATGTCTCAATAAACAAATGTGATGAAAGAAAGCTTAAAAAGTTTAAAAATGGGAAATGATATCAATAAAAGTATTCTTTTTTATCGATATATTTTAGTATAAGTTTTCTATGTAAAATGTATCAGTGTGGGACTTGCTTATGTATTTACTCGCTTATTTTTTAATTTTTTTTGCTTATATTTTACTTGCTTATGTTATTTATATTAGTTGCTTAAAATATGTGAGTAATTTGTATTTGCATGCAACTTTGTCTTTGATTAAGTGAAAGGTTTGTGTAGTATGTGTATATAATTTCTTGTAAGATCCTATCATTTGTAATAGTTTTGGAATTTTATACTGGATTTTTCCACGTAAACTTGCACCTTGATAATTGAGTGGTATTTTTAATTAACTTCGTGTTTTTGTTACATTTATCACATGGTTGTTATATCAAAGATGTTACATAAAATTCAATAAATTTGTGGATTTGGTAACAAGGTAACATTTGAGTGTGTTAACACAACTGTTTTGTTAGGATTGTTTCTTTTTAGATATTAAGGGAAAAGATTTGAAAATAATAAAGACGATAAAAGTTATTTACATATATATTTGTAATTAAGCATATTTAATCAAACATGAGGTTTACGTTACTTTTCTTAAAGATTACAGACGAATGTAAGAATTTGGTATATTCATTTGGAGCTATGTTTTTAAAGTTTGTGAACAGATGTAAAGAAAAAGTAAGCTTAAAAATAGAAAATTAGTTCAATAAAAGTATCTTTTATAGAGCTTCATAGGTAAAAAAATGTATATGTGTGGGACAGTATATTTTACTTGCTTGCTATAAAGTATTATAATTTCTTAAAATATACAAGTAATTTGTATCCACAAAATCTTGCCTTCATTAAATATATCAAATTAGCATCCAATGTTATTGTCATTGATTAATGTTCAGTATTTTTTCTCAATTTAGGTGTGATTTATAAAATTATAGACAATGTTTAGGATTAATACATATGAATTTTATTTAACTAATTACTATGGAAAATTTTATATAAATATACAGAATTGTTCAGCAATTTATATGGATATGAAATGGTTGTTCCTAAATTACACTTTATTATAGATTATGATGAAAATGTAGTTACTTAAAAATGTATTTTGTTTATAATTGAGAAGGTTGCATATATTATATCTATATTTATCTTGCGAGTCCTGTATTAATAAAATGTATTTGTGGATATTTATGTGTTTTGAAACTGATTTTTAAAAAAAATTATTTAATAATAAAGGACATAATAATTATTAATTTTGTTTCATATAAAAACTTATTCCTAAGCTTAAAATTAATTATAAATTATTAAAATTAAATATTGTACTAATTTTTTACAAAATTTTTCAGAAAAGATATTGATTAGAAAAGTGTAATGCATTAATATAAAAATATTTTTGTCTTTTAAATCTGAAATTTAAAAGAACATTATTTGAAAAAAGCTTGACAAAATTGAAAGCAATCAATTTTAAAAAAGTTGTTAAAAAAATAGACTTCTAAATACAGTAGAAATGTTTTTAATGTAATTAATGCCATGCTCCTACTTTCGGTCATCGGACGGAAAGCGCCGCCATCTTGGATTCAGTTACTCGGCCTTATTCGTCTAGTGGGCCATGCCAGGGCCCCCATTTTAAGGGGGCCCCAAAAAATTATTATAAAGCTAACAAAATGGGAGAAAGTTAAAAATAAATTATAATAACTAATTATTTTTTAAAATCAATTAAATTTAATCAATTAAATTTAATTTGATCAATTGAATTAAATTTAATCAATTAAATTAAATTTAATCAATTAAAATTAATTTAATTTAATCAATTAAATTTAATTTAATTTAATCAATTAAATTTAATTTAATTTAATCAATTAAATTTAATTTAATTTAATCAATTAAATTAAATTTAAACAATTAAATTAAATTTAATCAATTAAATTAAATTTAAACAATTAAATTAAATTTAATCAATTAAATTAAATTTAAACAATTAAATTAAATTTAATCAATTAAATTAAATTTAAACAATTAAATTAAATTTAATCAATTAAATTAAATTTAAACAATTAAATTAAATTTAATCAATTAAATTAAATTTAAACAATTAAATTAAATTTAATCAATTAAATTTAATTTAATCAATTAAATTTAATCAATTAAATTTAATCAATTAAATTTAATCAATTAAATTTAATTTAATCAATTAAATTTAATTTAATCAATTAAATTTAATTTAATCAATTAAATTTAATCAATTAAATTTAATTTAATCAATTAAATTTAATTTAATCAATTAAATTTAATTTAATCAATTAAATTTAATTTAATCAATTAAATTTAATTTAATCAATTAAATTTAATTTAATCAATTAAATTTAATTTAATCAATTAAATTTAATTTAATAAATTAAATTTAATTTAATAAAAAA